>CM068367.1:983013766-985413766 GCA_034769895.1 Magicicada septendecula | reverse complement strand
AACTCTATCTCATTAATTTTCTTGTCAACATTAAAATTTCGTTTGTGCATTTCATTTTTTAATTCTTCAAATTTCTCATCTAATTGATTCAATTTTACATTTCGCAAATTACTTTGTTTCTTTAGTTCGTTTAATTTGGTATCAAAACTGTCAAACTTTACATTAAATTTACTATTCATCTGGTTAAACTTTTCGTCAAATTTTTCATCATTCTGTTCCCTAAACAATTGAAATTGGTTATTTTGTGTTCTAATTAATATAAATAAATCTTCTAATGACACCTTATTATCGATTGCTCTAGGTGTTAAATTGGCATTTATTTCGTTTAATATAATTGATTCTGTATCTGTGTTGTTCATCTCTACGCTTTCATTTTCTGCCATTTTGGTAAACTTTTTTTTTCTAATATTAAAATAACTATTTGATTACACTTGTCTTTGATATGCTTTTGTCAATATAACCTACATAACCTCTCATGTATTAGGTTATGAACTATTTCGCCACTCTCTTTGTCTCTGAATCTGGCTTATTTTATATAAAATAATTTTATATAAAGTCCAATGTTCGGGGGCCAATTGTCGTCTTCCTCTCTTTTTTCACCATATATTTTTATTATATTTATATTAGTGTTAATAACATACAATAAGACACATATACTTACCATAACACTCTCGGTCTTAGCATGTGGTTTATACTCAACTTGAATTTCTTCTCTAGGGGCCAGGGTTCACTCTCAGCGAGATTCAGAAACAATAGAGGTTTTTGAAACAATAATTTTAACAACGTTTGTGTGGACATATGATTGGTTTAATATTCTATCTTTTTATTAGTTACATTTTACAATAAAACAAAGATGGTGCCTTACCATCACAACCAAAATGATTTCTACTTCTTTTCGCTTTGTTACTAATACTGAGTTTCACTTATTTCATGATTTGATTGTATACATGGTTTGTTACCAAACATCTCAAAGAGACTGCAGTTCTCTCTCTATTATTTATCCATTTATAAAAGGACAGAAACCAATGCCTCGATTTACTTATTAATAATTTATAAGTACAGACATATTCTTACGCACACACACACTCTTTCCCCCATGTTATTTATTGGTACCTTTTGTAAATTTTGATTAATAATTTAGAGCTCATTTTCACCAAAAGAATAACAATTAGTTAAGTTGCACTTTCCTGATTAGTAGTTGCGGTCTCCCTTCAGATGTCCTCCGGTTCTAGCCAGATCTTCGGCGCCTTTCATAATCTAGTCTGTTCTTTTGTTACACTGAATTTACTTAAACATCTTAGGTAGCAGTTAGCAATGCTACATAGTAGTTACTGTTAATCACATTTTAGATTGATTAATAAGCACTTTTACTGGCAAAACTGTGCCATCCACAAATTTAGCGTGTTCACACTTTGATGTGTTGTAATGGACTGAGAACTGGTTATATGTAAGATTTGCGTACGTATTAGTGCATCTGACGTCATCGTCTTTTGTTCTCTCGGCCAACGCCTTGTTTCATACGCTGTTGTTTCTGCGTCATTGTCGTTTATTAATGACGACACAGCCTTGTGAATCAATAAGAATTGTTATTAAAGTCTTTTTCCGCTCACACCGCCATTATATCTACCTGACTTCGCTCGTCCACCGGTGACCTTGGAATTATCCTCCTCTTACTGAATATGCGTTGTTTGTTCACACACAGGGAAAATGTACCTAACCATACTTTATTTAACTTTGATACAATAAAACATCATAAAACACCCTCAAACCCCATAATTACGATAACGGGCCTTTATGTACTGTTACAAATTTGGTCATTGTTAACGCTTAAATCCCATGAACCTGAAGACAAAGAGGGCATCTTCTTAATTCTTCTGATTTTCGAAGACACAAAATCTTGAATAATATCTTCACACTGAAGTTTTGCTGCCAATTTATGCTCAATTGACAGAATAGCTAGATTGTTAAGCTTCTCTTGTGACATAGTTGATCGCAAATACGTTTTGGTCAGTTGAAGGGAACTAAATCCCCTTTCTCCTGAAGCTACTGTTACTGGTAATGTACAGAAAAGTCTTATTGCAACACAAATTTCAGGAAAAACAGTTTGTAGCTTGAGCTTATATATGTGACTTTTCTTCTCAGGTGAATTGTCTGTGTATGTCTGTGGAAAATTGGCTTGAAAAATACATTTGAAATGGCGAATTTCTTCAACCAATTTTGTAGTTAGGTCTTCAGGATACTTGCTGATTAACTCTGCTCCAGCATCGTGTATTCTCTCATCACTGAGGCTCTTTAACTTCAGCACACATTCAAATGTCTTCATTATTTCCTCAATTTCTTTAAATCTTGATTCTAGTTGGGAAACAATATTGTCAATTGTGGCATAAAAAACAGAGTTTTTAAAATATTCCTGTGGATCATCTAGCTGGCTTCCATCATCTTGCTGGCAGTCCTCTTCTTCATCAAAGAATGTCTTCCTTTTCCGCCCCCTTTTCATTTCAAACTGTGGTGAGGGTGAGGTAATATGTAACTGAGATGCAATTTCTTTTGCTTTTTTCAGATACGTTTCCCAACCTGATCTCACATTGCTGTTTATTTCTTGCTTAAGGCTCTCGATGCTATTGTGTTCCACTTCTAGAGATATTTCATTGGATTGGAGGATAATATTCCTAAAATTAATTTTTTCAAATTTTGTGAAATATGTAATGAATCCCCTGAGTTCAGCTTCTCCTTCACTTGTTAGATTGCATTCGTCTTTTACTCCATTTAGTGCAGCAATGATCTGAGGAAGTTTGTCAGCAATGGGCCTTACACTCTCTATCCTGGCATTCCATCTAGTCTCCGATAATCCGTAAAGTGACTTGTTAGTGTGTCGAAGCAATATATGCCATTTTTCTGGACTTGTACTAAAAAATTCATACAGCTGGTTTATGCAGTTAAAAAATGTTCTAACAGATTGGGAGCTGTTTTTCCCACCAGCAGCGTGCACACCAACTAAATTAAGGGTATGAGCAGCACATGGAGAAAAAACTGCACAAGGATTCTTCTCTTTAATCCTTGACTGGACTCCTTTAATTGCACCAGCCATAATTGACCCATTGTCATAACCTTGGCCACGACATTCATTTAAACTGATATTGCAGTTTTCCATTTCTTCAAGAATTGCATTGGCTATGGCTTCTCCCTTTTTCTTGTAAAAATCAAAATATTTCAGGAATCTTTCATGAATTTTCCATTCATGTTCCTCATCATGATACAGCACATATCGCAGTATTATGATATTCTATTCAACCTTACTGACGTCAGGTGTCGCATCAACCATGAATGAATAATATACTGCTTTTTTCTTTCCTCCAAGATTTTTGATTTTACTTTCTCCCCACATAGTGATAAAAATTCATCCTGGGCCCTCCAAGACAAGTAATGGGTAATTTTTTCATGCATATCTTGGCTGTGTTTAACTTTTATCAAGTATTCTCGTAGAAATGGATCATACTTTCCCAGGAGTTCTATTAGACCCAAAAAATTTCCATTATCTCGATCTCCTACTTTGGAACTAGTTCCTCTAAAGGGCAAGTTTCTTGATGCAAGGAACAATGTTATATCAACAAGTCGTTTTAAAAGTTCCTTTAAAAAGACTTGTTCGTTAAGAACTTGCTTTTGGAGAGAGCTGTCTATGCCTGAGCCTTCAAAACTTTTTTCTAAATTCCTCCAAGCAATGTAATGGTTTTTATGTTCCGTGCTATTTTCAAAATGGAAGAATTTTGTACAGTTTCTGCCATGTTTGTTGAGTGTAATCAAAACCTTCATCGACTTTAGCAAGTTTTGATTTTGGTTTTTTATGCATATTGTAACGTCTCGCGAGTAGTACTTTCCTTCGTCTCTCCAATCGCCTTTTATAGTTACAATGTTTGTATTCTGATAGTGTTATTTATTTTTAATTGGGAGTGTGTGATTATGAAAATATTAACCAATATATCCTAGTATTCTTTATTATCGATTACTATTCAGTTGTTTGTAAAAGAGTAGGAGAGAGAGAGAGAGAGAGAGAGAGAGAGAGAGAGAGAGAGAGAGAATTCCTCTCTTTGAGGGCGATTTGATCGTTTGTTTTTACGCGCGTTGCATCAGCTGTTTTCTATTTGCGAACCAATTACAGGTTATGTTATTCGTAGTACTTCATAATTTCCGATGTCTGAGCTAATTTTCTTACTCTTCTCTGCTATTCCCTTGTTTCCTGTAACAAAACTCCTATCTACCATAAATAATACACAGTCAATTACCTAAAAGAAAGGTATTTATTGATTGAATCTGATTTATTTTTTCTGGATATTATTACCTCCAGTTCATAGTTTTACAATCGATTATTTTTCAAAATCACAACATTTTCCGATATAAGTTTTTATTTTATATAACACAACAGAAGTATTCAATTACAGTTATTAGAAAAAAATTAATTAATTATATATCTCAGGGTTATTTGAGGGTTCTTTGAACTACAAGAAAGTCAGAAATGTTTAGTTATTCGTATCATACTTTACAATAATTAAAATTTGTTTTCTTAAAGTTTGATTCAACAAGTTCGTTTTTTCAACGCCAGAGCACAGACTTCAGTTCTTTCAACGCCATTCATACAGAAGACAAGAAAATAAAGATGGTTGCTGTAGATTTCTGATGAATCTACATATATACTATTTTTGGTTAAATAAATAAAGTTTATAATGTTCACACTAAGTTTTTCTTATTAATTAGAAGATGTTGTATTGTTTTTAGTGTTCGTTACTTGTTGGTGATATGTAATTTTTTAGTTTATTAAAGTAGGCGATCTCACCCAAAAAGTGACTATTCAAAATTTTCAGACCAATATGGTTAGATGAGATTTTCTATGTTCTTCGATATTCTGGCATCAATTATGGTTGTTCAACGGATGTCTCATATGTAGTGGCTTGTGCTGAATCGTTTCATTAATTTATGATGTGGTTCTTTCCGAATTGTAGTTACTTAATTTTTAAAATTTGCTGGACATATTTTTTGGTCATCTACTCACTTCAAATCCAATTTAACAATTAACAATTCTTGTTGATTAGTTACTCTTAGTAACCAAGAAATTGATGATTATTTATTGGCTAACCTAGGTACCGTTTTAGTAAATAGGCTAGTATTAATTATTATTATTTCTTCCCTTCTTTTAGCAAAAATACTCCTTTATTATTTTTAACTATAATTAAATTTAATTTATATAAGGTTTTTCTTCACATCTTTACATAAGCTTAGCTACTTGTATTTTATAATTTAGTGATTTTTGACTTGGTTTATTTCTGACTTATACTTCTGTAAATGTATTATTATTCTGGGCACTATTTTCCTTTTCTACCATCTCATTACTTTATATTAATTAGCCATTATTAATTTCTTACATAACCCTGGATCCTTTAAACATAAACAAAAATAATATTTTAATTAGATTGATTTTGCCTTTCTGGCCTAATAACACAAAACTACAACAACTTATTATTAAACTTATAGTTTATTACCATAGTACTGCATCTTCACTTATTTGTGATTGATGTCCATTTCAGTTTTTAACATTTACACATATCATACTATGTTGGACTTTGTACACACCCCACTTTTATGGCAACACTTAGTACATTGTTTTTAATTGCTACAGTGTTTTATTGTACAAATGTTTTCATAGCATGATACTTAATCCCTCATTTCTGACTTTTGGAATGGGTAACTACTGACTTTTTATTCTTATTATTATACAAATACTCCTTTATTTCTTATCAGTGTTGATCACTGTTTATGTAGTGTTACATAAAGCTCCCCCACTAGAACAGATTCATTTTTATTTCATTATTAAAATTAATTGTTTAATTCCTAATCATTCATCTTCTTTTATCATTCTTCATAATATATTTTCATCTCTGTTTGGTTATATACACCTTTTATTTTGTTATTGGTAATTGACTTGACTTCATACTCAACTCTCTCTCTTGGAGGAAAATTCACTCATGATATTATTTCTCGTGGTGGTGGTTTTTTCAAACATCACTTGATGAGGACTAGTCACAATAGTCATTAAAAACTTGTTTTAACACTCTCATATTTCTATATACGAGGGTAGGCTGAAAAGTAATGCACACATGCTTGTAGAACACGAACAAAATTACCTACAGAAGCGCACCTGGTGGCATTCGGGAGTAACATTCCCCCACCAAATGCATGAGCAGTTTGACAGAGTTTCGTACAACAGTACGCTTTAAGTAGCAGAAGTATGGAGACGTGTTGTAGTGCTATGTCAACGCGAGTTAAACAGCGTGCGGTTTTCGAATTTTTAACTGCTGAAAATGTGATTCCTAATGAGATTCATCGTCGTTTAAAAGCTGTTTATGGTGACGATGCTGTTGATAGGTCTACTGTGAATCGATGGGTAATAAAATTTCGTGGTTGCGAGCCTGGAAAAGCCGTAATTGATGACAAAAAATGCAGCGGACGTCCGATCACTGCCACAGATGATGAACATCGCAAACTCATCGACGATTTGATTCAAAATGACCGGCGAATCACTCAAAAGCGTATCGCAAACCATATTTGTCGGATTAGAGGCAGCCTGGCGCCAATAATCTTGCAACATTACAACGCTCGTCCACACACCTCGCGCACAACCCAAGAGGCTCTGCGAAACCTGAAGTTTGAACCGATTCCACACCCTCCCTACTCCCCTGATCACGCGCCTTGCGATTTCTATTTTTTTCCTCTACTCAAGAGATACCTCAAGGGTAATCATTGCACCTCGGACGATGAGGTGAAGGCAGCTGTCGCGTCCTGGATTCGAGAAAAGTCGGAAGAATATTTCAGTGACGGGATAAAAAAACTTGTTACGCGTTGGGAGAAATGTGTTAGACTTAACGGCGACTATGTTGAAAAATAAATATATAATTTTGAAGCTAAGGAAATGTACTTTTATTTACTTTTTGCCCCATCTTGCTATTTCTTTTCGTTTGCGTTCTACAAGCATGTGTGCATTACTTTTCAGCCTACCCTCGTACTTCTATAAATGTCCTTGCTCAATTGAGCTTCTGTCTGCTATCTTTCTTCTGTTTTCTTCCTTCATACTTCTGGAATCTGATATACTATCTTCTTAGCTGGTTTATTATCCCTTAAATATTCAATTTCCCTAACATTCCCTAACACGTGAGCTGGGGCAGTCCAGAGAGGCACTTGTGGCTACATATACTCTGCTGGCCATACTACACTTTTTTGAGATCAGAGGAACATCATCTCTGCTCAAAATATAATACTGCTGGAATTCATCTACAGACAGTCATTAAATAATAATTATTCAAGAATAGTCTATTTTTTGACTAATAAAAAACTACCAGGAATTTGGCAGGAAACTACCAACAGAGTAACTATGATAAACTAATAATTATGAAATGTTAAAAAAGCGCTTTAAACTAAAAGGGGAAAAGTATGAAAGTGTGTACGTATGAGCAAAACTGGGCTGCCTTTATTTAATCTAAGTAATTATTAGCTAAGTAATAGTTAATAATTTAATAAGGAAAAATGCTCAATTTTGTGGGTTTATGTTAAATGGGGTCTCAGCCTCAAAGCTAAAATCTGTTGAATTAGAGTTCTGAAGATTAGAATCAAACGAAGTTCTATTATTGTTTCATGAGAATGCTTAATAAAAAGTTTAATAAAAGCTGAGTTAGTTAACAAGAAATGAGAGTTGAGTTCATTAATAACGTAAACCCTAAATCACGCTTATAGGCCTCTAGTTCGTGTGAAGAACCCTGAGAACCCAGAGAAAGGTAAGATGAGTTTATTATTAATTAAAATGTGGAAGAGTAAAATGTAATATTACATTGGCCCCCGAACTTGGACTGTTTTATAAAATCACTTTTATGTAAACCACACCTACAAGTGGATATAAGCGTGATTTGGGAGTACGTATAAATTACGTAAAGGTTATGTGATGTGTATACTATAGTTAAGTAATACGTATAACAATAAATTAATGCTGAATAAATATAAGATTAAAATTTTGTGAGATTAGAATCTAGTAAAAATATAAAAAATGAATACAAATGAAAATAGTAACAATTAAGTCAGCTTCACTGACAGCCAAACTGAAAGTCAAATAAATGTTGAATTAAGCGAGACTGAATCGAGAATAATGAAAGGTGTAATGAGTCAATTGACGCCGACCCCAGTTAAGAAAGAGAATAGTAGTGATATGATGCAGTTACTGTTAAATAAATTGGATGAACAAAAGAATGAAATTAATAGTACTTTTAATGATAAATTTAATGAACAAAATAATAAGTTTGATGAACAAAAGAGTGATTCTGATGTTAAGTTCAATAAAATAAATAGTAATTTTAATGCTAGATTTGATGAAGTAAACGCTAAAATGAATCACCAAATTAACGAAATAAGAAATGAAATAAAACAACTAAAATTTAGTATTAACCAGCATATTCATGAAACAGATACGCGTTGTAATAGTATGAAAGAAAAGATAATAGAAGCAATAAGTAACAATTGCAAGGAGAAGATTAACGAAATGAATAAAAGGTTAGACAGGAAATTAAATCAGATAATGAATAAGAAGGTAAGTGACAGTGTTAGAAGTATGACAAATAATAACAATGATAAAATAGTGGAAGTGGTAGCGTTAGAGAATAAAATATTGAACAGTGACGATAATTATGAGAGTATAGTGGGGGTAGAAAGTGGTGAAAAGACCGAGAAATCAAACGAAAATAAAGACGAGCAGTTAACATATAATACGGTAAGTAGGGGTGAGAAAAATGACAATATAATTAAACATGTGGTGTTAGAGAGTAAGGTTGTGAATATTGAGAGTGCTGATGAAATTTTAGTTGAAGTAGAGCGTAATAATGGAACGTTAGTGAGTGTTGATGAGTTAAAGAGAGAGTGTAGAGACAGTTTACAGATAGAGGGATTGCAGAGGGTAAATTTTTCCCGTGGTGTTGTGGGGGGTGAAGAAAGGTCTTCACGAGTGTCTTTGGGAGACGTATGATCTACAAATAGTTGTCCCTTGATTTTTTGTGCTTCTGGTAGATGGTGCAGTAATAAAGTTGTATTACCTTCTGCGTGGATTAATAGAGAAAATGTGAAATGGCATGATGATGAGAGATATTTTGAGAGAGAGAGAGAGAGAGAGAGAGAGGGAGAGAGAGAGAGAGAGAGAGAGAATGATAGAGATGTTTACGTTAAGTAGAAGTTATAAAGATTTGATAGACAGGTTAGAATTGGAGAAAATAGACGATATTGTCGAATTACCTTGTGAAATAAATATTGATGATTATTTTGACGATACCGTTGTAGATGATAAACACTTACCTTATGATGTGATTGATACAGTGGAGGAATATGATGATATAACTGACCTTATGTTGACCAAAAATACTATGCGAGACTGGACTAAAATTACCAATGTAGATGGGTTTTATGAATTAATACGAGGCAATAATGTTGTCAAATACTATGCTGATATAATTAATGATAATGGTCATTACAATAATAATTATAATGTAATGAGAGTAATTAAAGATGATAATTGTTATGTGAAAGTCAGACTTATATACGATGATGGTGGTTAGACACAAACAGTGAATGAACATTTAATTATTTTAGTTTATGGTGATGACCTGGCTAACTTATGAAATGAGGTGTGGTAAACAGAAAAATAATGACAAAAAATTGTAAATAAATTTATAGTGAGATTAATTGTGTTTGTAGAATAGGTTATGTGGTACTTTGTAGTTCATGTAAACAATGTGTTTATGTAGTAGAAATTGATTTAATAATAATACTTTATCAGACTAAATAAATAATGAGAGTTGGTAATAAATGAATAGTAAATGTTTTGGAATATTGTAATTAAAGTAACTTTGTGTTTTTTAAAAAAGATTGAATTAAATAATTTGAGATGAACTAATTGAGTAATTAATGTTGTATAGATAAATTTTGATAATGAATTTAAATGATTTTTATAAGATTTGAACTTGAAAATGAATAGTAAATAAATGTACAATATGTTTAGTTGTTGAGTCATATTGTTGTTATAATGTATCAGAAAGTACATATGGGTATTATATATTTGTTGTAATGAATGTTTATAATTTTGTGTCTATGACAGGAATCATGTGTTTATTCAATTGAGTGATCTAATGTAAGTATGAAGTTTCTAATGCAATTTAAATAAAGTAAAATGTTTAATGTTTGAATAATAAATTTTAAATGTGTTTAAGAGGTTTTAAATTAGGTAGTTAAATTAATTTGAGGTAGTTATGAATGTTCTAGTGTAATTTTCAATGATCATATTAATGTAAAATGTTGTAAAAGATGGAGCTTGGGTGATAATTGTTTCAATAAGGCATTAATTCAGTCAAAGTTAACTTAAATGGGTATTAGACAAAATAAGAATTTTGGAATAAAAATAATACAGAAACGGGGTAGTAGTAGTGACACAGTAGCAGGAGTGCATGTATGTAGAGAAAGTGAGAGTGATGTAAGTGGAGAGTAAATAGGTGGTGGTGAAATTTTGTAGTGAGGGTGGAGGTGTAAGGAGTCATTAATGACAGGCGTTATGGCAGGAGGTGAATAGTTTTAAATGAGGTTTGGCGGAGTTACCTGGAAGGGCCAGGAACCGATAAGGGGATAAGGGAATGAGCTGGTAGTGCGGGAACACACATCCTAGGTACAAAGAGGGTATCAGGTATTTTGTTATATGTAAGAGGAGAATGATTTAAGGTGAGTTAGAGAATTTAATGGAGGTAAATATTTTTTAGAGATTGGTGTCACCCTATGTAAATCCGTTAGTAGTTGTTAGAAGGAAGAATGGGGGTAAGGTTATATTTAAATACCCATTCAATAAATCAAATCATTGTGAATGACTGAGAATCACCCAAACCAATTGATGATGAAAATGATTAATAGAAATTCATAATTGAAATGTAATAATAAAATGTAACAAGGTAAAGAGTTAATAGAATTTGAAACTAAACCTAAAATTGAAATGTTTGTAATTTTTATTCACCTGCAAATTACATGTTTATTTTAATGGAATGAGATTTGTGTTTGGTGTGAAGGGCGTAGTAGTGTGAAAAACAGTAAAAATCAACTGGAAATCGGCGTCAACACACACACAGAGTGGACGGCTTACTTAAGATATATCTGTGCCGTAACGTCATGAGAAACCCACGGAAAATTGGAGGACCGAATTTAACAGTTGAAATTGACGAGAGTGTGTTAGCCAAGAGAAAAAATAATGTTGGCCGGGTGTATCCACCACAATGGGTATTCAATGGATACTGCTGAGAAACGAATGAATGCTTTTTGTGTAGTGTGGAAGATAGATCAGCTGTAACCCCTCTTTCCCTTTATGTCTTTTTTTTTATGAGTATAAAAACATCTTAATTTATTTTAATATTTTTTTTTTTTTTTGAAAGAGAAGCCACAAGTTAATTAGGACTAGGCTGAAGCCTAGAGAAGCAAAATTATGCTGGGTCCAGTATGACGGGACTTGCAATAAAACTCAGCCGTAACAGAACGATAACAATTTATTTTATTTCAGGCCCTGCTTTAATATTATTAACCTAGAACAACATGTGTGCCCAATCACAAGTATGAATAAAGGTAAAACATGACAAGTGTGTATAAATCTTAGGCATAACAAATGTGTATAAATATAAAACTTCACAAGTGTGTATAAATCTTAAGCATAACAAATGTGTATAAATATGAAACATCACAAGTGTGTATAAATCTTAAGCATAACAAATGTGTATAATTATTAAGTACAACAAGTGTATATAAATCAGTGAACACATGCATATATAATTATAGAATTTTCTCCCATCTCGTAGCTAGCTAGACACATAACAACACACACAGAACATAAGGTACACAAACTCACAACCACATTAATTTTAACACGCACGCCCCTGGAATGCACCCACCTACCAGGTAGAGTAACTACAATCTTATAACCCAGCACTGATAAAATATACGCCCGTCGGCAACCCGTTCAGTAGAATTACATAAAAGCCAAAACCCCAGGAAGGATAATAATAATTCATGACGCATAAATAAAACCAGACCGCCCATTTGTCTAGCATTCCACTTATCAATGACCCATCGTGAGCGTATGACCCTTAAGTTCCTTTCACAGCATTAAATAAAATTGACAGGATTACATCACCTAATTTCAAACAGTGGTTCCAGAATTCTAACCAGTTATTTGACTTCACAAATTCCAAAGGAATTAAAAAAATCTTTATGTACCTTAGTAGTCAGAAATTAATTACTCAAGGCTTTACAATTTCAGAAAATCTTGACAATATATGGTTTATCAAAAAAAATAATGAATACATGTTTTACAGTTAAAGAAAATTAAACAACAAATACTACAAGTGGAAGTCAATCCATGTGTGTTTGTCAGTTAAGAAAACAATCAGTATAGCCCTTGTGCAAGGGGCAAAATCAACTAAAATATTTCCAGAAAAACAGTAAATTATTTCTATTAGCCCCAAATGACTATATAAAATAATTAAAAGAAAAGAATACAATAAGGTGGTTGTGCTCTGGCATCTGTGGGAGCGCGCCCACGTGTAGTAGACAAAATTTGACAAGCATTCAACCTGTCTGAGGTTGTACCAGCGTGTGTCAGAGAAAAACTAAGTCCCCTTTTGTAACCCCTGAAAAGTCCCAAAAAAAAAACCCCCAGGAAAGTCCCCAGCCCTTAAATGTGAAACCCATAGTCAAATTAAAATGTATACACTGCTGTTCCCGCCGGAACAGAGCTACTGAGCTGTAACATAATTTTGTAAAGAGTTAAATGCAAATGAGATGCAACTGTAAAATGGTACAAGAGTAAAATATCTCTGGCGCGCTCCCCCAGTGCGGCACACACTTACAGGCATAGCATTTAGTGTTATATAAATGAGTTATAAAAAAAGTTTATGAATTTAAGTTATAGTGTTCAGAGTCATGATCACAGCTCAACTTCCCGGTAGACAGTCTGGACACGTGGTCCCATGGCTTCTAGGCTATTTGCAGTAAACGGGCACACTGCCGGCCCGGCCCCAAAAAAAAAATGAAATAAATGCATGAATATCACCTTATAAGTGCTGGCGAGTGCAACATAGAAAATCAGTCTCCATCTCCCTCTTCGTATAAGATCTTGTACATGGTTCACAGCTTAGGCAGGTGTACAGCCATCAGCAAGCCAGGAAACCGGCTTAGTTCGAGAACCCTATGCATTCAAGTAAATTAGAGAACAGTCTATTAAAAATGTACACCCGAGTTAAGGTAATTAACCTCTTAACGGGCCGCCAACTAACTCTCAATAAAAGCACAATATTCATTAATTAAAGTTTTTACAACCAGCTTAAAGAGTCTAAAAATCAGCCATGGAATAAGTAAATTTGAATCATGAACAGACCTTATTAAATATGGCTTAATTAAAGTGATCTGCACAAGGCCAACATGCTTCGACATAATTTTGCAGGTTAAACCGGCCACGTGGAGAGCGGTAATCATTATTTGACCAAAAAAATTTAACAGCAAGGCACTCACAGCATTAAGAATGTTTTACAGTCAATTAAATTTCATACATAGAAGCTCTCACAATTAATTCTCTACTGTGAAGTTAATTAACAAACTCTGCGACAGTTTACTGCATGCACAGACACAGTTCACGACCCGACTGCGCACTAAGTTTTAGTCCTTAATATTTTAATGTTGTACACTTTTATCATTACAGTGACAATTGAAAAACTTCTCGCACTATTACAGAAAATAATAAAAAGGGCATGGGCTATATACTGGGCGTTACGTAAAACAGTAAAGAATGAGTTTCTCTTAACATAACTTTGTCGGGTCGCACACACACACACATCATTACGTATTTTATACGGTTGCATATAGTTATTAATCATCCATACATGTATAATTATTTATAAAGACAAATAAATACAAAGACAAACTTACCAGGAGTCAATTAACGCCTTAGCCAACCATAAGTTATAGAAACTGCGTCATACAATACGGAGATGGAGACAGATAATTCTCTGAGCAAAGCGGAGCGTAGACTGCACACACAGGCACAGCTAAGTGACTGCACACAGGCGAGTTGCGCACGCAACCGCACATTCTGCCGTTCCCCTCACACCGCCGAACAAAGGTCGCCTCGGCACCCTCAGCTTCGCGTTATGTTACACTTAAACGAAACTTTTCTAAAATTTTTTGTAACGGCCGGCTTCACACCGGCACACCCCCACCCCGAAAGGGCAACCCGGTTGCCCCACTCAAAAAAAACTCGGGAAAGTACCCTGCAGTGTACCCCCCATCCTAAATACTCTGGTGGACATCGTGGGTAAGTTGGCCCGGCAGACCTGCTCCCAGGAGAACAGAGGCTCAGAAGGGAAAACGAAAGAGACGAAAGAAGACGTGTAGAGTGTAAGTGTGTATGTGCGGCACGCTGACCTGATCAGGGCCAGCCCACCGCAAAGAAGGACAGAGAAGAAAGACGAAAGAAAGCTCGGGAGCTCCCTGATTTCCGACCTCCTGAGGCCTGTCCACCCAAGCCAGAACACGATAGCCACCTAAACAGGGCATCTGCCCCATATACCTACGGGGTAACTCTGTAATACTACCCCCCCATTTCACAATACCTTTACTGCGCGGGCCAAGGGGAAAAGGGGCGATGACAGTCCCCATGATGCGGTGGTCCCCACTGGGGACCTGACGGAAAGCCATGTCAACTGTGACAACGGCACCTATCCAATATATATATATATATATATATATATATATATATATATATGAGTTTTACATGTGTGCTCCAAGGGCATGCCCAAAACGTACCGGGTCGATGAAGTGCACGTCCGACCTCACCGACCCGGCAAGTTTCGCTCCTCTGTATAACTCCTTTTTTTTTGCTTTTCTAAGTTTTTTTTTTTCTCTGGGTAAGGTTAGGAAACTCGGAAGGTGGATGGTCAAGGATGATGAAACGGTCATGGGCTGGGATTGAAGGTAAGGACATGGCTCCCTCCGGACATAAGGACAATTGGAGAAACCCAAGGCTCGCGCAGGCAGGGGCGCATCCCTGAAGTAGACGAACCCCACTGGGACTGTGGGAAACATCTACCCGCTACCTTACTATTCTCAATACCGCCCCCGGAGCACACCCTCCCAAACCGACAATATCCCCACCCGCACAGAGACCGCCATCATTCCCCCCCTTTTTACAGCCCGTTCACCCTTTGCGAAATAATTTCAATTTGGAAATGTGTGTGGTAATCTCTTTAGGATTACTACCCTGTTCTTCTAATCGCGCCGTCACCGGTGACGTAAACCCGAGGATACGGTATGGTCCCGACCAACTATAGCACAATTTAGCGGCTCTTTTGTCCGCGGCTGAGCTGATCGGATGGCTCTGGCAGTAGACCCAGTCCCCGGTCTGAAAGAGGTTCGGAATTCGCCCCTGATTATATCGTCGACGGACCCGCTCGTGCGCTCGTAGCAAATTCTTCCGAGCCTCCCTCCATCTCTCCGCAGTTCCATTATCAGGCTCCCGTGGCAGAAGATCATCAATATTCCACAAGTTATTCAACGGGAGTGCGGGCGAGAATCCAAACATGATCTCAAAAGGCACGGCCTTATGACTGTCATGCAGGGCAGTGTTAAAAGCTAGCTGCAACCACTTCAAGTTCTGGTCCCAGGTAGTCTGTTGCTCCGCGTGATAGGCAATAAGTGCGGACCGTAGATTCCTATTGAACCTCTCCGCATGGGACGGCTGCGGGTAATACGGGGAAGTGGTTACATGCTTGATACCGCTGGCGAAACACATCCGCCGGAACTCACTCGAAATGAACTGTGGTCCATTGTCGGAGACAATGATGGTCGGAAGACCGAAATGCTGAAAAACATGGTTCTGAAGCGCGCTTATGGTCAAACGAGCTGTTGCCTGCCGTAAGGGCAGTAGCCAGGCAAACTTCGAAAAAGCATCCACACAGACAAGTAGGTAAGCGTTACCTGACTTGCTACGCGGGAAAGGTCCCACGTAGTCGATGAATAGCTTCTCCATCGGTCTGCTCGCCACGTCTGATGACAACAACCCCAACTTGGTGTTTTGGGCAGGCTTGCTTAAGCCACACAGATGACAGGCCTTCTTACGAGCCGCAATGTCCCTATCCATGCCCTTCCAGATGAAGTTTTTCCTAATACTGGAAATGGTCTTCGAAATCCCCTTGTGGCCACCTACTGGGGAATTGTGGTAATAACTGAAGACCATGGGCACTAACTTGCTAGGCAGCACGATCTTCGGGGCACGTCCCTTTCTTTCTCGACAACACAGGACGCCCTTGGACAAGAAGTATGGGGCCTGCGCGTTACCCTCTTTTATTTTCTGGATGACAGGACCCAGCTCTTCATCATTCAACTGATGGGGTAACACATCAGTGAAGGCTAACGAGAAGTCTAGTAGAACAGAACAGGGTTGCTCAGATTGGGCTTCACTGGGTTGGGAAAACATGCGTGACAAAGCATCTGCAACCACATTTTGAGTTCCCCTAATGTGTTGCACCTTGAACTTAAAGGATGAGATTTTAACCACCCATCTACCAATCTTACCCAGTTGCCGGGGGTGAGCAAGAAGCCAAGAGAGAGCCTGATTGTCGGTCTCGAGCAGGAACTCAGCGTGTTCCAGAAAACGCCTGAACTTATCTAGAGCGTATACCACTGCCAAACACTCTAGCTCATATACTGATGACTTTCTTTCTTGCTGGGTCAATGTTCGTGAAATAAAGGCCACAGGCTGCCTAGCACCATCAACGACTTGGGACAGAACCGCCCCGAGCGCCACCGAACTCGCGTCCGTCTGTAAAATAAACGGTTGAGAAAAATCCGGCATCCTCAGTACCGGCGGGGAAATAATAGCTTCCTTCAATGTTTCAAACGCCTTTTGCTGGCTTTCGCCCCACACAAACTTGACCCCCTTCTTTCTTAATTCATTTAGGGGTGCAGCAATCTCCGCTGCATTGGGGATAAACCGCCGATAAAAGTTAACCATCCCCACAAACCGGGCGATGCCTTTGGCATCCCTTGGCGGGGAAAAATCCCGGATACCCTGGGTCCTTTCAGGGTCCACTGTAACGCCTTGGTGCGACACCAGATGCCCCAGAAAAGAGATGCTCTCCTGGGCGATTCGTACTTTCTCAGGATTGACCGTAAGGCCCGCGCTTCTCAACCTACTCATCACCTCCCTGAGATGGCACAGATGTTCATCATAGGTTTTGCTGTAGACCAGCAAGTCATCTAGATAGTTGAAAATAAACTTAAATTTCACATCTTGAAACACTAGGTCAAGCAGACGCGTGAGCGTTTGGGCGCCCACCGCCAGACCCATGGGAACCCGCGTATACTGATATAAATTCCACGGAACACAAAACGCCGTGTACGGTCTACTTTCCTTGGATAAGGGTATCTGGTGATATGCCGCGTTGAGATCAATCACGGTGAAGTACTTGGCCTCACTAAACCAATCAAAAGCTGAGTGGAGATCCGGAAGGGGAACCGAATCCACCTCAATATTAGCATTTAACTTCCGGTAATCGATTACCATACGGTGCTTACCCCCAGGCTTGGGTACCAGGAACGCTGGACTGGCATAGCTGGAATTGGAAGGTTCAATTACCCCTTGCTCTAAAAGCTCTTGAACCTTCTCCCTCAGAACGGCCATTTTCGGAGGGGCGAACTTATATGGGTGCGACCTCACTATCTTAGTGTCTGTTAAACGAATTTTATATTCTAATAAATGTGCGAGTCCCAACTTGGGAGTTAAGACAGAGGGAAATTCCTCACACAACCGGTCTAAAGCTCTCTGCTGGGCGAGAGTGAGATGATCTCGTGCAGAATCGGGACAAGCAACCTCTTGGATACCTCCCTTAGCTCCCTGGTATCCAAGAAATGGAATAACTACACCCCGATTAAATTTAAAATAGCACTGGTGCCCATGGATGTCCAACACGAGACCACTTTTAGCGATGAAATCGGCACCCACAATACAGTCGACTCCCAGAGCCGGAGAAACCAGAAAAGGCCACACCCAAGAAAAGCCATCAATCTTGAACTTGAAGGAAACCACCCGGGAGATGGGCAGAATTTCCCTAGAAGCAGTCCAGCATACCACAGACGACCGACTCGATCCTTTTATTAAGCCCTGTTTCTCAAGGTCCGCGCATACTCGAGATGAGATGATAGATCGGGCTGACCCGGAGTCAACTAGCGCTCTGAGTTGACCCTTCTTTACCTCGAGCGACAGGAAGGGGCATACAGAAGCTTTTTGCGGGACGGTAGTAAGGACCTTGATATTAGAAGAGTCTGGACCTATCCTCCGCCTGGAGGCACTAGGATTCTGAAAAGTCTTGCAACGAGGGGAAGACAACCTCCGATTTGTCCCCCCCTGATAATTTAGTTTTTTGGATACCGGACCCTCGGGGGAAGCGCCGGACGCATACCACCCTCCGGACAATCGCGGGCAACATGCCCCTGTCTACGACAGCGAAAGCACACAACACCTCTCACTTGTCCGCTTCGATCGCCATTATTTCTCTCTGGCCGCGGTTGGGACTGAACGACCCGTCGTTCTACCACTCGGGGTTCGCCAAGACTGGCCCTTACTGGCCCACGGGATTCATCTATCGACTGTATAGCACGAGATAACGCACACAGCTTCTCGAGATCTTCATAAGTCCGCGGTCGCTCGGCAAAAGTTAAACGCGATCTCTCCTGGGGAGTAACCCCTTCGAAGATCCACTGTACTACTTCATTCTCGGGCAGTCCCAACCCTAAAATCCGGACCGCATCACGGATGCTCTGTACGAACTTCGAAAAATTCTCCCCGTGTACTTGTACCCGATAACAATATTTGTCCTGCTGCTGCTTTCGCAAAAGACCAGGCACGCATGCGTCCAACACCCCCCGATGGAAAGACGCCACACTGCCGCCATCACGTATAGTTCGCGCGACCCGCTCAGCCACAGACCCCCGACAATAGGGATACACGAGTTCAAGTAGAGTGCCGTCCGACATCCCCGGGAAGTCGGACAGCTGAAACAAAATCTGAAAAAAGATCATCAACTGGTCCACGTCCAGTCCGTCTACAACCGGAAGCTCCTGCAGAATTGAGGACAGGGGGTTATGTAAGTTATTATAAGAGACGCGCGATCCTCCCGGAAGCGTCGGCAATGGAGCCGCAGGGTTTGACGTCTGCGCTATGTCCGTTTCAGGAGGCTGGGGAGAGCTCACGGAAAGCGGAGACTTCACGGGCTCGAAGTTCCGCAATGCTTTAGCCACCTGTTCCGCAATCACCTTCAGCGTGGCGCTGACTTCAGCGATTGTAGTTTGTGCGGACAAGTTCTCCAGTCTATGTTGCAGGTGTTCCGCTCGCTGACGCACTCTTTGTCTTGTCCTGAGGTTGGAAGGGGCCGACTCAAAATCTTCCATCACCTCCCGTAACTCTCCCCACTTCTCCTGGCACAACTCGAGCTCGGCCGTCACATCAGTGACCTTTACAAGCGACGTCGTCCCCCCGGACGCGAGGGCGTCTCTTAACTGCTTCCTCAAAGAAGCGACATCCCCTTGGGGCCTCCCACCCCGGGACTTAATCTCGAACTCCAACTCGTGCTTAAGAAATAAATCAGGATTTATCACGCTCATGCCGCCAATGCTCTAAACACTTATCCTACAAACCACAAACAACATCAAAAACGAAAATCACTAAACCAGGAAAACCTTGAGTACTGTTCTTCCATCAAGAAGACCCCCGGGTTCTCTAGCGCTGCGGAAACCTGGCCTATTCTGAACCATGCAAACCCCGACGAAAGGAGACAAGAGACAAACAACAATACTACACACACATAACAGCAAACAGCAACTCGACACACACGTCGTACCAACACATAATTCACAACAACCAACTAACCATCAACTACAAGTCCTAATTCGGGAATTAAAAATACTTCGACATCAACCGGACACAAGTCGGTTCCGGTACCGATTTCCGATCGGGCCATACCGCATCCCGTCAATATACCACGCTAAACACCGACCCTAATTAACCTTCCATCTTCCAGGCCACACTTGAGACTCCCCGGCCGTACAAGCTATAAAAAATGTTTAAACACCATTAACCGCCTCAGTGGTGCGACCCGACTCACAAATTAAACAACTTATAACTAGCCTACACGGGCCTATATCAACTATGTTGCAACAATCGCATTAATATTTCCGAGTCTGCAAGCCCCGTCACACACCAGGACCCAAGGGTTCAAGCCTAGAATGAACCACGCTCTGATCTACCATTTGTAACCCCTCTTTCCCTTTATGTCTTTTTTTTTATGAGTATAAAAACATCTTAATTTATTTTAATATATTTTTTTTTTTTGAAAGAGAAGCCACAAGTTAATTAGGACTAGGCCGAAGCCTAGAGAAGCAAAATTATGCTGGGTCCAGTATGACGGGACTTGCAATAAAACTCAGCCGTAACAGAACGATAATAATTTATTTTATTTCAGGCCCTGCTTTAATATTATTAACCTAGAACAACATGTGTGCCCAATCACAAGTATGAATAAAGGTAAAACATGACAAGTGTGTATAAATCTTAGGCATAACAAATGTGTATAAATATAAAACTTCACAAGTGTGTATAAATCTTAAGCATAACAAATGTGTATAAATATGAAACATCACAAGTGTGTATAAATCTTAAGCATAACAAATGTGTATAATTATTAAGTACAACAAGTGTATATAAATCAGTGAACACGTGCATATATAATTATAGAATTTTCTCCCATCTCGTGGCTAGCTAGACACATAACAACACACACAGAACATAAGGTACACAAACTCACAACCACATTAATTTTAACACGCACGCCCCTGGAATGCACCCACCTACCAGGTAGAGTAACTACAATCTTATAACCCAGCACTGATAAAATATACGCCCGTCGGCAACCCGTTCAGTAGAATTACATAAAAGCCAAAACCCCAGGAAGGATAATAATAATTCATGACGTGTAAATAAAACCAGACCGCCCATTTGTCTAGCATTCCACTTATCAATGACCCATCGTGAGCGTATGACCCTTAAGTTCCTTTCACAGCATTAAATAAAATTGACAGGATTACATCACCTAATTTCAAACAGTGGTTCCAGAATTCTAACCAGTTATTTGACTTCACAAATTCCAAAGGAATTTAAAAAATCTTTATGTATCTTAGTAGTCAGAAATTAATTACTCAAGGCTTTACAATTTCAGAAAATCTTGACAATATATGGTTTATCAAAAAAAATAATGAATACATGTTTTACAGTTAAAGAAAATTAAACAACAAATACTACAAGTGGAAGTCAATCCATGTGTGTTTGTCAGTTAAGAAAACAATCAGTATAGCCCTTGTGCAAGGGGCAAAATCAACTAAAATATTTCCAGAAAAACAGTAAATTATTTCTATTAGCCCCAAATGACTATATAAAATAATTAAAAGAAAAGAATACAATAAGGTGGTTGTGCTCTGGCATCTGTGGGAGCGCGCCCACGTGTAGTAGACAAAATTTGACAAGCATTCAACCTGTCTGAGGTTTCACCAGCGTGTGTCAGAGAAAAACTAAGTCCCCTTTTGTAACCCCTGAAAAGTCCCGAAAAAAAAACCCCAGGAAAGTCCCCAGCCCTTAAATGTGAAACCCATAGTCAAATTAAAACGTATACACTGCTGTTCCCGCCGGAACAGAGCTACTGAGCTGTAACATAATTTTGTAAAGAGTTAAATGCAAATGAGATGCAACTGTAAAATGGTACAAGAGTAAAATATCTCTGGCGCACTCCCCCAGTGCGGCACACACTTACAGGCATAGCATTTAGTGTTATATAAATGAGTTATAAAAAAAGTTTATGAATTTAAGTTATAGTGTTCAGAGTCATGATCACAGCTCAACTTCCCGGTAGACAGTCTGGACACGTGGTCCCATGGCTTCTAGGCTATTTGCAGTAAACGGGCACACTGCCGGCCCGGCCCCAAAAAAAAAATGAAATAAATTCATGAATATCACCTTATAAGTGCTGGCGAGTGCAACATAGAAAATCAGTCTCCATCTCCCTCTTCGTATAAGATCTTATACATGGTTCACAGCTTAGGCAGGTGTACAGCCATCAGCAAGCCAGGAAACCGGCTTAGTTCGAGAACCCTATGCATTCAAGTAAATTAGAGAACAGTCTATTAAAAATGTACACCCGAGTTAAGGTAATTAACCTCTTAACGGGCCGCCAACTAACTCTCAATAAAAGCACAATATTCATTAATTAAAGTTTTTACAACCAGCTTAAAGAGTCTAAAAATCAGCCATGGAATAAGCAAATTTGAATCATGAACAGACCTTATTAAATATGGCTTAATTAAAGTGATCTGCACAAGGCCAACATGCTTCGACATAATTTTGCAGGTTAAACCGGCCACGTGGAGAGCGGTAATCATTATTTGACCAAAAAAATTTAACAGCAAGGCACTCACAGCATTAAGAATGTTTTACAGTCAATTAAATTTCATACATAGAAGCTCTCACAATTAATTCTCTACTGTGAAGTTAATTAACAAACTCTGCGACAGTTTACTGCATGCACAGACACAGTTCACGACCCGACTGCGCACTAAGTTTTAGTCCTTAATATTTTAATGTTGTACACTTTTATCATTACAGTGACAATTGAAAAACTTCTCGCACTATTACAGAAAATAATAAAAAGGGCATGGGCTATATACTGGGCGTTACGTAAAACAGTAAAGAATGAGTTTCTCTTAACATAACTTTGTCGGGTCGCACACACACACATCATTACGTATTTTATACGGTTGCATATAGTTATTAATCATCCATACATGTATAATTATTTATAAAGACAAATAAATACAAAGACAAACTTACCGGGAGTCAATTAACGCCTTAGCCAACCATAAGTTATAGAAACTGCGTCATACAATACGGAGATGGAGACAGATAATTCTCTGAGCAAAGCGGAGCGTAGACTGCACACACAGGCACAGCTAAGTGACTGCACACAGGCGAGTTGCGCACGCAACCGCACACTCTGCCGTTCCCCTCACACCGCCGAACAAAGGTCGCCTCGGCACCCTCAGCTTCGCGTTATGTTACACTTAAACGAAACTTTTCTAAAATTTTTTGTAACGGCCGGCTTCACCCCGGCACACAGCAGCTACCCTCCTACCTCTCATAGTGGCAAATACTGAACCAGGGTCTACTATAATGTCAGATGAGTGGCGTTTGTACCATCAAATTGTTAATTTGCCACAACAGTACAGTCATTTGACTGTAAACCATAGTTATAACTTTGTGGATCCTGAAACGGGAGCGCATACACAAGGCGTAGAAAGCATGTGGCGGTCCTGTAAACGCCGAAACATGATTGAATGTGGTATGAGAAGGGAACACTTAGATTCCTATTTAAATGAGTTCATGTGGCGAACAAGAAATAGAAATGAGGATTTGTTCCAGAAAATGCTGGAAACCATCAACAAATATGAGGCCCCTTTTTACTAAAAACAAATATGATTGTGGTAAGTATTATCAATTTTGGTAAGTATGTTCTATTTAGAATACGTTTTCATAATGATATTGACTTTGAAAGCACATGCTTAGTTTAATTATTCATTGCTCAAGCTTAATCCAATACCATTTTCAAGGATTTTAAGTATTCTGTAAAAGTATTTTTGTTACCTTATTGAACACAGTACATGACACATTAAAAGTATTCAGTACTTAAAAGTAGGTTAGGTTACATTATTTAATCTAAACAACTTCACAGCAGCTGTAACAAAGTTAATTATAAAATAATAATCATTTTGTATATTTTCTTTTACAAGTGGACATTAAGCCAAAAAGCTGATATCATATAAAGTGTAATAATCATGTTCAGTGTATTATTATTTTTAATATCATAGGTTACAGATTAAACTAACCTTATACTCACGAGGTATAATTGTATTGATTTCACCTGTAAAAGAACGGTTGGCTGAAAATAAGACACAATTGTAACACATATCAGAACCTGTGTGTGTGTGTTTTGGTGGACGGGTCAATAATCTGTAAACCCTTTAATATTGCACACATCATTCCAGAAGTCTGTTCTAAAAACAATTATAATCAAACTGCTGTTTCAACAGTACTAATAATGCGGCATGGCAAAATTTAAACCATTTTTATTGGTCTGAATGTTTGTTTCAAGCTGAGTGTTATACCAAATATGTTTGTAATAGGTTTATAATTTAAGATGTGAAGTATATGAAGCCATTACTAGTACCTGTTTATTAGACAACAAATAATAACTATAATTTCCATTAATTTTGTTAATGTTCTTTCCCATTCATTATTTAGTTATTTTTTTACTATTAGAAAGGAAAAGTTCTGATGAAATTTCTGTATGTGTTATTTTTGGTCTCTCTCTCTCTCTCTCTCTCTCTCTCTCTCTCTCTCTCTCTCTCTCTCTCTCTCTCTCTCTCTCTCTCTCACTCCTCTCATTTTTATTTATTGAAAAAAGCATAAAAAACTAACACTCTTCTGTATGTGTCCACATTGCATAAAATTAAAAAAATTAATTCAAGAAATTTAAAAAAAAAACTTGTAAACTCTGAAAACATTTGTTCTAATACAGAATTCAAATTATATAAAGAAAAAAGGAATTGTGTGTGTGTGTGTGTGTGTGTGTGTGTGTTTTCTGTGGTTGAGGCTGAAGATAGAAGTAGTTTCTGTAGAAATATTTCATTTCTAAAATGATTTTAAATATAAATCTTAAAACATGGAAGTCATGTATAGTTCTCCGCACCGATATTTTAATAAACTCGTGTTTTGTTGGTCAAACTTATTATTCATTTCTACGCTATTTGCATTTATCTCTGATTTGATTTCAGTTTTAAATTCGTTCAAATTCGTATTTTGTTGGTCACACTTATTACTCATCATTTCCATAAACAACGCTAATTGACTAAGTACTTTTACATTATTGATTTTACTACTCTTAGCGTCTACCGTTTCAATTGTTATATCGTCTACGCTCTCGTTAATATTTGTCGATACCAACCGTCTTGTGTAACGTTTAATATTGACCCCCCCCTCTACACTCTCACATAAATTTGCATTCGTATTTTTCTCTGCCATTTCGATTAGGTTGTAAATTAATTTTAATTTACAACGTCGCTGTTACGGGCGCCATTTGCAGTAGTAATCTGTAATTAATGATTAATTCTGCGTTGTCTTATCTTTATTTGGACGTCAATTGTAAATCTTGATGTTCATGTGAAAATTAAACAAGGTGTCGTCTAGTGTACTCGGCAGAGAAAAATAGGTCAATGCAAATAAACAGTACATATTTATAAGTTCATATCAAACATTATTTTATTGTATTTTCATCTCTTCTCCTTCTCTATTTGCTAACATTTCACTTACGCACAATTAAATATTGAGGTGACGACCCCATCTGATTGAAATAACAAACTTATCTCTTATTTCTTATAATTACATCATTTGTTAAATTTATTAATAATTCTAAAACTTATTCATTAAATTTTTAATTAAAAGCAACCCAGCATTTCGCTCATTCATACTCTCACGCATTCTACCCTATTAAACTTGAGATATCTCTTTATTCATTATATAAATTTTATCTTTTCTTTTTTACTTTATTTTGTTTGTAATTTAGATTGTCGGTTTACTTTACTGATACTGTCTCCGCCACGTTGTGAAGCTAGTCCATTTCATTGTTCCTGAGGTCGTTCCAATTACGTTCGCACTGTCACGGTTTCGTTCACTGCCGATAATATGTTCTCAACTAATTAAATTTTGGTCACTTATTGTTGTCTAACGTTTCACTGTTGGTACTTAAACAAGTTTTACATTTTTACGTATTTTAATCACACATGTTTACTTTTATTCGAATTTTCGGCCCGTGAGCCTTTTACTCTGAACCACGCGGTTCCACAGTTGTAGGACGACAGCGTTTGTTCTCTGTGCACTAGGCGAGAAGGAATTTATATGAACGTGACATATTCATGGGAAAGCTGGCCGACCTGTGCGTGCGTATGCGTGAATGCGCACCCTTGTTGATAACTTCTACATTCCTGTACCATTCCGTACCGCACACGGAGCTATAGTCGGCGACCCATTATTACGCTTTGGTTAAATACAATGAGAAAGTTTTATATTGCAAACCCTCATGTTTGTACCGTTACAATTTACCCGGCAGAGTGGGTATTTTCTCCATGTTTACCTCCAGTATCCTGTTCAGTTCGATTTTATCTATTAAAGAAATATTCGCTCCCGTGTCTATCATTATTTCTGTCAGCACCCCTTGTAGTTCTACTCTAACGTATATTATGTCACTATTCGGTTTAGCCTCCTCCACTGTTCTCTCTTCTAACTAATCAGATTGGATATATTTTAAATAGTAGTTCCGAATCATTGTTGTAGGTTCTTCAATTTGGTTGTACGTTTTTATCGTTCTGATCGACCCCGTGTTTGCTTGCAGTGACAGGCTATCCGGTGTTCTCACTGTGGATTCCCGTTTCCCCTATTCCCGTCATTGTTTATTGGTTGCTCTTGGTCATTCCTTTGCTGGTTTTCGGAGGGTACATCTCTTCTTCTGTCCCAGCTTCTTCTCACTTCAACTCCTTTGGAGACGTCGGTTGTCTTCATCTCTTTGGTATTGGTTTCTGTAGGTCTGTTCATTATTAAATTTTCTTCTACGACCTCAGAATCGGTTGTTTTGTGGATTTCGATTACTATTGTTGGCTCTTGCATAATTTACTCGCTGTCTGTTATCACGGTTCTGTTCATTCCGCCGCTTGTTTTGATTCTCGGGCCTCCTGCAATTTCTTCTATAATAATCCTCCTGCTCGTAACTCTCCAAGAGGGCTTCCATTCTTAAATATAATTTACCTTGACCGTCTTTGTGACTGCTTATCTTCTTTCTTCTTATACTAACGCGTTTCGGATTATTTCAATCCATCATCAGAGTATAATAAAATCAGTCGATTATGACTTCGTTAAAATATTAAAAGTACACAGAAATATTCATATACATGTCACACAAGTATGATTAACGTACGCGGAAAAAGGATCCTAACAATATATTAAATGAACAATTAGAATTCAAATCACATATACTGTATGATAAAATTATAGATAACACGAACATAGATTACACGCCACAACATAACAATCGAGAACGATCAAGTAAACTGTGCAGTATGTTGTCAACAAGTGTCGAGTGCGCACTCACAGGTAAATTATATTTAATAATAACCGTGACGCGGATACCAATACAATGGCTTTAAAAAAAGCTTCCATTCTGCCGATCGTTTTCACTTTTCCACACAGTCTGGCCCGTACAATCCCTTCTTCGAAATGGTACGATATTTTAGTTACCAGACATTCTTCCAGGATTCTTGGTTCTAGGTGTCTTTCTACACAAACTTTACCCAAAAAGTAGGCTGTCGGTGTTTGGCCTCTCGTCGAGTCATACCTGCCATTGCATAAGTTATCCCTGATGATATTTTGTATAGACTCCGACCAATATTTGGTTTTGAAGGTTTGTTTAAATTCAGTATAATTGTGGACATCATTCCTTATCGCCGTCCACCAATTATCTGTAATATTCTTGAAAGTCTCATCTAAAAGATTTTTTATCATGTGCCACCGGTTTTCCATATTTCTCTTAAATAATTCTTCCAATCTCTCCAGGAATTCTAGGGGGTTTCTTCGATATTCTTTAAAGTTGATTGTATCTCTATTTTCTCCTAGTGGTACATGTGTGTAGTTTATCGGTCTGTTTCACAGTATTTCTAATTCTTCCCTGATGTTAATCAATTCCTTTCATTGTATTTCTTCTATTTACTCTTTATTGTTGTTTACCTGATATTGTACTTGTTCCAGGTTATTCCCTATCTGGTCGTATTGTTCCTCTATCTTGTCTTGCAATTTTTCTAATTTTTCCTGATTTTCTTGTTGAAGTATCTCAACCCTAATTTTACTGTTGCCTTCGACATTGTTTATTTGATTTATAATTTCTTCACGGAATTGTATTAATGTTTCATTGGTCCTTTCTATTTTCTCATTAGTTTCCATTATCCTTTGTTTAATCTCCTCCCTATACTCTTCTAATTGATGTTTCATCGTCTCATTATTCTGTTTTAACATTTCGTTGTTCTGTTCAATTTTCTTGTTGAGTGTTTCAGTGTTCCTGTCCATCTTCTTGTTAAGTGTTTCGTTGTTATTTTCCATTTGTTTTTTTAATGATTCTGTGTTTCGTTTTATTGTTTCATTATTGTTTTCCATTTGTTTGTCTAATGATTCTGTGTTTCGGTGAATGTCCGCTTTCATTTGTTTAAACGCCTCCTGCATGAATTCCATTAGGCTATTTGCATTGACACTGTGGTTTTGTCCGTCTCTTTTATCGGTAATAGTATTTCAATTTCTTCGACAGGTGTCGCCTCCTTTTCTTGCATGTCTAGTTCCTTTTCCCCCTCTGCTATCCGTTTTGCTGAAGTTGCTCTTCTTGGCATTTTCGTTGTTTATTGTAGCCGCTGCTAGATTATAAATTATTAAAAGAATACACTGAAATAATATAAGTTCTCTCCTACTTCTAGCCTCACTAGTTGGATGCTATTTGGCCTTATTATTTTATTTTACAATGATCTTATATTTATTGTTTAACATCTATATCTCATGATATAAGTTAATTACTCAATTATTGTTTTGGCCTTCATTATTTTAATACTACAATTTTTTATTTTAAGGTATATTCTTTATGTTGAGGGAAACATCATGTTACAATATATATAAAACAATTTCACATGGGGCTGTTGCTACTTTCCTTGACTTCATCTAAGAAGGGTTATTGTATATTTTAAGAAATATTAAAAATTGTGTAATAAAGATCTCACATACTTGTGTGCCAGACTAGGAAATATAAAACATTGGTTTTCAATTGTAAAAAACCAAGTGTTTGGTGTTGTTAGAAATATCCTGTCAATAGAAATTTTATAGAAGGGAAATCATTTTATTAAAAAGCGGTCCTTGGTGATAGAAAAGAGTTCTCATATTCAGGGTGTTATATGTGTGAATAAATGTAAAGTTACATGGTTATTAAATATAATAAAAAGATTTATTATACAGCTACAATAGTGAATACATCATGAGCGTGTTGCTCTTATGGCGATCGCCCTGTGACTCACTCACATGCCCCGCTATACATATGTCATGGCGTATCCCCACTCTTATAACTTATGGTACTACTCACAACATCTCCCCTTTTCTAGTTTTTCAAAATTAAATTACAATATTATTACATAACATTTATTAAACATACATAACCTTTTAGATACTCTGGTTTCTTTATCGTACGACCTGATCTAGTCGTAATTACCGGAGCATCATTCGCAGTCACATTAACAATAGGATTATTATTACAGATATTATTTGCATGATTCACATTATTATTTACAGTATTTGTATTGTTCGAAACTCTTCTTTGCATGGGCTCTTCAAATGGTATATCTAAACTATATTGGATTTCATTAAATTGTGTACCTTTGGATAGATCTTTTCTATTATGTGTTACAATAGTATTTTGCTCTGTTTTTACTTTATAAGATCTAGGATTTTGATGTTTATCAATAATAATACCACTTTGATGAGGTAAGGTTTCCTTTCCTTCATCATGAATTTTAACTTTATCTCCCACATTAAATTCTGTAAGAGCTTTCGAACCTTTATTATAATAGAACTTTTGTTTATTTTGACGTTCTTGCAAAATAGTACTAAATTTTTTTTTACTCTACTTTGCCTTCATTTGAATTTGGTATTATGTTTCTTACTTTCCTACCATACAATAATTCCGCTGGCGTAATGCCACTATTATCAATAGGTATATTTCTTAATTGTAATAGAGCCATTTCTTTATCCTTTCCTTCCTGAATAATTTTTTTCAAAATATGTTTGAGAGTCTGTATATGTCTCTCTGCTAAACCATTTGACTGGTGATGTTTTGGAGTAGTTATCACATGTTTAAAACCCCATTGATCTGAAAATTTTTTAAATTTAAAACTCGTGTATTGAGTACCTGAATCTGAATATAAAACTTTAGGTATTCCATATCGTGCAAAATACTCCTTTAAAGACTGTATAGTAGACTCTGCGCTTAAATCACTTAAATGTTGCAAATCAACGAATTTACTATACGTATCTACTACAATTATAAACCTTTTACCAAGTAAATAAAAAATATCAGAAGCTACAATTTCCCAAGGATTTGTAGGTATTGGTTTTTCAGTCATTGGTTCTTTACTATTATCCCTTTGATAACTACAACAAATATCACAATTGCTTACCAAGTCATCAATTTGCTTCGACATGCCTGGCCAAAACAATGTTTTTCTAGCTAACATTTTGCATTTTTCACTACCAAAATGAACATAATGTATTTTAGCAAGCATTACTTTTCTCATGGATTTTGGTACAACTATACAAGTATTTTTCAACAATAAACCCTTACACTCTGAAAGTTCTTCTTTGAAAGAAAAATATGGTTTGACAGTTTCAGAAACGGATGATTTGTTTACAGGCCATCCATCTTTTACATATTTTAGAACTTCTTGCAGTTCTTTATCGTTGCTAGTTTCGTTTTTTAATTCATTCATTCTTATATCAGATACACTAAGACTTTTCTCAACCATCATAACATATGCTTTAATTTTTTCTTCATCAGAGGACTCTGTAGTTTGCAAATAAATTCTGCTCAAATGATCAGCCAGTAATAATTTTGTACCTGGTACATACTTAAGTTCTAAATCAAAATTATGTAAACTTATTCTCATCCTTTGTAATCTTGGAGGGATTTTATTCATTGGTTTTTTAAAGATCGAGATCAGTGGATTATGGTCAGTCTCTACGACAAATTTTTGACCAAACAAATATTGATTGAATTTATGACAACCAAAAACAATTGCTAAACACTCTTTTTCAATTTGACTGTACTTACTTCAGTCTCTGTTAAAGCACGGGAACCATATGCCACTGGTCTTCCATCTTGTATCAATACACATCCAAGTCCCTCACTGGAAGCATCTACACTCAATGTTATGGGTTTATTTATCTCAAACTATGTTAAAACTGGAGGTTTACATAACGCCTCTTTAAGCTTTAAAAATGACGTTTGCTGTGCAGTACCCCACACAAATGGCACATCTTTCTTTGTTAGTTGTCTTAAACTACTAGTTAATTGTGCAGAATTTGGTATAAACTTTGATACATAATTTATTGTTCCTCAGAATGTTAGTAATTCTCTTTTATTTTTTGGTATTTGCATTTTTTCAATTGCCTCAACTTTTTCTGTATCAATTTCAATTTCATCTGTGGAAAGTATATGACCTAAATATTTAACTTTCGTTACAATAAAAGCACTTTTATCTGCATTAAATTTAATACCATATTCTCTGGCTCTTTTAAAAACTTTATCCATAATTTTTAATAATTGGTCTTTAGTCTCAGTCTAAATTAACATATCATCGGCATATATGCCTACATTTTCAATATCTTCAAAAATTTGATTAAAAACTCTATAAAATACTTCAGGACTAGAGCTTTTACCGTAAGGCATTCTGTTAAAATAATATCTCCCAAATGGAGTATTAAAAGTAGTTAACTCTTTACTATCTTCTGACAATTCAACTTGCCAGAATGCTTTATTTGCATCCAACTTTGTAAAATATTTTGCGTTTTTTACCTTTGCTGCAATCTCATCAATTGTAGGAAGCTGAATATGTTCTCTTTTTATGCAAGAATTTAAATATTGTGGGTCCAAACAAATTCTTATTGACCCATCTGTTTTACCAACAACTACTAATGAATTTACAAAATCAGTTGTTTTTTTTAATTTTAGATATAATACCAACAGCTTCCATTCTATTTATTTCATATTTCAATTTATTAATCAATTTAAAAGGAACATGTCTACACGGTTCTACTTTACCTACACTTCCTTCTTTTAATTCTATTTTATATTGAAAATCTTTTATTCTACCATAACCATTAAAAACATCTGCATATTTCTTTATAATATCATTAGCTGTGTTTACTGAAAAAGCATTTAAAATGTCAACATATATGGCTTCGTCTCCAGGCTGGACTCTTTGTATCAAATTAAAGTCAATGGAACTCTTTAAACCTAAAATAAGAACACTTTTACCATCAAAAATTTCAAACTCTACTCGTTGTTCAATATTGCCTACTTTGCAATTTAAGCTTACTTTACCAATAGTTTTCATTTTTTCTTGACTATAATTTTTCAAAATTACATTAGATTTCAGGCATTCAGTTATATTCAATTTTCTACATAAGTCAATAGGTATTATATTACATTGAGCTCCAATGTCAATTTTAAAAGCAACTGTTTTCTTAGAATCTAAAATATTTACATGTTGTATCCATTCGTCTCGTGCACTGATAGCATCCACACTAATCCAGTCACAAAAAAATTCATCAAAATACTCACATTCAGCCTCAGACGCCACATTTACAACTTTTATTGAACGCTTATTTTTACACATTTTTGCAAAATGTCCCGTCTTACCACAGTTTATACAATCCTTCAGAAACGCTGGACAATTCTTGAAACGATGATTGTATCCGCACCGTTGGCATGCGGTCACCTGTTGTCTTAAAGCACCCGGCTCTCGTGTCGTAGAAGATGATGATGATGATGATGTCATCTTTGTCTGTTGAACTCTGCTCATGTTGTTGCCTGCGTCACCGTCATGAGTCTTGGAATTGCCGCTACTCAGCTGTTTTTTTATGCTAGCAACTTCCTTTGTAGGCTCGAGTTTTTTAACATGCTGTTCCGATAATTCAGCACTTTTACAAATTTTAACAGTTTTTACTAACGTTAACTCACTTTCACGTAATAACCTATCTTTGACTCATTTGTCTAAAATGCCGGCAACAATGCGATCTCTTATCAAACGCTCTCTCAAAGTACTAAAATTACAATCCGCACTTAATTTCTTCAGTTCAGTCAAATATGCATCAAACGACTCACCAGGCTCCTGATTTCTCGTGAAAAACATGTGTGCAAACTAACACTCTCATTTTTGATAGGCACAAAGTGCTCTTCAAATTTCTGCAGTACTGTATCGTAACTGTTTTTTCATCGTCGGTTAATCCCAACGTATTATACACGTCTACACATTCTTCACCTATGCAATGCAAAAATACGGCCACTTGTACATCATCGGCCATTTTATTAGTACCTGATGCAAAACGATATATTTTGAAAAGCTGTTTCCACTTTGTCCATCCTTCAGTAGTTAACTTTTGTAAACAACTTGGTGGTTTCAAGCCCGTTAATGACGTAGACGTGGTTGTAAACGTCGTTGTCCTTCTTGTACCTGCAACAGTAGTACCGGTAGCCATTTTCACAATTACACTATGCAACTCACACACTGTATCCAAACTGAATAACTCCACTATATATTTTATGCACTTTAGTTCTTCAAAGCCGCAGCGCCATGTTATATGTGTGAATAAATGTAAAGTTACGCGGTTATTAAATATAATAAAAAGATTTATTATACAGCTACATTAGTGAATACATCGTGAGCGTGTTGCTTTTATGGCGATCGCCCTGTGACTCACTCACATGCCCCGCTATACATATGTCATGGCGTATCCCCACTCTTATAACTTATGGTACTACTCACAACACAGGGTATTATATATAAGAGAGACATTTTCAGGTACATGAGTCTCCAGAAAGGAATGTTTCAGAGAAGAGAGCTCATCCCAGAGGAGGAATGTCTTGCAAAGAAGGTTGAGTGTACAGTTCCTGGGTAGAGAAAATCCTATAAGAGTGAGGGGCTCTAAGTAATTCGGGACTTGTGTATATGTGGTTAAAAACTTGAGACAAAAACAAAAATACATGTGTGTTTGTATGTATATGGAATATGCTTGTTAGGTACATAGACACTGATCTATTGTGCACAGATATTATTACGCACCTTCTGTTGTCTCCCATGAAAGCCCCAAGTTGCGGTACCAATTTATAATACACCTACTTCTTATGGTTTACCAGCCACACATTGGTTGCATCAATTTATAGCTTACCGAAGTCGTACCCGTTGAAGCCTCACCTTGCTTTGCCAATCTATTACCTTATTTTATTTTACTGATGTTGTATGTTGTTTATTTCCTGATTTAAGGCGCCAAATTGTTTTATTTTAAAAACAATTAAAATTATTCTCCTTATTTAATTCTCCTTCTCCCTTATTTTTGTTTAATTCAACTCACTTTTGTCTTGTAGTTGATTTGAATTTCGTTCCTAAAAAATAGGGGTTACCAGCCTCTATTTTTTTTTGTAAAAAATTTCTTCCTTGGCTATATTAAGGAATAAAATGTCAGTAATATTAACATAAATTAATGATACAATTAAGAATAGTCAATACTGTATTATTTCTTTAGTGTTTTTTATTTCTTTCTTTTTAAACAAAATGACATCTTTTTATAATATAATGTTTGCTCCAGCTCTTGTTTTTTTACTTGCTCAGCGGTTGGCAATAGTGTTCAGGGTTTGGTTGAATACAATGCTATGTTTTCTTTGGTTATTTTTAAGTTTGTTGGGTTCTTGTGATTACCGAAAAATTAACAAACGGTCTTCAGACAGTACATTTCTTCACATAAAACGTACTTAAATATTATACAGCTTCTTAATAAATTAATTCTTAGGTTATATGACGTGTTGGATCAAAGTTGGTGAATAGGTTAATAGTTCGTTTTAAGAGGAGATTCCAATGTCCAATAATTTGATCACCATAAATTAAAAAGTGAATAAAGATATAAACTGATTGTCACTAGTTTATTCTTTAATTGAGTGTTTGTATAAAGTTTATTAGTGAGTGGAAAAGTGTCACAGTGTAGACTAGTCCTTTTTCATTTTTAGTTTTTTAAGTTAATTTATACTTATCACATTCCTTTACATCTGATTTGTCTCTCTGAGTTCATTTTTCTTTTATAATTTGTAAGGTAGATTTATTCTTTCAATTTCAAATAATTCTGGCTATTAAATTTCTTCTTGTCGTACTATTATTATTCATGATCTCATTTCGGTTCATTACAATTTCACTTCTAGTTGATTTATTACTTTTATATTATTATATTGAGCTGCATGGATTTTTTAATCTGCTCTTCTCTGAATCTAATAATGGACTAACGACTTTTTCTGTTAATGTTTGGTTGTCAAGGCAGTAAGCCTCATACTCCTATTGGTTGAAAAAATTGTTTACATTGTTAGATTTTGCTACTGATTTTTTACAAAATTAACAAATATTTTTAAATGAGTATAATCTTCTTATACTACTACGAATTCCCAAGATAATAACATTATTGCATTACATTTCTTTTAAAAATTAATTAGAAACCAAACATGAATAGTTTCTGTTCAGTATTTACTAAATTACAATTTTAACAATTTTGTTTTTATATTAATTATTTTATAACTGATTCTTTTGGTATACATTGTGTGTCTTTAAATTCATATAATCAACTCTAATAGAATTACCTACATTTTGTCTGTACTTACTACTGTTATAATATCAAATTTTACAAATTACTGTTTTTTACAATAGGCTCCTCATGCCTGGTCCAACTGATTTTCTTTATACAGTTATTATAACATATTTCTTGGGTTTCATGAAACTTAATTATTTTAAACATAACTACAATAAATTAACATATAACATTTGATGATTCATAATCATTTTTAAAACATAATACTATTCTTTTAACATGCTATGCACATGCTATTCTTTAAAACATTACATACATTCCTACTCTCATTATCTATTATTCATTAAACATGCTTTTTTACCCTTATATATTTCTTTTTAACACAAACAGATAACTATAATTATTACTTAACTATTATTTTCTTATTTTAAAACATGAACTTTAATTCTACCTATCTCACTTGTATAGGCCTATTATACCTTAGTTTCTTCACAGTATACATTCATCATTTTTTCCTCAAGCATTATTTATTATTCATTTTACACTTTAGTACTACTGCTGACTTTCAGTTAGTATAATTTTCTTGGTTCTTTTATGCAATTTAGGATTATATTATTCACTATTTTTCTTTCTTTTCTTCACTTTGATCTAACCACACAACTCACATTATCATTAAAATTGGGTATTTATTATATAAGAGTTTTATTCCCTTCATATTCTAATAACAACATTACTTATCATTACTCAATTTACATTTATGTATTGGTAGTTTTACATGGAACTACTTATACTTCTAGCTATAGCTTTGTACTTCCATTATTACATGTACTATATTATTAGTGTTTAAAAAGGGGTTGTGTTATGGTCATAAAGTTATTTATTTTTATCTTTCCCTCTGCCAATCACTTGGGTTTGTCATCGTCTCAGTCTTTGTCTATTTTTTATGTCATTATTGTGCTATATTTTAATATTCTTGTTCATTAATTCTTTCATACTTTGACTTTCTTTATTCCTTCAATGTTGTAACTCAATTTTGTATTAAATGGTAATTTCTTTTTTATAGATGGGCTACTTTATGTAACATTATAATATTGAGTAATATTAAATCTTTAACAAAACTAAATAGTGTTTTATTTTGTGTTAAGTACATACTATTTCAGAATTAATAACAGGTGTCTTATTATTACAAGATATTATAAATTATACCATTATGTAAATTTTAATTTACTTGATCTTGCATGAATCATCCATACTCATTTTCATTACTAGAAAATGTAATGAAAGGCTGAGCGTGCCATTACAAACAACAGTGTATTACTTACTTTTCCATTAAGTTGGGCAATATTTTGTTGTCTTTAATTTTTATACGTTATAGATCTTGTTTTTCAGATTGACACCATCAAGTAGTAAACCTGTTCCTGTTTAAATTTAGTAGGTGGAGCGCGTGTGGAACAACACTTTCTTAAAAGTTTTCACATTATTACTGGCTACTGGGACTTACTTGACTATTTACTGTAACCCATTAAATATTTGTGGTTGATGTTCTTTCTTCATTAATGAGGTAATACAATTGTGAGATTCTTCTGCTTTTATGTTTCCTTTTCAACTAAGTTTCTAAACATTTCTAGACATAATTTCTCATGTCTGATTTGTGTAACATTTTATTTTCAGTAAATTTTGTTTTTATAATAACTAGCAGAAGAGTTTATTATGACTACAATTCTTTCGGATGTTCATCACATATGGAACAATACATTTGTGACAAAAGGAAGTGAGGGCCAAAGTAAATAAATTTTGTTTTGCACAAGATAGGTATATAATACAAGTGATACAATTAAAGTAATAAAATTTTACAATTTTGTAAAACATATGAACTATATAATGCCTCTGTGTGTGCGCATGATTGCGCGTGCGTGCATATACATATTTAACATATAGTATTTTGGTTTTTCAATAATGCTAGCAGATTAACAAAATTAAAACACTTGTGTATTTTGATTAACAGTATGACTAGTTATAGGTAAGTGTGTAAATAATATTACAAGGGGTATTTGTAAGAATTGTTAGTCCACAACAGCTGTGTAGGTCTTTTCACATCCCATGAGATCAGCTGTTCGTCATAGCTCTAATGCTGTCTGTGTATCAAGTTTCATTGTTGTGTCACTGGATTTGTTTTATACCCATTTGATATGGATAACGTGATAAAGAACATAGTGATTGTGAGGTGCATGCTGTAATAAAAGTTGTAAACACAAATCATTCGTCCACCCAGAATTCAATGACAACCAGTTAAAGTGTATGGAGAAGGTGTAATGAACATGATAAGTGTGTGTAAATGGTGTCAGTTATTTAATGAAGGATAAACATGCATGGTGAAGCAAGATCTGTACAGCCATTTGTCATCATTGAAGAACTGAAAGTGCTGTTGATGCATCATTAAAGGGGAAACCATCTGAAAGATACTGTGAAACTTTGAAAAAGTTTTGGTGAGCTATACAGAACTGACGGCATGGCTTGCTGACTTCAAAGGATACATGTTCTCCACAATGTTGCTGAAAGCTCAAACAGAACTAGTTCGAATGTCTTGTTTTGTATTTCACAGAATATTAATTACATAATACTGTTTAACAATATGAACACATTCTATTGCTTATTGATCTATAACTGAAACTGTAATGGTCAACAGAGTAAAACTAACAAAAATAGAACTATGATGGTGTCAAATGTAACTGGAATTTTTTTGTACCAATTTATTAACTAATTTTCCACAAGGTGCATTTGTATAATTTTTCAACATAGTACCCACTTACATGTACACTTTTTTGGCAGATTGGAAGTTTTTTATTCCATTTTCATAAAATGTTTTGGAGTGTGGCTGAAGCCAATTGTACCCAAGTTCTCCCACCTCTTGTCATCAGAAATTGTTGCCCCCTTAACACCTCCTTTTATGGTTCAGACAAATGATAGTCACTTTGTGACAAATCAGGGCTTTAAGATAGATGTTCAACAGTGGGACAGTGGACTTGTTGTAGTTTCTCATGAGTTTTGGCAATAGTATAGGATATAGTGTTATCATGAAGATTCAATACACTACAGATTAGGATAACATATCTTATAGACCAATAACCTGCTTTACCCTTATTTAGCCATGTGTAATAATAGTGTTAATTGTTCTTCTTCAATCATGGTGAAAAGCAATGCAACTCAAGTCACTAAATAGTTTCCCAAATACTATGTGTAAAAGAAAGACTACCCAAACGCACGTTACCAAAAGGCATACGTGTTTGTATTCAAGAAAAATAGTGGACTAAAACTCATGAGCAACTGATTGGAAGTTGTATGGAATCTTCTGGAGTGTTAGAAAAACGATGCGTCTAGTTCTAGCTACTGCTTCCGTTTTAGAGTTCAGAGCAAAGTGAAGCTATTAATTATTTCTGAAGTGAAGTTCTGTTATTATTCCTGAAGTCTCCACTCCCATACTGCAACTTATTGATGTCTTATGTCATGGGTGAAACAGGAGATTGTCCTTTATAAGTATGATACAAAGACATTGTCAGTGGTCCACATATAATAATGACACAAGTGGTCAGTGCTCCAGACTAGAACTATTGTACAGGCAGCAAAAATATTATACAAAATTGTATATCATATCATAATTTACTGTAAGTCACTGAATTGTTTTGGTATTTAACTTGTTGTGTTTATAGTGAATTATTTTTAAATAATATTTTTGTTAATTTTCACTACAGCAAAATCTTATTAACATTAAATTTAATGGTGCTTAATATTAATTTCTGAAGGTATTCAGGCATATAGTATATTAATCAGGGTACCAACAGCAGGCCTATGTACAAGGTATTGGCTGAAAAGCAAATAACTGGTAAGATAACTTGATTTCAGTGTTAAACCTACTGGCCTGAACATATGAATATTAGATTTCTACTGTAATATAATTTGTTTTATAACTATAGGTAACTATTATTGAGTGATATTCCTTGTTCTCATTGTTATGTTCAGTCTCTGTATACTCGATTCTAAGACTCAACTCACAGCATTTTCATAGACATTTCCAACTTTACAACAAAAATCTAGCAAAAACGAATCTTATTTTTGAGTGAATATTGAAATACAAGTTTAAGTCAAATATGAATTGGCATTTTTTGGTAGCAATCATAAATGTGACCCTGTGGTTTCAAATTATGTGGGCAGCAGCAGGCATGTCTAGACTCGCTATATGAATTTATGTATTTCCGAGTCCAGTCTGTCAGCCTCTAACAGGACGAGGGACCAACCAGTATCTAGTGTCATTGTGCAGCATTTTATTTTAAGTCTTTAACAAACAAGAACATGAGCCAAGTGAAATTTTGCAAAGATTATGTTTACAGTTCAAAGATTAAGACTTTATCAAAAATACAGTTGTTTGCATAGAGTAAGGCATTCTCTGGTAGTTAAATGGCGTTCACAATGTAACTCACTTATGTTGACCAAAAACCAGCATAATGTCCCCAAAATTCATTAGGTTTGTGGCTTTGTTGACGGTGACCAAGGATTTAACAGTGGATGAAACTAGCCCTAAAGCCAGTATGCAATCCATTATTCAAAATGAGTTTCAAATTTTTTTTTTTATATATACTGTAGGTTCCCCCATTTTGAATATTGATCAGGAGGCTAAGTGAACAGAAATTTTCAGAGACATTGAGTCATATAAAGTAGAAAAGAGCACATTTTAAAAATGCACTTGTACCCGTGGTAAAAGTTTGTGCACCACTACACCCTTGAAATAGAGATCAAATACAGAACAGTATTCAAAAAATAAAAGCACTCAGGTAAAGGCAAAAATAAGGTTGTTGGCAGGCAAGGCAAGTGTTTTTTAGGATGACAAAGAAGTTGTGTATGCCACTTTTCAACTTGATTGTAGAACAATTAACTCCGTGTATTACTACACACTGTTAGATAAGGGTAGGCAGATTATTGGTCTAAAGATGTGATATCCCAGGTGTAGCATGTTGCGTCTTCATGATAACACTATAACACTACATCCTATACTGCTGCTGCAAATCATGAGGAACTCAAGTCCACTGCGCCACTGTTGAACTCCATCTGAAAGGCCTGACTTGTCACAAAGTGACTATTATTTGCTTGAACCATGAAAGGAGGTGGTACGGAGGCAATAATTTCTGCTGACAAAGTGGTGGAGGAACTTGGATACAGTTAGCTTCAGCCACATTCCAAAACATTTTGTGAAAATTTTGGAATAAAAACTTCCAATCTACCAGAAAAAGTGTAGATGTAAGTGGTTACCATGTTGAAAAATTATAGTGCACCTTGTGGAAAATTAGTTAATGAACTGGTACAAAAAATTGTGGTTTACAATGACTGATCATCATTGTTGTATTTTTGTTAGTTTTATCAGGAAACAAAATTTAATAAGAGTTTGCAATGAAAGGTCTTTATTATGGGTTTACAGTGTACTCCAGTATTTCTCAACCAATAGGGCATGTCCCACTGCTGAATACTGAAGGGACATTTAGTGGGTGGCGAAATTGGGCTCAAAAATTTATTTATTATGTCTCAAAAACCTATTAATTTAAATTATGTATAATTTGTTTAAGCATAAAAGAAGGTTTAAAAAGCACTCAGTGTTAGCAAAAATATGATTATAAACTGGGTGCACACTTGTACAAGTAATTCTGTCAGGTCCCATGGAGTGTAATATCCTTCAATGTCTCAGATTTAAAAAGGTTGAGAACCACTTTAGTGTAGTCTACAGTACTGTACTTAATAGTAATATGTTTAGAGATGAATAGCATGTAAAAAATGAGAATTTTTGAAATGAAACAGCCGTGTTAATGTGAGCTCCCATACTTGAGGTCTTGCTGAATGTATCCAACAAATTTCAATGTAGTGTACGTTTCCTTAGTAAGTTTGATCGTGAGTATACAATAAATGAGAAAATAGGTGACATAGTATGATATCATATTGTGAATGAGAATATGAAAAGTGATGTAGTCAGTATGGAAAGTGTACATTGTTACAGTTATTTTCTCCTCCTTTTCTTTCTTTTCAACACATGAATATTGAAAGTTTAGTAGGTAGTATCCATATAACTATTTTAAATATGATATGAGTGATAACTTCTTGAATAATAATAGATTTTGTGTTATGCATTTGTTTTACTATATAGCCAATGTAAATTTTTACTCTAGGGTGCAGGGCACAATGACGTGTAGTTACACAACGCGTACCTGGAGCGGCTGAAACAGTTCATTTCAGTAGAGTTACTCAACTGACAATTACTGAGCACCGGTGATGACCTGAATCCTACTTCAATCGTCAGCTCAGCAACAACTAGCTCAGTTACTGAGAAGCTACTATAGCTCACACCCTTTACAATAAGCAGTGCGTATTGTTTTGTCTTTTCCTAAAAATGCATATATTTTTATATAAAAATCCATAAAACTCACTAGAACATTACAAAAACAAAAATAATAAAAGGTGCATTGACATTTATTGTTATATGTATTCTCAAGTTGTGTCAGATAAGGTGAGAATGTGGCATAATTCTAAAGGTCTAGCCATTTGTATTATATAGTTATTATCAACTTGTTTATTATTATATATAGACTTCCATCATGTGATTTATTTCATTAATTCTTTCACAAAATATTTGAAAACAAATTAAGCATAATAGTAAGAATTATAATAATAATAAAATAAATAATGATAATAATAGTAATGTTAAATTAGACATGTTGTGATGTTTGTTTATTCAATTATTGTTATTATGTCTGTTGTATGTATGACACAAACATCATACAGCTATCTTAGTACGTAGGCTTTCACGGCCGGTGTCATTATGATTATTTTCTAAAACTTCCGGGCTGAAAGGCCGTGGTCGAGTGCTTGATGTACTGCTAAACGTTTCGGCCGCACCACCGGTGGCCATCTTCAGCAGCGAAAAAATTATGTTCGAATAGATGACACGCCGAACACGTCTCCCAATGAACTGGGAACAAGCAACAGTGAGTTACGGCTACGATGCCTCTATTTATAACTTTTTTTGGGACAAAGTTTATAGGAAGCCAACGCACACCGACAGATATTTGCACAAGTCCTCCAATCATCATCCTAGGCAGAAGAGGGTGGTGCTGAAGACTCTGGTAGACCGGGCAAAAAGAATCTGTGAGCCCCAGTATCTCGAAGATGAGTTTCGGCATCTCGAGGAAGCACTGCAGTCCAACGGCTATTCTGCTGCGGAGGTTAGGAGAGCTGCCCGGCCGAGAAGATCTGGTAGGCCGGACGAGTCGGTGTCGCCTGAGGTTGTTGGCTCTGCTGTCTTGCCCTACATCCGTGGCGTGACTGACCGCATCGGCAAGTTGCTGAGTAAGCGGGGCGTCAGGACGATCTTCAAGCCAACCAAAAAGATCCAACAGTTCCTGCGACCGGTGAAAGACGCCAGGGATCCACTCTCGTCATGCGGGGTGTACAGTATTCCTTGTACGTGTGGCCAGGTCTACATAGGCACCACGAAGCATAGTGTCCGAACGCGCCTCTCTGAACATCGGAGATACTGCCGCCTGGGCCAGCCAGAAAAGTCCGCAGTTGCTGAACACGCTCTTTCCCACGACGATCACCGGGTGATGTTCGATGAAGCCCGCGTGTTGTCTTCTGTCCGGGGTTACTTCACTCGCCTGCATCTGGAGTCCATCCATATTCATAAGAATGCGTCCGTCGCTATGAACCGCCAAGGTGAAAGCATCTCCTTAAATAGTGTCTGGCATGGTTTATTTTCCATGGCCAATCAGAATCGAGAATGACGAGCTGGCTTCTCATTGGTCCGCGTGATACACCTTAAGCGGCCAAAAAGTTATAAATAGAGGCATCGTAGCCGTAACTCACTGTTGCTTGTTCCCAGTTCATTGGGAGACGTGTTCGGCGTGTCATCTATTCGAACACAATTTTTTCGTTACTGAAGATGGCCACCGGTGGTGCGGCGGAAACGTTTAGCAGTACATCAAGCACTCGACCACGGCCTTTCAGCCCGGAAGTTTTAGAAAATAATCATCATACAGCTATGTTTATGCAAGTTGACTTTATACAGATTGTGATTATTTATTATATATTATGCAATTACATATAATCATATTTGATGATGATCATGTGTGTGTGTGTGATTAAATATAACTTTTTATTTTTATAATTAGAATTTTGGTAATTTACAGCACATGCTGAAGAAACCATATTATATAAAGAGTAAATGTATAAAAATAATTATTATCAGACAAAACAATCAAACACACACACACACACACACACACACACACACACACACACACCATATTACTCATAGGTACTTTTTTCTTCTCATTGAGTAAATATCTGAATTTGTATTAGATGAAATGTGAAATCAAAGTTTGGATATTCTTTAGTACACACCTTTGTTAATGATTATATATATTTATTTATTTTATAACTAAACTGGTTTAGAGCTTTATAAGTTAAAACAAGTCTGCAATTTAAAAGGAGGTATAACTGTAAAGTTCATATTTTCAAAATGCATATCAAAACTTTCTTGTACTTGCAGTGTATTTCAGATATGTTTTCTTATAATGTTCTAGTGACAGTAAAATCAGACTTTTGATAATTATTTTCAGTACAAGAACTTTACAATGAATGTGGTCAGTTGCCACCACAAACTAGGGTCGCAGCCCCTCTGGTCTCCCCAGTTTACTGTAAACAGATCACAAAATTGTTATTTATTTCTGTTTCTAATAGGCCTATTTTTCTATTATGATTGAAAAATCAAAATGATGATGAATGCTTTTAGGTTTTCAACATTAACGTACATTGTTATATTGATTGACTTCAACAAGTTTATAATGTTTGGCTGTGTAAAACATAACTAAACCAATATGCACATTCAGTTAATACCTTGGCTATATGGAGATGAATATGCTTGTACTAGCATGGCTAGAAAAGTCACTTGCCCTGGTATTAAAAAGGTAAGGCTTAGGTTCTCAGTTCATCAGACCACATAGTACTGAGGAAAAGTATTTTTACACAACTGATGGGTGTTTTGTTAGTGATATATGAGTTACTGAAACATTGAAGATATTCATTGACTGAATTGATTTTCCTATATTTCACATTTAATGTATATCCTAATGCTGTGTAATAGACCTGTTTGTATATTTAAAAAAGAGCTACTACTATATTAGCATACACAGCTGAAAAAAATAAAATAGAACAGTCTAAAAATTAAGAGATTAACAAACTGTATCAAAATTTTTTATTCTCTGCGGAAGGGAGGTCTTTTCCCACACTCGTCTCACCTGTAAATACGCTCCTGTTAACCTATTATTATCGGATTAGGTTGCAGGTTTTTTTATGGTGGTGATACAAATAGCATTGGTGTCTTCGTAATTATATTTTAATAATTTTAATAGTATAATACTTTTAATAGTAAGACTCATTTTTACATCATCAAAGTGATATAAGAATAGCAGAGAGGCCATCAGTTTGAACTTCATAGGAAAGAAGTAATCAGTGTGGCCAGTACTTCAGTAATCTAGTATTACCCTAGGTTTTATCCTGGCTGATAGATATCATTTTCACAGTGAGTCAACTTGGGACCTTCATTTTAAGAGCCAGGCACCATACCATTGTTCTACCAAGCCTTTACTTTCTTGCTGTTAGTATTTGTTTCAATATATCACTAAACCAGTCAGTCTTTTACTCGTCTCCATGCAAAAATTTCACTCATATATATATATATATTGTAACGACAGAATGTGGTCGTCCGTCTTATTATAGCCCCGCGATGGGCGCCAATCTGTAACGACAAAACTGGTGTGTCTCTGTAAAATGTATACCAGTTTTATATGTGTGTAAAGTGTTAGTGCGTTCGTCTCGCACTGGGGTCGTTACATCAATTTTGCGCTAACGATGTCCGTAGCGTTGCGGTAATTACCAGTATAACACGGCAGTAACCTACCTGTTTATATATAGGGGTGTGTTAATCCCGGGTGGCGCCAAATTGTTTATTAAAACAATTAAAATTATTTAATAAAGTGTTTTCAGCTATGACAGTCGGGGCGTTCAAATAATTCCCGCTCGTGCCGCCTTCTGAATCGTGTAGGCAGTTGTGCAAATGGCAACTTGAGCGCTGCTCATCAGACCTAGCCTTCGTAAATAAACACAAGTAATATAATGCACTCCCTATGAAATAATAACAATGGTTACTCCCTGTAATAGTGATTTTAATGTTTGATAATTAATATTTTCAATTTTTGACAATTAAAATGTATTAGTTGATTAACAACTTTGCACCGACTTTTTACATGAAACAATTTTACTCGGAGTGACGAATCGATTAAGGAACGATATATTCACATCAGCAACAGCATGGCTGTGGAACGTTCAGTTATTACAATTATTTTCGTTCCAAAATCGTGGGATTCTTTTGATTATAAGGCAAAGAATTCCTATGATTACAATAAAAGTATTTTACCTTACTCTAAGTGTACATAAATAATAAGGTGTGTGTTTACAATCTGTTCTGTAGTGTCGTTAAATGTGGTTCAAAAGTTCGTATTTCAACAAGAGGTTAGATTTTATGTTAACAAATTTTCAGTGTGTTTATTTTCTTAAATAATCTTTGAAAGAGAAATATTCGGCTTATAGTGAGATCAATTTACTTTTAGTAAAATTTAGAGTGATTTGGTTTTTGGAAATAAGGTAATTCAATGGTACTTAACACATCAGCATGACTTGGTGTTTTCATTCATTGGATCGGAAGAGGATTGGGCTGCAATAAGTTCTATTTTCATTGATCTTTGGACTTAAGTAGGTCTGGCGTCCTTTTCATATAGTATGTGGTCATAATTTCCTTTTAATTTTCAGTTTTATGGTCCTGGATCTTTAATGGACTGCTCTAATGGTTCGTCTGCTTCTTATCCAGTCATGGTTTTGAACTTCGTTCACTGTTTTACATTATTTAATTAAAGAATTGGTCTTCCAAACTTTGGCTTCTGTCCTGGTAGACTGACGCTTTACGAGTAATGGTATTCCACGGTAATTTCGTCTTCAACGGTGGTTTCTATGGTAACCAAAGAATTCTGATTGTCTGAGATTGATATAAATCCATTGTTATCAAAATTTGAATTCTTTTCAAAATCCTAGTATATCTTCTGACTGCTGTTATTCCTCTATCTTCCTTCCTGATTATTAAATATTGTCACTATAGTATGTATTTCCTTTCATAGATTATTTTGATACCCCACAAGTTTGGGTTATTTTAGGTTTTATGTTTTTACAATTATGTTAATACTTGTTAATTACATTTCTTTTTGTATTCAAATGCTTATTATAATATTTTGTCTTAAAAATGATTTACAATTTATCCTTGGTGAGTCATTCGCCTTGGCTTTGCTAATTTCTTACTTAACTTATTACAATTTGTAGTTGTTTGTTTTTGACAGTTAGGCATTTACCTAGGCCTAAGTAGCCATTATGGTATTTGACTTATTTCATTCAAATTACATCTCATTTTAGCCTAATGGGTTTTATTTTGTTATTATAATTGGTTGTATCATTTATTGTTGTGTTATGGGTCTGTTTATGTGTTATTATTATGTTAGTATTATTTTGTACATAATGGTTTACTATTTGGTTTCCTCGTTTTCTAGTCATACTTTTTTTTACTTTTTTACTTATTTACTTTGCCAATAATAACAATGAGGCTATTATTTACTATTTTTTGATCTTATTAAATACAATATTTAGGCCTATGGTCTGTATAACTCTATCCGCCATATCCAATTCATAAACTTGCTTGAATAATTATTTAACTATTATTTGCTAATCTTTGTTTACAATTCATCTTATTTTATATTATTTTTTAGTGTGATAAACAACATCACTTTTATGAACTTATAACGATCCCTTATAACATGGGTGTTTTTTGATTTGTTTTTAACTCCTTAATTTTTAAACAATCTTTACTTCCCTCCATGTTAACACTATCTGGTTTTCCCTTCAGGGCATTCTCCCTTTTAATCATAATTGTATTTACTTAAATTTAAAAATAACATTCTTTCTTAACTAGTTACTGTCTTATCAGTTTATACTGCTATTCTTAATTACTAATATTCTTCACTTTTTATCATTTAGTGTTTCCTTTGGATTTATTAATTGTTAATGATTTTATCATTCACTATTTTTCACTATATTACCATTCTTTATTTTACACTATTCTCATTCAGTCATCACCTTCACTTTTAAATTATTTATAGTTTTTATCTAAAAATGAACTTTTCTTGTGAAACTTACTGTTTTTCATTGAACGCGTTTCGGCGTACGTATTCGCCTTCTTCAGCTTCGATACAGACTGCCATCATTTAGTACCATATTCAAGAAGGCGAATATGTATGCCGAAACGCGTTCAACGGAAAACAGTAAGTTTCACAAGAAAAAGTTCATTTTTAGATAAGTATTAGTGCTGTGAAAGAAGAGATGAATAATCAAGACAACTATTTATAGTTTATTATAATTTTATTAGTGTACTTTCTTTATCACTACACCTTGGGGTTTTTACACTTTCATTTTGCACTTCAAAGATGTTTTTGTTTTTTAAGTGTTTCTGAATGGGTAATCCCTCTAATTATTATCTCACTACCGTACTATCTCTTTCATTACAATATCTCATTAATAATATTAATAAGTTTATGTCCTTATATTTCTATCATTACATCTAACTCTAAATTGTGGGTTAGTTTGCTTTTTTATATTTATATTTAACATTGTTTAATTGGGTTTCCTTCAATTCCATTACTATTGTCCATTAATGGATAAACATTTTTTTTTCTCATAGGTTAATTATTGGTCTTTTTTCCAATATTACATTTGATTGCATTATTTCTCTCGCTCATATTCTTTATTACTTGTTTGTGTATCATCATTGGTTTTCATTTTTATTTATTTCCCTTCATCTTGGGTTTGTTTCTTTTTCATTTCCCTCCTTCTTCGTTTTCATTGTATTTGTTTAATACTTTGGTTTTCCACCTTCTCCTTTGGGTTCATTTTAACATGTTACATTGTGTCATTCAATTTCGTTAATTTGTTTCATTTTTGTTTGGTTTTGGTTTTTTCCCTTCTTCTTTTGTTTCCTTTCGTTGGGTCAATAACTTGGGTTGGGTCATGTCGTCGTTTGTCGAGTCATTGTCTTTATATTTTATTTATATTAAGCATTTTATTTAATATGAAGTATTATTTTATATTTAGAATCATCTTTTTTATCCCTGGTACTGGGGTGGCTTATTTGTGTTGTAACAATATATATGTATATTGTAACGTACCGCTTAAATAGAGGCATGCACTACTTACGAGTATATTGCAATTACAAGCTTCGTTAATTCCGCCCCACAGTTGTACGCCAATTCTGTAACGTGCGGTTTCTGCGAGAGGCAGGTGTTAGCGAAACGTACACCTTTAGTCAAGCCCCAAATGTTGGGTTCGCCAAATCTGTAACGTGCGGTTTATTTTTTCGTGAGGTGTAATGGAAGTGTTATTATATGCCTCACGCAGTATGCGTCACTTTTGAATTATACTAACTGACATTTTAAAAGGTATAAATAAAGGATTTTGTTTATCTTGTTTTACTCAATCTAAAAGAAATCGAGAGTGTGTGATTTGGGGTCAAGGAGGTAATTTGTTCAGCCTTATGCAGAAGAGAGAGTAAGTATCATTATTGCCCCTCAGTTGTGACGATTTCTTCTGTATGTTGTGCTGAAATTTTCATTAACTACCCACTACAATAAATTATAACACGTTATAATTCAATATTAATTTTCAATAATATTGCTTTATTGATTATTGACTTTTGTCTCCTGCCACCAAAATATAGGTATCACAATTATTCTTATTTGAAAAAAACATCATCTCGACTTTACCGAGTAAACATAGATCTGTCTAAGGAACAAAACATATATGTTGTTATTTACCCAATATTACGCTATAATAAAAAACATCAGTTATTACATAATTCTTAATAATAATTCCCCAGGGTTCAGGGTGAATTCTTTGTGTTATGAGAGTGTCAGAAATGGATAATTGCTACGCTTTACAAATATCAAAAAATTAATAAATAATTTTGTTTATTTTTCAAATATTACGTAGTTTCCGGAATTGCCGTAAGAGAGCAGCATGTATTTGTTTACTTTGAAAGAAACATATGATAAAATGAATATTTTTTGTTCTATTTCACTGTTAAAAAACGAGTTTTCTTCTGGACTTATTACGAAAAAATGTTTATATTACCTCGCTCTGTGTTGTCCTTACTGGATTGAAGTTTTATTCTGTGATGAGGTACGTCTTGCGTTATTATTTCCTTTTCGTTTGGAGTATTTTCTGATTGTCTACTGGAAGTAGGCCGAACTATATTGGATCCTCAGAATGTTTTCATCCACTGGTTTTTAATGTATATCACCATTTAATTTGGATTCCTCAGGTATAATTAGTTAGTATTCACTTTGTTTATTACTCTTGCGTGAATTTCGCCTCCTCCAACGTCCAAAAAGGTTATTTTTTATAATTTTTGTTGCATCGTTTCTTCAACTCTCCCGTTTAGTTTAAAATTTTTATATCTTATTAACAATACTTGTTATTTTTCATCACTCTTAGTAACACATAGTATTTTTATTATGTAGGCAGTTTGTGATTATTATAAATTTATATTTTATTTATGGAAAAATAATTCCCTTCCATTCCGGTTTCTTTACTAATTTAATTTACATAATATGTTTTGGTTAATTTTTTTATGACATTGTATATAAATATTTTATCATTTTATTATCATTAAATAAATTTATATATTATTTATTTAGTCTCGAATAGTGTTCATACCCGGTACTACTTCCTGTTGCCATTTCCTTCATAGGATTATTTTAATTTTATATTATCTTTGGTAGTTAAAATTTTTGTCTTTTAAAATTAACCCTGGGTTTTCTTACAATCTAACACAATTATTTGAAACAATATAATATTAACTTGGGTATAACAAATTGTGGTTCATACAATATAAATTACAATAAATAAATAAAATAACAAAAATCAATTAGTATTATTACATACTACTTCCATAGTTTTATCCTATCCAAAACATACAACACAGTTTGGTAATACATTAATTTCACTTTGGTTTTTCACCTCAATGGGTACACTAGAACTCACTTCGCACTATATACCACTCGAATTGTTTATTATGTTGAGTGATATAATTAAATTTTGAGCGAGCTTTAGTTTTACCCATTTCTGACTTTTATTCTCATGATTTACTTTATTGGGACCGGGTTATGTACCGTTACATAAAGCCCCCCCACTAGAACAAATTTATTTTAGTTCAACTCGTTGATAGAAATAAATTGTTGATTTGTTCAAGTCTCCTAATGGTTTTATTCTTCATCATAGTGTTTCATTTCAAACTGGTTATACTCTCTGGTAATTCAGACTTGTGGTAATTGCTGTTTTCTTACTTTACTCTCTCTCTCTTCGAGGCAAATTCATCAATCATTTCTCGGGGTTAGTGGTACTTCCACATTTTATTTGATAAGGACTGGTCACACTAATCATTAAACTTGTTTTAACACTCATTTTTATTTACTTTTATATACTCGCTTTATCAATTAAGCATCGGTCTGCTATCTTCCTTCTATTTTCTTCATTTATACTTCTGGAATCTAATATCTCTCTTTTCAGCTATTTTATAATTATTATCCCTTAAATATTCAATTTCCCTAACATTTTTCCCTATCTTGTGCGGTGGTTCCAGTCGGGTGGCCACTCTGGGTCCATACACCGCTGTCCATCCTTACACCTTCTGAGACCAGGGGAACATCATCCCTGCTCATAAAAATTATTGCCGGAACATTTCTACGGTCAATACATTAAAATAAAAAACTTATAAGTAGTAGTCAATTAGCGACTAGTACCAAACACTTTTGGGATTCTTCATACTGTAGCTGTTTGTATTTATTTATATATTTCTTCTTCTCCTTGATTCCTTCTTCTTTTCCATTAACTAATAGCATATAACATTATTGATAGGCCTTATGTTAAAATTCTTTTGACTTTACTTCTTGTGACATATTTCTCCGTATCATTTCTTCTTATATAATCTTCAATTCCGAGAAATTCTAATTTTTGTTGTATTAATTATCATCCTCCTTCAGTTTCATTGGAGTCATTAAATTATTCGTTATTCTTCTTATTGTACCTTCTTATCTGAGCACATTACCATTAATTGTTTATTTATTTATTCTTCTTTTGTTACCATAAAAATATTATTTTTCCTATTAGTCCATTTTAAATCAGTTCTTTATAAATATTATTTAATCATCTGTTCTTATATACTCTTCACTTTAAATTATATGTTTTCAAAATAACTTGAGTAAGATGTCCTTACATGCTTTTAGAATTTTGGGGTTTTATTAGTTTCTTCATTTTAAATTATTGTTCGAAATACCTTGAGTAAGTTGTCCTTACGTGCCTTTTTGAATTTTGGGTTTTATTTACAATGGGTTGCTTGGTCCTGTATCCATAAAATCCGTCCCTTTTTTCTGGTTTGTTTGGAGTCTGTTTAACCGTGGTCCATTATTTCAGGTACTCCATGTTCTCGGATTGCTGGGGTGTTCGTAATTAATTGTCTCCTTGATAATCTTCTTACCATCCGGCTCTCCCACTTTGCTGCTATAAAACTTTCACTTAAGTACCGGTCTTCCGTTATAATTCGTTCCTTTTTAACTAACAAGTATTGTACCTCCTCTATCATAACATAGTTGCTCATTTTTAATCTCATTTCATTCCCTTTTACCTCTGAATTATTTGCCCAATATTTGCATGTTGTCTTCCATCTTGATAATCTGACTAATATCTTCTGATGCACTTCAATCATCGACACATTTAACTGGGATGTAAACTTAATTAACTCCCTTTGTTCGTTAATTGGAAGGTTGAATACATTAATTAATCCATCTGTAATCATCTCCCATTCTTCCTTGGTATTTATTATTTTCTTTCTACTTGTTTTTATTATTTCCTTGGTCTTCTTTTCCACGGTTTGAATATCCTTTTTGTTGTGGCTATTTTTATTTTCAGATGGCATTACACCTTGGTATTCTGTAATTTCTATTTCCTTCCTACTCTCTTCTGTATCCGGACTTACTTTAATACCTTCTGAAGCGCTGTCTGATGGTTCATCCAAATTCTTGACACTATGGTCCATTTGTTTAGTTGTCTCCTCTTGGTATGTATCTGCTTTTTGGATACGCGTATTAACATTTTCAAACTTCTCCCCAAAAGTTTCCCATATCTCCTTATTGAAATTCTCCATTTTACCCTCAAATTGTTTTAAATTCTTATTATTCTCTTCAAATTTTGCATTCATCTCTTCTCTTTGCCCTTCAACCGCTTCCTTCAGTTCATGGTATTGTTCATTCATGGTTTGTTTTAAGTTTTCCTCCTGTTTTCTAAAATTTTCATTAGTTTGTTTATTCTGTTCCTTCAAAGTTTCCTCCTGTTTCCTAAATTTTTCGTCTATTTTATCATTTGTTTGTTTATTGCTTTCCATAATAATTCTCAACATCTCCTGCATGCTCATATCTTCTTTTTGGGTGGATTTATCTGGTTGGTCCCTTGGGCATCCTCTTCCACTATTTCCTTTTCCGTATCCATAACTACTTTGGTTTCTTCTATATCACCTGTCTGTTGGTCCATTTCACTGTCCGTAACTAATTCTATTTCTTGTTCCTGTCCACCTTCTTCAATCTCCTTTTCTTCTGCCCTCTTCTTCGATTTGCCTCGGGTATTAGGCATTTCTTGTTTTCTCATAACTGCCAACGATAATTAGATTTTTTGATATATATTTTATATTAAATATCAAAATTCTTTTCTAATTACCGCCCTTTTACGTTGAGCGCCAATTCTGTAACGTACCGCTTAAATAGAGGCATGCACTACTTACGAGTATATTGCAATTACAAGCTTCGTTAATTCCGCCCCACAGTTGTACGCCAATTCTGTAACGTGCGGTTTCTGCGAGAGGCAGGTGTTAGCGAAACGTACACCTTTAGCCAAGCCCCAAATGTTGGGTTCGCCAAATCTGTAACGTGCGGTTTATTTTTTCGTGAGGTGTAATGGAAGTGTTATTATATGCCTCACGCAGTATGCGTCACTTTTGAATTATACTAACTGACGTTTTAAAAGGTATAAATAAAGGATTTTGTTTATCTTGTTTTACTCAATCTAAAAGAAATCGAGAGTGTGTGATTTGGGGTCAAGGAGGTAATTTGTTCAGCCTTATGCAGAAGAGAGAGTAAGTATCATTATTGCCCCTCAGTTGTGACGATTTCTTCTGTATGTTGTGCTGAAATTTTCATTAACTACCCACTACAATAAATTATAACACGTTATAATTCAATATTAATTTTCAATAATACTGCTTTATTGATTATTGACTTTTGTCTCCTGCCACCAAAATATAGGTATCACAATTAATCTTATTTGAAAAAAAACATCATCTCGACTTTACCGAGTAAACATAGATCTGTCTAAGGAACAAAACATATATGTTGTTATTTACCAATATTACGCTATAATAAAAAACATCAGTTATTACATAATTCTTAATAATTCCCCAGGGTTCAGGGTGAATTCTTTGTGTTATGAGAGTGTCAGAAATGGATAATTGCTACGCTTTACAAATATCAAAAAATTAATAAATAATTTTGTTTATTTTTCAAATATTACGTAGTTTCCGGAATTGCCGTAAGAGAGCAGCATGTATTTGTTTACTTTGAAAGAAACATATGATAAAATGAATATTTTTTGTTCTATTTCACTGTTAAAAAACGAGTTTTCTTCTGGACTTATTACGAAAAAATGTTTATATTACCTCGCTCTGTGTTGTCCTTACTGGATTGAAGTTTTATTCTGTGATGAGGTACGTCTTGCGTTATTATTTCCTTTTCGTTTGGAGTATTTTCTGATTGTCTACTGGAAGTAGGCCGAACTATATTGGATCCTCAGAATGTTTTCATCCACTGGTTTTTAATGTATATCACCATTTAATTTGGATTCCTCAGGTATAATTAGTTAGTATTCACTTTGTTTATTACTCTTGCGTGAATTTCGCCTCCTCCAACGTCCAAAAAGGTTTTTTTTTATAATTTTTGTCGCATCGTTTCTTCAACTCTCCCGTTTAGTTTAAAATTTTTATATCTTATTAACAATACTTGTTATTTTTCATCACTCTTAGTAACACATAGTATTTTTATTATGTAGGCAGTTTGTGTTTATTATAAATTTATATTTTATTTATGGAAAAATAATTCCCTTCCATTCCGGTTTCTTTACTAATTTAATTTACATAATATGTTTTGGTTAATTTTTTTATGACATTGTATATAAATATTTTATCATTTTATTATCATTAAATAAATTTATATATTATTTATTTAGTCTCGAATAGTGTTCATACCCGGTACTACTTCCTGTTGCCATTTCCTTCATAGGATTATTTTAATTTTATATTATCTTTGGTAGTTAAAATTTTTATGTCTTTTAAAATTAACCCTGGGTTTTCTTACAATCTAACACAATTATTTGAAACAATATAATATTAACTTGGGTATAACAAATTGTGGTTCATACAATATAAATTACAATAAATAAATAAAATAACAAAAATCAATTAGTATTATTACATACTACTTCCATAGTTTTATCCTATCCAAAACATACAACACAGTTTGGTAATACATTAATTTCACTTTGGTTTTTCACCTCAATGGGTACACTAGAACTCACTTCGCACTATATACCACTCGAATTGTTTATTATGTTGAGTGATATAATTAAATTTTGAGCGAGCTTTAGTTTTACCCATTTCTGACTTTTATTCTCATGATTTACTTTATTGGGACCGGGTTATGTACCGTTACAATATATATATATATTGTAATGGTACATATCTTCACCTAACCATAATGAAGAAAACATGACAAGATAATTATTTAATCATTAACGCTAGAATAAAAAGGGATGAATTAGAATTGAAGAATGGGTGAATCAGAATAATAAAACGATCAGACATATCAAGGTAGTCAGAACAGTAACTTATATTAATAAAGTAGTAACAAACAAACAAACCAAAATGGTAAATACAGAAATAAGGCGATTTAACCTGAATAGCCCAATAGATGGTAAGTGAGAGAGTAGAACTAGCCCCAAAGGACCAAGAATAACACAAATAATGACAACTGCAAATGGACTAGAAAGAGCCACCGCACCAACATAAGTGTGTAAATAAGAAGAATAGTGACTAACAAACAATTAACATGGAAGTGTAATGATACAATCAGCCACAACACTAAGGAAGTGACGTATAAAGTATGACAAAATAAAGTGAACCAAGAAGGAATACAAAACTTGTGTTAAACCATAGAAATAGACTCGCTAATGAAAATTGTATATAATATTAATAATTGTAAGGACAGACAAGTTAGAAATACTAATTATTAAGTACTTAAGATATAGAAGGGCACAATAACCCAAACAGATAGAGTAAACTAGGACAAATCACATTAGCACGATACTAACTTATCAGTGGTACAATAAAACACAATAGAATGAGAGTAGTAAATTGTAATGATGGTGAACATTTTCTAAATAGATGTAAGAAAGAGAATTGTTTAGTAAGCAATACAATAATATTAACCCACCAGTAACACTAAAAGAAGATTGAGTGTAAGGTATTAGTGTTAATACCCCAAAGTGAGAATAAAACCCCATTAAAAAGTGATAAAAACACTGATAAAGCAGTGCCCAAAGTTTATAAGTGAATAAACTAAATTATAAGTGATAAGTTATGTGTGAGTGAGATCTAATATTGGTCAAACACAGGAAGGACTGTGATAGTGGAAATGCCAATATGAGTGGACACCCAAAATGTAACTACACAAACTAATATTATTAAACTTAAGTTAGTATTAGTAATCACTAATTACTATGGTTTTTAAATGTGTGTTAATTAATATTGTAGGCCTAAGGGACAATTCATAGTTTTAGGAAAGTTAAGAAACATAGACTACTAGTGTGTTAAATCACCATATAGAGAGTTTCTATAAGATTAAATTATAAAAAAACAATTAATAATCATTATATGATTTAGTAAGAGATAGTGAAATAGGATAAGGTTACATAATTAATGACACAACGTCAAATAAGTTTAGTGGTAAGGATTTTCTATTACAATCTAAATGATTAATCATTGTTTGTATGTTTATTTTCCTTTGATGACACTATAAAATAATTATTACTCACTGAAGAGTATGAGTGGATAATATATTTCAAATAAGTATGTGTTAAATGAATAAGAATTATGTTTTAATGACTAAGGTTTATGTTCCAAATAATTATGTTTAAATGATAAGAATTATAGCTATCAAGCTATAATGATCAAGCTTGATCATACTATCAAGGACGAAAAAGTGCCGACCGGAATGCGTACGGACACCGATACAGTGATCGTAATTACGGACGTGATACCAGAACGAACACGGGCCGGAGTCGAAGCCAAGAAGTGTACAGGCGTGACCGGTACGAAGAGGATCACAACCAGCCTGAACCCCGACCGTCAACGAGCGGAAGTCCGCCAACAAATCAGCAAGACGATCGTAACAATCAGTCCGAGATGACGTTAAACTAGGAGCGGCAGTGAAAAAACTACTTGTACCCTCACTGAACCATTCTATTGGGTTAAATCACATCGTTACTCAAACCAACGGCGAACGCACAATTACAATCGTGCGCAATAATTATCTGAAGAATATTATAGAGGAACTCCTCGAAGAAGGTAGCAACCAATCTGATAGTAAACATAACGAGATTGCTTATATTTCAACGCAAGTCAACGGAGTACCAGCACAAATTATGATAGACACTGGATCCAATATCTCATTAATCGACAGTATTGAGCTTCAGAAAATTCAAGAAGCAAGTAAAACAGTCATACTTACGCTACCCATCAGCAACACTGTCCTTGTAGGAGCGACCAGACGACAAAACAGAACCGTCCGAAAACAAGTGCAACTCGAACTGACAAGCAATGGACAAACCGTGACAATGACGTTTTTAGTAGCCAGTGGATTGCCATTCCGGATGCTAATTGGTTGCGATATGCTGCGCCAGTTGACCTGACCAGTTGACTCAGCCATAATTGACCTGAGCAAATACAAACTTATTTTGAAGAAGAATGACATACAATGGGGTAGCTGAACTGACCAATAGTGAAGAAATACAGCAACATGAAACAATGTACCATATCCAAAAGTACAGAAATACTGGAGAACATGTACTAAATAATGGGATTTATGACGAGACCGACAATGAAGGACTATGGCAAGAAAAACTCGAAGAAATCCGAACTTTCCAGAGAGAGAAAACGAGCGCTCAATTAACAGCTCAACAAGCTGAACAACTGATCGAAGTATATAAGCGTTACAAGCACGTATTTTCAAATACGCCTGGAAAGGTCAGAGATTATCAGTGCGAGATTCATTTCCGAGAGCCTGTCAACTTGATAAAAAAATCTTACCCGATCACAAATTCCGATGGAGGAAGCAGTGAGAAGAGAAATTACTCCATTAATTCAATTTCCAAATGGCGAGGAATATCAGTTCAATGACGTGCCATTTCATAATAAAATATTAGAAAAGACTGACAAAATCAGAGAAAAATATAAGCAAATGCAACCGAAGCCCATACAATATCAGATTGGAGAGCAAATATTACTCAAAAACAGAGGATTACCAAGCACCATGGAAGGGATAGCCAAGAAGCTATTGTTACTGTACACAGGACCCTACATAGTAAGCAAAGACAACCAAAATAATACATATGAGATCGTAGACCCAAAAACACAAAGAAGAAAGGGGACATTTAACCAAACCTCTATGAAAAAATATTATTAAAAATGAGAAAAAAACATCCCGAAACCAATTAATAAATAACTAGTGTTAAACAGTAAGAAAAATAAACAAAACAAATAATAAAAAGATCATGTATACCATACCCACTAATAATATCGAATCACGAAGAGCTAGAGAGTGTGAATAAAAGAAAAAGAATATAATTTGAAATAATGTATTGTATAAACTAAATAATAATAATGTGAAGAATCCTACAAATGATATTTATTTAATAGTCGCATTAAGACTACTTGTATAATTTTATAATGATTGACTGTAGATAAGTCCAGCAATCAAATGTGTATTTTACGGCGGAGCAATGGAGTCAAAAGTACCCCTCCGATCCGATTCAATATAATGATAGGGAAAAATGTTAGGGAATTAGATATCAAAGGGATAAGAACATTAAACTAAAACACGATACAAAGATCAAGAAAAATATTGACACTCAAAAATAAAAAGAACCTATTGCTCTAAAATAATCAGTGATTGAGAAAATAAAATGAAATAATGATTGATAATTCCAATCAAAAAACTGAACGATATTTGTTGAAATAATCAATTTTAGTGGCAGGGCAATATATAATGGTACATATCTTCACCTAACCATAATGAAGAAAACATGACAAGATAAATTATTTAATCATTAACACTAGAATAAAAAGGGATGAATTAGAATTGAAGAATGGGTGAATCAGAATAATAAAACGATCAGACATATCAAGATAGTCAGAGCAGTAACTTATATTAATAAAGTAGTAACAAACAAACAAACCAAAATGGTAAATACAGAAATAAGGCGATTTAACCTGAATAGCCCAATAGATGGTAAGTGAGAGAGTAGAACTAGCCCCAAAGGACCAAGAATAACATAAATAATGACAACTGCAAATAGACTAGAAAGAGCCACCGCACCAACATAAGTGTGTAAATAAGAAGAATAGTGACTAACAAACAATTAACATGGAAGTGTAATGATACAATCAGCCACAACACTAAGGAAGTGACGTATAAAGTATGACAAAATAAAGTGAACCAAGAAGGAATACAAAACTTGTGTTAAACCATAGAAATAGACTCGCTAATGAAAATTGTATATAATATTAATAATTGTAAGGACAGACAAGTTAGAAATACTAATTATTAAGTACTTAAGATATAGAAGGGCACAATAACCCAAACAGATAGAGTAAACTAGGACAAATCACATTAGCACGATACTAACATATCAGTGGTACAATAAAACACAATAGAATGGGAGTAGTAAATTGTAATGATGGTGAACATTTTCTCAATAGATGTAAGAAAGAGAATTTTTTAGTAAGCAATACAATAATATTATGTTTAAAAGGAATAAATCCCAAATGTTTAATACCAAGCCACGTGTTGTTCAATCAAATATATTGGAACTTACCGTCTGCGGCTTTTCAGAAACAGCGTCTTAATAAAATTTACATGTTTCGGGACCCTTGTCCCATCATCAGAATTTAAAAATAATTGTGTATCATTTAAATTTGATACACTTGTCAAACACTTAAAATATTAAAATCCAATATAAAAATAACTTAATATAACATGACAATATAATATTTACAGCGAGTGCGAAGGTTACCGATGTACATCGTATGAAAACCGACCGCGCACTAATTTACGTCTCGCTCCCACCACGACAATAGCGCAAGGCAGTGTTGTACAATACATTTGACTTGAAGACCAATTTATCATTTAAAACGTGCGGCTTGGTATCAGTATTATTGTGTGCTTTATAAATTTCGTACTCTTCAAGAGCGTTCAAATATCGCCCTTTCTTACATATGTGAAGGGGTTTCAAATTAGTTTTAAAATTAGTGTAGCTATGATTTTCGGAAATGAGGTTTTCTGCAAATTTTGATTTGATATTGTCCAAACTGTGAAAATGTGTAGGCGGCCTATGTTCTATAAATCTTTTTAAAAAACCACGTCCTGTCTGGCCCACATAAAAGGCGTCGCAATCGTCACATATCAATTTGTAAACACCAGTTTTGTGTTCAAGGCTGGTGGTTCTGCGGACACGAAGATTATTCATAATACTATTAGTGGTCTTATAAGTGACCTTAATATTACTGGTTTTACCAAAAATTGACCCAAAGATCTGTGGCATAAGGTATGTGTACGGTGTTGCAATATATTTGCGTGTTGTATTTTCGCGTGTTTTACGTCCGTTAATGTTGCTATGTCCCTTCTTATGTTTTCGAAGGATAATATGATTTAGTAAGAGATAGTGAAATAGGATAAGGTTACATAATTAATGACACAAGGTCAAATAAGTTTAGTGGTAAGGATTTTCTATTACAATCTAAAAGATTAATCAATGTTTATATGTTTATTTTCCTTTGATGACACTATAAAATAATTATTACTCACTGAAGAGTATGAGTGGATAATATATTTCAAATAAGTATGTGTTAAATGAATCAGAATTATGTTTTAATGACTAAGGTTTATGCTCCAAATAATTATGTTTAAATGATAAGAATTATAGCTATGGGAATTGTTAAAACCATTAGATGTTATGTTATATGTTGTAAGAAATAAGATGTTAAAACCAACAGAAACCAGTAAACAAGAAACAAACAATACATTCAGATACAATGACACTAAAAGTGAGTTATGACAGTAGACAAATTAATATAGGGAAACAATAAAATTACACACAATTACAAGAACCGACTTAAACATTGAACAAATGAACAGAATCTTGTATTAAAAACAATCAGGACCCATTACAAGGAGAATAAAATGTAATATCAGTAATTAAAGAAAAATAGTCAATTGCTGTTTAAGCCTATGCAAATTCCCAACTGTCAACTACAAAAAACTTCAATTTATAGAATTAAACACTGACATTAGGAAGACTAAACCACATAAACTATGAAATACAAATAGACAACCATGTTAAGGCAGAAATATTATGATAATAATGTAAATTAAGAAAACAGTATAATTAAATAAAATTCTCAAAACTGTCAAAATGTTGATACCTAAGTGAACACTATAATATTGGATGTCAAATTAATCCTTGAGCCAAAATATGAACAGTGGTGATAATATTTACTATTAAAAAGGGAGTACTGAAGATTAATTACATTTAGAAGATCTGTAACCAGTTTAAATAAAAATTCAAATACCCTAACAATACTCTTTAGCCAATTTCAGCCAATCAAAAACTTTGAGTAACCATGACAACAACCGAATATTGACTAATTTCAGTTAGGAACAATACTTGATGTAGTGACGCTAAACTGGAGAGACGCCACGCTGTGAAGGGCCCAAATTTTCAACAGAAAAACAGTATAAGTGCCCACAATTTTGAGAAGGAGTACCAGGACAACAGATGAGAGGCCATTACAACTAATCTACACCAAGGATCAGCTCGGAATTAATCCAGATGACCGGAAAATACCTGTAATTCGACTTGAAGAAGATGACAACCAATTTTTGAGCCCAAGACTGAAGTAGGAAGAATCAACATCGACCCATTACTTTACATGGACGACTGACAATACCCATCATATCTACTAACGTTGAGTATTGCTGAATTTATTTGATTACTATAAAACAAATTCTCTTTCAAAAATTCTAACTATATAATAAAACTCTCACTATCACTAAATATATTTTCAAGGATTGATAAAATAAAGAAATAACTCTGTAAACATTGAATGAACACATGATAACCTATGTTACACAACGACACTGTCACACTTCAACACCACAATATTTAATTTATAGCAAACCTTGTGTAATTTTAATTATCACAAACTTTAAATGATATGTTCTAATTTGTTATCTTGTTATAAAAACTTCTGTATCGTACTTAAAAGGACTCTATAGGCGGATTTAATTTTGTAAATAATAACCAACGCTGTCTTGCATCTAATAAAAAAACATTGTACTGCCAACCCAGCAATCCGCCGACTGAACGACTATATTTTGCCGAGGCTAAAATTATTATATCAATTATTATTTTGTATAAAGTGTTAACAAGAACTAATAATTCAAAGCCTAAATAAAAAAAAAGTGTGTTACAAGAATACCTGTCCAGTATTTATTTATAGAGAATATTATGTATGTTTTGTTTAATAGCAGTGAGTCAACATAACCAACATTATTCAAGTTGGCAACACGTTTTCCCCCACTCAAACGAGAATCGGTTTCATGCCAGTCGGTGAACGATTCAAATTTACACTAGTACACTGTCAAACCATACAGATAAAAACTTTTAATTGTTTTCTCGTAAAACAATTTGGCGCCTATCGGGAGTTACAAAAGTGCGAGAAGGGACAGGTAAGGCACGCAGGCTACCAGAAGCTTCCGAACGACACAATTTACGTTCGATAAAACTTACAATTACACAAACATTAAATATTTTAATACACACGACACCTGTCTTTTTACAATATATATATTGTAACGGTACATAACCCGGTCCCAATAAATGATAACTCTGGTAATACCATAAAGGTCAGAAATGGGTAAACTATAACGAGCTAAAAATTAAGTTGTATCACTAAACATTATAAACAACATTGAAGTGATATACAGTGATAAGTGAGTTATAGTGCACCCAATGAGGTAATAAGTGAAGGTGAAGGGAACTTTTTACAGAATTGTGCTGTAGATGTGAGCATTATAGACTATAATAGTAGACTATAATGTTACCAACTAATTATGTATTTTGTTTAGTTATTGTAGGATTTATATTGTGTAGTACCTATGTTAATTTTATATTTTATAAAATAATTGTTTTATTGTATAAGATAACCAAGGGTTTTAAAAAAACAAAAGATTTAAATATCAGATGATAATAAAAATTTAAATAATACTGTATGAGGGAAATGGCAGAAGAAAATAGTTCAGTGTAAAAATACTATAAGAGATTAATAAATAATATATAAATTCATTTAAAGTTAATAAAAATATTAAATACTAATATCCAAAGTTATAAGAAAATAAACAGAAAACTATTATGTAAATCAAATTGGGAAAGAAACCAAAATTAAAAAGAATTATTTTTCTGTAAATCAAAAATTAATTTATAATAATTACAAACTGCCTATATACTAAAAAGTAAATAGCAGCACCAATAAAAAATGACATAAAAATTATGGGTTACTAAGAGTAACAAAATAACAAGTATTGTTTAATCGAATTTGAAATTGAAACCTGTCCGGTTGACAAAATGATGAGACAAAAATTTTATTAAAATATCCTTTAGAAATCTTTGAACAGCACCAAATTGTTACCAAATTTAAATAACAGTATGAACATTATGTACTACTACCTTAGTTATCAAAGTTAACTTGCTATACTCCATAAAAAAAGTGAAAAAAAAAACATTTTGGACGATCGGGCCTAGCTTCGCTGTGTTTCGAGTTTTGACGAGATAGTATTTGACGGACGGGTATGAAATTACAAACAACTACGAACACCACCTGAGAAACAACTTCACCCAAGTAAGAACTTCGAGAAGAGAGGTAATATAAACATTTCTTTTAATATTTAACGAAGAAAACTCAAACTGAATGGTCGTGCAGTACAGAAACGATTAAAGTGTAATCACATGTTTTAATAAAAACAAATGCCATCTGCTCTCTTACGGACAAATCTGGAACTACGTACTAAGCGAAATAAACAAATTTTTGAAGTTTTTTTTTCTATATTTGTAAAGCGTAGTATAATTATCCATTTCCGACCATCTCATAACAAAAAGGACTTACCCTTAACCCTGGGGAAATAACTAAAAGAATTATATGTTGATTGATGTTTAAATAAAAGATAAAATTGTAAAATCGCTCAAAACTGTATATTTTTCATGACAATTCCATGTTACTCAATGAAGTCGATATCATGTACTAGTTAATGAAAATATCGATTGTAATATTTGTATTTTGGCGGAAGGGAAAAAACCAATAATATAAACAATAAATATTATTGAGAAAATGATATTGAATAATAAAATGTGTTTCCTTTATTGTAGTGGGTAGTTGTAGTAGGTTTCAGAAAGATTAAGAAGAGGACGATCAACCAGGTCGTATTCAGCAACAGTGTAGTTTGGTTAACCCATATTTGGAGACCAATGTCAAAATCAGCTGATTCAATTCACGGCAGATATTTGAAAATTTAGAAATCGTCTAATCCGAGGGTAAACCAACGGTACTTGCTCTCTCTTCAAAAGAAGGCTAAACAACTTCCCTACTTGACCCAAATCACACACACTCGATTTCGGCTTTGTTTGGGTAACATTACCACCAACTTTATTTAAACTTCAGTGTTTATAGTTCATAAGTGGCGATTGCTAAGAGGTGTTCTGACCGATCCGAGACTGTAAAAAACGGACGTCACACTCACACCTAAAATAGGCGGTACGTTACAGAATTGGCACTTATAACAGTGCGTCTTAATGAAATAAGACGAGCACTCAATAGGCCGCATACAAAAACATCTCGGAAGGTACATACTCAAAAACCCGCTACGTTACAAATTGGCGAACCCAACATTGGGGCTTGAATAAGACGGACGTTTCGCTAAATAACACCTCAAATAACCGCCACGTTACAAATTGGCGCTCAACGTAAAAGGGCTGTAATTAGAAAAGAATTTTGAGATATTCGATAAATTAATATACCAAAAAATCTAATTATCGTCGGCAGTTATGAGAAAACAAGAAATGCATAATACCAGAGGCAGATCGAAGAAGAGGGCAGAAGAAAAGGAGAAGGAAGAAAGTGGACAGGAACGAGAGATAGAAATAGTTACGGACGATGAAATGGAACGACCAATGGGTGATAAAGAAGAAACTGAAGCAATTATGAACACGGAAAAGGAAATAGTTGAAGAGGATGCCCAAGGGGACCAACCAGACAAAGCGGTAGCCAGAGAAGAACCTAATTGGCAAGACATGATGAAATTTATGGCTGAACAATTTAGGAAACAGGAGGAATCTTTAAAACAAACCAATGAGGAAAACACAAGGAAACAAAATGAAACCTTGAGCGAAAAATTTGACAAAATAGATGAAAATTTTAGGAGACAGGAGGAAAACTCAAAGCAAACCAAAGAGGAAAATAAGGAGAATTTTAAGAAACAGGAGGAACAAAATAGACAGACCAATGAGAAAATAGATAGCATTCAGGAAAGTTTAGTCAAACAACTAAATGAAAAAATAGAGACCATTCATGGAAATATCAAACAAACCATGAATGAACAATACCATGAACTGAAAGAAACTGTTGAAGGACAAAGAGAAGAGATGAATGCAAAATTTGAAGAGCATAATGAGAATTTAAAACAAATTGAGGGTAAGATGGAGAATTTCAATAAGGAAATATGGGAAACTTTCGGAGAGAAGTTTGAAAATGTTAATACGCGTATCCAAAAAGCAGATACATACAAGGAGGAGACAAATAAGCAAATGGACAGTGGTTTTAATAATTTGGATGAAACGTTAGACAGCACTTCCGAAGGTTTTAAAGTAAGTACGAACATGGAAGAGAATATCAAGAAAATAAGGAAAATATGGAGAAAGAAAATATTCAATACAAAAGAAGAAATGGAGATGAGGAAGAGTGGATTAATTAATATATTTAACCCTCCCATTAATAAACGAAGGGAGTTAAATAAAGTTAGAAATTGTAGACAAAACTCAACAAAAATATCAAAGGTAAACCACCATAGAATAATAACAAAAAACTTGAATAAATTTAAATATCAGTTAAAATTATCGACGATTAAAGAGTATCTGACCACATCAATTATATTTTCAAGACGGAGTATACCAACAGAACATTGTGTAAATAATACAGAGTTCAAAGAGAATGGAATAGTAGAATATATGAGTAATTACGTTAGATTAGAGGAGGTACAATACCTGTCAATTAAAGGGGATCTAAATATGACCGAAAACCGTGACTTAAATGAAGACTTTGTATCAGCCGAGTTACAGTACCAGATACACGAGAGATATTTAACAAGGACAAAAATCATTATGGACACTGCAGTAATCCGAGAACATGGAGTACCTGAGTCAATGGACCATGGTTAACCTAAATAATAACAAACCAGAAAAAGAAGGGACTGAATTTTTGAAAATCGACCAAGCAACCCATTGAATAGCGGAAGAAAACCCCAAAATTCCTAAAGTACGTAAGGACAACTTACTTAATTTATTCAGAAATAATACGATTTAAGATATTTTGAAACCATTTGATTTAACAAAAAATAATAACAGATTAGTAAATAAGAGTTATAAAGAATTGATTTAAAATGAAATAATAGGAGAAAGTAATATTTTTAATGGTAACAAACAGAAGAAAAATTAAATGAACAAAAACAATTGATGGTAATGTGCTCAGATAAGAAGAATAAAGAATAATTTAATGACTCCAATAAAACTGAAGGAGGATGATAATTAATACAATAATTAAAATTTCTCGGAATTGAAGATTATATAAGAAGAAATGATACGGAGAAATATGTCACAAGAAGTAAAGTCAAAAGAATTTTAACATAAGGCCTATCAATAATGTTATATGCTATTAGTTAATGGAAAAGAAGAAGGAATCAAGGAGAAGAAGAAATATATAAATAAATGCAAACAGCTACAGTATGAAGAATCCCAAAAGTGTTTAGTACTAGTCGCTAATTGACTACTACTTATAATCTTTTTATTTTATGTATTGACCGTAGAAATGTTCCGGCAATAATTTTCCTGAGCAGGGATGATGTTCCCCTGGTCTCAGAAGGTGTAAGCATGGACAGCGGAGTAATGGACCCAAGAGTGGCCACCCGACTGGTACCACCGCACAAGATAGGGAAAAATGTTAGGGAAATTGAATATTTAAGGGATAATAATTATAAAATAGCTGTATAGATTGATATTAGATTCCAGAAGTATAGATGAAGAAAATAGAAGGAAGATAGCAGACCGAAGCTTAATTGATAAAGATAATTTATAGAAGTAAATAGAAATGAGTGTTAAAACAAGTTTAATATGATTAGTGTGACCAGTCCTTATCAAATAAAATGTGGAAGTACCCCTACCCAGAGAAATAAATAATTGATGAATTTGCCTCCAAGAGAGAGAGAGTAGATTAAGAAAACAGCAATTACCACCAGTCTGAATTACCAGTCAGTTTACAACCAGTTTGAAATAAAGGAAGATATTATGAAGAAAAAAACCAAGAATATTAGGAGAATTGAAACAATCAACAATTTATTTTAGTAAACGAGTAAAACCAAAATAAATTTGTTCTAGTGGGGGGGCTTTATGTAACGGTACATAACCCGGTCCCAATAAATGATAACTCTGGTAATACCATAAAGGTCAGAAATGGGTAAACTATAACGAGCTAAAAATTAAGTTGTATCACTAAACATTATAAACAACATTGAAGTGATATACAGTGATAAGTGTGTTATAGTGCACCCAATGAGGTAATAAGTGAAGGTGAAGGGAACTTTTTACAGAATTGTGCTGTAGATGTGAGCATTATAGACTATAATAGTAGACTATAATGTTACCAACTAATTATGTATTTTGTTTAGTTATTGTAGGATTTATATTGTGTAGTACCTATGTTAATTTTATATTTTATAAAATAATTGTTTTATTGTATAAGATAACCCAGGGTTTTAAAAAAATAAAAGATTTAAATATCAGATGATAATAAAAATTTAAATAATACTGTATGAGGGAAATGGCAGAAGAAAATAGTTCAGTGTAAAAATACTATAAGAGATTAATAAATAATATATAAATTCATTTAAAGTTAATAAAAATATTAAATACTAATATCCAAAGTTATAAGAAAATAAACAGAAAACTATTATGTAAATCAAATTGGGAAAGAAACCAAAATTAAAAAGAATTATTTTTCTGTAAATCAAAAATAAATTTATAATAATTACAAACTGCCTATATACTAAAAAGTAAATAGCAGCACCAATAAAAAATGACATAAAAATTATGGGTTACTAAGAGTAACAAAATAACAAGTATTGTTTAATCGAATTTGAAATTGAAACCTGTCCGGTTGACAAAATGATGAGACAACAATTTTATTAAAATATCCTTTAGAAATCTTTGAACAGCACCAAATTGTTACCAAATTTAAATAACAGTATGAACATTATGTACTACTACCTTAGTTATCAAAGTTAACTTGCTATACACCATAAAAAAAGTGAAAAAAAAACATTTTGGACGATCGGGCCTAGCTTCGCTGTGTTTCGAGTTTTGACGAGATAGTATTTGACGGACGGGTATGAAATTACAAACAACTACGAACACCACCTGAGAAACAACTTCACCCAAGTAAGAACTTCGAGAAGAGAGGTAATATAAACATTTCTTTTAATATTTAACGAAGAAAACTCAAACTGAATGGCCGTGCAGTACAGAAACGATTAAAGTGTAATCACATGTTTTAATAAAAACAAACGCCATCTGATCTCTTACGGACAAATCTGGAACTACGTACTAAGCGAAATAAACAAATTTTTGAAGTTTTTTTTTCTATATTTGTAAAGCGTAGTATAATTATCCATTTCCGACCATCTCATAACAAAAAGGACTTACCCTTAACCCTGGGGAAATAACTAAAAGAATTATATGTTGATTGATGTTTAAATAAAAGATAAAATTGTAAAATCGCTCAAAACTGTATATTTTTCATGACAATTCCATGTTACTCAATGAAGTCGATATCATGTACTAGTTAATGAAAATATCGATTGTAATATTTGTATTTTGGCGGAAGGGAAAAAACCAATAATATAAACAATAAATATTATTGAGAAAATGATATTGAATAATAAAATGTGTTTCCTTTATTGTAGTGGGTAGTTGTAGTAGGTTTCAGAAAGATTAAGAAGAGGACGATCAACCAGGTCGTATTCAGCAACAGTGTAGTTTGGTTAACCCATATTTGGAGACCAATGTCAAAATCAGCTGATTCAATTCACGGCAGATATTTGAAAATTTAGAAATCGTCTAATCCGAGGGTAAACCAACGGTACTTGCTCTCTCTTCAAAAGAAGGCTAAACAACTTCCCTACTTGACCCAAATCACACACACTCGATTTCGGCTTTGTTTGGGTAACATTACCACCAACTTTATTTAAACTTCAGTGTTTATAGTTCATAAGTGGCGATTGCTAAGAGGTGTTCTGACCGATCCGAGACTGTAAAAAACGGACGTCACACTCACACCTAAAATAGGCGGTACGTTACAGAATTGGCACTTATAACAGTGCGTCTTAATGAAATAAGACGAGCACTCAATAGGCCGCATACAAAAACATCTCGGAAGGTACATACTCAAAAACCCGCTACGTTACAAATTGGCGAACCCAACATTGGGGCTTGAATAAGACGGACGTTTCGCTAAATAACACCTCAAATAACCGCCACATTACAAATTGGCGCTCAACGTAAAAGGGCTGTAATTAGAAAAGAATTTTGAGATATTCGATAAATTAATATACCAAAAAATCTAATTATCGTCGGCAGTTATGAGAAAACAAGAAATGCATAATACCAGAGGCAGATCGAAGAAGAGGGCAGAAGAAAAGGAGAAGGAAGAAAGTGGACAGGAACGAGAGATAGAAATAGTTACGGACGATGAAATGGAACGACCAATGGGTGATAAAGAAGAAACTGAAGCAATTATGAACACGGAAAAGGAAATAGTTGAAGAGGATGCCCAAGGGGACCAACCAGACAAAGCGGTAGCCAGAGAAGAACCTAATTGGCAAGACATGATGAAATTTATGGCTGAACAATTTAGGAAACAGGAGGAATCTTTAAAACAAACCAATGAGGAAAACTCAAGGAAACAAAATGAAACCTTGAGCGAAAAATTTGACAAAATAGATGAAAATTTTAGGAGACAGGAGGAAAACTCAAAGCAAACCAAGGAGGAAAATAAGGAGAATTTTAAGAAACAGGAGGAACAAAATAGACAGACCAATGAGAAAATAGATAGCATTCAGGAAAGTTTAGTCAAACAACTAAATGAAAAAATAGAGACCATTCATGGAAATATCAAACAAACCATGAATGAACAATACCATGAACTGAAAGAAACTGTTGAAGGACAAAGAGAAGAGATGAATGCAAAATTTGAAGAGCATAATGAGAATTTAAAACAAATTGAGGGTAAGATGGAGAATTTCAATAAGGAAATATGGGAAACTTTCGGAGAGAAGTTTGAAAATGTTAATACGCGTATCCAAAAAGCAGATACATACAAGGAGGGGACAAATAAGCAAATGGACAGTGGTTTTAATAATTTGGATGAAACGTTAGACAGCACTTCCGAAGGTTTTAAAGTAAGTACGAACATGGAAGAGAATATCAAGAAAATAAGGAAAATATGGAGAAAGAAAATATTCAATACAAAAGAAGAAATGGAGATGAGGAAGGGTGGATTAATTAATATATTTAACCCTCCCATTAATAAACGAAGGGAGTTAAATAAAGTTAGAAATTGTAGACAAAACTCAACAAAAATATCAAAGGTAAACCACCATAGAATAATAACAAAAAACTTGAATAAATTTAAATATCAGTTAAAATTATCGACGATTAAAGAGTATCTGACCACATCAATTATATTTTCAAGACGGAGTATACCAACAGAACATTGTGTAAATAATACAGAGTTCAAAGAGAATGGAATAGTAGAATATATGAGTAATTACGTTAGATTAGAGGAGGTACAATACCTGTCAATTAAAGGGGATCTAAATATGACCGAAAACCGTGACTTAAATGAAGACTTTGTATCAGCCGAGTTACAGTACCAGATACACGAGAGATATTTAACAAGGACAAAAATCATTATGGACACTGCAGTAATCCGAGAACATGGAGTACCTGAGTTAATGGACCATGGTTAACCTAAATAATAACAAACCAGAAAAAAAAGGGACTGAATTTTTGAAAATCGACCAAGCAACCCATTGAATAGCGGAAGAAAACCCCAAAATTCCTAAAGTACGTAAGGACAACTTACTTAATTTATTCAGAAATAATACGATTTAAGATATTTTGAAACCATTTGATTTAACAAAAAATAATAACAGATTAGTAAATAAGAGTTATAAAGAATTGATTTAAAATGAAATAATAGGAGAAAGTAATATTTTTAATGGTAACAAACAGAAGAAAAATTAAATGAACAAAAACAATTGATGGTAATGTGCTCAGATAAGAAGAATAAAGAATAATTTAATGACTCCAATAAAACTGAAGGAGGATGATAATTAATACAATAATTAAAATTTCTCGGAATTGAAGATTATATAAGAAGAAATGATACGGAGAAATATGTCACAAGAAGTAAAGTCAAAAGAATTTTAACATAAGGCCTATCAATAATGTTATATGCTATTAGTTAATGGAAAAGAAGAAGGAATCAAGGAGAAGAAGAAATATATAAATAAATGCAAACAGCTACAGTATGAAGAATCCCAAAAGTGTTTAGTACTAGTCGCTAATTGACTACTACTTATAATCTTTTTATTTTATGTATTGACCGTAGAAATGTTCCGGCAATAATTTTCCTGAGCAGGGATGATGTTCCCCTGGTCTCAGAAGGTGTAAGCATGGACAGCGGAGTAATGGACCCAAGAGTGGCCACCCGACTGGTACCACCGCACAAGATAGGGAAAAATGTTAGGGAAATTGAATATTTAAGGGATAATAATTATAAAATAGCTGTATAGATTGATATTAGATTCCAGAAGTATAGATGAAGAAAATAGAAGGAAGATAGCAGACCGAAGCTTAATTGATAAAGATAATTTATAGAAGTAAATAGAAATGAGTGTTAAAACAAGTTTAATATGATTAGTGTGACCAGTCCTTATCAAATAAAATGTGGAAGTACCCCTACCCAGAGAAATAAATAATTGATGAATTTGCCTCCAAGAGAGAGAGAGTAGATTAAGAAAACAGCAATTACCACCAGTCTGAATTACCAGTCAGTTTACAACCAGTTTGAAATAAAGGAAGATATTATGAAGAAAAAAACCAAGAATATTAGGAGAATTGAAACAATCAACAATTTATTTTAGTAAACGAGTAAAACCAAAATAAATTTGTTCTAGTGGGGGGGCTTTATGTAACGGTACATAACCCGGTCCCAATAAATGATAACTCTGGTAATACCATAAAGGTCAGAAATGGGTAAACTATAACGAGCTAAAAATTAAGTTGTATCACTAAACATTATAAACAACATTGAAGTGATATACAGTGATAAGTGTGTTATAGTGCACCCAATGAGGTAATAAGTGAAGGTGAAGGGAACTTTTTACAGAATTGTGCTGTAGATGTGAGCATTATAGACTATAATAGTAGACTATAATGTTACCAACTAATTATGTATTTTGTTTAGTTATTGTAGGATTTATATTGTGTAGTACCTATGTTAATTTTATATTTTATAAAATAATTGTTTTATTGTATAAGATAACCCAGGGTTTTAAAAAAATAAAAGATTTAAATATCAGATGATAATAAAAATTTAAATAATACTGTATGAGGGAAATGGCAGAAGAAAATAGTTCAGTGTAAAAATACTATAAGAGATTAATAAATAATATATAAATTCATTTAAAGTTAATAAAAATATTAAATACTAATATCCAAAGTTATAAGAAAATAAACAGAAAACTATTATGTAAATCAAATTGGGAAAGAAACCAAAATTAAAAAGAATTATTTTTCTGTAAATCAAAAATAAATTTATAATAATTACAAACTGCCTATATACTAAAAAGTAAATAGCAGCACCAATAAAAAATGACATAAAAATTATGGGTTACTAAGAGTAACAAAATAACAAGTATTGTTTAATCGAATTTGAAATTGAAACCTGTCCGGTTGACAAAATGATGAGACAACAATTTTATTAAAATATCCTTTAGAAATCTTTGAACAGCACCAAATTGTTACCAAATTTAAATAACAGTATGAACATTATGTACTACTACCTTAGTTATCAAAGTTAACTTGCTATACACCATAAAAAAAGTGAAAAAAAAACATTTTGGACGATCGGGCCTAGCTTCGCTGTGTTTCGAGTTTTGACGAGATAGTATTTGACGGACGGGTATGAAATTACAAACAACTACGAACACCACCTGAGAAACAACTTCACCCAAGTAAGAACTTCGAGAAGAGAGGTAATATAAACATTTCTTTTAATATTTAACGAAGAAAACTCAAACTGAATGGCCGTGCAGTACAGAAACGATTAAAGTGTAATCACATGTTTTAATAAAAACAAACGCCATCTGATCTCTTACGGACAAATCTGGAACTACGTACTAAGCGAAATAAACAAATTTTTGAAGTTTTTTTTTCTATATTTGTAAAGCGTAGTATAATTATCCATTTCCGACCATCTCATAACAAAAAGGACTTACCCTTAACCCTGGGGAAATAACTAAAAGAATTATATGTTGATTGATGTTTAAATAAAAGATAAAATTGTAAAATCGCTCAAAACTGTATATTTTTCATGACAATTCCATGTTACTCAATGAAGTCGATATCATGTACTAGTTAATGAAAATATCGATTGTAATATTTGTATTTTGGCGGAAGGGAAAAAACCAATAATATAAACAATAAATATTATTGAGAAAATGATATTGAATAATAAAATGTGTTTCCTTTATTGTAGTGGGTAGTTGTAGTAGGTTTCAGAAAGATTAAGAAGAGGACGATCAACCAGGTCGTATTCAGCAACAGTGTAGTTTGGTTAACCCATATTTGGAGACCAATGTCAAAATCAGCTGATTCAATTCACGGCAGATATTTGAAAATTTAGAAATCGTCTAATCCGAGGGTAAACCAACGGTACTTGCTCTCTCTTCAAAAGAAGGCTAAACAACTTCCCTACTTGACCCAAATCACACACACTCGATTTCGGCTTTGTTTGGGTAACATTACCACCAACTTTATTTAAACTTCAGTGTTTATAGTTCATAAGTGGCGATTGCTAAGAGGTGTTCTGACCGATCCGAGACTGTAAAAAACGGACGTCACACTCACACCTAAAATAGGCGGTACGTTACAGAATTGGCACTTATAACAGTGCGTCTTAATGAAATAAGACGAGCACTCAATAGGCCGCATACAAAAACATCTCGGAAGGTACATACTCAAAAACCCGCTACGTTACAAATTGGCGAACCCAACATTGGGGCTTGAATAAGACGGACGTTTCGCTAAATAACACCTCAAATAACCGCCACATTACAAATTGGCGCTCAACGTAAAAGGGCTGTAATTAGAAAAGAATTTTGAGATATTCGATAAATTAATATACCAAAAAATCTAATTATCGTCGGCAGTTATGAGAAAACAAGAAATGCATAATACCAGAGGCAGATCGAAGAAGAGGGCAGAAGAAAAGGAGAAGGAAGAAAGTGGACAGGAACGAGAGATAGAAATAGTTACGGACGATGAAATGGAACGACCAATGGGTGATAAAGAAGAAACTGAAGCAATTATGAACACGGAAAAGGAAATAGTTGAAGAGGATGCCCAAGGGGACCAACCAGACAAAGCGGTAGCCAGAGAAGAACCTAATTGGCAAGACATGATGAAATTTATGGCTGAACAATTTAGGAAACAGGAGGAATCTTTAAAACAAACCAATGAGGAAAACTCAAGGAAACAAAATGAAACCTTGAGCGAAAAATTTGACAAAATAGATGAAAATTTTAGGAGACAGGAGGAAAACTCAAAGCAAACCAAGGAGGAAAATAAGGAGAATTTTAAGAAACAGGAGGAACAAAATAGACAGACCAATGAGAAAATAGATAGCATTCAGGAAAGTTTAGTCAAACAACTAAATGAAAAAATAGAGACCATTCATGGAAATATCAAACAAACCATGAATGAACAATACCATGAACTGAAAGAAACTGTTGAAGGACAAAGAGAAGAGATGAATGCAAAATTTGAAGAGCATAATGAGAATTTAAAACAAATTGAGGGTAAGATGGAGAATTTCAATAAGGAAATATGGGAAACTTTCGGAGAGAAGTTTGAAAATGTTAATACGCGTATCCAAAAAGCAGATACATACAAGGAGGGGACAAATAAGCAAATGGACAGTGGTTTTAATAATTTGGATGAAACGTTAGACAGCACTTCCGAAGGTTTTAAAGTAAGTACGAACATGGAAGAGAATATCAAGAAAATAAGGAAAATATGGAGAAAGAAAATATTCAATACAAAAGAAGAAATGGAGATGAGGAAGGGTGGATTAATTAATATATTTAACCCTCCCATTAATAAACGAAGGGAGTTAAATAAAGTTAGAAATTGTAGACAAAACTCAACAAAAATATCAAAGGTAAACCACCATAGAATAATAACAAAAAACTTGAATAAATTTAAATATCAGTTAAAATTATCGACGATTAAAGAGTATCTGACCACATCAATTATATTTTCAAGACGGAGTATACCAACAGAACATTGTGTAAATAATACAGAGTTCAAAGAGAATGGAATAGTAGAATATATGAGTAATTACGTTAGATTAGAGGAGGTACAATACCTGTCAATTAAAGGGGATCTAAATATGACCGAAAACCGTGACTTAAATGAAGACTTTGTATCAGCCGAGTTACAGTACCAGATACACGAGAGATATTTAACAAGGACAAAAATCATTATGGACACTGCAGTAATCCGAGAACATGGAGTACCTGAGTTAATGGACCATGGTTAACCTAAATAATAACAAACCAGAAAAAAAAGGGACTGAATTTTTGAAAATCGACCAAGCAACCCATTGAATAGCGGAAGAAAACCCCAAAATTCCTAAAGTACGTAAGGACAACTTACTTAATTTATTCAGAAATAATACGATTTAAGATATTTTGAAACCATTTGATTTAACAAAAAATAATAACAGATTAGTAAATAAGAGTTATAAAGAATTGATTTAAAATGAAATAATAGGAGAAAGTAATATTTTTAATGGTAACAAACAGAAGAAAAATTAAATGAACAAAAACAATTGATGGTAATGTGCTCAGATAAGAAGAATAAAGAATAATTTAATGACTCCAATAAAACTGAAGGAGGATGATAATTAATACAATAATTAAAATTTCTCGGAATTGAAGATTATATAAGAAGAAATGATACGGAGAAATATGTCACAAGAAGTAAAGTCAAAAGAATTTTAACATAAGGCCTATCAATAATGTTATATGCTATTAGTTAATGGAAAAGAAGAAGGAATCAAGGAGAAGAAGAAATATATAAATAAATGCAAACAGCTACAGTATGAAGAATCCCAAAAGTGTTTAGTACTAGTCGCTAATTGACTACTACTTATAATCTTTTTATTTTATGTATTGACCGTAGAAATGGTCCGGCAATAATTTTCCTGAGCAGGGATGATGTTCCCCTGGTCTCAGAAGGTGTAAGCATGGACAGCGGAGTAATGGACCCAAGAGTGGCCACCCGACTGGTACCACCGCACAAGATAGGGAAAAATGTTAGGGAAATTGAATATTTAAGGGATAATAATTATAAAATAGCTGTATAGATTGATATTAGATTCCAGAAGTATAGATGAAGAAAATAGAAGGAAGATAGCAGACCAAAGCTTAATTGATAAAGATAATTTATAGAAGTAAATAGAAATGAGTGTTAAAACAAGTTTAATATGATTAGTGTGACCAGTCCTTATCAAATAAAATGTGGAAGTACCACTACCCAGAGAAATAAATAATTGATTAATTTGCCTCCAAGAGAGAGAGAGTAGAGTAAGAAAACAGCAATTACCACCAGTCTGAATTACCAGTCAGTTTACAACCAGTTTGAAATAAAGGAAGATATTATGAAGAAAAAAACCAAGAATATTAGGAGAATTGAAACAATCAACAATTTATTTTAGTAAACGAGTAAAACCAAAATAAATTTGTTCTAGTGGGGGGGCTTTATGTAACGGTACATAACCCGGTCCCAATAAATGATAACTCTGGTAATACCATAAAGGTCAGAAATGGGTAAACTATAACGAGCTAAAAATTAAGTTGTATCACTAAACATTATAAACAACATTGAAGTGATACACAGTGATAAGTGAGTTATAGTGCACCCAATGAGGTAATAAGTGAAGGTGAAGGGAACTTTTTACAGAATTGTGCTGTAGATGTGAGCATTATAGACTATAATAGTAGACTATAATGTTACCAACTAATTATGTATTTTGTTTAGTTATTGTAGGATTTATATTGTGTAGTACCTATGTTAATTTTATATTTTATAAAATAATTGTTTTATTGTATAAGATAACCCAGGGTTTTAAAAAAATAAAAGATTTAAATATCAGATGATAATAAAAATTTAAATAATACTGTATGAGGGAAATGGCAGAAGAAAATAGTTCAGTGTAAAAATACTATAAGAGATTAATAAATAATATATAAATTCATTTAAAGTTAATAAAAATATTAAATACTAATATCCAAAGTTATAAGAAAATAAACAGAAAACTATTATGTAAATCAAATTGGGAAAGAAACCAAAATTAAAAAGAATTATTTTTCTGTAAATCAAAAATAAATTTATAATAATTACAAACTGCCTATATACTAAAAAGTAAATAGCAGCACCAATAAAAAATGACATAAAAATTATGGGTTACTAAGAGTAACAAAATAACAAGTATTGTTTAATCGAATTTGAAATTGAAACCTGTCCGGTTGACAAAATGATGAGACAACAATTTTATTAAAATATCCTTTAGAAATCTTTGAACAGCACCAAATTGTTACCAAATTTAAATAACAGTATGAACATTATGTACTACTACCTTAGTTATCAAAGTTAACTTGCTATACACCATAAAAAAAGTGAAAAAAAAACATTTTGGACGATCGGGCCTAGCTTCGCTGTGTTTCGAGTTTTGACGAGATAGTATTTGACGGACGGGTATGAAATTACAAACAACTACGAACACCACCTGAGAAACAACTTCACCCAAGTAAGAACTTCGAGAAGAGAGGTAATATAAACATTTCTTTTAATATTTAACGAAGAAAACTCAAACTGAATGGCCGTGCAGTACAGAAACGATTAAAGTGTAATCACATGTTTTAATAAAAACAAACGCCATCTGCTCTCTTACGGACAAATCTGGAACTACGTACTAAGCGAAATAAACAAATTTTTGAAGTTTTTTTTTCTATATTTGTAAAGCGTAGTATAATTATCCATTTCCGACCATCTCATAACAAAAAGGACTTACCCTTAACCCTGGGGAAATAACTAAAAGAATTATATGTTGATTGATGTTTAAATAAAAGATAAAATTGTAAAATCGCTCAAAACTGTATATTTTTCATGACAATTCCATGTTACTCAATGAAGTCGATATCATGTACTAGTTAATGAAAATATCGATTGTAATATTTGTATTTTGGCGGAAGGGAAAAAACCAATAATATAAACAATAAATATTATTGAGAAAATGATATTGAATAATAAAATGTGTTTCCTTTATTGTAGTGGGTAGTTGTAGTAGGTTTCAGAAAGATTAAGAAGAGGACGATCAACCAGGTCGTATTCAGCAACAGTGTAGTTTGGTTAACCCATATTTGGAGACCAATGTCAAAATCAGCTGATTTAATTCACGGCAGATATTTGAAAATTTAGAAATCGTCTAATCCGAGGGTAAACCAACGGTACTTGCTCTCTCTTCAAAAGAAGGCTAAACAACTTCCCTACTTGACCCAAATCACACACACTCGATTTCGGCTTTGTTTGGGTAACATTACCACCAACTTTATTTAAACTTCAGTGTTTATAGTTCATAAGTGGCGATTGCTAAGAGGTGTTCTGACCGATCCGAGACTGTAAAAAACGGACGTCACACTCACACCTAAAATAGGCGGTACGTTACAGAATTGGCACTTATAACAGTGCGTCTTAATGAAATAAGACGAGCACTCAATAGGCCGCATACAAAAACATCTCGGAAGGTACATACTCAAAAACCCGCTACGTTACAAATTGGCGAACCCAACATTGGGGCTTGAATAAGACGGACGTTTCGCTAAATAACACCTCAAATAACCGCCACATTACAAATTGGCGCTCAACGTAAAAGGCCTGTAATTAGAAAAGAATTTTGAGATATTCGATAAATTAATATACCAAAAAATCTAATTATCGTCGGCAGTTATGAGAAAACAAGAAATGCATAATACCAGAGGCAGATCGAAGAAGAGGGCAGAAGAAAAGGAGAAGGAAGAAAGTGGACAGGAACGAGAGATAGAAATAGTTACGGACGATGAAATGGAACGACCAATGGGTGATAAAGAAGAAACTGAAGCAATTATGAACACGGAAAAGGAAATAGTTGAAGAGGATGCCCAAGGGGACCAACCAGACAAAGCGGTAACCAGAGAAGAACCTAATTGGCAAGACATGATGAAATTTATGGCTGAACAATTTAGGAAACAGGAGGAATCTTTAAAACAAACCAATGAGGAAAACTCAAGGAAACAAAATGAAACCTTGAGCGAAAAATTTGACAAAATAGATGAAAATTTTAGGAGACAGGAGGAAAACTCAAAGCAAACCAAGGAGGAAAATAAGGAGAATTTTAAGAAACAGGAGGAACAAAATAGACAGACCAATGAGAAAATAGATAGCATTCAGGAAAGTTTAGTCAAACAACTAAATGAAAAAATAGAGACCATTCATGGAAATATCAAACAAACCATGAATGAACAATACCATGAACTGAAAGAAACTGTTGAAGGACAAAGAGAAGAGATGAATGCAAAATTTGAAGAGCATAATGAGAATTTAAAACAAATTGAGGGTAAGATGGAGAATTTCAATAAGGAAATATGGGAAACTTTCGGAGAGAAGTTTGAAAATGTTAATACGCGTATCCAAAAAGCAGATACATACAAGGAGGGGACAAATAAGCAAATGGACAGTGGTTTTAATAATTTGGATGAAACGTTAGACAGCACTTCCGAAGGTTTTAAAGTAAGTACGAACATGGAAGAGAATATCAAGAAAATAAGGAAAATATGGAGAAAGAAAATATTCAATACAAAAGAAGAAATGGAGATGAGGAAGGGTGGATTAATTAATATATTTAACCCTCCCATTAATAAACGAAGGGAGTTAAATAAAGTTAGAAATTGTAGACAAAACTCAACAAAAATATCAAAGGTAAACCACCATAGAATAATAACAAAAAACTTGAATAAATTTAAATATCAGTTAAAATTATCGACGATTAAAGAGTATCTGACCACATCAATTATATTTTCAAGACGGAGTATACCAACAGAACATTGTGTAAATAATACAGAGTTCAAAGAGAATGGAATAGTAGAATATATGAGTAATTACGTTAGATTAGAGGAGGTACAATACCTGTCAATTAAAGGGGATCTAAATATGACCGAAAACCGTGACTTAAATGAAGACTTTGTATCAGCCGAGTTACAGTACCAGATACACGAGAGATATTTAACAAGGACAAAAATCATTATGGACACTGCAGTAATCCGAGAACATGGAGTACCTGAGTTAATGGACCATGGTTAACCTAAATAATAACAAACCAGAAAAAAAAGGGACTGAATTTTTGAAAATCGACCAAGCAACCCATTGAATAGCGGAAGAAAACCCCAAAATTCCTAAAGTACGTAAGGACAACTTACTTAATTTATTCAGAAATAATACGATTTAAGATATTTTGAAACCATTTGATTTAACAAAAAATAATAACAGATTAGTAAATAAGAGTTATAAAGAATTGATTTAAAATGAAATAATAGGAGAAAGTAATATTTTTAATGGTAACAAACAGAAGAAAAATTAAATGAACAAAAACAATTGATGGTAATGTGCTCAGATAAGAAGAATAAAGAATAATTTAAGAGGGCTGAGGTTTTTTGTTGTTAATACCTTCAACTGTAACAAAAAATTCTTCATATGTTTTGTGTAGTTATACAGTTGTTGGTATTTTTGCTCCTTTATTGTGGTTTTATGTCAAAAGTTACAAAATTATAGAATTTGACAAAAGGTTGGATTTTACCACTCCTCGCATAAAATTTGTGATTTAGTGCTTTTTTTAAAAGTAATTTCATAAAGTAACACAGAAAAAAATACTAGTAAGTGTTTTAACAGCTTATGATATCTCCATATCTTTTTTATGTAATTGAATTGAATATAAGTGAAATTTATATTTGAAGAAGGAAATCAATCTACATTGCAATTTTGAAGTTTTCAAGTTTCTCAGAACTTTATCAGTTAATTTTTGTTGTATGTTACAACACACGAAGAGGTGGTACCTGGGTCATCCATGTCAAATCACCCAATAAAAAATTAATTTGACACCCACCTCCTCAGATTTTGATGAAACTTGGCACAATTTATTCTATTACTATCCTGATAACACCTGCAAAAATTTTTTTGCTCTATTATTTATAGTTTTTTTTTATTAATTTTTTAGTTTTTTTAATTTGGCACTATCGGAAGCCTCAGAAATCGCGCCTTTAACGTGCACTCACAAATTTAAAAATATTTTTCTTGAAAACTATTCAAGATATCATCATGAAATTTTGCAGGAAGTTTGTGTGTTATACCTAAAAGCAGCGAAAAATGCTCTTATTAACCTATTTCAATCCCTCAAAAAACTAAAAATATTTAAATATAATTTTTTAGAAACGGGTGTTTTATTTTACAAAAACCACAATATCTAGAGTCTCAGACATGATAGAATGCTCAAATTTGTTTTAAAATACACTTAAATATATAGGCTATTAGATAATTAAAAAATATAGTTGGATTTTTAACATGTTTAATTACAATACAAAATAAAGAACTATATAGGCCTATCTAAAAAACTATACTGCTTTTAAATAGGTAGTCCGTGGGAAAGTCAAAATTTAGTTTGCTTTTTATTTTTTATAACTTTTACAAACTTATAAACATTAGGGGAAAGTCTTACAGTACCTACTGCATAAAAACAACTCAAAGATATACTAGTAAGTTTGAAATGTAATAATGAGGGTAACTAAAAATAATATTTAAAAGCTCAGTACTCAGATTTTAAACTCCGTACTCTGATTTGGTGAATTATCAGCAGCTCAGCTGTGCTAATTGTAAAATACAATTAAACTTGTAACAGACTTTTATCAAAATGATGAAAGTTCAAGAGTGTTACCTGGGGCTAAAGACAAAGTAAGTGTTAAAAAAAATCTTTACATGCAAAAAAGACTTATCCTTTGTAACTTGAGAGAACTCTATTCTTGTTTTAAATGGGAATATCCAGATGTGAAAGTAGGGTTTTTAAAATTCTGTTGTTTGAGACCAAAATGGTGTATCCTTGCTGGTTCTGCAGGCACACACACTGTATGTGTTTGCTGCATCCACCAAAATGTAAAACTGTTACTGGATGCTGCCAAAATTGAAGAATCATATAAAGACCTAATTAAGATGCTTGTGTGCAACATAGAAAATTCCAACTGCATGCTGCGCCATTGTGATAACTGTCCTGCAAACACTGCATTAATTGACTGAAAAATTAAGTGAAGATTATGATTTAGAAGAAGAAATTGTAATAAGCCAATGGGTGAATACCGACAGAGCAGAGATGGTAAAACAATCTATTAGTGTATAGGACTATATTTCTTTACTGAGCAGATCACTAGAAAAGCTAATACCCCATTCATTTGTCGCTAAATTGCAGTCATCAGCTTTTAAGAGATTGAAAGAAAACCCTCCACCCAATAAAGCAATTGTAGTAATGGATTTTAGTGAAAATTATTCATATGTCATTCAAAATGAAATCCAAAGTTATCATTGGAATAGAGAGGGTTGTACTCTTCATCCAGTAGGAATTTTTTTAAGAAAAAAAAGAGAATGTTTTGATTTCTAACCATTGTTTTATAAGTGACGATCTTGAGCATGACACAAGTTTTGTTAACTATGTCCAAAGGGAAATTACAAAATGGCTGGCAATAAATCATCCAGAAATTATTTTTTCATTATTTCACTGATGGCTGTGCTGGTCAATATAAAAATAGGAATAGTTTTAAGAACCTGTCTGAGCATTTGAAAGACTTCAATATGAAAGCTGAACACTCGTTTTTTGCTGCAAGTCATGGGAAATCAATATGTGATGGTCTGTCTAGGAGGAACGGTAAAAAGAATTTTAAGGAAAGCAAGCCTCCAGCTACCAGATGAAGATCAAATTATGACAGCAAGTGCTGTCTACAACTATTGTGAAAAGAACATTGAAAACATTCACTTTCACTTTATTGACAAAAAAGATGCTGATTCACTGCGATTGGAACTAGAAAAACGATTTTCAACAACCCGGACTATTCCTGGTACTAGAAGTTTTCATAATTTCAAACCACTTCAGACAAACAACCTTGAAATTAGAAGGACTACTGATAGTCTTAACCCTGCACTAATCTTTTCTTATCAAACTTCTTCTGATTGGATTTGTGTTCAACCATCTTCAAATAATTATGTGGCTGCAAATTATGATGGTAACTGGTATTTTGGACTAGTAAAAACTATCTTCAGTGAAGAAGAAGATGCGGAAATTCTTTTTCTCCACCCTTCAGGACCAGCTGGGACATCTTTTTATTGGCCTCAAAGAGAAGATTCGTGCATAGTGCCTTTGAAACACATCATCAGTATAGTAGACGCACCTCAATCAAGTGGCACCGGAAGAATGTATTATTTCAAAAAAGATTGTGTGAAAAAAACTGAAAGCTGTTGGATGAAGTGGAAAAAGTATTTCAATCAGCATTAACATGTATTAAAAAGACAAACAACTCACAGTATTGAATGTGTATTTTGAACAATAAATTGTGTTTAATGTAAGTACTCAATCATCTTTTGAATTTTAAAAGATATTCTTCTGTTGTGCACAGTAATTAAACATGTTAATAAGTCAACTATATTTTTTAATTATCTAATAGCCTATATATTTAAGAGTATTTTAAAACAAATTTGAGCATTCTATCATGTCTGAGACTCTAGATATTGTGGTTTTTGTAAAACAAAACACCCGTTTCTTAAATTTCTAAAAAAATATAAATATTTTTAGTTTTTTGAGGGATTTAAATAGGTTAATAAGAGCATTTTTTGCTGCTTTTAGGTATAACACATAAACTTCCTGCAAAATTTCATGATGATATCTTGAATAGTTTTCAAGAAAAATATTTTTAAATTTGTGAGTGCACGTTAAAGGCGCAATTTCCAAGGCTTCGGATAGCGCCAAATTAAAGAAACTAAAAAATTAATAAAAAAACTATAAATGATAGAGCAAAAAAATTTTGCAGGTGTTATCAGGATAGTAATGCAAGAACAGGTCAGTTTGGGACTGGGTTCATAATGAACAAGAAAATATCTGACAGGGTAATTGGAATTGAACCAATATCTGATAGAATATGCAAGCTAAGAATGAAAGGCCATTTCAGAAACATAACACTCATATCAGTACATGCACCAACTGAGGATAAATCAGATGAAGAGAAGGAGGAATTTTATGGAAAATTAACAAGAGTGTATGGAGCAGTCCCAAAATACGACTTAGTTATCATTCTGGGGGACTTTAATGCTAAGATTGGAAAAGAGAATTTTCTGAAGGGCGTTGCTGGGAAATTCTCCCTGCACAATGAATCCAGTGACAATGGAAGAATGCTTGCAGAGTTCGCTACAGCATGCGGAATGATCATAAAAAGCACCTGTTTTGATCATAAAAGAATCCACTTAGGGACATGGAGAGCTCCTGGGACTGATCTAATGAATCAAATTGATCATGTTCTTGTTAGCAAAAGACATGCAACCTCTGTAGTAGACACTAGAGCAATGAGAGGTCCAAACTGTGATACTGATCACTATCTGGTGAGAGCAGTGGTCAGAGAAAAGCTAGCTATGATCCAAAAAGATAAAGGAGAGAAAAGAATGAAATGGGATGTCGATAAACTTAAAGATGGTCAGTGTTGTGGTCAATACCAACTAATGATAGCTAACAAACTTGATAAGGAAATCAATAATATTGAAGAAAAGTGGGCAAACATGAAAGAAGCTGTTATAGAGGCGGCTAGAGAGATAGTAGGTGTGAAAAAGAGAAAACAGTCCGAATGGTTTGATGACGAGTGCAGAGAAGCTATACAAAGAAAGAATGAATATAGAAGGAAAATGTTGGAGAGAAACACTAGACAGAATAGTGACCAATATAGAGCTAGCAGACGCGAGGCAAACCATTTATGTAAGAAGAAAAAAAGAGAATACATGAAGGAGAAGGTGCGCAAAATAGAGGAATTATCAGAACAGAAGAAAACAAAAAACCTGTATAATGAGGTAAGAAGTATAAACTGAAGTTACCAACCAAAGCTAAATATCTGCAAAGACAAAGATGGAAAACTAATAGCAGAAGACAGGCTGATCCTCAACAGATGGGCTGAATATTTTGAAGAAATATTAAATAAGCCTGACACAATGGAGACTGTAGAAGAGAATGTAAGAATAGGTCCAGAACCATATGTAGAAACTCCCTCAGTTGAGGAAGTGAGAAGAGCAATTATTCGACTAAAGAACGGGAAAGCGCCTGGCAAAGATCAGCTTAGCCCTGAACTGATCAAAAAAGGCGGTGGAGCACTAACTGCACAAATTCATGATATAGTATGTAGTGTATGGGAGGAAGAGACAATGCCAAATGACTGGAAGACTGGAGTAATATGCCCAGTTTTTAAAAAAGGAGATAAAACTGTATGCAGCAATTATAGGGGCATAACACTGCTAAGCTGTGTCTATAAGATATTGTCCATGATTCTCCTTGATAGGCTAAATGTATATGCAGAGGAAATCCTAAGTGAACATCAAAGTGGATTTAGAGCCGACCGGAGCACAGTCGATCAAATTTTCGTCATGAGGCAGTCACTCGAAAGATGTTTCGAGTATGGTATTGACATCCATACACTGTTTATAGATTTCAGGCAAGCCTTCGATAGTGTAAATCGAATAATGTTGCGAATAGCACTGGAAGAATTAGGAGTACCTCAAAAGATTGTGAGACTGGTACTGCTCAGTCTGAACGATTTCAGGGGTAAAGTAGTTCTGGGAAGAAACAAAAGCCGAGATTTTACGGTTGGTACTGGAGTAAAGCAGGGTGATGCATTATCTGCGACCCTCTTTAACTTGGCACTACACTATGCTATAAACAAGATAGACTTCAGAGGACACATCTTCAAAAGGACGAGGCAACTAGGAGCATATGCGGATGATATTGTGCTGATAGCCAGGAACAAAAATATATTAAAAGACACCTTTATTGAAATAGAGAGGGAAGTGAGCAGGATTGGTTTGGAAGTCAATGAGGCTAAAACAAAATACATGAAAGTATCTGCGAAGGAAAATAGAGAACTGCTAGACCTTCACACAGGCCATTACTGTTTCCAAGGAGTTACAGAATTTAAGTACCTAGGTGTGATTCTGAATAATGAAAACCGAGTGAGCAGTGAAATAGTAAATAGAATCATAACCGGCAATAGAGCCTACTATGCAAACCAATCATTACTGAAATCAAAGCTTCTAACTCCAAGAACCAAATTGATGTTATACAAAACACTGATCAGCCCTGTTGTTACTTATGCATCCGAGACATGGACTCTCGTAAATAAGGACATAAGTGCACTAAGAATTTTTGAAAGAAGAATTTTGAGACAGATATTTGGACCGGTGAAGGAAGGGAATATGTATAGGATCCGAAATAACAGTGAAATAAATGAGTTGATCGGTGGACAAGACCTGGTGAGACACATAAAATCAGCTAGAATTAGATGGCTGGGACACGTATTCCGTATGAATGTTATGAGGATGCCCAAAACTATATTAAGTGGAACGATACTGGGCAAAAGAAGAAGAGGAAGGCCTCGAAGAAGATAGCAGCAGGATGTGGAAGAAGATCTAAGAAAGATGGGCATTAGGAACTGGAGACTGAAGGCAGTGGACAGAGATGAGTGGAGACGGGTCGTAGCGGAGGCCAAGGCTCACCATGGGCTGTAGTGCTGGAGAGTAGTAGTAGTAGTATCAGGATAGTAATAGAATCAATTGTGTCAAGTTTCATCAAAATCTGAGGAGGTGGGTGTCATGACCTGGGTGACTTGACATCGAATGACCCGACCTGCCTTATGGCAGAACATGTGGCAATTCTGTATGCTATAGATCTGACATTCATAATAGTTTTATAGATTTCGTGTAGGATTTGAACATGCACAACTTCAACCAGCAGAGGCTGTGATTATAACCAGATTGATTTGAAGGTCACTCTGAAAAGCTGGTGTGTAAAAAAAAGATGTTAAAGACCTTCAAGGTTATTTAGTAATGTGTATTTTGTAGTAAAAGCATAATTTTTCATATGTATTAAATTAATTTAGTACAAACTTGGTAAACAGTTTTCTTTTTTTTTTAACATAACATTTTATAAAGTTGAATAATTTATATTTTTTTAATAATTTTATTATTAACCTGTTCTAAATATATACTATATGAAATTGGTGACTGTGATATATGATGTGTGTTATTAATTGTTCTGAATAAAATCCTTTGTAAATGAAACTGATAGCTGCGATTATTCTTTCAGATGCAATTTCATCATTTGAAAATTACAAAGTGATTTATTTTGGTGTTATTGATTGTTGTCTCATTAACTAGATCTATTATTCTTTTTGAAAGGGTTGTAAGTGGAACTGACTTTTCTTTAAAAAAAGCTGAGTTTGCCGAGTTAAAGCATCAATAAACCTTGTTGGTAAAATTTCAAAAGCTTCAAATTTGGTAGCGTATTGTTCAGATAAACTATCCATCTAGTTTGTAATAAATATTACTATGTTAAATATATTAATATTGATACTGCTAATTGAAACTCGTATAAGTAAACAGATACAATACAGAGTTACAAGAACTTAAAGAAAATGTAGTTACTTGATTTAAGGGAATTAAGTGAGAAACTAATGGTTTTTTGTAATAAAACGTACAAGGTATAACTGGCCCTCATTAAGTTTTCAGTTTGTTGTTGCACGCCTCAGAAACAAATTATTTTTTCTTTTTTACAATCTATATACACGATTTATAGTACAAGAAAAGATTCAAAACCGTGGTTTTCATTTTCAGTGTATTACTTGAATTGTGTCAGGAGCCCAAAATAAAAGTATAAATAGCATTTTGAAACATTATATATTCACTACAGACTTGTTAATGAAGAACCGTTATTAACAATTGTCTTGATTGATGAAATAATATGTTTGGAAGTTAATACAAAACTCATCACAGTAGACAATGTTTATAGTATTTTTTGTACTATTATTGTACACTCCGTAGAATGAATTTGTTATCTCACACTCTTCTCACACACATAATTTTTATATATACACTGATATAAAGTAAACACGTGTACTTACCATGACACTTTATGTATGAGCACGTGGTTCATCTCCAATATAAATTTCTCTTAAGGGGCCAGGGTTCACTCTCGGCGAGATTCAGACACATAGAGGTAATCGAAATAACAACTCTGGTTACCATTTGAATATAATCACTTGTTTTTTAATTTCAGAATTAAAATATATACTGAATCATAACCCAAAGATGGCGTCACATACAAATACCAAAACAAAATGGCGTCTACATTTTCTTACGCTCTATTTATTAATTATTACTATACTTTATGGTGAAGCTTGGTTCTATTTTAAATTTGCTTCTAGCTGCAGCTCTAATAACATGTGATTAATTTAGTGTTTGCATATTCCACAAACCAATGCCCTATTTATTCTATTATCATGGCCATTCGTCCACTCCCTCATGCATTCACTCACACTCTCACAGATACATTTTATTAGATTTGTTTTCTTATTGAGCTCATTTAAATATAAAAAATATGATAATTCTTTCGACTTCTCTGTATGTAGACTCTGGTAGCTCCGCCGCTGATGTTAGATCTTACGTATTGGCATGGCAGGTGGTCGCCTCATGTCTCTCGTCTATTTGTTTGATTAGCACTGATTTTACATTTGATATTTAAATATTGACTGGTTGTCTCGAGTCTTTAAAACTCCACTGTTACATCTTGATGATGAATAGTAATTTGGCTAAAACTTCTGATTAAAACTAAGTCAACAGCGATACACCCTTTGGTGTGCTGTGTGGAACTGAGAATGGGTAATATGCAAATTTGCGTATGCATTAGTGCATTTGACGTCACCGTCTTTTGTTTTCTCGGCCACCGCCTTATTTCATACGCTGTTGTTCCTGCGTCATTGTCGTTTATTAATGACGACACAGCCTTGTGAACCAATCACAATTGTTATTAAGAGTTCGTCATCACATACACCGCCATCATCTCTGCTCGTTTTCACCCGTCCACCGGTGACCTTGGAATTATGCTCCTCTTACTGAATATGCGTTGTTTGTTCCTACACAGGCACAATGGACCTAACCATACTTTATTCAACTTTGATACAATAAAACATTATAAAACACCTCAAACCCCATAATTAAGGTAACGGGCCTTTATGTACTGTTACAAACTCCCTCAATGAAAGATTTTGTGTCGAGACATAAAAACTTTCATTGACTCATTCATACGGTTCTAAAAGGATCAGCCTAGATATGTCGCCACAACCCCCTGTAATGTTAATATAAAAAAAAATTATAATCACTTACCCTTGGTCCAATAATGCTGATCGTACCTGTCTGACCTTACTGGACTTCTCAGGAGAGATCCCAACACCATAAGGCCATGAGGCACTTAACGTTCCTGCTCTGATGCACCGGCCAGCGCAGGACCGCGGTCACAACACCACCAAACTCTGAAACATCGAATACAAAACTTTAAAATAGTGGTCTAATATACTCCCATATCTATAACTGATATGTTTCCTTTTAGATGCATTGGTTTGTGTCTGGGGCATTGGTTTGTTCAATTAATTTCTCCAAGACAACAACAACAAGAATTCAAAATAGACTGATTTTTCATCAACACCGAATTCAATCTCTTCCTTATAAGAGAAAATATATATATTCCTACAAATAACATAACACGTAAACAATTCTTTTAATATTCCCAAAACACCATCACCTATTTATTTCTATAAAATTCAACCTACAACTACTATGGCAGACAAGTTCATTATTCAGATTTTATTACTCAACTTTATAATCATTTCATATATTTTTGCAATGACATCATACTATATTTTGTTCAACACCATTTCTAACTTTATCTTTTTAATATTCAAGATCTACTATCTTTTTAACATTTGCTAACGTCGTTACCCCTGTAGCGACCTCCTAACCACACACTCTATGGCCCTCAACATAATAAAAACATAATAAACATTGAACATTACACATTAACATTGTTACATTTACATTACACAATTTACATTTAAACAACTGGTATCAAAACTTTATCACATCATTACTATCAACAATTCTCTATTAACTTTTAGTTATTTAACATTCATTAGATTCTATACCAAAAAATTTTAAATTTATCATTTACCTTTCAGTTACATTACCTTCCTACCATGAATTTTCTTTTTCTAACCCTTCTATCCTTACTAGTTTGGGTGACTCTCTATTATTCATTATTCTCTATATCTTATTCTGGCATTTGTCAGTCTAACCTTACTCACCTCTTTTTTACTACTAACCAACCATCAACATACTATGACACCAATATCTCTATAATAACCCCCTTCACTAATCCCATTTAAAACCTCTGGCACTGCTCATCTTTTGTACTAGGATGTGTGTTCCCTACCTGGCCATACCCATTCCTAACCATTTGCCCTCCACCAAATATCGGCAAACACTCTAACCCTTCTCTAATTACGGTAACTGCCCAACGACGCACGTTGATCACACCTTACCACCTCATCCTTTACTACAAAATATCATCATCAACAATATATATATATATATATATATATATATATATACACCATTCACATTACTCACCTCTCTACATATAATCACTGACCACTGTGTCCCTAAAATATCTAACACCTCTTTATATATTATCAGTATCTCAACATTCTTATTTTCACTAACTCCCATTAACTCTATTTAACTAACTCCAATCCCCTTATTTATCACTATCCCCAAGCCTCTTTACAACATTTCACCTTAATATACCACTAGAAAATTCATCACTTATCTACTAACAACAATACCTCTCAATATCCAAATATATTACATGCTTAATCATTTACTAACCATTAGACTCTAAATCTCATAATTGTTTAAATTCCTTATCATAATTAATTATTCTTGAATATTTAAAATTCTACAATACATGGTTTACATAACAAATATATAAAATACACAACAGCAAAAATACACCAATACATTGGCATTAATATACACACAAAAATATACAATCCAAATTATCACCTTATCATTTAAAAAAATTCAGTTTAAAGCAGTCCATCTTAAAAAACACCGTCCACATAATTAAATGTTCATAAACACAATAAAATAATTAACCTCCATCATCAAATAATAATCTCATCTTACGTATACATAACTCATTTTTAATTAAGTACATTATATCATCTTTTGTAATATAATAACTATTTAAATTTATTTTGTCCATTATACCATAGTAATACTCTGCAGGATTACTCCACATTACTATATCATAAAACTTGTCAACATTCGGTATGTTCCTGTCACCTTCGGTATAATTAGTCATAATTAGGTAATTTGCCAAGTCATTATTCTCTTTATCTCCTACTCCTACAGTTTCATTACAAGGTAAGTACTTACTATATTCATTATATATCATCTCTACTCCTAACCTTTCCATAAATTCTTCATAGTCTCTACTTATCTTAAAAATCTCTACCTCTTTCTTTCTCTCAATATATCTCTCACTATTACACCATCTTTCTCTTTCTACATTTGCAGGGGACACTAATTCACAATTATTGCACCGCCTGTGAAGTGCAATAATAAAACAAAGGACACCTTTATTTGTAGACCATATGTCTCCCAAATATACATCGAAGGCACTCTCGTCCTTCCTAAACACATGTACATCACCCCCAAATACACCATTAAGGGAAGAATCTACCCCCTGCAATTCTTTTACAATTATACTCTCTTTAATCCTTCAACACACACTATCATTCCATCATTATTATATTCTATTCCCCATAAAATTTCATCATCACTACCCCTGTTTACATAATCATTTTCTAATATCATACTTTTATTTATATTGTTACAATTCTCTCCCCTACTTACCTTGTCTTTGTTCATCTCTAACTTGTCTACTCCCCTCTTATTTTCTAACTCTATCTCATTAATTCTCTTGTCAACATTAAAATTTCGTTTGTGCATTTCATTTTTTAATTCTTCAAATTTCTCATCTAATTGATTCAATTTTACGTTTTGCAAATTACTTTGTTTCTTTAGTTCGTTTAACTTGGTATCAAAACTGTCAAACTTTACATTAAATTTACTATTCATCTGGTTAAATTTGTCATCGAATTTAATATTCTGCTGTTCAAATTTTTCATCAATTTGTTCTCTTAATACTTGAAATTGGTCATTTTGCGTTTTAATTAATATAAATAAATTTTCTACTGACACCTTATTATCGATTGCTCTAGGTGTTGAATTGGCACTTATTTCGTTTAATATTATTGATTCTGTATTCGTGTTGTTCATCTCTATGCTTTCATTATTTTCTGCCATTTTGACAAGCTTCTCTTTTTTTTCTTTAATATTAAAATAACTATTTAATTACACTTGTCTTTGATATGCTTTTGTCAATACAACCTACATAACCTCTTGTGTATTAGGTTATGAACTATTTCGCTACCCTCTTTGTCTCTGAATCTGGCTTATTTTATATAAAATAATTTTATATAAAGTCTCTGTTCGGGCGCCAATTGTTATCTCACACTCTTCTCACACACATAATTTTTATATATACACTGATATAAAGTAAACATGTTTACTTACCATGACACTTTATGTATGAGCATGTGGTTCATCTCCAATATAAATTTCTCTTTAAGGGGCCAGGGTTCACTCTCGGCGAGATTCAGACACATAGAGGTAATCGAAATAACAACTCTGGTTACCATTTGAATATAATCACTTGTTTTTTAATTTCAGAATTAAAATATATACTGAATCATAACCCAAAGATGGCGTCACATACAAATACCAAAACAAAATGGCGTCTACATTTTCTTACGCCCTATTTATTAATTATTACTATACTTTATGGTGAAGCTTGGTTCTATTTTAAATTTGCTTCTAGCTGCAGCTCTAATAACATGTGATTAATTTAGTGTTTGTATATTCCACAAACCAATGCCCTATTTATTCTATTATCATGGCCATTCGTTCACTCCCTCATGCATTCACTCACACTCTCACAGATACATTTTATTAGATTTGTTTTCTTATTGAGCTCATTTAAATATAAAAAATATAATTCTTTCGACTTCTCTATATGTAGACTCTGGTAGCTCCGCCGCTGGTGTTAGATCTTACGTATTGGCATGGCAGGTGGTCGCCTCATGTCTCTCGTCTATTTGTTTGATTAGCATTGATTTTACATTTGATATTTAAATATTGACTGGTTGTCTCGAGTCTTTAAAACTCCACTGTTACATCTTGATGATGAATAGTAATTTGGCTAAAACTTCTGATTAAAACTTTCCCTTTGGTGTGCTGTGTGGAACTGAGAACGGGTAATATGCAAATTTGCATATGCATTAGTGCATTTGACGTCACCGTCTTTTGTTTTCTCGGCCACCGCCTTATTTCATACGCTGTTGTTCCTGCGTCATTGTCGTTTATTAATGATGACACAGCCTTGTGAACCAATCACAATTGTTATTAAGAGTTCGTCATCACATACACCGCCATCATCTCTGCTCGTTTTCACCCGTCCACCGGTGACCTTGGAATTATGCTCCTCTTACTGAATATGCGTTGTTTGTTCCTACACAGGGACAATGTACCTAACCATACTTTATTCAACTTTGATACAATAAAACATTATAAAACATCCTCAAACCCCATAATTAAGGTAACGGGCCTTTATGTACTGTTACAAATTGTCAATATATATGACTTTGATAAATATTTCTCTAACACAAAACTGGTAATTACTTGCACCCTTCCTCTTCAAACTTGGTTTCTTACAACTAAATAAGCCATAAACTCATTTATGCACACATCATCAGTGTTTGTGACCATGTGTTCAGATACATGGTATCTGGATGGCACACGGATTCATGGTCCATGGTACATGTGCTCCATTGAATATTTCTCATTGTACTACTGATCAAGCTATAATGGGCTTTAGTTGTTTTCAGTCATAATTATATTTAATTATTTATGATTTTTCCAGAACTTCAATATCTTGATTACTTTCAGTATTTTCATATTAAAATTAATAATGTAATGGCAAAATAATTTTACAAACTTATAATATATGATTCAAGATATTAAATTTATTTACTCCACATATTTAAAGGAAGTGGCCATCCTCTGTTTCCATCTCAAAATTACATGTAATTATTTAATAAATAATTTGCTTGCAAAAGATGAAGACAGGGGGATCAGACAAGGTAATCATGGCTAGTTTCTAGTCGAAACAGAGAAGTAGATGATTTTCTTGATATATGGCAGATATTAGTATACTGAGCTGTTTTCATACTTTTTCTCTGCTACAGCCTGTTTGAAGTGTACTAGTCTTTTTGCATGCATTTCTTTTGTAGTATTTTACAGTCTATTGTCATTTTATAAGCTGGGTTCTATACTGTGGTGCTGTCTTTTAAGCAAAGAGGTTAGTGTGTTTATTTCCTTGTAGACCAGTATAAGGTGGTATTCATTGCAGGATGTCTCTTTTAATTTGAGCTATTAGTGACTTGTGAATGTGTCTGGTTGCATCTGTTCTGATGTTATTGCATGGTTATTATTGCTTCAGGTACTTGGAAGAGTTTAGTCAATATTTTATAGATGTTTTAGGAAGACTCGTAGGTATATAATTTGTAATCTCACTTGTTTCTCTCTTCTTCTGTACTCTTACCACATGTTGAATGCATACTCTTACATTTTCAACAGTTAAATGCTCAAATTTGTATCGTGAAGTTGCAGTTCGACAGTGAGTGACTACTGTCCATACACCACTGGATTTTGTTATTGGCTTCAACTCTTCCATCAATCAGTTATTAGCAGCTTAGCAAGAATATAAAAAATTTTCTGAACATATTTTTCCACTCGATGAGATTTTAATTGTTTTCTCATACTGCAAGTGGTTAATGTGCACATATGAGGGTGGATCAAATATAAACTGGAATTTTTTTTTAAATTTGATTGACTCAATAAAAATTCAATATTACTGTATCATTTTTCTACATAATCTCCTGATTTGAAAACGTATTTTTTATATCAAATTGGCAAGTATGTGATTCCATTCTCAAAGAAAGAAGAGGTGCATGTTTGCAGCCAGTTGCACACAAGTTCCTCTAGCCAAATTGCTGACCTCACGTGGTAGTCCCAAGGTAATAAGTCTGGACTGTAAGGAGGGTGTTCTGGGGCCATTCAGTAAAGTTTTTTCAGCTTCCCACACGTTAATGCAGCGGTATGGGAGCCTTGTGTTGTGAAGGAGAACGGCGTCACATTGTCAAATCGCTGACCTCAAATGGTAGTCCCATGGTAATAAGTCTGGACTGTAAGGATGGTGTTCTGGGGCCATTCAGTAAAATTTTTTCAGCTTCCCACACGTTAATGCAGCGATATGGAGCCTTGTGTTGTGAAGGAGAACGGCGTCGTGCATTCATCACAAGACATTTGTTATGACGGGGAGCTGTTGTGTCATCCAGAAACACTATAATAGGCGGCATTCACTGTTCTTTGTTCATGAAGAAAATCTATCAACAGAATGGCCTGGGATGTCCCAAAAAATAGTTGCAAGCATCTTTCCATCTGACAAGTGTGTTTTGGCCTTGACTGGCACAGCTTCCCCTTCTTCAGATACTCCATGCTCACTTGTTTCAGTTCAGGGATGTAGTGATGAACCGATGTTTCATCATAAGTGAGAATGGTGGACAAAATCCTCCCCTTCCTCCTCATAATGAGTCAGGAGGCTTTTACAACATCCAGATGAATACATTTTTGTTCCTGGTTAAGGCGGCGAGGACCCACCTGGCAGACACTTTCTAATAATTTAAGTTATTGTTGATGATTACACACTTCCATAGCTTATTCCTACTGATGAAGCAATTTATGAAATCTATGTGCCGATCTGACTCAGCAAGTTATGAACAGCATGAATTTGGTTTGTGAGGTTGGTTTTCTGTCAGTAAAACAATTTAACTAAACCTTTAAAACAGATTACTACAAGATTACAAAATGCTTTTTCCATGTTTAATTATTGTTGACATCTGGTTAACATTTAGAATTCAGATATTAATTACGCGGCTGAAAGAATAAGTAAACATGGAGCAACAAAATGTTCAATAAAGTTTGCTTTACAACTTGCTATTTTTGGTACAGTTTACACAGCACAACAGCTAGGCAGTGAATGAATACTATTTTGAACTATGAAGAATCACAAGAGATTTGTCTACTATTGAAATGAAAAAGAAACTACCAAATATGCAGACCTGCCTACAGTTGAAGTGTTCTTTTACCTCTATCCCCATACATACTCGACCAACTTTAATCATCAAAGTATGGTCTACCACCAACCTGGTCTATGTTACTGTTCACCTGAGCACTCATGAACATCACACACATTTATACTTGTCCACACATAAATTTTATGTATGCATCTCATTAATAAAATTTACAATTAAATAATTTGTAAATATAAATTTTGTTGAATTTGGTTGTTTACCTGCTGTTAACTTTTTACAATATAACTGAAAGAATTATTTTTTTATTTGGTGGTGTAGAACTACAGGCTCCTGTGAGGTTGCAAGCTGTGTCAGGAATTTCCCTTGTAATGTAATAATACTGTCTCCTTGATCTTATTGACACATGTTTGGGCAGTGAATTGAACAATATTCTAGTTAACATTTTTTTAAATACTGTTTACAGAAAATGGTATTTTCTGTGTATTTAATGAGTACAGACAGAATAGTTTTTACAATCTGTAGTAATTTACATATAAAACAAAAGTGTATTTCACTTGAGGTTCAGTGTGTAATCTTCTGATGTTCCTTGGTTCATGGACAAGATAAGTGCCAATTACTTTTGCATACATCATTATGAAGCAACTTTTTCAGTGTCTGATAGTTTTGTTTATTTCACCTTTTGAATTTTATTGTATTTATTTTTTTTTTAGAAGGAAGAATGAAGAGCTCTTCAATAAAACATATAATATTTTAGTATTGTACCTACTAATACTGACATTGGTAATATTTAATAAATTATCGAATTATGATGAAAACATTACCATATAGAAACTTTGGAATAATACAGAGCTCGGACATAAACTAAATGCAATTCTTTATTTTGTTACTCTTTTCATTTCAAAAATCTCGACTGTCATGAATTAGTACACTTTCTTTCCATCATATCCCACATGTATGATCTGGAATCTGGGTACATTATTTCTATTCACAGATCCCCCATAGGTTGAAATATTTATCACTATATCGTGGGCTGTTAGGCTGTTGACCAGAATGTTTATTGTTAATAACATCGATTACAACATTTATAATAACACTGTTCCAATGGCAGATTTGGAATTACAATTGCTTGTCTGATGAGTTCATTCAGTAATGGAACACAATCACTATCAATGAATTCTGATGATATTAAGAAGACCTCTATACCTGTTTCAGCTTTAATTGTCTTTACCATTGTCTAGAAAATTTTTGAGGTGGAAAAAATAAACTGTAAATGTTTTCATTTCTGCGTGGATATGTCGAATAACTTTTAAGTCATTTACTCGTAATATCTCTAAATGTTAAAACTCCCTCAGGTCTAAAAAGAATTCAGAAAGATTTTCTTAAGTTTTTTCACCTGTCTTGTACACAGTTTTATCAATGACAGAGCCAAATTTGGACTGTAATTCCGATTGAATTTATATATTTGTGTTGTGTGAATGTACAGTAGTTATTGTGTATATTTATTTATGTGTACATTATTTGTACAAAATGACAATGTCTTAACTGTACAATGTTTAAATCAGTGCTGACAATAAAGATGACAATTGATAGGCCAAAACTAAATAGCTGAAATATTAAGCAAAATAAAATACTATGAATGCAAAATAGTAAACAGGCTTTTACTTACATTTAAAACAGATTAATTCTTCGATTGTTGTGATTAACGGCAAAATCATCAACAACTCTTTTCAAGTCAATGTTCTTGGTCAACAGAAGCTAAGACTTTCATCAGACATCAAATTTCGTAAATAACTCTTAACACATTGCATACGCGAAAATGTTCTCTCAAATGATGCAGAAGAAGCTGGAATAGTCACTGCTATTTGAGTCAATTTGTACAAGTCATTGAACGCTAGTTTGTATTGCTCTAACAACTTGAGCAATACAAGTAGATTCACAGTCTCCACTCTGGTTTGTTGTTCATGCCTTAGGATGAGTTTTTTTAATATTTTTATTTCTGCTTCCAACGAATCAGTGTTGCATGAATAATTTTGTGCCAACGGCATTAACATTTCTTTATTCAGGAACATTTTACTTTTGGGTTCAGACAAATGATTCCTTTAATTATTGCAGAGTTTGAAATAAAACGTCTCTCAAGTTCGCTATCTATGATATATAGAATTTCATCAAATACTAGAGACCTGAACTCAGTTGGGTGTACAGGTTTCAAGCTGTCTTTATTTTGCATATCACAAACATATTCCACAAGATGTTTTGGTAACTTTCGAATTCTGCCAAGAGTAGAGGAATCTGTGGGAATATCAGCGCCTATTTTTGTTGCTACATCTACACTTTCTTTCCACACAGAAGTGAAACCTGTATCAGATTCATGCATTTGGTTGAAAAGATCCCTTGTAGTTTCGCCCAAATTGACCGCAGCAACAATATCACAATCTTTGCCCTGGAGGAAATCAGACAGTGACTTGCATTCTTTCAACAAACGTGTGAACAGGCATAAATGAAAAATAAAAGAAAAGTTCAACTTGGCACTGAATCCTGACGGTTCTGCAGCTCATTCTGAATTTTCACTCTAGATATTTACTAGTGTTACAATAATAGCTTCAATTGTCTTCTTCACAGCCAAACATGTAGCGTACTGACAGGCCCATCGGGTGTCACTTAACTTTTTCAATTCCACTTTTCCTATCTTCATTTTAATTTGTGTATCTATAAACATTTGATGGACTGCCGACCCACTCATGAAAACATACAGTCCCTGCAGTGTCATAAAAAAATCTGTAGCTGACTTGATCCCTCTACATATTGCCACTATAACGAGATTCAATTTATGGTTCATACAGTGTGTGTAGATGGCTTGTGGAAATTCCCTTCTTAAAAGAGCTTGAACACCTGCACAAGAGCCACTCATGACTGCAGCTCCATCATACGTTTGTGCAACACATTAGTTTAAATCAACTCCACAGTTTGCTAGTTTTTGTTTAATACAAATTAATAAAGAAGCATCCAATTTTTTTGCAGGCTCAAAGCCTAGAAATCTTTCATATATATTCCCATCTAAATAGTAACGAATCATTATTGATAATAGCTCAGTTTTTGAACAATCTTTTGACTCGTCAACCATTAGAGCAAAATACTGAGCTTTTTTTACTTCATCTGTTATATGTTCTAGCACAATATTGCTCATGGTGCTAAGAATTTCATTTTGAATACCATGATGAGTGTAGTTTTCTCTTTTATATTCAAGCTTTTTTTTAACAGTTGGATCTTTTTTCCCTATAAGTTCCATTAATTCTAAAAACTTCCCTTGTTTTCACTCTGTTTCGATTCATAATGACCTCTTTGAGTTATTCCTTGTAGGGCTGTGAATCGAAGTACATCAGCAATTGTTTCAATGCATCCTCTATTTTCTTTAAATGCATCCTCTATTTTCTTTAACTTCAAGAGCATACGTTTCATCTAACAGAGCAGCAATTGATGCTTCCTCCCCAAACTTACTTTTTAAATTTTTGAAAGACTCCCAAGCAACTAAAGAATGTATGTGGGATGAGCTGTTCTCATGCTGCTTAAAACCGGAATTAGATTCTGTTGCTCTTTTCCAATTAGTGTAACCTTCATTTACAAAACTAAGCAATTCACTTTTTGTGCCTTGAGTTTGGGGACGAAAAAATCGACAGACAAAACAAAATGCAGCATCATTTATATATACTGTATTTAAGCCATGGGTGGATTTTGTACCAACCTGGCTGGAAATTCCTTTTTCTATCTCCAAACTGGCGAAAAGGAAAATGTCGTAATAGTGGTTGTTTTGGTTCATCAGTAGGTTTCATAGCTATATCACTAATTGAACCAGATGGATTAGTGCTGCTGGTGCTACTGCTAGGAATAGAAAATAAATCAGTACCTTTATTTTCGCCAAGTTCTTCTTCATTTTCTGACTGTTTTCCTTCTTTCCCTAGTTCCATATCATCATCGAACACAATTTTTTCAGGTTCAGTTTCGGGATCCTGAAAACTAACCTCAGCAGTTACAGGTGTAAACGTTGTAGGCGTTAATGTCCTCTTCATTTGGTTTAACAATTTTTTGTTGCAGAATGAAGAAGTCCGAAATGCTAGGACATTTTGCCATTTTCACATTCACTTTCAATAAGACACACAATATTCTACACAAACGGTCAAACACGAAACACAGATTACTGTCATGAGACCTTTTATTTTTTATATTCAAATTAACCTCAAACGTATTGAAACGTACATAACATAAAAACTGAAAGAATGAATCGAACATGAGACAAACTGCTGTCCATATTTAAATAAAATTGGCAGTTAAACACGTTAACTCTGCTTATGCAAACCAGACCCAAAAATAAAATCGCTGACTTAACGAAAATGAAAGTACGACCACAGACTGAGAAACCAAGACTTATTTATTGTTTATATGCAAATTAACCTCAAACGTATTGAAACGTACATAACATAAAAACCGAAAGAATTAATCGAACACGAGACAAACTGCTGTCCATATTTAAATAAAATTGGCAGTTAAACACGTCAACTCTGCTTATGCAAACCACAGACGCAAAAATAAAATCGTTGACTTAACAAAAACGAAAGTACGACCGCAGACCAAGAAACCAAGACTGACCGACCGACAGTTTGTGTACACTCTGACGGTTGTTTGTTTCATGTTTCTGTTCTAAAGATCTTTTAGTTTTGTTCTAAACATGTGGAAAACATATTTCTTGTTGAATTTTATAAAAGATAGTTTGACTTTGACCTCTGAAATTTCTCCGTCTTATCTGGGTGGGCCAAGAAAATTTTGGGTGGGCCCGGGCCCACCCGTAGCACCGCCACTGTTTGTACAGAGTTTATTCTCTTTTCATGTTGCAAATGTAAACCAGTTATTACAATGTACGTGCAAAGAAATCTTTGTAAAATGGATCGAAGATTATCAGATTAGTTCAGATGAGTGTCATGTTCCAAATTTAAAAAAAAAGTTGAACATACTTGTGTTATTGCTTATAAAAGACTACAGATCATATTTTCAGATGTGACAGTCCCTGCATGAACTGATTTGTATGGAATGGTAATCATACATACTATTTTGAATATCTACACTTGTATAGGCGATTAGTAGTAAAAATCATTTTATTTTGTAATAAAGTTGTTGCCATCTGTAAAATCTGTGTATGCGTGTGTGTAATTTTGTGACATATTTTAATGAAGTAATTTCATTAATAATAACTAATTTTCAGGTCACTGTTTTGTGGAAGTATACTTTAATGTTTCACAGAAATGTTGCATTTGAATTTATGTATAGTTGATTGATAACACAGAACAATGCAATATGAATGTGCAATACAATTATTAGAACAGTAAGTAGTAAAATAGTGACTGCTTGACAATCATTTATTTATAGAATCTTACTACTAAAAAGAAGCAAGTGAAATATGGTTTAGTTTTAATACTGATTTATGTAAAATGTGTGTGAATATATCTCGTCCACTATAGAAAATACTTCTCTAGGGTTTTTTAAATGAAAAATCAAGATAATAACTGAAAGCTATTTAACATTAGTTATACATACTTAATTTTTGATTTTTATATATATTCGTATGATAATTTTGAAAGCTGTGTATTATTTGTAGTTAGTATCCACAAAAATGACACATACTTTGAGAAAAAAAATGTGTTTCATCCATAATGTGATGTTGGTAATGTCCCAGTTGTAATGGGATTGACTGCTGCAAGAACATACTTTGCTTGTTGTATTTTAACCAATACTGTGTTTAATGCCATTATTATGTGCATTTTGTAATAAACAATTATTATGTATTTTTTATGCAATTTGTATAATATGAACACTCTAACGTAATTATTGTATACAGTTTATTATGCATAGTTATACATTATTGTTTTGAACTGTAATGAATTGAGTAGAGAAATTCTTAAACTATAGCCTTGTGAATACAACTGATTTTATGATTTGTATTCAATAAATACCGTTCAGTTATTTTTTATTGTCATTCAACCATACTTTGTAGAATAATGGTCACAAGAAGTTATAATTACATTAATATACTGGTCTAAAAATGATAAGTAATTTGATGAATGATCGTATCTACTATTGCTACCAGTAAATATTTCAAGTAAACAAAATACATGTGACAGGACATAATAACAGATTAACATTCACTAAAATTACAAACAATTTTCTGAACTTAATTACACAAATTTTACAGAACGTCTACCATCTTATGTAAATGCCTTGGAAGCTAGGTTACAACAAAATGTTCACGGAAACAGATTACTATATTAAATACAAAATTTTATGAAATGGCACACATTCAATAAGTTAACATACTGTACATATAGCCTACTCGCAGGATTAGTGCTGCAGCCTAAAGTCAATGACAACTTTTTAAAGCTCCTGAAATTTGTCAATTTACAAACCCACAATGCCACTTTGTACCAAAAAATATGAAGCAAAAACAATGCACAATTTAATGATTACTTCAAAAATACAAAAATCTTACTGACACATGGTATTAATTAGCAGCCAAAAATACAGAAATGCATTAAATAAATCAAAAAGTGATCTGTTTACAACAAGTGATTTGTTGTATGAATGTCAAATAGAAATTAATCTTCACCTGAATAAAGTGAAAGAACATAATTATTATAAAATGATTTAGAAAAAACATAACACTGAAAAATAATAATCACTTGTCTGTTAAAAATGCCTACTAGTACATACCTACAGGTCTGATGTGACAAAAACTATTAAATAGATGTAATTTCATTTTGATAATTAAAAACTGAACTGTAAACATGGCATTTTTACATACGTACCCCAAAACATACATGTATGCTAACTATAACTGAAATAAAACATTACTAGGTAATAGTGGCATTAAAATATTTTTTATTTTTATGGTTTCGTTATCTTTGTACGTATTTTTACAACATAATTTGATAAACACAACTCAGCTTATTAACTTAACTCATGTGTAAATAAACTGACACACAATACAAATTTAAGAATATTCTGAAACCCATGTATATTAAACATTAATTTTAAAAGTGATGTAATAGGATGTATCCCTTTAGCGGTCAATAATTTCTATTTATTTCACCAACACACAACCATTAACCACACAAAAACCACAGAGAGCTCCAGTACTTTTACATTATTACAATCTTGTATATAAAACAACTCCAACTTGTTTTTAATAATTTTTGTATATTCAATTGTAGTATGTAATGAAATAAAATAAACACTGCAATTATTTCTGGTCACATATTATTTATTTAACCAAGCGTTTCTAAAAAGTCAGAGGTAACCACTTAGAACTTTCCAAAGCATCCCACAAATTGTAATCTCGTTCCACGATCTCTCTGTTACAGCTTTCAATATCCAGTGCAATGTTGTGCTCTACAAATTAAAAATAAAATATTATTAACTTCTGCTCAGGCTATTTAGTGAATGTTTACTTCCTACTACATACTCAAAATATTATATGAATAATATTCATTCAATACAGTAGGGTCAAAAGTCCTATCTAACTGGGACTAGGGGGAGTTCGAATTATCAATTTGCTCGGGTTTTTGAATATAATAAATATATGACAGTAACAATTCAAAAAACAAACATGACATGTATGATATTCAATTAATAAATACATATATTACATGAATGTTACTTACATATTTTGTCTGGTGCCAAACAGAGAACATATTTGTCATAACACATAAAATACACAGTTTTATGTTACTACAAAAAAATTACAATCTTGTCAACATCAAAGTGCTGTTGTCAATAGTGAAGTCATTAAGCTGTGCCAGTATAATCTTAATATCCTGTTAATAAATCTTAACTGCTGAAAAAAATCTTTACTAATGACATCTACTGTTGACACAGAGATGTGATTCAATCATGGAATAAATGACACTAGCTGTTGTCACAGTGTATTAATAGTAACAAATTGATGGTGTGACAGCAACTTGCATGTTTTATTCTACAATTCTTGAATGTTTAACTGGTATGCATACTCCAAACCAGTGAGTTTTATCACACTTTAATTTTATCCAAGAATTTACTTGACTAAAAATGTCAGTTTATAGTTTTGTCAAACAGCTGTACATTTCAGTTATGTATAACAAATATAATTAATTACCTATCAGTTCTAGTTCATCTTCTTGTGCTACAGATGCCTCTGCCTCTTCTTGATGTGCTGTGTTTTCTATTGTCTGGACCAATGCTGCTGTTGGATCTTCATAATATGCTTGCCATGCTGAGTAACTCTGCCAGTAAGCTGTAGCATCATAATACTGACTATAATCTTGGCTAGAACTATAACCCCCTGACATAGTTAGGGGTATGCTGAAACAGTACAGAAAACTACTGTTAAGGCATAACAAAGATCTCAGTTCTCTACAAGAAATAAACCTTAATTTCTACATCTAGTAGTCTGTAATGTAATACTGAACTGGGTCACTTATTTTTTTTGTGGGAGGGGGGGTATAAGGAATACAACAAATTATCCACTGTTAATATGATGGTGAAAAGACTTTAATAACCTGCAAGACAATGGATGACAGCAATGCCACATAATTACATTTACAATGTTGGCTGTAGAAACTACAGGGGGAACAGGAAATTTTGAAATTTGTGTTGGTAGCTCTGGGTGTCTTAGTACTGAGCAATGGTGGCTCCATCATTTCAGGGGGGGGGGGGAGAAGGGTGGCCAGACTAAGAATTCTTTGCATGGATACAAGTTCATAAATAGAACGAAAAGTTAGATCATGTGCAACAATGTGTGGCATACACCCATATTATTTCCATGAACATATCTGTTTTAGTCTTATCAAATATACACTAGTAGCCAAAACTGTGGACACCTTTTGGAATAAGTGTAATTCTGAGGTTTAGCGGCTCACGACACCACTGTTTTTTGAGTAATACCATAAAATTATGTGTCAAAGGAAAGATAATATAATCAAGAATGTACTGCAACAAAGTTTGTTCAGTTATCTGTATTCTATCAAATGTTATAGCCAAATAACCAGAAAAAGGAAGCACAATTTGCTTAGATTGATATGAAGTAGCTTTCTTCATTTAAATGTAGCCAATGAGACAATCAGGTAACAGTAGGATTCAGCTATTGATATCATGTATTGGAGCTGAGAGGGGGACATTTGTCAGTGTGTTATGTGATTGCTATCAACTTGGTTGGGTTTTATTTGTGTTATTTTATTTAGTGAGCTTGTAAAAATGTAATGAAATTAAAGAAATTGCGCCAACAGTTGACTGGTAACCCAAAAAGTGATGTAAAATTAGTACTAATAACCCTTTTGCATCCATACATACACTGCGTACGTCAAGGACTTTGCATAGCCAATTACCAGATGTACAGTGCATACGTCATATAAATGGATTAGTGCTATTGCTTTTATATTTACCTGGTACATATCTCCTGTTGACAAATATGATGTTAACATATTGCGGAGACAGGGGTTATAATGGAACATTGTGTCATCAGTGAAGAGGGACATTGTGACTTTGGGATACACTGGCAGGTCATTCATGTACACAAGAGGTACAGAACAGGCCAAGGACAGGTCATATAGTAATGCCTGCAGCGATAGGACGAACCCAACAACATGCCTCTTCGACACTAACTCTGAGGGTTCCGTCGGTTAAATATGACTGTATGAGATTTACGGTGAAAAGTAGTCTTCATGCTCGACTTTGCTGAAGGCCTTGCTTATGTCCAATAGGACAGCGCCTATGGCATACTGCTGCTGTAGCTACTGCTGGGATCTGCTAGCTGGGCAACGACGCTCACTAGATGAAGAGTAGTAGAGTGTCCCTGCTGAAAACTGACATTCTCCTTGCAGATGGTGTATCCTATTGGGCCAGATACGTGCCAATAGATTTCCGGAAGCGTTGGTGGGCTGTAGACTTCTTGGGTTTTGGAACCATAATGATATTCGCAGTCTTTCACTGGCAGATAAAGCAGCGTAGTTTAATTATGTTTGTTACTTTAGGCCTACAGGATTCAAAACTCTACTTTGTGTTCTACATGAGGCATCTTGTTTAAAAATAAACATACTCTTCAACTTTGCAATTGCCCAATGTCATATTCAGGCACACTGTCATAACAACAGGATACCTTCTAACAAAACTAACACTATCTCTATTCATAATTACATATTACATAATTAGCATTCACACCAAATCCACATATAAAAACAATCCACATTCAATAATTACAACATACATTTTTAAAATTATGCAACAAAATACATATTATGTATAATAAATCATTATTATACACTGCATTCATGTGGTATGTTTTCACATAGATTATGTCGCTTTCATTTTTTTATAATTTTGTCTGCCTATATTCTTATGCAAGGTTAGGTGATGCACAAGGGTTGTCCAGAAAATATAAACTTTTAATTTTAAAAAGATAGGAAGGCATACACTTCAAACATTACATAAATTCCCCAAGTCTAATATATTTTTCATAGTTGTTTTGATGGTTCATCTTCTTTTTTCACAGTACTAAATTAATACAGAATATTGAACTTTCACTTGTGAAACTTACTTGTGTACTCCCGTACGCGTTTCGGCGTGATGTGCACCTTCTAATATTCTATATTAATATTTTTCATAGTCTGACACAAGTTTTTATACATTATTTATTACAGATATTGGTTTCCAGTCCACAAAACCTATAAAGACAGCTATTTTAACTGCTTTGTCATTCTCCAAATGAGAACATCTCTCATGAATTAACTTGGGTTAAAGTGCCTCAGATAGTGATGACAAACTTGCTGCATTTTCTTGTGTTAGGTTACAATCTCAAAATTAAAAAAAGAAAAATGGGACTACAGCTTTTATTACAAAACTAAAATTACAACAAAAAACTATTAAAATGTATTCACTGTGCATGAGTTTCTACATCATTGGGACAGAAAAACAAGACACCTAGAAAGCTGATAGGTACTACTGCAATCTTGTTCTTCCAAACAGAGTACAAAGTTAATAGGCTGACTTCAGTATAAACCATATTTTAGTCTATTTTTATATACTGATAAGACCTATATAGAGACATACTACAAGTCAATCAATATATTATCTAGTATACCATGATTACTCCTAATGTAAATATATATCAATAAACACAGACATCAACAAGAAATTGACTTCACTGAAGTTTTATTTTCAGAACTCAATTCACTATGAATTGGAATGTAAGTACTTACTTTGTTTGACGGTGTCCTTTTGGAACTGCAGTACTGATTTTTAAAGACTTGCTACCTAATCCTTTAAATCCATTCATGTGAGCCAAGCAATGTTTTTGTTCTTCTTCTGAAGCAAAACGAATGAAGCCGTACCCTTTACTAAATCCAGAATTGTCCAGAATTACTGAAACCAGTTGTAAAATCAGTACAATACTTATGACAAAATACATAATATATACATCACACTACAGATAAATATACTACACAGCAGTTTTATAAAATTCTCAGAATTTAACTCCACCTGTAAGAAACCTCCACATCTTGTTACAATAAAACCAGAGTACAACAAAACAGCAACAACGATAACTGAATGTATGTAATTCAGAGAGACACGATTTCCCTGAAGTCTGGGACTCGTCCGCTATAAACCTCCCTAAAGTCCACCTTACATTTATGCAAAACTAACTTGGAACCACCTGTCCAATTCATCAAGGTGGAGCATGTGCTATTGAGCTCCTTGCTTTTACTACACAGCACACTCTTCATAAATACCACCTGCTTTTACTACACAGCACACTCTTCATAAATACCACCATTTGGTCTTACTTACCCCTCACATGACAATGGCCAAACTCAATTACTGCTGTTGGATACTGTTTACTACACATATAATATGTAGGCCTGTTAAACTTGACATCAAACAACTTTTAAAAATTCTGTCTGAGGCTTTCTTCAATGTTATTAGAACTTCGGCTTGCCGAGCTGTAAGGCCGTGGTCCGAAGTTGTTTGGTATAAACATTTCGGCCATGCCTTCGATGGCCATCTTCAGTGCAGAAGTCCTAAGGTACGATTTCTAACCTCGCTGCCGCCTTGGCTGCCATAGCTTGCGGCGCGCTGCCTTGGCAGTGAACAAACACTACTGCTCCAATGCATTTTAGTAGGGATACATTTCGAACTCCGCCGCCGCTGCCAGTGCGGTGTCAGTAGCAGTCTGGCAGCTTGGCGGCGCACTGCACGTGCAATCAATATGTCTTTCACCTTCCGATGATGAGAAACTTGTGGAGTTTGTTTCAAAATATGCTGTTTTATAAGACGCAAGTGTGGCTGGTTATAAAGACGCAGTAATGCGAGACAACATTTGGAAAGAGATTGGAGAACATTTAAACAAGCTTGGTAAGTAGCTAAACACTTTATTTATACATAATTATAATTATTTCTTTATAACTCACTCTCAACAAATATGTTTTTAACACAGTACGATATTTAACATTTTAGATATTTCACCAGTTAGCCAGTTCTTTGTACTATGTTATTTTGCCAAGGCACTTGCCCAGTAGGACTGGAGAAAAAGTCTTTGAATTTGTCTCTCACTTCAAAACCATTAGCATTTGCGTACCCACCCCTTCGATCACATGGTATCATGTTTTCCTGTGGGACTGTAGTTGTGTCAAATGAGACGTAATGTGGTTTGCACTGTTTTTCGAGGTATCCATCCCGTAACATATTATGTAAACAACATGCGACTGATATGAGATAGTCGCAAGTTTGGGGCATACAAGCGATAGGTGTGTAAAATACTCTGAAAACTTGGCAGGGAATTGAAAATGCATTTTCAGTAACTCTCCTTGCTCGACACAAGCGATGATTGAAAATAGATTTCATTGAACAGTTTCTGGCATTAATTTTTGAGTAAGGTTTCAACATAAATGTATCCAAAGCAAAGGCTTCGTCACCTACAATTACATGTGGGGCTAATATGTTAGTGCCAGGTAAGAAATTATCTTCGGGGATATTGAATTGCCCGGCAGCAATCTTTTTGCCCATGGCAGAATTTTTGAAAATACCACTGTCACCTTCTTTTCCATAAGAGCCTATATCCACTCCAATAAATTTGTAATTTGCACTTACAAGAGCCAAAAGAACAATAGAAAAATGTTGTTTATAATTGAAAAACAGGGACCCACTATTATCAGGGCATTTAATATGGACATGTTTACCATCAATTGCGCCAATACAGTTTGGAAAATCCCACAGATTCCAGAAATTGTCTGATAAATGTTTGAAGTCCCTCTCTGTTGGATTAGGCATGAAAATTGGAATAAGTGTTTTGCTCAGTATTGATGTTTTTTTCACGATTACACTAATGTATGACCCAGAAATAAGGTATGCAAATTCCATTGATTTGTACGATTCCCCTGTAGCCACAAATCTAAAACAAAACAATTTAAAATAATATTAGTGACTGCAAAATAATATTCATGTCAAGTACACTAATTTTTTTCAGGTGAAGACTGCAAGAAACGGAAGTCGTTACGCGATTCATATTTCCGGTGTAAAAATAAAATCAAAAAGAGAACGGGTTCAGCTGCGACTAAAATACCAAAGTGGCATTTCTATGATAGATTGACATTTTTAAGTGTGGTGCACAGGGAGCGGGATAGTATGTCCAATATTGAAGAACTATCACAGGACATACTATCCGACGTGACAGTTACTGAATATGACCAATACGACAAACACTGAAGAATCTACAACAAACATTGAAGAACAACCAGCGTCAAGTCCCAAACAAGTAAAAAACATAATATACGTGTAAAAAAAAAGAAAACGCGATGATGATCAACACGCTGTATTGATTACGCTTTTAAAAAGGAGAGAGGAGCAGAGACAAAAAGATATACAGAATAATACAGAATATTGAACTTTCACTTGTGAAACTTACTTGTTTTTCCTGTACGCGTTTCGGCGTGATGTGCGCCTTCTTCAGCGGATTGAGACAGACTGCCAGTCACTCGTAACGGCAGTTTATGTATAATTGTGTCAAAGAGTGTGTGTGATTTATAGTGTAACTGGTCGTTAAGTATGTTGTTTGGTTGTGTTGTGTAGTGTTTGTATATTTCATATTGTTCTGCTGTGTTTAGTTTTCGACTTTTGGGTAAGTAGTGTAATATCTCCAGATTAGTATCTATGTTGGTGTAGCTGTGGTTTTTTGTGTGTATGTGTGTGGCAAACGCGGATTGTATAATGTTGTTGGATAAAGCGTACCAAAACGCGTACGGGAGAAAACAAGGAAGTTTCACAAGTGAAAGTTCAATATTCTATATTATTAGTACTGTGAAAAAAGAAGATGAACCATCAAAACAACTATATACAGAATCTCACTAAATTTAATTCGACAATAGAAACTTTTGGTGAACACATTAAAACAGTGCTGAGTGGCCTACCTCTTTCAAAGATGATCCAAACAAAATCTGAAATTTTCAATATATTAACAAAATATGAACTTCGAAATGCCGCATCTACTCCAGGGACTGAGGACTCGACACCAGTCTACTTGCCAGCGAGTCCTGTATCATCACACGACAGCAACAGACAAGACTTTTCTGGGACAGATCCGGTTCTACTTGAGAATGTAACAAATGTACAATACTTGGACTATACTCATTACGGAATGTAATAAGCATGTGAATTTTTGTATATTTTTTATAATAAAAATTGAGATTTAATCGTGTGCATTTTATTAAATGTGGATTGTGAATAAAAAGTGGAAAAAGTGTGTAATGCATAAAAAACAAGTCCATATAAAACTCAAATTTTTATTGTCAAATACCATACAAACATACAGTGAAATTCGTGTATTTGTTGTGTTTACTAAATTAAGGAACTATTTTTAAGGAAAATAAAAAGATCAAATTTATGTAGTAATCACATAGATAATTGCGGCCACGTCCACCATTCATCCATCCATACATACATACATCTGTGCATACATACATACATACATACATTCATAGGTACATACGTACAGTATGATACATACATCCTTACTACAGAATCGACTGAAAAACTGGATGCATACGAGTTTGTATGTATTACCTACACATGTACATGCTTGCATTACTTGTCGAATATCGTTTTTAAAGTTTACTTTTTTTTGACAAAGTTTACTTACCGTAAAGTTAGGAAAGGTTTTTGTTGGGCACTAATACACTGTTGTGTTGTAGAAGGCTTCAAGTCTTCAGCAACCAAACTCAGCACCATATCGAACTGATCATAATTGAGTCTGCAGTATTGTCTAAACAGCTCTTCATCCCGTTTTAAGTGCCTTTCTATTAATAATTTAAAACATCCTTCTTCTTCACGCCTTTTGAACACTTCTTTGGTGGCTCTCCTTTTTCGTTTGTGGATTAGTAAAGTGTCGTCTTCTTCTTGCAGTAATTTAATTAATTTCAGTTTTTTAAAAGCGATGAACGACATATACTGGTACTATATACATCAGTAAGAACTGCGCACTGAGCGGAATATGAATGTGGTATCATTTCTCCCTCAGACAGCACTGCCGCCACTTTGGCAACGAGAAACGAAAACACCAAAACCGCCGTGGCGCCGCCGCCAATGCTGCTCTGTCCTGGCAGTGGCAGCGAGCTGCCTTGGCGGCGAGGTTCGAAATTGTACCTCTACTCATAGCTACTAGCCTTAACAACAGTTCAGTGGTCACTGACTATGGAACCCTGGTCAGTATTTTGGAGCCTTCTGCACTAAACATGGCCGTCGAAGGCACGGGGGAAACGTTTGCAACCAACTTTGCACCAAACTTGCCTTACAGCCCGGCAAGCCGAAGTACTAACTTTTAGAAATATTTTCTGGTGACAAATTCTATGTAACAATTTCATATGCAGCTTTTCCTAAATACAAAATACAGTCAACTCCCGATTATCCGGGATAAACACCGGCAGGGTGATCACGGATAAGTCAAAATCCCGGTTAAAGCAAAAATTGTAACCTAGTGCTTAAATGAAGGTCTGTGCCGGGGTTTTGATGACCTGGCGTTTGTATAAATAAAAAATCCGATATTTAGGCGTAGTATTAATGTCAGACGCAAAATGTGCGCGGAGCTGTTCGGTATTATCGTGTGCCCTCTGCTTGGTGGCGCTGCCTGTTGGGAGAACTTGTAATTAGCTTGGCCGGTCAGACATGCGGCCGGCATGCAGAGTTCAGTCCGTCACTTGCTGTAGAACTGTAAGCAGTCTATCTCTCTTCAAGTCGGCAGAGCTCTTTAATTGTGGTTATTTCTCTTCTTTAATGGCCAAGTAACTGCCTTAAGACCTACCGGTAAGTACCTTGAATATATATTAATAATTTGGTTACGAAAGTTTTAAATTCAACCTATATTTAATCTAGACGCGGACAGATTGCCTATGAATGCACGTGGCGTTTGACCAGATAGGTATTGCTTATTGTGAAATATTTAATTAATTTTTAACTTTAATACCGCCTATTAATTGTATTTAGTAACTAATTATTCAGTATTGAAAAGAGATATAAGAAAATTATGTAATTTGGTGAAACCGGGGACTTTGTTGAACTGTCTATGAAAGCACGTGGCGTTGACCGGAAGTGTACCCATTTTTTAAGTAATTTATTCTATTGTAAAACTCTAAGGCCGCCTAAATGTAGTACTTTGTATTATCAATTGCCCATAGCTAATGGGCGTTAAAAAGAATTATGTATTTGCAAGATTTTGGGTGACTGAATGTGATAGCACGTGGCGAATGAACTTGTTGCCTGTTGGGATATGTTAAAGCCGGACATGCCTGTGAGTGTGCCTCATAATTGAGCCAGGTCATGAGTGAGTTATAATAATTTTCCGATTAAAACATAAAAGGGGAATGTGTCACCTAAATTTTGATGAGCTGTATTGAATTGATCAGGCGCGTCTAGTTCTGGTGTTGGTCATACACGCCTTGTATGTGACAAGTGTGTGTAAGCTTTTGTGATCAGTACATTAATCTTTACTAATCTCCAGGGTTCCCGTGGGAGTCGGAGACATGACCAACGCATGATGTACAGTCATCTTCATCATGCTCTGAACCTCTGAAACCTTAGTTCTGCCGCAGCGAAGGGAGACATCACTGCAAGCTACAACCCTGTAACCGCCTGGATCAAATGAGGTGACATTTACACATTTTCTTTTATTCAAACCTGGCCTGCAGGAAACACTATGTGCCGTGAATGTAACATACTGTCAGATTAACTTTATACCGGGACATCGTTTAATCGGGTGTATGTGTCGGCAGGACAGTTTCGATGTAACATAATTTAATAATACAATTCATACAAGTACAATTGTAAACCGGCCCGAGGGAGGGTTCCAGTGTGCTTTCATTTATGCTGTATAATGGGTGCAAAAGTTGTGAGAGAGACAGTTTTTTCAACTAAGTATAGGGGGTGTTGTTTCCATGATCTACCGAACCGGCGGGTTTGGTTTCTTTTTCATTTTTATTACAGGTTTTTTCGCACTTAATCACCTTTTCTGCATATAAGGGCTGGGGTTTTTTTTTTATTTCGGCTTCAGGGCTTCTTACTTTTATAAATTTCACTAACCAGGAGGTAGGCACCTGTTGGTGCCATCTCATGCAGGTTTCGAACAGGTCATCCTATGTCAAGTCAAGCATGTTCTGGTACATTCCTGCGGCCGGGTCAATTCAGCATCTCTTTAGATTTTATATATATGTTGATAAAATTAAAATTTTACCTTTTTAATAAAATTGTACAGGCGGTACTTACACTTCAATTTATGGTTGCATATTTTACCGTTATGTTCAAATCGGATTGTTTTAAAATTTATATCTTAATAAAAGTAAAGCTCCTATTTTTTTAATGAAACTTATACAGGCGGTTCTCTCGTATTAATATTTTGTAACTTGTATTTTCTGGCCATTGTATGTCCAGCCTGACTTTCTCAGATTGATCAATTTTCCAATTTTGTAAAATTATACAGGCTGTACTTAGATTTAATTGCAATCATATTTTCTTTTATTATGATCACGTCATTACAATTAACCCTTTTAAGTATTATTAAACTCTTATGGCCAACTATGTTTTTTTTCCTTAATGATCTATACTTTATAAAAATCAAGAAGTGTTACATTTTTGCAGGATTGTACAGATTGTACTAACACCTTCACTTGTAATTATATTTTGCTATTATGGGCCTTTCAGATTGTCCTTCAATTTTATAAATGTATATTTGATGAATGAACATAAAATTGTTACTGCCTTTTTTTTAAGAGGATTTATGATTGATCAGATTCTGAGTAAGCTATATGTTGGCTGTAGACATTATAAAAATGTATAATGGGTTTTCTTAATAGATGATATCAGTTCTCAATTAATAAATACTAGCGGGTTACAGGCATTTGATATTCCTATATGATGGGGCGATAAAAAAAAAAATAATACATACAAGAGGGCCGCAGGGCTTTTATGGGTATGATGTGGTAGTGAATTATAATTGTGATCTTGTTAAATTATATGTCATTTTATGTTCGGTAATAAAAATTAGTCAAATCATGTTTTTGTCAATTAAAATAGTATATTTACAAGCCAAACAAAATGTACAAAGTCAGTGTTTATACACGCTGAAAATAACCTGGTAATAATTTTTGCTTCTTAGCACTTCCTGTTTTCTTTAAAATAGACGACCTTATTTTGCGTAAAACCAACTTGTCGCACAACAAAGTGTCTTCTTGTCCTTCTAAATAGTCAAGAAGCCCCTCCACGTAATTGAGCGCTGTCCCATGTACAGGGCCGGTCCTTGATGTAAGCGAAGTACGCGGCCGTGTAGGGCGCCAAAGGCGGCCGTGTAGGGCGCCAAACTATATAGACCCAGAAGGCGCAGAAATAGTTTCAGTAAAGACCAGAAAACATAGATAAGATAAATCATATGCACAGTTAAAAATACAACATAAAACATAATTCAAAAGTATTGGGTATAATAATAATTCAATCATAACTTTAAGTAAAAAAAGGTGGCCAACTTCATGCTTGGGATGCAGAGCAGACGATACCCCTCTTTGGGTAAAATGAACTCGTCCGTGATTCATGCATGGGAGTGGGAATGAACTCGTCCACTATTGGCTTGAAACGCCATTCCCGAACTAGTGCGTCGACGGAGTAGTTCGAATCAGTCGTGTGAATGAGGTTACCTGTATGCTGTTGCCTGTTAACAGGTAATAGGCTTGAGTTGCGAGTTTCCTGTATTCTTGTAGTTGTTTTGAAAATGAATATAATGTCCAGTACTAAAAAACCATCTGGGTCATTTAACCGCAAAAGGAAATTACAGCATTCGGAAGAAGAAAAGCAATAAAAACCTTTGCAGAGGTTTTTTTAGGCTTCAACTTCTTTAACGAAATTGGATGATAAAACTGTAACCAAAACCGATGATGATGAGTTGTCAATATCAGAGGCAAAGTCTGGATAATGTCAAACACTGGACCATCAACAAGTCAACAAACCATTGAAATTGTAAGTTGATTTGATTTACACCACAGTAATATACTGTATAAGTAAAATGATAATACACTTTTTATTTTGTTTTCTTTTGTTACGGTCTAATTTTTGTATATGCCTAAGCCTAAAGAAATTGCCCTCTAATTGTTATTTTTCCAAAACATGCTATTTACGACAGGGGAAGCTAGCTTGGGCTACCGGCGAAGAAAGCCGAACGTAGCCGAGCGTGCCCAATCGCGAGAAATGTAAACAAACTGTGGTCTGCTACTGTCACACTGCAAGTCATTGTACTCTACACAGTGCATTAGATCTGTTTTTATATGACTGTAGTTTACTGTTGCTGCAATATTCATGTATCTTGTTTGTGATCAGCAAAAATGGCCCAGTGCATGGTTAAAAGCCTAAAGCCTGATAAATACTCCTTTTTCTTCTAGGCAATACGAAGAACATAGGACAAACTTACAATTAAAAAATGTATTAAAATATTTCGGCTATAGATTTTTCTTCGTTATTTACTACAAAAGAAAATAAATCATCAGTCCGTCCGTTTAAATTCCTTTTTAATAACTGACAAAGACAAATCTCTAAATATTTTAATAAATTTGTTTTAGTTTCCTTATTAAGAATAAAGGTTACCAACTTTAATTTTATTTATTTGGCGTAATTTTTATCGTTCCTAATTTCGAATTTTTATAACTGCTGCTTCACCAGACATTTTACTCACCGCACGCCACTGCTACCTGCTGTACTATATATGAGAAATATATGTAGTGTTTGTTGTATATTAAGGATAGTCTAATTAATTGTTCAAAGCACTCACTCAATAAACATTAGAGTGCCATTTTTAATGACCCGTGTTTTAAAGGAAAACTGTTAGGCCATGACGAATTTTTATCTAAGATGTTATATCAACATATATTGTGTTGAATCATATATGTGACAACAAGTCAACAAGTAGCCTGTAGCCTACAGCTTAATTTTTATTGCAGGAACTGACCAGAGGCACGTCATCGGCACTATCAAGTGACTGTGGAGAGTGGCCATCCAAAATCACAGATGAGGTACGAAAACTGCTTGTTGAGCCAGGACCTGTGCAAGTCACTGACATAGATTTTCCCCTTGGCGCTAAAGGTAGGAAGTTTTCTTCACATCATTATACAAGGAAACTTTGCAATGGGGAACAAGTCCTCAGGATTTGGTTACTATACTCAATACTAAAAAATGCAGTATTTTGTTTTGCCTGCAAAGTCTTTGGATATGCAAATTCATCTCTTGCTGGAGACCAAGGATATTCAGATTGGCAAAACTTGACAAAGATTTTGACCAGTCATGAGAAGTCTCCTAATCACATCAAAAATTGTGAGAACTTGGCGAAACATCAATCTTGGCGTGAACTGTCCTTGCGTTTACGTTTGGATAAAACGATTGACAAAGAAAATGAAAGAATTATCCGAGCTGAAAAAGAACATTGGAACCAAGTTCTGAAACGCTTACTTTGTATTGTCCAATTTTTAGGGACTCAAGGATTGGCCTTTCGAGGAACAAAAGAGACACTTTTCAAGCGTAACATGGCAATTTTTTGAAACTTGTAAAATACATTGCCAAATTCGATGTTGTCATGGCTGAACATGTGAGAAGAGTTACTTCTGAAGAGACACATGTTCACTATTTAAGCAAAAAGATAAAAAATATGAGTTTATTAATCTCTTGTCCACTAAGATCCAAGACAGTATTTTAAATGAGCTAAAACAGGCAACATATTATTCCATAATACTGGACTGTACACCTGATGTAAGCCACACTGAGCAAATGACATTGGTGGTGAGATTTGTTAAATTTGTAGAAAATGAAGTGTCAATTAAAGAACATTTTTTAGGTTTCGTACCAATCACGGATTCTATAGGTGAAGGCCACACAGAAATTTTACTCAATGAGCTATCTACACGGAACATCCCTTTAAAGAACATGAGAGGCCAGGGATATGATAATGGCTCCAACATGAAAGGAAAGCATGTTGGAGTTCAGAAAAAGATACTTGATTTGAATTCTTGGGCATTTTTTGTGCCATGTGGAAACCACTCGCTTAATGTAGTGGTTAACGATGCCAGCCTGTCTTGCCCTATTGCAGTTGACTGTTTTAGTATTATTCAAGAAATCTTTAACTTCTTCTCAAATTCAAGTCACCGATGGAGTATTTTGGTGAAACACACATCAACTCTTACAGTGAAACCTCTCAGCAATACTCGGTGGGAGAGTAGGATTGAGGCCTTATTGCCTCTGAGATATCATATTAAGGAAATATACGATGCCGTGTATGAAGCCTCTCAAGACCAGAAACTCGATGCATTTGGCAGGAACACTGCTTTAGGAATAGCAAAAAAAACTGCAAAGTTTCAAGTTTTTGTGTTGTTTAGTAACTTGGCATGAGATCCTGTTTAAAATAAACATGGTGAGTAAGGCCTTGCAAAAGTCACATCTGATCTGCAAAGCTCAATGGATCTCGTTAAAAGTGTACAGAGATTTCTAGAAAAGATTAGATCTGATGAAGGCCTCAATAACGTCATCACAGATGCAAAAGAACTTGCAGAAAAAATCGGTGTTGCTGCTGAGTTTGAAAAAGAAACCCAAGCTCGTCCAAGGAAAACAAAAAGGCAATTCTCCTATGACTGAAGATGAACCTGTTCAGGCTGGGAGAACATCGTTCAAAGTTAATTTCTTCTTTGTCATGCTTGACACAACAATATCCTCGCTTAAAGAGAGGTTTGAACTCATGGAGAACTACAGCAAGAGTTTCAAATTTCTTTATATGACATTGGAAATCTACAGACATGGGATAGGAAGGAGTTGAAGGATGTCTGTACACATCTTCATAGTGTTCTAAGTGATGGAGAAGAATGTGATATAAATGGAGTTGAACTGTTTGACAAGCTGCAAATTTTTGCACCAATGCTGCCCTCTGGAAGCTCTCCAGCTAAAGCCTTGTCATTCATAACAAAAATGGTTATATGGACACCTTCCCTAACGTTTTTGTTACTTTGAGAATTCTTCTGACGCTCCCAGTTTCAGTGGCCAGTGGTGAAAGAAGTTTTTCTAAGTTGAAACTGATAAAAACTTATTTAAGATCAACTTTGTCCCAAGAGCGTTTGAGTGGACTGGCAACAATGGCCATTGAAAATGACTTGCTAAATGAAATGGACACAGATTTGATACTCAATGAATTCGCAAAAATGAAAGCCAGAAAAATCTCTTTTTAATGATTTATGTTGTCTAGCTTTGCCTTCACTAATTATACTTGTAAATAAAATTTTGATTTCTTGTAACCTGACTTGTGGTTGTATTCATTGACTTTCCACCATTTCAAATTTAACGTAAGTGTATTTTTAGATTTATGTATTTATTTTCTCAAGGTCTAAAAAATGTTTACAGGCAATTGTATTGTAATTAATACTATATGCTCAACAAAGATATCATAGTAAAGTTACCAAAATCATCAATCAAACACAATTTTTAATTTTAAAGCCATTGTATTGGTATCCGCGTCACGGTTATTATTAAATATAATTTACCTTGACCGTCTTTGTGAATGCTTATCTTCTTTCTCCTTGTACTAACGCGTTTCGGATTATATCAATCCATCATCAGAGTATAATAAAATCAGTCGATTATGACTTCGTTGCAAATATTAAAAGTACACAGAAATATTCATACACATGTCCCACAAGTATGACTAACGTACGCGGATGTGAGTGCGCACTCGACACTTGTTGACAACGTACTGCACAGTTTACTTGATCGTTCTCGATTGTTATGTTGAGGCATGTAATCTATGTTCGTGTTATCTATAATTTTATCATACAATATATGTGATTTAAACTCTAATTGTTCATTTAATATATTGTTATGATCCTTTTTGAAGGCCCAGTAGATTTCAAATTCTTCTATTGCATTCATATATCGTCCTTTTTTGCACATATGTAGGGGTATGCAATTTGTTGTAAAGTTAGTATAATTGTGATTTGATGAAATGAGGTGTTTAGCATAAGTTGTTTAGTTATATTTGAATTACTTCTGGGTAGGTGTTCTTTATATCGCTCGAAAAAACCTCTGCCAGTCTGACCTATGTAGTGCTTATCGCAGTCATCGCACACCATTTTGTATACGCCCGTTCTTTTTTAAATTGGTCTTCGTGTGGCATTGTTTAGTATTTTCTGGATATTATTATTTGTTCTAAACGTAATGTGGATGTTATGCTTTTTAAACGCATTTTTAATGATCATTGAAAAATTGTTAGTGTAATCAATTGCCATATATGTAGCGTTTTTCTGGATGCGGTGAGCGTTATTGGTTCTATATTTGTGTTTATGTATCAAATGTTCAATCAATGAGCTGCGGTAACCATTTGCGACTGCAATGTTTATATAGAAAACCCACTACAACTGATAGTGTCATACATGCCGATTCCTTCCACCCACACTCGCAAAAAATGGCCGCGTTTAACAGTCTGATACACAGACTACACAGTGTACCATTGGACCCAACGAACCACAAAGAAGAATTAGACATAATTAAACATATTGCAGTCGCTCGTGTATGACTTTGGGCTCGGAAACATATTCGTCACTCCCCTCCCCCTCATCTTCACTACCACTCTCACTTTCTGCTATGCCCTGCTGTGCGCGCATCAATATTTCGTCGTCTGTCAAAACCTCAAACGCAGGCATGTTAGCGTCAACTTCAAACCACTCGTTTATGTTATCTTGGTCAACGTTTTCACTACCTGGGACAGTGTTTGCTAACTGGGCCAAGTCAGCTGAGGTTGCAACGTCATCAAACCCAGCAAAATCCTTATCTTCCGATATTTCGGGAAATATTTTTTATCAAGACTTTGTCATCGTAGTGGGTGTAACTTTGTCCCACGCAGCCGCAGTCTCGTAGATCGCGTCCAGAACACTTAGTCTCTTAAAAAAGGTCTTCAAATCGTTCCCTTCCTCTATAAATTTTCTCAAAATACTTGACCGATAGTTACGTTTTACAGTAGCTATTACCCCTTGATCCATTGGCTGTAACATTGGGCGGCAAGTATTTACCACGATCTGTCCGTCGTTGGATCTGAGCAACATTTCACTTGGATGTGATTTAGCATTGTCTAATACTAACACTGCTTTTGGGGGAAGTCCTTGTGATTTTAAAAACCTCGAACTTGTGGACAAAACTTATTGTGGAACTAATCATAAAAAATGTCTTTATTCATCCAACCTTTCTTTTGATTGTAGTAAATTACAGGGATATTAACTGCTCGTGTTCCTTTAAATGATCGTGGTTTTTTTTATTTTCCTATCACTAGGAGCTTAAGTTTATGTGTCCCAGTCGCGTTAGAGCAACACATTACCGTTATTCATTCCTTACTAACTTTGTGACCCGGCACACTTTTTTCATTTTCACACGCTAAAGTTTTTGTCAGTAAGCACTTCCAAAATAATCCTGACTTGTCGGAATTGTAAATTTGTGCTGGTTGTAAATTTTCATAAAAAACAAACTGATTGAAGTCTTTGCAAAACTGTTCTGCTGCCTTTGATCGCCACTCAATTTTTCTCCACGAATTTCCAACTCTCTTATGCCGTGACGTTATTTGAAACGTGTCAGCCAGCCAGATGATGCGTCAAAATTTCCTTCTAGACCTAAAGCTTTGAAAAAAAACAGCTTTTTCGGCGCATATTCGTCTACTTACAGGATTCCCTTGTGCTCGTTGATTATTGAACCACTCGAGTAAAGCTCGGTCCAAGTCTTCGTACGTTGACTTCTTCATAGTTTTCCGTTTCTTCATGCCAGATGACGAGTCAGAAGAACACGCAAATTTTAAAAGTTCCACCTTTTTCTTAACCAAATCACGAACAGTTTGCTCACCAATTCCATATTCGTCCTTTAACGATTTAACAGTTTGGCCCTTCTCATATTTTTCTATAATCTCTAGTTTTTTCTGAATCGATAAAACAACCCTTTTACGGTTTTTATCCATTTCTATTCAAAACTTGAATCGCAAACAAAACATTCAAACACAATAAAACAACACGCGAGGGTAAACAATTTGGTTAAGCACGAATCACAATTAGGGATAAGCATCGATGACCGACGTTCCAAAAACATCGATGGTTAACGTTCGATGTTTGATGTTTTTACCATCGATGGTTCAGTTGTGATGTTTTACTTTGAACACTTTTTTTAATTTGTAATGAAGACTTTTTTTAAGTTGATTGTTAAATCTAGTTTATTTTAAATCAACAAATTTTTATTTTAGATATTAATGGCTACGTAGTTTGCTCCCTAAACTAGGTAAACGATAAGTACCATGTATATGAGCTACGTAGTAGCGTAGTGATGTAATAATATGGTAAAACTAAACAAAACCATTTTATAGGAGACCGTTACTTAGGTTTCAACAGTTTCAAAGTTAACTTTAGCTTACATACATGACATACGTACGAAATAATGGTTTACCCTTTACGTTAGTCGTATTTGGTTTTCATTCAGATTTAGTTTTAGATTTTTTAGTTATTTTTTTCATACTGGGTGTTGCGTTTTACTCTTTTAATTGTGATAGTGTTAGAACATAATTTAAATAATTTACATTTGAATTTTTAATATCATCGGCATCGTTCATAATTATCTACCAGTTAATTATGCCACCCAAAAGATATATTGCAACGTTACAGGTATTTTTAAAATGAATTATGCTTCTTTCCATGTACCTTATTTGTATTATTTTTTTATCTCATATTCTGTTCTTTATAGAGGTGGGCTAAACTAGTATTCGAAAGTTACACGTACCAACATAACCGTTCCAAAAAAATAACGTACGAACTACGAATACCTGTTATTATATACTTATTATACATATACCTGTATAATTTGTTATAATAAATAAATTGAAACTAAAAGTATTAACAGTGTTACTTTACACTGTGATTTTATTAAGCTTTTACTGTTTAAAAGAAAACTATCTTTGGGAATACTAATTTAAACTTTCACTAGGAGTAAACAAACCTGACATAGATTTAAAGAGGTTTCTGTTTTTGCTAAAGGAGGTGGTTTTATGTATGTTTGTTCAAAACACTTTATAAATCATTATAATAATAAATAATAATGATCAGATTTAGTTAATTATGAATGTGAGTTAAATTATTTTAACGTCACCTCGCCTTTACCTAACCTGTTCTCAACGAGTTCGTCAACGGCCCTGGAAATTCTGATACGGGGAAGTTAGATGTATTTAAATTGTTTTCTCGGGTACAGTGTTGAGATTTCCACATTCCGCATTTCAAAATGTGGTGGTGACCCAAGGGCTTTTGGTTTTTCAGAATCGTCTGATAAGGTAAGTGAGTAAAGTATCGGGGTATATTATTCTTCTTTTTAATTATTTTTATTTATTACTCATCCCCAATTATTTGCACTATTACAAGCATGTAAAAAGCATAGATTTTTATTTGAATTGCAACATTGGCACCAAAACATTGATGTTTTTTTAACATCGATGTAATCTTCACGATGTTAACATCAATGGTTTTCTGGCGATGCTCATCCCTAATCACAATGCAATGAATGACTGGCTGGACTGTGAAGGTCAAACTCGGCATATCCCGCTACACTCTGTATGGCCTAAAGCCAGTTCGCGCTAAGATGAGCCGTGCGATTTGATGCAGTATGTTGCGTCTTCTAATCGCGCACGCACGCAGTGTTAAGAGGCCATCAAATTGTATCGTAACACATTAAACGGACTGTCATTTGCTTATAATAATTACAACTAGTGATTTATTTGCTACAGTACAACACTGAAAATAATAGGCTTAAGAATACTGTAATAAAGTCATTATAAGCGTAGTATGTATCAATATTTTTTGTAAAACTAGAATTTTTTGAAATCATATATTTTTCCCGGTTGATCCGCAAACCTGGTTGACCTGATCCCAGAAAATCGGGAGATGACTTTTATTATTTACACAATTCTATACTAAACATTTATTACAAATTCTATATACTAATAAGCAGCAGACTTACCTTTAGCTGTTCTAATAGACTCATATCGTGAAGCAAATGTTTTGTAGAGGCTGTAATCATCTACATCAGATGAGAGATCTCCTACCCACAATGAAAAGTGTCTGTCAGATACAGTCATTCGGCTGGATGAACTTGCATTATTTAAACGAAATCGCAGTGGCTAATGAATATAAGTACACATTAAATCAAAGTAGAAGTAAAGATACAAATAAAAAATAGCTAATTCAGTATTACATAATAATGTAGCAGGTATATGTTACTATTATTTGTATAAATATTCAACAGTGTTATGTTAACCATACTCCTGGTTCTCCTTTACATTTTCACACACACACAAACTGGTTTCATTATGGCTGTCGTAACCTCTCTGTCCCCAACTTCCATTGACTTCTGTCTTCACAGATATCTGGATATAAGTCTCTCGCCAATTGGGAAACCCAGCATCCTCCACATTGTCTCTCCACCTATGCTTTGTCTACCGTGCATACTCTTTTGCATTAAATTAGCTGATAAACTATATTTATTATTGATAAACTATATTTATTATAAGTCTTTAAAAGATTCTCCTCATTATTTTTATGATATTCACCAAATGGACTTACAACTTTATTCTGTCTAGCTCTATCAACACTACTGTTGAACTCCCCAGCTAAAATACACTCCTTCCTACCCAGAATAACATCTGGGGACTGAAACTATATCCCCAGAATAACAGGTCTTTAACTGAAACTATATACTATACCATCATCATTAGGAGCATATGTACCAATACAATGAAACCTTGCTAATTCAAAGTTACTTGTCCCAACCACTTTTTTATAAAAGTACATTTAAATTGAATTTTGTAATTCAACAATTATAGAATAAAAATATCAATTTGAATTTTTTTTACTTGAGATGTAAGACAATTAGTAAAGTGATGCCAGTCCATTATAGACTGAATTCTCAGACATTCTACGTACAATGAATAATATACAACTGAGCACTCTGTTATCTTAACAACAGGCCCAGTGTATATAATTACCCGGAACAAACTGTACTCCTGTGCACTGAATTTTCAGGTTTAGGATGTACTAATAAATCAATCAGTGTAATCCTGGAAAAGTAATTTTAAAGACTGTTGACAGTGTTTATGTGTATACTGAACATTACAGCACAGTAAAATATTAAAAATTCTGAATTACATTAAATATGAATTATTTTTGTCAGCGTATTGTACAGTACAGTGAAACTTCAATTAACTGTTACTCTTTTAACCGTCAGTTTCTGTTAACTGTCAGTCCGTACCTTATGTACAGTAACCAGATTGCCGCAAAAAATCATCCTCGCTTTACTGCTGAGCGTGGAGGCGCCGGAGTGGCGCACTATTGTTCTATTGATGAGTCACGTTCTTGGCCCGCCTAGCTATCGCACACATGGTCAGTTTCAGTTGTGGCTGAGAAGCTGTTGTGCTCAGTGCTGTATGTTATTTGTTGCATAATAGCTTAATTGTTTCAGCATACGATAGTGACATTCACACCAGTAAGTTTTGTTGTTAAGGTTTCTTTTCTTTTTTGTTTTTGTGCAACAGCTAAAAAATGGCTGAAAAGCGTAAACCGGTCATGTTAGATCTCAACCAGAAAATTGAGATTATTAAACATTTGAAAAAAGGTGAAACTCCCACTAGTATTGCTCTCATTTACGGCGTTGGAAGAACCACAGTGAATGACATTAAACGTGATGCTGAAAAAATAGAACAACATGTTTTTAAAATGCAAAACATCGATGGAGATCCTAAGACTCGTAAAACCATGAAATCAGCAAAATATGTCCAACTGGACACCGTTATGTATCAATGATTTATACAAACACGGAGTAAAGGAATCCCACTTTCAGGCCCCGTAATAATAGCCAAGGCGGTTGAAATGAACAAAAAACGTGACGGAGATCCTAATTTTAAAGCAAGCATAGGATGTCTCGATAAGTTTAAGTGTCGCCATGGCATTCAGAAACTAGACATTAGTGGTGAAAAACTTAGTGCAAATAGTGCAGTTATTGCCAAGTACAGAGAACAATTTAAAGAGAAAGTGGCCAAATTAAACCTCGTTAGGGAACACGTGTACAATTGCGACAAAACCGGGCTCAATTGGAAAGCTTTACCACAAAAGACATTGGCATCACTTTCGGAGACATCAGCTCCGGGTTTTAAAGTCCAAAATGATCGGATCACTTTAATGGTTTGTGCAAATGACACCGGCAATCACAGGTTACCCCTGCTTGTGATTGGAAAAGCAAAAACACCTCGTGCATTCAAAAATTTTAATTTGAACGCATTGCCTGCTACCTATTATGCTCAAAAGAGTGCTTGGATATCTCAAGATATTTTTTCCGATTGGTTCCACGAAGTTAGATTGGTTTGTGCCACAAGTTAGAGCTCATTTGGCTGAAATGCAGTTGCCACAGGAAGCACTGCTGCTAATGGACAATGCTCCAGCACATCCCACTTGCGGAATTAAAAGTGATGATGGCAAAATAACATGCCTCTTCCTTCCGGCAAACACAACACCACTAATCCACCCTATGGACCAGGGCATAATCGAAAACATGAAACGTCATTATAGGAAAGCTTTTATTGGAAGTTTGATTTCATCTGATGATGAAATGTCTGTAAAAGAGTTTTGGAAAACGTACAACATAAAAGATGCAATTTGCAATGTTGCTGCTGCATGGGATGATCTTCAAGTGTCAAATTTTAAAAATGGGTGGAATAAACTCTGGCCTGAAGCTAATGATAGCGAACCTAAGGAAACTGGGAATGTTAATGTCGACGAAATTGTGCAACTGTGCAATAATGTACCGAATGCTGAAGACATAACGCCAGCAGAAGTAAGAGAGTGGTTAGGATGTGACAAATTGGACAGAGGCTTTGACATTTTGAACGACGATGAAATTGTTTCCAGTGTGATTGACAACGAAGAAGAAATTGACGAAGACGAGTGTTATATTTTGAATGAAAAAACTACGTTAAGCCAAACAGAAGCAGAAACAATGTTATCAAAATGCACTGAGTGGTTTGAGGGGCAAGCAGAGGCAAACGCAACGCAGATACTTCTACGTAAAGTACGGAACATTGCAGCTCAGAAAGCACGAGCCTCGAAGAAACAAAAGAAAATGACAGACTATTTTAAATTTTGAATATGTATGTACGTCTAGAGCGTAAGTTCATGTAACAATATGTACAGTACATATGTTGTACTACATATACTGTACTTAATGTAAATTGTATATTGTTTGTTTCTGTAAAATAAAATACATGTATGTACAGTGTATTTCCAGTTCGTAAATGTGCATTTTTTATCATTCGTTCATATGCAATGGACGGGGGTGGGTTGTTGTTTAAGGTTTTTCTGTTATCCGTCTATTCGATTAACCATCATGGTCCGGGTCCCGACCCTGACGGTTAATCGAAGTTTCACGTAATTAGAACTATCTTTAAAACGTCAGCAGTGCAATGTACAAAACTTTAACTTTGAAACTAAAAACCAAAATTATAAAGCTTCAGATGCTGGGGAGGAAGGAAAAGCTAATATTGCTACAGAGTACAGCATATTCCTCTGTCAGCACTTTCAACTTACTTAAAAAGTAAGGTTAACATTTAAAAAAAATAACAATGAGGTAGAAGAAGGAAAGCCGTGTTAGAGAGCAGAAGTTATGGATGTTGCACAGTGTGTGTGTGTGTGTGTGTGTGTGTGTGTTAACATGGTTTAATACAGCAAGTAGTTTAACATTCTGATAAGTCGTCAATTAAATAGGGCAAAGGTTGAGGAATTCAGGAAAATTAATCGTTTAAATCAAGTGGAGGCTGGTTGGAAAGACTTGCAGAAGAGAATACACTTTCTTTCAAATGTGTGTAAGAGGAGAAGGTATATAATTACCCAGAACAAACTATACTCCTGTGCAGTGGCAGTGATTAGGGGGGGTCACCCCCCCCCCCACTTTGAGGGGAAAAAGTTAAATTTTTATTCCATTTTAGCCGCCTAAAACTAGGAATTATTAAAAAAACAAATTATACAAACCCTGTTGTCTTATCGCCTAATTATCTTTCCTTTAATTTCTTTAATTATTAAAAAATTTACTTAGCGGAAATACGCACAAAATGTCATGCGTCGCGACTAACCGATTCGTACAGCCCCACAGCAAGTATGGAGACTCGCGCAACAGCATGTAGCATGTGCTGTGAGGAAGGGTAGCAGGGGTATATTGTTGCCAAGGTCATTGACACTGAGGTATGATTCACCCGCTTGCCGCGCACATTCGTCAGTCTGGCAGTCTCACTCAGTCAATGTGTCTGTGTAGTTCTATCTAGTGTCTGTTACTCTGTTAGTGTGTAGTCAAATACTAAATGACTTTTTTATTGTATAATCATGCCGTGGAAAATTCTATTTTACAAAGAGAAGGTTGCATCACTGCTTGAAGCTTCTCCGCTTGTCGCATGCGCTGTTTGTTGTCATTGTTTGTGTTTTGCCAACGTCAAGTCTTAACCTAAAACTCAACTCATGCAGACACAAGTCACAAATGGTTATAATAATTAATTCTTTAAAACTAGATCATAGATTTTGTAATAGCTTTTGTTACTATTGTTAGGTCCCCTTTTTGAAGATTGTGTTCTGGGACTGCCATTAAAATTTAGTATTCATTTATTAGAAACATTAGGCAGTCATGTAAGGCAATATAAGAAATTATATGGAAATCTTTCTAGTAAACTTCTAATAAAAAAGTGTTTTTAATCTTTACATGAGTTTCAATTTCCAAATGTTTTAATGTGTGGTAAAAATCATTGTAGCTGTGCACATGTTTATATGATGGGATAAAGGTAATTTCAGTCATATAATAATAAAGGCATGGAATCATATTTCATTTGTAGTTTATTTTGAGAACTAAAAAAAATAGTATTCATAAGCAGAAACATGTGTCTTCTGTAATCTTGTGTTCAGATATCATGTAAAAAGTTCAACTGATATGTGTCTCAGTGAAGAAAAACAGGGTGTAAGAAATAGTAAAACACAAGGATTCAGTAAATATGAAATACTTGTACAATGAATGCAAAATAAACAACAGGAAGTTTTCACAGTATTGCAAGACAGGAATATCGATATTGCTATACTGTCTAAAACAGAAAAGAAGGGAAATATTATGAGAAAACTAAGTATGCATTACTTTACTGGAGCTGACAAAAGTGAGAGGACTAGAACCACAATTTAAATAATTATTGAAAGAAGCTGGAGAAATATTTGAAATGCAAGGAACAGGTAAAAGAATATATAATGAAATTAACTGTAACTCTTTGAGGGAGAATAATAAATATTACAATGAAACCTAATTCAAAATCCAAGGTATCAACAAAAATTTTGAATTAACCAAATTCCAAGTTACAAAGTTTTGTGTACTAGTGCCCATATTGTGTGCGTGATTTAATTGTAATATAAAAATGAGAACTAATAAAGTATTTAAGTATTTTAATTATGTACAATACTGTACACATTGGCAGAAAGAAAAGAAAAATTTACGAAAATGCTTCAATAAATCTAAAAAATATATATATTTATGTTCATTCACCAATCAATGAATTCATTCTTCATTCACCAATCAATGAATTCATTCTTCATTTACCAATGTACAGATTATAAGTTAAATGTTGTCGCATTCATAAACGAAGTTTTATATGTGTACTCCGTTATTGACAACAAAGAAGTAGTTTCTATGGAAACTAACCGGTTCCCATTTTCGATCACGCACCAGCGATCGGCTGCAAATGTGCGACACGTCCTTATAAACATTTTCAATGTTAAAAAATGATATAATAGCAGGTTCATTTTCATCTATTACATTTTCTTCCAACATATCATTTTAACATTGAAAATGTTTATAAGGATGTGTCGCACATTTGCGGCCAATCGCTGGTGCGTGATTGAAAATGGGAACCGGTGAGTTTCCATAGAAACTACTTCTTTGTTGTTAATAACGTAGTACACATATAAAACCTCGCTTATGAATGTGACTACATTTAAATAATAATCTGTACATTGGGAAATGAAGAATGAATTCATTGATTGGTGAATGAACATAAAATAAATATATATATTTTTTAGATTTATTGAAGCATTTTCAATGCCCTTCTCTGTGCATTGCATTTGTGCAATGCCTGTAAATTTTTTATGATATTTTTTAATAAAAATTTTTGTTATCATATTTGCTGGCACCATTTTGTTTTTTCCCAACAATTAGTTTCTTGTTTAACAACTTTCCAAGCTTTTAAATCTTGAGGTTAGCATTTAACATATTTGTTGATGGAGTTAGATTCTAGAATTTTGTGTAACACCAGTGAGTTTTTAATTGTGTTTAAAATTTCTAATCATACCTTGGTCCACCTGCTTACATGTAGATTGTATACAGCCTTCAAAATAAAAATTTCATTACTACTTGCAAAAAAATCTCAGAACTAATTTTACACATTTGATTATTATATTTACAACATATTAAGGCTGATCAGGAAGTAATACCCATTTGTACAACCACATTACATATTGGGCCTATCATGTTTACTCAGTTTTGTCTTAGTAACATGCCTGTGTCTGGAAGTTTCCATTGAATTTCTAACATTTGTACTGTTTATGTACATATTTAAAATGTTTAACAAATTGAGAATGCTGCCATGTGGGAAGCAAGATCTGTGATTTGACTTCGTCACGCAAACAATATGACATCTTGCAAGATTTACTATCAAATTAAATAGTAGTTATACTCTACAAATCAAATTGCAGAGTATAGTGATATGATGAATGAATCACCAGTGCAGAGATGGTGTTGCAATTTTAATGCAGGGAGGAAGAACATCCTTGACAAACAAACTGATCATCTCTGTCATTAAGGATGTTTGCTGTGTTATGTTGATGAATTTATCACACAGAATTAGTATGTCTTTGATATAATCAGTGAAAAACTTACGATCTGTTTTTCACACTATTATCTACAAAACTGTCACAGTTCATCTCATGTATTTAAAAATTTGAGCAAGCTGGTTCTGCGTTAACTTTTTTGAACTGTTTGGAATGGATATGATTACCTGGCATTTATCGTAACAGGGGACCGGACCTGAGTTTCATATACTATACTGAGAGTAAATACCAGTCTATGGAATAGCATCATTGTCATTCATTATCACTCTCCAGATCAAAACGGACCACCATGGAGCCACATACTGCAAAACATTGAAAAAACTGTAACAGGCCATTTAAAATCGCAAGAGGGGCCTGTTTCTAGCAGTATTTTGCTTCACCATGACAATGCATGGCACATGGTGTGAAAACAAAATAGGTGCATGCATTTAACATTGCAAGTTTCCAATCATATCCAGCCTACAGCCTGACCTTGCCACTAGTGACTATCATTTGTTTTCCAAACTGAATATTTTTTGGGAAGAAAACGTTTTGAAAGTAACAAAGAATTACAGAAAACAGTGACTATTTATTTCTATGAACTAGTACCTGTGGATATCACGTGGGAATATAAAATCTTGTCAAATGGAATGATAAATGCTTAAATACACATGCTATGTACAAATTAGATTAGAGTTACTTTATGTTAAATAAAAATTTTTTTTTTAAATCTGTCATTTACTTTTTATTACAAAACCGTTATTACTTTCTGAACAAATTGTTTTATAATTTTCAAATGCTGATATATTCTGACATGTTGTTTACAGTTATGAAAAGTAAGTCTACTAGAAATACTTGCGTTAATGGATTAAGGTAATCTATGAAAGACTATTATTCTTTGTAAGCTTTATTTTAAAATGCTGGTGGATATATTTTATGTTTTTTATTGCCTGGTATATTTTTGTAGTTTAAAAATTTACGGTAAATTATGATCAAGACAATCATCAAAACATTTGACAGAAGAGTCACATTTGTTAAAATATATGCCCACTACATTGTTCTACAAGCTTTTTGTTGTTGACAAAATTGATATGAGCCTATTAACAGCATCATAATGTATTAAACACAGTGAATTCAACTAGTTTATGATCTTTTTATTTGTATAATAGCATTTACTGCAATGGTGTGTCTCTAAAAATAAAAACCTGCAACTTAAGTTAAAAGTATTAAAACTTTTTTATAAGAATGTATAACAGTTCATGATACATGACAACACAGTTACAACTGAAAATAAGGTAATACAAAATTTTATTACAATTTAAATACACAAATTTACAAATACACAAAATACTCTCATATACACGTACATACACACACCTACTTATATTTGTGGATAAGAATAAACGCTGACTTACAGGCTGAGTGTTAGGTATCATTTTGCCACTTAGTTTGTGCAGTGCATTTACAGCCTCTTCATCTGTCTGGAAGTGTACAAAACAGTAACCAGCGGGCTCTCCAGAATATTTATTTCGCATAACTTTTATACTAATGGGTGATTCTCCCATTCGGTGAAATGCTGAGAGGATAAATGATTCAGTCATATAAGGTTCAAGCTGAAATATGAATTCTTTGTTACTGTCATTAGAAAGACAATTCAAATATTTTTTTAAACTTTTGCATTATCTCCTACTGGTATTGATACTGACATTTTGAATGTATCCATCAATATGAGGAAGGCAACATACACCCAAGCAACAGAGGAAGAGTGATAAGTAGACAGAAAGGCTTAAAAAAGTAAAATAAAAACTTACATGATTAAACAATACAATACAATAGCACATACATTTTATAAAACATATTGTATTATACACAAGGTATCTGTGTTCGAGGCTTTGGTTCCATTAATTTGTACCCTTGTCTACAAAACCAGTACACATATTGCACAGGATATATTTAGTGTAGGCTGTTTTTCCTGTACAGGGTAAGGTAAGTAGGTATTGGTTTTATTATTATTAATTGTTTTTAGTAGGTTAGGTTAGTTTTTATTTATTTATTTTATTGATGGGAGATTTTCAAAATCTAAATCAAAAGCAAAGCAACATTGCTAAACTTTCACAAATTAATCTACCCAAGTGTAGGTTTAAAATCAATATCTAACACTGAATGTATTAATGACTGATATTGGTAAATGAGAGGTATAATGCAGAAGTACTTCCTCTTAGATCTCTACAAAATATATTGCTTAATCTGCCCTCTCCAACCAAACACACACATATGCACACATGCAGCAATAGGTTTTGATAATTCTGAGCTAAGAAGTTGGTGTGAATATGGTGATGGACCATACGTGTACCAGAAGTCTAATGAAGAAAGTTGTGTTAGTGGTTGAAATCACAAGCAGAATGATCACTGTTGCACACCACTATATAAAATTATTATATACGTGTACGATACCATACGTGTACCATCTCATGTGCTGATGAGTAAATAAACAGACATAATCTTCTAGCAAAAATGAGCATGCATACATACACATTCTAGAGATCTCATAATTAATAATAAAAACATCTGGTAGCTCTTTGTCTACATTACATTACAGGTAACGGCAGCTGCACATTTACAAACAATAATAGTGCCTACAGTTAGTCACTTCAGCAAATGTTTATTAAAGTGATTAACAGGTTGCATGAGGTGAGCGCACATGTGCCCTGTATGTAGTGGTAATTCTGTCATACAACCACATTGTGTTGTCAGTTGATAACAACTGAGTCTGTACATTTGTGTTAAAAGGCATACATTCAATCAGTAGTAAAGTTCAATTTAGATTCCTTTGGTTCAGTTTTTCTTTGAGAAAAATGAGTGACAAAAGTGCTCTATTTTTTCTTCCAAATAGGTATTTTGATAGTTGAGGAATGTGTAGACTTTGAGAAACTCACTCCTAGTGATTTGGACAAAACTGTTTTATAGTGGTGAAGGTGAAATGTCTGGAAATGGTAAAGTTACTGGGTTAAGATTTTACTATAAATTATTCCAAATCTGACAATGAAATGCAAAGTGAAATGAACGATAATTCATCTACTGCAAAAAATAATACCATAAATTGCAATATGGTGCACGATGTTGGTAAATGGTGTGATACTTGCAATTTTTTGTATATTTCTACTCAGCATCCAAATGAAATAATTAATTTAATAAACAAAAGAGGCAGCACTCAAACAATGCCTTTACCTGTTGTAAAATATTAACTTCTACATGGAAATGACATCAGTACAGACAGAAATGATCAAATGTTAGCCTATTATCCATATGAATGGAAAAATGTGTATGCTGGTACAAAAAATTATGTTTCCAATGTCTTTCCATTATGGTAGTTAATTTGTGCTTACTGTGTTAGAAGTATACTGATTCTCAGGAAATGTTTTTGTACAATTCTGTTTGTTATTACCAGAAAGTTTTTGTTACATAACACAAAACCACAAAAAGGCTTTCTATGACTCAAGCAAGAATGTCAAACATTTCCTCACTAAGTGTGATACCACTCCACACAGAAAAATGAGGAAAACTGCAGGATGCGCAAAACCATAGGAATCAGAAAAGACAGTATTTATCAATACATCGCCTGACTTTAACTTCCTGGACTGTGTCTAAACCCAAAAACTATTGTAAAGAATTAATGGAGTAATGCATAAGATACACAATTTACGTAAAAAAAAAATGTTATTTGAAGGTATGTAAACAGATTATGTAATAAAATTATCATGTGTACAAATTTTTATTTAATTCTTTCTATTCCTCTAAAAAATACCATTTTTCAAAACAAATATGTAACCATAAAGCATGAGACATTAAAACATTGATACACATGCACATGCATGCAAAGACTATACTGCGCAGTTGGCTTTACTGCAAGTTGAGTTTAATAAACAAGTTACTCCAATATTTGACATAAAAGAATAATTTTGTCAAACAAAAATAGTTCAGGAACAAGTCATAAAAAATATCAATTATAGTTAAAGAGTAAACATCAAATAACAGAGACCAAATTAAAACTGAACTGGAATATCTAATTAAGTTACATGAGTATGGCCATTTACATAACAACAAACAGCTGAACATATGATACCAATTACATAACTGGAATAGGCTCAAAAGGAAATGCAGCATTACCTATAATAGAGCCAGCTCTTTAATGTATAGGCAATATTTAGAAGGGTCATGGATGCAACATTTAATGAAAGCACTTTCTGGGTTGCTTATCTCCAGCTATATGAATCTGCTGTGCATACCAACCAATGGACAGAGGAAGACAGAGTATTTTCACTTGCTTTTTTTCTGTAAAGGAGCTCACCTCAGAGCTATTACCCTAAGTACCACCTGATAGCCAGAACAGCAACAGTGAATTAACAAAAGCTCTGGGAATGTGTACAGACATCTGATGTGTATTATGCACAGCTGAAAAGGAGATACCAGCATTTGTGAGTAGTCTCCAGGGATTGAAAGCAAGCTTATACCTACTACTGTAATATTACCCTCTTACTCTACTCTTTAATAATATTATTACATATATCTAACAAGATATGTATGACAAATACCATAATTTGGTATTTCTGGGTACTTACCAAATTCATTATTCGCCGGGCTTATTTTCTTCTTTTATAAACTGTTTTATACCTAAGGGGTTCCAAGGTTCGGGTACAGGAAGATTTCGAAACACAGTTGACGACACAATTGATAACAAAATATTCTGGAGGTTAACCATCAATTTTAATTCACTCTAAGTTAATACATACATAACCATGTGTTCACAATAATGACGTCATGTGATCTGACCCAAAACAAAATGGCGGTTACTTTCTATATCTCTTGGTATTCTTTTGATTTCTTTATTTACTGGATTGATATCAATTTAACGTTACTGCTGCAGCTTCAACATTATTAATTAATAGTTAATGATTTCTTACACAAACCAATGCCCTCGGCATATGTGTTTATGGCCATACATTCACTCTCTCATTCGCACATTCAATTTTAGACCCGTACATTCTTTTGATTAACAATTTGATATTAATGAGCTCATGAGATATAAAATAATAAAAGGGACTTCTCTGATTAGTCGGTGTTGATGTCCATCCGTTGGTTGTGGGTGCTGCCCATGGTGATGGCCGGTGTTCGCCTTTTAGTCTGCCGTTCAATTAGATTGATGTTTACACTGAATTTACATATTTTGTATCTTTATATTATCAAGTTATATGAGCCTTTCTTGCTCCACTACTGTGGCTAACATTTTGCCAATTATATTTAAACTATTGTGAAATTTTATGCACACAACGATACATCGCTGTGGCTGCTATGAAGAATGGCGTTGAAATGAGATCGAGGCAAATGTAAAATTGCGCTTGTGTGTGTAGTTCTTACGTCATCCAGCTTTGTCTTGCTGGACAACACCTCGTTGCACACATTGTACTCAGTGCGTCATTGTTCTTAGCGATGACGGAGCTGTGCTATAGCCCAATCATAATTCATATTGTAGTACCTCGTCATAAACACCGCCATAGTCTTTGTTGAATTCAGCACGTTCATCGGCGACCTTGGTGTCTTCCGCTGGCTGAAATTGCGTTGTTCCTTTTTCCAGAGGGACAATGGACCTAACCATTCTGTATGTTTTAATAATTACATAATACAAAACATTGCAAATCACCCTTAATTCCCATAATTCTGGTACTGGGTCATTATGTACTGTTACAAACCCCCTCAAGGAAAATTTTTGTGTCGGAACACAAAAAATTTCCTTGACTCATTCACACTTTCCTAAAAGGATCAGTCTAGATACGTCACCACAACCCCCTGTAACGTTACAAAAAAATTTTTTATCATTACTTACCCTTGGTCCCATGATGTTGGTCGCACCCTCTGACCTTACTGGACTTCTCCTGAGAGATCCCTACACCATAAGGCCATGAGGCACTCTACACTCCTGTTCTGACGCTCCAGCCAGCCCAGGACTGCGGTCACAACACCACAAAACTCTGAAACATCCAATACAAAATTCAAAATAGTGGTCTAATACACTTACATATCTACAACTGATATGTTCCCTTTTAGACGCATTGGTTTGTGTTTGGGGCATTGGTTTGTTGTTAATTCAAAAGTTTCAACCTCACAACTACAAGACTTAAACTACATTGATTTTTTTTTTTACCACCACCAAACTCAATTTCTTACTTGTAAGAAAATAACAACATATCTATAACTACACATATAACACAATATATCAACAATTCTTTAATATACCCCCAAAATACCTTCACCTAATTATTTCTACAAATTCAGCTTACAACTATCATGGCAGACACTTTTATTTAAATTTTGTTACTCAACTTAGATTCACTTCTTATATTTTGTAAATGGCAGCTTACTATAATATTTTATCAACTTCATTTGTAACTTTAGATTTCCACCTTTAAAATCTACTATATTTTAACACTTTTTATCGTCATTACCCCTGTAACGACCTCCTAACCACACACTCTATTATCAACATAATAAAACATGGTACATCATAAGCATTAAACACTAACATTGAACAATTCACATTACTTAATTCATATTTACATTTACACAACTTGTAGCAGAACTTTACAACATTTTTTATTATCAACTCTCTATTCAACATTGAATATTTAACATTCATTTAGATTCTATACAACAACAAAAATTTCAGATTGATCATTACCTTTCATTTACCTCACCTTTCTGCTATGAATTTTCTCTTTTCTAACCCTTCATCCTCACTAGTTTGGGTGACTCTCTATTATTCATTATTCTCTCTATCTTATTTTGGCATTCGTCAATCTAACCTCACTCACCTCCTTTTAACTAACAACCGCTTCTAACCATTTACATATAATATGACACCAATATCTCTATAATAACCCCCTTCACATATCCCATTTAAAACCTCTGGCACCGCGCATTTTTGTACTAGTATGTGTGTATTCCCTCTAACCAACTCATTCCCTTATTGGTTCCTGACCCTTTCAGGTAACCCTTTCCGGCACACAACGGTCCCTCCTGTCTCAACATCTCTCGTTGCAGACTCCTACACCAATACCCTTATTACAAAATATCACCATCAACAACAAATATAATTACCACTCACATCACTCAACTCTACATATAATTACTAACCACTGTGTCCCTAAAATATCTAACACCTCTTTATATATTATCAGCATCTCAACACTTTATTTTCCTAACTCCCAATAACTCTATTTAACTAACTCCAATGCCCTGATTTATCCTCATTCCCTAACTCTTTACAACATTTCAACTTAATATACTACTATAAAATTCATCACTTACCAACTAACAACAATACCTCTCAATACCCAAATCTATTACCTGCTTAATCATTTACTAACCCTTTAGAATCTAAATCTCATAATATCATTTAAACTTTCTTCAGTTATTTAAAATCGTACAATACATGCTTACATAAAATTTACATAAAATACACAACAGCAAAAATACACAAATACATAGACATCAATACACAAAATATACAATTCACATAATCATGAAATCATTTACCATAATCAGTCCTAATCAGTCCATTTAAAAAAACACTGTCCACACAATTAAATGTTCATAACACAATAAACAATAAACAATTACCCCATATCGTCGAACAATAGTCTAACATATTTGTAACATAGATCATTCTTATTTATATCAAATTTATTATTATTATTATAATAATCTCTTATTTCTATGTCATTCATTATCACTTCGGTTGGTTCATATACCTGTTCAATATTGGTCAATTTTGTCCAGTCTCCGTTGGTATTATCTGTTAACATTAGGTAAGTTATATCATCATTGTTAACCTCATCTACTGCCATCTCAATGTCATTGTAAGGTAAGTACTCATTATCATTATTATTTCTCTCTATGCCTAGTCTTTCTATGAATTCTTCATAATTTTTCTTTACTTTAAATATCTCAATTTCTCTCTTTCTCTCTCTCTCAAAACCTTTCTCACCATCATACCAAGCTACACACTCTCTCTCAAAATATGCAGGGGACATTAATTCATCATTATGGCACCACCTATGAAGTGCACAAAAAACCAAGGGAAATTTATCTGTAGACCTATCGTCTTTCACATACTCACGTGAAGCCATTTCTTCACCCCCTACTACACCATTAAGGGAAATATTTACCCCCTGCAACCCCTTTATCTGTAAATTCTCTCTATACTTTCTCTCTAATTCATCAACACTTTTTATCACTTCATTATCAAATTCTACTCCCATTATACTTTTATCACCACTCTCAATACTCACACAATTATTTTCTAACACCATATTTGTAATTCTATTATCATAATTCTCACCACTACTTACCTTGTCTTTATTTTCATTCAATTTATTTGATTCTCTACTATTCTCTACATATTTATTTTCCACTTCTCTACTCTGGGTTTCTCTTTGACTTTGAACGGTTTCATTGATTTGTTTGACTTTATCATTTAAATTACTTATCTTAGTTTTAACTTGCTCATCTACAGTTTCTGTGTGCTTTTTAATATCATTACATTGTGTTTCTATTATATTAATTTTGTTGTTAACTTCAACGTTTTGTTTGTATATTTCATTTTCAAATTCTTCAAATTTCTCTTCTACTTGATTTAATTTGACATTCTGTAAAGTATTCTTCTTTTTTAGCTCACTCTCAAAACTATCTAATTTTGCATTAAGTGTACCATTCATTTGATTGAATTTGTCACTGATTAACGTGAATAAATTTTCTAATGAGATTTTATTTTCAACTACTTTAGGTGTTGAGCTAACGTGTCTTTCCAATAAAATGGATTCTGTCTCTGTATTTTCCATTTCCATGCTATTATTATTTTCTGCCATTTTGTATTTTAATATTTTAAATGGTTATTTATCTTTATTTGTATTTGACTACGCAATTTACTCAACTCGTACTTAACTATTCAACTTCAACAACATAACCTCTCATTCATTATATATCGTCTTCTGTGTTTCTCCATCTATCTGTTTTATATAAATTAATTTTATATAAAGTCCACTGTGAGGGCGGCAATTGTAATATATAACCCTCTACTCTACTCTTTAATAATATTATTACATATATCTAACAAGATATGTATGACAAATACCATAATTTGGTATTTCTGGGTACTTACCAAATTCATTATTCGCCGGGCTTATTTTCTTCTTTTATAAACTGTTTTATACCTAAGGGGTTCCAAGGTTCGGGTACAGGAAGATTTCGAAACACAGTTGACGACACAATTGATAACAAAATATTCTGGAGGTTAACCATCAATTTTAATTCACTCTAAGTTAATACATACATAACCATGTGTTCACAATAATGACGTCATGTGATCTGACCCAAAACAAAATGGCGGTTACTTTCTATATCTCTTGGTATTCTTTTGATTTCTTTATTTACTGGATTGATATCAATTTAACGTTACTGCTGCAGCTTCAACATTATTAATTAATAGTTAATGATTTCTTACACAAACCAATGCCCTCGGCATATGTGTTTATGGCCGTACATTCACTCTCTCATTCGCACATTCAATTTTAGACCCGTACATTCTTTCGATTAACAATTTGATATTAATGAGCTCATGAGATATAAAATAATAAAAGGGACTTCTCTGATTAGTCGGTGTTGATGTCCATCCGTTGGTTGTGGGTGCTGCCCATGGTGATGGCCGGTGTTCGCCTTTTAGTCTGCCGTTCAATTAGATTGATGTTTACACTGAATTTACATATTTTGTATCTTTATATTATCAAGTTATATGAGCCTTTCTTGCTCCACTACTGTGGCTAACATTTTGCCAATTATATTTAAACTATTGTGAAATTTTATGCACACAACGATACATCGCTGTGGCTGCTATGAAGAATGGCGTTGAAATGAGATCGAGGCAAATGTAAAATTGCGCTTGTGTGTGTAGTTCTTACGTCATCCAGCTTTGTCTTGCTGGACAACACCTCGTTGCACACATTGTACTCAGTGCGTCATTGTTCTTAGCGATGACGGAGCTGTGCTATAGCCCAATCATAATTCATATTGTAGTACCTCGTCATAAACACCGCCATAGTCTTTGTTGAATTCAGCACGTTCATCGGCGACCTTGGTGTCTTCCGCTGGCTGAAATTGCGTTGTTCCTTTTACCAGAGGGACAATGGACCTAACCATTCTGTATGTTTTAATAATTACATAATACAAAACATTGCAAATCACCCTTAATTCCCATAATTCTGGTACTGGGTCATTATGTACTGTTACACTACTTAGATTGGTCTATCTTGAAGTGCTGGAGGGCTTCTGAACATCGTTTGTAGTGAATTTTTCAAAAGGATGGTGAATTACAGCAAATGAAGCTAGGTGCATAGTAGAACAGCACAGACATCCTTATAAAGGCACTTCCATTTGTGGCTGACAAATCAGGATCCAGCAAGAATAACCATAAAGCAGGTTTCAGAAATACTGTGACTACACAGATGATGAAGTAAATGGAAATGAGAGGTTGCCTTGAAGATTATTGTTAATCCGGTGCCACAGAATAAAGGAAAAAAGAATGGAAGACTGAATTCAACCATATACCAGTAAGCGAGCAATAGCTGGTAGAAATGATCATGTACTGACTAGACAACAACCCATACATAATATAAAATTTCTAGTCTTCATAAAAACAGTGGAAGCTTGAACAGATTTGTTCAATAACAATACCAATTAATTTGGTGTCACATAATCCATTATATTCTTGGATTTTGTTGTCCATGACGTGTCCGTTGATTAAATAATTATAAGTATAATACTACAGACTCGAAACACAAAGTTTTTATTGGTAAAAATGTAAAATTGTTACCTTATAGTCTGAACCAGTTTTTGCTTATTATAAGCTTTGTCAGAGGCGAGCCTCATTATGAGCCTCTGATGAAGCTTATAATAAGCGAAAACTAGTTCAGTCTATAAGGTAAAAATTTTACATTTTTACCAATAACAAATTTTGTGTTACGAGTCGGTAGTGTTATACTTATAATTAATCCATTTTACACTTTAATTTACTAAGCAAACTTAACTAAACATATTTCATGATCAAGGGATTGGTACTGAAAACATGTAAAAACATTTGGAAATTTTGAGATACATTTATACTTACTTAAATTTAACCACAACATGCTCGCTGCAATGAAAGCCTTCACAGTACGGACATTACGAATGTACACAGATACGTATTAACTTAAAAAATAACTTTTTAGCCTTGAACAAGAAGAGGAAATGCACTTCCAGTAAATGTGTCAGAAACATCCACATATGTGAAACCTCATATAGCCATGACTATACCACCAAACTCTGGTAAGACTGTGTACCTTATGCTCCAAATGAAATAATTAATTTAATAAACAAAAGAGGCAGCACTTAAACAATGCCTTTACCTATTGTAAAATATACATTTTCTGCCAGATGCCAGATATTCATTATCTGGCATTTGTCTGTACCAAATGGGTACAGACAACACAGATTCAATGGGTAGTAAAAGTTCCATATTCAAACCAGCATTAATCAGCACTCCTGGGGATGCTAACTGCCAGAACCATAGTAAGAACAGACATTTAAAAAAAGTGTTCCAGTTACGAGTGGTCAGTTCTCTAAATCAGGATATCACTTTATGAAACAACATACAACTGTGAAAAATTTATTCTGTGGCTTGGGTAGCTGAAATGACATCAACGACCCAGGTCTCACACATTTTGAAATTACTACAAGAAATAGTGGAGCTGTTGAACAGGACTATGGTAATAATTTGAAGGCTAAAACTGAAGATGTCAAATAGTTTTATATGAATTTCTAGTCGCTTGAATGGTTTATGGGCAGTATTAGGAAAAATCACTTATTCAAAATTCCATCAGTACTAGAGACACAAGACCGATATACGTATATCAGCCACACAAAGACCTCCAGTGAACCAAACACACTGGGATCAAGAAACATGAGGGCAATGGACAGTACATATAGCACTTTACATACTGCTGAGTAAACAAAGTCAACAAGAAGAACATACAAATACATAGTTTGAAGGCCCTCAGTTAATGTAAAAACATCTGGTAGATCCTTGTCTACATTAGAGTACAGATTACTTTGGCTGCTCGTTTATAAACAGTACAGGGTGACTTTAGTTAGTTCTCCAAATGTTTATGCAAACACTCATAGTGCATATTAGTATTTCAGTATATTTTTAGACTGCCATTATATAATGTGAACTAGTAAATTTATTTACACCTGTGACTAATATTTCTTGTGCAAAGTGCATATTAACCACAACTGATAACACAGTGATATTATACAACTGTGTGGCTATGAGAATTATTGTAAGACAAGTGTGATATTATGCACAAGTGTTAGTAAAAACTGTGACTACTGACTTCTCTGGCATTTAATTAAATATCCCACTGTTCTAAGACCACAAGCCATCTGATCCCCGTAAATGGTTTTCCATTTAGGTTAAAATTTCTTCTAGTGTAAAAAATTTAGGCTATGGAGAACTATTGAGACTGGCACCAAAGAGGTGTACTTTCTTGTCAGCACTTCTAAAAACTGTCAAAGAAAGACTGACACAAAAATTAACATATCATAGCTGGAAGGCTGAAGCCACTCAAAACCGACCAATTTGCAGAATGAAGTTTAAAACATTATTCAAATAATGCCGTTAAGGACGGCACTCATTATGTCCTTTTTAACATTGGTAGATGAATCTGATGACTGGCCTGATGAAGAATAATGTAATAATAAAGTAATGTAATAATCATCTTTGTAATGATATTTTGTTTTTTGTAAATTTGACACTAAATTTCTTCTTAGTATCAGAAAAGTATTTACAATTTCTGATGTCCTGTTTGACACATTGCAAAATAAATGTTTAGACAGTTCTTATTTCATCAACACAGTCAATAAATTCTATAATATCCTGACAAAAAACAGGGCTGAGAATTTTGATCTTGTATGGACAGAAGCTACAAGTTACTGCTGAATATGAAGATAAAAATGTGGCCTGATTTCTTAGAAAGTAAGTGCAAAAAGCTGACAAGATTTCTTATTGCACAGTCAAAGCAGCATCACAGTACAAAAACAAGTACAACTTCCTGGCTCTCTGTCACCACAAGAAAGATTTTGGTGTCAAGGCACTGTAGAATTTTTTTTGTTTTTTCACATGGCAAAAAGCATGTGACAGTGTTGACTAAAGAACATATACAATTTTCAACATTTTTAAAAACCACAATCTCAAAATTTTTTCATCAAATAAATCAGTTAGATATCAAATTAAAGCTCATGAAATTCTTTTTAAATTGAGGTATTAAACACCTCTTTAGGATCCTCAGAACTGTAGATTTAAGGTATCTTATTACCTTATTTTAAAAGATGTTTGTTGGTAAAAAAATTAGTTTTTCAATTTTTAAAATTAATTACTCAAAATCTTGAAAACATAAAATTTTACTAAAAGTATATTTCAATGTACTGAAAATTATTCTTGAAAGTGTCATTAAACTGTAAGAGGTCAGGTTGAAATCTTAATATGTTTGGTAATTATCGACTTTCTGGGCCGCGCTGGTATTGGCGTGACATATTTTTTTTCTATTCTTCTATGTTATATAGACACGAGAAAAATAATCTTAAACGGCGGTCAAACCTATTTACGGAGAAAAAAATAAAATATTTACTCCCATAAGAACATGTAAAGTGAATGGCCGCCATGTTAACTGAGCGACGGCGCACAAATGCACAGTAAATGTTTGAAAAATGGTTCGCCTTAATTTTTGCAAGAATTATATGAAACAATGAACTATATCCGCGGCCCTTCGGGCCGCCCATCCGAACCCAACCGGCAGGTATCGGTTCTACTTGCTTTTCATCGCATGCGTTCTTATGTAATTATTTAATTTTTTTCTCCGTAAATAGGTTCGACCGCCGTTTAAGATTATTTTTCTCGTGTTTATATAGTATAGAAGAATAGAAACAAAAATATGTCGCGCCAATACCAGCGCGGCCCAGAAAGTCGATAATTACCATATTTTTGGTTGGTTTGGCATGGAATGGCCCGAAATTGCCATATCGTTTCTTTAAAAAATATATACAACTTCAAGTTTATATTTAATCATTGCTTACCCATGTTATGGTTAAATACACGTCAAATATAAAATTTCTCTTCTTTCTTAATATATCAATATTACTTCTGTAAGTAGTTACTCAACGTAGGTTAGGTTTGCTATAAACCTGATCATTCTGTAAAAAGATACGCCTTCAGTGCTATTAGACAGTACAGAGCTACCTAAGGAATCAAAATTGTCATCAACTGAGTTTTGCATAAATCGTTCTAAAATGATATTCTTTCTCACTTACTTTCGTTACTCAAACTATAGCATACAACCAAACAAAGCGGTAACGAAAAACAACCTGAACGTTTTTTACTTACACTGCCCATCCATAGCTGGCACTCGATTCCCGAATTAGCCATCGAAACTGCACTAGTTACTGATTGATTGACTGACTATGATATTATTCTCTTACAACAACAGCAACAAAATAATAATCTCAACTTCTGTACCAAACAAATATGCTATTGTTGTTACACTAACCGGCACCAGTGTTGCCAGGTCAATCAGTCCTTTTTTTCTCCACATGGCTACCCAAAATTTCCCCACTTTGCCATCGAAATTCTCATTGCCACAAATTCGTGTACTTTATGCAGAGCAGAGTGTCTCATTTTATGGAGTCTCAGCATATTCTAAATATTTAAATTCTATTACAAGAATAATATAACTATTAAAAACTTGTTTTTTAAGTATGATAAAAGAAAATATTCTCACCTGATGAGGTCAGCCTCAGTATTTTTTGAAATGCTTTTCATCCACTTAGTTTATTATAGGCTTGAGTCAATATTCGCACTTCCACTATATTTAACAATTTTCCAATAGTTTAATTCACAAAAACAATTTACACTCATTCACACATATTTTTAGTTCATATACATATAGTTGCTGTAATTGTTGTAGTTGTTGAAATATTTATAGTACAATCTAAACAGGAATTATTTTGTTTGCTTGAACGTTTTTCATATGCACCTGGCCAGACAGTGTCAGTCAGTACCCAATTAACTTCTGATTTTGTTTTTGTTAATATTGATTGCACTAAAAATCTTTTCCACACACCCTCTATGATGTGGTAAAGTAAATAGATAAGCCACAAAATTATTTAAAGTTGGAAAAGCCTCAGTATCTCTCGCATTCGTTGTATTTTTAACTTCTCTCTAAAAACTTAATAAACTTTCATCTGTACCAGTGTTAAAAAACTTTGTGTTCCGAGTCAGTAGTATTATAGGCTACTTATAATTAGTTAATCAATTGATACGTCATGGACAACAAAATCCAAGAATCTTTTATTTCTTTCATTACTACCAGCTTTTATAAGCAGGTTTTTAAAGGTCACCTGTAACTAGTTGTGATTCGTTTTGGATCATATTTGTATTCCTAAGAACTCTCTCTATTCCCTATCTAGGTTTACCATGTTTATTTCAATATTTTTCTCAAAGGCTGTTCCTGCTGCTGAAGCCAGTGACTGAATGTCTTTAATTTTTTCCTATCTAGAAATTATAGATGTTTAAGCTTTGAACATAGTCACTGTTAAAAGGAAACCGGCTGTTTTGGTATGCAAATTCAACATAAAAGTTTATGCAATTTCCTCAGAAATTTTGTATTTCCTCAAGATTTTTACTTTCCAAAATCACAGTGCTCTTATAGCACCTACATAAATATTTTGTAGTTTTGGAAAGTTTGCAGGATTTTTGTACTGCAGATTGGTCACATCTGCATTATTTGAAATTTTAATTATTTGAAATCACCACCAATTCACCACATTTACACAAATCCCCACCATTCCCCCATTTACCATTTTGAGGCTTCAAATTTCGCCAGTGAGGAAAAAAATCCCCACACCTGGCAACCCTGACAGGCACTAATCAATATTCAGTTCTTCACAGCCTCTCATAAAATAGCATTCAAACTCAAACGTTCAAGTTACAGATTTGAAATCAACTCACTTCACGAGTGGCGTATATGACATTCAAGATCAGAAGTACGCAAACATTGCAAGCAGTGTTGCTAGAATATTGGAAATTCCATCGCATTTGACTTTAAATTTTAAATCACGACAGCTGGAAAAATACCGTTTTTTAGCGGAGCAGTGGATTTTTTGATGGATTTACCATACCTCAGGGTGGTTTTTTGAAATTAAAAAAAGTTAATTTAATTTAGCTTTTCCCCTAAAATATACTTATTGGATACACATTACTAACCAGAGAAATAGATATTAAATGTATTGAATAACTATATAATGATAAGTGAATCAGAACATGAAATTTGTTAAAATATGAGGGTAAGTCAAAAAGTAAAGGCAAATTTTTAAAAAGGAACTTTTTATTGTGAAAACAAGATGACAAGTAACATCATTTCTCTATATAATCTCCCTCAACTTCTATGCACTTGGTCCATCTCTTGACAAGTTTTGTAATTCCGTCCTGGAAGAAGATTTGTGGCATCGTGCACAGCCACTCGCGCACCGCCTCCACAACCTCGTCATCCGACGAAAACTGGGATTCACGCAGGTGCTCCTTCATCGGACCAAAAAGGTGAAAATCACTTGGAGCTAGGTCAGGACTGTACGGCGGATGCTCCAGCAGCTCAAAACCAAGATCTTGAATGCACTGGATCGTTTTCCCCGCAGTATGAGGACGGGCATTGTCCTGAAGCAAAAGCACACCTTTTGAAAGTTTTCCTTGCCTCTTTGTTTTGATTTTGGGTTTCAGATCTCGCAGTAGCTCACAGTAGCTGTCACTATTCACTGTTTGACCTTTAGGAGTGTAATGAATTAGAAGTGGACCTTTCATATCCCAAAACACTGTCATCATCAACTTTCCTGCAGAAACTTGTCTTTTGAACTTTTTTGCTGTAGGCGAGGAATGATGTTTCCACACCATACTCTGCCGCTTACTCTGTGGTTCGAAGTGATGGACCCACGTCTCATCAACGGTTACTATGCGACTGAGAAACTCTTCTCCTTTCTCTTCTAAACGCCTTAAATGTGATTTCAAAATTTCCAAACGTTTCTGTTTGTGCTGGTCTGTCAGTCGATGTGGTACCCAACGAGCACACACTTTGCGATAATTCAGTGAATTGTGGATGATTGTAACTGCTGAACCATGGCTAATGTTCAACGCATGCGCAATATCATCAATTTTGACACGACGATCATCATGAATCATTCGCTCAACTGTCTCGATGTTCTTGTCCGTCTTCGAAGTGGATGGCCTACCTGAACGCTCTTCATCGCAGATAGATACACGATCATTTTTAAAGCGATTTATCCATTCATAAATTTTGTGTTCACTAAGACAGCTCTCACCGTACTGCTGCTGCATTCTGCGAATAATCTCTGCAGGTTTAGTCCCTTCAGAGTGCAGAAAACGTACCACTCCCCTCATTTCTTCCTTGGTGCACACGGACAACTCATAATAAAATTCCCTGAATCACTACGAATGGAGCTGAGCACTGAAACAACACAGCTAAAGAACAAAAAAACTTTGAGGTTATGATATGTCATTGTTCAGTCAGTGCTGCCATCCATTGGAGCAGGGAAAATAAAAATTGCCTTTACTTTTTGACTTACCCTGTACTTACTACTAATTGTGAATAAAACAATAAAAAACCCAGAAGTGAGAGATAGGTAGGAAGTGAAGGTGATTAAGTGAGTAAAGAGAAATCAATATTAGGGAATAACCACTAGTAACACTCAAATACAATAAAAAAGTGCCAGTGTAAACCCAAAATAAATAGAAAACCCAACATATAGGTATAGACACCTAAAACCAGTGATTAACATTATAGTTTAATGGTGAAAAAAAACCAAAAAATAAGAATGTTATTGTTATTATAATTAAAAGTGATAGTAGATTAGGAATACCCACTGTATTAGCAAGATAAAATAAATGGTGTTATAAAGTTCTTCACCAAGATAGTTATTTGTTCAATTAAGTTTATAAGAAGGAATATGGCTGAAAAAAGTAAACAGACCAAAAACCTAATTTTTGTGTTATGTTTTATAAGTAATATTAAAAGATAGACAAGTTATAAAAAATGGCAATATAGATAAGTAAGGAGATAAATTCTTACAAACATAATAATACAGGAAAGGAAATTAGAGGATAATAGACAGGCCATGATTTTGTAAAGTAATAAGAACATACAATTATTATAAATCAGACAAAATTAATTCAAAAGGTAAACAAGTCATAAGTGACACCAAGCAAAACATATGTAAATATAAAATAATCTTTAATTTGTGTAAAATAAGAAGATATAGCTAATTACTAGTTAGGCCTATAAAATACCTAACTGTATAAATCCGAAATAAACAAATAGTAAGAAATTAACTATTGTATTAGATAATCCAGGGCAAGTAACTAGTTAGTAAAATTAGTGAATCATATTAAGATGTCAAAGTTAAATTAAAAACATAAAATAAGAAAGAAATGTAATTACATAATATTAACATTATTGTCAAAACTTTAATACATAAACAAACCCAGCTTTGTGGGATGTCAAAATGATCTTTGAAAGAAAATATAAACAGTTGTGATAATATCTCATACATAGATAAGAAGACAGAAGAATAATAGTAATCAAAAGATATTTAGTCATTTTGAATTAAAATTCAAATATTATAACAATAGACATAAAATGTGATCAACCAATGAGAGACAGACAGTTGCCATAACAACGGAACGTTATTTATTATAATTCCGTTAAAAAGAGTTAGTTCATTATTGATGCTCAAGACAGATAGAAGCCAAACCATAGTCGACTCAATTTTAATTTAAAACAGTCAAAAATCAATCAAAATTTAATAAAATGAAGATGCAAGAAGTCTGATGAAGAACTAGTCAATTCAACAAAGACCACAGACCAGATTTTCAAATTCTAAATTAATTATTTAATCCACATTATCCGAAAAAGAAGCCAGGCGTATTCCAAATCATAAATGATAGAAGATTGATGATCAAAAGGACCCAACCTAACTAGATATGAGTAACTCTTCACCCGAATTCAACAGATTTGATAAGTATATCTGAAATACCCGAATTTATGGAATAAATCCTTATTAACTATTTCTCATAACACAAATAACTCTCACTACGAACTGATAATCAAATTTCTTTCAAGGATTAATCGAAAATAAAAAACTAAACTTGTATGAAACCATAAAATAAATTACGAACTCTTAACACACACTTTTTAACACTTCAGGAACGAATTGTAATCAAATCTAATAGTATATAAGTACCATCAATGTAAGGTAGTGTGCTTTATTATCATCTTATTAATATTTTTTCGTAACCAAAAGAACTCAGATTAAACGAACATTAAGAAAATAAACTCAAAATGACAGCATGTCGATCTAGTAGCGTTTAATCAACTTTAGCCAACCTGAGAAAAATTGTCTATTTATTGCCAGAGCAACTTTGTTTAATAACAGTATATAATTTTGTATTGAATTGAATCACTGATAATTTCACGTTAAGAAACTAGTACTGTACTTTATAAAGTTAATAAAGTTTGTGTAATTTAGCGATGAGTGAAATTGACGGCCAGCGTTAGACGTCGGCAACATGGCAAACTACTAGCGAGATTCATACGCCCGCCTATTGCGAGGGTAATTTGAATCAGCCAACACCGTCTAGAACGACCGCTCGATTTCATATTTTTTAATTGTTTTCATAAACAATTTGGCGCCACCCGGGAATGAAATATACTCATTAAAGGACAGGTAAGGTTTACACTCACGAGATATTGTACTGGTAATTCGTGAGATCGCGACGGACATCGTCAGCGTAACAAAAAGAAAAAGTAAGTAAGTAAACGTAAAGTAACGACTACAACGTTTGGGGCTAACACACGATAGAAACACTCATTTTTACAGAGACGATAAGAGTCTGCTCGTTACAAATTGGCAACCAACTAGTGTGGCTAGAATTAAAGACTAGCGGCGGTTACGAGAAATAATGCAAAACTCCATGATCACCAGGGGAAGATCAAAGAAGAGGGGTGAAGACACCGACAAAGAAGACAAGGAAACAACACAGATTGAAGAAATGGAAATGATCGAGGAACTGATCAAAGAGGATGCCCAATGGGACCAACCAGAAAACCCAACCCAACCAGCACCTGAAGTAGAAATAATAGTCGGCGAACTACCAGAGAAACCAACCCAATCAATGGACGCAAATTTCCAGGAAATAATGAGGGTTATGATGGAGGAATTCGGAAAAAATATTTAAAAAATAGACAAAAGTAACGAAAAAATAGACAAAATGGAGGAGAAAATAAATGAAAATTCAAGGAGACAAAATGAGATTTTAAGAGAAGATATTGAGACACTGAACAATAAAATCGAAGAAAATAATGAGACATTAAAACAACAGATAAAAAAGAAAATGGAGGAACACAGTGATAATTTACAGAAGAACCAAGAAACGCTACAACAGAGATTAACAGAGGACATCCAAAAAAGTAATGAAGAACTGAAGGAAGAATTGAGGGAACAATTGAAGGAGGACCATGAAAAAAATAAAGAAGAGTTGAAACATCAATTAGAACAACAGTTAGAGGGATACTGTGAAGATATTAAGAGGAAGGTATCAGAAACTAATGACAAAATAAAAACAACCAGTGAAACGGTAGCGAAGGCCCATGAAGAAATACTAAGCAAAATTAAAGCAGTCAAGGATGACGGCAAGAACAGGATCGAGGAACTTCAACTAATAATGACAATAGAATACACTAGAAACAAACAAGAAGTGCTCAAAAAGCTGGAAGAAAAACATAAGGAAATACAAACTGATGTAAGTGAAAGGGTGGAAAGAGTATATACCAACATCAACCAACTAGATGGGCAGATCAAGGAAAACAAAGAGAAGATCCAGGGGCTCAACCAACAAGAAAGACAGATGCAGGAAGAGTTAGATGCACTGAGAGACAAACCCTGCAACAACACACACATCATAACCAGCGAGAACCGGGAGCTAATAAACTTCCGAAGCTACCAGCGCAACCCAATGGAGTTCCTAAAGAGTCGAGGAAATGATAGAAAAGAATAGGAAAACTCGATGGACAATGGTGCGCAGCATGATTGATGAGATGTTCCGGGGCACCCATGACAATTGGTGGACGGCCACCAGACCGGAAATAAACAACACCCAGCAATTTAAAACACAGTTCCGCGACAAGTAATGGTCGGAGTCAACCCAGAACGTGGTAAGGAACGATATAAGTAATGGGAGGTATGAACCACAAGCGGGACACACCCTGACTTCATACTTTCTGGGTAAGGTGTGCTTAGCTCGAAATCTGGAACCAGGAATCATTGGTCATACAACTGGGGTACCACTATGAGGATGCCGTTCAAAAGGCCAGAAGACAAGGCCAAATTAAAACCATCCAAGGTATGACAAGCCTACTAGAAGATCATGAGAATGATGGTCAATATAAGCGCAACAGGATGGTCAATATGAAATACAATTGATGGAATGAGAACCGTAACCCACCGAGTTACCACCCGCCAACCAGCAACCCCCAGAATAACAACCAATGTGACCCAAACCGGAATTTCAATAACAACCAATACAGGGGTAATCGCCCGAACTACAACCAGGTTAATCAACCGTATAGCGGGAATAACCCGAATAACAGCCCCAACAACAACAACAATTACTGGGGAAATGGACCAAACCAATGTCCTAACGGCCACCCCAATAACAGTAATTACCACGGTAACAATTACGACCCAAATTATCAGTACAATAGGGGAAACGGGAATAACCGAACCAGAGATGATTGGCGACAGGTCAACTTTATCAATGGAAGGAGTCAGACAAACCAGAGGAGGTACTGCCCAAATACACCGGCAAACTCCTGGTATAATGCATCCACATCAAGTAATAATCAGTACCAAGGAAATAGGACCACTGAAGCGTCCGGAAACAATATGAGTATACGACCAGAGCCAATAAATGAACCATCAACGAACCAGTCAGATAATCGGGCCAACACCGAACAACAAAATTTAAACTAACAAGGTCAGTGAGAACCAAGGAACGCCCTTCACATGACCAATCACTTTGGTTACTAAGACACATGACGCGAAAAAACCATCATAAAATTATAACAATTGTCTCAAATAATTATTTAAAAAACTTAAGAGAAGAACTCCTGGAAGAAGAGGACAACCAGCTGCCAAGAATCAACAATGAAATAGTTCACATACAGGCCACAGTAAACGGAACGATAACCATCATCATGATAGACACAGGGTCAAACATCTCCCTAATAAGCCAGACCGAGCTAGAACGGATCCAAGCTAACTGCAAACTACCAATACCCACATTGCCGATTAAAAACATAATCATAATAGGAGCAACAAGAAAACGAAACAAAACTGTAAGGAAGCAAGTCTCACTGGAATTAAACAGCCAGAACTTGACTATACCAATTGTTTTCCTGGTAGCGAGTGGACTACCATTCAATATGCTTATAGGGTGCGACATATTACGACAACACTCAGCCATAATAAACCTACAACAAGGGACAGTGTTTTTAACATCAGAAAGAGGAATATGGTCAGCAAAAATAGTAAACTGCAATTATACACCGACAACATTGAACCAGGACCCGGTCTTGAAGAATTATTATTGTAAAAACCATGAACCATCCATGATTATAAATGATGAAGAGGACAACAGTGAATTGTGGGAGAAGAAACTTGAGGAGATTAGAATATTTCAAAGAAATAGGCCAAACCAGGAAATAACCAAAACACAAGTCGAAAATTTAATAAAAATATATCAAAAGTACCAACACATTTTTTCTCCAAGACTCCAGGCAATGTCAAGGGATATCAGTGTAAAATCAATTTCCGGGAACCAGTGGACTTTCATAGAAAATCTTACCCTATTGCATACTCCCTTAAAAATGAAGTAAGAGCAGAGATTAATCGAATGATGGAGGAGGACATCATTGAGTATAGCCAATCTCCATACACAAGTTCTATCGTCGCTATACCCAAAAAGAGTGGTAAGGTCAGGATCTGTTTAGACACCCGGGAAATAAATAAAATGATCATTAATGACTGGACTTCGCCTGGGGAAATTGAAGAAATTTTGAAAAAATTCTAGGGAATAAAATACGTCAGTACATGGGATACCGTATGTGGGTACTGGCAGGTAGAGCTGCACCCACACAGTAGACAGTATATGGCTTTCATTTTCGACGGGAGGAATTATCAATTTAAGAGGTTACCTTTCAGCCTCATCAACTCCGTCGCAGTGTTTGTAAAGTGCATGGACCAAGTCCTAGGTCAAGAGGCTCTGCAATTCACAACTATATATGTGGACGACCTACTGATAACATCATCAGACTGGGACGAACACTGTGCCCGAATAGAACAAGTACTGAATAAACTCTCTGATAACAATGTAACTCTGAAGCTAGAAAAATCCAAGTTTATAGAGGAAGAAGTAAAATTCCTGGGATTTAACCTAACAGAGAATGGAATATCTCCATTCCAAGAAAAGGTAGAAGCCATCCAGAAATTCCCTACCCCAAGAAATAAGAAGCAGTTGCAATCCTTCCTGGGTATTTGCAACTACTACCGTAAATTTCAGAATAACTACTCCCATTTGACTGCCAAATTTTCAAAACAACTCTCATCTAAGGACAAGTGGACCTGGGGAACTGAACAGGATGCGGTACTAACACTCATAAAGCAAACATTTTTAGAAACAGCGATGCTGCATCATCCCAACTTTGAGCAACCCTTCTATCTGAATTGCGACACCAGTGACGTCAGTCTGGGCGCTGAACTGTATCAAGAGGATAAAGAAGGACACCACCTGGTCATCAGCTTTGCCAGCAGAGTGTTAAATAGTTGCGAACGTAACTACAACGTTACGGAAAAGGAGTTGTTAAGTATAGTGTTTGCGTGCGGAAAATTTAGAACATACATCCTAGGGTACCATATCACAGTCAGAAGCGACCATATATCGATATCATTTCTTAAACAATGTAAATTAAGTCATGGTAGACTCACCCGTTGGATCCTCGCTCTGCAGGAGTACCACATCACATGGGAATACATTCCAGGCAGGAAGAACGTAGCGACTGACGTATTATCCAGAATAAATGTTGACAATCAGACATTTGAAGGAGAAAAGGATAGAAAGGACCTGGAAGAGATAGTCAATGAGATTGTACAATAGCAGAACCAAGATACCAAATTAGTCAACATACGAAGGAGAGTAATGGAATCAGAAGAAATTATTAACAAATTTTATTGCATACATAAGGATGTGTTATTCATTAAAACAAAAAGGAATCATGGAAATTGGAAGCTAGTAGTTCCAACATCTCTAGAAAATAAATTAATTAAGGACTACCATGTCAGATACAGACACATGGGAGCTTTAAAAATAGTCAAAGCTTTGGAAGAAGAAATATTTCTTAAAAGTATAACCCGAAAGGTGATTAAAAATATCAAAACATGCACTATATGCCAAATGGTTAAAACCAATAATGAGAGAAAGGATGGAATGATGATACCCATCACATCAAATAATAAACTTGAAAAGGTGTTTCTTGATATATGTGGACCATTCCCACGTAGCGGAGGGAGGCATAGATACAAGTTCATTGTAATTCTATTTGACCATTATACTAAATACACCAAATTATACACTATCAACAGAGCAACCGCAAAGAAAATGTTGGAAATAATTAAAAACAAATACATACCTGAAGTTGGAAAACCATATACTATGATAACCGATCACGGAACACAGTTTAAAGGAAGCAGGTGGAGAGAGAAATTATTGGAATTAAATATAAAAACTTACAAAACGTCCGTATACCACCCAAGCAGTAATCCCGTGGAAAGAGTATTGAGAGAGGTGGGACGCATTTTGAGAATATACTGTCATGATAAACAGAGAGAATGGCAAAAATATTTAATATCAACAGAAGAATTTTTGAACATAAGTTACCACCATTTCATTGAAAACACCCCATATTCTATGATGTTTGGAAGAAAGCCACATAGAGAGATACTGGATTTAATTGACTTTCCAACCAACCCAGAAGACCCGTGTGAAGAAAAGAAATGCTACAACAGGATAATGGAGAAGATAAAAAAAAAAAAACCAAATATTCACAGAACCAAACAAAAGTAATTAACTATCACTTAGGAGAAAAAGTCTTAATAAAAAATCGTGAACTACCTAGTACATTCGAAGGTATAGCCAAGAAACTATTATTGTTATACGTAGGACCTTATGTCATAACAAAAGACAATGGCAACAATACGTATGAAGTAAGCAATCCAATAACTAGAAAGATCAAAGGAGTATATAACCAAGTGTCCATCAAGAAGTTCTACGAGGAAGAATGAACAATCAAAAAAATAATAAACTACAAAATTCAAAAAATATGTAAGATCACCTTACGCTATTATTTAGAAAACGTATGAGGGAAAATAAAAAATAAATTACAAAACCAAAAAGAATAAGTAAGATCAACTTACACTACCATTTAGGAAACATATGAGATAAGAGATAAAATAAAGGAATAAACTACAAAATTCCTAAATAGTAAGTACAACCAACTTACACTACTATTTAGAAAATATGTGAGATAAAATTAACAAATGAAGTGAAAACAAGAATTAATAATACAAGAGAATTAGAAAGGAGACCAATTAAAATAAACAAATATAGAACCAAGCAATGAACTGCCAAGACAAATACATAAAATTGTAACGAATATAGAATATTCAAAAGAGAAAAAGAACTGGTACAAGACAAAAAAATATATAAAGCAAATATACAGCAAGTGGCTAAAGCAAAATAAGGGTAATCAACAAAGGAGAAGAAAAGAAAAAAAATGTCTAAAATAATTAAAATTATCACAAGAAAAAAAGAAAAACAAGCTAATTAAAGTTTAGAACTAATGAAATTAACAACTAAATAAATAAAAACAATCAACTGTGTGAGTATATCACAGAATATAGCAAAGGTACAGCGGAAGGAAGAAAGAGTCGAAAAAAGTTAAAATTATCTAAAGAACCATGAAGTGGACAATCCCCAAAATATTATTATTAATGAAAGTCACAAGATGACAAAAAGGTTTTTTAAGATTGACTGAGAATAGGTCCAGCAATCAATTAACTGAGCAGAGATGATATTCCTCTGATCTCAGAAAAAAAAGGTAGTAATGGAAGAAACCAGCTACTAAAGGTTAGGGAAATTATATAACAGGGGGAACGCACTAATGGAAATAAGAAAAAAAAACAGATCTAAAAGATAACTAAATAAAAAGGAGTGGAACAAGTAAGAAGAGGAACAAGAAAGAAGAAATAAACAAGAAGAAAAAGGAAAAAATTATATATAACTGATAATTTCATAAAAAACTATGCTAGTGTTTTACAAAAATGATCAATTTTGATGGAGAGGCATTATGTTACAACACAAAAAAACCACCTCAATACCAGGGAAAAAACTATAATGAATCAACTATATTAAATGAATGAAAATCAAATGACTATGACGAGACAAATGACTATGACCCAAACCAAGTGATTGACCCAATAAAAGAAAATAAAATGAGAAGGTATATGAAAAAGACACAAACAAATAATAAAGAAAAGAAAATGAGAAATATTAAACTCAAATGATGATGAAAAAGACACAAACAAATAATAAATGTAAAGGACCAGTATTAAAATAAAATAAAATAATCCCAATTAAAGTACACTAACCAGAGAAATAGATATTAAATGTATTGAATAACTCTATAATGATAAGTGCTTCAGAACATGAAATTTGTTAAAATTCTAACTAATAATTGTGAATAAAACAATAAAAAACCCAGAAGTGAGAGATAGGTAGGAAGTGAAGGTGATTAAGTGAGTAAAGAGAAATCAATATTAGGGAATAACCACTAGTAACACTCAAGTACAATAAAAAAGTGCAAAGTGCCAGTGTAAACCCAAAATAAATAGAAAACCCAACATATAGGTATAGACAGGGCCGGATCTACAATTATTATTAGGGGGGGCAAGCTTTGCTGTTGGCGCCCTCCCCGAGGGTACCCGATTTACCAAAAGGTCTAATGCTACATGAGGTTGAAAAAAAAACCAGATTAGAGATTACAGTATTATTTTAATTAAATAGTAATTCTTTTTCATAACACATATTACACTAGTATTCAAAAAGTACCATAAATGAATAAGAAATAATTATAAAGAAAGGTTTGAGTATTTTTATAATTATAACGCATATACAGTTTTTAAAGTTTAATGGAAAAGAACAATAAAGTAAAAACATACTATTCAATATATTAATTAAACTCTTATCTTTCGAGCCTTCTTTGCTGCAAATGTGTTAATTATATGATCAAAAGAAATCGAAGAAGCCCTTTGATGCTCAATGGAAATAATGCTCAAGTTAGTAAGTCTTTGCTGTTTCATAGCATTTCTCAAATAGGTTTTTATAAGCTTCAATTTGCTAAAACTTCTTTCTCCAGTTGCTACAGACACTGGAAGTGTTACAAAGATTTTTAGAGCAACATGTATATTTGGATACCCCTCTTCCAGCTTGCTTTCATACAATATTTTGTGCATAGTTGCTGCTGTTGCATCTTCCAATCCATCTTCCGTGGATAGAGCTTGAAACTTAAAACTCTCTATTTCATTTAAAAGTTCTTCTTCATTTAAATCATTTGCATAGGTTCTAGCTAACTCTCTAGCCTTACTTTTTAAAGTATCAACATCTAGTTTTTTAATTTGATCCCCACACAAGAAACTAAACTTGTCAGCAATCATTTTCAGTGCATCATACCTGTTGGTTAGCTCACTAATAATTCTATCACAAATTTGAAAAAGTGATTTTTTGAACAGTTCTTCTGCCGTGAGATTTGATGCATCATCTTCACATGTTTCCCCTGGCATTTTCTTTTTTTTCCTCTTCCTTATTTCTTTGTATTCTGTTGTTATGCCATTATTACTTGATAAGAATTTTGCCTCATCAATTGCCTCTGAAACAGTTAACTCCCTAGTCGAAGATAATAAATTTAGAAGACCATGTATGATTTTTGCAGCCTTGTCTACTGTTGCATGTTCTCTTTGTAAAAACTTGTTAACTCGATCAATTTTTCTTGAGAATTGTATACCAAAAATATTTCATGACAACGCATTCGAAATTTTTCAAATTGCAGATTAGAGATTTAGCTTCAGATCTTGTTTCTGGAGATGAGAATTCATGAGTGTTCAGTTCTTCAAGAGCATAGAGCACTTTGTCCATATGTTTATATATAACCTCCACGGATTCAAGCCTTCTCCGCATCTTGTTTTGCTTTCTGATTTTAAACTAAGAGGTACATGTTTTTTTAATACTTCCCACCTTGATGTTGAACCATAAAAGTAGTTGTAAAGACTGTTTACAATACCAAAATATGATTGGGCTTCAACACATGCCTCTGCTGAATGGACTCCAACTAAATTTAAGGAGTGGGCTGAGCATGGAACAAAATAGGCCAGTTTGTTCTCTTGGACTATCCTTGATTGTACTCCCTTTTTCATACCTATTTTGTGTTATGTAACATCTTTGATTATCACTAAGTCTAGCTGGCCAAGTTCCAGGATCATTAAAATTGAAATTATACTCACATTCAGTTTCCTCATTATTAGGCCTTTTCCACTTTACACCAGGTAATGTTTCTTGAAGTGACATTGAAGTGTCAGTAGCATGGGACGTACTTGGTTTTTTACAAAGTAAGTCATTTTTATTTTTTTCCTCTGCACAAAATTCCATGAAGTCTTCTTCTTTAACACTGCTCTCATCCTCTTCCAAAGATTCCTCTTGAATGGATGGCTGATCGCTCGTGGCTTCATCTGCAAGCAACAAACATAATTGTATACATGACTGCATCATTACAATGTTAAGTATTAGTCCAGACTTATTTTTAAAATTCAAGTATGTAACTATAAATAAACACTAAGTTAATAAAGCATAAGTTTTATGAAAGGTTTGTAAGGAGAAAAAAGTTAATGCTTAATAAGCATATAAGATTTTTTTTATTTTTACTTTAATTAGTAAGACAACCAGCATCAGTAGCCTACTTATAAAGTGTTCCATCATGAAATAAATAATTAGGCGAAATAAATAGTTGTGAATTTAAAACATTATTTTATTTACAAAGGTATTGTCAAGCCAACATTGCATAGCTAATAAATTAATAGCAACATGGAAAGTTAACAGGCTTAGATTTAAGCTCTATTTTGCGATACTTCGCCTCTACAAAATTTTTAATTACTTTTCCATCAAAATTTATTCTTTTTGGAACTGAGTTATCATTGAATTGATAATAATAGGCTCCATAAATTATGCAATGACGGGCGAGGAAGGTTACTGCCGCGGAGTGGATGGGTGTTGGTGGAGGAGGTGGCGAGGGGCAGGATGAGTCAGTAAGTCACGTGTACAGGGAATGAGGAGTATGTCGCCGACTGCCGCCCGCGGACCTGCCGCCCGCTGCACACATCGGCTATCGCTCAATTCGCGTCCGCTTTCCTTCCATTCAGTGTTTGTATCGAGACAAAGAAAAATAAAACATTAAGAACAACTGATAGCCTATTAGAAAGTAAAAACAAAAAACAAAACAGTTTAGTTTTTAAGCAGCTATTATGTCTCTCTTTAATATAAATATTGTTCTCAACAAATAATAACAAATTTTTATTTACCTTTTTCTTGTTCTTGGATATTTTGCAACCATGATGACATCAAACTTGACGACTTCTCTGCCTCTTGTTGTCTTGCTTTCACTTTCTTTCTGTTGAAAGCTCCTGATGCCTTTTTTGACATATTGATATAGTTTTATTTTTTATAAATACAAACAAACAAGATAGTCACTGTTAGAATATTCAGTCAGTCACTGAAGGTAACCCAACCTCAGCAGACTCATTGCTGACTGAGGCGAGACTGGCGACTGACAGTCAATCAAAACACACAGAGTTGCCAACAGCAACTCATACTGCGAGAACATCCCCACCCTGTTAAAGTATTTCTTACTATATTTCGGTAGATGTGGCTATGGACAAATGTAGCTTATTGGGAATTTGCACTACAAATTTATAATTTATTGTTTCTGGAACAATATTGAGTAATTTAAACTTGACACTAAAACTTATATTTTTGGTTATGAAGCAGTTACTAATTTTTATAAATAAATTATTTTTTGGCGCACCCCAAACCTGGCGCCCAGGGCGCGTGCCCCCCTTGCCACTCCATGGATCCGGCCCTGGGTATAGGCACCTAAAACCAGTGATTAACATTATAGTTTAATGGTGAAAAAAAAACAAAAAATAAGAATGTTATTGTTATTATAATTAAAAGTGATAGTAGATTAGGAATATCCACTGTATTAGCAAGATAAAATAAATGGTGTTATAATGTTCTTCACCAAGATAGTTATTTGTTCAATTAAGTTTATAAGAAGGAATATGGCTGAAAAAAGTAAACAGACCATAAACCTAATTTTTGTGTTATGTTTTATAAGTAATATTAAAAGATAGACAAGTTATAAAAAATGGCAATATAGATAAGTAAGGAGATAAATTCTTACAAACATAATAATACAGGAAAGGAAATTAGAGGATAATAGACAGGCCGTGATTTTGTAAAGTAATAAGAACATACAATTATTATAAAACAGCCCAAATTAATTCAAAAGGTAAACAAGTCATAAGTGACATCAAGCAAAACATATGTAAATGTAATAATCTTTAATTTGTGTAAAATAAGAAGATATAGTCAATTACTAGTTAGGCCTATAAAATGACTAACTGTATAAATCCAAAATAAACAAATTGTAAGAAATTAACTATTGTATTAGATAATCCAGGGCAAGTAACTAGTTAAGTACAATTAGTGAATCATATTAAGATGTCAAAGTTAAATTAAAAACATAAAATAAGAAAGAAATGTAATTACATAATATTAACATTATTGTCAAAACTTTAATACATAAACAAACCCAGCTTTGTGGGATGTCAAAATGATCTTTGAAAGAAAATATAAACAGTTGTGATAATATCTCATACATAGATAAGAAGACAGAAGAATAATAGTAATCAAAAGATATTTAGTCATTTTGAATTAAAATTCAAATATTATAACAATAGACATAAAATATGATCAACCAATGAGAGACAGACAGTTGCCATAACAACGGAACATTATTTATTACAATTCCGTTAAAAAGAGTTAGTTCATTATTGACACTCAAGACAGATAGAAGCCAAACCATAGTCGACTCAATTTTAATTTAAAACAGTCAAAAATCAATCAAAATTTAATAAAATGAAGACGCAAGAAGTCTGATGAAGAACTAGTCAATTCAACAGAGACCACAGACCAGATTTTCAAATTCTAAATTAATTATTTAATCCACATTATCCGAAAAAGAAGCCAGGATAACTCCAAATCATAAATGATGGAAGATTGATGATCAAAAGGACCCAACCTAACTGGAACTGAGTAACTCTTCACCCGAATTCAACAGATTTGATAAGTATATCTGAAATACCCGAATTTATGGAATAAATTCTTATTAACTTTTTCTCACAACACAAATAACTCTCACTACCAACTGATAATCAAATTTCTCTCAAGGATTAATCGAAAATAAAAAACTAAACTTGTATGAAACCAGAAAATAAATTACGAACTCTTAACACACACTTTCTAACATTTCAGGAATGAATTGTAATCAAATCTAATAGTATATAAGTACCATCAATGTAAGGTAGTGTACTTTATTATCATCTTATTAATATTTTTTCGTAACCAAAAGAACTCAGATTAAACGAACATTAAGAAAATAAACACAAAATGACAGCATGTCGATCTAGTAACGTTTAATCAACTTTAGCCAACCTGAGAAAAATTGTCTATTTATTGCCGGAGCAACTTTGTTTAATAACAGTATATAATTTTGTATTGAATTGAATAACTGATAATTTCACGTTAATAAACTAGTACTGAGTTGTAATAACAGTCCTTTATTTCATTGTAAATTGCATTATAAAGTTTGTGTACTTTAGCGACGAGCGAAATTGATGGCCAGCATTAGACGTCGGCAACACGGTGAACTACTAGCAAGATTCATACGCCCGCCTAGTGTGAGGGTAATTTGAATCAGCCAACAAAGTCTAGAACGACCGCTCGATTTCATATTTTTTAATTGTTTTCATAAACAATTTGGCGCCACCCGGGAATGAAATATACTCATTAAAGGACAGGTAAGGTTTACACTCGCGAGATATTGTACTGGTAATTCGTGAGATCGCGACGGACATCGTCAGCGTAACAAAAAGAAAAAGTAAGTAAGTAAACGTAAAGTAACGACTACAACGTGTGGGGCTAACACACGATAAAAACACTCATTTTTTACAGAGACGATAAGAGTCTGCTCGTTACAAATTGGCGACCAACTAGTGTGGCTAGAATTAAAGACTAGCGGCGGTTACGAGAAATAATGCAACACTGCATGATCACCAGGGGAAGATCAAAGAAGAGGGCTGAAGACACTGACAAAGAAGACAAGGAAACAACACAGATTGAAGAAATGGAAATGATCGAGGAATTGATCGAAGAGGATGCCCAATGGGACCAACCAGAAAACCCAACCCAACCAGCACCTGAAGTAGAAATAATAGTCAGCGACCTACCAGAGAAACCAACCCAATCAATGGACGCAAATTTCCAGGAAATAATGAGGGTCAGTGGCGAATATAGAATATATTTTTGGGGGGCCAAGATTAATGTAAGGTTAGGTTAAGTAATTTTAAGTAGACACCCCATGATACTTTATATCAGTTTTGCTGCTCGTATTCAGAGGGTAATTTGCGCTGAATGCCCCTTTTACTTTACCGAGATCACGCTTCTTTATTGTTGACATTAAATCATAAAAAATATATCTATTTTTAAACAAACCAAATGATGAAAAGATCTGTTACTATATTTCAAACATTGCTCAAGATTTTAACAATGTCTCATCTGTAAACACTTATCCGAACTAAAAGAGTGAAATACGCGATTGTGATTATCGTGTTTGGAGGGGTTCTAACTATAAATATTGTTTGGTTCTGTCATGTATGTATAAATTGCCAAGACACCTATTTTTTTTTTTTTTTGTGTATACACGCATATGTGTGTTTTATCAACTATCATTCAAAAGACTGTTTTGAGTATTGTTTTGGAGAGACCTTAAAAGAAGGTTTAATAAAGTGACTGTTTGACAATGGAACAAAATTTGTTTTATTAATCGTTTATCCAACTGACAATAAAAAGAATACATAAAAGAATACATAAAAAGGAACTCCACTTTTTATATAGACCAATGGTATGAAACAAAGTCCAGGTTTCTTGGTACACTTGCAAACTTATCAAGAACTTCATCGTCACTAACTATAATGTCTCTGTGGATAGAAAGTAAAGCAAGGCCGTTAAGCCTACTTTCAGATATGCTGTTCCTTAGGTAAGTCTTCAGTCTTCTCAGGCTGGAGAAAGTTCTCTCTACGGTTGCGACAGAAACAGGAAGAACTGCGAGTAATTTCAGAAGGGTATAAATGTTGGGGAAGAAAGTCTTGTCACATTTTTCTAGAGAACTTATAGCCGTTTTTGGAAGATTTGAAGGATTTTCCTGACTCCACTTTTCTTTCCACAACATAAACTCACTTTGCACAATCTCTTTATGTGACAAACCTTCTTCGTAGAAACCAAAAGCAGCCTCCAATGAACCGAAATCTGTTATGATACACAATTGTGGAAGGATGTTTTGTAATTATGCAACTGTTTCCTTGTGAGATTCAAAGCGTTCTTTCAGTGAGTTACAAAAATCGTCCAGGTAGGGTACATAAACAGCTCATCGATAGTATTCTTCTTCTGTGGTGTAAGGGACGTTGCTACGTGCTGTTTGAAGGCGGCAAATTCTTGGAATCTCTTCCTTAATGTCAAGTTTGGCAGCGAATGACTTTACTTGATTATACAAGGCTTTAAATGAGTCATCAGCATTTGCCCTCTCCTTCGACAGAAGGTGTAAGACACTCGTAACGTTAGTCAAGGCCTGTGGAAGTTCTATATTTTTGTTTTGAATCTGCTCAGATAAGTTATGCGTGGTTGATAGCATCCGGCTCAAAACAAAAAGATTAATAAGAAATGCAAATTGATTAATAGCACTACTTAGAGTGTGAGCCTTAGAAGCTGAGTCACTTAATTCCTCTTCTTCTATTTTGCAAAGGGAGAGAAAGATAGGTTCCAAAATGTCTTTAAATAAAATTACTGAGTCGTGCCTTTCTACCCATCGGGTTTCGCACAGTGAAATAAGTTTCTTTTTCTTTTGTTCTGGACAACATTCAGAAATCATTGATTTCAATATTTCTGTTCTTTTGGCTGACATATGAAAGAATCAACAGACTTCTTTTATGACACCCATACAGTTTCTTATAGAAGGTATTCTGCTCGCATCTGACAACCACAACTTTAGAGTGTGTGAAGAACAATGTATATACAGGGCCAACGGTAGCTTTTCTCTGATGGAAGCTTGTACTCCTCTGAATTGCCCACTCATCGTGGCAGCGCCATCGTACCCTTGGCCCTTAACTTTTTCTCACAACACAAATAACTCTCACTACGAACTGATAATCAAATTTCTTTCAAGGATTAATCGAAAATAAAAAACTAAACTTGTATGAAACCAGAAAATAAATTACGAACTCTTAACACACACTTTTTAACACTTCAGGAACAAATTGTAATCAAATCTAATAGTATATAAGTACCATCAATGTAAGGTAGTGAACTTTATTATCATCTTATTAATATTTTTTTGTAACCAAAAGAACTCAGATTAAACGAACATTAAGAAAATAAACACAAAATTACAGCATGTCGATCTAGTAACATTTAATCAACTTTAGCCAACCTGAGAAAAATTGTCTATTTATTGCCAGAGCAACTTTGTTTAATAACAGTATATAATTTTGTATTGAATTGAATAACTGATAATTTCACATTAATAAACTAGTACTGTACTTTATAAAGTTAATAAAGTTTGTGTACTTTAGCGATGAGCGAAATTGACGGCCAGTGTTAGACGTCGGCAACACGGCAAACTACTAGCGAGATTCATACGCCCGCCTATTGCGAGGGTAATTTGAATCAGCTAACACCGTCTAGAACGACCGCTCGATTTCATATTTTTTAATTGTTTTCATAAACAATTTGGCGCCACCCGGGAATGAAATATACTCATTAAAGGACAGGTAAGGTTTACACTCGCGAGATATTGTACTGGTAATTCGTGAGATCGTGACGGACATCGTCAGCGTAACAAAAAGAAAAAGTAAGTAAGTAAACGTAAAGTAACGACTACAACATGTGGGGCTAACACACGATAGAAACACTCATTTTTACAGAGACGATCAGAGTCTGCTCGTTACAAATTGGCAACCAACTAGTGTGGCTAGAATTAAAGACTAGCGGCGGTTACGAGAAATAATGCAAAACTCCATGATCACTAGGGGAAGATCAAAGAAGAGGGCTGAAGACACTGACAAAGAAGACAAGGAAACAACACAGATTGAAGAAATGGAAATGATCGAGGAATTGATCAAAGAGGATGCCCAATGGGACCAACCAGAAAACCCAACCCGACCACCACTGAAGTAGAAATAACAGTCGGCGACCTACCAGAGAAACCAACCCAATCAATGGACGCAAATTTCCAGGAAATAATGAAGATTATGATGGAGGAATTCGGAAAAAATAATTAAAAAATAGACAAAAGTAACGAAAAAGTAGTCAAAATGGAGGAGAAAATAAATGAAAATTCAAGGAGACAAAATGAGATTTTAAGAGAAGATATTGAGACACTGAACAATAAAATCGAAGAAAATAATGAGACATTAAAACAACACATAAACAAGAAAATGGAGGAACATAGTGATAATTTACAGAAGAACCAAGAAACGCTACAACAGAGATTAACAGAGGACATCCAAAAAAGTAATGAAGAACTGAAGGAAGAATTGAGGGGACAATTGAAGGAGGACCATGAAAAAATTAAGAAGAGTTGAAACATCGATTAGAACAACAGTTAGAGGGATACTGTGAAGATGTTAAGAGGAAGGTATCAGAAACTAATGACAAAATAAAAACAACCAGTGAAACAGTAGCGAAGGCCCATGAAGAAATACTAAGCAAAATTAAAGCAGTCAAGGATGACGGCAAGAACAGGATCGAGGAACTTCAACTAATAATGACAATAGAATGCACTAGAAACAAACAAGAAGTGCTCAAAAAGCTGGAAGAAAAACATAAGGAAGTACAAACTGATGTAAGTGAAAGGGTGGAAAGAGTATATACCAACATCAACCAAGTAGATGGGCAGATCAAGGAAAACAAAGAGAAGATCCAGGGGCTCAACCAACAAGAAAGACAGATGCAGGAAGAGTTAGATGCACTGAGAGACAAACCCTGCAACAACACACACATCATAACCAGCGAGAACCGGAAGCTAATAAACTTCCGAAGCTACCAGCGCATCCCAATGGAGTTCCTAAAAAGAGTCGAGGAAATGACAGAAAAGAATAGGAAAACTCGATGGACAACAGTGCGCAGCATGATTGATGAGATGTTCCGGGGCACCCATGACAATTGGTGGATGGCCACCAGACCGGAAATAAACAACACCCAGCAATTTAAAACTCAGTTCCGCGACAAGTATTGGTCGGAGTCAACCCAGAACGTGGTAAGGAACGTTATAAGTAATGGGAGGTATGAACCACAAGCGGGACACACCCTGACTTCATACTTTCTGGGTAAGGTGTGCTTAGCTCGAAATCTGGAACCAAGAATACCGGAGGAATCATTGGTCATACAACTGGGGTACCACTATGAGGATGCCGTTCAAAAGGCCAGAAGACAAGGCCAAATTAAAACCATCCAAGGTATGGCAAGCCTACTAGAAGATCATGAGAATGATGGTCAATATAAGAGCAACAGGATGGTCAAGATGAAATACAACCGATGGAATGAGAACCGTAACCCACCTAGTTACCACCCGCCAATCAGCAACCCCCAGAATAATAACCAATGTGACCCAAACCGGAATTTCAATAACAACCAATACAGGGGTAATCGCCCGAACTACAACCAGGTTAATCAACCGTATAGCGGGAATAACCCGAATAACAGCCCCAACAACAACAACAAATACTGGAGAAATGGACCAAACCAACGTCCTAACGGCCACCCCAATAACAGTAATTACCACGGTAACAATTACGACCTAAAATCAGTACAATAGGGGAAACGGGAATAACCGAACCAGAGATGATTGGCGACAGGTCAACTTTATCAATGGAAGGAGTCAGACAAACCAGAGGAGGTACTGCCCAAATACACCGGCAAACTCCTGGTATAATGCTTCCACATCAAGTAATAATCAGTACCAAGGAAATAGGACCACCGAAGCGTCCGGAAACAATATGAGTATACGACCAGAGCCAATAAATGAACCATCGCCGAACCAGTCAAATAATCGGGCCAACACCGAACAACAAAATTTAAACTAACAAGGTCAGTGAGAACCAAGGAACGCCCTTCACATGACCAATCACTTGGGTTACTAAGACACATGACGCGAAAAAACCATCATAAAATTATAACAATTGTCTCAAATAATTATTTAAAAAACATAAGAGAAGAACTCCTGGAAGAAGAGGACAACCAGCTGCCAAGAATCAACAATGAAATAGTTCACATACAGGCCACAGTAAACGGAACGATAACCATCATCATGATAGACACAGGGACAAACATCTCCCTAATAAGCCAGACCGAGCTAGAACGGATCCAAGCTAACTGCAAACTACCAATACCCACGTTGCCGATTAATAACATAATCATAATAGGAGCAACAGGAAAACAAAACAAAACTGTAAGGAAGCAAGTCTCACTGGAATTAAACAGCCAGAACTTGACTATACCAATTGTTTTCTTAGTAGCGAGTGGACTACCATTCAATATGCTTATAGGGTGCGACATATTACGACAACACTCAGCCATAATAAACCTACAACAAGGGACAGTGTTTTTAACATCAGAAAGAGGAATATGTCAGCAAAAATAGTAAACTGCAATTATACACCGACAACATTGAACCAGGACCCGGTCTTGAAGAATTATTATTGTAAAAACCATGAACCATCCATGATTATAAATGATGAAGAGGACAATAGTGAATTGTGGGAGAAGAAACTTGAGGAGATTAGAATATTTCAAAGAAATAGGCCAAACCAGGAAATAAGCAAAACACAAGTCGAAAATTTAATAAAAATATATCAAAAGTACCAACACGTTTTCTCCAACACTCCAGGCAAGGTCAAGGGATATCAATGTAAAATCAATTTCCGGGAACCAGTGGACTTTCATAGAAAATCTTACCCTATTGCATACTCCCTTAAAAATGAAGTCAGAGCAGAGATTAATCGAATGATGGAGGAGGACATCATTGAGTATAGCCAATCTCCATACACAAGTCCTATCGTCGCTATACCCAAAAAGAGTGGTAAGGTCAGGATCTGTTTAGACGCCCGGGAAATAAATAAAATGATCATTAATGACCGGACTTCGCCTGGGGAAATTGAAGAAATTTTGAAAAAATTCTACGGAATAAAATACGTCAGTACATGGGATACCGTATGTGGGTACTGGCAGGTAGAGCTGCACCCACACAGTAGACAGTATATGGCTTTCATTTTCGACGGGAGGAATTATCAATTTAAGAGGTTACCTTTCAGCCTCATCAACTCCGTCGCAGTGTTTGTAAAGTGCATGGACCAAGTCCTAGGTCAAGAGGCTCTGCAATTCACAACTATATATGTGGACGACCTACTGATAACATCATCGGACTGGGATGAACACTGTGCCCGAATAGAACAAGTACTGAATAAACTCTCTGATAACAATGTAACTCTGAAGCTAGAAAAATCCAAGTTTATAGAGGAAGAAGTAAAATTCCTGGGATTTAACCTAACAGAGAAGGGAATATCTCCATTCCAAGAAAAGGTATAAGCCATCCAGAAATTCCCTACCCCAAGAAATAAGAAGCAGTTGCAATCCTTCCTGGGTATTTGCAACTACTACCGTAAACTTCAGAATAACTACTCCCATTTGACTGCCAAATTTTCAAAACAACTCTCATCTAAGGACAAGTGGACCTGGGGAACTGAACAGGATGCGGTACTAACACTCATAAAGCAAAAATTTTTAGAAACCGTGATGCTGCATCATCCCAACTTTGAGCAACCCTTCTACCTGAATTGCGATGCCAGTGACCTCAGTCTGGGCGCTGAACTGTATCAAGAGGATAAAGAAGGACACCACCTGGTCATCAGCTTTGCCAGCAGAGTGTTAAATAGTTGCGAACGTAACTACAACGTTACGGAAAAGGAGTTGTTAAGTATAGTGTTTGCGTGCGGAAAATTTAGAACATACATCCTAGGGTACCATATCACAGTCAGAAGCAACCATATATCGATATCATTTCTTAAACAATGTAAATTAAGTCATGGTAGACTCACCCGTTGGATCCTCGCTCTGCAGGAGTACCACATCACATGAGAATACATTCCAGGCAGGAAGAACGTAGCGACTGACGTATTATCCAGAATAAATGTTGACAATCAGACATTTGAAGGAGAAAAGGAGAGAAAGGACCTGGAAGAGATAATCAATGAGATTGTACAATAGCAGAACCAAGATACCAAATTAGTCAACATACGAAGGAGAGTAATGGAATCAGAAGAAATTATTAACAAATTTTATTGCATACATAAGGATGTGCTATTCATTAAAATGAAAAGGAATCATGGAAATTGGAAGCTAGTAGTTCCAACATCTCTAGAAAATAAATTAATTAAGGACTACCATGTCAGATACAGACACAAGGGAGCTTTAAAAATAGTCAAAGCTTTGGAAGAAGAAATATTTCTTAAAAGTATAACCCGAAAGGTGATTAAAAATATCAAAACATGCACTATATGCGAAATGGTTAAAACCAATAATGAGAGAAAGGATGGAATGATGATACCCATCACATCAAATAATAAACTTGAAAAGGTGTTTCTTGATATATGTGGACCATTCCCACGTAGTGGAGGGAGGCATAGATTCAAGTTCATTGTAATTCTATTTGACCATTATACTAAATACACCAAATTATATGCTATCAACAGAGCAACCACAAAGAAAATCTTGGAAATAATTAAAAACAAATACATACCTGAAGTTGGAAAACTATATACTATGATAACCGATCATGGAACACAGTTTAAAGGAAGAAGGTGGAGAGAGAAATTATTGGAATTAAATATAAAAACATACAAAACGTCCGTATACCACCCAAGCAGTAATCCCGTGGAAAGAGTATTGAGAGAGGTGGGACACATTTTGAGAATATACTGTCATGATAAACAGAGAGAATGGCAAAAATATTTAATATCAACAGAAGAATTTTTGAACATAAGTTACCACCATTTCATTGAAAACACCCCATATTCTATGATGTTTGGAAGAAAGCCACATAGAGAGATACTGGATTTAATTGACTTTCCAACCAACCCAGAAGACCCGTGTGAAGAAAAGAAATGCTACAACAGGATAATGGAGAAGATAAAAAAAAAAAAAAACAAATATTCACAGAACCAAACAAAAGTAATTAACTATCACTTAGGAGAAAAAGTCTTAATAAAAAATCGTGAACTACCTAGTACATTCGAAGGTATAGCCAAGAAACTATTATTGTTATACGTAGGACCTTATGTCATAACAAAAGACAATGGCAACAATACGTATGAAGTAAGCAATCCAATAACTAGAAAGATCAAAGGAGTATATAACCAAGTGTCCATCAAGAAGTTCTACGAGGAAGAATGAACAATCAAAAAAATAATAAACTACAAAATTCAAAAAATATGTAAGATCACCTTACGCTATTATTTAGAAAACGTATGAGGGAAAATAAAAAATAAATTACAAAACCAAAAAGAATAAGTAAGATCAACTTACACTACCATTTAGGAAACATATGAGATAAGAGATAAAATAAAGGAATAAACTACAAAATTCCTAAATAGTAAGTACAACCAACTTACACTACTATTTAGAAAATATGTGAGATAAAATTAACAAATGAAGTGAAAACAAGAATTAATAATACAAGAGAATTAGAAAGGAGACCAATTAAAATAAACAAATATAGAACCAAGCAATGAACTGCCAAGACAAATAGTAAAGATTGTAAATTTATACTAAATAAATAAAAACAATCAACTGTGTGAGTATATCACAGAATATAACAAAGGTACAGCAGAAGGAAGAAAGAGTCGAAAAAAGTTAAAATTATCTAAAGAACCATGAAGTGGACAATCCCCAAAATATTATTATTAATGAAAGTCACAAGATGACAAAAAGGTGTTTAAGATTGACTGAGAATAGGTCCAGCAATCAATTAACTGAGCAGAGATGATATTCCTCTGATCTCAGAAAAAAAGGTAGTAATGGAAGAAACCAGCTACTAAAGGTTAGGGAAATTATATAACAGGGAGAACGCACTAATGGAAATAAGAAAAAAAAACAGATCTAAAAGATAACTAAATAAAAAGGAGTGGAACAAGTAAGAAGAGGAACGAGAAAGAAGAAATATACAAGAAGAAAAAGGAAAAAATTATATATAACTGACAATTTTATAAAAAACTATGCCAGTGTTTTACCAAAATGATCAATTTTGATGGAGAGGCAATAATAAATGAATCAACTATATTAAATGAATGAAAATCAAATGACTATGATCCAACCCAAGTGATTGACCCAATAAAAGAAAATAAAATGAGAAGGTATATGAAAAAGACACACACAAATAATAAAGAAAAGAAAATGAGAAATATTAAACTCAAATGATGATGAAAAAGGCACAAACAAATAATAAATGTAAAGGACCAGTATTAAAATAAAATAAAATAATCCCAATTAACTAACCACTAACCAGAGAAATAGATATTAAATGTATTGAATAACTCTATAATGATAAGTGATTCAGAACATGAAATTTGTTAAAATACTAACTAATAATTGTGAATAAAACAATAAAAAACCCAGAAGTGAGAGATAGGTAGGAAGTGAAGGTGATTAAGTGAGTAAAGAGAAATCAGTATTAGGGAATAGGCCTAACCACTAGTAACACTCAAGTCAATAAAAAAGTGCAAAGTGCCAGTGTAAACCCAAAATAAATAGAATTATTGGTGAGTGTGTTACCAAAGCTGAAGAAGGCGGATACTAAGCCGAAACGCGTCCAATAAAATTAGTAAGTTTCACATGAAAAAAGTTCATTTTTAGTTAAGTGTTAGTGCTGTGAAAGAAGAGATGAATAATCAAGACAACTATAAATAGAAAGCCCAACATATAGGTATAGACACCTAAAACCAGTGATTAACATTATAGTTTAATGGTGAAAAATACCAAAAAATAAGAATGTTATTGTTATTATAATTAAAAGTGATAGTAGATTAGGAATACAGTGGTATTCAGGGTAAAAATCCCATAATGATTAAAAATATTATTGTTACAATGGTTAAGTAGTAAAAAATAATTAGTAAAATTTAAAATTAAAATATACTAAATAATATAAGTGAAAAATAAGTAAAACATCCTTGGATCTTAAAATGTTCAATGGGATAATTAGCAAGATAAAATAAATGGTGTTATAATGTTCTTCACCAAGATAGTTATTTGTTCAATTAAGATTATAAGAAGGAATATGGCTGAAAAAAGTAAACAGACCATAAACCTAATTTTTGTGTTATGTTTTATAAGTAATATTAAATGATAGACAAGTTATAAAAAATGGCAACATAGATAAGTAAGGAGATAAATTCTTACAAACATAATAATACAGGAAAGGAAATTAGAGGATAATAGACAGGCCATGATTTTGTAAAGTAATAAGAACATACAATTATTATAAAACAGCCCAAATTAATTCAAAAGGTAAACAAGTCATAAGTGGCACCAAGCACAACATATGTAAATGTAAAATAATCTTTAATTTGTGTAAAATAAGAAGATGTAGCCAATTACTAGTTAGGCCTATAAAATGCCTAACTGTATAAATCCAAAATAAACAAATTTTAAGAAATTAACTATTATATTAGATAATCCAGGGCAAGTAACTAGTTAAGTACAATTAGTGAATCATATTAAGATGTCAAAGTTAAATTAAAAACATAAAATAAGAAAGAAATGTAATTACATAATATTAACATTATTGTCAAAACTTTAATACATAAACAAACCCAGCTTTGTGGGATGTCAAAATGATCTTTGAAAGAGAATATAAACAGCTGTGATAATATCTCATACATAGATAAGAAGACAGAAGAATAATAGTAATCAAAAGATATTTAGTCATTTTGAATTAAAATTCAAATATTATAACAATAGACATAAAATATGATCAGCCAATGAGAGACAGACAGTTGCCATAACAACGTCAAAATTTAATAAAATGAAGACGCAAGAAGTCTGATGAAGAACTAGTCAATTCAACAGAGACCACAGACCAGATTTTCAAATTCTAAATTAATTATTTAATCCACATTATCCGAAAAAGAAGCCAGGCGTACTCCAAATCATAAATGATGGAAGATTGATGATCAAAAGGACCCAACCTAACTAGAACTGAGTAACTCTTCACCCGAATTCAACAGATTTGATAAGTATATCTGAAATATCCGAATTTATGGAATAAATTCTTATTAACTTTTTCTCACAACACAAGTAACTCTCACTACGAACTGATAATCAAATTTCTTTCAAGGATTAATCGAAAATAAAAAACTAAACTTGATTGAAACCAGAAAATAAATTACGAACTCTTAACACACACTTTTTAACACTTCAGGAATGAATTGTAATCAAATCTAATAGTATATAAGTACCATCAATGTAAGGTAGTGTACTTTATTATCATCTTATTAAAATTTTTTCGTAATCAAAAGAATCAGATTAAACGAACATTAAGAAAATAAACACAAAATGACAGCATGTCGATCTAGTAACGTTTAATCAACTTTAGCCAACCTGAGAAAAATTGTCTATTTATTGCCGGAGCAACTTTGTTTAATAACAGTATATAATTTTGTATTGAATTGAATAACTGATAATTTCACGTTATAAAACTAGTACTGTACTTTATAAAGTTAATAAAGTTTGTGTACTTTAGCGATGAGCGAAATTGACAGCCAGCGTTAGACGTCGGCAACACGGCAAACTACTAGCGAGATTCATACGCCTGCCTATTGCGAGAGTAATTTGAATCAGCCAACACCGTCTAGAACGACTGCTCGATTTCATATTTTTTAATTGTTTTCATAAACAATTTGGAACAACCAAGGAATGAAATATACTCATTAAAGGACAGGTAAGGTTTACACTCGCGAGATATTGTACTGGTAATTCGTGAGATCGCGACGGACATCGTCAGCGTAACAAAAAGAAAAAGTAAGTAAGTAAACGTAAAGTAACGACTACAACGTGTGGGGCTAACACACGATAAAAACACTCACTTTTACAGAGACGATAAGAGTCTGCTCATTACAATATATAAGTTTTTCTCAAAATAAAAATTTCATGGCACGGGGGCCCCCTGAGCCTCCACGGAGCCCGGGGCCCTCGGCGATCGCCGACCAGCCGACCTAGCCAGTCCACCCCGATCGTAACTGTATTATAAATTCGCAACTGTCTAATTTGCTTTGCATGTAAAATCCCAAAATCATGTGTGAGTCGCAGAACGATTTTACTCTCAATGACAGCACACCTGGATAGGATTGCTGGACCATTTTTACTATCTTATAAAAAGTACTCTAAACAGTGTAGTCATACTTCTTTAATGCTTTCACACCGAACCACGTGTAGAGGCTTCATAAAGAATATTCTTTTCCTTAATTCCAAAACTGATCTACAAAATGACATTTTGGCGATGATGACTTCATTGTTATTAAAGATGAATAGATAACATTGTCTGTGTTAGATTTTTTCTCAAACCAACTGTTTTTTGGAAGCAATGATGGTTTGAAGTCTTCATGTGCGAATATGATAGAATCTTGAAAAATATGCATGGGGGTGAGTAATTGACAATGCTGCAGTGATGGTAAGCATGAAAGGAGGATTTATCAGATGCTTAAAAAAAAGAAGTCCTCATCTAATGTTAATTTCATATGTGTCATTCTTTGCAGGTAGCGGTATCTTCTGCCTCAGCAAAGAAATTACCATGCAATACAGCCTCTTTTTTTGCCAGAAAATTGGTCATGGTTTTTTTTAAGTCATCAACTCACCAAATTTTGTATGCGAAGTTGTTCCAAGAAATAAACAATGAGGCAGGCTTTTAAAAAATGTACAGGTAACAATAGAGGGACGTAACAATTAGGCCTAGTAACTAAAATAGATTTCCAATTTAACTTCTCGAAGAAAGTTCTACTTTTTGTGCTAATATGGACAAATGCAGATGTTGAAAAGGCTTGCAGTGACAGTTTTTAACGTTGCGGAATTCAAATATGATTCAATGTATCATAAAATATACTCATTTACCCTACTTTAAAACAATTTAAAGAAAGTATTTATCGTTATAATCCTTCCTCATTTACTTACTGAACTTGTGAACTAATTTTTTTTATATATAGCCTACCAGTAAAGAGGGGGCTGGGAGAGTTTTTCTGTAAACAGTTTGCATTTTGTACTTACATATATTTGTTGGCCAATACGTATGTATTCAAAAGGAAAATTGAAGACACCTGATTCACTAAAACATAATGAAACAAATAATTATGTTTAAATAAAGGTATTTATATAGTTTATATTACTGATCGGACATTTTTGGAACAGCTAAAAACATTTTTTACCCATCGTTATTCAGCAATTTAAGGACATACGCGTATCATGTATACATAATACATCATGTCTTATTTCCTTTTTAAACAATAAAAAAAAAATAGTAACTTTACAATTATGGTGGTCATATTAGAGGTACCATGTTGAAATTTTATCAGGTTTTAATTCCATTACCTTAAAAACTGTTACATTAAACAAGTCTACTTTTCTTTTTATAAACAAGTTAATGTAAAAAATTAAGTGTTTTTAGGCTGTAGTTGGTCATATTAGATCTGCCATCTAGAATTTTTAATCATATTTGAATTCTGCGACGTTAAAATACTCTCACATTAAGTATTGTTTTCTTTTTCAACAACTCAAGACAAAATAGTAAGGGGATGGTCAGCTACATTAGATCCGCTGTCTTCATTTTTGCGTTTTTCTCCTGAGATTTCAATTCAGCAACTGTAAAACTCTTGTATGAATTTTTAAAGAATTTTGTATTGTAATTTAAAAGTTATGGAATTTTTAAAAATCCTTGGATTTTGTTCTCCATGATAAAATAATAATCCAAGTCCTGTATTAACAATACATATTACACTAGTGTTCCATTGTCAGAAAAGTGCAATACATATTTTAAAAAATGCCGCTCTTTAAAGTACCTTGTGAACATTTCTATATGTACACTTTTTGGCATATAAACTTTGTTTTGCCATTATTTTTAAAAGATAACACAAACCGTTTCACTTGGATCTAAAGACCTAAGACAGATTACTAAGTCTGGCCACTTTTCAACTTACTGCATCGGATTAGTATGGAGAAGGGTATTGCTGTAGTACGTAACGCCACTGTAACATTTGCAAAGTGTAGTGTAAATGTACTTAAAAATAGTATGTCATAGCCTAAATAATTAAATCTATGTATTATTATGTATATCGCACAAGTAAAACGTTTTTCTAAATAAATACAGTATAATTAAGCCAATAAATTAAAAAACAATGCTCCTTCAAGTAGGTTCATAATATGAATTTTCGTATAATAAAAAGTCTATTTTCAGTTATCGTTTTTAAATTACGCATACAACGTTTACTGTTGTAGGTGAAATTTTATATAATAACAAATTTTTCCTAACTATACATTAAAAATAACACACCATGATTACCATAATAGCGTAAGAGAGGTGTGGGAACAGATAGCTTAGCAGTTGGCCCACTATGTACCACAGTACTTAGAATACACGTTAGGTATCGTGAGGTGGTTACTAATTACTAGCGTCTATAGATTCATTGTTGTGCGCCAGATGAGTCGCATCCTAATCTCAATTGACAACACGTCTTCTGTTTTTGATTGTTTTTAGTTAAATTAATTAAATTTACTTTTTAAGTGGTACTTTTCACACCTTAATAAAAAACATTAACTATAAAATATCTAAATAAAACTATTACATTAACGACTCGGAACACAAAGTTTTTTATAAGTAAAAACATAAAGTTTTACCTTACAACCTGAACCGGTTTTCACCTTTAAAAGGCTTCTTCAGAGGTTCAACCTGTAAGGTAAAACTTTATGTTTTTACTTATAAAAAACTTTGTGTTCCGAGTTGTTAATGTAATAGTTGTATTTAGTTAAGTAACGGACACGTCATGGACAATGAAATCCAAGAATATAAAATATCATTTTAAAAAGAAGACGTGATGTAACGTCAAAGCTATAATAAGTTTACTAAGATCAGAAGTAATGATTTTGAGACTATTCTGTTCTTTTTCATGTGTTTCACCAACACAGTTGAGTGATTTGTGCAGTAGCATGCCGGATTAGTGACACTGTATAGTGATATTGTATAGTGATATTGTAACGGTACAGAATTGGGAGGCAGAGAATGTGAATAAAAGTTGTGTCAATTCATACAGTATACAACCTATTGTGAGCCCCTGTTTTTACAAAACTGCACAATGTTATTGCAGACTGTTGATGTCTGGAGGCTGCCCGGCTAGACGTATTACGCAACCTCTGGCAACTCAGTCTCTCTGTGAATTACAGAAACACAGGTAATCACCCCAGTTTTCATCAGAAAGTCACAGTAAGCAGTCATCAGTAAACCAGCCAAGTAGACAGCAGGCAGTTCGGGAGCGCGCGGTTCTAATAATCAGTGTTAGAACAATAAGTCAGTCAACTAATTAAAATAAACAGTGCTTGAGCAAAAGTTACGTCGGCCGACACAATTATTAAAAGTGAAATGTGAAAAAACGTGGTTTTAGTAACCAGCAAAAACTTAGCGCCAGTCAAAAGACAAAATCACTTTAACGAGCTTCAATTGACTTTCGAAGTGCGGGGTAAAACAAGTGCATCATCAGTTGGATCAGACAACAACCAGGATGAGTACCCTACAATCAATTTTAATTCAGAAATTTTAACTACATTACAATTTATATTTGCAGAATTTTCACTAAGTCGTGAGATCTCAAAGTGGGGGTTAATAGAATGTCAATGTAAAAGAATGAATGTGTGTGAGTGTGGGGACAAATTACGTACTGGTTCGTTTAATAGAAGTTTAAGAAACAAATTAGTTAAGGAAAGTAGTCTTAACTGAATATGGTCTGTTCTTTTAAAAGTAGGAAACTAAAGTGTAAGGTGGCATAACCAAACCATATGACTTACGTTTCAATAACCCAAATTCACTTATAAAAATTTTATTTCTATATCTTGGTTGTTATATAAATAATAACAGTGAATAACAACGTAAAGTAAAATATATCTTGCTTAATAAAAGGGAAATAATTTGTTAAAATCAGAAATACTGTGTTAGCGTAATTATTTCGCACTTAAACCCAAATAATCCTTCTGCAACTTGTTCGTCTGTAGAACCCTGGATTGGAACCCAAAGGTAAGAGAAAAAGTAATTTTTTAGAAACTGGGTAAGTTATATTAAAGTAATAAAGTCATACTATAACAATTGGCGCCCAATCAGGGACGATTTGTGTGATTTATTTTAATCACACAGATCATACCTAATTCTAGTTGCAGAAACGGTTATTTGGGAGTGAGAGTAAGCATATTTGTGTAGTTTAGTAAGCATAATTGTATATGTAAACAATAATATAAAACAAAAATGGAAAGTAATAGTGACAAAGTCGACAGCATTGACTTAACTAGTATCAGTACAGACACTCAAGTAAATACAATAGTAACCGAAACAGTAATAAACGAAATAAGCCTAACCGAGTCCGTGACAATGGAAGGTGCTAGGATTCATTCAACGCCTATCCAAAACAAACAAGGTGACAATAACGATATACTGAACATGATACAACTAATGTTCAAAAAGCACAACACAATGTTATGTAATAAATTTGATGAACAAAACGCAAAAAGTAAAACCAATTTTAATGAACTTAAGGGAGACATTAACGTTAAATTTAATGAACTAAATAAGAAATTTGAGGCCTTAAATAATCATTTGGACAATAGTGATGCAAAATTTGATACTAAATTTGATTAAATAAGGGGTATTATAAATAAACGTTTTGACGAGAGTGACAAAAAATGGGATAAGTTGATAGACTCAACAAAACAAATGAACAATGGTTATAATACTGAGAGTGTAGTGGTGACAGAAAACGGTAATCATGATGATGGTAAGTTAAGCGCTAAGGAGAATATAAACAAGGTAAGTGATGATTTTAGTAGGGAGAGAATTACGAATAGTAATGGTGATAGTTTAAATGCAAAACAGGTGGTGAATTATAAGGTAAGTGGTGGTGTTAAAATAGAGAGGTTAGGTGGGCAAAGGGCAAATTTTCCCCGTGATTTAAGTGGAGCAAAGATTCCACTAGTGGTTTGTGAGGACAAAGTTTCCTCCAGAAGTTGTGTGGTAGAGAAAGTGTCTACAAATGGTCCCTTAATTGTTTATGATAAACCTGGTAGAGCCAGGAAGTGTTATAGAAAGTTTGTGGTGCCATTTGCATGGAGTGAAGTAGTTCAGGGGGGTTGTGGCAGGTGTTATGATGAAAGTGATCGTGAAGAGCGAGATAGAGTGATAGAGTTGTTCAGGTTAAGTAGAGATTATGAAGGGTTAGTAGGAGGAATAAATATTGAGAGAAATGATTATATTATTAGCAATGTAGAATTACCTTGTGCAGTATTAGACGATTACGATATCAATATTGAAGATAAATATGTACCTGTTGGGAGAATTAGTGTACTTGTAGTAGCAGATAATTGTGATAATGTTGTAACTTACCGGGGTGTAACAATAAATACTAATGGAGATTGGACAAAAAATAATAATGCAGAATTGGCTTATGATAAAATAATAATGGGGGACAACCCTAAGAATTATTACTATGGTATAATGGAAAAAACAAATTCTACAGACAGACACACAGATAGACACACAGACACTTTTTGAAAAACGATTTTTTTTCATGTTTTGAGTGTAGTACAATCAGAATCTGCAATAATCTCGAACACGATTGTTTTTGCCATCACAATACTTCCATTTCCTTAAGGAACATGGAAGTAAAATATCGGTATGGAGAACCATACATGACTTCCATGTTCTAAGATTTATATTTAAAATCATATTCGAAATGAAATATTTCCATAGAAACTACGTCTTTCTACTTATTGCTTCAGCATTAACCACAGTACTGTGGTCACAAATGTATACCACCTCACGTTTTCGCACTCGATTTTCACTGCTGATGGCAGTTGATGGCATTGCAGTAAAGTCTGGTTTTACAGAAAACGTTGGACTACGGGTAAACAGCCCGGGAAGAAATTTTAACAAAAAAACTACTTCTTTGTTGCCGATAACGTAGTACACATAACAAATTCTCCCCTCCACCTTCAACTATAATTTTTAATAATAGAAAATTACCCCCACCCCATTCACCTAACCTCTTCACTTATAGATATTTCATCTACGTTTCTACAGTGGATTATTATGAGCTTCTTATCAGGATAATTTATTTATAAAAATTAAGTACTTTACTCTCGTTAAATCATAAAATGTTACAGGTAAACTACCCCTTTCTCTTAACCGATCTTCTCCAAAATCAATAGACCTTCGTCCTCTACAATTCAGGGATGCATGCAAAAAAATATTTGATTCTCTTTGAATGTGCAGCAGTTATCGTTCGTCATGAAAACATTTCTCTTGTTACAACTTAAAATGTTGCCGGTAAACTACCCCTTTCCCTTAACCGATCTTCACCAAAATCAACAGAACTTGAGTTCTCTACAACTCATGAAAGCGTGCAAAAAATTACTTGATTCTCTTTGAATTTTCGGCAGTTATCGTTCGTCATAAAAAAATTAACCTTTTTAAAACAAAAAACGTTGCTGATAAACTACCCCTTTACCTTAACCGATCTTCAACAAAATCAACAGACCTTGAGTTCTCTTTAGTTCAAAAAGGTATGCAAAAACGTAGTTGATTCTGTTTGAATTTACGTCAGTCATCGTTCGTCATATAAAAAATTACCCTTGTCAAAACATAAAATGTTGCAGGTAAAACACCCCTTTCCCTTAACCGATCTTCACCAACACCAATAAGTATTGAGAACTCTACACTGTATGCAAAACATCATTTGATTCTGTTTGAATTTGCGGCTCTTAACGTTTGCCATAGAAAATACCCTTTTAAAACATAAAACGTAGCAGGTAAACTACCCCTTTCACTTAACCGATCTTCACCAAAAACAATAGGTCTTGAGTACTCAACAAATCAAGGCACTATGCAAAACATTATTTTATTCTGTTTGAATTTGCGGCTATTATCGTTTACCATAAAAAATTATCCCCTTTATAAAAAACCGTTGCTGGTAAACTACCCATTTCCCTTAACCGATCTTCACCAAAAACAATAGGTCTTGAGTACTCTGCAAATCAGGGCGGCATGCAAAAATTTATTTGATTATGTTTGAGTTTGCGGATGATATCGTTTGCCATAGGAAATACCCTTGATAAAAAACCGTTGCAGGTAAACTACCCATTTCCCTTAATCGATCTTCACCAAAAACAATAGATCTTGAGTACTCTACAAATCAAGGCACTATGCAAAACATTATTTGATTCTGTTTGAATTTGCGGCTATTATCGTTTACCATATAAAAATTACCCCTTGATAAAAAACAGTTGCAGGTAAACTACCCCTTTACCTTAACCGATCTTCACCAAAAACCGAAGGTCTTGAGATCTCTAACATTGAGGGCAGTATGCAAATAATCGTTTGATTCTGTTTGAATTTGCGGCAGTTATCGCTCGTCATATAAAAAATTACCCTTGTTAAAACATAAAATGTAGCCGGTAAACTACCCCTTTCCCTAAACCGATCATTACCAACACCAACAGGACTTGAGAACTCTACAATTCAGGGCTGTATGCAAAAGAGTAGTGTATTCTGTTTAAATTTGCGGCTGTTATCGTTTGCCATAGAAAAAAATACCCCCTTTAAAAAAACGTTGCTGGTAAACTACCGCTTCCCCTTAACTGATCTTCACTAAAACCAACAGGTCTTGAGAACTCTATAATTCAGGGCTGTATGCAAAATAGTAGTTGATTCTCTTTGAATTTGCGGCTGTTATCGTTTGCCATAGAAAAAAATTACAATTGTTTAAAAAAAAACCGTTGCAGGTAAACTACCCGTTTCCCTTAACCGATCTTCACCAAAATCAATGTGTCTTTAGAACTCTACAATTCAGGGCCGTATGCAAAAGAGTAGTTGATTCTGTTTGAATTTGCGGCTGTTATCGTTTGCCAAAAAAAAAATTTTCCCCGATAAAAAAAACGTTGCTGGTAAACTACCCCTTCCCGTTAACCGATCTTCACCAAAACCAATAGGTCTTGAGAACTCAATAATTCAGGGCTGTATGCAAAAGAGTAGTTGATTCTGTTTGAATTTGCGGCTGTTATCGTTTGCCAAGAAAAAAATTACACTTGTATAAAAAAAAAAACGTTGCAGGTAAACTACCCCTTTCCATTAACCGATCTCACCAAAATCAATAGGTCTTGAGAAATCTACAATTTAGGGCTGTATGCAAATAATCATATGATTCTGTTTGAATTTGCGGCTCTTAACGTTTGCCATAGAAAATACCCTTTCAAAACATAAAACGTAGCTGGTAAACTACCCCTTTCCCTTAACCGATCTTTACCAAAATCAACAGAGCTTGAGAACTCTAAAATTCAGGGCTGTATGCGAAAGAGTAGTTGATTCTATTTGAATTTGCGGCTGTTATCGTTTGCCATAGCAAACAATTACCCTTGATTAAAAAAAACCGTTGCAGGTAAACTACCCCTTTCCATCAACCGATCTTCACCAAAAACAATAGGTCGTGAGTACTCTACAAATCAGGGCTGAATGCAAAAAATGATTTGATTCAGTTTGAATTTGCGGCTGTTATCGTTTGCCATAGAAAAAAAATCTACAGATAGACAGACAGACACACACACACAGACGCTTTTCGAAAAACAACTTTTTTTCATGTTTTGAGTGTAGTACAATCAGAATCTGCAATAATCTCGAACACGATTTTTTTTGCCATCACCATACTTCCACTTCCTTAAGGAACATGGAAGTAAAATGGTTCAGCAATCCTATCCAGGTGTGCTGTCATTATGAGTAAAATCGTTCTGTGACTCACACATGATTTTGGGATTTTACATGCAAAGCAAATTAGACAGTTGCGAATTTATAATACAGATACAATCAGGGGCGGACTGGCTACGTCGGTTGGTCGGCGATCGCCGAGGGCCCCGGGCTCCGAGGAGGCTGAGGAGGTCCCCGTGACATGAAATTTTTATTTTGAAAAAAACAAGATATATATATATATATATATATATATATTGTAACGAGCAGACTCTTATCGTCTCTTTAAAGTGAGTGTTTTTATCGTGTCTTAGCCCCACACGTTGTAGTCGTTACTTTGCGTTTACTTACTTACTTTTTCTTTTTGTTACGCTGACGATATCCGTCGCGATCTCACGAATTACCAGTACAATATCTCGCGAGTGTAAATCTTACCTGTCCTTTAATGAGTATATTTCATTCCCGGGTGGCGCCAAATTGTTTATGAAAACAATTAAAAAATATGAAATCGAGTGGTCGTTCTAGACGGTGTTGGCTGATTCAAATTACCCTCGCAATAGGCGGGCGTATGAATCTCGCTAGTAGTTCGCTGTGTTGCCGACGTCTAACGCTGGCCGTCAATTTCGCTCGTCGCTAAAGTACACAAACATTATAATGCAATTTACAATGAAATAAAGGACGGTTATTACAACTCAGTACTAGTTTATTAACGTGAAATTATCAGTTATTCAATTCAATACAAAATTATATACTGTTATTAAACAAAGTTGCTCCAGCAATAAATAGACAATTTTCCTCAGGTTGGCTAAAGTTGATTAAACGTTACTAGATCGACATGCTGTCATTTTGTGTTTATTTTTACTTCCATGTTCCTTAAGGAAATGGAAGTATGGTGATGGCAAAAAAAATCGTGTTCGAGATTATTGCAGAATATGATTGTACTACACTCAATACATGAAAAAAAGTCATTTTTTGAAAAGTGTCTGTGTGTGTGTCTGTCTGTAGATTTTTTTTCTATGGCAAATGATAACTGCCGCAAATTCAAACAGAATCAAATAATGTTTTGCATACAGCCCTGATTTGTAGAGTACTCGCGGCCTATTGTTTTTGGTGAAGATCGGTTGAGGAAAAGGGGTAGTTTACCGGCAACGGTTTTTTTTTATCAAGCGAAATTTTTTTTTTTGGCAAACGATAACAGCCGCAAATTCAAACAGAATCAAATAATGTTTCGCATACTGCCCTGAATTATAGAGTTCTCAAAACCTACTGTTTTTGGTAAAGATCGGTTAAGGGAAAGGGGTAGTTTACCTGTAATGTTTTATGTTTTAACAAGGGTATTTCCTATGGCAAACGATAACAGCCGCAAATTCAAACAGAATCAAAAGATTATTTGCATATTCCTTAAGGAATGGAATCAAGGGTAATTTTACTTCCATATTCCTTAAGGAATGGAAGTATGGGGATGGCAAAAAAAATCGTGTTCGAGATTATTGCAGATTCTGATTCTACTACACTCAAAACATGAAAAAAAGTCGTTTTCCGAAAAGTGTCTGTGTGTGTGTCTGTCTGTCTGTGTGTCTGTCTGTAGATTTTTTTTCTATGGCAAAAGATAACTGCCGCAAATTCAAACAGAATCAAATAATTTTTTGCATACAGCACTGATTTGTAGAGTACTCGCGACCTATTGTTTTTGGTGAAGATCGGTTGAGGGAAAGGGGTAGTTTACCTGCAACGGTTTTTTATCAAGGGTAATTTTACTTCCATATTCCTTAAGGAATGGAAGTATGGTGATGGCAAAAAAAATCGTGTTCGAGATTATTGCAGATTCTGATTCTACTACACTCAAAACATGAAAAAAAGTCGTTTTCCGAAAAGTGTCTGTGTGTGTGTCTGTCTGTCTGTGTGTCTGTCTGTCTGTCTGTAGATTTTTTTTTCTATGGCAAACGATAACTGCCGCAAATTCAAACAGAATCAAATAATTTTTTGCATGCAGCGCGGATTTGCAGAGTACTCGCGACCTATTGTTTTTGGTGAAGATCGGTTGAGGGAAAGGGGTAGTTTACCTGCAACGGTTTTTTTTTAGCAAGGGTAATTTTGTTTGTTTGGCAAACGATAACAGCCGCAAATTCAAACAGAATCAAATAATGTTTCGCATACAGCCCTGAATTGTAGAGTTCTCAAGATCTGTTGATTTTGGTGAAGATCGGTTAAGGGAAAGGGGTAGTTTACCAGTAACGTTTTATGTTTTAACAAGGGTATTTCCTATGGCAAACGATAACAGCCGCAAATTCAAACAGAATCAAAAGATTATTTGCATACAGCCCTAAATTGTAGAGTTCTAAAGACCTATTGTTTTTGGTGAAGATCGGTTGAGGGAAAGGGGTAGTTTACCGGCAACGTTTTTTTAACAAGGGTATTTTCTATGGCAAACGATAACAGCCGCAAATTCAAACAGAATCAAATAACGTTTTGCATACAGTCCTGATTTGTGGAGTACTCAAGACCTGTTGTTTTTGGTGAAGATCGGTTAAGGGGAAGGGGTAGTTTACCAGCAACGTTTTTTTATCAAGCGTATTTTCTATGGCAAACGATAACAGCCGCAAATTCAAACAGAATCAAATAATTTTTTGCATACGTCCCTCAATTGTAGAGGTCTCAAGGACTTTCGATTTTGGTGAAGATCGGTTAAGGGGAAGGGGTAGTTTACCAGCAACCTTTTACGTTTTAACAAGAGTAAAGTACTTGAAAATTTATTTAAACTTTTTCAAACAATGGTTGGATTATTGCCAAGCAATAAAATTAAAATTTTTTCATTTTAATGTAAATCTTGTATAAGAGAAAATATATCGCGCTTGGCAGGCGATATTAAGATTTAAATATAAATCTTAGAATATGGAAGTCATGTATGGTTCTCCATACCGATATTTACTTCCATATTCCTTAAGGAATGGAAGTATGGTGATGGCAAAAAAAATCGTGTTCGAGATTATTGCAGATTCTGATTCTACTACACTCAAAACATGAAAAAAAGTCATTTTCCGAAAAGTGTCTGTGTGTGTGTCTGTGTGTCTGTCTGTCTGTCTGTCTGTCTGTCTGTAGATTTTGTTTCTATGGCAAACGGTTTTTTTTTATCAAGGGAAATTTTTTTTGGCAAACGATAACAGCCGCAAATTCAAACAGAATTAAATAATGTTTCGTATACAGCCCTGAATTGTAGAGTTCTCAAGATCTATTGTTTTTGGTGAAGATCGGTTAAGGGAAAGGGGTAGTTTACCTGTAACATTTTATGTTTTAACAAGGGTATTTCCTATGGCAAACGATAACAGCCGCAAATTCAAACAGAATCAAAAGATTATTTGCATACAGCCCTAAATTGTAGAGTTCTCAAGACCTATTGTTTTTGGTGAAGATCGGTTGAGGGAAAGGGGTAGTTTAACTGCAACATTTTTTTAACAAGGGTATTTTCTATGGCAAACGATAACAGCCGCACATTCAAACAAAATCAAATAATGTTTTGCATACAGCCCTGATTTGTAGAGTACTCAAGACCTATTGTTTTTGGTGAAGATCGGTTAAGGGGAAGGGGTAGTTTACCTGCAACGTTTTTTTATCAAGCGTATTTTCTATGGCAAACGATAACAGCCGCAAATTCATACAGAATCAAAAACTATTTTGCATACAGCCCTGAATTGTAGAGTTCTCAAGACCTATAGTTTTTGGTAAAGATCGGTTGAGGGAAAGGGGTAGTTTACCAGCAACGTTTTTTTATCAACGGTATTTTCTATGGCAAACGATAACAGCCGCAAATTCAAACAGAATCAAATAATGTTTTGCATGCAGCCCTGATTTGTAGAGTACTCAAGACCCATTGTTTTTGGTGAAGATCGGTTAAGGGAAAGGGGTAGTTTACCTGCAACGTTTTTTTATCAAGCGTATTTTCTATGGCAAACGATAACAGCCGCAAATTCAAACAGGATCAAATAATTTTTTGCATACGTCCCTGAATTGTAGAGGTCTCAAGGACTTTCGATTTTGGTGAAGATCGGTGAAGGGGTAGTTTACCTGCAACCTTTTACGTTTTAACAAGAGTAAAGAACTTGAAAATTTATTTAAACTTTTTCAAACAATGGTAATTGTTAAAAATAAAATAATTTTGTTGCCAAGCAATAAAATTAAAATTTTTTCATTTTAATGTAAATCATGTATAAGAGAAAATATATCGCGCTTGGCAGGCGATATTAAGATTTAAATATAAATCTTAGAATATGGAAGTCATGTATGGTTCTCCATACCGATATTTACTTCCATATTCCTTAAGGAATGGAAGTATGGTGATGGCAAAAAAAATCGTGTTCGAGATTATTGCAGATTCTGATTCTACTACACTCAAAACATGAAAAAAAGTCGTTTTCCGAAAAGTGTCTGTGTGTGTGTCTGTCTGTGTGTCTGTCTGTCTGTGTGTCTGTCTGTAGATTTTTTTTGGCAAACGATAACTGCCGCAAATTCAAACAGAATCAAATAATTTTTTGCATACAGCCCTGATTGGTAGAGTACTCGCGACATTTTGTTTTTGGTGAAGATCGGTTGAGGGAAAGGGGTAGTTTACCAGCAACGGTTTTTTTTTATCAAGGGAAATTTTTTTTTTGGCAAACGATAACAGCCGCAAATTCAAACAGAATCAAATAATCTTTCGCATACAGCCTTGAATTGTAGAGATCTCAAGACTTATTGTTTTTGGTGAAGATCGGTTAAGGGAAAGGGGTAGTTTACCTGTAACGTTGTATGTTTTAACAAGGGCATTTCAAATGGCAAACGATAACAGCCGCAAATTCAAACAGAATCAAAAGGTTATTTGCATACAGCCCTAAATTGTAGAGTTCTCAAGACCTATTGTTTTTGGTGAAGATCGGTTAAGGGAAAGGGGTTGTTTACTGACAACTCTTTTTAACAATGGTATTTTCTATGGCAAACGATAAAAGCCGCAAGTTCAAACAGAATCAAATAATTTTCTGCATACAGCCCTGATTTGTAGAGTACTCAAGACTTATTGTTTTTGGTGAAGATCGGTTGAGGGGAAGGGGTAGTTTACCAGCAACATTTTTTTTTCTATGGCAAACGATGACTGCCGCAAATTCAAACAGAATCAAATATTTTTTTGCATACATCCCTGAATTGTAGAGGTCTCAAGGACTTTCGATTTTGGTGAAGATCGGTTAAGGGGAAGGGGTAGTTTACCAGCAACCTTTTATGTTTTAACAAGAGTAAAGTACTTGAAAATTTATTTAAACTTTTTGAAACAATGGTAATTGTTGAAAATAAAATAATTTTGTTGCCAGGTAACAAAAATAAAGTCATTTTGATTATAAAATATAAATATTTACAAGAAAAGAATTTTCAGTTTTCAAAATTTAAATATATTTTTATAAAACAATGGGTTCTTCATTGAGGTGGGGACTTGACGACAGTGACAGGGCTTTCCACCAAATTCAGCAGAGTGACAGGTAGGCCCAACTCTGATTGGCTCCTCAGATTTCCCCGTTAGTAGGTTCTATGAAAATATTTTATTTCAAAAATGATTTTAAATATAAATCTTAGATATGTTTTATAAATCTCATGTTTTATGTTTTAACATGGGTAATTTTTTATATGACGAACCATCACTGCCGTAAATTCAAACAGAATCAAATAATTTTTTACATATGTGCCTGAGCTGTAGAGAACTCAATGTCTGTTGATTTTGGTGAAGATCGGTTACGGGGAAAGGGCAGTTTACCTGAAACATTTTTTGTTGTAACATGAGTAAAGTACTTAATTTTGATAAAGTATCCTGATAAGATCTTAATAATCCACTGTAGAAACGTAGATGAAATATCTATAAATGAAGAGGCTAGTTGAACGGGCTGGGGGTAATTTTCTATAAATCAAAATTATAGTTGAAGGGGGAGGGGATAATTTTTTTTTATATGTGTACTACGTTATTGGCAACAAAGAAGTATTTTTTTGTTAAAATTCCTTCCCTGGCTGTTTGGCTGAAAATGATTTTAAATATAAATCTTAGAATATGGAAGTCATGTATGGTTCTCCATACCGATATTCTTAATGTTCGTTTAATCTGAGTCTTTTGGTTACGAACAAATATTAATAAGATGATAATAAAGTACACTAGCTTACATTGATGGTACTTATATACTATTAGATTTGATTACAATTCGTTCCTGAAGTGTTAAAAAGTGGGTGTTAAGAGTTCGTAATTTATTTTCTGGTTTCATACAAGTTTAGTTTTTTATTTTCGATTAATCTTTGAAAGAAATTTGATCAGCAGTTCGTAGTGAGAGTTATTTGTGTTGTGAGAAAAAGTTAATAAAAATTTATTCCATAAATTCGGGAATTTCAGATATACTTATCAAATCTGTTGAATTCGGGTGAAGAGTTACTCAGTTCTAGTTAGGTTGGGTCCTTTTGATCATCAATCTTCCATCATTTATGATTTGGAGTTAGCCTGGCTTCTTTTTCAGATAATGTGGATTAAATAATTAATTTAGAATTTGAAAATCTGGTCTGTGGTCTCTGTTGAATTGATTAGTTCTTCATCAGACTTCTTGCGTCTTCATTTTAGTAATTTTGATTGATTTTTGACTGTTTTAAATTAAAATTGAGTTGACTATGGTTTGGCTTCTATCTGTCTTGAGCGTCAATAATGAACTAACTCTTTTTAACAGAATTATAATAAATAACGTTCCGTTGTTATGGCAACTGTCTGTCTCTTATTGGCTGATCATATTTTATGTCTATTGTTATAATATTTGATTTTTAATTAAAAAAAAAGACTAAATATCTTTTGATTACTATTATTCTTCTGTCTTCTTATCTATGTATGAGATATTATCACAGCTGTTTATATTCTCTTTCAAAGATCATTTTGACATCCCACAAAGCTGGGTTTGTTTATGTATTAAAGTTTTGACAATAATGTTAATATTTCTTTTAACAACCTGAAGGTTGTTTTAAGACCTGAGGATGTCTACAATTTAAGGCTGTATACAAATAATCTTTTGATTCTGTTTGAATTTGGGGCTGTTATCGTTTGCCATATAAAATACCCTTGTTAAAACATAAAATGTTGCAGGTAAACTACCCCTTTCCCTTAACGGATCTTCACCAAAAACAATAGGTCTTGAGAACTCTACAATTCAGGGCTGTATGCGAAACATTATTTGATTCTGTTTGAATTTACGGCTGTTATCGTTTGCCAAAAAAAAAAATTCCCTTAATAAAAAAAAACCGTTGCAGGTAAACTACCTCTTTCCCTTAACCGATCTTCACCAAAAACAACAGGTCGTGAGTACTCTACAAATCAGGGCTATATGCAATAACTTATTTGATTCTGTTTGAATTTACGGCTGTTATCGTTTCCCACAGAAAAAAAATCTAGAGACAGACACACACACAGACACTTTTCGAAAAACACTTTTTTTCATGTTTTGAGTGTAGTACAATCAGAATCTGCAATAATCTCGAACACGATTTTTTTTTGCCATCACCATACTTCCATTTCCTTAAGGAATATGGAAGTAAAAATTACCCTTGATAAAAAAAAACCGTTGCAGGTAAACTACCTCTTTCCCTTAACCGATCTTCACCAAAAACAACAGGTCGTGAGTACTCTACAAATCAGGGCTATATGCAAAAAATTATTTGATTCTATTTGAATTTGCGGCTGTTATCGTTTGCCATAGAAAAAAATCTACAGACAGACACACAGACACTTTTCGAAAAACAATTTTTTTTCATGTTTTGAGTGTAGTACAATCAGAATCTGCATTAATCTCGAACACGATTGTTTTTGCCATCACAATACTTCCATTTCCTTAAGGAACATGGAAGTAAAATATCGGTATGGAGAACCATACATGACTTCCATGTTCTAAGATTTATATTTAAAATCATATTCGAAATGAAATATTTCCATAGAAACTACGTCTTTCTACTTATTGCTTCAGCATTAACCACAGTACTGTGGTCACAAACGTATACCACCTCACGTTTTCGCACTCGATTTTCACTGCTGATGGCAGTTGATGGCATTGCAGTAAAGGCTGGTTTTACAGAAAACGTTGGACTACGGCTAAACAGCCCGGGAAGAAATTTTAACAAAAAAACTACTTCTTTGTTGCCGATAACGTAGTACACATAACAAATTCTCCCCTCCACCTTCAACTATAATTTTCAATAATAGAAATTACCCCCACCCCGTTCACCTAACCTCTTCACTTATAGATATTTCATCTACGTTTCTACAGTGGATTATTATGAGCTTCTTATCAGGATAATTTATTTATAAAAATTAAGTACTTTACTCTCGTTAAATCATAAAATGTTTCAGGTAAACTACCCCTTTCTCTTAACCGATCTTCTCCAAAATCAATAGACCTTCAGTCCTCTACAATTCAGGGATGCATGCAAAAAAATATTTGATTCTCTTTGAATGTGCAGCAGTTATCGTTCGTCATGAAAACATTTCTCTTGTTACAACTTAAAATGTTGCCGGTAAACTACCCCTTTCCCTTAACCGATCTTCACCAAAATCAACAGACCTTGAGTTCTCTAAAACTCATGAAAGTGTGCAAAAAATTATTTGATTCTCTTTGAATTTTCGGCAGTTATCGTTCGTCATAAAAAATTAACCTTTTTAAAACAAAAAACGTTGCTGATAAACTACCCCTTTACCTTAACCGATCTTCAACAAAATCAACAGACCTTGAGTTCTCTTTAGTTCAAAAAGGTATGCAAAAACGTAGTTGATTCTGTTTGAATTTACGTCAGTTATCGTTCGTCATATAAAAAATTACCCTTGTCAAAACATAAAATGTTGCAGGTAAAACACCCCTTTCCCTTAACCGATCTTCACCAACACCAATAAGTATTGAGAACTCTACACTGTATGCAAAACATCATTTGATTCTGTTTGAATATGCGGCTCTTAACGTTTGCCATAGAACATACCCTTTTAAAACATAAAACGTAGCAGGTAAACTACCCCTTTCACTTAACCGATCTTCACCAAAAACAATAGGTCTTGAGTACTCTACAAATCAAGGCACTATGCAAAACATTATTTAATTCTGTTGAATTTGCGGCTATTATCGTTTACCATAAAAAAATTACCCCCTTTATAAAAAACCGTTGCTGGTAAACTACCCATTTCCCTTAACCGATCTTCACCAAAAACAATAGGTCTTGAGTACTCTACAAATCAGGGCTGCATGCAAAAATTTATTTGATTATGTTTGAGTTTGCGGCTGATATCGTTTGCGAAAAAAATACCCTTGATAAAAAAAAGTTGCCGGTAAACTACCCATTTCCCTTAACCGATCTTCACCAAAAACAATAGATCTTGAGTACTCTACAAATGAAGGCACTATGCAAAAAACATTATTTGATTCTGTTTGAATTTGCGGCTATTATCGTTTACCATATAAAAATTACCCCTTGATAAAAACCCGTTGCAGGTAAACTACCCCTTCCCCTTAACCGATCTTCACCAAAAACAAAAGGCCTTGAGAACTCTACAAATCAGGCCTGTATGCAGAAAATTATTTGATTCTGTTTGAATTTGCGGCTGTTATCGTTTGCCATAGAAAATACCCTTGTTAAAAAAACGTTGCCGGTAAACTACCCCTTTCCCTCAACCGATCTTTACCAAAAACAACAGGTCTTGAGAACTCTACAATTTAGGGCTGTATGCAAATAATCTTTTGATTCTGTTTGAATTTGCGGCTGTTATCGTTTGCCAAAAAAAGAAAAAATTCCCTTGATAAAAAAAAACCGTTGCCGGTAAACTACCCCTTGCCTTCAACCGATCTTCACCAAAAACAATAGGTAACGAGTACTCTACAAATCAGGGCTGTATGCGAAAAATTATTTGATTCTGTTTGAATTTGCGGCAGTTATCGTTTGCCATAGAAAAAAATACGCTTGAAAAAAAATGTTGCCGGTAAACTATCCCTTCCCCTCAACCGATCTTCACCAAAAACAATAGGTCTTGAGTACTCTACAAATCAGGGCTGTATGCAGAAAATTATTTGATTCTGTTTGAATATGCGGCTCTTAACGTTTGCCATAGAACATACCCTTTTAAAACATAAAACGTAGCAGGTAAACTACCCCTTTCACTTAACCGATCTTCACCAAAAACAATAGGTCTTGAGTACTCTACAAATCAAGGCACTATGCAAAACATTATTTAATTCTGTTGAATTTGCGGCTATTATCGTTTACCATAAAAAATTACCCCCTTTATAAAAAACCGTTGCTGGTAAACTACCCATTTCCCTTAACCGATCTTCACCAAAAACAATAGGTCTTGAGTACTCTACAAATCAGGGCTGCATGCAAAAATTTATTTGATTATGTTTGAGTTTGCGGCTGATATCGTTTGCGAAAAAAATACCCTTGATAAAAAAAAGTTGCCGGTAAACTACCCATTTCCCTTAACCGATCTTCACCAAAAACAATAGATCTTGAGTACTCTACAAATGAAGGCACTATGCAAAACATTATTTGATTCTGTTTGAATTTGCGGCTATTATCGTTTACCATATAAAAATTACCCCTTGATAAAAACCCGTTGCAGGTAAACTACCCCTTCCCCTTAACCGATCTTCACCAAAAACAAAAGGTCTTGAGAACACTACAATTTAGGGCTGTATGCAAATAATCTTTTGATTCTGTTTGAATTTGCGGCTATTATCGTTTACCATATAAAAATTACCCCTTGATAAAAACCCGTTGCAGGTAAACTACCCCTTCCCCTTAACCGATCTTCACCAAAAACAAAAGGCCTTGAGAACTCTACAAATCAGGGCTGTATGCAGAAAATTATTTGATTCTGTTTGAATTTGCGGCTGTTATCGTTTGCCATAGAAAATACCCTTGTTAAAAAAACGTTGCCGGTAAACTACCCCTTTCCCTCAACCGATCTTTACCAAAAACAACAGGTCTTGAGAACTCTACAATTTAGGGCTGTATGCAAATAATCTTTTGATTCTGTTTGAATTTGCGGCTGTTATCGTTTGCCAAAAAAAGAAAAAATTCCCTTGATAAAAAAAAACCGTTGCCGGTAAACTACCCCTTGCCTTCAACCGATCTTCACCAAAAACAATAGGTAACGAGTACTCTACAAATCAGGGCTGTATGCAGAAAATTATTTGATTCTGTTTGAATTTGCGGCTGGTATCGTTTACCATAAAAAATACCCTTGTTAAAAAAACGTTGTAGGTAAACTACCCATTTCCCTTAACCGATCTTCACCAAAAACAATATGTCTTGAGAACTCTACAACTCAGAGCTGTATGCGAAACATTATTTGATTCTGTTTGAATTTGCGGCTGTTATCGTTTGCCAAAAAAAAAAATTTCCCTTGATAAAAAAAACCGTTGCTGGTAAACTACCCCTTCCCCTCAACCGATCTTCACCAAAAACAACAGGTCGCGAGTACTCTACAAATCAGGACTGTATGCAAAAAATTATTTGATTCTGTTTGAATTTGCGGCAGTTATCGTTTGCCATAGAAAATACGCTTGATAAAAAACGTTGCCGGTAAACTACCCCTTCCCCTCAACCAATCTTCACCAAAAACAATAGGTCTTGAGTACTCTACAAATCAGGGCTGTATGCAGAACATTATTTGATTCTGTTTGAATTTACGGCTGTTATCGTTTGCCATAGAAAATACCCTTGTTAAAAAAACGTTGTAGGTAAACTACCCCTTTCCCTTAACCGATCTTCACCAAAAACAAAAGGTGTTGAGAACTCTACAATTTAGGGCAGTATGCAAAACATTATTTGATTATGTTTGAATTTGCAGCTGTTATCGTTTGCCATAGTAAATACCATTGTTAAAACATAAAACGGTACTGGTAAACTACCCCTTTCCCTTAACCGATCTTTACCAAAATCAACAGATCGTGAGAACTCTACAATTCAGGGCTGTATGCGAAACATTATTTGATTTTGTTTGAATTTGCGGCTGTTATCGTTTGCCAAACAAACAAAATTACCCTTGATAAAAAAAAACCGTTGCGGGTAAACTACCCCTTTTCCTCAACCGATCTTCACCAAAAACAACAGGTCGCGAGTACTCTACAAATCAGGGCTGTATGCCAACAATTATTTGATTCTGTTTGAATTTGCGGCTGTTATCGTTTGCCATAAAAAAAATCTACAGACACACACACAGATAGACAGACAGACAGACATACAGACAGACAGACACACACACAGACACTTTTCGGAAAAAGACTTTTTTTCATGTTTTGAGTGTAGTAGAATCAGAATCTACAATAATCACGAACACGATTTTTTTTGCCATCACCATACTTCCATTCCTTAAGGAATATGGAAGTAAAAAATACCCCCCTTAAAAAAAACGTTGCTGGTAAACTACCCCTTCCCCTTAACTGATCTTCACTAAAACCAACAGGTCTTGAGAACTCTATAATTCAGGGCTGTATGCAAAAGAGTAGTTGATTCTGTTTGAATTTGCGGCTGTTATCGTTTGCCATAGAAAAATATCGGTATGGAGAACCATACATGACTTCCATATTCTAAGATTTATATTTAAAATCATTTTCAGCCAAACAGCCAGGGAAGGAATTTTAACAAAAAAATACTTCTTTGTTGCCAATAACGTAGTACACATATAAAAAAAAATTATCCCCACCCCCTTCAACTATAATTTTGATTTATAGAAAATTACCCCCAGCCCGTTCAACTAGCCTCTTCATTTATAGATATTTCATCTACGTTTCTACAGTGGATTATTAAAATCTTATCAGGATACTTTATCAAAATTAAGTACTTTACTCATGTTACAACAAAAAATGTTTCAGGTAAACTGCCCTTTCCCCGTAACCGATCTTCACCAAAATCAACAGACATTGAGTTCTCTATAGCTCAGGCACATATGTAAAAAATTATTTGATTCTGTTTGAATTTACGGCAGTTATGGTTCGTCATATAAAAAATTACCCATGTTAAAACATAAAAAAAGAGATTTATAAAACATATCTAAGATTTATATTTAAAATCATTTTTGAAATAAAATATTTTCATAGAACCTACTAACGCTGGGGAAATCTGAGGAGCCAATCAGAGTTGGGCCTACCTGTCACTCTGCTGAATTTGGTGGAAAGCCCTGTCACTGTCGTCAAAGTATCAGCCTTGACAGGGTCCTCTTTTTCTGCAAAATGGGAGAGGCTTGAGATGGAGTGAGTGACATGGTCCCCACCTCAATGAAGAACCCATTGTTTTATAAAAATATTTTTAAATTTTGAAAACTGAAAATTCTTTTCTTGTTGTAAATATTTATATTTTATAATCAAAATGACTTTATTTTTGTTACCTGGCAACAAAATTATTTTATTTTCAACAATTACCATTGTTTCAAAAAGTTTAAATAAATTTTCAAGTACTTTACTCTTCTTAAAACGTAAAAGGTTGCAGGTAAACTACCCCTTCCCCTTAACCGATCTTCACCAAAATCGAAAGTCCTTGAGACCTCTACTATTCAGGGATGTATGAAAAAACGTATTTGATTCTGTTCGAATTTGCGGCTGTTATCGTTTGCCATAGAAAATACGCTTGATAAAACAATGTTGCAGGTAAACTACCCCTTCCACTCAACCGATCTTCACCAAAAACAACAAGTCTTGAATAATCTACAAATCAGGGCTGTATGCAGAACATTATTTGATTCTGTTAGAATTTGCGGCTGTTATCGTTTGCCATAGAAAATACCCTTGTTAAAAAAAACGTTGTAGGTAAACTACCCCTTTCCCTTAACCGATCTTCACCAAAAACAAAAGGTGTTGAGAACTCTACAATTTAGGGCAGTATGCAAAACATTATTTGATTATGTTTGAATTTGCAGCTGTTATCGTTTGCCATAGTAAATACCATTGTTAAAACATAAAACGGTACTGGTAAACTACCCCTTTCCCTTAACCGATCTTTACCAAAATCAACAGATCGTGAGAACTCTACAATTCAGGGCTGTATGCGAAACATTATTTGATTTTGTTTGAATTTGCGGCTGTTATCGTTTGCCAAACAAACAAAATTACCCTTGATAAAAAAAAACCGTTGCGGGTAAACTACCCCTTTTCCTCAACCGATCTTCACCAAAAACAACAGGTCGCGAGTACTCTACAAATCAGGGCTGTATGCCAACAATTATTTGATTCTGTTTGAATTTGCGGCTGTTATCGTTTGCCATAAAAAAAATCTACAGACACACACACAGATAGACAGACAGACAGACATACAGACAGACAGACACACACACAGACACTTTTCGGAAAAAGACTTTTTTTCATGTTTTGAGTGTAGTAGAATCAGAATCTACAATAATCACGAACACGATTTTTTTTGCCATCACCATACTTCCATTCCTTAAGGAATATGGAAGTAAAAATTACCCTTGATAAAAAAAAACCGTTGCAGGTAAACTACCTCTTTCCCTTAACTGATCTTCACTAAAACCAACAGGTCTTGAGAACTCTATAATTCAGGGCTGTATGCAAAAGAGTAGTTGATTCTGTTTGAATTTGCGGCTGTTATCGTTTGCCATAGAAAAATATCGGTATGGAGAACCATACATGACTTCCATATTCTAAGATTTATATTTAAAATCATTTTCAGCCAAACAGCCAGGGAAGGAATTTTAACAAAAAAATACTTCTTTGTTGCCAATAACGTAGTACACATATAAAAAAAAATTATCCCCACCCCCTTCAACTATAATTTTGATTTATAGAAAATTACCCCCAGCCCGTTCAACTAGCCTCTTCATTTATAGATATTTCATCTACGTTTCTACAGTGGATTATTAAAATCTTATCAGGATACTTTATCAAAATTAAGTACTTTACTCATGTTACAACAAAAAATGTTTCAGGTAAACTGCCCTTTCCCCGTAACCGATCTTCACCAAAATCAACAGACATTGAGTTCTCTATAGCTCAGGCACATATGTAAAAAATTATTTGATTCTGTTTGAATTTACGGCAGTTATGGTTCGTCATATAAAAAATTACCCATGTTAAAACATAAAACATGAGATTTATAAAACATATCTAAGATTTATATTTAAAATCATTTTTGAAATAAAATATTTTCATAGAACCTACTAACGCTGGGGAAATCTGAGGAGCCAATCAGAGTTGGGCCTACCTGTCACTCTGCTGAATTTGATGGAAAGCCCTGTCACTGTCGTCAAAGTATCAGCCTTGACAGGGTCCTCTTTTTCTGCAAAATGGGAGAGGCTTGAGATGGAGTGAGTGATATGGTCCCCACCTCAATGAAGAACCCATTGTTTTATAAAAATATTTTTAAATTTTGAAAACTGAAAATTCTTTTCTTGTTGTAAATATTTATATTTTATAATCAAAATGACTTTATTTTTGTTACCTGGCAACAAAATTATTTTATTTTCAACAATTACCATTGTTTCAAAAAGTTTAAATAAATTTTCAAGTACTTTACTCTTGTTAAAACGTAAAAGGTTGCAGGTAAACTACCCCTTCCCCTTAACCGATCTTCACCAAAATCGAAAGTCCTTGAGACCTCTACTATTCAGGGATGTATGAAAAAACGTATTTGATTCTGTTCGAATTTGCGGCTGTTATCGTTTGCCATAGAAAATACGCTTGATAAAACAATGTTGCAGGTAAACTACCCCTTCCACTCAACCGATCTTCACCAAAAACAACAAGTCTTGAATAATCTACAAATCAGGGCTGTATGCAGAACATTATTTGATTCTGTTAGAATTTGCGGCTGTTATCGTTTGCCATAGAAAATACCCTTGTTAAAAAAACGTTGTAGGTAAACTACCCCTTTCCCTTAACCGATCTTCACCAAAAACAATACGTCTTGAGAACTCTACAATTTAGGGCTGTATGCAAATAATCTTTTGATTCTGTTTGAATTTGCGGCTGTTATCGTTTGCCATAGGAAATACCCTTGTTAAAACAGAAAACGTTACCGGTAAACTACCCCTTTCCCTTAACCGATCTTCACCAAAAACAATAGGTCTTGAGAACTCTACAATTCAGGGCTGTATGCGAAATATTATTTGATTCTGTGAATTTGCGGCTGTTATCGTTTGCCAAAAAAAAAAATTTCCCTTGATAAAAAAAACCGTTGCTGGTAAACTACCCCTTTCCATCAACCGATCTTCACCAAAAACAATAGGTCGCGAGTACTCTACAAATCAGGGCTGTATGCAAATAATCATTTGATTCTGTTTGAATTTGCGGCAGTTATCATTTGCCTTAGAAAAAAAATCTACAGACAGACACACAGACACACACACAGACAGACAGACAGACAGACACACACACACACAGACACTTTTCGGAAAACGACTTTTTTTCATGTTTTGAGTGTAGTAGAATCAGAATCTGCAATAATCTCGAACACGATTTTTTTTGCCATCACCATACTTCCATTCCTTAAGGAATATGGAAGTAAAAATTACAATTGTTTAAAAAAAAACCGTTGCAGGTAAACTATCCCTTTCCCTTAACCGATCTTCACCAAAATCAATGTGTCTTTAGAACTCTACAATTCAGGGCCGTATGCAAAAGAGTAGTTGATTCTGTTTGAATTTGCGGCTGTTATCGTTGGCAAAAAAAAAAAATTTTCCCGATAAAAAAAACGTTGCTGGTAAACTACCCCTTCCCCTTAACCGATCTTCACCAAAACCTATAGGTCTTTAGAACTCAATAATTCAGGGCTGTATGCAAAAGAGAAGTTGATTCTGTTTGAATTTGCGGCTGTTATCGTTTGCCATAGAAAAAAATTACACTTGTTTAAAAAAAAACGTTGCAGGTAAACTACCCCTTTCCCTTAACCGATCTCACCAAAATCAATAGGTCTTGAGAAATCTACAATTTAGGGCTGTATGCAAATAATCATTTGATTCTGTTTGAATTTGCGGCTCTTAACGTTTGCCATAGAAAATACCCTTTCAAAACATAAAACGTAGCTGGTAAACTACCCCTTTCCCTTAACCGATCTTTACCAAAATCAACAGATCTTGAGAACTCTAAAATTCAGGGCTGTATGCGAAAGAGTAGTTGATTCTGTTTGAATTTGCGGCTGTTATCGTTTGCCAAAGCAAACAATTACCCTTGATTAAAAAAAACCGTTGCCGGTAAACTACCGCTTTCCCTCAACCGATCTTCACCAAAAACAATAGGTCGTGAGTACTCTACAAATCAGGGCTGAATGCAAAAAATGATTTGATTCAGTTTGAATTTGCGGCTGTTATCGTTTGCCATAAAAAAAATCTACAGATAGACAGACAGACACACACACACAGACGCTTTTCGAAAAACGACTTTTTTTCATGGTTTGAGTGTAGTACAATCAGAATCTGCAATAATCTCGAACACGATTTTTTTTGCCATCACCATACTTCCACTTCCTTAAGGAACATGGAAGTAAAATGGTTCAGCAATCCTATCCAGGTGTGCTGTCATTATGAGTAAAATCGTTCTGTGACTCACACATGATTTTGGGATTTTACATGCAAAGCAAATTAGACAGTTGCGAATTTATAATAGAGATACAATCAGGGGCGGACTGGCTACGTCGGTTGGTCGGCGATCGCGGAGGGCCCCGGGCTCCGAGGAGGCTAAGGGGGCCCCCGTGCCATGAAATTTTTATTTTGAAAAAAAAAAACAAGATATATATATATTGTAACGAGCAGACTCTTATCGTCTCTTTAAAGTGAGTGTTTTTATCGTGTGTTAGCCCCACACGTTGTAGTCGTTACTTTACGTTTACTTACTTACTTTTTCTTTTTGTTACGCTGACGATGTCCGTCGCGATCTCACGAATTACCAGTACAATATCTCGCGAGTGTAAACCTTACCTGTCCTTTAATGAGTATATTTCATTCCCGGGTGGCGCCAAATTGTTTATGAAAACAATTAAAAAATATGAAATCGAGTGGTCGTTCTAGACGGTGTTGGCTGATTCAAATTACCCTCGCAATAGGCGGGCGTATGAATCTCGCTAGTAGTTCGCTGTGTTGCCGACGTCTAACGCTGGCCCTCAATTTCGCTCGTCGCTAAAGTACACAAACACTATAATGCAATTTACAATGAAATAAAGGACGGTTATTACAACTCAGTACTAGTTTATTAACGTGAAATTATCAGTTATTCAATTCAATACAAAATTTTATACTGTTATTAAACAAAGTTGCTCCAGCAATAAATAGACAATTTTCCTCAGGTTGGCTAAAGTTGATTAAACGTTACTAGATCGACATGCTGTAATTTTGTGTTTATTTTCTTAATGTTCGTTTAATCTGAGTTCTTTTGGTTACGAACAAATATTAATAAGATGATAATAAAGTACACTAGCTTACATTGATGGTACTTATATACTATTAGATTTGATTACAATTCGTTCCTGAAGTGTTAAAAAGTGGGTGTTAAGAGTTCGTAATTTATTTTCTGGTTTCATACAAGTTTAGTTTTTTATTTTCGATTAATCTTTGAAAGAAATTTGATTATCAGTTCGTAGTGAGAGTTATTTGTGTTGTGAGAAAAAGTTAATAAGAATTTATTCCATAAATTCGGGTATTTCAGATATACTTATCAAATCTGTTGAAATCGGGTGAAGAGTTACTCAGTTCTAGTTAGGTTGGGTCCTTTTGATCGTCAATCTTTCATCATTTATGATTTGGAGTTAGCCTGGCTTCTTTTTCAGATAATGTGGATTAAATAATTAATTTAGAATTTGAAAATCTGGTCTGTGGTCTCTGTTGAATTGATTAGTTCTTCATCAGACTTCTTGCGTCTTCATTTTATTAAATTTTGATTGATTTTTGACTGTTTTAAATTAAAATTGAGTTGACTATGGTTTGGCTTCTATCTGTCTTGAGCGTCAATAATGAACTAACTCTTTTTAACAGAATTATAATAAATAACGTTCCGTTGTTATGGCAACTGTCTGTCTCTTATTGGCTGATCATATTTTATGTCTATTGTTATAATATTTGAATTTTAATTAAAAAAAAAGACTAAATATCTTTTGATTACTATTATTCTTCTGTCTTCTTATCTATGTATGAGATATTATCACAGCTGTTTATATTCTCTTTCAAAGATCATTTTGACATCCCACAAAGCTGGGTTTGTTTATGTATTAAAGTTTTGACAATAATGTTAATATTTCTTTTAACAACCTGAAGGTTGTTTTAAGACCTGAGGATGTCTACAATTTAAGGCTGTATACAAATAATCTTTTGATTCTGTTTGAATTTGGGGCTGTTATCGTTTGCCATATAAAATACCCTTGTTAAAACATAAAATGTTGCAGGTAAACTACCCCTTTCCCTTAACGGATCCTCACCAAAAACAATAGGTCTTGAGAACTCTACAATTCAGGGCTGTATGCGAAACATTATTTGATTCTGTTTGAATTTGCGGCTGTTATCGTTTGCCAAAAAAAAATTTCCTTGATAAAAAAAAACCGTTGCCGGTAAACTACCTCTTTCCCTTAACCGATCTTCACCAAAAACAACAGGTCGTGAGTACTCTACCAATCAGGGCTATATGCAAAAAATTATTTGATTCTATTGGAATTTGCGGCTGTTATCGTTTGCCATAGAAAAAATCTACAGACAGACACACAGATAGACACACAGACACTTTTCGAAAAACGATTTTTTTTCATGTTTTGAGTGTAGTACAATCAGAATCTGCAATAATCTCGAACACGATTGTTTGTGCCATCACAATACTTCCATTTCCTGAAGGAACATGGAAGTAAAATATCGGTACGGAGAACCATACATGACTTCCATGTTCTAAGATTTATATTTAAAATCATATTCGAAATGAAATATTTCCATAGAAACTACGTCTTTCTACTTATTGCTTCAGCATTAACCACAGTACTGTGGTCACAAACGTATACCACCTCACGTTTTCGCACTCGATTTTCACTGCTGATGGCAGTTGATGGCATTGCAGTAAAGTCTGGTTTTACAGAAAACGTTGGACTACGGCTAAACAGCCCGGGAAGAAATTTTAACAAAAAAACTACTTCTTTGTTGCCGATAACGTAGTACACATAACAAATTCTCCCCTCCACCTTCAACTATAATTTTTAATAATAGAAAATTACCCCCACCCCGTTCACCTAACCTCTTCACTTATAGATATTTCATCTACGTTTCTACAGTGGATTATTATGAGCTTCTTATCAGGATAATTTATTTATAAAAATTAAGTACTTTACTCTCGTTAAATCATAAAATGTTTCAGGTAAACTACCCCTTTCTCTTAACCGATCTTCTCCAAAATCAATAGACCTTCAGTCCTCTACAATTCAGGGATGCATGCAAAAAAATATTTGATTCTCTTTGAATGTGCAGCAGTTATCGTTCGTCATGAAAACATTTCTCTTGTTACAACTTAAAATGTTGCCGGTAAACTACCCCTTTCCCTTAACCGATCTTCACCAAAATCAACAGACCTTGAGTTCTCTAAAACTCATGAAAGTGTGCAAAAAATTATTTGATTCTCTTTGAATTTTCGGCAGTTATCGTTCGTCATAAAAAATTAACCTTTTTAAAACAAAAAACGTTGCTGATAAACTACCCCTTTACCTTAACCGATCTTCAACAAAATCAACAGACCTTGAGTTCTCTTTAGTTCAAAAAGGTATGCAAAAACGTAGTTGATTCTGTTTGAATTTACGTCAGTTATCGTTCGTCATATAAAAAATTACCCTTGTCAAAACATAAAATGTTGCAGGTAAAACACCCCTTTCCCTTAACCGATCTTCACCAACACCAATAAGTATTGAGAACTCTACACTGTATGCAAAACATCATTTGATTCTGTTTGAATTTGCGGCTGTTATCGTTTGCCATAGAAAAATATCGGTATGGAGAACCATACATGACTTCCATATTCTAAGATTTATATTTAAAATCATTTTCACCCAAACAGCCAGGCTGTGTCTTACCTGCCTTTTTATTGCTGTATTAAATGAAAAATATTATATTACATTAAAATGAAAAAATTATAATTTTATTGCCTGGCAACAAAATTATTTTATTTTTAACAATTACCATTGTTTCAAAAAGTTTAAATAAATTTTCAAGTACTTTACTCTTGTTAAAACGTAAAAGGTTGCTGGTAAACTACCCCTTCCCCTTAACCGATCTTCACCAAAATCGAAAGTCATTGAGACCTCTACAATTCAGGGACGTATGCTAAAAATTATTTGATTCTGTTTGAATTTGCGGCTGCTATCGTTTGCCATAGAAAATACGCTTGATAAAAAAACGTTGCCGGTAAACTACCCCTTCCCCTTAACCGATCTTCACCAAAAACAATAGGTCTTGAGTACTCTACAAATCAGGGCTGTATGCAAAACATTATTTGATTCTGTTTGAATTTGCGGCTGTTATCGTTTACCATAGAAAATACCCTTGTTAAAAAAACGTTGCAGGTAAACTACCCCTTTACCTCAACCGATCTTCACCAAAAACAATAGGTCTTGAGAACTCTACAATTTAGGGCTGTATGCAAATAATCTTTTGAATCTGTTTGAATTTGCGGCTGTTATCGTTTGCCATAGGAAATACCCTTGTTAAAACATAAAACGTTACAGGTAAACTACCCCTTTCCCTTAACCGATCTTCACCAGAAACAACAGCTCTTGAGTACTCTACAAATCAGGGCTGTACGCAAAACATTATTTGATTCTGTTTGAATTTGCGGCTGTTATCGTTTGCCATAGAAAATACCCTTTTTAAAAAAACGTTGCAGGTAAACTACCCCTTTCCCTTAACCGATCTTCACCTAAAACAATAGGTCTTGAGAACTCTACAATTTAGGGCTGTATGCAAATAATCTTTTGATTCTGTTTGAATTTGCGGCTGTTATCGTTTGCCATAAGAAATACCCTTGTTAAAACATAAAACGTTACAGGTAAACTACCCCTTTCCCTTAACCGATCTTCACCAAAATCAAAAGACCTTGAGAACTCTACAATTCAGGGCTGTATGCGAAACATTATTTCATTCTGTATGAATGTGCGGCTGTTATCGTTTGCCAAACAAACAAAATTACCCTTGCTAAAAAAAAACCGTTGCAGGTAAACTACCCCTTTCCCTCAACCGATCTTCACCAAAAACAATAGGTCGCGAGTACCCTGCAAATCAGTGCTGCATGCAAAAACTTATTTGATTCTGTTTGAATTTGCGGCAGTTATCGTTTGCCATAGAAAAAAAATCTACAGACAGACAGACACACAGACAGACAGACAGACACACAGACACTTTTCGGAAAACGACTTTTTTTCATGTTTTGAGTGTAGTACAATCAGAATCTGCAATAATCTCGAACACGATTTTTTTTGCCATCACCATACTTCCATTCCTTAAGGAATATGGAAGTAAAAATTACACTTGTTTAAAAAAAAACGTTGCAGGTAAACTACCCCTTTCCCTTAACCGATCTCACCAAAATCAATAGGTCTTGAGAAATCTACAATTTAGGGCTGTATGCAAATAATCATTTGATTCTGTTTGAATTTGCGGCTCTTAACGTTTGCCATAGAAAATACCCTTTCAAAACATAAAACGTAGCTGGTAAACTACCCCTTTCCCTTAACCGATCTTTACCAAAATCAACAGATCTTGAGAACTCTAAAATTCAGGGCTGTATGCGAAAGAGTAGTTGATTCTGTTTGAATTTGCGGCTGTTATCGTTTGCCAAAGCAAACAATTACCCTTGATTAAAAAAAACCGTTGCCGGTAAACTACCGCTTTCCCTCAACCGATCTTCACCAAAAACAATAGGTCGTGAGTACTCTACAAATCAGGGCTGAATGCAAAAAATGATTTGATTCAGTTTGAATTTGCGGCTGTTATCGTTTGCCATAGAAAAAAAATCTACAGATAGACAGACAGACACACACACACAGACGCTTTTCGAAAAACGACTTTTTTTCATGTTTTGAGTGTAGTACAATCAGAATCTGCAATAATCTCGAACACGATTTTTTTTGCCATCACCATACTTCCACTTCCTTAAGGAACATGGAAGTAAAATGGTTCAGCAATCCTATCCAGGTGTGCTGTCATTATGAGTAAAATCGTTCTGTGACTCACACATGATTTTGGGATTTTACATGCAAAGCAAATTAGACAGTTGCGAATTTATAATAGAGATACAATCAGGGGCGGACTGGCTACGTCGGTTGGTCGGCGATCGCGGAGGGCCCCGGGCTCCGAGGAGGCTAAGGGGGCCCCCGTGCCATGAAATTTTTATTTTGAAAAAAAAACAAGATCTATATATTGTAACGAGCAGACTCTTATCGTCTCTTTAAAGCGAGTGTTTTTATCGTGTCTTAGCCCCACACGTTGTAGTCGTTACTTTACGTTTACTTACTTACTTTTTCTTTTTGTTACGCTGACGATGTCCGTCGCGATCTCACGAATTACCAGTACAATATCTCGCGAGTGTAAACCTTACCTGTCCTTTAATGAGTATATTTCATTCCCGGGTGGCGCCAAATTGTTTATGAAAACAATTAAAAAATATGAAATCGAGTGGTCGTTCTAGACGGTGTTGGCTGATTCAAATTACCCTCGCAATAGGCGGGCGTATGAATCTCGCTAGTAGTTCGCTGTGTTGCCGACGTCTAACGCTGGCCCTCAATTTCGCTCGTCGCTAAAGTACACAAACACTATAATGCAATTTACAATGAAATAAAGGACGGTTATTACAACTCAGTACTAGTTTATTAACGTGAAATTATCAGTTATTCAATTCAATACAAAATTATATACTGTTATTAAACAAAGTTGCTCCAGCAATAAATAGACAATTTTCCTCAGGTTGGCTAAAGTTGATTAAACGTTACTAGATCGACATGCTGTAATTTTGTGTTTATTTTCTTAATGTTCGTTTAATCTGAGTTCTTTTGGTTACGAACAAATATTAATAAGATGATAATAAAGTACACTAGCTTACATTGATGGTACTTATATACTATTAGATTTGATTACAATTCGTTCCTGAAGTGTTAAAAAGTGGGTGTTAAGAGTTCGTAATTTATTTTCTGGTTTCATACAAGTTTAGTTTTTTATTTTCGATTAATCTTTGAAAGAAATCTGATTATCAGTTCGTAGTGAGAGTTATTTGTGTTGTGAGAAAAAGTTAATAAGAATTTATTCCATAAATTCGGGTATTTCAGATATACTTATCAAATCTGTTGAAATCGGGTGAAGAGTTACTCAGTTCTAGTTAGGTTGGGTCCTTTTGATCGTCAATCTTTCATCATTTATGATTTGGAGTTAGCCTGGCTTCTTTTTCAGATAATGTGGATTAAATAATTAATTTAGAATTTGAAAATCTGGTCTGTGGTCTCTGTTGAATTGATTAGTTCTTCATCAGACTTCTTGCGTCTTCATTTTATTAAATTTTGATTGATTTTTGACTGTTTTAAATTAAAATTGAGTTGACTATGGTTTGGCTTCTATCTGTCTTGAGCGTCAATAATGAACTAACTCTTTTTAACAGAATTATAATAAATAACGTTCCATTGTTATGGCAACTGTCTGTCTCTTATTGGCTGATCATATTTTATGTCTATTGTTATAATATTTGAATTTTAATTAAAAAAAAAGACTAAATATCTTTTGATTACTATTATTCTTCTGTCTTCTTATCTATGTATGAGATATTATCACAGCTGTTTATATTCTCTTTCAAAGATCATTTTGACATCCCACAAAGCTGGGTTTGTTTATGTATTAAAGTTTTGACAATAATGTTAATATTTCTTTTAACAACCTGAAGGTTGTTTTAAGACCTGAGGATGTCTACAATTTAAGGCTGTATACAAATAATCTTTTGATTCTGTTTGAATTTGGGGCTGTTATCGTTTGCCATATAAAATACCCTTGTTAAAACATAAAATGTTGCAGGTAAACTACCCCTTTCCCTTAACGGATCCTCACCAAAAACAATAGGTCTTGAGAACTCTACAATTCAGGGCTGTATGCGAAACATTATTTGATTCTGTTTGAATTTGCGGCTGTTATCGTTTGCCAAAAAAAAATTTCCTTGATAAAAAAAAACCGTTGCCGGTAAACTACCTCTTTCCCTTAACCGATCTTCACCAAAAACAACAGGTCGTGAGTACTCTACCAATCAGGGCTATATGCAAAAAATTATTTGATTCTATTTGAATTTGCGGCTGTTATCGTTTGCCATAGAAAAAAATCTACAGACAGACACACAGACACTTTTCGAAAAACAATTTTTTTTCATGTTTTGAGTGTAGTACAATCAGAATCTGCATTAATCTCGAACACGATTGTTTTTGCCATCACAATACTTCCATTTCCTGAAGGAACATGGAAGTAAAATATCGGTACGGAGAACCATACATGACTTCCATGTTCTAAGATTTATATTTAAAATCATATTCGAAATGAAATATTTCCATAGAAACTACGTCTTTCTACTTATTGCTTCAGCATTAACCACAGTACTGTGGTCACAAACGTATACCACCTCACGTTTTCGCACTCGATTTTCACTGCTGATGGCAGTTGATGGCATTGCAGTAAAGTCTGGTTTTACAGAAAACGTTGGACTACGGCTAAACAGCCCGGGAAGAAATTTTAACAAAAAAACTACTTCTTTGTTGCCGATAACGTAGTACACATAACAAATTCTCCCCTCCACCTTCAACTATAATTTTTAATAATAGAAAATTACCCCCACCCCGTTCACCTAACCTCTTCACTTATAGATATTTCATCTACGTTTCTACAGTGGATTATTATGAGCTTCTTATCAGGATAATTTATTTATAAAAATTAAGTACTTTACTCTCGTTAAATCATAAAATGTTTCAGGTAAACTACCCCTTTCTCTTAACCGATCTTCTCCAAAATCAATAGACCTTCAGTCCTCTACAATTCAGGGATGCATGCAAAAAAATATTTGATTCTCTTTGAATGTGCAGCAGTTATCGTTCGTCATGAAAACATTTCTCTTGTTACAACTTAAAATGTTGCCGGTAAACTACCCCTTTCCCTTAACCGATCTTCACCAAAATCAACAGACCTTGAGTTCTCTAAAACTCATGAAAGTGTGCAAAAAATTATTTGATTCTCTTTGAATTTTCGGCAGTTATCGTTCGTCATAAAAAAATTAACCTTTTTAAAACAAAAAACGTTGCTGATAAACTACCCCTTTACCTTAACCGATCTTCAACAAAATCAACAGACCTTGAGTTCTCTTTAGTTCAAAAAGGTATGCAAAAACGTAGTTGATTCTGTTTGAATTTACGTCAGTTATCGTTCGTCATATAAAAAATTACCCTTGTCAAAACATAAAATGTTGCAGGTAAAACACCCCTTTCCCTTAACCGATCTTCACCAACACCAATAAGTATTGAGAACTCTACACTGTATGCAAAACATTTGATTCTGTTTGAATATGCGGCTCTTAACGTTTGCCCCTGTTATCGATTGCCAAAAAAAAAAATTTCCCTTGATAAAAAAAACCGTTGCAGGTAAACTACCCCTTCCCCTCAACCGATCTTCACCAAAAACAACAGGTCGCGAGTACTCTACAAATCAGGGCTGTATGCAAAAATTATTTGATTCTGTTTGAATTTGCGGCAGTTATCGTTTGCCATAGAAAATACGCTTGATAAAAAACGTTGCCGGTAAACTACCCCTTCCCCTCAACCAATCTTCACCAAAAACAATAGGTCTTGAGTACTCTACAAATCAGGGCTGTATGCAGAAAATTATTTGATTCTGTTTGAATTTACGGCTGTTATCGTTTGCCATAGAAAATACCCTTGTTAAAAAAACGTTGTAGGTAAACTACCCCTTTCCCTTAACCGATCTTCACCAAAAACAAAAGGTGTTGAGAACTCTACAATTTAGGGCAGTATGCAACACATTATTTGATTATGTTTGAATTTGCGGCTGTTATCGTTTGCCATAGTAAATACCATTGTTAAAACATAAAACGGTACAGGTAAACTACCCCTTTCCCTTAACCGATCTTTACCAAAATCAACAGATCGTGAGAACTCTACAATTCAGGGCTGTATGCGAAACATTATTTGATTTTGTTTGAATTTGCGGCTGTTATCGTTTGCCAAACAAACAAAATTACCCTTGATAAAAAAAAACCGTTGCGGGTAAACTACCCCTTTTCCTCAACCGATCTTCACCAAAAACAACAGGTCGCGAGTACTCTACAAATCAGGGCTGTATGCCAACAATTATTTGATTCTGTTTGAATTTGCGGCTGTTATCGTTTGCCATAGAAAAAATCTACAGACACACACAGAGATAGACAGACAGACAGACACACAGACAGACAGACACACACACAGACACTTTTCGGAAAACGACTTTTTTTCATGTTTTGAGTGTAGTAGAATCAGAATCTACAATAATCTCGAACACGATTTTTTTTGCCATCACCATACTTCCATTCCTTAAGGAATATGGAAGTAAAAAATACCCCCCTTTAAAAAAAACGTTGCTGGTAAACTACCCCTTCCCCTTAACTGATCTTCACTAAAACCAACAGGTCTTGAGAACTCTATAATTCAGGGCTGTATGCAAAAGAGTAGTTGATTCTGTTTGAATTTGCGGCTGTTATCGTTTGCCATAGAAAAATATCGGTATGGAGAACCATACATGACTTCCATATTCTAAGATTTATATTTAAAATCATTTTCAGCCAAACAGCCAGAGAAGGAATTTTAACAAAAAAATACTTCTTTGTTGCCAATAACGTAGTACACATATAAAAAAAAATTATCCCCACCCCCTTCACCTATAATTTTGATTTATAGAAAATTACCCCCAGCCCGTTCAACTAGCCTCTTCATTTATAGATATTTCATCTACGTTTCTACAGTGGATTATTAAGATCTTATCAGGATACTTTATCAAAATTAAGTACTTTACTCATGTTACAACAAAAAATGTTTCAGGTAAACTGCCCTTTCCCCGTAACCGATCTTCACCAAAATCAACAGACATTGAGTTCTCTATAGCTCAGGCACATATGTAAAAAATTATTTGATTCTGTTTGAATTTACGGCAGTTATGGTTCGTCATATAAAAAATTACACATGTTAAAACATAAAACATGAGATTTATAAAACATATCTAAGATTTATATTTAAAATCATTTTTGAAATAAAATATTTTCATAGAACCTACTAACGCTGGGGAAATCTGAGGAGCCAATCAGAGTTGGGCCTACCTGTCACTCTGCTGAATTTGGTGGAAAGCCCTGTCACTGTCGTCAAAGTATCAGCCTTGACAGGGTCCTCTTTTTCTGCAAAATGGGAGAGGCTTGAGATGGAGTGAGTGATATGGTCCCCACCTCAATGAAGAACCCATTGTTTTATAAAAATATTTTTAAATTTTGACAACTGAAAATTCTTTTCTTGTTGTAAATATTTATATTTTATAATCAAAATGACTTTATTTTTGTTACCTGGCAACAAAATTATTTTATTTTCAACAATTACCATTGTTTCAAAAAGTTTAAATAAATTTTCAAGTACTTTACTCTTGTTAAAACGTACAAGGTTGCAGGTAAACTACCCCTTCCCCTTAACCGATCTTCACCAAAATCGAAAGTCCTTGAGACCTCTACAATTCAGGGATGTATGAAAAAACGTATTTGATTCTGTTCGAATTTGCAGCTGTTATCGTTTGCCATAGAAAATACGCTTGATAAAACAATTTTGCAGGTAAACTACCCCTTTCCACTCAACCGATCTTCACCAAAAACAATAAGTCTTGAATAATCTACAAATCAGGGCTGTATGCAGAAAATTATTTGATTCTGTTTGAATTTGCGGCTGTTATCGTTTGCCATAGAAAATACCCTTGTTAAAAAAACGTTGTAGGTAAACTACCCCTTTCCCTTAACCGATCTTCACCAAAAACAACAGGTCTTGAGAACTCTACAATTTAGGGCAGTATGCAAATAATCTTTTGATTCTGTTTGAATTTGCGGCTGTTATCGTTTGCCATAGGAAAAACCCTTGTTAAAACAGAAAACGTTACCGGTAAACTACCCCTTTCCCTTAACCGATCTTCACCAAAAAAAACAGGTATTGAGAACTCTACAATTCAGGGCTGTATGCGAAATATTATTTGATTCTGTTTGAATTTGCGGCTGTTATCGTTTGCCAAAAAAAAAATTTCCCTTGATAAAAAAAACCGTTGCTGGTAAACTACCCCTTTCCATCAACCGATCTTCACCAAAAACAATAGGTCGCGAGTACTCTACAAATCAGGGCTGTATGAAAAAATTATTTGATTCTGTTTGAATTTGCGGCAGTTATCATTTGCCATAGAAAAAAAATCTACAGATAGACACACAGACACACACACACAGACAGACAGACAGACAGACAGACAGACACACAGACACTTTTCGGAAAACGACTTTTTTTCATGTTTTGAGTGTAGTAGAATCAGAATCTGCAATAATCTCGAACACGATTTTTTTTGCCATCACCATACTTCCATTCCTTAAGGAATATGGAAGTAATATCGGTATGGAGAACCATACATGACTTCCATATTCTAAGATTTATATTTAAAATCATTTTCAGCCAAACAGCCAGGCTGTGTCTTACCTGCCTTTTTATTGCTGTATTAAATGAAAAATATTATATTACATTAAAATGAAAAAATTATAATTTTATTGCCTGGCAACAAAATTATTTTATTTTTAACAATTACCATTGTTTCAAAAAGTTTAAATAAATTTTCAAGTACTTTACTCTTGTTAAAACGTAAAAGGTTGCAGGTAAACTACCCCTTCCCCTTAACCGATCTTCACCAAAATCGAAAGTCATTGAGACCTCTACAATTCAGGGACGTATGCAAAAAATTATTTGATTCTGTTTGAATTTGCGGCTGTTATCGTTTGCCATAGAAAATACGCTTGATAAAAAAACGTTGCAGGTAAACTACCCCTTCCCTTCCCCTTAACCGATCTTCACCAAAAACAATAGGTCTTGAGTACTGTACAAATCAGGGCTGTATGCAAAACATTATTTGATTCTGTTTGAATTTGCGGCTGTTATCGTTTGCCATAGAAAATAAAACGTAAAAGGTTGCAGGTAAACTACCCCTTCCCCTTAACCGATCTTCACCAAAAACAACAGGTCTTGAGTACTCTACAAATCAGGACTGTATGCAAAACATTATTTGATTCTGTTTGAATTTGCGGCTGTTATCGTTTGCCATATAAAATACCCTTGTTAAAAAAACGTTGCAGGTAAACTACCCCTTTCCCTCAACCGATCTTCACCAAAAACAATAGATCTTGAGAAATCTACAATTCAGGGCTGTATGCGAAACATTATTTGATTCTGTTTGAATTTGCGGCTGTTATCGTTTGCAAAAAAAAAAAAAAATTTCCCTTGATAAAAAAAACCGTTGCAGGTAAACTACCCCTTCCCCTCAACCGATCTTCACCAAAAACAATAGGTCGCGAGTACTCTACAAATCAGGGCTGTATGCAAAAAATTATTTGATTCTGTTTGAATTTGCGGCAGTTGTCGTTTGCCATAGAAAATACGCATGATAAAAAACGTTGCTGGTAAACTACCCCTTCCCCTCAACCGATCTTCACCAAAAACAACAGGTCTTGAGTACTCTACAAATCAGGGCTGTATGCAGAAAATTATTTGATTCTGTTTGAATTTGCGGCTGTTATCGTTTGCCATAGAAAATACCCTTGTTAAAAAAACGTTGTAGGTAAACTACCTCTTTCCCTTAACCGATCTTCACCAAAAACAAAAGGTATTGAGAACTCTACAATTTAGGGCTGTATGCAAATAATCTTTTCATTCTGTTTGAATTTGCGGCTGTTATCGTTTGCCATAGGAAATACCCTTGTTAAAACATAAAACGTTACAGGTAAACTACCCCTTTCCCTTAACCGATCTTCACCAAAAACAATAGGTCTTGAGAACTCTACAATTCAGGGCTGTATGCGAAACATTATTTGATTCTGTTTGAATTTGCGGCTGTTATCGTTTGCCAAACAAACAAAATTTCCCTTGCTAAAAAAAAACCGTTGCAGGTAAACTACCCCTTTCCCTCAACCGATCTTCACCAAAAACAATAGGTCGCGAGAACTCTGCAAAACCGGACTGTATGCAAAAAATTATTTGATTCTGTTTGAATTTGCGGCAGTTATCGTTTGCCATAGAAAAAAAATCTACAGACAGACAGACAGACAGACAGACAGACACACAGACAGACAGACACACAGACACTTTTCGGAAAACGACTTTTTTTCATGTTTTGAGTGTAGTAGAATCAGAATCTGCAATAATCTCGAACACGATTTTTTTTGCCATCACCATACTTCCATTCCTTAAGGAATATGGAAGTAAAAAATACCCCCCTTAAAAAAAACGTTGCTGGTAAACTACCCCTTCCCCTTAACTGATCTTCACTAAAACCAATAGGTCTTGAGAACTCTACAATTTAGGGCTGTATGCAAATAATCTTTTGAATCAGTTTGAATTTGCGGCTGTTATCGTTTGCCATAGGAAATACCCTTGTTAAAACATAAAACGTTACAGGTAAACTACCCCTTTCCCTTAACCGATCTTCACCAAAAACAATAAGTCTTGAATAATCTACAAATCAGGGCTGTATGCAGAAAATTATTTGATTCTGATTGAATTTGCGGCTGTTATCGTTTGCCATAGAAAATACCCTTGTTAAAAAAACGTTGTAGGTAAACTACCCCTTTCCCTTAACCGATCTTCACCAAAAACAATAGGTCTTGAGAACTCTACAATTTAGGGCTGTATGCAAATAATCTTTTGATTCTGTTTGAATTTGCGGCTGTTATCGTTTGCCATAGGAAATACCCTTGTTAAAACAGAAAACGTTACCGGTAAACTACCCCTTTCCCTTAACCGATCTTCACCAAAAACAATAGGTCTTGAGAACTCTACAATTCAGGGCTGTATGCGAAATATTATTTTATTCTGCTTGAATTTGCGGCTGTTATCGTTTGCCAAAAAAAAAATTTCCCTTGATAAAAAAAACCGTTGCTGGTAAACTACCCCTTTCCATCAACCGATCTTCACCAAAAACAATAGGTCGCGAGTACTCTACAAATCAGGGCTGTATGCAAAAAATTATTTGATTCTGTTTGAATTTGCGGCAGTTATCATTTGCCATAGAAAAAAAATCTACAGACAGACACACAGACACACACACAGACAGACAGACACACACACAGACACTTTTCGGAAAACGACTTTTTTTCATGTTTTGAGTGTAGTAGAATCAGAATCTGCAATAATCTCGAACACGATTTTTTTTGCCATCACCATACTTCCATTCCTTAAGGAATATGGAAGTAAAAATTACAATTGTTTAAAAAAAAACCGTTGCAGGTAAACTATCCCTTTCCCTTAACCGATCTTCACCAAAATCAATGTGTCTTTAGAACTCTACAATTCAGAGCCGTATGCAAAAGAGTAGTTGATTCTGTTTGAATTTGCGGCTGTTATCGTTGGCCAAAAAAAAAAAATTTCCCGATAAAAAAAACGTTGCTGGTAAACTACCTCTTTCCCTTAACCGATCTTCACCAAAACCAATAGGTCTTTAGAACTCAATAATTCAGAGCTGTATGCAAAAGAGTAGTTGATTCTGTTTGAATTTGCGGCTGTTATCGTTTGCCATAAAAAAAAATTACACTTGTTTAAAAAAAAACGTTGCAGGTAAACTACCCCTTTCCCTTAACCGATCTCACCAAAATCAATAGGTCTTGAGAAATCTACAATTTAGGGCTGTATGCAAATAATCATTTGATTCTGTTTGAATTTGCGGCTCTTAACGTTTGCCATAGAAAATACCCTTTCAAAACATAAAACGTAGCTGGTAAACTACCCCTTTCCCTTAACCGATCTTTACCAAAATCAACAGATATTTAGAACTCTAAAATTCAGGGCTGTATGCGAAAGAGTAGTTGATTCTGTTTGAATTTGCGGCTGTTATCGTTTGCCATAGCAAACAATTACCCTTGATTAAAAAAAACCGTTGCCGGTAAACTACCCCTTTCCCTCAACCGATCTTCACCAAAAACAATAGGTCGTGAGTACTCTACAAATCAGGGCTGAATGCAAAAAATGATTTGATTCAGTTTGAATTTGCGGCTGTTATCGTTTGCCATAGAAAAAAAATCTACAGATAGACAGACAGACACACACACACAGACGCTTTTCGAAAAACGACTTTTTTTCATGTTTTGAGTGTAGTACAATCAGAATCTGCAATAATCTCGAACACGATTTTTTTTGCCATCACCATACTTCCACTTCCTTAAGGAACATGGAAGTAAAATGGTTCAGCAATCCTATCCAGGTGTGCTGACATTATGAGTAAAATCGTTCTGTGACTCACACATGATTTTGGTATTTTACATGCAAAGCAAATTAGACAGTTGCGAATTTATAATAGAGATACAATCAGGGGCGGACTGGCTACGTCGGTTGGTCGGTGATCGCGGAGGGCCCCTGGCTCCGAGGAGGCTAAGGGGGCCCCCGTGCCATGAAATTTTTATTTTGAAAAAAAACAAGATATATATATATTGTAACGAGCAGACTCTTATCGTCTCTTTAAAGTGAGTGTTTTTATCGTGTCTTAGCCCCACACGTTGTAGTCGTTACTTTACGTTTACTTACTTACTTTTTCTTTTTGTTACGCTGACGATGTCCGTCGCGATCTCACGAATTACCAGTACAATATCTCGCGAGTGTAAACCTTACCTGTCCTTTAATGAGTATATTTCATTCCCGGGTGGCGCCAAATTGTTTATGAAAACAATTAAAAAATATGAAATCGAGTGGTCGTTCTAGACGGTGTTGGCTGATTCAAATTACCCTCGCAATAGGCGGGCGTATGAATCTCGCTAGTAGTTCGCTGTGTTGCCGACGTCTAACGCTGGCCGTCAATTTCGCTCGTCGCTAAAGTACACAAACATTATAATGCAATTTACAATGAAATAAAGGACGGTTATTACAACTCAGTACTAGTTTATTAACGTGAAATTATCAGTTATTCAATTCAATACAAAATTATATACTGTTATTAAACAAAGTTGCTCCAGCAATAAATAGACAATTTTCCTCAGGTTGGCTAAAGTTGATTAAACGTTACTAGATCGACATGCTGTCATTTTGTGTTTATTTTCTTAATGTTCGTTTAATCTGAGTTCTTTTGGTTACGAACAAATATTAATAAGATGATAATAAAGTACACTAGCTTACATTGATGGTACTTATATACTATTAGATTTGATTACAATTCGTTCCTGAAGTGTTAAAAAGTGGGTGTTAAGAGTTCGTAATTTATTTTCTGGTTTCATACAAGTTTAGTTTTTTATTTTCGATTAACCTTTGAAAGAAATTTGATTATCAGTTCGTAGTGAGAGTTATTTGTGTTGTGAGAAAAAGTTAATAAGAATTTATTCCATAAATTCGGGTATTTCAGATATACTTATCAAATCTGTTGAAATCGGGTGAAGAGTTACTCAGTTCTAGTTAGGTTGGGTCCTTTTGATCGTCAATCTTTCATCATTTATGATTTGGAGTTAGCCTGGCTTCTTTTTCAGATAATGTGGATTAAATAATTAATTTAGAATTTGAAAATCTGGTCTGTGGTCTCTGTTGAATTGATTAGTTCTTCATCAGACTTCTTGCGTCTTCATTTTATTAAATTTTGATTGATTTTTGACTGTTTTAAATTAAAATTGAGTTGACTATGGTTTGGCTTCTATCTGTCTTGAGCGTCAATAATGAACTAACTCTTTTTAACAGAATTATAATAAATAACGTTCCGTTGTTATGGCAACTGTCTGTCTCTTATTGGCTGATCATATTTTATGTCTATTGTTATAATATTTGAATTTTAATTAAAAAAAAAAGACTAAATATCTTTTGATTACTATTATTCTTCTGTCTTCTTATCTATGTATGAGATATTATCACAGCTGTTTATATTCTCTTTCAAAGATCATTTTGACATCCCACAAAGCTGGGTTTGTTTATGTATTAAAGTTTTGACAATAATGTTAATATTTCTTTTAACAACCTGAAGGTTGTTTTAAGACCTGAGGATGTCTACAATTTAAGGCTGTATACAAATAATCTTTTGATTCTGTTTGAATTTGGGGCTGTTATCGTTTGCCATATAAAATACCCTTGTTAAAACATAAAATGTTGCAGGTAAACTACCCCTTTCCCTTAACGGATCGTCACCAAAAACAATAGGTCTTGAGAACTCTACAATTCAGGGCTGTATGCGAAACATTATTTGATTCTGTTTGAATTTGCGGCTGTTATCGTTTGCCAAAAAAAAATTCCCTTGATAAAAAAAAACCGTTGCTGGTAAACTACCTCTTTCCCTTAACCGATCTTCACCAAAAACAACAGATCGTGAGTACTCTACAAATCAGGGCTATATGCAAAAAATTATTTGATTCTATTTGAATTTGCGGCTGTTATCGTTTGCCATAGAAAAAATCTACAGACAGACACACAGATAGACACACAGACACTTTTCGAAAAACGATTTTTTTTCATGTTTTGAGTGTAGTACAATCAGAATCTGCAATAATCTCGAACACGATTGTTTTTGCCATCACAATACTTCCATTTCCTGAAGGAACATGGAAGTAAAATATCGGTATGGAGAACCATACATGACTTCCATGTTCTAAGATTTTTATTTAAAAAATCATATTCGAAATGAAATATTTCCATAGAAACTACGTCTTTCTACTTATTGCTTCAGCATTAACCACAGTACTGTGGTCACAAACGTATACCACCTCACGTTTTCGCACTCGATTTTCACTGCTGATGGCAGTTGATGGCATTGCAGTAAAGTCTGGTTTTACAGAAAACGTTGGACTACGGCTAAACAGCCCGGGAAGAAATTTTAACAAAAAAACTACTTCTTTGTTGCCGATAACGTAGTACACATAACAAATTCTCCCCTCCACCTTCAACTATAATTTTTAATAATAGAAATTACCCCCACCCCGTTCACCTAACCTCTTCACTTATAGATATTTCATCTACGTTTCTACAGTGGATTATTATGAGCTTCTTATCAGGATAATTTATTTATAAAAATTAAGTACTTTACTCTCGTTAAATCATAAAATGTTTCAGGCAAACTACCCCTTTCTCTTAACCGATCTTCTCCAAAATCAATAGACCTTCAGTCCTCTACAATTCAGGGATGCATGCAAAAAAATATTTGATTCTCTTTGAATGTGCAGCAGTTATCGTTCGTCATGAAAACATTTCTCTTGTTACAACTTAAAATGTTGCCGGTAAGCTACCCCTTTCCCTTAACCGATCTTCACCAAAATCAACAGACCTTGAGTTCTCTAAAACTCATGAAAGTGTGCAAAAAATTATTTGATTCTCTTTGAATTTTCGGCAGTTATCGTTCGTCATAAAAAATTAACCTTTTTAAAACAAAAAACGTTGCTGATAAACTACCCCTTTACCTTAACCGATCTTCAACAAAATCAACAGACCTTGAGTTCTCTTTAGTTCAAAAAGGTATGCAAAAACGTAGTTGATTCTGTTTGAATTTACGTCAGTTATCGTTCGTCATATAAAAAATTACCCTTGTCAAAACATAAAATGTTGCAGGTAAAACACCCCTTTCCCTTAACCGATTTTCACCAACACCAATAAGTATTGAGAACTCTACACTGTATGCAAAACATCATTTGATTCTGTTTGAATTTGCGGCTCTTAACGTTTGCCATAGAAAATACCCTTTTAAAACATAAAACGTAGCAGGTAAACTACCCCTTTCACTTAACCGATCTTCACCAAAAACAATAGGTCTTGAGTACTCAACAAATCAAGGCACTATGCAAAACATTATTTGATTCTGTTTGAATTTGCGGCTATTATCGTTTACCATAAAAAAATTATCCCCTTTATAAAAAACCGTTGCTGGTAAACTACCCATTTCCCTTAACCGATCTTCACCAAAAACAATAGGTCTTGAGTACTCTGCAAATCAGGGCGGCATGCAAAAATTTATTTGATTATGTTTGAGTTTGCGGATGATATCGTTTGCCATAGGAAATACCCTTGATAAAAAACCGTTGCTGGTAAACTACCCATTTCCCTTAATCGATCTTCACCAAAAACAATAGATCTTGAGTACTCTACAAATCAAGGCACTATGCAAAACATTATTTGATTCTGTTTGAATTTGCGGCTATTATCGTTTACCATATAAATATCGGTATGGAGAACCATACATGACTTCCATATTCTAAGATTTATATTTAAATCTTAATATCGCCTGCCAAGCGCGATATATTTTCTCTTATACATGATGTACATTAAAATGAAAAAATTTTAATTTTATTGCTTGGCAACAAAATTATTTTATTTTTAACAATTACCATTGTTTGAAAAAGTTTAAATAAATTTTCAAGTACTTTACTCTTGTTAAAACGTAAAAGGTTGCACGTAAACTACCCCTTCCCCTTAACCGATCTTCACCAAAATCGAAAGTCCTTGAGACCTTAACAATCCAGGATCGTATGAAAAAAAGTATTTGATTCTGTTTGAATTTGCGGCAGTTATCGTTTGCCATAGAAAATACGCTTAATAAAAAAACGTTGCAGGTAAACTACCCCTTCCCCTTAACCGAACTTCACCAAAAACAAAAGTTCTTGAGTACTCTACAAATCAGGGCTGTATGCAAAACATTATTTGATTCTGTTTGAATTTGCGGCTGTTATCGTTTGCCATAGAAAATACCCTTGTTAAAAAAACGTTGCTGGTAAACTACCCCTTTCCCTCAACCGATCTTCAACAAAAACAATAGGTCACGAGTACTCTACAAATCAGGGCTGTATGCAAAAAATTATTTGATTCTGTTTGAATTTGCCGCAGTTATCGTTTGCCATAGAAAAAAATACGCTTGATAAACAATGTTGCAGGTAAACTACCCCTTCCCCTCATCCGATCTTCACCAAAAACAACAGGCCTTGAGTACTCTACAAGTCAGGGCTGTATGCTGAAAATTATCTGATTCTGTTTGAATTTGCGGCTGGTATCGTTTGCCATAGAAAATACCCTTGTTAAAAACACGTTGTAGGTAAACTACCCCTTTCCCTTAACCGATCTTCACCAAAAACAACAGGTCTTGAGAACTCTACATCTCAGGGCAGTATGCGAAACATTATTTGATTCTGTTTGAATTTGCGGCTCTTAACGTTTGCCATATAAATACCATTGTTAAAACATAAAACGGTACAGGTAAACTACCACTTTCCCTTAACCGATCTTTACCAAAATCAACAGATCGTGAGAACTCTACATTTCAGGGCAGTATGCGAAACATTATTTAATTCTGTTTGAATATGCGGCTGTTATCGTTTGCCAAACAAACAAAATTGCCCTTGATAAAAAAAAACCGTTGCAGGTAAACCACCCCTTTCCCTCAACTGATCTTCACCAAAAACAACAGGTCGCGAGTACTATACAAATCAGGACGGCATGCTAAACATTATTTGATTCCGTTTGAATTTGCGGCTGTTATCGTATGCCATAGAAAAAAATCTACAGACACACACACAGACAGACAGACAGACAGACAGACAGACACACACACAGACAGACAGACACACACACAGACACTTTTCGGAAAACGACTTTTTTTCATGTTTTGAGTGTAGTAGAATCAGAATTTGCAATAATCTCGAACACGATTTTTTTTGCCTTCACCTTACTTCCATTCCTTAAGGAATATGGAAATAAAATTACCCCTTGATAAAAAACCGTTGCAGGTAAACTACCCCTTTCCCTTAACCGATCTTCACCAAAAACCGTAGGTCTTGAGATCTCTAACATTGAGGGCAGTATGCAAATAATCATTTGATTCTGTTTGAATTTGCGGCAGTTATCGATCGTCATATAAAAAATTACCCTTGTTAAAACATAAAATGTTGCTGGTAAACTACCCCTTTCCCTAAACCGATCTTCACCAACACCAACAGGACTTGAGAACTCTACAATTCAGGGCTGTATGCAAAAGAGTAGTGTATTCTGTTTGAATTTGCGGCTGTTATCGTTTGCCATAGAAAAAAATACCCCCTTTAAAAAAAACGTTGCTGGTAAACTACCCCTTCCCCTTAACTGATCTTCACCAAAACCAATAGGTCTTGAGAACTCAATAATTCAGGGCTGTATGCAAAAGAGTAGTGGATTCTGTTTGAATTTGCGACTGTTATCGTTTGCCATAGAAAAAAATTACAATTGTTTAAAAAAAAACCGTTGCAGGTAAACTATCCCCTTCCCTTAACCGATCTTCACCAAAATCAATGTGTCTTTAGAACTCTACAATTCAGAGCCGTATGCAAAAGAGTAGTTGATTCTGTTTGAATTTGCGGCTGTTATCGTTTGCCAAAAAAAAAAATTTCCCCGATAAAAAAACGTTGCAGGTAAACTACCCCTTGCCCTTAACCGATCTTCACCAAAACCAATAGGTCTTGAGAACTCAATAATTCAGGGCTGTATGCAAAAGAGTAGTGGATTCTGTTTGAATTTGCGGCTGTTATCGTTTGCCAAAAAAAAATTACACTTGTTTAAAAAAAAACGTTGCCGGTAAACTACCCCTTTCCCTTAACCGATCTCACCAAAATCAATAGGTCTTGAGAAATCTACAATTTAGGGCTGTATGCAAATAATCATTTGATTGTGTTTGAATTTGCGGCTCTTAACGTTTGCCATAGAAAATACCCTTTCAAAACGTAAAATATAGCTGGTAAACTACCCCTTTCCCTTAACCGATCTTTACCAAAATCAACAGATCTTGAGAACTCTAAAATTCAGGGCTGTATGCGAAAGAGTAGTTGATTCTGTTTGAATTTGCGGCTGTTATCGTTTGCCATAACAAACAATTACCCTTGATTTAAAAAAACCGTTGCAGGTAAACTATCCCCTTCCCTTAACCGATCTTCACCAAAATCAATGTGTCTTTAGAACTCTACAATTCAGAGCCGTATGCAAAAGAGTAGTTGATTCTGTTTGAATTTGCGGCTGTTATCGTTTGCCAAAAAAAAAAATTTCCCCGATAAAAAAACGTTGCAGGTAAACTACCCCTTGCCCTTAACCGATCTTCACCAAAACCAATAGGTCTTGAGAACTCAATAATTCAGGGCTGTATGCAAAAGAGTAGTGGATTCTGTTTGAATTTGCGGCTGTTATCGTTTGCCAAAAAAAATTACACTTGTTTAAAAAAAAACGTTGCAGGTAAACTACCCCTTTCCCTTAACCGATCTCACCAAAATCAATAGGTCTTGAGAAATCTACAATTTAGGGCTGTATGCAAATAATCATTTGATTCTGTTTGAATTTGCGGCTCTTAACGTTTGCCATAGAAAATACCCTTTCAAAACGTAAAATATAGCTGGTAAACTACCCCTTTCCCTTAACCGATCTTTACCAAAATCAACAGATCTTGAGAACTCTAAAATTCAGGGCTGTATGCGAAAGAGTAGTTGATTCTGTTTGAATTTGCGGCTGTTATCGTTTGCCATAACAAACAATTACCCTTGATTTAAAAAAACCGTTGCCGGTAAACTACCCCTTTCCCTCAACCGATCTTCACCGAAAACAATAGGTCGTGAGTACTCTACAAATCAGGGCTGAATGCAAAAAATGATTTGATTCAGTTTGAATTTGCGGCTGTTATCGTTTGCCATAAAAAAAATCTACAGATAGACAGACAGACACACACACACAAAGACGCTTTTCGAAAAACGACTTTTTTTCATGTTTTGAGTGTAGTACAATCAGAATCTGCAATAATCTCGAACACGATTTTTTTTGCCATCACCATACTTCCGTTTCCTTAAGGAACATGGAAGTAAAATGGTTCAGCAATCCTATCCAGGTGTGCTGTCATTATGAGTAAAATCGTTCTGTGACTCACACATGATTTTGAGATTTTACATGCAAAGCAAATTAGACAGTTGCGAATTTATAATAGAGATACAATCAGGGGCGGACTGGCTACGTCGGTTGGTCGGCGATCGCCGAGGGCCCCGGGCACCGAGGAGGCTAAGGGGGCCCCCGTGCCATGAAATTTTTATTTTGAAAAAACAATATATATATATATTGTAACGAGCAGACTCTTATCGTCTCTTTAAAGTGAGTGTTTTTATCGTGTGTTAGCCCCACACGTTGTAGTCGTTACTTTACGTTTACTTACTTACTTTTTCTTTTTGTTACGCTGACGATGTCCGTCGCGATCTCACGAATTACCAGTACAATATCTCGCGAGTGTAAACCTTACCTGTCCTTTAATGAGTATATTTCATTCCCGGGTGGCGCCAAATTGTTTATGAAAACAATTAAAAAATATGAAATCGAGTGGTCGTTCTAGACGGTGTTGGCTGATTCAAATTACCCTCGCAATAGGCGGGCGTATGAATCTCGCTAGTAGTTCGCTGTGTTGCCGACGTCTAACGCTGGCCCTCAATTTCGCTCGTCGCTAAAGTACACAAACATTATAATGCAATTTACAATGAAATAAAGGACGGTTATTACAACTCAGTACTAGTTTATTAACGTGAAATTATCAGTTATTCAATTCAATACAAAATTATATACTGTTATTAAACAAAGTTGCTCCAGCAATAAATAGACAATTTTCCTCAGGTTGGCTAAAGTTGATTAAACGTTACTAGATCGACATGCTGTCATTTTGTGTTTATTTTCTTAATGTTCGTTTAATCTGAGTTCTTTTGGTTACGAACAAATATTAATAAGATGATAATAAAGTACACTAGCTTACATTGATGGTACTTATATACTATTAGATTTGATTACAATTCGTTCCTGAAGTGTTAAAAAGTGGGTGTTAAGAGTTCGTAATTTATTTTCTGGTTTCATACAAGTTTAGTTTTTTATTTTCGATTAATCTTTGAAAGAAATTTGATTATCAGTTCGTAGTGAGAGTTATTTGTGTTGTGAGAAAAAGTTAATAAGAATTTATTCCATAAATTCGGGTATTTCAGATATACTTATCAAATCTGTTGAATTCTGGTGAAGAGTTACTCAGTTCTAGTTAGGTTGGGTCCTTTTGATCATCAATCTTCCATCATTTATGATTTGGAGTTAGCCTGGCTTCTTTTTCAGATAATGTGGATTAAATAATTAATTTAGAATTTGAAAATCTGGTCTGTGGTCTCTGTTGAATTGATTAGTTCTTCATCAGACTTCTTGCGTCTTCATTTTATTAAATTTTGATTGATTTTTGACTGTTTTAAATTAAAATTGAGTTGACTATGGTTTGGCTTCTATCTGTCTTGAGCGTCAATAATGAACTAACTCTTTTTAACAGAATTATAATAAATAACGTTCCGTTGTTATGGCAACTGTCTGTCTCTTATTGGCTGATCATATTTTATGTCTATTGTTATAATATTTGAATTTTAATTAAAAAAAAAAGACTAAATATCTTTTGATTACTATTATTCTTCTGTCTTCTTATCTATGTATGAGATATTATCACAGCTGTTTATATTCTCTTTCAAAAATCATTTTGACATCCCACAAAGCTGGGTTTGTTTATGTATTAAAGTTTTGACAATAATGTTAATATTTCTTTTAACAACCTGAAGGTTGTTTTAAGACCTGAGGATGTCTACAATTTAAGGCTGTATACAAATAATCTTTTGATTCTGTTTGAATTTGCGGCTGTTATCGTTTGCCATATAAAATACCCTTGTTAAAACATAAAATGTTGCAGGTAAACTACCCCTTTCCCTTAACCGATCTTCACCAAAAACAATAGGTCTTGAGAACTCTACAATTCAGGGCTGTATGCGAAACATTATTTGATTCTGTTTGAATTTGCGGCTGTTATCGTTTGCCAAAGAAAAAATTCCCTTCATAAAAAAAAACCGTTGCAGGTAAACTACCTCTTTCCCTTAACCGATCTTCACCAAAAACAACAGGTCGTGAGTACTCTACAAATCAGGGCTATATGCAAAACATTATTTGATTCTGTTTCAATTTGCGGCTGTTATCGTTTCCCACAGAAAAAAAATCTAGAGACACACACACAGACACTTTTCGAGAAACACTTTTTTTCATGTTTTGAGTGTAGTACAATCAGAATCTGCAATAATCTCGAACACGATTTTTTTTTTGCCATCACCATACTTACATTTCCTTAAGGAATATGGAAGTAAAAATTAACCTTGATAAAAAAAACCGTTGCAGGTAAACTACCCCTTTCCCTCAACCGATCTTCACCAAAAACAATAGGTCGTGAGTACTCTACAAATCAGGGCTGTATGCAAAAATTATTTGATTCTATTTGAATTTGCGGCTGTTATCGTTTGCCATAGAGAAAAATCTACAGATAGACACACAGACACTTTTCGAAAAACGATTTTTTTTCATGTTTTGAGTGTAGTACAATCAGAATCTGCAATAATCTCGAACACGATTGTTTTTGCCATCACAATACTTCCATTTCCTTAAGGAACATGGAAGTAAAATATCGGTATGGAGAACCATACATGACTTCCATGTTCTAAGATTTATATTTAAAATCATATTCGAAATGAAATATTTCCATAGAAACTACGTCTTTCTACTTATTGCTTCAGCATTAACCACAGTACTGTGGTCATAAACGTATACCACCTCACGTTTTCGCACTCGATTTTCACTGCTGATGGCAGTTGATGGCATTGCAGTAAAGTCTGGTTTTACAGAAAACGTTGGACTACGGCTAAACAGCCCGGGAAGAAATTTTAACAAAAAAACTACTTCTTTGTTGCCGATAACGTAGTACACATAACAAATTCTCCCCTCCACCTTCAACTATAATTTTTAATAATAGAAAATTACCCCCACCCCGTTCACCTAACCTCTTCACTTATAGATATTTCATCTACGTTTCTACAGTGGATTATTATGAGCTTCTTATCAGGATAATTTATTTATAAAAATTAAGTACTTTACTCTCGTTAAATCATAAAATGTTTCAGGTAAACTACCCCTTTCTCTTAACCGATCTTCTCCAAAATCAATAGACCTTCAGTCCTCTACAATTCAGGGATGCATGCAAAAAAATATTTGATTCTCTTTGAATGTGCAGCAGTTATCGTTCGTCATGAAAACATTTCTCTTGTTACAACTTAAAATGTTGCCGGTAAACTACCCCTTTCCCTTAACCGATCTTCACCAAAATCAACAGACCTTGAGTTCTCTAAAACTCATGAAAGTGTGCAAAAAATTATTTGATTCTCTTTGAATTTTCGGCAATTATCGTTCGTCATAAAAAAATTAACCTTTTTAAAACAAAAAACGTTGCTGATAAACTACCCCTTTACCTTAACCGATCTTCAACAAAATCAACAGACCTTGAGTTCTCTTTAGTTCAAAAAGGTATGCAAAAACGTAGTTGATTCAGTTTGAATTTACGTCAGTTATCGTTCGTCATATAAAAAATTACCCTTGTCAAAACATAAAATGTTGCAGGTAAAACACCCCTTTCCCTTAACCGATCTTCACCAACACCAATAAGTATTGAGAACTCTACACTGTATGCAAAACATCATTTGATTCTGTTTGAATTTGCGGCTCTGAACGTTTGCCATAGAAAATACCCTTTTAAAAAATAAAACGTAGCAGGTAAACTACCCCTTTCACTTAACCGATCTTCACCAAAAACAATAGGTCTTGAGTACTCAACAAATCAAGGCACTATGCAAAACATTACTTGATTATGTTTGAATTTGGGGCTATTATCGTTTACCATAAAAAAATTACCCCCTTTATAAAAAACCGTTGCTGGTAAACTACCCATTTCCCTTAACCGATCTTCACCAAAAACAATGGGTCTTGAGTACTCTGCAAATCAGGGCGGCATGCAAAAATTTATTTGATTATGTTTGAGTTTGCGGCAGTTATCGTTTGCCATAGAAAATACGCTTAATAAAAAACCGTTGCAGGTAAACTACCCCTTCCCCTTAACCGATCTTCACCAAAAACAAAAGGTCTTGAGTACTCTACAAATCAGGGCTGTATGCAAAACATTATTTGATTCTGTTTGAATTTGCGGCTGTTATCGTTTGCCATATAAAATACCCTTGTTAAAAAAACGTTGCTGGTAAACTACCCCTTTCCCTCAACCGATCTTCAACAAAAACAATAGGTCTTGAGAACTCTACAATTTAGGGCTGTATGCAAATAATCTTTTGATTCTGTTTGAATTTGCGGCTGTTATCGTTAGCCAAAAAAAGAAAAAATTCCCTTGATAAAAAAAAACCGTTGCCGGTAAACTACCCCTTGCCCTCAACCGATCTTCACCAAAAACAATAGGTCACGAGTACTCTACAAATCAGGGCTGTATGCAAAAAATTATTTGATTCTGTTTGAATTTGCGGCAGTTATCGTTTGCCATAGAAAAAAATACGCTTGATAAACAATGTTGCAGGTAAACTACCCCTTCCCCTCAACCGATCTTCACCAAAAACAACAGCCCTTGAGTACTCTACAAGTCAGGGCTGTATGCAGAAAATTATCTGATTCTGTTTGAATTTGCGGCTGGTATCGTTTGCCATAGAAAATACCCTTGTTAAAAAAACGTTGTAGGTAAACTACCCCTTTCCCTTAACCGATCTTCACCAAAAACAATAGGTCTTGAGAACTCTACATCTCAGGGCAGTATGCGAAACATTATTTGATTCTGTTTGAATTTGCGGCTCTTAACGTTTGCCATATAAATACCATTGTTAAAACATAAAACGGTACAGGTAAACTACCACTTTCCCTTAACCGATCTTTACCAAAATCAACAGATCGTGAGAACTCTACAATTCAGGGCAGTATGCGAAACATTATTTAATTCTGTTTGAATATGCGGCTGTTATCGTTTGCCAAACAAACAAAATTACCCTTGATAAAAAAAAAACCGTTGCAGGTAAACCACCCCTTTCCCTCAACTGATCTTCACCAAAAACAACATGTCGCGAGTACTCTACAAATCAGGACTGCATGCTAAAAATTATTTGATTCTGTTTGAATTTGCGGCTGTTATCGCATGCCATAGAAAAAAATCTACAGACACACACACAGACAGACAAACAGACAGACACACAGACAGACAGACACACACACAGACACTTTTCGGAAAACGACTTTTTTTCATGTTTTGAGTGTAGTTGAATCAGAATCTGCAATAATCTCGAACACGATTTTTTTTGCCTTCACCATATTCCATTCCTTAAGGAATATGGAAATAAAATTACCCCTTGATAAAAAACCGTTGCAGGTAAACTACCCCTTTCCCTTAACCGATCTTCACCAAAAACCGTAGGTCTTGAGATCTCTAACATTGAGGGCAGTATGCAAATAATCATTTGATTCTGTTTGAATTTGCGGCAGTTATCGATCGTCATATAAAAAATTACCCTTGTTAAAACATAAAATGTTGCTGGTAAACTACCCCTTTCCCTAAACCGATCTTCACCAACACCAACAGGACTTGAGAACTCTACAATTCAGGGCTGTATGCAAAAGAGTAGTGTATTCTGTTTGAATTTGCGGCTGTTATCGTTTGCCATAGAAATAAATACCCCCTTAAAAAAAACGTTGCTGGTAAACTACCCCTTCCCCTTAACTGATCTTCACTAAAACCAACAGGTCTTGAGAACTCTATAATTCAGGGCTGTATGCAAAAGAGTAGTTGATTCTGTTTGAATTTGCGACTGTTATCGTTTGCCATAGAAAAAAATTACAATTGTTTAAAAAAAAAACCGTTGCTGGTAAACTATCCCCTTCCCTTAACCGATCTTCACCAAAATCAATGTGTCTTTAGAACTCTACAATTCAGAGCCGTATGCAAAAGAGTAGTTGATTCTGTTTGAATTTGCGGCTGTTATCGTTTGCCAAAAAAAAAATTTCCCCGATAAAAAAACGTTGCAGGTAAACTACCCCTTGCCCTAAACCGATCTTCACCAAAACCAATAGGTCTTGAGAACTCAATAATTCAGGGCTGTATGCAAAAAGTAGTGGATTCTGTTTGAATTTGCGGCTGTTATCGTTTGCCAAAAAAAAATTACACTTGTTTAAAAAAAAACGTTGCAGGTAAACTACCCCTTTCCCTTAACCGATCTCACCAAAATCAATAGGTCTTGAGAAATCTACAATTTAGGGCTGTATGCAAATAATCATTTGATTCTGTTTGAATTTGCGGCTCTTAACGTTCGCCATAGAAAATACCCTTTCAAAACGTAAAATGTAGCTGGTAAACTACCCCTTTCCATTAACCGATCTTTACCAAAATCAACAGATCTTGAGAACTCTAAAATTCAGGGCTGTATGCGAAAGAGTAGTTGATTCTGTTTGAATTTGCGGCTGTTATCGTTTGCCATAGCAAACAATTACCCTTGATTAAAAATAACCGTTGCCGGTAAACTACCCCTTTCCCTCAACCGATCTTCACCGAAAACAATAGGTCGTGAGTACTCTACAAATCAGGGCTGAATGCAAAAAATGATTTGATTCAGTTTGAATTTGCGGCTGTTATCGTTTGCCATAAAAAAAATCTACAGATAGACAGACAGACACACACACACACAGACGCTTTTCGAAAAACGACTTTTTTTCATGTTTTGAGTGTAGTACAATCAGAATCTGCAATAATCTCGAACACGATTTTTTTTGCCATCACCATACTTCCGTTTCCTTAAGGAACATGGAAGTAAAATGGTTCAGCAATCCTATCCAGGTGTGCTGTCATTATGAGTAAAATCGTTCTGTGACTCACACATGATTTTGAGATTTTACATGCAAAGCAAATTAGACAGTTGCGAATTTATAATAGAGATACAATCAGGGGCGGACTGGCTACGTCGGTTGGTCGGCGATCGCCGAGGGCCCCGGGCACCGAGGAGGCTAAGGGGGCCCCCGTGCCATGAAATTTTTATTTTGAAAAAACAATATATATATATATATATTGTAACGATCAGACTCTTATCGTCTCTTTAAAGTGAGTGTTTTTATCGTGTGTTAGCCCCACACGTTGTAGTCGTTACTTTACGTTTACTTACTTACTTTTTCTTTTTGTTACGCTGACGATGTCCGTCGCGATCTCACGAATTACCAGTACAATATCTCGCGAGTGTAAACCTTACCTGTCCTTTAATGAGTATATTTCATTCCCGGGTGGCGCCAAATTGTTTATGAAAACAATTAAAAAATATGAAATCGAGTGGTCGTTCTAGACGGTGTTGGCTGATTCAAATTACCCTCGCAATAGGCGGGCGTATGAATCTCGCTAGTAGTTCGCTGTGTTGCCGACGTCTAACGCTGGCCCTCAATTTCGCTTGTCGCTAAAGTACACAAACATTATAATGCAATTTACAATGAAATAAAGGACGGTTATTACAACTCAGTACTAGTTTATTAACGTGAAATTATCAGTTATTCAATTCAATACAAAATTATATACTGTTATTAAACAAAGATGCTCCAGCAATAAATAGACAATTTTCCTCAGGTTGGCTAAAGTTGATTAAACGTTACTAGATCGACATGCTGTAATTTTGTGTTTATTTTCTTAATGTTCGTTTAATCTGAGTTCTTTTGGTTACGAACAAATATTAATAAGATGATAATAAAGTACACTAGCTTACATTGATGGTACTTATATACTATTAGATTTGATTACAATTCGTTCCTGAAGTGTTAAAAAGTGGGTGTTAAGAGTTCGTAATTTATTTTCTGGTTTCATACAAGTTTAGTTTTTTATTTTCGATTAATCTTTGAAAGAAATTTGATTATCAGTTCGTAGTGAGAGTTATTTGTGTTGTGAGAAAAAGTTAATAAGAATTTATTCCATAAATTCGGGTATTTCAGATATACTTATCAAATCTGTTGAATTCTGGTGAAGAGTTACTCAGTTCTAGTTAGGTTGGGTCCTTTTGATCATCAATCTTCCATCATTTATGATTTGGAGTTAGCCTGGCTTCTTTTTCAGATAATGTGGATTAAATAATTAATTTAGAATTTGAAAATCTGGTCTGTGGTCTCTGTTGAATTGATTAGTTCTTCATCAGACTTCTTGCGTCTTCATTTTATTAAATTTTGATTGATTTTTGACTGTTTTAAATTAAAATTGAGTTGACTATGGTTTGGCTTCTATCTGTCTTGAGCGTCAATAATGAACTAACTCTTTTTAACAGAATTATAATAAATAACGTTCCGTTGTTATGGCAACTGTCTGTCTCTTATTGGCTGATCATATTTTATGTCTATTGTTATAATATTTGAATTTTAATTAAAAAAAAAAGACTAAATATCTTTTGATTACTATTATTCTTCTGTCTTCTTATCTATGTATGAGATATTATCACAGCTGTTTATATTCTCTTTCAAAAATCATTTTGACATCCCACAAAGCTGGGTTTGTTTATGTATTAAAGTTTTGACAATAATGTTAATATTTCTTTTAACAACCTGAAGGTTGTTTTAAGACCTGAGGATGTCTACAATTTAAGGCTGTATACAAATAATCTTTTGATTCTGTTTGAATTTGCGGCTGTTATCGTTTGCCATATAAAATACCCTTGTTAAAACATAAAATGTTGCAGGTAAACTACCCCTTTCCCTTAACCGATCTTCACCAAAAACAATAGGTCTTGAGAACTCTACAATTCAGGGCTGTATGCGAAACATTATTTGATTCTGTTTGAATTTGCGGCTGTTATCGTTTGCCAAAGAAAAAATTCCCTTCTTAAAAAAAAACCGTTGCAGGTAAACTACCTCTTTCCCTTAACCGATCTTCACCAAAAACAACAGGTCGTGAGTACTCTACAAATCAGGGCTGTATGCAAAAATTATTTGATTCTATTTGAATTTGCGGCTGTTATCGTTTGCCATAGAGAAAAATCTACAGATAGACACACAGACACTTTTCGAAAAACGATTTTTTTTCATGTTTTGAGTGTAGTACAATCAGAATCTGCAATAATCTCGAACACGATTTTTTTTTTGCCATCACCATACTTACATTTCCTTAAGGAATGTGGAAGTAAAAATTAACCTTGATAAAAAAAAACCGTTGCAGGTAAACTACCCCTTTCCCTCAACCGATCTTCACCAAAAACAATAGGTCGTGAGTACTCTACAAATCAGGGCTGTATGCAAAAATTATTTGATTCTATTTGAATTTGCGGCTGTTATCGTTTGCCATAGAGAAAAATCTACAGATAGACACACAGACACTTTTCGAAAAACGATTTTTTTTCATGTTTTGAGTGTAGTACAATCAGAATCTGCAATAATCTCGAACACGATTGTTTTTGCCATCACAATACTTCCATTTCCTTAAGGAACATGGAAGTAAAATATCGGTATGGAGAACCATACATGACTTCCATGTTCTAAGATTTATATTTAAAATCATATTCGAAATGAAATATTTCCATAGAAACTACGTCTTTCTACTTATTGCTTCAGCATTAACCACAGTACTGTGGTCACAAACGTATACCACCTCACGTTTTCGCACTCGATTTTCACTGCTGATGGCAGTTGATGGCATTGCAGTAAAGTCTGGTTTTACAGAAAACGTTGGACTACGGCTAAACAGCCCGGGAAGAAATTTTAACAAAAAAACTACTTCTTTGTTGCCGATAACGTAGTACACATAACAAATTCTCCCCTCCACCTTCAACTATAATTTTTAATAATAGAAAATTACCCCCACCCCGTTCACCTAACCTCTTCACTTATAGATATTTCATCTACGTTTCTACAGTGGATTATTATGAGCTTCTTATCAGGATAATTTATTTATAAAAATTAAGTACTTTACTCTCGTTAAATCATAAAATGTTTCAGGTAAACTACCCCTTTCTCTTAACCGATCTTCTCCAAAATCAATAGACCTTCAGTCCTCTACAATTCAGGGATGCATGCAAAAAAATATTTGATTCTCTTTGAATGTGCAGCAGTTATCGTTCGTCATGAAAACATTTCTCTTGTTACAACTTAAAATGTTGCCGGTAAACTACCCCTTTCCCTTAACCGATCTTCACCAAAATCAACAGACCTTGAGTTCTCTAAAACTCATGAAAGTGTGCAAAAAATTATTTGATTCTCTTTGAATTTTCGGCAGTTATCGTTCGTCATAAAAAAATTAACCTTTTTAAAACAAAAAACGTTGCTGATAAACTACCCCTTTACCTTAACCGATCTTCAACAAAATCAACAGACCTTGAGTTCTCTTTAGTTCAAAAAGGTATGCAAAAACGTAGTTGATTCTGTTTGAATTTACGTCAGTTATCGTTCGTCATATAAAAAATTACCCTTGTCAAAACATAAAATTTTGCAGGTAAAACACCCCTTTCCCTTAACCGATCTTCACCAACACCAATAAGTATTGAGAACTCTACACTGTATGCAAAACATCATTTGATTCTGTTTGAATTTGCGGCTCTTAACGTTTGCCATAGAAAATACCCTTTTAAAAAATAAAACGTAGCAGGTAAACTACCCCTTTCACTTAACCGATCTTCACCAAAAACAATAGGTCTTGAGTACTCAACAAATCAAGGCACTATGCAAAACATTACTTGATTATGTTTGAATTTGGGGCTATTATCGTTTACCATAAAAAAATTACCCCCTTTATAAAAAACCGTTGCTGGTAAACTACCCATTTCCCTTAACCGATCTTCACCAAAAACAATAGGTCTTGAGTACTCTGCAAATCAGGGCGGCATGCAAAAATTTATTTGATTATGTTTGAGTTTGCGGCAGTTATCGTTTGCCATAGAAAATACGCTTAATAAAAAAACGTTGCAGGTAAACTACCCCTTCCCCTTAACCGATCTTCACCAAAAACAAAAGGTCTTGAGTACTCTACAAATCAGGGCTGTATGCAAAACATTATTTGATTCTGTTTGAATTTGCGGCTGTTATCGTTTGCCATAGAAAATACCCTTCTTAAAAAAACGTTGCAGGTAAACTACCCCTTTCCCTCAACCGATCTTCAACAAAAACAATAGGTCTTGAGAACTCTACAATTTAGGGCTGTATGCAAATAATCTTTTGATTCTGTTTGAATTTGCGGCTGTTATCGTTAGCCAAAAAAGAAAAAATTCCCTTGATAAAAAAAAACCGTGTCCGGTAAACTACCCCTTGCCATCAACCGATCTTCACCAAAAACAATAGGTCACGAGTACTCTACAAATCAGGGCTGTATGCAAAAAATTATTTGATTCTGTTTGAATTTGCGGCAGTTATCGTTTGCCATAGAAAAAAATTCGCTTGATAAACAATGTTGCAGGTAAACTACCGCTTCCCCTCAACCGATCTTCACCAAAAACAACAGCCCTTGAGTACTCTACAAGTCAGGGCTGTATGCAGAAAATTATCTGATTCTGTTTGAATTTGCGGCTGGTATCGTTTGCCATAGAAAATACCCTTGTTAAAAAAACGTTGTAGGTAAACTACCCCTTTCCCTTAACCGATCTTCACCAAAAACAATACGTCTTGAGAACTCTACATCTCAGGGCAGTATGCGAAACATTATTTGATTCTGATTGAATTTGCGGCTCTTAACGTTTGCCATATAAATACCATTGTTAAAACATAAAACGGTACAGGTAAACTACCACTTTCCCTTAACCGATCTTTACCAAAATCAACAGATCGTGAGAACTCTACAATTCAGGGCAGTATGCGAAACATTATTTAATTCTGTTTGAATATGCGGCTGTTATCGTTTGCCAAACAAACAAAATTACCCTTGATAAAAAAAAACCGTTGCAGGTAAACCACCCCTTTCCCTCAACTGATCTTCACCAAAAACAACAGGTCGCGAGTACTCTACAAATCAGGACTGCATGCTAAAAATTATTTGATTCTGTTTGAATTTGCGGCTGTTATCGCATGCCATAGAAAAAAATCTACAGACACACACACAGACAGACAGACAGACAGACAGACAGACAGACACACAGACAGACAGACACACACACAGACACTTTTCGGAAAACGACTTTTTTTCATGTTTTGAGTGTAGTTGAATCAGAATCTGCAATAATCTCGAACACGATTTTTTTGCCTTCACCATACTTCCATTCCTTAAGGAATATGGAAATAAAATTACCCCTTGATAAAAAACCGTTGCAGGTAAACTACCCCTTTCCCTTAACCGATCTTCACCAAAAACCGTAGGTCTTGAGATCTCTAACATTGAGGGCAGTATGCAAATAATCATTTGATTCTGTTTGAATTTGCGGCAGTTATCGATCGTCATATAAAAAATTACCCTTGTTAAAACATAAAATGTTGCTGGTAAACTACCCCTTTCCCTAAACCGATCTTCACCAACACCAACAGGACTTGAGAACTCTACAATTCAGGGCTGTATGCAAAAGAGTAGTGTATTCTGTTTGAATTTGCGGCTGTTATCGTTTGCCATAGAAAAAAATACCCCCTTAAAAAAAACGTTGCTGGTAAACTACCCCTTCCCCTTAACTGATCTTCACTAAAACCAACAGGTCTTGAGAACTCTATAATTCAGGGCTGTATGCAAAAGAGTAGTTGATTCTGTTTGAATTTGCGACTGTTATCGTTTGCCATAGAAAAAAATTACAATTGTTTAAAAAAAAAACCGTTGCTGGTAAACTATCCCCTTCCCTTAACCGATCTTCACCAAAATCAATGTGTCTTTAGAACTCTACAATTCAGAGCCGTATGCAAAAGAGTAGTTTATTCTGTTTGAATTTGCGGCTGTTATCGTTTGCCAAAAAAAAAATTTCCCCGATAAAAAAACGTTGCAGGTAAACTACCCCTTGCCCTAAACCGATCTTCACCAAAACCAATAGGTCTTGAGAACTCAATAATTCAGGGCTGTATGCAAAAGAGTAGTGGATTCTGTTTGAATTTGCGGCTGTTATCGTTTGCCAAAAAAAAATTACACTTGTTTAAAAAAAAACGTTGCAGGTAAACTACCCCTTTCCCTTAACCGATCTCACCAAAATCAATAGGTCTTGAGAAATCTACAATTTAGGGCTGTATGCAAATAATCATTTGATTCTGTTTGAATTTGCGGCTCTTAACGTTTGCCATAGAAAATACCCTTTCAAAACGTAAAATGTAGCTGGTAAACTACCCCTTTCCATTAACCGATCTTTACCAAAATCAACAGATCTTGAGAACTCTAAACTTCAGGGCTGTATGCGAAAGAGTAGTTGATTCTGTTTGAATTTGCGGCTGTTATCGTTTGCCATAGCAAACAATTACCCTTGATTAAAAAAAACCGTTGCCGGTAAACTACCCCTTTCCCTCAACCGATCTTCACCGAAAACAATAGGTCGTGAGTACTCTACAAATCAGGGCTGAATGCAAAAAATGATTTGATTCAGTTTGAATTTGCGGCTGTTATCGTTTGCCATAAAAAAATCTACAGATAGACAGACAGACACACACACACACAGACGCTTTTCGAAAAACGACTTTTTTTCATGTTTTGAGTGTAGTATAATCAGAATCTGCAATAATCTCGAACACGATTTTTTTTGCCATCACCATACTTCCGTTTCCTTAAGGAACATGGAAGTAAAATGGTTCAGCAATCCTATCCAGGTGTGCTGTCATTATGAGTAAAATCGTTCTGTGAGACTCACACATGATTTTGGGATTTTACATGCAAAGCAAATTAGACAGTTGCGAATTTATAATAGAGATACAATCAGGGGCGGACTGGCTACGTCGGTTGGTCGGCGATCGCCGAGGGCCCCGGGCACCGAGGAGGCTAAGGGGGCCCCCGTGCCATGAAATTTTTATTTTGAAAAAACAATATATATATATATTGTAACGAGCAGACTCTTATCGTCTCTTTAAAGTGAGTGTTTTTATCGTGTGTTAGCCGCACACGTTGTAGTCGTTACTTTACGTTTACTTACTTACTTTTTCTTTTTGTTACGCTGACGATGTCCGTCGCGATCTCACGAATTACCAGTACAATATCTCGCGAGTGTAAACCTTACCTGTCCTTTAATGAGTATATTTCATTCCCGGGTGGCGCCAAATTGTTTATGAAAACAATTAAAAAATATGAAATCGAGTGGTCGTTCTAGACGGTGTTGGCTGATTCAAATTACCCTCGCAATAGGCGGGCGTATGAATCTCGCTAGTAGTTCGCTGTGTTGCCGACGTCTAACGCTGGCCCTCAATTTCGCTCGTCGCTAAAGTACACAAACATTATAATGCAATTTACAATGAAATAAAGGACGGTTATTACAACTCAGTACTAGTTTATTAACGTGAAATTATCAGTTATTCAATTCAATACAAAATTATATACTGTTATTAAACAAAGTTGCTCCAGCAATAAATAGACAATTTTCCTCAGGTTGGCTAAAGTTGATTAAACGTTACTAGATCGACATGCTGTCATTTTGTGTTTATTTTCTTAATGTTCGTTTAATCTGAGTTCTTTTGGTTACGAACAAATATTAATAAGATGATAATAAAGTACACTAGCTTACATTGATGGTACTTATATACTATTAGATTTGATTACAATTCGTTCCTGAAGTGTTAAAAAGTGGGTGTTAAGAGTTCGTAATTTATTTTCTGGTTTCATACAAGTTTAGTTTTTTATTTTCGATTAATCTTTGAAAGAAATTTGATTATCAGTTCGTAGTGAGAGTTATTTGTGTTGTGAGAAAAAGTTAATAAGAATTTATTCCATAAATTCGGGTATTTCAGATATACTTATCAAATCTGTTGAATTCGGGTGAAGAGTTACTCAGTTCTAGTTAGGTTGGGTCCTTTTGATCATCAATCTTCCATCATTTATGATTTGGAGTTAGCCTGGCTTCTTTTTCAGATAATGTGGATTAAATAATTAATTTAGAATTTGAAAATCTGGTCTGTGGTCTCTGTTGAATTGATTAGTTCTTCATCAGACTTCTTGCGTCTTCATTTTATTAAATTTTGATTGATTTTTGACTGTTTTAAATTAAAATTGAGTTGACTATGGTTTGGCTTCTATCTGTCTTGAGCGTCAATAATGAACTAACTCTTTTTAACAGAATTATAATAAATAACGTTCCGTTGTTATGGCAACTGTCTGTCTCTTATTGGCTGATCATATTTTATGTCTATTGTTATAATATTTGAATTTTAATTAAAAAAAAAAGACTAAATATCTTTTGATTACTATTATTCTTCTGTCTTCTTATCTATGTATGAGATATTATCACAGCTGTTTATATTCTCTTTCAAAGATCATTTTGACATCCCACAAAGCTGGGTTTGTTTATGTATTAAAGTTTTGACAATAATGTTAATATTTCTTTTAACAACCTGAAGGTTGTTTTAAGACCTGAGGATGTCTACAATTTAAGGCTGTATACAAATAATCTTTTGATTCTGTTTGAATTTGCGGCTGTTATCGTTTGCCATATAAAATACCCTTGTTAAAACATAAAATGTTGCAGGTAAACTACCCCTTTCCCTTAACCGATCTTCACCAAAAACAATAGGTCTTGAGAACACTACAATTCAGGGCTGTATGCGAAACATTATTTGATTCTGTTTGAATTTGCGGCTGTTATCGTTTGCCAAAGAAAAAATTCCCTTGATAAAAAAAAACCGTTGCAGGTAAACTACCTCTTTCCCTTAACCGATCTTCACCAAAAACAACAGGTCGTGAGTACTCTACAAATCAGGGCTATATGCAAAACATTATTTGATTCTGTTTCAATTTGCGGCTGTTATCGTTTCCCACAGAAAAAAAATCTAGAGACACACACACAGACACTTTTCGAGAAACACTTTTTTTCATGTTTTGAGTGTAGTACAATCAGAATCTGCAATAATCTCGAACACGATTTTTTTTTTGCCATCACCATACTTACATTTCCTTAAGGAATATGGAAGTAAAAATTAACCTTGATAAAAAAAAACCGTTGCAGGTAAACTACCCCTTTCCCTCAACCGATCTTCACCAAAAACAATAGGTCGTGAGTACTCTACAAATCAGGGCTGTATGCAAAAATTATTTGATTCTATTTGAATTTGCGGCTGTTATCGTTTGCCATAGAGAAAAATCTACAGATAGACACACAGACACTTTTCGAAAAACGATTTTTTTTCATGTTTTGAGTGTAGTACAATCAGAATCTGCAATAATCTCGAACACGATTGTTTTTGCCATCACAATACTTCCATTTCCTTAAGGAACATGGAAGTAAAATATCGGTATGGAGAACCATACATGACTTCCATGTTCTAAGATTTATATTTAAAATCATATTCGAAATGAAATATTTCCATAGAAACTACGTCTTTCTACTTATTGCTTCAGCATTAACCACAGTACTGTGGTCACAAACGTATACCACCTCACGTTTTCGCACTCGATTTTCACTGCTGATGGCAGTTGATGGCATTGCAGTAAAGTCTGGTTTTACAGAAAACGTTGGACTACGGCTAAACAGCCCGGGAAGAAATTTTAACAAAAAAACTACTTCTTTGTTGCCGATAACGTAGTACACATAACAAATTCTCCCCTCCACCTTCAACTATAATTTTTAATAATAGAAAATTACCCCCACCCCGTTCACCTAACCTCTTCACTTATAGATATTTCATCTACGTTTCTACAGTGGATTATTATGAGCTTCTTATCAGGATAATTTATTTATAAAAATTAAGTACTTTACTCTCGTTAAATCATAAAATGTTTCAGGTAAACTACCCCTTTCTCTTAACCGATCTTCTCCAAAATCAATAGACCTTCAGTCCTCTACAATTCAGGGATGCATGCAAAAAAATATTTGATTCTCTTTGAATGTGCAGCAGTTATCGTTCGTCATGAAAACATTTCTCTTGTTACAACTTAAAATGTTGCCGGTAAACTACCCCTTTCCCTTAACCGATCTTCACCAAAATCAACAGACCTTGAGTTCTCTAAAACTCATGAAAGTGTGCAAAAAATTATTTGATTCTCTTTGAATTTTCGGCAGTAATCGTTCGTCATAAAAAAATTAACCTTTTTAAAACAAAAAACGTTGCTGATAAACTACCCCTTTACCTTAACCGATCTTCAACAAAATCAACAGACCTTGAGTTCTCTTTAGTTCAAAAAGGTATGCAAAAACGTAGTTGATTCTGTTTGAATTTACGTCAGTTATCGTTCGTCATATAAAAAATTACCCTTGTCAAAACATAAAATTTTGCAGGTAAAACACCCCTTTCCCTTAACCGATCTTCACCAACACCAATAAGTATTGAGAACTCTACACTGTATGCAAAACATCATTTGATTCTGTTTGAATTTGCGGCTCTTAACGTTTGCCATAGAAAATACCCTTTTAAAAAATAAAACGTAGCAGGTAAACTACCCCTTTCACTTAACCGATCTTCACCAAAAACAATAGGTCTTGAGTACTCAACAAATCAAGGCACTATGCAAAACATTACTTGATTATGTTTGAATTTGGGGCTATTATCGTTTACCATAAAAAAATTACCCCCCTTATAAAAAACCGTTGCTGGTAAACTACCCATTTCCCTTAACCGATCTTCACCAAAAACAATAGGTCTTGAGTACTCTGCAAATCAGGGCGGCATGCAAAAATTTATTTGATTATGTTTGAGTTTGCGGCAGTTATCGTTTGCCATAGAAAATACGCTTAATAAAAAAACGTTGCAGGTAAACTACCCCTTCCCCTTAACCGATCTTCACCAAAAACAAAAGGTCTTGAGTACTCTACAAATCAGGGCTGTATGCAAAACATTATTTGATTCTGTTTGAATTTGCGGCTGTTATCGTTTGCCATAGAAAATACCCTTGTTAAAAAAACGTTGCAGGTAAACTACCCCTTTCCCTCAACCGATCTTCAACAAAAACAATAGGTCTTGAGAACTCTACAATTTAGGGCTGTATGCAAATAATCTTTTGATTCTGTTTGAATTTGCGGCTGTTATCGTTAGCCAAAAAAGAAAAAATTCCCTTGATAAAAAAAAACCGTGTCCGGTAAACTACCCCTTGCCCTCAACCGATCTTCACCAAAAACAATAGGTCACGAGTACTCTACAAATCAGGGCTGTATGCAAAAAATTATTTGATTCTGTTTGAATTTGCGGCAGTTATCGTTTGCCATAGAAAAAAATTCGCTTGATAAACAATGTTGCAGGTAAACTACCCCTTCCCCTCAACCGATCTTCACCAAAAACAACAGCCCTTGAGTACTCTACAAGTCAGGGCTGTATGCAGAAAATTATCTGATTCTGTTTGAATTTGCGGCTGGTATCGTTTGCCATAGAAAATACCCTTGTTAAAAAAACGTTGTTGGTAAACTACCCCTTTCCCTTAACCGATCTTCACCAAAAACAATACGTCTTGAGAACTCTACATCTCAGGGCAGTATGCGAAACATTATTTGATTCTGATTGAATTTGCGGCTCTTAACGTTTGCCATATAAATACCATTGTTAAAACATAAAACGGTACAGGTAAACTACCACTTTCCCTTAACCGATCTTTACCAAAATCAACAGATCGTGAGAACTCTACAATTCAGGGCAGTATGCGAAACATTATTTAATTCTGTTTGAATATGCGGCTGTTATCGTTTGCCAAACAAACAAAATTACCCTTGATAAAAAAAAACCGTTGCAGGTAAACCACCCCTTTCCCTCAACTGATCTTCACCAAAAACAACAGGTCGCGAGTACTCTACAAATCAGGACTGCATGCTAAAAATTATTTGATTCTGTTTGAATTTGCGGCTGTTATCGCATGCCATAGAAAAAAATCTAAAGACACACACACAGACAGACAGACAGACAGACAGACAGACAGACACACAGACAGACAGACACACACACAGACACTTTTCGGAAAACGACTTTTTTTCATGTTTTGAGTGTAGTTGAATCAGAATCTGCAATAATCTCGAACACGATTTTTTTGCCTTCACCATACTTCCATTCCTTAAGGAATATGGAAATAAAATTACCCCTTGATAAAAAACCGTTGCAGGTAAACTACCCCTTTCCCTTAACCGATCTTCACCAAAAACCGTAGGTCTTGAGATCTCTAACATTGAGGGCAGTATGCAAATAATCATTTGATTCTGTTTGAATTTGCGGCAGTTATCGATCGTCATATAAAAAATTACCCTTGTTAAAACATAAAATGTTGCTGGTAAACTACCCCTTTCCCTAAACCGATCTTCACCAACACCAACAGGACTTGAGAACTCTACAATTCAGGGCTGTATGCAAAAGAGTAGTGTATTCTGTTTGAATTTGCGGCTGTTATCGTTTGCCATAGAAAAAAATACCCCCTTAAAAAAAACGTTGCTGGTAAACTACCCCTTCCCCTTAACTGATCTTCACTAAAACCAACAGGTCTTGAGAACTCTATAATTCAGGGCTGTATGCAAAAGAGTAGTTGATTCTGTTTGAATTTGCGACTGTTATCGTTTGCCATAGAAAAAAATTACAATTGTTTAAAAAAAAAACCGTTGCTGGTAAACTATCCCCTTCCCTTAACCGATCTTCACCAAAATCAATGTGTCTTTAGAACTCTACAATTCAGAGCCGTATGCAAAAGAGTAGTTTATTCTGTTTGAATTTGCGGCTGTTATCGTTTGCCAAAAAAAAAATTTCCCCGATAAAAAAACGTTGCAGGTAAACTACCCCTTGCCCTAAACCGATCTTCACCAAAACCAATAGGTCTTGAGAACTCAATAATTCAGGGCTGTATGCAAAAGAGTAGTGGATTCTGTTTGAATTTGCGGCTGTTATCGTTTGCCAAAAAAAAATTACACTTGTTTAAAAAAAAACGTTGCAGGTAAACTACCCCTTTCCCTTAACCGATCTCACCAAAATCAATAGGTCTTGAGAAATCTACAATTTAGGGCTGTATGCAAATAATCATTTGATTCTGTTTGAATTTGCGGCTCTTAACGTTTGCCATAGAAAATACCCTTTCAAAACGTAAAATGTAGCTGGTAAACTACCCCTTTCCATTAACCGATCTTTACCAAAATCAACAGATCTTGAGAACTCTAAACTTCAGGGCTGTATGCGAAAGAGTAGTTGATTCTGTTTGAATTTGCGGCTGTTATCGTTTGCCATAGCAAACAATTACCCTTGATTAAAAAAAACCGTTGCCGGTAAACTACCCCTTTCCCTCAACCGATCTTCACCGAAAACAATAGGTCGTGAGTACTCTACAAATCAGGGCTGAATGCAAAAAATGATTTGATTCAGTTTGAATTTGCGGCTGTTATCGTTTGCCATAAAAAAATCTACAGATAGACAGACAGACACACACACACACAGACGCTTTTCGAAAAACGACTTTTTTTCATGTTTTGAGTGTAGTATAATCAGAATCTGCAATAATCTCGAACACGATTTTTTTTGCCATCACCATACTTCCGTTTCCTTAAGGAACATGGAAGTAAAATGGTTCAGCAATCCTATCCAGGTGTGCTGTCATTATGAGTAAAATCGTTCTGTGAGACTCACACATGATTTTGGGATTTTACATGCAAAGCAAATTAGACAGTTGCGAATTTATAATAGAGATACAATCAGGGGCGGACTGGCTACGTCGGTTGGTCGGCGATCGCCGAGGGCCCCGGGCACCGAGGAGGCTAAGGGGGCCCCCGTGCCATGAAATTTTTATTTTGAAAAAACAATATATATATATATTGTAACGAGCAGACTCTTATCGTCTCTTTAAAGTGAGTGTTTTTATCGTGTGTTAGCCGCACACGTTGTAGTCGTTACTTTACGTTTACTTACTTACTTTTTCTTTTTGTTACGCTGACGATGTCCGTCGCGATCTCACGAATTACCAGTACAATATCTCGCGAGTGTAAACCTTACCTGTCCTTTAATGAGTATATTTCATTCCCGGGTGGCGCCAAATTGTTTATGAAAACAATTAAAAAATATGAAATCGAGTGGTCGTTCTAGACGGTGTTGGCTGATTCAAATTACCCTCGCAATAGGCGGGCGTATGAATCTCGCTAGTAGTTCGCTGTGTTGCCGACGTCTAACGCTGGCCCTCAATTTCGCTCGTCGCTAAAGTACACAAACATTATAATGCAATTTACAATGAAATAAAGGACGGTTATTACAACTCAGTACTAGTTTATTAACGTGAAATTATCAGTTATTCAATTCAATACAAAATTATATACTGTTATTAAACAAAGTTGCTCCAGCAATAAATAGACAATTTTCCTCAGGTTGGCTAAAGTTGATTAAACGTTACTAGATCGACATGCTGTCATTTTGTGTTTATTTTCTTAATGTTCGTTTAATCTGAGTTCTTTTGGTTACGAACAAATATTAATAAGATGATAATAAAGTACACTAGCTTACATTGATGGTACTTATATACTATTAGATTTGATTACAATTCGTTCCTGAAGTGTTAAAAAGTGGGTGTTAAGAGTTCGTAATTTATTTTCTGGTTTCATACAAGTTTAGTTTTTTATTTTCGATTAATCTTTGAAAGAAATTTGATTATCAGTTCGTAGTGAGAGTTATTTGTGTTGTGAGAAAAAGTTAATAAGAATTTATTCCATAAATTCGGGTATTTCAGATATACTTATCAAATCTGTTGAATTCGGGTGAAGAGTTACTCAGTTCTAGTTAGGTTGGGTCCTTTTGATCATCAATCTTCCATCATTTATGATTTGGAGTTAGCCTGGCTTCTTTTTCAGATAATGTGGATTAAATAATTAATTTAGAATTTGAAAATCTGGTCTGTGGTCTCTGTTGAATTGATTAGTTCTTCATCAGACTTCTTGCGTCTTCATTTTATTAAATTTTGATTGATTTTTGACTGTTTTAAATTAAAATTGAGTTGACTATGGTTTGGCTTCTATCTGTCTTGAGCGTCAATAATGAACTAACTCTTTTTAACAGAATTATAATAAATAACGTTCCGTTGTTATGGCAACTGTCTGTCTCTTATTGGCTGATCATATTTTATGTCTATTGTTATAATATTTGAATTTTAATTAAAAAAAAAAGACTAAATATCTTTTGATTACTATTATTCTTCTGTCTTCTTATCTATGTATGAGATATTATCACAGCTGTTTATATTCTCTTTCAAAGATCATTTTGACATCCCACAAAGCTGGGTTTGTTTATGTATTAAAGTTTTGACAATAATGTTAATATTTCTTTTAACAACCTGAAGGTTGTTTTAAGACCTGAGGATGTCTACAATTTAAGGCTGTATACAAATAATCTTTTGATTCTGTTTGAATTTGCGGCTGTTATCGTTTGCCATATAAAATACCCTTGTTAAAACATAAAATGTTGCAGGTAAACTACCCCTTTCCCTTAACCGATCTTCACCAAAAACAATAGGTCTTGAGAACACTACAATTCAGGGCTGTATGCGAAACATTATTTGATTCTGTTTGAATTTGCGGCTGTTATCGTTTGCCAAAGAAAAAATTCCCTTGATAAAAAAAAACCGTTGCAGGTAAACTACCTCTTTCCCTTAACCGATCTTCACCAAAAACAACAGGTCGTGAGTACTCTACAAATCAGGGCTATATGCAAAACATTATTTGATTCTGTTTCAATTTGCGGCTGTTATCGTTTCCCACAGAAAAAAAATCTAGAGACACACACACAGACACTTTTCGAGAAACACTTTTTTTCATGTTTTGAGTGTAGTACAATCAGAATCTGCAATAATCTCGAACACGATTTTTTTTTTGCCATCACCATACTTACATTTCCTTAAGGAATATGGAAGTAAAAATTAACCTTGATAAAAAAAAACCGTTGCAGGTAAACTACCCCTTTCCCTCAACCGATCTTCACCAAAAACAATAGGTCGTGAGTACTCTACAAATCAGGGCTGTATGCAAAAATTATTTGATTCTATTTGAATTTGCGGCTGTTATCGTTTGCCATAGAGAAAAATCTACAGATAGACACACAGACACTTTTCGAAAAACGATTTTTTTTCATGTTTTGAGTGTAGTACAATCAGAATCTGCAATAATCTCGAACACGATTGTTTTTGCCATCACAATACTTCCATTTCCTTAAGGAACATGGAAGTAAAATATCGGTATGGAGAACCATACATGACTTCCATGTTCTAAGATTTATATTTAAAATCATATTCGAAATGAAATATTTCCATAGAAACTACGTCTTTCTACTTATTGCTTCAGCATTAACCACAGTACTGTGGTCACAAACGTATACCACCTCACGTTTTCGCACTCGATTTTCACTGCTGATGGCAGTTGATGGCATTGCAGTAAAGTCTGGTTTTACAGAAAACGTTGGACTACGGCTAAACAGCCCGGGAAGAAATTTTAACAAAAAAACTACTTCTTTGTTGCCGATAACGTAGTACACATAACAAATTCTCCCCTCCACCTTCAACTATAATTTTTAATAATAGAAAATTACCCCCACCCCGTTCACCTAACCTCTTCACTTATAGATATTTCATCTACGTTTCTACAGTGGATTATTATGAGCTTCTTATCAGGATAATTTATTTATAAAAATTAAGTACTTTACTCTCGTTAAATCATAAAATGTTTCAGGTAAACTACCCCTTTCTCTTAACCGATCTTCTCCAAAATCAATAGACCTTCAGTCCTCTACAATTCAGGGATGCATGCAAAAAAATATTTGATTCTCTTTGAATGTGCAGCAGTTATCGTTCGTCATGAAAACATTTCTCTTGTTACAACTTAAAATGTTGCCGGTAAACTACCCCTTTCCCTTAACCGATCTTCACCAAAATCAACAGACCTTGAGTTCTCTAAAACTCATGAAAGTGTGCAAAAAATTATTTGATTCTCTTTGAATTTTCGGCAGTAATCGTTCGTCATAAAAAAATTAACCTTTTTAAAACAAAAAACGTTGCTGATAAACTACCCCTTTACCTTAACCGATCTTCAACAAAATCAACAGACCTTGAGTTCTCTTTAGTTCAAAAAGGTATGCAAAAACGTAGTTGATTCTGTTTGAATTTACGTCAGTTATCGTTCGTCATATAAAAAATTACCCTTGTCAAAACATAAAATTTTGCAGGTAAAACACCCCTTTCCCTTAACCGATCTTCACCAACACCAATAAGTATTGAGAACTCTACACTGTATGCAAAACATCATTTGATTCTGTTTGAATTTGCGGCTCTTAACGTTTGCCATAGAAAATACCCTTTTAAAAAATAAAACGTAGCAGGTAAACTACCCCTTTCACTTAACCGATCTTCACCAAAAACAATAGGTCTTGAGTACTCAACAAATCAAGGCACTATGCAAAACATTACTTGATTATGTTTGAATTTGGGGCTATTATCGTTTACCATAAAAAAATTACCCCCCTTATAAAAAACCGTTGCTGGTAAACTACCCATTTCCCTTAACCGATCTTCACCAAAAACAATAGGTCTTGAGTACTCTGCAAATCAGGGCGGCATGCAAAAATTTATTTGATTATGTTTGAGTTTGCGGCAGTTATCGTTTGCCATAGAAAATACGCTTAATAAAAAAACGTTGCAGGTAAACTACCCCTTCCCCTTAACCGATCTTCACCAAAAACAAAAGGTCTTGAGTACTCTACAAATCAGGGCTGTATGCAAAACATTATTTGATTCTGTTTGAATTTGCGGCTGTTATCGTTTGCCATAGAAAATACCCTTGTTAAAAAAACGTTGCAGGTAAACTACCCCTTTCCCTCAACCGATCTTCAACAAAAACAATAGGTCTTGAGAACTCTACAATTTAGGGCTGTATGCAAATAATCTTTTGATTCTGTTTGAATTTGCGGCTGTTATCGTTAGCCAAAAAAGAAAAAATTCCCTTGATAAAAAAAAACCGTGTCCGGTAAACTACCCCTTGCCCTCAACCGATCTTCACCAAAAACAATAGGTCACGAGTACTCTACAAATCAGGGCTGTATGCAAAAAATTATTTGATTCTGTTTGAATTTGCGGCAGTTATCGTTTGCCATAGAAAAAAATTCGCTTGATAAACAATGTTGCAGGTAAACTACCCCTTCCCCTCAACCGATCTTCACCAAAAACAACAGCCCTTGAGTACTCTACAAGTCAGGGCTGTATGCAGAAAATTATCTGATTCTGTTTGAATTTGCGGCTGGTATCGTTTGCCATAGAAAATACCCTTGTTGAAAAAACGTTGTAGGTAAACTACCCCTTTCCCTTAACCGATCTTCACCAAAAACAATAGGTCTTGAGAACTCTACATCTCAGGGCAGTATGCGAAACATTATTTGATTCTGTTTGAATTTGCGGCTCTTAACGTTTGCCATATAAATACCATTGTTAAAACATAAAACGGTACAGGTAAACTACCACTTTCCCTTAACCGATCTTTACCAAAATCAACAGATCGTGAGAACTCTACAATTCAGTGCAGTATGCGAAACATTATTTAATTCTGTTTGAATATGCGGCTGTTATCGTTTGCCAAACAAACAAAATTACCCTTGATAAAAAAAAACCGTTGCAGGTAAACCACCCCTTTCCCTCAACTGATCTTCACCAAAAACAACAGGTCGCGAGTACTCTACAAATCAGGACTGCATGCTAAAAATTATTTGATTCTGTTTGAATTTGCGGCTGTTATCGCATGCCATAGAAAAAAATCTACAGACACACACACAGACAGACAGACAGACAGACAGACAGACAGACAGACAGACAGACACACAGACAGACAGACACACACACAGACACTTTTCGGAAAACGACTTTTTTTCATGTTTTGAGTGTAGTTGAATCAGAATCTGCAATAATCTCGAACACGATTTTTTTGCCTTCACCATACTTCCATTCCTTAAGGAATATGGAAATAAAATTACCCCTTGATAAAAAACCGTTGCAGGTAAACTACCCCTTTCCCTTAACCGATCTTCACCAAAAACCGTAGGTCTTGAGATCTCTAACATTGAGGGCAGTATGCAAATAATCATTTGATTCTGTTTGAATTTGCGGCAGTTATCGATCGTCATATAAAAAATTACCCTTGTTAAAACATAAAATGTTGCTGGTAAACTACCCCTTTCCCTAAACCGATCTTCACCAACACCAACAGGACTTGAGAACTCTACAATTCAGGGCTGTATGCAAAAGAGTAGTGTATTCTGTTTGAATTTGCGGCTGTTATCGTTTGCCATAGAAAAAAATACCCCCTTAAAAAAAACGTTGCTGGTAAACTACCCCTTCCCCTTAACTGATCTTCACTAAAACCAACAGGTCTTGAGAACTCTATAATTCAGGGCTGTATGCAAAAGAGTAGTTGATTCTGTTTGAATTTGCGACTGTTATCGTTTGCCATAGAAAAAAATTACAATTGTTTAAAAAAAAAACCGTTGCTGGTAAACTATCCCCTTCCCTTAACCGATCTTCACCAAAATCAATGTGTCTTTAGAACTCTACAATTCAGAGCCGTATGCAAAAGAGTAGTTTATTCTGTTTGAATTTGCGGCTGTTATCGTTTGCCAAAAAAAAAAATTTCCCCGATAAAAAAACGTTGCAGGTAAACTACCCCTTGCCCTAAACCGATCTTCACCAAAACCAATAGGTCTTGAGAACTCAATAATTCAGGGCTGTATGCAAAAGAGTAGTGGATTCTGTTTGAATTTGCGGCTGTTATCGTTTGCCAAAAAAAAATTACACTTGTTTAAAAAAAAACGTTGCAGGTAAACTACCCCTTTCCCTTAACCGATCTCACCAAAATCAATAGGTCTTGAGAAATCTACAATTTAGGGCTGTATGCAAATAATCATTTGATTCTGTTTGAATTTGCGGCTCTTAACGTTTGCCATAGAAAATACCCTTTCAAAACGTAAAATGTAGCTGGTAAACTACCCCTTTCCATTAACCGATCTTTACCAAAATCAACAGATCTTGAGAACTCTAAAATTCAGGGCTGTATGCGAAAGAGTAGTTGATTCTGTTTGAATTTGCGGCTGTTATCGTTTGCCATAGCAAACAATTACCCTTGATTAAAAAAAACCGTTGCCGGTAAACTACCCCTTTCCCTCAACCGATCTTCACCGAAAACAATAGGTCGTGAGTACTCTACAAATCAGGGCTGAATGCAAAAAATGATTTGATTCAGTTTGAATTTGCGGCTGTTATCGTTTGCCATAAAAAAATCTACAGATAGACAGACAGACACACACACACACAGACGCTTTTCGAAAAACGACTTTTTTTCATGTTTTGAGTGTAGTACAATCAGAATCTGCAATAATCTCGAACACGATTTTTTTTGCCATCACCATACTTCCGTTTCCTTAAGGAACATGGAAGTAAAATGGTTCAGCAATCCTATCCAGGTGTGCTGTCATTATGAGTAAAATCGTTCTGTGAGACTCACACAAGATTTTGGGATTTTACATGCAAAGCAAATTAGACAGTTGCGAATTTATAATAGAGATACAATCAGGGGCGGACTGGCTACGTCGGTTGGTCGGCGATCGCCGAGGGCCCCGGGCACCGAGGAGGCTAAGGGGGCCCCCGTGCCATGAAATTTTTATTTTGAAAAAACAATATATATATATATTGTAACGAGCAGACTCTTATCGTCTCTTTAAAGTGAGTGTTTTTATCGTGTGTTAGCCGCACACGTTGTAGTCGTTACTTTACGTTTACTTACTTACTTTTTCTTTTTGTTACGCTGACGATGTCCGTCGCGATCTCACGAATTACCAGTACAATATCTCGCGAGTGTAAACCTTACCTGTCCTTTAATGAGTATATTTCATTCCCGGGTGGCGCCAAATTGTTTATGAAAACAATTAAAAAATATGAAATCGAGTGGTCGTTCTAGACGGTGTTGGCTGATTCAAATTACCCTCGCAATAGGCGGGCGTATGAATCTCGCTAGTAGTTCGCTGTGTTGCCGACGTCTAACGCTGGCCCTCAATTTCGCTCGTCGCTAAAGTACACAAACATTATAATGCAATTTACAATGAAATAAAGGACGGTTATTACAACTCAGTACTAGTTTATTAACGTGAAATTATCAGTTATTCAATTCAATACAAAATTATATACTGTTATTAAACAAAGTTGCTCCAGCAATAAATAGACAATTTTCCTCAGGTTGGCTAAAGTTGATTAAACGTTACTAGATCGACATGCTGTCATTTTGTGTTTATTTTCTTAATGTTCGTTTAATCTGAGTTCTTTTGGTTACGAACAAATATTAATAAGATGATAATAAAGTACACTAGCTTACATTGATGGTACTTATATACTATTAGATTTGATTACAATTCGTTCCTGAAGTGTTAAAAAGTGGGTGTTAAGAGTTCGTAATTTATTTTCTGGTTTCATACAAGTTTAGTTTTTTATTTTCGATTAATCTTTGAAAGAAATTTGATTATCAGTTCGTAGTGAGAGTTATTTGTGTTGTGAGAAAAAGTTAATAAGAATTTATTCCATAAATTCGGGTATTTCAGATATACTTATCAAATCTGTTGAATTCGGGTGAAGAGTTACTCAGTTCTAGTTAGGTTGGGTCCTTTTGATCATCAATCTTCCATCATTTATGATTTGGAGTTAGCCTGGCTTCTTTTTCAGATAATGTGGATTAAATAATTAATTTAGAATTTGAAAATCTGGTCTGTGGTCTCTGTTGAATTGATTAGTTCTTCATCAGACTTCTTGCGTCTTCATTTTATTAAATTTTGATTGATTTTTGACTGTTTTAAATTAAAATTGAGTTGACTATGGTTTGGCTTCTATCTGTCTTGAGCGTCAATAATGAACTAACTCTTTTTAACAGAATTATAATAAATAACGTTCCGTTGTTATGGCAACTGTCTGTCTCTTATTGGCTGATCATATTTTATGTCTATTGTTATAATATTTGAATTTTAATTAAAAAAAAAAAGACTAAATATCTTTTGATTACTATTATTCTTCTGTCTTCTTATCTATGTATGAGATATTATCACAGCTGTTTATATTCTCTTTCAAAGATCATTTTGACATCCCACAAAGCTGGGTTTGTTTATGTATTAAAGTTTTGACAATAATGTTAATATTTCTTTTAACAACCTGAAGGTTGTTTTAAGACCTGAGGATGTCTACAATTTAAGGCTGTATACAAATAATCTTTTGATTCTGTTTGAATTTGCGGCTGTTATCGTTTGCCATATAAAATACCCTTGTTAAAACATAAAATGTTGCAGGTAAACTACCCCTTTCCCTTAACCGATCTTCACCAAAAACAATAGGTCTTGAGAACACTACAATTCAGGGCTGTATGCGAAACATTATTTGATTCTGTTTGAATTTGCGGCTGTTATCGTTTGCCAAAGAAAAAATTCCCTTGATAAAAAAAAACCGTTGCAGGTAAACTACCTCTTTCCCTTAACCGATCTTCACCAAAAACAACAGGTCGTGAGTACTCTACAAATCAGGGCTATATGCAAAACATTATTTGATTCTGTTTCAATTTGCGGCTGTTATCGTTTCCCACAGAAAAAAAATCTAGAGACACACACACAGACACTTTTCGAGAAACACTTTTTTTCATGTTTTGAGTGTAGTACAATCAGAATCTGCAATAATCTCGAACACGATTTTTTTTTTGCCATCACCATACTTACATTTCCTTAAGGAATATGGAAGTAAAAATTAACCTTGATAAAAAAAAACCGTTGCAGGTAAACTACCCCTTTCCCTCAACCGATCTTCACCAAAAACAATAGGTCGTGAGTACTCTACAAATCAGGGCTGTATGCAAAAATTATTTGATTCTATTTGAATTTGCGGCTGTTATCGTTTGCCATAGAGAAAAATCTACAGATAGACACACAGACACTTTTCGAAAAACGATTTTTTTTCATGTTTTGAGTGTAGTACAATCAGAATCTGCAATAATCTCGAACACGATTGTTTTTGCCATCACAATACTTCCATTTCCTTAAGGAACATGGAAGTAAAATATCGGTATGGAGAACCATACATGACTTCCATGTTCTAAGATTTATATTTAAAATCATATTCGAAATGAAATATTTCCATAGAAACTACGTCTTTCTACTTATTGCTTCAGCATTAACCACAGTACTGTGGTCACAAACGTATACCACCTCACGTTTTCGCACTCGATTTTCACTGCTGATGGCAGTTGATGGCATTGCAGTAAAGTCTGGTTTTACAGAAAACGTTGGACTACGGCTAAACAGCCCGGGAAGAAATTTTAACAAAAAAACTACTTCTTTGTTGCCGATAACGTAGTACACATAACAAATTCTCCCCTCCACCTTCAACTATAATTTTTAATAATAGAAAATTACCCCCACCCCGTTCACCTAACCTCTTCACTTATAGATATTTCATCTACGTTTCTACAGTGGATTATTATGAGCTTCTTATCAGGATAATTTATTTATAAAAATTAAGTACTTTACTCTCGTTAAATCATAAAATGTTTCAGGTAAACTACCCCTTTCTCTTAACCGATCTTCTCCAAAATCAATAGACCTTCAGTCCTCTACAATTCAGGGATGCATGCAAAAAAATATTTGATTCTCTTTGAATGTGCAGCAGTTATCGTTCGTCATGAAAACATTTCTCTTGTTACAACTTAAAATGTTGCCGGTAAACTACCCCTTTCCCTTAACCGATCTTCACCAAAATCAACAGACCTTGAGTTCTCTAAAACTCATGAAAGTGTGCAAAAAATTATTTGATTCTCTTTGAATTTTCGGCAGTAATCGTTCGTCATAAAAAAATTAACCTTTTTAAAACAAAAAACGTTGCTGATAAACTACCCCTTTACCTTAACCGATCTTCAACAAAATCAACAGACCTTGAGTTCTCTTTAGTTCAAAAAGGTATGCAAAAACGTAGTTGATTCTGTTTGAATTTACGTCAGTTATCGTTCGTCATATAAAAAATTACCCTTGTCAAAACATAAAATTTTGCAGGTAAAACACCCCTTTCCCTTAACCGATCTTCACCAACACCAATAAGTATTGAGAACTCTACACTGTATGCAAAACATCATTTGATTCTGTTTGAATTTGCGGCTCTTAACGTTTGCCATAGAAAATACCCTTTTAAAAAATAAAACGTAGCAGGTAAACTACCCCTTTCACTTAACCGATCTTCACCAAAAACAATAGGTCTTGAGTACTCAACAAATCAAGGCACTATGCAAAACATTACTTGATTATGTTTGAATTTGGGGCTATTATCGTTTACCATAAAAAAATTACCCCCCTTATAAAAAACCGTTGCTGGTAAACTACCCATTTCCCTTAACCGATCTTCACCAAAAACAATAGGTCTTGAGTACTCTGCAAATCAGGGCGGCATGCAAAAATTTATTTGATTATGTTTGAGTTTGCGGCAGTTATCGTTTGCCATAGAAAATACGCTTAATAAAAAAACGTTGCAGGTAAACTACCCCTTCCCCTTAACCGATCTTCACCAAAAACAAATGGTCTTGAGTACTCTACAAATCAGGGCTGTATGCAAAACATTATTTGATTCTGTTTGAATTTGCGGCTGTTATCGTTTGCCATAGAAAATACCCTTGTTAAAAAAACGTTGCAGGTAAACTACCCCTTTCCCTCAACCGATCTTCAACAAAAACAATAGGTCTTGAGAACTCTACAATTTAGGGCTGTATGCAAATAATCTTTTGATTCTGTTTGAATTTGCGGCTGTTATCGTTAGCCAAAAAAGAAAAAATTCCCTTGATAAAAAAAAACCGTGTCCGGTAAACTACCCCTTGCCCTCAACCGATCTTCACCAAAAACAATAGGTCACGAGTACTCTACAAATCAGGGCTGTATGCAAAAAATTATTTGATTCTGTTTGAATTTGCGGCAGTTATCGTTTGCCATAGAAAAAAATTCGCTTGATAAACAATGTTGCAGGTAAACTACCCCTTCCCCTCAACCGATCTTCACCAAAAACAACAGCCCTTGAGTACTCTACAAGTCAGGGCTGTATGCAGAAAATTATCTGATTCTGTTTGAATTTGCGGCTGGTATCGTTTGCCATAGAAAATACCCTTGTTGAAAAAACGTTGTAGGTAAACTACCCCTTTCCCTTAACCGATCTTCACCAAAAACAATAGGTCTTGAGAACTCTACATCTCAGGGCAGTATGCGAAACATTATTTGATTCTGTTTGAATTTGCGGCTCTTAACGTTTGCCATATAAATACCATTGTTAAAACATAAAACGGTACAGGTAAACTACCACTTTCCCTTAACCGATCTTTACCAAAATCAACAGATCGTGAGAACTCTACAATTCAGTGCAGTATGCGAAACATTATTTAATTCTGTTTGAATATGCGGCTGTTATCGTTTGCCAAACAAACAAAATTACCCTTGATAAAAAAAAACCGTTGCAGGTAAACCACCCCTTTCCCTCAACTGATCTTCACCAAAAACAACAGGTCGCGAGTACTCTACAAATCAGGACTGCATGCTAAAAATTATTTGATTCTGTTTGAATTTGCGGCTGTTATCGCATGCCATAGAAAAAAATCTACAGACACACACACAGACAGACAGACAGACAGACAGACAGACACACAGACAGACAGACACACACACAGACACTTTTCGGAAAACGACTTTTTTTCATGTTTTGAGTGTAGTTGAATCAGAATCTGCAATAATCTCGAACACGATTTTTTTGCCTTCACCATACTTCCATTCCTTAAGGAATATGGAAATAAAATTACCCCTTGATAAAAAACCGTTGCAGGTAAACTACCCCTTTCCCTTAACCGATCTTCACCAAAAACCGTAGGTCTTGAGATCTCTAACATTGAGGGCAGTATGCAAATAATCATTTGATTCTGTTTGAATTTGCGGCAGTTATCGATCGTCATATAAAAAATTACCCTTGTTAAAACATAAAATGTTGCTGGTAAACTACCCCTTTCCCTAAACCGATCTTCACCAACACCAACAGGACTTGAGAACTCTACAATTCAGGGCTGTATGCAAAAGAGTAGTGTATTCTGTTTGAATTTGCGGCTGTTATCGTTTGCCATAGAAAAAAATACCCCCTTAAAAAAAACGTTGCTGGTAAACTACCCCTTCCCCTTAACTGATCTTCACTAAAACCAACAGGTCTTGAGAACTCTATAATTCAGGGCTGTATGCAAAAGAGTAGTTGATTCTGTTTGAATTTGCGACTGTTATCGTTTGCCATAGAAAAAAATTACAATTGTTTAAAAACAAAACCGTTGCTGGTAAACTATCCCCTTCCCTTAACCGATCTTCACCAAAATCAATGTGTCTTTAGAACTCTACAATTCAGAGCCGTATGCAAAAGAGTAGTTTATTCTGTTTGAATTTGCGGCTGTTATCGTTTGCCAAAAAAAAAAATTTCCCCGATAAAAAAACGTTGCAGGTAAACTACCCCTTGCCCTAAACCGATCTTCACCAAAACCAATAGGTCTTGAGAACTCAATAATTCAGGGCTGTATGCAAAAGAGTAGTGGATTCTGTTTGAATTTGCGGCTGTTATCGTTTGCCAAAAAAAAATTACACTTGTTTAAAAAAAAACGTTGCAGGTAAACTACCCCTTTCCCTTAACCGATCTCACCAAAATCAATAGGTCTTGAGAAATCTACAATTTAGGGCTGTATGCAAATAATCATTTGATTCTGTTTGAATTTGCGGCTCTTAACGTTTGCCATAGAAAATACCCTTTCAAAACGTAAAATGTAGCTGGTAAACTACCCCTTTCCATTAACCGATCTTTACCAAAATCAACAGATCTTGAGAACTCTAAAATTCAGGGCTGTATGCGAAAGAGTAGTTGATTCTGTTTGAATTTGCGGCTGTTATCGTTTGCCATAGCAAACAATTACCCTTGATTAAAAAAAACCGTTGCCGGTAAACTACCCCTTTCCCTCAACCGATCTTCACCGAAAACAATAGGTCGTGAGTACTCTACAAATCAGGGCTGAATGCAAAAAATGATTTGATTCAGTTTGAATTTGCGGCTGTTATCGTTTGCCATAAAAAAATCTACAGATAGACAGACAGACACACACACACACAGACGCTTTTCGAAAAACGACTTTTTTTCATGTTTTGAGTGTAGTACAATCAGAATCTGCAATAATCTCGAACACGATTTTTTTTGCCATCACCATACTTCCGTTTCCTTAAGGAACATGGAAGTAAAATGGTTCAGCAATCCTATCCAGGTGTGCTGTCATTATGAGTAAAATCGTTCTGTGAGACTCACACATGATTTTGGGATTTTACATGCAAAGCAAATTAGACAGTTGCGAATTTATAATAGAGATACAATCAGGGGCGGACTGGCTACGTCGGTTGGTCGGCGATCGCCGAGGGCCCCGGGCACCGAGGAGGCTAAGGGGGCCCCCGTGCCATGAAATTTTTATTTTGAAAAAACAATATATATATATATTGTAACGAGCAGACTCTTATCGTCTCTTTAAAGTGAGTGTTTTTATCGTGTGTTAGCCGCACACGTTGTAGTCGTTACTTTACGTTTACTTACTTACTTTTTCTTTTTGTTACGCTGACGATGTCCGTCGCGATCTCACGAATTACCAGTACAATATCTCGCGAGTGTAAACCTTACCTGTCCTTTAATGAGTATATTTCATTCCCGGGTGGCGCCAAATTGTTTATGAAAACAATTAAAAAATATGAAATCGAGTGGTCGTTCTAGACGGTGTTGGCTGATTCAAATTACCCTCGCAATAGGCGGGCGTATGAATCTCGCTAGTAGTTCGCTGTGTTGCCGACGTCTAACGCTGGCCCTCAATTTCGCTCGTCGCTAAAGTACACAAACATTATAATGCAATTTACAATGAAATAAAGGACGGTTATTACAACTCAGTACTAGTTTATTAACGTGAAATTATCAGTTATTCAATTCAATACAAAATTATATACTGTTATTAAACAAAGTTGCTCCAGCAATAAATAGACAATTTTCCTCAGGTTGGCTAAAGTTGATTAAACGTTACTAGATCGACATGCTGTCATTTTGTGTTTATTTTCTTAATGTTCGTTTAATCTGAGTTCTTTTGGTTACGAACAAATATTAATAAGATGATAATAAAGTACACTAGCTTACATTGATGGTACTTATATACTATTAGATTTGATTACAATTCGTTCCTGAAGTGTTAAAAAGTGGGTGTTAAGAGTTCGTAATTTATTTTCTGGTTTCATACAAGTTTAGTTTTTTATTTTCGATTAATCTTTGAAAGAAATTTGATTATCAGTTCGTAGTGAGAGTTATTTGTGTTGTGAGAAAAAGTTAATAAGAATTTATTCCATAAATTCGGGTATTTCAGATATACTTATCAAATCTGTTGAATTCGGGTGAAGAGTTACTCAGTTCTAGTTAGGTTGGGTCCTTTTGATCATCAATCTTCCATCATTTATGATTTGGAGTTAGCCTGGCTTCTTTTTCAGATAATGTGGATTAAATAATTAATTTAGAATTTGAAAATCTGGTCTGTGGTCTCTGTTGAATTGATTAGTTCTTCATCAGACTTCTTGCGTCTTCATTTTATTAAATTTTGATTGATTTTTGACTGTTTTAAATTAAAATTGAGTTGACTATGGTTTGGCTTCTATCTGTCTTGAGCGTCAATAATGAACTAACTCTTTTTAACAGAATTATAATAAATAACGTTCCGTTGTTATGGCAACTGTCTGTCTCTTATTGGCTGATCATATTTTATGTCTATTGTTATAATATTTGAATTTTAATTAAAAAAAAAAGACTAAATATCTTTTGATTACTATTATTCTTCTGTCTTCTTATCTATGTATGAGATATTATCACAGCTGTTTATATTCTCTTTCAAAGATCATTTTGACATCCCACAAAGCTGGGTTTGTTTATGTATTTTTTGACAATAATGTTAATATTTCTTTTAACAACCTGAAGGTTGTTTTAAGACCTGAGGATGTCTACAATTTAAGGCTGTATACAAATAATCTTTTGATTCTGTTTGAATTTGCGGCTGTTATCGTTTGCCATATAAAATACCCTTGTTAAAACATAAAATGTTGCAGGTAAACTACCCCTTTCCCTTAACCGATCTTCACCAAAAACAATAGGTCTTGAGAACACTACAATTCAGGGCTGTATGCGAAACATTATTTGATTCTGTTTGAATTTGCGGCTGTTATCGTTTGCCAAAGAAAAAATTCCCTTGATAAAAAAAAACCGTTGCAGGTAAACTACCTCTTTCCCTTAACCGATCTTCACCAAAAACAACAGGTCGTGAGTACTCTACAAATCAGGGCTATATGCAAAACATTATTTGATTCTGTTTCAATTTGCGGCTGTTATCGTTTCCCACAGAAAAAAAATCTAGAGACACACACACAGACACTTTTCGAGAAACACTTTTTTTCATGTTTTGAGTGTAGTACAATCAGAATCTGCAATAATCTCGAACACGATTTTTTTTTTGCCATCACCATACTTACATTTCCTTAAGGAATATGGAAGTAAAAATTAACCTTGATAAAAAAAAACCGTTGCAGGTAAACTACCCCTTTCCCTCAACCGATCTTCACCAAAAACAATAGGTCGTGAGTACTCTACAAATCAGGGCTGTATGCAAAAATTATTTGATTCTATTTGAATTTGCGGCTGTTATCGTTTGCCATAGAGAAAAATCTACAGATAGACACACAGACACTTTTCGAAAAACGATTTTTTTTCATGTTTTGAGTGTAGTACAATCAGAATCTGCAATAATCTCGAACACGATTGTTTTTGCCATCACAATACTTCCATTTCCTTAAGGAACATGGAAGTAAAATATCGGTATGGAGAACCATACATGACTTCCATGTTCTAAGATTTATATTTAAAATCATATTCGAAATGAAATATTTCCATAGAAACTACGTCTTTCTACTTATTGCTTCAGCATTAACCACAGTACTGTGGTCACAAACGTATACCACCTCACGTTTTCGCACTCGATTTTCACTGCTGATGGCAGTTGATGGCATTGCAGTAAAGTCTGGTTTTACAGAAAACGTTGGACTACGGCTAAACAGCCCGGGAAGAAATTTTAACAAAAAAACTACTTCTTTGTTGCCGATAACGTAGTACACATAACAAATTCTCCCCTCCACCTTCAACTATAATTTTTAATAATAGAAAATTACCCCCACCCCGTTCACCTAACCTCTTCACTTATAGATATTTCATCTACGTTTCTACAGTGGATTATTATGAGCTTCTTATCAGGATAATTTATTTATAAAAATTAAGTACTTTACTCTCGTTAAATCATAAAATGTTTCAGGTAAACTACCCCTTTCTCTTAACCGATCTTCTCCAAAATCAATAGACCTTCAGTCCTCTACAATTCAGGGATGCATGCAAAAAAATATTTGATTCTCTTTGAATGTGCAGCAGTTATCGTTCGTCATGAAAACATTTCTCTTGTTACAACTTAAAATGTTGCCGGTAAACTACCCCTTTCCCTTAACCGATCTTCACCAAAATCAACAGACCTTGAGTTCTCTAAAACTCATGAAAGTGTGCAAAAAATTATTTGATTCTCTTTGAATTTTCGGCAGTAATCGTTCGTCATAAAAAATTAACCTTTTTAAAACAAAAAACGTTGCTGATAAACTACCCCTTTACCTTAACCGATCTTCAACAAAATCAACAGACCTTGAGTTCTCTTTAGTTCAAAAAGGTATGCAAAAACGTAGTTGATTCTGTTTGAATTTACGTCAGTTATCGTTCGTCATATAAAAAATTACCCTTGTCAAAACATAAAATTTTGCAGGTAAAACACCCCTTTCCCTTAACCGATCTTCACCAACACCAATAAGTATTGAGAACTCTACACTGTATGCAAAACATCATTTGATTCTGTTTGAATTTGCGGCTCTTAACGTTTGCCATAGAAAATACCCTTTTAAAAAATAAAACGTAGCAGGTAAACTACCCCTTTCACTTAACCGATCTTCACCAAAAACAATAGGTCTTGAGTACTCAACAAATCAAGGCACTATGCAAAACATTACTTGATTATGTTTGAATTTGGGGCTATTATCGTTTACCATAAAAAAATTACCCCCCTTATAAAAAACCGTTGCTGGTAAACTACCCATTTCCCTTAACCGATCTTCACCAAAAACAATAGGTCTTGAGTACTCTGCAAATCAGGGCGGCATGCAAAAATTTATTTGATTATGTTTGAGTTTGCGGCAGTTATCGTTTGCCATAGAAAATACGCTTAATAAAAAAACGTTGCAGGTAAACTACCCCTTCCCCTTAACCGATCTTCACCAAAAACAAAAGGTCTTGAGTACTCTACAAATCAGGGCTGTATGCAAAACATTATTTGATTCTGTTTGAATTTGCGGCTGTTATCGTTTGCCATAGAAAATACCCTTGTTAAAAAAACGTTGCAGGTAAACTACCCCTTTCCCTCAACCGATCTTCAACAAAAACAATAGGTCTTGAGAACTCTACAATTTAGGGCTGTATGCAAATAATCTTTTGATTCTGTTTGAATTTGCGGCTGTTATCGTTAGCCAAAAAAGAAAAAATTCCCTTGATAAAAAAAAACCGTGTCCGGTAAACTACCCCTTGCCCTCAACCGATCTTCACCAAAAACAATAGGTCACGAGTACTCTACAAATCAGGGCTGTATGCAAAAAATTATTTGATTCTGTTTGAATTTGCGGCAGTTATCGTTTGCCATAGAAAAAAATTCGCTTGATAAACAATGTTGCAGGTAAACTACCCCTTCCCCTCAACCGATCTTCACCAAAAACAACAGCCCTTGAGTACTCTACAAGTCAGGGCTGTATGCAGAAAATTATCTGATTCTGTTTGAATTTGCGGCTGGTATCGTTTGCCATAGAAAATACCCTTGTTGAAAAAACGTTGTAGGTAAACTACCCCTTTCCCTTAACCGATCTTCACCAAAAACAATAGGTCTTGAGAACTCTACATCTCAGGGCAGTATGCGAAACATTATTTGATTCTGTTTGAATTTGCGGATCTTAACGTTTGCCATATAAATACCATTGTTAAAACATAAAACGGTACAGGTAAACTACCACTTTCCCTTAACCGATCTTTACCAAAATCAACAGATCGTGAGAACTCTACAATTCAGTGCAGTATGCGAAACATTATTTAATTCTGTTTGAATATGCGGCTGTTATCGTTTGCCAAACAAACAAAATTACCCTTGATAAAAAAAAACCGTTGCAGGTAAACCACCCCTTTCCCTCAACTGATCTTCACCAAAAACAACAGGTCGCGAGTACTCTACAAATCAGGACTGCATGCTAAAAATTATTTGATTCTGTTTGAATTTGCGGCTGTTATCGCATGCCATAGAAAAAAATCTACAGACACACACACAGACAGACAGACAGACAGACAGACAGACACACAGACAGACAGACACACACACAGACACTTTTCGGAAAACGACTTTTTTTCATGTTTTGAGTGTAGTTGAATCAGAATCTGCAATAATCTCGAACACGATTTTTTTGCCTTCACCATACTTCCATTCCTTAAGGAATATGGAAATAAAATTACCCCTTGATAAAAAACCGTTGCAGGTAAACTACCCCTTTCCCTTAACCGATCTTCACCAAAAACCGTAGGTCTTGAGATCTCTAACATTGAGGGCAGTATGCAAATAATCATTTGATTCTGTTTGAATTTGCGGCAGTTATCGATCGTCATATAAAAAATTACCCTTGTTAAAACATAAAATGTTGCTGGTAAACTACCCCTTTCCCTAAACCGATCTTCACCAACACCAACAGGACTTGAGAACTCTACAATTCAGGGCTGTATGCAAAAGAGTAGTGTATTCTGTTTGAATTTGCGGCTGTTATCGTTTGCCATAGAAAAAAATACCCCCTTAAAAAAAACGTTGCTGGTAAACTACCCCTTCCCCTTAACTGATCTTCACTAAAACCAACAGGTCTTGAGAACTCTATAATTCAGGGCTGTATGCAAAAGAGTAGTTGATTCTGTTTGAATTTGCGACTGTTATCGTTTGCCATAGAAAAAAATTACAATTGTTTAAAAAAAAAACCGTTGCTGGTAAACTATCCCCTTCCCTTAACCGATCTTCACCAAAATCAATGTGTCTTTAGAACTCTACAATTCAGAGCCGTATGCAAAAGAGTAGTTTATTCTGTTTGAATTTGCGGCTGTTATCGTTTGCCAAAAAAAAAAATTTCCCCGATAAAAAAACGTTGCAGGTAAACTACCCCTTGCCCTAAACCGATCTTCACCAAAACCAATAGGTCTTGAGAACTCAATAATTCAGGGCTGTATGCAAAAGAGTAGTGGATTCTGTTTGAATTTGCGGCTGTTATCGTTTGCCAAAAAAAATTACACTTGTTTAAAAAAAAACGTTGCAGGTAAACTACCCCTTTCCCTTAACCGATCTCACCAAAATCAATAGGTCTTGAGAAATCTACAATTTAGGGCTGTATGCAAATAATCATTTGATTCTGTTTGAATTTGCGGCTCTTAACGTTTGCCATAGAAAATACCCTTTCAAAACGTAAAATGTAGCTGGTAAACTACCCCTTTCCATTAACCGATCTTTACCAAAATCAACAGATCTTGAGAACTCTAAAATTCAGGGCTGTATGCGAAAGAGTAGTTGATTCTGTTTGAATTTGCGGCTGTTATCGTTTGCCATAGCAAACAATTACCCTTGATTAAAAAAAACCGTTGCCGGTAAACTACCCCTTTCCCTCAACCGATCTTCACCGAAAACAATAGGTCGTGAGTACTCTACAAATCAGGGCTGAATGCAAAAAATGATTTGATTCAGTTTGAATTTGCGGCTGTTATCGTTTGCCATAAAAAAATCTACAGATAGACAGACAGACACACACACACACAGACGCTTTTCGAAAAACGACTTTTTTTCATGTTTTGAGTGTAGTACAATCAGAATCTGCAATAATCTCGAACACGATTTTTTTTGCCATCACCATACTTCCGTTTCCTTAAGGAACATGGAAGTAAAATGGTTCAGCAATCCTATCCAGGTGTGCTGTCATTATGAGTAAAATCGTTCTGTGAGACTCACACATGATTTTGGGATTTTACATGCAAAGCAAATTAGACAGTTGCGAATTTATAATAGAGATACAATCAGGGGCGGACTGGCTACGTCGGTTGGTCGGCGATCGCCGAGGGCCCCGGGCACCGAGGAGGCTAAGGGGGCCCCCGTGCCATGAAATTTTTATTTTGAAAAAACAATATATATATATATTGTAACGAGCAGACTCTTATCGTCTCTTTAAAGTGAGTGTTTTTATCGTGTGTTAGCCGCACACGTTGTAGTCGTTACTTTACGTTTACTTACTTACTTTTTCTTTTTGTTACGCTGACGATGTCCGTCGCGATCTCACGAATTACCAGTACAATATCTCGCGAGTGTAAACCTTACCTGTCCTTTAATGAGTATATTTCATTCCCGGGTGGCGCCAAATTGTTTATGAAAACAATTAAAAAATATGAAATCGAGTGGTCGTTCTAGACGGTGTTGGCTGATTCAAATTACCCTCGCAATAGGCGGGCGTATGAATCTCGCTAGTAGTTCGCTGTGTTGCCGACGTCTAACGCTGGCCCTCAATTTCGCTCGTCGCTAAAGTACACAAACATTATAATGCAATTTACAATGAAATAAAGGACGGTTATTACAACTCAGTACTAGTTTATTAACGTGAAATTATCAGTTATTCAATTCAATACAAAATTATATACTGTTATTAAACAAAGTTGCTCCAGCAATAAATAGACAATTTTCCTCAGGTTGGCTAAAGTTGATTAAACGTTACTAGATCGACATGCTGTCATTTTGTGTTTATTTTCTTAATGTTCGTTTAATCTGAGTTCTTTTGGTTACGAACAAATATTAATAAGATGATAATAAAGTACACTAGCTTACATTGATGGTACTTATATACTATTAGATTTGATTACAATTCGTTCCTGAAGTGTTAAAAAGTGGGTGTTAAGAGTTCGTAATTTATTTTCTGGTTTCATACAAGTTTAGTTTTTTATTTTCGATTAATCTTTGAAAGAAATTTGATTATCAGTTCGTAGTGAGAGTTATTTGTGTTGTGAGAAAAAGTTAATAAGAATTTATTCCATAAATTCGGGTATTTCAGATATACTTATCAAATCTGTTGAATTCGGGTGAAGAGTTACTCAGTTCTAGTTAGGTTGGGTCCTTTTGATCATCAATCTTCCATCATTTATGATTTGGAGTTAGCCTGGCTTCTTTTTCAGATAATGTGGATTAAATAATTAATTTAGAATTTGAAAATCTGGTCTGTGGTCTCTGTTGAATTGATTAGTTCTTCATCAGACTTCTTGCGTCTTCATTTTATTAAATTTTGATTGATTTTTGACTGTTTTAAATTAAAATTGAGTTGACTATGGTTTGGCTTCTATCTGTCTTGAGCGTCAATAATGAACTAACTCTTTTTAACAGAATTATAATAAATAACGTTCCGTTGTTATGGCAACTGTCTGTCTCTTATTGGCTGATCATATTTTATGTCTATTGTTATAATATTTGAATTTTAATTAAAAAAAAAAGACTAAATATCTTTTGATTACTATTATTCTTCTGTCTTCTTATCTATGTATGAGATATTATCACAGCTGTTTATATTCTCTTTCAAAGATCATTTTGACATCCCACAAAGCTGGGTTTGTTTATGTATTAAAGTTTTGACAATAATGTTAATATTTCTTTTAACAACCTGAAGGTTGTTTTAAGACCTGAGGATGTCTACAATTTAAGGCTGTATACAAATAATCTTTTGATTCTGTTTGAATTTGCGGCTGTTATCGTTTGCCATATAAAATACCCTTGTTAAAACATAAAATGTTGCAGGTAAACTACCCCTTTCCCTTAACCGATCTTCACCAAAAACAATAGGTCTTGAGAACACTACAATTCAGGGCTGTATGCGAAACATTATTTGATTCTGTTTGAATTTGCGGCTGTTATCGTTTGCCAAAGAAAAAATTCCCTTGATAAAAAAAAAACCGTTGCAGGTAAACTACCTCTTTCCCTTAACCGATCTTCACCAAAAACAACAGGTCGTGAGTACTCTACAAATGAGGGCTATATGCAAAAAATTATTTGATTCTGTTTGAATTTGCGGCTGTAATCGTTTCCCACAGAAAAAAAATCTAGAGACACACACACACACACACACACTTTTCGAGAAACACTTTTTTTCATGTTTTGAGTGTAGTACAATCAGAATCTGCAATAATCTCGAACACGATTTTTTTTTTGCCATCACCATACTTCCATTTCCTTAAGGAATATGGAAGTAAAAATTACCCTTAATAAAAAAAAAACCGTTGCAGGTAAACTACCCCTTTCCCTCAACCGATCTTCACCAAAAACAAATAGGTCGTGAGTACTCTACAAATCAGGGCTGTATGCAAAAAATTATTTGATTCTATTTGAATTTGCGGCTGTTATCGTTTGCCATAGAGAAAAATCTACAGATAGACACACAGACACTTTTCGAAAAACGATTTTTTTTCATGTTTTGAGTGTAGTACAATCAGAATCTGCAATAATCTCGAACACGATTGTTTTTGCCATCACAATACTTCCATTTCCTTAAGGAACATGGAAGTAAAATATCGGTATGGAGAACCATACATGACTTCCATGTTCTAAGATTTATATTTAAAATCATATTCGAAATGAAATATTTCCATAGAAACTACGTCTTTCTACTTATTGCTTCAGCATTAACCACAGTACTGTGGTCACAAACGTATACCACCTCACGTTTTCGCACTCGATTTTCACTGCTGATGGCAGTTGATGGCATTGCAGTAAAGTCTGGTTTTACAGAAAACGTTGGACTACGGCTAAACAGCCCGGGAAGAAATTTTAACAAAAAAACTACTTCTTTGTTGCCGATAACGTAGTACACATAACAAATTCTCCCCTCCACCTTCAACTATAATTTTTAATAATAGAAATTACCCCCACCCCGTTCACCTAACCTCTTCACTTATAGATATTTCATCTACGTTTCTACAGTGGATTATTATGAGCTTCTTATCAGGATAATTTATTTATAAAAATTAAGTACTTTACTCTCGTTAAATCATAAAATGTTTCAGGTAAACTACCCCTTTCTCTTAACCGATCTTCTCCAAAATCAATAGACCTTCAGTCCTCTACAATTCAGGGATGCATGCAAAAAAATATTTGATTCTCTTTGAATGTGCAGCAGTTATCGTTCGTCATGAAAACATTTCTCTTGTTACAACTTAAAATGTTGCCGGTAAACTACCCCTTTCCCTTAACCGATCTTCACCAAAATCAACAGACCTTGAGTTCTCTAAAACTCATGAAAGTGTGCAAAAAATTATTTGATTCTCTTTGAATTTTCGGCAGTTATCGTTCGTCATAAAAAAATTAACCTTTTTAAAACAAAAAACGTTGCTGATAAACTACCCCTTTACCTTAACCGATCTTCAACAAAATCAACAGACCTTGAGTTCTCTTTAGTTCAAAAAGGTATGCAAAAACGTAGTTGATTCTGTTTGAATTTACGTCAGTTATCGTTCGTCATATAAAAAATTACCCTTGTCAAAACATAAAATGTTGCAGGTAAAACACCCCTTTCCCTTAACCGATCTTCACCAACACCAATAAGTATTGAGAACTCTACACTGTATGCAAAACATCATTTGATTCTGTTTGAATTTGCGGCTCTTAACGTTTGCCATAGAAAATACCCTTTTAAAACATAAAACGTAATAGGTAAACTACCCCTTTCACTTAACCGATCTTCACCAAAAACAATAGGTCTTGAGTACTCAACAAATCAAGGCACTATGCAAAACATTATTTGATTCTGTTTGAATTTGCGGCTATTATCGTTTACCATAAAAAAATTACCCCCTTTATAAAAAACCGTTGCTGGTAAACTACCCATTTCCCTTAACCGATCTTCACCAAAAACAATAGGTCTTGAGTACTCTGCAAATCAGGGCGGCATGCAAAAATTTATTTCATTATGTTTGAGTTTGCGGATGATATCGTTTGCCATAGGAAATACCCTTGATAAAAAACCGTTGCTGGTAAACTACCCATTTCCCTTAATCGATCTTCACCAAAAACAATAGATCTTGAGTACTCTACAAATCAAGGCACTATGCAAAACATTATTTGATTCTGTTTGAATTTGCGGCTATTATCGTTTACCATATAAATATCGGTATGGAGAACCGTACATGACTTCCATATTCTAAGATTTATATTTAAATCTTAATATCGCCTGCCAAGCGCGATATATTTTCTCTTATACATGATGTACATTAAAATGAAAAAATTTTAATTTTATTGCTTGGCAACAAAATTATTTTATTTTTAACAATTACCATTGTTTGAAAAAGTTTAAATAAATTTTCAAGTACTTTACTCTTGTTAAAACGTAAAAGGTTGCACGTAAACTACCCCTTCCCCTTAACCGATCTTCACCAAAATCGAAAGTCCTTGAGACCTTAACAATCCAGGAACGTATGAAAAAAATTATTTGATTCTGTTTGAATTTGCGGCAGTTATCGTTTGCCATAGAAAATACGCTTAATAAAAAAACGTTGCAGGTAAACTACCCCTTCCCCTTAACCGATCTCCACCAAAAACGAACGGTCTTGAGTACTCTACAAATCAGGGCTGTATGCAAAACATTATTTGATTCTGTTTGAATTTGCGGCTGTTATCGTTTGCCATAGAAAATACCCTTGTTAAAAAAACGTTGCAGGTAAACTACCCCTTTCCCTCAACCGATCTTCAACAAAAACAATAGGTCATGAGAACTCTACAATTTAGGGCTGTATGCAAATAATCTTTTGATTCTGTTTGAATTTGCGGCTGTTATCGTTAGCCAAAAAAAGAAAAAATTCCCTTGATAAAAAAAAACCGTTGCCGGTAAACTACCCCTTGCCCTCAACCGATCTTCACCAAAAACAAAAGGTCTTGAGTACTCAACAAGTCAGGGCTGTATGCAGAAAATTATCTGATTCTGTTTGAATTTGCGGCTGGTATCGTTTGCGATAGAAAATACCCTTGTTAAAAAAACGTTGTAGGTAAACTACCCCTTTCCCTTAACCGATCTTCACCAAAAACAATAGGTCTTGAGAACTCTACATCTCAGGGCAGTATGCGAAACATTATTTGATTCTGTTTGAATTTGCGGCTCTTAACGTTTGCCATATAAATACCATTGTTAAAACATAAAACGGTACAGGTAAACTACCACTTTCCCTTAACCGATCTTTACCAAAATCAACAGATCGTGAGAACTCTACAATTCAGGGCAGTATGCGAAACATTATTTAATTCTGTTTGAATATGCGGCTGTTATCGTTTGCCAAACAAACAAAATTACCCTTGATAAAAAAAAACCGTTGCAGGTAAACCACCCCTTTCCCTCAACTGATCTTCACCAAAAACAACAGGTCGCGAGTACTCTACACATCAGGACTGCATGCTAAAAATTATTTGATTCTGTTTGAATTTGCGGCTGTTATCGTATGCCATAGAAAAAAAATCTACAGACACACAGACAGACAGACAGACACACACACAGACACTTTTCGGAAAACGACTTTTTTTCATGTTTTGAGTGTAGTAGAATCAGAATCTGCAATAATCTCGAACACGATTTTTTTTGCCTTCACCATACTTCCATTCCTTAAGGAATATGGAAATAAAATTACCCCTTGATAAAAAACCGTTGCAGGTAAACTACCCCTTTCCCTTAACCGATCTTCACCAAAAACCGTATGTCTTGAGATCTCTAACATTGAGGGCAGTATGCAAATAATCATTTGATTCTGTTTGAATTTGCGGCAGTTATCGATCGTCATAAAAAAAATTACCCTTGTTACAACATAAAGTGTTGCTGGTAAACTACCCCTTTCCCTAAACCGATCTTCACCAACACCAACAGGACTTGAGAACTCTACAATTCAGGGCTGTATGCAAAAGAGTAGTGTATTCTGTTTGAATTTGCGGCTGTTATCGTTTGCCATAGAAAAAAATACCCCCTTTAAAAAAAACGTTGCTGGTAAACTACCCCTTCCCCTTAACTGATCTTCACTAAAACCAACAGGTCTTGAGAACTCTATAATTCAGGTCTGTATGCAAAAGAGTAGTTGATTCTGTTTGAATTTGCAACTGTTATCGTTTACCATAGAAAAAAACTACAATTGTTTAAAAAAAAAACCGTTGCAGGTAAACTATCCCCTTCCCTTAACCGATCTTCACCAAAATCAATGTGTCTTTATAACTCTACAATTCAGAGCCGTATGCAAAAGAGTAGTTGATTCTGTTTGAATTTGCGGCTGTTATCGTTTGCCAAAAAAAAAAATTTCCCCGATAAAAAAACGTTGCAGGTAAACTACCCCTTGCCCTAAACCGATCTTCACCAAAACCAATAGGTCTTGAGAACTCAATAATTCAGAGCTGTATGCAAAAGAGTAGTGGATTCTGTTTGAATTTGCGGCTGTTATCGTTTGCCAAAAAAAAATTACACTTGTTTAAAAAAAAACGTTGCAGGTAAACTACCCCTTTCCCTTAACCGATCTCACCAAAATCAATAGGTCTTGAGAAATCTACAATTTAGGGCTGTATGCAAATAATCATTTGATTCTGTTTGAATTTGCGGCTCTTAACGTTTGCCATAGAAAATACCCTTTCAAAACGTAAAATGTAGCTGGTAAACTACCCCTTTCCCTTAACCGATCTTTACCAAAATCAACAGATCTTGAGAACTCTAAAATTCAGGGCTGTATGCGAAAGAGTAGTTGATTCTGTTTGAATTTGCGGCTGTTATCGTTTGCCATAGCAAACAATTACCCTTGATTAAAAAAAACCGTTGCCTGTAAACTACCCCTTTCCATCAACCGATCTTCACCAAAAACAATAGGTCGTGAGTACTCTACAAATCAGGGCTGAATGCAAAAAATGATTTGATTCAGTTTGAATTTGCGGCTGTTATCGTTTGCCATAAAAAAAATCTACAGATAGACAGACACACACACACACAGACGCTTTTCGAAAAACGACTTTTTTTCATGTTTTGAGTGTAGTACAATCAGAATCTGCAATAATCTCGAACACGATTTTTTTTACCATCACCATACTTCCGTTCCTTAAGGAACATGGAAGTAAAATGGTTCAGCAATCCTATCCAGGTGTGCTGACATTATGAGTAAAATCGTTCTGTGACTCACACAAGATTTTGGGATTTTACATGCAAAGCAAATTAGACAGTTGCGAATTTATAATAGAGATACAATCAGGGGCGGACTGGCTACGTCGGTTGGTCGGCGATCGCCGAGGGCCCCGGGCACCGAGGAGGCTAAGGGGGCCCCCGTGCCATGAAATTTTTATTTTGAAAAAACAATATATATATATATATATATATATTGTAACGAGCAGACTCTTATCGTCTCTTTAAAGTGAGTGTTTTTATCGTGTGTTAGCCCCACACGTTGTAGTCGTTACTTTACGTTTACTTACTTACTTTTTCTTTTTGTTACGCTGACGATGTCCGTCGCGATCTCACGAATTACCAGTACAATATCTCGCGAGTGTAAACCTTACCTGTCCTTTAATGAGTATATTTCATTCCCGGGTGGCGCCAAATTGTTTATGAAAACAATTAAAAAATATGAAATCGAGTGGTCGTTCTAGACGGTGTTGGCTGATTCAAATTACCCTCGCAATAGGCGGGCGTATGAATCTCGCTAGTAGTTCGCTGTGTTGCCGACGTCTAACGCTGGCCCTCAATTTCGCTCGTCGCTAAAGTACACAAACATTATAATGCAATTTACAATGAAATAAAGGACGGTTATTACAACTCAGTACTAGTTTATTAACGTGAAATTATCAGTTATTCAATTCAATACAAAATTATATACTGTTATTAAACAAAGTTGCTCCAGCAATAAATAGACAATTTTCCTCAGGTTGGCTAAAGTTGATTAAACGTTACTAGATCGACATGCTGTCATTTTGTGTTTATTTTCTTAATGTTCGTTTAATCTGAGTTCTTTTGGTTACGAACAAATATTAATAAGATGATAATAAAGTACACTAGCTTACATTGATGGTACTTATATACTATTAGATTTGATTACAATTCGTTCCTGAAGTGTTAAAAAGTGGGTGTTAAGAGTTCGTAATTTATTTTCTGGTTTCATACAAGTTTAGTTTTTTATTTTCGATTAATCTTTGAAAGAAATTTGATTATCAGTTCGTAGTGAGAGTTATTTGTGTTGTGAGAAAAAGTTAATAAGAATTTATTCCATAAATTCGGGTATTTCAGATATACTTATCAAATCTGTTGAATTCGGGTGAAGAGTTACTCAGTTCTAGTTAGGTTGGGTCCTTTTGATCATCAATCTTCCATCATTTATGATTTGGAGTTAGCCTGGCTTCTTTTTCAGATAATGTGGATTAAATAATTAATTTAGAATTTGAAAATCTGGTCTGTGGTCTCTGTTGAATTGATTAGTTCTTCATCAGACTTCTTGCGTCTTCATTTTATTAAATTTTGATTGATTTTTGACTGTTTTAAATTAAAATTGAGTTGACTATGGTTTGGCTTCTATCTGTCTTGAGCGTCAATAATGAACTAACTCTTTTTAACAGAATTATAATAAATAACGTTCCGTTGTTATGGCAACTGTCTGTCTCTTATTGGCTGATCATATTTTATGTCTATTGTTATAATATTTGAATTTTAATTAAAAAAAAAAGACTAAATATCTTTTGATTACTATTATTCTTCTGTCTTCTTATCTATGTATGAGATATTATCACAGCTGTTTATATTCTCTTTCAAAGATCATTTTGACATCCCACAAAGCTGGGTTTGTTTATGTATTAAAGTTTTGACAATAATGTTAATATTTCTTTTAACAACCTGAAGGTTGTTTTAAGACCTGAAGATGTCAGTGATGACGAAAAGCTTAGTCGAACAATAAAAATTATAGCAGTTAGCAAATTTATAAAAGAAATAGTAAGGATGGCTGCTAATTTAAACAATACGAAGAATAATGTTAATATTATGTAATTACATTTATTTCTTATTTTATGTTTCTAATTTAACTTTGACATCTTAATATGATTCACTAATTATACTTAACTAGTTACTTGCCCTGGATTTTCTAATACAATAGTTAATTTCTTACAATTTGTTTATTTTGGATTTATACAGTTAGACATTTTATAGGCCTAACTAGTAATTGGCTATATCTTCTTATTTTACACAAAATAAAGATTATTTTACATTTACATATGTTTTGCTTGGTGTCACTTATGACTTGTTTACCTTTTGAATTAATTTGGGCTGTTTTATAATAATTGTATGTTCTTATTACTTTACAAAATCATGGCCTGTCTATTATCCTCTAATTTCCTTTCCTGTATTATTATGTTTGTAAGAATTTATCTCCTTACTTATCTATATTGCCATTTTTTATAACTTGTCTATCATTTAATATTACTTATAAAACGTAACACAAAAATTAGGTTTATGGTCTGTTTACTTTTTTCAGCCATATTCCTTCTTATAAACTTAACTGAACAAATAACTATCTTGGTGAAGAACATTATAACACCATTTATTTTATCTTGCTAACTATCCCTTTGAACATTTTAAGATCCAAGGATGTTTTACTTATGTTGCACTTATATTATTTAGTATATTTTACTTTTAACTTTTACTATATATTTTTTACTACTTAACCATTGTAACAATAACATTTTTAATCATTATGGGATTTTTACCGTGAATACCACTGTATTCCTAATCTACTATCACTTTTAATTATAATAACAATAACATTCTTATTTTTTGGTATTTTTCACCATTAAACTATAGTGTTAATCACTGGTTTTAGGTGTCTATACCTATATGTTGGGCTTTCTATTTATTTTGGGTTTACACTGGCACGTTGCACTTTTTTATTGACTTGAGTGTTACTAGTGGTTAGGCCTATTCCCTAATACAGTATTGATTTCTCTTTACTCAGTTAATCACCTTCACTTCCTACCTATCTCTCACTTCTGGGTTTTTTATTGTTTTATTCACAATTATTAGTTAGTATTTTAACAAATTTCATGTTCTGAATCACTTATCAATATAGAGTTATTCAATACATTTAATATCTATTTCTCTGGTTAGTGTACCTTAATTGGGATTATTTTATTTGATTTTAATACTGGTCCTTTACATTTATTATTTGTTTGTGTCTTTTTCATCATCATTTGAGTTTAATATTTCTCATTTTCTTTTCTTTATTATTTGTTTGTGTCTTTTTCATATACCTTCTCATTTTATTTTCTTTTATTGGGTCAATCACTTGGTTTGGGTCATAGTCATTTGTCTCGTCATAGTCATTTGATTTTCATTCATTTAATATAGTTGATTCATTATAGTTTTTTCCCTGGTATTGAGGTGGCTTTTTTGTGTTGTAACATAATGCCTCTCCATCAAAATTGATCATTTTGGTAAAACACTAGCATAGTTTTTTATGAAATTATCAGTTACATATAATTTTTTCCTTTTTCTTCTTGTTTATTTTTTCTTTCTTGTTCCTCTTCTTACTTGTTCCACTCCTTTTTATTTAGTTATCTTTTAGATCTGTTTTTTTTTCTTATTTCCATTAGTGCGTTCTCCATGTTATATAATTTCCCTAACCTTTAGTAGCTGGTTTCTTCCATTACTACCTTTTTTTCTGAGATCAGAGGAACATCATCTCTGCTCAGTTAATTGATTGCTGGACCTATTCTCAGTCAATCTTAAATACCTTTTTGTCATCTTGTGACTTTCATTAATAATAATATTTTGGGGATTGTCCACTTCATGGTTCTTTAGATAATTTTAACTTTTTTCGACTCTTTCTTCCTTCCGCTGTACCTTTGCTATATTCTGTGATATACTCACACAGTTGATTGTTTTTGTTTATTTAGTTGTTAATTTCATTAGTTCTAAACTTTAATTAGCTTGTTTTTCTTTTTTTTCTTGTGATCATTTTAATTATTTTAGACATTTTTTTTCTTTTCTTCTCCTTTGTTGATTACCCTTATTTTGCTTTAGCCACTTGCTGTATATTTGCTTTATATATTATTTTTTTGTTCTTGTACCAGTTCTTTTTTTCTTTTGAATATTCTATATTCTTTACAATTTTATGTATTTGTCTTGGCAGTTCATTGCTTGGTTCTATATTTGTTTATTTTAATTGGTCTCCTTTCTAATTCTCTTGTATTATTAATTCTTGTTTTCACTTCATTTGTTTATTTTATCTCACATATTTTCTAAATAGTAGTGTAAGTTGGTTGTACTTACTATTTAGGAATTTTGTAGTTTATTCCTTTATTTTATCTCTTATCTCATATGTTTCCTAAATGGTAGTGTAAGTTGATCTTACTTATTCTTTTTGGTTTTGTAATTTATTTTTTATTTTCCCTCATACGTTTTCTAAATAATAGCGTAAGGTGATCTTACATATTTTTTGAATTTTGTAGTTTATTATTTTTTTGATTGTTCATTCTTCCTCGTAGAACTTCTTGATGGACACTTGGTTATATACTCCTTTGATCTTTCTAGTTATTGGATTGCTTACTTCATACGTATTGTTGCCATTGTCTTTTGTTATGACATAAGGTCCTACGTATCTATATATTAATACGTGAAGAGAAAACTTTGTACCCCTTTTTAAGCATATTGCGCGCACGGAGGAGTGTGAGATTTGGCATAGTTAAAGTTTATATGGAGAAGGAGTGCAGAAAGCTAAAATTTATATATAATATGTGTTACAAATACATTAAATAAAATAAAATAAAACATTCATTTGCACTTGAAAATTCATTTAAACTTTTTCAAACAATGGTAATTGTTAAAAATAAAATAATTTTGTTGCCAGGCAATAAAATTATAATTTTTTCATTTTAGTGTACGTTCATACTGCCAATGTCAAACACATAATAGTCTGTGGTCAAACAGTCGCACAGAGTAGAGATTGTCGCCAGAGAATTTTAAAATGTTGCCAACAAATAATTACTGACAGATTGACTGAATGAGCTGTGAATTTTGTGTGATTTCAAATGTTCCTTTTTCAATAGTCTGTGGAGTGTATGTCAAGGCAAAAAAGCGTTTATTTTATATTTTGTATATTAGATATCTGTGTTTTATATATTAATGAGCAGTTGAAAGTGAAATACAGCTTGCTTAATATACACCTGTTGCAAAAGGAAAATTTTGTAGCAGCAATTTGAATTGACTTACTCTCGCCTAATTATTATTGGTGGTTTCAAAAAAGTGAGTACATTTTATTATTTTTAAATTAAACCCTGTCTAATCTTAGTTTCAGTAATTTCATTACATGTTTTTTTTTACATTCAGATATTCGCACCTACTTCCATTATGCCTCGACATAGAACATTGACGGGTCGGAGTGAGAGACAAAGAAGAAGGAATATATATTCGCGTGAAAGTCAAAATGATAATAGACCAAATGCAAATTTAAATAGTGTAAATAGTATAACATTGACGGGTCGGAGTGAGAGACAAAGAAGAAGGAATATATATTCCCGTGAAAGTCAAAATGATAATAGATCAAATGCAAATTTAAATAGTGTAAATAGTATACAAAATGATGAAATTATTTTGAGGGATACATTTAAATGCGCACTGAATGTCATTCCAAGAAATTTTAATACTTCTGATTGTGGATTAATGCATTTACGATGCAGGTTTTGCAATGCAAAACATTTCGAATCTGAGGTCACTTTAGGTGAAAGGACTGCATTCACTTCATGTTGTCATAAGGGTAAAGCAATATTACCGACCTTAAGTCAAAATGAATACTTTAAATCATTGTATGATGGACTTACTTCAAATGAACCTTCAATAAAAAGAAAGTCAAAAAATTATTTTGAAAACATTCGTAAATACAATTCATCATTTGCTATGGTTAGCTCAGAAGCTAAATTTTCGGATACAGTTACGCGTGGAGTGTATCATTTTAAAATACATGATGTTTTTTATCACAGATCAGGTCCAATGACTGCTGGATATGGTCGCTCACCATGTTATGCGCAATTATATTTTTATGATGTTGACACTGCTGTCAATTATAGATTACGTGAAGACTATAATCAAACATGCAATAACAATATAATGTGCAAAATCTCTCTTGAATTGGAACGCATTAATCCTTTCGTTCGGTCATTCATTGCAATGAAAGATCATTGTCAGAGAGTTGAAAATCAAAATAAAGAAATTTGTATGCTCATTAAAGTAAATCGTGATTTAGATCTACGCCGTTATAATGATGCAGTTCAAACTGATGTAGCAGTAATATTTAGTACAGTTGATGATGAGCCACCCTTTGAACGAAATATGGTTTCGTTTTCAAAAGTTAATGGTACCATTAAAAATATCTCTGTTTTGGATTCATCATTGGACCCTTTAGCGTATCCATTACTTTTTCCAAATGGTGATACTGGGTGGCATATCAATATTTCTCATAATGTACCAACTACATCTAATTCAAGAGCACCCAGAAATAAATTGACCATGCTTTAGTATGCAGCCTATCGACTTGCAATTAGAGAAGATTTTAGCATGTTGCACCATTCACAAAAATTATTTCTGCAATGGATAGTTGATATGTATGTGAGAATAGAGGGCACAAAGTTACATTTCATTCGACAAAATCAAACAAGTCTTACGTCTGAATTTTACAACAATTTAACAGATTATTTAGAATTGAACCCCAATGCCAATAATGTTGGCCATAGAGTAATTTTACCATCTTCATTTAATGGATCTCCAAGAAATATGTATCAGAATTATTTAGATGCAATGTCAATTGTACAACATTTCGGAAAGCCTTCTTTGTTTATTACAATGACTTGCAATCCAAGTTGGCCTGAAATACTTAGCAATATTGGTGTAGGTGAGTCAGCTAATTTTCGACCTGATATTGTTGTGCGTGTATTCAAGTCCAAACTGAAAGCATTAATTGAGGGCCTTACACTAAAAAAAATCTTCGGTAAAGTTGAAGCACTCATTTATACAATTGAGTTTCAAAAGAGAGGATTGCCTCATGCTCACATTTTACTCTCTTTAAATGAGCAAGATAAAATTGTTAACGCTACCGATATTGATAAAGTTGTATCTGTGGAGATTCCTAGCATTCAAACCCATCCTACATTACATGAATATGTTGTAAAACACATGATGCATGCTCCATGCGGTGTACTTAATCCAAATTCTGTATGTATGAGAGATGGAAAATGCACAAAAGATTATCCAAAACGATTTAATGAATTTACATGTGAATCATTAAATGGATATCCATTATACAGAAGGTGTGATAATGGTATTAATGCTGAAGTTCGCGGTAGTTGCCTCGACAATCGTTATGTTGTACCATACAATCCGTATTTACTTGCCAAATTTAATTGCCATATAAATGTTGAAGTATGCACTACAGTTAAAAGTGTTAAATACATTTATAAATATTGTGATTAGACGAGTACGTGCGTCTCGTTATTGTATCACGCAATGTACACCTATTCTTTACTAGGAATGGGTATGCTCCCCTGTCTCTCCTCTCTTCGGTCATTTTAATTTACTTCAATTATTTAAATATCTGAGATATTTGGAGTTGTGGAATATAGTAATTTAATTAACTAATATTAACTTATCTCTCTAAGAAAAATATCAGTGTTAGTGTGCTTGAAATTTAACTAATTAATGTGTTATTCTATAATTTCGTTCAACCCTATTATACCTCGAAGAGAATTATGTAAATATTTGTATTTTAACACTCTTCTCTTTGGTGTCGGAGAATTCCGCAATAAGCGCTGTAGTATCGTGGCAACGAAACTTAGAAGTTAATTCACTGTTTACGTTAACCAATTATTATATACTTAGTCAGCTACTTTTTATTCCCAACTCATTAAATAATACTCCAAATGATAATAATTTGCAACTATCCAAAGGTTCTTTATTTGTTCACTTCTTCAACATTAAATAAGATACGTTCCAATTGGCATATACAAAGGCTATAGATTGCGTGAATCGATTATTGATCAGTCCGATACTTTATTTAGATTTGGTTATATAATGTGTTTTAGTTTGTAATTAACTTAAGTCAGGGTGTGAAGATTCTTGTAACTGTGGGGAAGATTAAAAATACATAGATAAGAATGCAAGATTTACAAATTTGAAGTGTTGTGTTGTTAACATGATTTATACAATAATAATTTACCAGACTAGAACGAAGCGAATCGTGTAGGCTGTTGGCTGATAACTTCACCGTTCTGGATGACTATGTCGTACGATATTCTTTCTTCGATTTAATAAAATGGAATTCTTGTCCTGTTCACCTCGGAAATACAGCTCCCTGGATTGATTTACGGCCAGACTGATGTTCCTTCTGCAATTTCTGGATCCAAATACGTTCTTCTCTCGTTTGAAGTAATTAGTGATGTTCCGTGTATTTAAAAGGTTATGAGTTCCAGTGTAGTGTATATTATTGGTTGTGACACAGTTAACTCTTTGTATTGGGTTTAATATATCGTCAATTCCTTTCGGGTATAGGACAATTCAAGTCCTTCCTTGTAGAACCCAGTTATTTATTTTTTATTGTGATACTATATTATGATCTCGTTTGGTTAAACTGTACTGGCATAAGTCAAGAATATTATCTTTAGTATTTTGTGTATTATAATTGTGTCATAATATTTCAGAATATTCTAATTACATTTAACATTTCTTGGATTTTTTAATCTCATCACGTTCAGATCATAAAAGGCAATAATTGAAAATCAACAACTTCTTCATTCCCTGTAGTCCTTAGCAACGCATTATTTTTCTTCCTTCTCCATGTTTTGTATATAGTGTTTATTTCATATATTTTTCGTCCATTCCTTATTAATTTTCTATCATATCACAATATAACTTTACCTATAGTTTGTTTACTATTTTTGACATATATTCTGCTGGTTTTTTGATATGAGCCTGTTTCTTTTATATTTATTACTTTTTCGATATCAAACGTTATCAATCGATATCATGGCATTGTGGCATTATCATAATTTGTATAAATTGAGATGGTTTATTATATATCATTACTTATTTAATGTTTTTTCCTAGCTCTTCAAACCGTATTCATTAATTATTATTAACTTACGTACCTAACCTTTATGTTATGAGTGGTTATATAGTGTTATTGGCTGTTAGGCCTTTTATTGTATATGGACCTACCTTTGTTTATAACTGGTGAACAACTATAGCCCTTTTACATAAATTCATATATATAATCAAATCTTAACTATTAACATTTACATAAATAATTATTCTTTTCATATCTAATGACAATTTTATCTTGATCTATGGATCACATATAACAAAATTGAAATCTATTAACGCTAACTAGCTGCTTCCCCAATCATTCTATAACAGTAATTGAATAATACATTTTGTTTCATTACCTTCCATTAACTCAACAAGTAATTGGTATAACATAACATAAGCTTTATCATAACATTCGTTGTCACAAAATAATATCATTTAATTCAGAATCCTTACTTGCTACTGCTATAAGGTAAATTATTGTCTCATTTTTGTTTAATTTCATGGTCATTTACTTTGACAATTTCTGTACTATTTTACTTCTTACACTTCTCATCAGTATCATATTGATTTACTTTTCACTGAACATGGATCATTAACTATTGTCTAATTTACAGGTTTGTTTATTCTCGTTATTTCTACCTTGCATCCTTATTTATCTTTATCTATACTTATAAATGTAATTATTAGACTTTTGTTTTATCATGGGATTATATATTGATTTGCTTATTATTTTGTTAATATAATATTTATGTAACATGGATGACTGCATTTCTGTTGCGTTACAATATGTGTATAAAGGCTATGACAGTGCATCTGTTGAATTAGGTTCAGAGAGAAATGAACCAGGTCAAGAAATACAAATTGATGAAGTTAAAAATGTTTTAAATGGCCGTTATGTCAGATCAACTGAAGCTGTATGGCGCATCTATGAATTACCAATACATTTTCAATCACATGTCATCGTTAGACTTGACATTCATTTACCGCGTAGACAGAATGTTTACTTTCGAGAAGGGCATGAACGTCAAGCAATTGAAAATGCAAGACAAACAAAATTATTAGCATTTTTTGAATTGAATCGATCAGATCCATCAGCGCATGAATATAAGTACAGTATATTGAAATTCCTTTGCATTATGTGTGGGAAGATTCCCAAAAAAATGGAAGAAGAGAAGGCGTGGAGGTGATAAAATCGTTACACGCATATATGTAGTATCACCAAAAGACATCGAACTTTACCATTTACATTGCTTTTATTACATGTCTGTGGTCCAAAATCATTTGAGGATGTTAGAACATACAATGGAATTATACACACTTCTTTTGTTGAAGCGTGCCATGCTCGTGGCATTGCTTCAAACGATAATGAATGGCGCGAATGTTTAAATAAAGCAAAAGAATTACATTCACCAAAACAAATGCGAAATTTATTTGGTTACATTTGTGCATTAAATGTGCCAGCCAATGCATTGGCGTTATGGAATGAATTTAAAGTATATCTTAGTGAAGATTTTTTGAGAGATTACAACGAAGAAGTATCCTTTAACACAGCTCTATTAGAAATTGAAGATATTTTGAATGTTCATAATTTGTCATGTCAAGAACTTGGTTTACCAGTTCCCACGTATTCGCAGAGAACAGACGAAGCAAATGCTATTGATCCAGTAGAACAAGAGTTTCTGTTTTGTGAGCATTATGAAACTGCAAATATTGAACAGCGTAATCTAATTGATCGTGTGATTCGTGAAGTTTTGCACCATGATACTGGATCTAATGTTTTTTGTTTAACCGCTCATGCAGGTTGTGGAAAAACATTCACACAAACAGCAATCATTCACAAATTAAATTCGCTTAATCTTAGTTGCATTGCAACAGCGTTCAGTGGCATAGCTTCACCTCTATTACTTGGAGGTAGAACCTATACCCATTTTGGAAAATTCTGTAGCGAATATTACCGCAAATAGTAGCTATGGACGTTACATAAATTCATCATCATTGATAATTATTGATGAAATTTCTATGTGTCCACTGCAAGTGTTGAAAATCATAGATAGATTATTGCAGGATCTATGCGATGAAAATGATAAACATAAACCATTTGGAGTGAAAACGATACTTCTGTGCGGTGATTTTTGGCAAATCTTAACAGTTGTCCCACATGGATCACGTGCAACTTTAATTGAAAATTGTGTCACGAGTTGGCATAAATTTGTTTATTTTCATAAAGTAACGTTTACTCAAAATATGAGAGCCTTACCAAGTGAAATACAGTAGAATTTGTCGAATTCTTGGAAAAAATTGGTAATGTTGAAGCCCCACAATTCCCTCAGTTTGGTGAAAATATTATTGAAATACCTCAGCAATTAATAGGAGATGAAAATAATATTATTAATGAGGTGTATGGAAATATTTCCAAAAACATACTCTCAGATAACATATTGAAGTCAGTTATTTTAGCACCTAACAATGATGATTGTACTTTTATTAATACTGATATACTTAATCGAATACCAGGTGAACAGAAAACATATCATGGCTACGATAAAATAATTTGTGATGATGACAATGAAATCAATAACTATACAGTAGAGTTTTTGAATTCTTTGACTATTAGTGGTTTGCCACCACATAAGTTAGTATTGAAAGTTAATTGCATCGTTTTACTGATCAGAAACTTAAATACAAAGGAAGCATTAGTCAATGGAACAAGAATGCGCATCAAGTGTATGCATCGTAATGCTATTGATTGCAAAGTTTTAACTGGAACCGCACGCAATAAGAGAATTTTGATTCCACGTATAAATTTAACATATTCCGGTACTGTTTTACCATTTAACTTTCAAAGAACTCAATTTCCAATTATACCTGCATTTGCGATGACAATAAATAAGTCTCAAGGACAAACATTCGAAAAAATTGGAATTTTATTGAGGCAGCCAGTTTTTACACATGGTCAATTGTACGTCGCAGCAAGTAGAGTTCGATCATTCGATGGTTTGAGATTTTATATTTCCGAATATAATGGCCAAGGGCATTTAGCAAATGATGAAAGAGTTTTTACAAAAAACATCGTTTACACAGAAGTTCTGAATCATTAAATTCACTTTCAAACTATTTTAAGTTCAATGGACAACATTTATTTTTTAACCACCCGGTTTTTTGATTTAATGAAAAATATATGAAAAAATACGAGGCACGTATTTTTTATTTCATTTTTTATTTTGTATTAATTTTTTATTTAAATTTTATATAATTCGAAAAAGATAGGCAAAATGACTGTGTAGCCTTGGCGAAACCTGGTCAGTATGGCAATAAAAAAAACCCAAGGAAATGTCAAAAAACGCGTTATTGTTTTTTAAATATGGCTTGGCCAAGCTAAACCTCATTTTTCCTATCTTTCATATTTTTCAAATAACTCGAAAATTAATGCATAGAAAAAAACATTAAAAAATTATATAAGCTTTGTAGCAGATAATCTTCAAACTGTTTTCGAATTTTGTACCTTACCAAAAATCAAATGTAATCCACTGGAATTGAAAACAATGTATCTTATACTTCTATGAATGTCCAGTCTCATTTTTATTAGCGTTTATTTGATTCAATAATAACATGAAAAAATTAAAACTGACAATGAATTATATCAAAAAATAAATACGAATACAAGCTGTAATTGTGTTTTTTTTTCAACTGTTACTAACATTAAATTTTAAATTTCATAGGTATTGCAGGGAATTAAGGCAAACAACACACGCTAATGACGTATTTGTACACGCTCACAGCTGATGTAATAGAACAAAATTCAAAAAAATTATATGCAATGATTATAGAGGTATACTCTTTGACAAAAGAACCTCAATAACGTTCAAACCTAAAAATTTAATGAATTATGGTCGAATTTCGACCACTGGGCGACCACTAGTAACAATAATAGTTTCTTGGCTATACCTTCGAATGTACTAGGTAGTTCACGATTTTTTATTAAGACTTTTTCTCCTAAGTGATAGTTAATTACTTTTGTCTGGTTCTGTGAATATTTGGTCTTTGTTTTTTTTTATCTTCTCCATTATCCTGTTGTAGCATTTCTTTTCTTCACACGGGTCTTCTGGGTTGGTTGGAAAGTCAATTAAATCCTGTATGTCTCTATGTGGCTTTCTTCCAAACATCATAGAATATGGGGTGTTTTCAATGAAATGGTGGTAACTTAATGTTCAAAAATTCTTCTGTTGATATTAAATATTTTTGCCATTCTCTCTGTTTATCATGACAGTATGTTCTCAAAATGCGTCCCACCTCTCTCAATACTCTTTCCACGGGATTACTGCTTGGGTGGTATACGGACATTTTGTATGTTTTTATATTTAATTCCAATAATTTCTCTCTCCACCTTCTTTCTTTAAACTGTATTCCGTGATCGGTTATCATAGTATATGGTTTTCCAACTTCAGGTATGTATTTGTTTTTAATTATTTCCAAGATTTTCTTTGTGGTTGCTCTGTTGATAGCGTATAATTTGGTGTATTTAGTATAATGGTCAAATAGAATTACAATGAACTTGTATCTATGCCTCCCTCCGCTACGTGGGAATGGTCCACATATATCAAGAAACACCTTTTCAAGTTTATTATTTGATGTGATGGGTATCATCATTCCATCCTTTCTCTCATTATTGGTTTTAACCATTTGGCATATAGTGCATGTTTTGATATTTTTAATCACCTTTCGGGTTATACTTTTAATAAATATTTCTTCTTCCAAAGCTTTGACTATTTTTAAAGCTCCCATGTGTCCGTATCTGACATGGTAGTCCTTAATTAATTTATTTTCTAGGGATGTTGGAACTACTAGCTTCCAATTTCCATGATTCCTTTTCGTTTTAATGAATAACACATTCTTATGTATGCAATAAAATTTGTTAATAATTTCTTCTGATTCCATTACTCTCCTTCGTATGTTGACTAATTTGGTATCTTGGTTCTGCTGTTGTACGATCTCATTGACTATCTCTTCCAGGTCCTTTCTCTCCTTTTCTCCTTCAAATGTCTGATTGTCAACATTTATTCTGGATAATACGTCAGCCGCTACGTTCTTCCTGCCTGGAATGTATTCCCATGTGATGTGGTACTCCTGCAGAGCGAAGATCCAACGGGTGAGTCTACCATGACTTAATTTACATTGTTTAAGAAATGATATCGATATATGGTCGCTTCTGACTGTGATATGGTACCCTAGGATGTATGTTCTAAATTTTCCGCACGCAAACACTATACTTAACAACTCCTTTTCCGTAACGTTGTAGTTACGTTCGCAACTATTTAACACTCTGCTGGCAAAGCTGATGACCAGGTGGTGTCCTTCTTTATCCTCTTGATACAGTTCAGCGCCCAGACTGAGGTCACTGGCATCGCAATTCAGATAGAAGGGTTGCTCAAAGTTGGGATGATGCAGCATCACTGTTTCTAAAAATGTTTGCTTTATGAGTGTTAGTACCGCATCCTGTTCAGTTCCCCAGGTCCACTTGTCCTTAGATGAGAGTTGTTTTGAAAATTTGGCAGTCAAATGGGAGTAGTTATTCTGAAATTTACTGTAGTAGTTGCAAATACCCAGGAAGGATTGCAACTGCTTCTTATTTCTTGTGGTAGGGAATTTCTTGATGGTTTCTACCTTTCTTGGGATGGAGATATTCCCTTCTCTGTTAGGTTAAATCCCAGGAATTTTACTTCTTCCTCTATAAACTTGGATTTTTCTAGCTTCAGAGTTACATTGTTATCAGAGAGTGTATTCAGTACTTGTTCTATTCAGACACAGTGTTCGCTCCAGTCCGATGATGTTATCAGTAGGTCGTCCACATATATAGTTGTGAATTGCAGAGCCTCTTGACCTAGGACTTGGTCCATGCACTTTACAAACACTGCGACGGAGTTGATGAGGCCGAAAGGTAACCTCTTAAATTGATAATTCCTCCCATCGAAAATGAAAGCCATATACTGTCTACTGTGTGGGTGCAGCTCTACCTGCCAGTACCCACATACGGTATCCCATGTACTGACGTATTTTATTCCCTAGAATTTTTTCAAAATTTCTTCAATTTCCCCAGGCGAAGTCCAGTCATTAATGATCATTTTATTTATTTCCCGGGCGTCTAAACAGATCCTGACCTTACCACTCTTTTTGGGTATAGCGACGATAGGACTTGTGTATGGAGATTGGCTATACTCAATGATGTCCTCCTCCATCATTCGATTAATCTCCGCTCTGACTTCATTTTTAAGGGAGTATGCAATAGGGTAAGATTTTCTATGAAAGTCCACTGGTTCCCGGAATTTGATTTTACACTGTTATCCCTTGACCTTGCCTGAAGTGTTGGAGTAAACGTGTTGGTACTTTTGATATATTTTTATTAAATTTTTGACTTGTGTTTTGCTTATTTCCTGGTTTGGCCTATTTCTTTGAAATATTCTAATCTCCTCAAGTTTCTTCTCCCACAATTCACTATTGTCCTCTTCATCATTTATAATCATGGATGGTTCATGGTTTTTACAATAATAATTCTTCAAGACCGGGTCCTGGTTCAATGTTGTCAGTGTATAATTGCAGTTTACTATTTTTGCTGACCATATTCCTCTTTCTGATGTTAAAAACACTGTCCCTTGTTGTAGGTTTATTATGGCTGAGTGTTGTCGTAATATGTCGCACCCTATAAGCATATTGAATGGTAGTCCACTCGCTACCAGGAAAACAATTGGTATAGTCAAGTTCTGGCTGTTTAATTCCAGTGAGACTTGCTTCCTTACAGTTTTGTTTTGTTTTCTTGTTGCTCCTATTATGATTATGTTTTTAATCGGCAATGTGGGTATTGGTAGTTTGCAGTTAGCTTGGATCCGTTCTAGCTCGGTCTGGCTTATTAGGGAGATGTTTGACCCTGTGTCTATCATGATGATGGTTATCGTTCCGTTTACTGTGGCCTGTATTTGAACTATTTCATTGTTGATTCTTGGCAGCTGGTTGTCCTCTTCTTCCAGGAGTTCTTCTCTTATGTTTTTTAAATAATTATTTGAGACAATTGTTATAATTTTATGATGGTTTTTTCGTGTCATGTGTCTTAGTAACCCAAGTGATTGGTCATGTGAAGGGTGTTCCTTGGTTCTCACTGACCTTGTTAGTTTAAATTTTGTTGTTCGGTGTTGGCCCGATTATCTGACTGGTTCGTCGATGGTTCATTTATTGGCTCTGGTCGTATACTCATATTGTTTCCGGACGCTTTGGTGGTCCTATTTCCTTGGTACTGATCATTACTTGATGTGGATGCATTATACCAGGAGTTTGCCAGTGTATTCGGGCAGTACCTCCTCTGGTTTGTCTGACTCCTTCCATTGATAAAGTTGACCTGTCGCCAATCATCTCTGGTTCGGTTATTCCCGTTTCCCCTATTGTACTGATAATTTGGGTCGTAATTGTTACCGTGGTAATTACTGTTACTGGCGTGGCCGTTAGGACGTTGGTTTGCTCCATTTCCCCGGTAATTGTTGTTGTTGTTGGGGCTGTTATTCGGGTTATTCCCGCTATACGGTTGATTAACCTGGTTGTAGTTCGGGCGATTACCCCTGTATTGGTTGTTATTGAAATTCCGGTTTGGGTCACATTGGTTATTATTCTGGGGGTTGCTGATTGGCGGGTGGTAACTCGGTGGGTTACGGTTCTCATTCCATCGGTTGTATTTCATATTGACCATCCTGTTGCGCTTATATTGACCATCATTCTCATGATCTTCTAGTAGGCTTGCCATACCTTGGATGGTTTTAATTTGGCCTTGTCTTCTGGCCTTTTGAACAGCATCCTCATAGTGGTACCCCAGTTGTATGATTCCTCCGGTATTCTTGGTTCCAGATTTTGAGCTAAGCACACCTTACCCAGAAAGTATGAAGTCAGGGTGTGTCCCGCTTGTGGTTCATACCTCCCATTACTTATATCGTTCCTTACCACGTTCTGGGTTGACTCCAACCAATACTTGTCATGGAACTGTATTTTAAATTCCTGGGTGTTGTTTACTTCCGGTCTGGTGGCCGTCCACCAATTGTCATGGGTGCCCCGAAACATCTCATCAATCATGCTGCCAACATCAAATCGATGTTGTCCATCGAGTTTTCCTATTCTTTTCTATCATTTCCTCGACTCTTTTTAGGAACTCCATTGGGTTGCGCTGGTAGCTTCGGAAGTTTATTAGCTCCCGGTTCTCGCTGGTTATGATGTGTGTGTTGTTGCAGAGTTTGTCTCTCAGTGCATCTAACTCTTCCTGCATCTGTCTTTCTCGTTGGTTGAGTCCCTGGATCTTCTCTTTGTTTTCCTTGATCTGCCCATCTACTTGGTTGATGTTGGTATATACTGTTTCCACCCTTTCACTTACATCAGTTTGTATTTCCTTATGTTTTTCTTCCAGCTTTTTGAGCACTTCTTGTTTGTTTCTAGTGCATTCTATTGTCATTATTAGTTGAAGTTCCTCGATCCTGTTCTTGCCGTCGTCCTCAACTGCTTTAATTTTGCTTAGTATTTCTTCATGGGCCTTCGCTACCGTTTCACTGGTTGTTTTTATTTTGTCATTAGTTTCTGATACCTTCCTCTTAATATCTTCACAGTATCCCTCTAACTGTTGTTCTAATTGATGTTTCAACTCTTCTTTATTTTTTTCATGGTCCTCCTTCAATTGTCCCCTCAATTCTTCCATCAGTTCTTCATTACTTCTTTGGATGTCCTCTGTTAATCTCTGCTGTAGGGTTTCTTGGTTCTTCCGTAAAGTATCACTGTGTTCCTCCATTTTCTTGTTTATCTGTTGTTTTAATGTCTCATTATTTTCATCGATTTTATTGTTCAGTGTCTCAATATCTTCTCTTAAAATCTCATTTTGTCTCCTTGAATTTTCATTTATTTTCTCCTCCATTTTGTCTATTTTTTTGTTACTTTTGTCTATTTTTTAATTATTTTTTCCGAATTGCTCCATCATAACCCTCATCAGGGGCGTATATAGGGGGGCCCAGGCCCCCCCCCCCCCCGAAATAAAGAATATAAAGAAAAAAATAAGTAACGTAATCTGAATTATTTTAATGAATCATGCGCGAAGGCATCGCCGCAGCAGACAGTGATAATTCCCTGTGTCGGTGAGGGGAGTGGGGTGGTAGTGGTGTGAAGTTTGTGCCAGTTCGGGTTGATTCGGTCCGACTCGCGCTCCCGCCCGGCCATCTGCGCGTGCGGACAACTGAACAGTTCAGTGGCAGCCATTGTTTGTTGTTTACGTTTGTTCGACATCTGTTGTACTGAAGTATGGTGGTGTTTTAAGTGTTAATGTTTACGTACTTTATCAGTATATTGAAGTTGGCCGTAAGTGAACCACAATTGTAATGAAGAGGCAAGCTTCTATTCAAAACTTTTTTGCCAAAAAACCAAGTGTCAATAAGCCTGTTGGTGACAGTCCTGAAGTCGGTAGTGTTACGAAAGGACAAAGTGCAAATAGGCCTGATGGTGACAATGCTGAAGTCGGCTGCATTGGTAGAATTGCTTCTTGTGATGTCGCTACTTCGAGCTCAATTAATGTAGTTCCGGTTATGGAGGATAGTAGGCCTAATCAAGTAAGGAAAAATATCTATGATATTGGAAACTATTGTCAAAACAATTCCGTTCAGTCTTTCACAAACGAAAAAAAAATTTTTTTATTAGAAAATGTTTGGAAACCTCAGCCTGGATACAAATTTCCCTCCATTACTAGTTCAAACCATACTAGATCTTTTCAAATGAAGTGGCTAGAAGAATTTATGTGGTTAGCTTATTCAGAGGAAAAATCTGGATCTTTTTGCAAGTATTGCGTGTTATTTTCCCATACCGAAAATGTAGGGAAAGGAGATCACCAAGTAGCAGGGGCATTGGTTACTCAGGCTTTTACCAATTTAAAAAAAGCCAGGGAAATGTTTAGCAAACATGAAAACTTATCCTATCATAAGAAATATGTTTTGATCGCTGAAAACACAAAAGCTATAGTTAAGAAAAAGACTGAAAGTGTTATCAAGTAAATGCCCAAAGAAGACTGGATATTGAGAATAATAGAAAACGGCTAATCCCTATAATACAAACAATACGATTTTGCGGGAGGCAGCAAATAGCTCTAAGGGGTCATCGTGACTCTGGACGAATAAGCACTGAAGAACCGGACCAAAATGATGGGAATTTTCGATCGTTGTTGAGATACCGAGCCAACAGTGGAGATAATATTCTTAAAGACCAATTAACGACCAGTGGTGGGAAGACGATGTACACAAGTTCTTTCATTCAAAACGAACTTATTGACATATTCGGTCACTTAATACAATCAAAAATTGTAGAAAATGTCAGAAAGTCTGTATTTTATTCCGTTTTAACAGATGAAACCACTGACATCAGCCAAATCGAACAGTTTTCTCTCTGTGTACGTTACGTAGAGTACCAAACTTTCAAAATCAGAGAAGATTTTCTGACATTCGTCCCCGTTTATGATGTCACTGGAGCAGGTTTGGCTAACACAATATTGGAGACCTTGTCAACATTAGGGCTTGATCTAAACAAAATGAGAGGCCAAGGGTACGATGGCGCTGCCACGATGAGTGGGCAATTCAGAGGAGTACAAGCTTCCATCAGAGAAAAGCTACCGTTGGCCCTGTATACACACTGTTCTTCACACACTCTAAATTTGTGTTTGTCAGATGCGAGCAGAATACCTTCTATAAGAAACTGTATGGGTGTCATAAAAGAAGTCTGTGGATTCTTTCATATGTCAGCCAAAAGAACAGAAATATTGAAATCAATGATTTCTGAATGTTGTCCAGAACAAAAGAAAAAGAAACTTATTTCACTGTGCAAAACCCGATGGATAGAAAGGCACGACTCAGTAATTTTATTTAAAGACATTTTGGAACCTATCTTTCTCTCCCTTTGCAAAATAGAAGAAGAGGAATTAAGTGACTCAGCTTCTAAGGCTCACACTCTAAGTAGTGCTATTAGTCAATTTGCATTTCTTATTAATCTTTTTGTTTTGAGCCGGATGCTATCAACCACGCATAACTTATCTGAGCAGCTTCAAAACAAAAATATAGATCTTCCACAGGCCTTGACTAACGTTACGAGTGTCTTACACCTTCTGTCGAAGGAGAGGGCAAATGCTGATGACTCATTTAAAGCCTTGTATAATCAAGTAAAGTCATTCGCTGCCAAACTTGACATTAAGGAAGAGATTCCAAGAATTTGCCGCCTTCAAACAGCACGTAGCAACATCCCTTACACCACAGAAGAAGAATACTATCGACGAGCTGTTTATATACCCTACCTGGACGATTTTTGTAACTCACTGAAAGAACGCTTTGAATCTCACAAGGAAACAGTTGCATCCTTACAAAACATCCTTCCACAATTGTGTATCATAACAGATTTCGGTTCATTGGAGGCTGCTTTTGGTTTCTACGAAGAAGATTTGTCACATAAAGAGATTGTGCAAAGTGAGTTTATGTTGTGGAAAGAAAAGTGGAGACAGGAAAATCCTTCAAATCTTCCAAAAACGGCTATAAGTTCTCTAGAAAATGTGACAAGACTTTCTACCCCAACATTTATACCTTTCTGAAATTACTCGCAGTTCTTCCTGTTTCTGTCGCAACCGTAGAGAGAACTTTCTCCAGCCTGAGAAGACTGAAGACTTACCTAAGGAACAGCATATCTGAAAGTAGGCTTAACGGGCTTGCTTTACTTTCTATCCACAGAGACATTATAGTTAGTGACGATGAAGTTCTTGATAAGTTTGCAAGTGTACCAAGAAACCTGGACTTTGTTTCGTAACCATTGGTCTATATAAAAAGTGGAGTTCCTTTTTATGTATTCTTTTTATTGTCAGTTGGATAAACGATTAATAAAACAAATTTTGTTCTATTGTCAAACAGTCACTTTATTAAACCTTCTTTTAAGGTCTCTCCAAAACAATACTCAAAACAGTCTTTTGAATGATAGTTGATAAAACACACATATGCGTGTATACACAAAAAGAAAAAATAGGGGTCTTGGCAATTTATACATACATGACAGAACCAAACAATATTTATAGTTAGAACCCCTCCAAACACGATAATCACAATCGCGTATTTCACTCTTTTAGTTCGGATAAGTGTTTACAGATGAGACATTGTTAAAATCTTGAGCAATGTTTGAAATATAGTAACAGATCTTTTCATCATTTGGTTTGTTTAAAAATAGATATATTTTTTATGATTTAATGTCAACAATAAAGAAGCGTGATCTCGGTAAAGTGAAAGGGGCATTCAGCGCAAATTACCCTCTGAATATGAGCAGCAAAACTGATATAAAGTATCATGGGGTGTCTACTTAAAATTACTTAACCTAACCTTACATTAATCTTGGCCCCCCAAAAATATATTCTATATTCGCCACTGACCCTCATTAATTCCTGGAAATTTGCGTCCATTGATTGGGTTGGTTTCTCTGGTAGGTCGCCGACTATTATTTCTACTTTACTAAAAATGAACTTTATCTTGTGAAAAACTTACTTTTTTCGTCGGACGCGTTTCGGCTTAAGTATCCGCCTTCTTCAGCTTTTAGTCAGACTGCCATCATTTCGTAACGGTTTTTGTGTGGAAGGTGTAGTGGGGGTGGTGTGTGGAGGAAGGGGATTGGTGCAGGGATTCAACTTGATGTTTGTTTTTTGTAAAATTGTGTCAAAAAGTGTATGTGATTTATATTGTAATTGATCGTTGTAAACTGTTATTACAACTCAGTACTAGTTTATTAACATGAAATTATCAGTTATTCAATTCAATACAAAATTATATACTGTTATTAAACAAAGTTGCTCCGGCAATAAATAGACAATTTTTCTCAGGTTGGCTAAAGTTGATTAAACGCTACTAGATCGACATGCTGTCATTTTGTGTTTATTTTCTTAATGTTCGTTTAATCTGAGTTCTTTTGGTTACGAACAAATATTAATAAGATGATAATAAAGTACACTACCTTACATTGATGGTACTTATATACTATTAGATTTGATTACAATTCGTTCCTGAAGTGTTAAAAAGTGTGTGTTAAGAGTTTGTAATTTATTTTCTGGTTTCATACAAGTTTAGTTTTTTATTTTCGATTAAACCTTGAAAGAAATTTGATTATCAGTTCGTTGTGAGAGTTATTTGTGTTGTGAGAAAAAGTTAATAAGAATTTATTCCATAAATTCAGGTATTTCAGATATACTTATCAAATCTGTTGAATTCGGGTGAAGAGTTACTCAGTTCTAGTTAGGTTGGGTCCTTTTGATCATCAATCTTCCACCATTTATGATTTGGAATACGCCTGGCTTCTTTTTCGGATAATATGGATTAAATAATTAATTTAGAATTTGAAAATCTGGTCTGTGGTCTCTGTTGAATTGACTAGTTCTTCATCAGACTTCTTGCGTCTTCATTTTATTAAATTTTGATTGATTTTTGACTGTTTTAAATTAAAATTGAGTTGACTATGGTTTGGCTTCTATCTGTCTTGAGCGTCAATAATGAACTAACTCTTTTTAATGGAATTATAATAAATAACGTTCCGTTGTTATGGCAACTGTCTGTCTCTCATTGGTTGATCATATTTTATGTCTATTGTTATAATATTTGAATTTTAATTCAAAATGACTAAATATCTTTTGATGACTATTATTCTTCTGTCTTCTTATCTATGTATGAGATATTATCACAGCTGTTTATATTTTCTTTCAAAGATCATTTTGACATCCCACAAAGCTGGGTTTGTTTATGTATTAAAGTTTTGACAATAATGTTAATATTATGTAATTACATTTCTTTCTTATTTTATGTTTTTAATTTAACTTTGACATCTTAATATGATTCACTAATTGTACTTAACTAATTACTTGCCCTGGATTATCTAATACAATAGTTAATTTCTTACAATTTGTTTATTTTGGATTTATACAGTTAGGCATTTTATAGGCCTAACTAGTAATTGGCTATATCTTCTTATTTTACACAAATTAAAGATTATTTTACATTTACATATGTTTTGCTTGGTGTCACTTATGACTTGTTTACCTTTTGAATTAATTTGGGCTGTTTTATAATAATTGTATGTTCTTATTACTTTACAAAATCATGGCCTGTCTATTATCCTCTAATTTCCTTTCCTGTATTATTATGTTTGTAAGAATTTATCTCCTTACTTATCTATATTGCCATTTTTTATAACTTGTCTATCATTTAATATTACTTATAAAACGTAACACAAAAATTAGGTTTATGGTCTGTTTACTTTTTTCAGCCATATTCCTTCTTATAAACTTAACTGAACAAATAACTATCTTGGTGAAGAACATTATAACACCATTTATTTTATCTTGCTAATTATCCCATTGAACATTTTAAGATCCAAGGATGTTTTACTTATTTTGCACTTATATTATTTAGTATATTTTTCTTTTAACTTTTAATATATATTTTTTACTACTTAACCATTGTAACAATAACATTTTTAATCATTATGGGATTTTTACCCTGAATACCACTGTATTCCTAATCTACTATCCCTTTTAATTATAATAACAATAACATTCTTATTTTTTGGTATTTTTCACCATTAAACTATAATGTTAATCACTGGTTTTAGGTGTCTATACCTATATGTTGGGTTTTCTATTTATTTTGGGTTTACACTGGCACTTTGCACTTTTTTATTGTACTTGAGTGTTACTAGTGGTTATTCCCTAATATTGATTTCTCTTTACTCACTTAATCACCTTCACTTCCTACCTATCTCTCACTTCTGGTTTTTTTATTGTTTTATTCACAATTATTAGTTAGCAGGGGTGGATTTACGCACAGGCAGACTAGGCACTTGCCTGGGGTAGCAAATTTTGGGGAGCGGCAAAATTTGAGTTAAGAAATGATATTTTTAGATTCAAACAAATTATAAGTATAAAAGCCAGTTCAATTAAGCACACACAAATATAAAAATTATCTCCACTTAATTTTTAACTATAACGCAGTTATTGTTTTTCACCCAAAAGTAATATGGGCGAATGTTTGTTTTCTACCATTGAAATATTTGGCGTTGACTGTACTTCTGCGGAACGCGTGAGTCATCCGTCTGTCAACAAACCTTCTGTACTGTGCCTATTTTTATGTCAGTTGTTCTCTTGTCGACAAGGTGGGCGGTTTATGCTTATATGTTGCGTGTTGTAAAATTATGTTTTAATGATACACTGAACTCGGAGCATTCGCTTGTCGTAATTTTGCCACTCGGCTATCGCGATTAGTGAAGTTATTCTTATTCTATTCAGTACAGGGTTTTATAGTTGCATTGTGGACTCTTCAACATGAATTATAAAAAGCATATATTAACGTGTTTAAATATTTTAACATTTAGGAATAAAAACAAACAACTTCAATTTACAAATTAAAATTTATTTCTGTGCCTGTGCGACATTGTGTAAATATATTTTTCTATTGTATTTTAAGAAAATGGCAGATGGAAGAAAACGTTTAAGTGGCATACAATATAAGAAATTAAGAAAAGAAAAGGAAGCTAGAGAGGACTTTGTTTTAAGTAAAACCTTAAAAATCGATAGTTTTTTTAATACTCAGTCAAAAATGCAAGCAAATGAACAGTACAACAACCAAAGCTTGTCAAATGAAAAAGAAAGTAAAAACAATGTTAAGGAACTTCCTAGTGATAGTGATACGGAGAGTAGCAGTGACAGTAGTGACAGGGAGGCCCAATAGATCCAGTCAACGTCAAGATAACTACTGCTACTTCATCTTCAACTTCAAATTAGGTAGGAGAATTAGAATTTCTTGACTGCGATCCTGTTAATTGGTCAGTGAACGAGAGAACTCGTGATTATGTGGCAAAATTTGGTTTTTGCCAAAATACTAATGCAGATTTTAAAAAATCAATGAGGCAGTATAACGACGGTACAGTCAGGTACCATACCTTACAGTAAATATGTTTCAGCGCAAGCTTACTAATGGTGAATCATTGCCTCGAAATTGGTTAGTGTTTTCTGAGAGTACTGGATGCATTTTTTGTGGTGTCTGAGGGTGAATGTTTTCATTGTTATCATCGATAACCTGAAAATGCAACTTCAAAAAAGAAGGAATGCATACGCAGAAGTAAACCAAAAATTCCAAGCGTTAACTCAAATGAAAGACGTGAGCAATGAAGACCTAAGTAGGGCAGGTGAGAACCTTGTTAGAGAATATCCAAAATGATTTATAAAACGCCTTCTTGGATGAAATTATTCATTTTAAATGCTTTTTGGAAGAAGCTCCACTAGAAGGTTTTAGTAAAGTGAAGAAGAGAAAAAAAGAAAAAGGGAAATGGACAAAACAAGCGGCATTCCAATGCCAGTTGAGCAGGTTGAGCTACAGCCAACAAAGGAGGATAAGCGGTTAACACCTCTGAGTCTTTGCCGCCTTATTCGTAAAGATGATCTTCAGATGGTCTATCCGAACTTAGATATTGCTCTGAGAATGTTTGTGAGTACGGCTGTCTCCAATTGTTCAGCGGAAAGAGCTTAGAAGAGTAAAAACATATGTCCGCACAAACATGGGAGAGGATCGCTTAAACTCGCTGGCGGTACTGTCAATCGAAGGTGACATGTTAACGTCAATGGATTTTTCTGAAGTTATTGATGTCTTTGCCCGAACAAAATCTTGAAGAAAACTGTAAATACTTTCGTTATAACTAGATTTTTCCAAGTACAGTAATATGTTTTCAGTTTCATTATTTTCATATCAAACATTATTCAGTATTAGTTGCATTATTATTATTTCTGTGCTGTAATCTTTGTATACAATAAAATTAGTTGAGTTGCATATATAGTTTTGTTATAACTAGATTTTTCCAAGTAATATGATTTCAATTTCATTTGTTTCATATCAAACTAACATAATTCAGTATTTGTTGCATTATTATTATTTCTGTGCTGTAATCTTTGAATACGATAAAATTAGTTGAGTTGCATATATAACTGTACCAGTATTCCAGTATTTTCCGTTTGTCATTTAATAAATAATGTTTGTACCCATATTTTATGTGATTTTATTTACGTTTCCCTTAATTTCTAACTAAAATTAATTATTTTCTTCTGACAAGAAATATTTATATTATCAATGTTTATTTATTTTTACATGAAATATATAATTCACCTGACAGTCAAAGGAAACGAGGCAGACAATCAAGCTGGGGGGAAAGAGGATGTGAAATCAAAGAGGGGAGGGGGAATGAGGGAAGGGTGGAGGGGCAGCATTATCTGCCATGCCTGGGGGCGGCAGTACAGCAAGTCCGCCCATGTTAGTTAGTACAGGGTAAGTCAAAAAGTAAAGGCAATTTTTATTTTCCCTGCTCCAATGGATGGCAGCACTGACTGAACAATGACATATCATAACCTCAAAGTTTTTTTGTTCTTTAGCTGTGTTGTTTCAGTGCTCAGCTCCATTTGTAGTGATTCAGGGCATTTTATTATGAGTGCCCCGTTGTCCGTATGCACCAAGGAAGAAATGAGGGGAGTGGTACGTTTTCTGCACTCTGAAGGGACTAAACTTGCGGCAATTATTCGCAGAATGCAGCAGCAGTACGGTGAGAGCTATCTTAGTGAACGCAAAATTTATGAGTGGATAAATCACTTTAAAAATGGTTGTGTATCTATCTGCGATGAAGAGCGTTCAGGTAGGCCATCCACTTCGAAGACGGACAAGAACATCGAGACAGTTGAGCGAATGATTCATGATGATCGTCGTGTCAAAATTGATGATATTGTGCATGCGTTGAACATTAGCCATGGTTCAGCAGTTGCAATCATCCACGAATCACTAAATTATCGCAAAGTGTGTGCTCGTTGGGTACCACATCGACTGACAGACCAGCACAAACAGAAACGTTTGGAAATTTCGAAATCACATTTAAGGTATTTAGAAGAGGAAGGAGAAGAGTTTCTCAGTCGCATAGTAACCGTTGATGAGACATGGGTCCATCACTTAGAACCACAGAGTAAGCGGCAGAGTATGGTGTGGAAACATCCATCCTCGCCTACAGCATAAAAGTTCAAAAGACAAGTTTCTGCAGGAAAGTTGATGATGACAGTGTTTTGGGATATGAAAGGTCCATTTCTAATTCATTACACTCCTAAAGGTCAAACAGTGAATAGTGACAGCTACTGTGAGCTACTGAGAGATCTGAAACCCAAAATCAAAACAAAGAGGCAAGGAAAACTTTCAAAAAGTGTGCTTTTGCTTCAGGACAATGCCCGTCCTCATACTGCAGGGAAAACGATCCAGTGCATTCAAGATTTGGTTTTGAGCTGCTGGAGCATCCGCCGTACAGTCCTGACCTAGCTCCAAGTGATTTTCACCTTTTTGGTCCGATGAAGGAGCATCCAAGTTTTTGTCGGATGACGAGGTTGTGGAGGCGGTGCGCGAGTGGCTGTGCACGATGCCACAAATCTTCTTCCAGGATGGAATTACGAAGCTTGTCAAGAGATGGACCAAGTGCATAGAAGTTGAGGGAGATTATATAGAGAAATGATGTTACTTGTCATCTTGTTTTCACAATAAAAAGTTCCTTTTTAAAAATTTGCCTTTACTTTTTGACTTACCCTCGTATTTTAACAAATTTCATGTTCTGATTCACTTATCATTATAGAGTTATTCAATACATTTAACATCTATTTCTCTGGTTAGTGTACTTTAATTGGGATTATTTTATTTGATTTTAATACTGGTCCTTTACATTTATTATTTGTTTGTGTCTTTTTCATCATCATTTGAGTTTAATATTTCTCATTTTCTTTTCTTTATTATTTTTTTGTGTCTTTTTCATATACCTTCTTATTTTATTTTCTTTTATTGGGTCAATCACTTGGGTTGGGTCATAGTCATTTGTCTTGTCATAGTCATTTGATTTTCATTCATTTAATATAGTTGATTCATTATAGTTTTTTCCCTGGTATTGGGGTGGCTTTTTTGTGTTGTAACATATATATATATTAGAAAAGCTTTTTAATACTGGTTATATATATATATATATATATATATATATATATATATATATAACCAGTATTAAAAATCTTTTCTCGTCTAAATATTTTTGGAAATAAATCTTGAGGATTTATTTTGGTCTGATTGGAAGTGATCACTTCTCAGCCTTGTTTATAAATAATAGTATTTTAGCCTTGTTTAATAATAAACAACCTTATTAATAATAATAAACAGCCTTGTTTAGCCTATTTAGTATTTAATAACGGAGGAAAGCGAATGAGGTTACTGTAGAGTTATTGTCAAGTACTTTATATTATTTGTTCTTTAAGATAAATTAAATTTGGTTTTAGATTTAATTTTTTTTACTATTTTATATTAATTCTAAATCTGTATTGTAAGTTTCATTGAATAAATAGCGTGATTATTTCCAGTAGTATTTATGGGTAACTTACCCTATATATATATCACAGGTAATTATGGTTTAAGGCTGGTTTTAATCCATAAGTCTAAATAATCAAATAAACTATCCTGTTTGTTTTGTATTAAAACGTTCACTTACGTAAATACTGTACATACTAACTATTTATAAAGAGTAAATAAATAATTTTAAAAAGTATACACACACAAATACGCACATGCGCGTTTGTGTGTAGTCGCAGGGGGTCCATTGACTGCTTCCAGCCGAGGGCCCCCAGGGATGCCAGTCCGCCCCTGGTTACGGTGCCTACACTTACAAACATGACGTCGGTGAATACATTTGTAATGTGTATCCAATAAGTATATTTTAGGGGAAAAGATAAATTAAATTAACTTTTTTTAATTTCAAAAAACCACCCTGAGGTTTGGTAAATCCATCAAAAAATCCACTGCTCTGCTAAAAAACAGTATTTTTCCGGCTGTCATGATTTAAAATTTAAAGTCAAATGCGATGGAATTTCCAATATTCTAGCAATACTGCTTGCAACGTTTGCGTACTTCTGATCTTGAATGTCATATACGCCACTGGTGAAGTGAGTTGATTTCAAATCTGTAACTTGAACGTTTGAGTTTGAATGCTATTTTATGAGAGACTGTGAAGAACTGAATATTGATTAGTGCCTGTCAGGGTTGCCAGATGTGGGGATTTTTTCCTCACTGGCGAAATTTGAAGCCTCAAAATGGTAAATGGGGAAATGGTGGGGATTTGTGTAAATGTGGTGAATGGTGGCGATTTCAAATAATTAAAATTTCAAATAATGCAGATGTGACCAATCTGCACTACAAAAATCCTGCAAACTTTCCAAAACTACAAAATATTTATGTAGGTGCTATAAGAGCACTGTGATTTTGGAAAGTAAAAATCTTGAGGAAATACAAAATTTCTGAGTAAACTGCATAAACTTTTATGTTGAATTTGCACACCAAAACAGCCGGTTTCCTTTTAACAGTGACTATGTTCAAAGCTTAAACATCTATAATTTCTAGATAGGAAAAATTAAAGACATTCAGTCACTGGCTTCAGCAGCAGGAACAGCCTTTGAGAAAAATATTGAAATAAACATGGTAAACCTAGATAGGGAATAGAGAGAGTTCTTAGGAATACAAATATGATCCAAAACGAATCACAACTAGTTACAGGTGACCTTTAAAAACCTGCTTATAAAAGCTGGTAGTAATGAAAGAAATAAAAGATTCTTGGATTTTGTTGTCCATGACGTATCAATTGATTAACTAATTATAAGTAGCCTATAATACTACTGACTCGGAACACAAAGTTTTTTAACACTGGTACAGATGAAAGTTTATTAAGTTTTTAGAGAGAAGTTAAAAATACAATGAATGCGAGAGATACTGAGGCTTTTCCAACTTTAAATAATTTTGTGGCTTATCTATTTACTTTACCACATCATAGTGAGTGTGTCGAAAAGATTTTTAGTGCAATCAATATTAACAAAAACAAAATCAGAAGTTAATTGGGTACTGACTGAGACACTGTCTGGCCAGGTGCATATGAAAAACGTTCAAGCAAACAGAATAATTCCTGTTTAGATTGTACTATAAATATTTCAACAACTACAACAATTACAGCAACTATATGTATATGAACTAAAAATATGTGTGAATGAGTGGGGTAAATTGTTTTTGTGAATTAAACTATTGGAAAATTGTTAAATATAGTGGAAGTGCGAATATTGACTCAAGCCTATAATGAACTAAGTGGATGAAAAGCATTTCAAAAAATACTGAGGCTGACCTCATCGGGTGAGAATATTTTCTTTTATCATACTTAAAAAACAAGTTTTTAATATTTATATTATTCTTGTAATAGAATTTAAATATTTAGAATATGCTCAGACTCTATAAAATGAGACACTCTGCTCTGCATAAAGTACACGAATTTGTGGCAATGAGAATTTCGATGGCAAAGTGGGGAAATTTTGGGTAGCCATGTGGAGAAAAAAAGGACTGATTGACCTGGCAACACTGGTGCCGGTTAGTGTAACAACAATAGCATATTTGTTTGGTACAGAAGTTGAGATTATTATTTTGTTGCTGTTGTTGTAAGAGAATGAGAATAATATCATAGTCAGTCAATCGTTTAATCAATAACTAGTGCAGTTTCGATGGCTAATTCGGGAATCGAGTGCCAGCTATGGATGGGCAGTGTAAGTAAAAACGTTCAGGTTGTTTTTCGTTACCGCTATGTTTGGTTGTATGCTATAGTTTGAGTAACGAAAGTAAGTGAGAAAGAATATCATTTTAGAACGATTTATGCAAAACTCAGTTGATGACAATTTTGATTCCTTAGGTAGCTCTGTACTGTCTAATAGCACTGAAGGCGTATCTTTTTACAGACTGATTAGGTTTATAGCAAACATAACCTACGTTGAGTAACTACTCAGAGAAGTAATGCTGATATATTAAGAAAGAAGAGAAATTTTATATTTGACGTGTATTTAACCATAACATGGGTAAGCAATGGTTAAATACATGGAGGTAGGAAGGGAGTGGAGGGAGCCTAACAGCTAGATCAGCCATGTGAAACTGAGGCCACGAATTCCCGCCGGTGGCCATGTTTAGACACCCTTGATTCAAAATTAGTTTCTTTCAGAATTATCATTTATTTACTTTAATGCACCTTTTCTTGCAATGTAAGACTGGCCTTTCATTGAGAACGTCATATTTAATTATTTAGGACGGTTTAGTAACAAATAACGAGTTGGATAAACTAAGGGGGGTTTTTTTTAAGGCAACAGAGATAGAGTTCAGTTTATTGAATGACTATAATTTCACTGGGGTGGGATTGGGAGGTCGTAAATCTATAAATAAAAAAAAACAATAGTAGCCCTAATTTATAGTCGTATAACAAACAAATTATATGAGTTAAAACTGATTTCCTGGCAAGTAAAAAATTCAGGTAGGTAAGTTTGAGGTCTCTCAATTCGTGCAATTAGTTACAGATACAAAACGGTAATCGTGGGGAGAAGCTTCCATATGTTAATAATTATTTTAATGAGTAATATGAATACAATAATAAAAATAAAATTCAGTATATTAGTGCACTTACTTGTGAAAAGTAATTCCAGGCCTCTTGTCCGTGTTTCGATTTTTGCAGCCAAACGCAACACAATATACCATTTTATAGACACTAGTTATTTTTCAACCTTTACTCTCGACAGCAAGAAGCATAATAAATTGAAAGTAAGTAGTGCCGCACACTGAGGGCAAGACAGCCGGCAGACTGTCTTTCGCTTGTCTGCGGCGCAGCGCGACAGTAGAAAGACAAAACAGTTTTGTCGCCATCCTGCGCACACCGGCGACAGTCTATTTTTGTGGCGTCATCAAGGGATCATAGTATCGGTACTAATGATAAGGCAAAATTGACGTCTTCATCGGCTTCAGTAGTGTCTCTTTCACGTTTTTTCTCTTTTAACAATTGAAGAAGTGATTCTTCGTAGTTGCGTTTTCTATTCTGACGCCAGCTGTGTCCAACGTGACGTCTGGCCAAAGGTTCCTGTACCTGTAGGTTGTCATTTTCAGTCTCTTCTTCCGATCCAGCAGAATCATTGCCCACATTTGTTAATGTTTCCCTGTTCTGAACAGTGGGAAGAAGGAACAGCAATTTCTCAAAATATATGTATTTTCTTCGTTTATCTGCGCCCTGTCCACTATTCATTTCCTTCTGCTGTCTCAGTTCACGGGCAAAACAGTTTCGTAGACTCTTCCATTTCTTTTGAATTTCATGACCTGAAATCGAAAAGATCGTATGAAGGGTAAGTCGGTGAGAGTTTGCGATACTTGCTCATTAAACTAAGATAATTTTGAGTATACTAAGAACTGTTGTCTAGTGAGTTAATGTTTACGTCTCCAGTAAAAATTAAATAAATATTTATATAAGAAATATAAATATATAATTATATAAATATTTAAGAAAAGAAAATGTATTGTATTGAACATAACGGTAAAGGAAAAGGGATTAACCCAGGGCATAAACCGAGTGTACGACAGTGGTAGGGGGTAGGGGACATTGCCCTTGTGAGTCGCCATTTTGGGACACCCTCAAACTTGCCACACTTAATGCAAGCAAATGCTCCCTCCACTCCCTTCCTACCTCCATGGTTAAATATAAACTTTAAGTTGTATATATTTTTTAAAGAAACAATATGGCAATTTCGGGCCATTCCATGCCAAACCAACCAAAAATATTAAGATTTCAACCTGACCTCGTACAGTTAATGACACTTTCAAGAATAATTCTCAGAACATTGAAATATACTTTTAGTAAAATTTTATGTTTTCAAGATTTGGAGTAATTAATTTTCAAAATTGAAAAACTAATTTCTTTACCAACAAACATCTTTTAAAATCCTTAAATCTACAGTTCTGAGGATCCTAAAGAGGTGTTTAATACCTCAATTTAAAAAGAATTTCATGAGCTTTAATTTGATATCTAACTGATTTATTTGATGAAAAAATTTTGAGATTGTGGCTTATAAAAATGTTGAAAATTGTGTATGTTCTTTAGTCAACACTGTCACATGCTTTTTGCCATGTGAAAAAACAAAAAAAATTCTACAGTGCCTTGACACCAAAATCTTTCTTGTGGTGACAGAGAGCCAGGAAGTTGTACTTGTTTTTGTACTGTGATGCTGCTTTGACTGTACAATAAGAAATCTTGTCAGTTTTTTGCACTTACTTTCTAAGAAATCAGGCCACATTTTTATCTTCATATTCAGCAGTAACTTGTAGCTTCTGTCCATACAAGATCAAAATTCTCAGCCCTGTTTTTTGTCAGGATATTATAGAATTTATTGACTGTGTTGATGAAATAAGAACTGTCTAAACATTTATTTTGAAATGTGTCAAACAGGACATCAGAAATTGTAAATACTTTTCTGATACTAAGAAGAAATTTAGTGTCAAATTTACAAAAAACAAAATATCATTACAAAGATGATTATTACATTACTTTATTATTACATTATTCTTCATCAGGCCAGTCATCAGATTCATCTAACAATGTTAAAAAGGACATGATGAGTGCCGTCTGACCCAACATTTTAAACTTCATTCTGCAAATTGGTCGGTTTTGAGTGGCTTCAGCCTTCCAGCTATGATATGTTAATTTTTGTGTCAGTCTTTCTTTGACAGTTTTTAGAAGTGCTGACAAGAAAGTACACCTCTTTGGTGCCAGTCTCAATAGTTCTCCATAGCCTAAATTTTTTACACTAGAAGAAATTTTAACCTAAATGGAAAACCATTTACGGGGATCAGATGGCTTGTGGTCTTAGAACAGTGGGATATTTAATTAAATGCCAGAGAAGTCAGTAGTCACAGTTTTTACTAACACTTGTTCATAATATCACACTTGTCTTACAATAATTCTCATAGCCACACAGTTGTATAATATCACTGTGTTATCAGTTGTGGTTAATATGCACTGTGCACAAGAAATATTAGTCACAGGTGTAAATAAATTCACTAGTTCACAATATATAATGGCAGTCTAAAAATATACTGAAATACTAAATATGCACTATGAGTGTTTGCATAAACATTTGGAGAACTAACTAAAGTTACCCTGTACTGTTTATAAACGGGCAGCCAAAGTAATCTGTACTCTAATGTAGACAAGGATCTACCAGATGTTTTTACATTAACTGAGGGCCTTCAAAATATGTGTTTGTATGTTCTTCTTGTTGACTTGTTTACTCAGCAGTATGTAAAGTGCTATATGTACTGTCCATTGCCCTCTCCTTAAGCTGCTTAATGTTATAAAACTGGTAAATTATGTCTGCAGAATGGCATGTGTTTTCTTTCTGTCATAGGCTATCTTCAGCTGTCACTTTATCATCTAATTTATTCCTCCTGTTTGTTTCTTAAGTCAAGAAGAATAATTATGTAATTCATGAAACTAACTCTCATATGATCGAAACATCAAGTCCACAGAAAGACAGACCTCTTGCCTTACACTAGTATTTTTTGAGTCATGCTAGTTGTGCTGTGTATGTAACCCACTAAGAATGGGATGTTTCCTGATCCCAGTATGTTTGGTTCACTGGAGGTCTTTGTGTGGCTGATATATATCGGTCTTGCGTCTCTAGTACTGATGGAATTTTGAATAAGTGATTTTTCCTAATACTGCCCATAAACCATTCAAGCGACTAGAAATTCATATAAAACTATTTGACATCTTCAATTTTAGCCTTCAAATTATTACCATAGTCCTGTTCAACAGCTCCACTATTTCTTGTAGTAATTTCAAAATGTGTGAGACCTGGGTCGTTGATGTCATTTCAGCTACCCAAGCCACAGAATAAATTTTTCACAGTTGTATGTTGTTTCATAAAGTGATATCCTGATTTAGAGAACTGACCACTCGTAACTGGAACACTTTTTTTAAATGTCTGTTCTTACTATGGTTCTGGCAGTTAGCATCCCCAGGAGTGCTGATTAATGCTGGTTTGAATATTGTTACAACACAAATAAGCCACCCCAATACCAGGGATATAAAAAAGATGATTTTGAATATAAAATAATAATTCATATAAAATAAAATGTTTAATATAAAGAAAATAAAAAGACAATGACACGACAAACGACGACATGACCTAACCCAAGTGATTGACCCAACAAGAGAAAACAAAAGAAGAAGGGAACAACAAAAAACAAACAAGAATAAAACCAAATGAAGAAGAAAGTGATTAACCAAACCAAATGAAGAAGGGAAAAACCGAAACCAAGCAAAATGAAACCAATTGAATGATTTCATGCCACTGATTAAAAAGAACCCAAAGGAGAAGATGGAAAAACAAGATATAAAGGAAGTACACTAAAAATGAAGAAGGAGGAAAATGAAAAAGACACAAACCTAAGATAAAGGGAATTAAATAAGAAAGAAACCCAATAATAAGACACAAACAAGTAATAATGAAGAAAAGCAGGAGAAACAATACACTCAATGTAAGGTTGAAAAAGAAACCAATAAATAACTGAAGTAATTATTTTAATCCATTATTATTATCAATTAATGGATAATAAAGTAAATGACAATTGAAAGAAACCCAATTAAAGAATGTTAAATATAAAAGCAAACTAACCCACATATTAGAGTTCGAAGTAATGTTAAAATCAATAGAGACATAAAATTGTTAATATTGTTAATGATATTTGTAATGAAAGAGATAGTACGGTAGTGAGAAAGTAATAATAGGGATGACCCATTTAGAAACACTTAAAACCAAAAAACATTTTAGAAGTGCGAAAGTGGAAGTGAAAATCTCAAAATAAAGTGATAAAGAAGAAACACTAAATAAATTATAATAAACAATAAATAATTTAAAAGTGAAGGTGATGATGAAATGAGAATAATGTATAACAAAGAATGTTTGTATAGTGAAAAGTAGTGAAGGATAAAAGCATAAACGCATAGCAAATCAATAAGAAACACTGAAAGGTTAACAGTGAAAAATATTAGTAAATAATAAAGTTGTTAAGAATAAGATTAAGTGTAAACAGTTAATTAAGATATACTGAACACTGAAAAGTGATAAAAACAGTATTAATTAAGAAAGAACATTATTGATAAGTTTAATTGAATGCAGTTATAATTAAAAGGGAGAATCCCATGAAAGAGAAAATAGATAGTATTAGCATGGAGTGAAAGTAAAGAGTATTTAAAAAGTTAAGAAGTTAAAACAAATCAATAAACACCCCATGTTACAAGGGATTATTATTAAAGTAAGTTCAAAAAATGTGATGTTGTTTATCACCCAAAAAATAATATATAATGAAATGAACTGTAAACCAATGTTAACAAATAATTATTTAAGCAAGTTTAGGAATAGGATATGGCTGGAAGAATTATACAGACCACAGACCTAGATGTTGTATTTTAATGTGAACAAAAGTAGTAAATATTAGCCACATTGTTTTATTGGCAAATTAAATAAATAAGAAGGTAAAGAAATGTAAACGAGAAAACCAGATAGTAAATAATTAGCAATTCATGATGTATAAAATAATAGTAACATAATAACAACACTACAACAGAACCAAAACACATCAATACATAAAACAACTAATTATAATAACAAAGCTAAACTCATTATGATAAAAAGAGACATAATTTGTACGAAATAAGTAAATACAAATAATGGCTACGTAGGCCTAGGAAAATGCCTTACTGTCAAGAACAAACAACTACAAATTTTAATAAGTTGACAAAGAAATTGGCAAATCCGAGGCGAATGACTCACCAAGGATAAATTGTAAATCATTTTTAAGACAAAATATTATAATAAGTAGTTGAATTCAAAAAGAAATGTAATTAACAAGTATTAAAATAATTGTAAAATCATAAAACCTAAAATAACCCAAACTTGTGGGGTATCAAATTAATCTATGAAAGGAAATACAAATAACAGTGATAATAGTTAATACTTAGGAGGGAAGATAGAGGAATAAGAGCAATCAGAAGATATACAAGGATTTTGAAAAGAATTCAAATTTTGATAACAATGGATTATGTCAATCTAAGCCAATCAAATTTAATTGGTAACCATAGCAACTGCCGTTAGGGATGGAATTACGGTTGAATATCGTTACTCGTAAAGCGTTACTCTAGCAGAACAGAAGCCGAATATTGAACGACCAATTTTTAATCAAAAAATGTAAAAATAGTAAACAAAATTCAAAAACGATGATCGAATAAGAAGCAGACGAACAACTGAGACTGTCAACTGATGCCAAGGACCATATTACCAGGAATTTAAATAAAAATATGACCACATCTAATATGAAAAAGACGCCAGACCTACTTAAGTCCCAAGATTGATGAAAACAGAAAACGATTGCAGCTCAATCCTCTTCCAACTCAATGATTGATAACACCAAGTCATCTGATGTGTTAAGTATCTTGAATTACCGTATTTACAAAAAATAAACTCACTTTAAATATTACTAAAGGTAATTGGAACTCTCACTGTCAACCGAATATTCTCTTTCAAAGATTAATTAAGAAAAATAACACACTGAAAATTTGTTAACATAACACATAACCTGTTGTGTGAATACGAACTTTATGAACACATTTAACGACACTACAGAACAGATTATAACCACACACCTTATTATTTAAGTACACTTAAAGTAAGGTAATGTACTTTTTATTGTAATCATAGGAATTCTTTGCCTTGTAATCAAAAGAATCCCGATTTTGAACGAGTATATTGTAATTTAACTAAAACTGCAGCCATGCTAGAGTAAATACCTCATTCCGGAATCGATTTCGTCAGCCCGAGAGAAAGTGTTTCATGTAAAAAGTCGGTGCAAAATTATTAACCAACCAGAATAATATTAATTGTCAAACTGAAAATTTACTTGACCATTAAAATAACTAGTACAGGGAGTAACCGTTGTTATTATTTCATAGGGAGTGTATTGTATTACTTTGTTAACGAAAGCTAGATTCCACGACCAGCGCTCGCGTAGTAATTCGAACAACTACCTACTCAATTCAGGAGGCTGAACGAGCGGGAATTATTTGAACACCCCGGCCGTCATCGCTGAGAACACCCTATTAAGATATTAGTTAATAAGTTTAATTGTTTTAATAAACAATTTGGCGCCACCCGGGATTCACACACCACTATTTAAAAACAGGTATGGTTACTGCTGTGTTGTACTGGTAATTATAACATCGCTACGGACATCGCTAGCGCAAGAATAGATGTAACAACCCCAGTGCGAGACGAACGCACTACACAAATACAAAACTTGTACACATTTTTCAGAGACGACCAAGTTTACCTGTTACAATATGGAACTTTTACTTCCCGTTAAATCTGTGTTGTCTGTACCCATTTGGTACAGACAAATGCCAGATAATGAATATCTGGCAGAAAATGTATATTTTACAATAGGTAAAGGCATTGTTTAAGTGCTGCCTCTTTTGTTTATTAAATTATTTCATTTGGAGCATAAGGTACACAGTCTTACCAGAGTTTGGTGGTATAGTCATGGCTATATGAGGTTTCACATCTGTGGATGTTTCTGACACATTTACTGGAAGTGCATTTCCTCTTCTTGTTCAAGGCTTAAAAAGTTATTTTTTAAGTTACTACGTATCTGTGTACATTCGTAATGTCCGTACTGTGAAGGCTTTCATTGCAGCGAGCACGTTGTGGTTAAATTTAAGTAAGTATAAATGTATCTCAAATTTTCCAAATGTTTTTACATGTTTTCAGTACCAATCCCTTGATCATGAAATATGTTTAGTTAAGTTTGCTTATTAAATTAAAGTGTAAAATGGATTAATTATAAGTATAACACTACCGACTCGTAACACAAAATTTGTTATTGGTAAAAATGTAAAATTTTTACCTTATAGACTGAACTAGTTTTCGCTTATTATAAGCTTCGTCAGAGGCTCATAATGAGGCTCGCCTCTGACAAAGCTTATAATAAGCAAAAACTGTTCAGACTATAAAGTAACAATTTTACATTTTTACCAATAAAAACTTTGTGTTTCGAGTCGGTAGTATTATACTTATAATTATTTAATCAACGGACACGTCATGGACAACAAAATCCAAGAATATAATGGATTATGTGACACCAAATTAATTGGTATTGTTATTTAACAAATCTGTTCAAGCTTCCACTGTTTTTATGAAGACTAGAAATTTTATATTATGTATGGGTTGTTGTCTAGTCAGTACATGATCATTTCTACCAGCTATTGCACGCTTACTGGTATATGGTTGAATTCAGTCTTCCATTCTTTTTTCCTTTATTCTGTGGCACCTGATTAACAATAATCTTCAAGGCAACCTCTCATTTCCATTTACTTCATCATCTGTGTAGTCACAGTATTTCTGAAACCTGCTTTATGGTTATTCTTGCTGGATCCTGATTTGTCAGCCACAAATGGAAGTGCCTTTATAAGGATGTCTGTGCTGTTCTAATACTATGCACCTAGCTTCATGTGCTGTAATTCACCATCCTTTTGAAAAATTCACTACAAACGATGTTCAGAAGCCCTCCAGCACTTCAAGATAGACCAATCTAAGTAGTAGGTATAAGCTTGCTTTCAATCCCTGGAGACTACTCACAAATGCTGTTATCTCCTTTTCAGCTGTGCATAATACACATCAGATGTCTGTACACATTCCCAGAGCTTTTGTTAATTCACTGTTGCTGTTCTGGCTACCAGGTGGTACTTTGTGTAATAGCTCTGAGGTGAGCTCCTTTACAGAAAAAAAGCAAGTGAAAATACTCTGCCTTCCTCTGTCCATTTGTTGGTATGCACAGCAGATTCATATAGCTGGAGATAAGCAACCCAGAAAGTGCTTTCATTAAATGTTGCATCCATGACCCTTCTAAATACAGTATTGCCTATACATTAAAGAGCTGGCTCTATTATAGGTAATGCTGCATTTCCTTTTGAGCCTATTCCAGTTATGTAATTGGTATCATATGTTCAACTGTTTGTTGTTATGTAAATGGCCATACTCATGTAACTTAATTAGATATTCCAGTTCAGTTTTAATTTGGTCTCTGTTATTTGATGTTTACTCTTTAACTATAATTGATATTTTTTATGACTTGTTCCTGAACTATTTTTGTTTGACAAAATTATTCTTTTATGTCAAATATTGGAGTAACTTGTTTATTAAACTCAACTTGCAGTAAAGCCAACTGTGCAGTATAGTCTTTGCATGCATGTGCATGTGTATCAATGTTTTAATGTCTCATGCTTTATGGTTACATATTTGTTTTAAAAATGGTATTTTTTAGAGGAATAGAAAGAATTAAATAAAAATTTGTACACATGATAATTTTATTACATAATCTGTTTACATACCTTCAAATAACATTTTTTTTAACGTAAATTGTGTATCTTATGCATTACTCCATTAATTCTTTACAATAGTTTTTGGGTTTAGACACAGTCCAGGAAGTTAAAGTCAGGCGATGTATTGATAAATACTGTCTTTTCTGATTCCTATGGTTTTGCACATCCTGCAGGTTTCCTCATTTTTCTGTGTGGAGTGGTATCACACTTAGTGAGGAAATGTTTGACATTCTTGGTTGAGTCATAGAAAGCCTTTTTGTGGTTTTGTGTTATGTAACAAAAACTTTCTGGTAATGTACAAACAGAATTGTACAAAAACATTTCCTGAGAAACAGTATACTTCTAACACAGTAAGCACAAATTAATTATCATAATGGAAAGATATTGGAAACATAATTTTTTGTACCAGTATACACATTTTTCCATTCACATGGATAATAGGCTAACATTTGATCATTTCTGTTTGTACTGATGTCATTTCCATGTAGAAGTTATATTTTACAACAGGTAAAGGCATTGTTTGAGTGCTGCCTCTTTTGTTTATTAAATTAATTATTTCATTTGGATGCTGAGTAGAAATATACAAAAAATTGTAAGTATCACACCATTTACCAACATCGTGCACCATATTGCAATTTATGGTATTATTTTTTGCAGTAGATGAATTATCGTTCATTTCACTTTGCATTTCATTGTCAGATTTGGAATAATTTATAGTAAAATCTTAACCCAGTAACTTTACCATTTTCAGACATTTCACCTTCACCACTATAAAACACAGTTTTGTCCAAATCACTAGGAGTGAGTTTCTCAAAGTCTACACATTCCTCAACTAACAAAATACCTATTTGGAAGAAAAAATAGAGCACATTTGTCACTCATTTTTCTCAAAGAAAAACTGAACCAAAGGAATCTAAATTGAACTTTACTACTGATTGAATGTATGCCTTTTAACACAAATGTACAGACTCAGTTGTTATCAACTGACAACACAATGTGGTGATGTGACAGAATTACCACTACATACAGGGCACATGTGCGCTCACCTCATGCAACCTGTTAATCACTTTAATAAACATTTGCTGAAGTGACTAACTGTAGCCACTATTATTGTTTGTAAATGTGCAGCTGCCGTTACCTGTAATGTAATGTAGACAAAGAGCTACCAGATGTTTTTATTATTAATTATGAGATCTCTAGAATGTGTATGTATGCATGCTCATTTTTACTAGAAGATTATGTCTGTTTATTTACTCATCAGCACATGAGATGGTACACGTATGGTATCGTACATGTATATAATAATTTTATATAGTGGTGTGCAACAGTGATCATTCTGCTTGTGATTTCAACCACTAACACAACTTTCTTCATTAAACTTCTGGTACACGTATGGTCCATCACCATATTCACACCAACTTCTTAGCTCAGAATTATCAAAACCTATTGCTGCATGTGTGCATATGTGTGTGTTTGGTTGGAGAGGGCAGATTAAGCAATATATTTTGTAGAGATCTAAGAGAAAGTACTTTTGCATTATACCTCTCATTTACCAGTATCAGTCATTAATACATTCAGTGCTAGATATTGATTTGAAACCTACACTTGGGTAGATTAATTTGTGAAAGTTTAGCAATGTTGCTTTGCTTTTGATTTAGATTTTGAAAATCTCCCATCAATAAAATAAATAAATAAAAACTAACCTAACCTACTAAAAACAATTAATAATAATAAAACCAAAACCTACTTACCTTACCCTGTACAGGAAAAAACAGCCTACACTAAATATATCCTGTGCAATATGTGTACTGGTTTTGTAGACAAGGGTACAAATTAATGGAACCAAAGCCTCGAACACGGATACCTTGTGTATAATACAATATGTTTTCTAAAATGTATGTGCTATTGTATTGTATTGTGTAATCATGTAAGTTTTTATTTTACTTTTTTAAGCCTTTCTGTCTACTTATCACTCTTCCTCTGTTGCTTGGGTGTATGTTGCCTTCCTCATATTGATGGATACATTCAAAATGTCAGTATCAATACCAGTAGGAGATAATGCAAAAGTTTAAAAAAATATTTGAATTGTCTTTCTAATGACAGTAACAAAGAATTGATATTTCAGCTGGAACCTTATATGACAGAATCATTTATCCTCTCAGCATTTCACCGAATGGGAGAATCACCCATTAGTATAAAAGTTATGCGAAATAAATATTCTGGAGAGCCTGCTGGTTACTGTTTTGTACACTTCCAGACAGATGAAGAGGCTGTAAATGCAACACTGGTAAGTCAGTGTTTATTCTTATCCATAAACATAAGTAGGTGTGTGTATGTACGTGTATATGAGAGTATTTTGTGTATTTGTAAATTTGTGTATTTAAATTGTAATACAATTTTGTATTACCTTATTTTCAGTTGTAACTGTGTTGTCATGTATCATGAACTGTTATACATTCTTACAAAAAAGTTTTAATACTTTTAACTTAAGTTGCAGGTTTTTATTTTTAGAGACACACCATTGCAGTAAATGCTATTATACAAATAAAAAGATCGTAAACTAGTTGAATTCACTGTGTTTATATTCATTATGATGCTGTTAATAGGCTCATATCAATTTTGTCAACAACAAAAAGCTTGTAGAACAATGTAGTGGGCATATATTTTAACAAATGTGACTCTTCTGTCAAATGTTTTGATGATTGTCTTGATCATAATTTACCGTAAATTTTTAAACTACAAAAATATACCAGGCAATAAAAAACATAAAATATATCCACCAGCATTTTAAAATAAAGCTTACAAAGAATAATAGTCTTTCATAGATTACCTTAATCCATTAACGCAAGTATTTCTAGTAGACTTGCTTTTCATAACTGTAAACAACATGTCAGAATATATCAGCATTTGAAAATTATAGAACAATTTGTTCAGAAAGTAATAACGGTTTTGTAATAAAAAGTAAATGACAGATTTAAAAAAAAAAGTTTATTTAACATAAAGTAACTCTAATCTAATTTGTACATAGCATGTGTATTTAAGCATTTATCATTCCATTTGACAAGATTTTATATTCCCACGTGATATCCACAGGTACTAGTTCATAGAAATAAATAGTCACTGTTTTCTGTAATTCTTTGTTACTTTCAAAACGCTTTCCTCCCAAAAAATATTCAGTTTGGAAAACAAATGATAGTCACTAGTGGCAAGGTCAGGCTGTAGGCTGGATATGATTGGAAACTTGCAATGTTAAATGCATGCACCTATTTTGTTTTCACACCATGTGCCATGCATTGTCATGGAGAAGCAAAATACTGCTAGAAACAGGCCCCTCTTGCGATTTTGAATGGCCTGTTACAGTTTTTTCAATGTTTTGCAGTATGTGGCTCCATGGTGGTCCGTTTTGATCTGGAGTGATAATGAATGACAATGATGCCATTCCATAGACTGGTATTTACTCTCAGTATAGTACATGAAACTCAGGTCCGGTCCCCTGTTACGATAAGTACCAGGTAATCATATCCATTCCAAACAGTTCAAAAAAGTTAACGCAGAACCCAGCTTGCTCAAATTTTTAAATACATGAGATGAACTGTGACAGTTTTGTAGATAATAGTGTGAAAAACAGATCGTAAGTTTTTCACTGATTATGTCAAAAGACATACTAATTCTGTGTGATAAATTCATCAACATAACACAGCAGACATCCTTAATGACAGAGATGATCAGTTTGTTTGTCAAGGATGTTCTTCCTCCCTGCATTAAAATTGCAACACCATCTCTGCACTGGTGATTCATTCATCATATCACTATACTCTGCAATTTGATTTGTAGAGTATAACTACTATTTAATTTGATAGTAAATCTTGCAAGATGGCATATTGTTTGCGTGACGAAGTCAAATCACAGATCTTGCTTCCCACATTGCAGCATTCTCAATTTGTTAAACATTTTAAATATGTACAGAAACAGTACAAATGTTAGGAATCCAATGGAAACTTCCAGACACAGGCATGTTACTAAGACAAAACAGGAGTAAACATGATAGGCCCAATATGTAATGTGGTTGTACAAATGGGTATTACTTCCTGATCAGCCTTAATATGTTGTAAATATAATAATCAAATGTGTAAAATTAGTTCTGAGATTTTTTTGCAAGTAGTAATGAAATTTTTATTTTGAAGGCTGTATTCAATCTACATGTAAGCAGGTGGACCAAGGTATGATTAGACATTTTAAACACAATTAAAAACTCACTGGTGTTACACAAAATTCTAGAATCTAACTCCATCAACAAATATGTTAAATGCTAACCTCAAGATTTAAAAGCTTGGAAGGTTGTTAAACAAGAAACTAATTGTTGGGAAAAAACAAAATGGTGCCAGCAAATATGATAACAAAAATTTTTATTCAAAAATATCATAAAAAATTTACAGGCATTGCACAAATGCAATGCACAGAGAAGGGCATTGAAAATGCTTCAATAAATCTAAAAAATATATATATTTATTTTATGTTAATTCACCAATCAATGAATTCATTCTTCATTTCCCAATGTACAGATTATAAGTTAAATGTAGTCACATTCATAAGCGAAGTTTTATATGTGTACTACGTTATTAACAACAAAGAAGTAGTTTCTATGGAAACTCACCGGTTCCCATTTTCAATCACGCACCAGCGATTGGCCGCAAATGTGCGACACATCCTTATAAACATTTTCAATGTTAAAATGATATGTTGGAAGAAAATGTAATAGATGAAAATGAACCTGCTATTATATCATTTTTTAACATTGAAAATGTTTATAAGGATGTGTCGCATATTTGCAGCCGATCGCTGGTGCGTGATCGAAAATGGGAACAGGTTAGTTTTCCATAGAAACTACTTCTTTGTTGTCAATAACGGAGTACACATATAAAACTTCGTTTATGAATGCGACAACATTTAACTTATAATCTGTACATTGGTAAATGAAGAATGAATTCATTGATTGGTGAATGAAGAATGAATTCATTGATTGGTGAATGAACATAAATATATATATTTTTTAGATTTATTGAAGCATTTTCATAAATTTTTCTTTTCTTTCTGCCAATGTGTACAGTATTGTACATAATTAAAATACTTAAATACTTTATTAGTTCTCATTTTATATTACAATTAAATCACGCACACAATATGGGCACTAGTACACAAAACTTTGTAACTTGGAATTTATGGCAATAAATGGCACTCTAATGTTTATTCAGTGAATGCTTTGAACAATTAATTAGACTATCCTTAATATACAACAAACACTACATATATTTCTCTTATATAGTACAGCAGGTAGCAGTGGCGTGCGGTAAGTAAAATGTCTGGTGAAGCAGCAGTTATAAAAATTCGAAATTAGGAACGATAAAAATTATGCCAAATAAATAAAATTAAAGTTGGTAACCTTTATTCTTAGTTGTCTTGATTATTCATCTCTTCTTTCACAGCACTAACACTAATCTAAAAATGAACTTTTTCTTGTGAAACTTACTTTTTCGTTGGACGCGTTTCGGCGTACGTATCCGCCTTCTTCAGCTTTGAGTCAGACTGCCATCATTTCGTAACGGTTGTTGTGTGGAAGGTGTAGTGGGGGTGGTGTGTGGAGGAAGGGGATTGGCGCGGGGATTCAACTTGATGTTTGTTTTTTGTAAAATTGTGTCAAATTTTACACATAAATCACATACACTTTTTGACACAATTTTACAAAAAACAAACATCAAGTTGAATCCCCGCGCCAATCCCCTTCCTCCACACACCACCCCCACTACACCTTCCACACAACAACCGTTACGAAATGATGGCAATCTGACTCAAAGCTGAAGAAGGCGGATACGTACGCCGAAACGCGTCCAACAAAAAAGTAAGTTTCACAAGAAAAAGTTCATTTTTAGATTAGCTTTATTCTTAATAAGGAAGCTAAAACAAATTTATTAAAATATTTAGAGATTTGTCTTTGTCAGTTATTAAAAAGGAATTTAAACGGACAGACTGATGAGTTATTTTCTTTTGTAGTAAATAACGAAGAAAAATCTATAGCCGAAATATTTTAATACATTTTTTAATTGTAAGTTTGTCCTATGTTCTTCGTATTGCCCAGAAGAAAAAGGAGTATTTATCAGGCTTTAGGCTTTTAACCATGCACTGGGCCATTTTTGCCGATCACAAACAAGATACATGAATATTGCAGCAACAGTAAACTACAGTCGTATAAAAACAGATCTAATGCACTGTGTAGAGTACAATGACTTGCAGTGTGACAGTAGCAGACCGCAGTTTGTTTATATTTCTCGTGATTGGAGAGTACAATGGCTTGCAGTGTGACAGTAGCAGACCGCAGTTTGTTTATATTTCTCGCGATTGGGCACGCTCGGCTACGTTCGGCTTTCTTCGCCGCTAGCCCAAGCTAGCTTCCCCTGTCATAAATAGCATGTTTTGGAAAAATAGCAATTAGAGGACAATTTCTTTAGGCTTAGGCATATACAAAAATTAGACCGTAACAAAAGAAAACAAAATAAAAAGTGTATTATCATTTTACTTATACAGTATATTACTGTGGTGTAAATCAAATCAACTTACAATTTCAATGGTTTGTTGACTTGTTGATGGCCCAGTCACAGCCTCTGATATTGACAAATCATCATCGGTTTTGGTTACAGTTTTATCGTCCAATTTCGTTAAGGAAGTTGAAGCCTAAAAAACCTCTGCAAAGCTTTTGATTGCTTTTCTTCTTCCGAATGCTGTAATTTCCTTTTGCGGTTAAATGACCCAGATGGTTTTTTAGTACTGGACATTATTTTCATTTTCAAAACAACTATAAGAATACAGGAAACTCGCAACTCTAGCCTATTACCTGTTAACAGGCAACAGTATACAGGTAACCTCATTCACACGACTTATTCGAACTACTCCGTTGACGCACTAGTTCGGGAATGGCGTTTTGAGCCAATAGTGGACAAGTTCATTCCCACTCCCACACATGAATCACGGACGAGTTCATTTTACCCAAAGAGGGGTATCGTCTGCTCTGCATCCCAAGCATGAAGTTGGCCACCTTTTTTTACTTAAAGTTATGATTGAATTATTATTATACCCTATACTTTTGAGTTATGTTTTATGTTGTATTTTTAACTGTGCATATGATTTATCTTATCTATGTTTTCTGGTCTTTACTGAAACTATTTCTGCGCCTTCTGGGTCTATATAGTTTGAGGCCGTGGCGGGCGCCTTCGGCGCCCTACGCGGACGCACACTTCGCTTACATCAAGGACCGGCCCTGTACATGGGACAGCGCTCAATTACGTGGAGGGGCTTCTTGACTATTTAGAAGGACAAGAAGACACTTTGTTGTGTGACAAGTTGGTTTTACGCAAAATAAGGTCGTCTATTTTAAAGAAAACAGGAAGTGCTAAGAAGCAAAAATTATTACCAGATTATTTTCAGCGTGTATAAACACTGACTTTGTACATTTTGTTTGGCTTGTAAATATACTATTTTAATTGACAAAAACGTGATTTGACCAATTTTTATTGTGTAATAAAAGGTATGTACTACTTTATTATATGCACATATTTTATTTTTAACTAAGACCTGTAACACCTCCTTATTTTCATAGAAGTTTTTTTTTAAGGAGAGGCTACCAGATATTTAGAACTAGGCAGAAGGCCTAGCAGAAGCATAAAATGTGCTGGGTCCAGTGAGACGGGACTTGCAATTAAAACTCTCTATTAAACAACAACAACAACCTTTATTATTTCTGATGTGCCTTCATATAATTATAATTCATTTTCTGTGTATATACATGTTAATCGCAATTTAAAATTTACTAATATAATTCTCAACATTTAATATATACTCCTTCAAAAACATTATTTTAATATCAAAATTCCCCAAACTAGTCTCGCCAACATAGTATAGTAATATCTGTTAAATCTTAACTCATATTTTGTACATATATATATTTTAAAAATATCACATAATATCAAAGTATCAACAATCCTATAAATTGTTTAAATCTCCTTTTTATAATGCTCGACATAGAGAACACAATTGAACATAAATACATATATATATATATATATATATATATATATATATATTGTAACGTTCATAACCCATGCCCAAATATGATAACATAATCACCCCAATCTAAAAGTCAGAAATGGGTATTATGTACCTAGCTATCAAAAAACTTTGTACTACAAAATTCTGTAAACAATAACAACGTGAAATATAGTGTACAAAGTGAGATATAGTGTACATAGTGAGAGTGTAAACTTTTAAAAAGCAGCATCTCACAGATTTATACTGTAGATGAAAAACAATCAATTGTAGCAGTGGACTATATTGCTGCTGACAATTTTTGTATCTTTTTGTATTTTGTATAATTTGTATTGTGTAGGCCACAAAGGTCCTTGTACCTAGGTATAATTTTTGTGTTTAATATAATAATTGTTTTTAAATATAAGATAACCCAGGGTTAAATATAAAATAATAATAATATAAAATACTACTATGTTAGAAAGATGGCATAGGAAAAATAGTCTAGAGTAAGGATACATTCAGTAAAGGATAAATCAAATTAAAAGAGATTAAAATATAAAAATACCAATGTACAAGCTTAAGGAAAAATATAAAGAAAAACCTTAAATAAATTAAATTGGATTATGAACAAAATTTAAAAAGGATTATTTTTCTAAAAAGAAGAAATAAATTTATAATAATTAATAATAGCCTATATACTAAAAAGTATATAGATTCACCAATAAAAAACCATAAAAAATCTTGGTTACTACGAGTAACCAAATAACAAGATTAGAAGGGTAATTGTTAAAACGATTTTAACGGGAAGTGAACGTTTTAAAAAAGTGTAAAGCCTATTTAAATTTGAGAAAATTAATGAATACTTTTGGAATAACTAATGCAAAATTTAATACAATTGACGAGTGATGTCCACCTTATATTAGAACTCCTTCAAGTATAACCATTCAGGACCTTAATTTGATGAAACTTTGAAAAAATCCAACTACCAGTTCCAGGCCTAGTCTTACTGCACATCGATATTTTGGTGAGATCGTATCCAAGTAAATTTAACTAAATTACAACTCAACTATAACTTCTAACACTAGAAACAGCACCATATATTTAACACTTCAGGAAAAGAGGTGAAACAAACTTTATTATTTTTTGTTAACCAAAAAATCTGCATAACGGATTCTTGTGAATTGCAGGCCGGCATTAAATAATTTTTGTGTATAGTGAAGGAACGTAACCTGCGATCTGGCGGATAAACTCGGAACTACATACTACAAAATTATAATCTATTAATTAATGTAAAGCTTGGTATTAAATTATTCATTTCTGACAGTCTCATAGTACAAAGAACTCAAAAATAACCCTGGGAAATTAATAACTTAATTCTTTATTGTTTTATATTTTATAAAAGATAAAAATATTTGTTATATATTCTATGTTTACAAAATAAGATCGAACTAATGTTGTGTTGACAGTGATAATCGATTATAACTTTCTGTATTGGGAGAAGATAAAAAACATTGTATTTATTAAATAAATACAATGAATACTTTGTTATTTGAATAAAATGTGTATTATTTTCAGTAGAGGGTAGTTGTTTACAGATTGTCAGGAGACAAAGAAGAGGACGGACAACCAGAAATATTATATACTATTGGTGTTAATTTAACCTCCAATTTGTTTGTAAACGTCAAAATCAGCTGGTTTCATGAGCGGAGAAATTTAAATTAAGTAATTGTATGCCAAGAGGATAATACTTTTTGCACTCTCTCTCCTAACTACTGTCAAACAACTTCATTGAATTCTCCCAAATCAAATCTAAGGGAAAAATCAGTATAATCACACACTATCGATTTCTTTTTTTGGAACTTTAAACATAAATTATAACGAATACCGTGACTCTCATTAAAGCGAGATTTTCGAAAGAGCATAGATAGACGATAGGAAACCTATTTAGGAAACGTATATTTTAAGACTCTGAGAGATTTACCCGCGAGACTTACAAGGTGGCGAACCCAACATTGGGGCTTTTGAACATTCGCAAATATAATCAATAAGTAACAGTAAAGATATTACGTTACAATATATATATATATATATATATATATATTGCAACAGAACACAGGATGATAAGATATGCTGTTTATATCAGAGTACATGAATGACGAGCATATTCTTGTTTAAATTTGTTTTGTGTAATATTTTGTTTTTTAGTCATAAGTTTTGTATTTAAAAATTGATAAGCATATAGGTTACACAAAAAAAATGTACTATATTGTCATGTATTTTTTGTATGAATTGGTGCGCGTGTGCGGGTGATACATATATAACATCCACATTACGTTTAGAATAAATGATAATATCCAGAAAATACTAAACAATGCCACACGAAGACCAATTGAAAAAAGAACGAGCATATACAAAATGGTGTGCAATGACTGCGATAAGCACTACATAGGTCAGACTGGCAGAGGTTTTTTCGAGCGATATAAAGAACACCTACCCAGAAGTAATTCAAATATAACTAAATCAACTTATGCTAAACACCTCATTTCATCAAATCACAATTATACTAACTTTACAACAAATTGCATACCCCTACATATGTGCAAAAAAGGACGATATATGAATGCAATAGAAGAATTTGAAATCTACCGGGCCTTCAAAAAGGATCCTAACAATATATTAAATGAACAATTAGAGTTTAAATCACATATACTGTATGATAAAATTATAGATAACACGAACATAGATTACATGCCTCAACATAACAATCGAGAACGATCAAGTAAACTGTGCAGTACGTTGTCAACAAGTGTCGAGTGCGCACTCACATCCGCGTACGTTAGTCATACTTGTGGGACATGTGTATGAATATTTCTGTGTACTTTTAATATTTGCAACGAAGTCATAATCGACTGATTTTATTATACTCTGATGATGGATTGAAATAATCCGAAACGCATTAGTACAAGGAGAAAGAAGATAAGCAGTCACAAAGACGGTCAAGGTAAATTATATTTAATAATAACCGTGACGCGGATACCAATACAATGGCTTTAAAATTAAAAATTGTGTTTGATTGATGATTTTGTTAACTTTACTATGATATCTTTGTTGAGCATATAGTATTAATTACAATACAATTGCCTGTAAATATTTTTTAGACCTTGAGAAAATAAATACATAAATCTAAAAATACACTTACGTTAAATTTGAAATGGTGGAAAGTCAATGAATACAACCACAAGTCAGGTTACAAGAAATCAAAATTTTATTTACAAGTATAATTAGTGAAGGCAAAGCTAAACAACATAAATCATTAAAAAGAGATTTTTCTGGCTTTCATTTTTGCGAATTCATTGAGTATCAAATCTGTGTCCATTTCATTTAGCAAGTCATTTTCAATGGCCATTGTTGCCAGTCCACTCAAACGCTCTTGTGACAAAGTTGATCTTAAATAAGTTTTTATCAGTTTCAACTTAGAAAAACTTCTTTCACCACTGGCCACTGAAACTGGGAGCGTCAGAAGAATTCTCAAAGTAACAAAAACGTTAGGGAAGGTGTCCATATAACCATTTTTGTTATGAACGACAAGACTTTAGCTGGAGAGCTTCCAGAGGGCAGCATTGGTGCAAAAATTTGCAGCTCGTCAAACAGTTCGACTCCATTTATATCACATTCTTCTCCATCACTTGGAACACTGTGAAGATGTGTACAGACATCCTTCAACTCCTTCCTATCCCATGTCTGTAGATTTCCAATGTCATAAAGAAATTTGAAACTCTTGCTGTGGTTCTCCATGAGTTCAAACCTCTCTTTAAACGAGGATATTGTTGTGTCAAGCACGACAAAGAAGAAATTAACTTTGAACGATGTTCTCCCAGCCTGAACAGGTTCATCTTCAGTCATAGGAGAATTGCCTTTTTGTTTTCCTTGGACGAACTTGGGTTTCTTTTTCAAACTCAGCAGCAACACCGATTTTTTTCTGCAAGTTCTTTTGCATCTGTGATGACGTTATTGAGGCCTTCATCAGATCTAATCTTTTCTAGAAATCTCTGTACACTTTTAACGAGATCCATTGAGCTTTGCAGATCAGATGTGACTTTTTGCAAGGCCTTACTCAGCATGTTTATTTTAAACAGGATCTCATGCCAAGTTACTAAACAACACAGAAACTTGAAACTGCAGTTTTTTTGCGATTCCTATAGCAGTGTTCCTGCCAAATGCATCGAGTTTCTGGTCTTGAGAGGCTTCATACACGGCATCATATATTTCCTCAATATGATATCTCAGAGGCAATAAGGCCTCAATCCTACTCTCCCACCGAGTATTGCTGAGAGGTTTCACTGTAAGAGTTGATGCGTTTTTCACCAAAACACTCCATCGGTGACTTGAATTTGAGAAGAAGTTAAAGATTTCTTGAATAATACTAAAACAGTCAACTGCAATAGGGCAAGACAGGGTGGCATCGTTAACCACTACATTAAGCGAGTGGTTTCCACATGGCACAAAAAATGCCCAAGAATTCAAATCAAGTATCCTTTTCTGAACTCCAACATGCTTTCCTTTCATGTTGGAGCCATTATCATATCCCTGGCCTCTCATGTTCTTTAAAGGGATGTTCCGAGTAGATAGCTCATTGAATAAAATTTCTGTGTGGCCTTCACCTGTAGAATCCGTGATAGGTACGAAACCTAAAAAATGTTCTTTAATTGACACTTCATTTTCTACAAATTTAACAAATCTCACCACCAATGTCATTGCTCAGTGTGGCTTACATCAGGTGTACAGTCCAGTATTATGGAATAATATGTTGCCTGTTTTACCTCATTTAAAATACTGTCTTGGATCTTAGTGGACAAGAGATTAATAAACTCATTTTTTATCTTTTTGCTTAAATAGTGAACATGTGTCTCTTCAGAAGTAACTCTTCTCACATGTTCAGCCATGACAACATCGGATTTGGCAGTGTATTCTACAAGTTTCAAAAAATTGCCATTGTTACGCTTGAAAAGAGTCTCTTTTGTTCCTCGAAAGGCCAATCCTTGAGTCCCTAAAAATTGGACAATACAAAGTAAGCGTTTCAGAACTTGGTTCCAATGTTCTGTTTCAGCTCGGATAATTCTTTCATTTTCTTTGTCAATTGTTTTATCCAAACGTAAACGCAAGGACAGTTCACACCAAGATTGATGTTTCGCCAACTTCTCACAATTTTTGATGTGATTAGGAGACTTCTCATGACTGGTCAAAATCTTTGTCAAGTTTTGCCAATCTGAATATCCTTGGTCTCCAGCAAGAGATGAATTAGCATATCCAGACTTTGCAGGCAAAACAAAATACTGCATTTTTTAGTATTGAGTATAGTAACCAAATCCTGAGGACTTGTTCCCCATTGCAAAGTTTCCTTGTATAATGATGTGAAGAAAACTTCCTACCTTTAGCGGCAAGGGGAAAATCTATGTCAGTGACTTGCACAGGTCCTGGCTCAACAAGCAGTTTTCGTACCTCATCTGTGATTTTGGATGGCCACTCTCCACAGTCAGTTGATAGTGCCAATGACGTGCCTCTGGTCAGTTCCTGCAATAAAAATTAAGCTGTAGGCTACAGGCTACTTGTTGACTTGTCACATATATGATTCAACACAATATATGTTGATATAACATCTTAGATAAAAATTCATCATGGCCTAACAGTTTTCCTTTAAAACACAGGTCATTAAAAATGGCACTCTAATGTTTATTGAGTGAATGCTTTGAACAATTAATTAGACTATCCTTAATATACAACAAACACTACATATATTTCTCATATATAGTACAGCAGGTAGCAGTGGTGTGCGGTGAGTAAAATGTCTGGTGAAGCAGCAGTTATAAAAATTCGAAATTAGGAACGATAAAAATTATGCCAAATAAATAAAATTAAAGTTGGTAACCTTTATTCTTAATAAGGAAACTAAAACAAATTTATTAAAATATTTAGAGATTTGTCTTTGTCACTTATTAAAAGGAATTTAAACGGACGGACTGATGATTTATTTTCTTTTGTAGTAAATAACGAAGAAAAATCTATAGCCGAAATATTTTAATACATTTTTTAATTGTAAGTTTGTCCTATGTTCTTCATATTGCCTAGAAGAAAAAGGAGTATTTATCAGGCTTTAGGCTTTTAACCATGCACTGGGCCAATTTTTGCTGATCACAAACAAGATACATGAATATTGCAGCAACAGTAAACTACAGTCGTATAAAAACAGATCTAATGCACTGTGTAGAGTACAATGACTTGCAGTGTGACAGTAGCAGACCGCAGTTTGTTTATATTTCTCGCGATTGGGCACGCTCGGCTACGTTCGGCTTTCTTCGCCGCTAGCCCAAGCAATTTTCCTCTGTCGTAAATAGCATGTTTTGGAAAAATAACAATTAGAGGACAATTTCTTTAGGCTTAGGCATATACAAAAATTAGACCGTAACAAAAGAAAACAAAATAAAAAGTGTATTATCATTTTACTTATACAGTATATTACTGTGGTGTAAATTAAATCAACTTACAATTTCAATGGTTTGTTGACTTGTTGATGGTCCAGTCACAGCCTCTGATATTGACAACTCATCATCATCGGTTTTGGTTACAGTTTTATCGTCCAGTTTCGTTAAGGAAGTTGAAGCCTAAAAAAACCTCTGCAAAGCTTTTGATTGCTTTTCTTCTTCCGAATGCTGTAATTTCCTTTTGCGGTTAAATGACCCAGATGGTTTTTTAGTACTGGACATTATTTTCATTTTCAAAACAACTATAAGAATACAGGAAACTCGCAACTCAAGCCTATTGCCTGTTAACAGGCAACAGCATACAGGTAACCTCATTCACACGACTGATTCGAACTACTCCGTCGATGCACTAGTTCGGGAATGGCGTTTTGAGCCAATAGTGGACAAGTTCATTCCCACTCCCATGCATGAATCACGGACGAGTTCATTTTACCCAAAGAGGGGTATCGTCTGCTCTGCATCCCAAGCATGAAGTTGCCCACCTTTTTTTACTTAAAGTTATGATTGAATTATTATTATACCCTATACTTTTGAGTTATGTTTTATGTTGTATTTTAACTGTGCATATGATTTATCTTATCTATGTTTTCTGGTCTTTACTGAAACTATTTCTGCGCCTTCTGGGTCTATATAGTTTGAGGCTGTGGCGGGCGCCTTCGGCGCCCTACGCGGACACACTTCGCTTACATCAAGGACCGGCCCTGTACATGGGACAGCGCTCAATTACGTGGAGGGGCTTCTTGACTATTTAGAAGGACAAGAAGACACTTTGTTGTGCGACAAGTTGGTTTTACGCAAAATAAGGTCGTCTATTTTAAAGAAAACAGGAAGTGCTAAGAATCAAAAATTATTACCAGATTATTTTTAGCGTGTATAAACACTGACTTTGTACATTTTGTTTGGCTTGTAAATATACTATTTTAATTGACAAAAATGTGATTTGACTAATTTTTATTGTGTAATAAAAGGTATGTACTACTTTATTATATGCACATATTTTATTTTTAACTAAGACCTGTAACACCTCCTTATTTTTATAGAAGTTTTTTTTTTTTAAGGAGAGGCTACCAGATATTTAGAACTAGGCAGAAGGCCTAGCAGAAGCATAAAATGTGCTGGGTCCAGTGAGAAGGGACTTGCAATTAAAACTCTCTATTAAACAACAATAACAACCTTTATTATTTCTGATGTGCCTTCATATAATTATAATTCATTTTCTGTGTATATACATATTAATCGCAATTTAAAATTTACTAATATAATTCAACATTTAATATATACTCCTTCAAAAACATTATTTTAATATCAAAATTCCCAAAACTAGTCTCACCAACATAGTATAGTAATATCTGTTAAATCTTAACTCATATTTTGTACATATATATATTTTAAAAATATCACATAATATCAAAGTATCAACAATCCTATAAATTGTTTAAATCTCCTTTTTATAATGCTCGACATAGAGAACACAATTGAACATAAATACGTACATATATATATATATATATATATTGCAACAGAACACAGGATGATAAGATATGCTGTTTATATCAGAGTACATGAATGACAAGCATATTCTTGTTTAAATTTGTTTTGTATAATATTTTGTTTTTTAGTCATAAGTTTTGTATTTAAAAATTGATAAGCATATAGGTTACACCAAACTCTTCATAAAAAAATGTACTATATTGTCATGTATTTTTTGTATGAATTGGTGCGCGTGTGCTGGGGTGATAATCTGCGATCGCTATAGCGGCAGTGGTAGTTAACTAATTTACATGAAAATTTGACAAGGAATTATTTAAGTAAATAGCTTCGATTTGTGTTTACTCTGAGGTTTGTAATTTAGAAATATGATTGTTTAAGTAAAGCAAAACTCAAGTGTAACTCTTATCAATGATAGGGTAATAAGAATTGTAGATAATTTCCATGCAGGACTATGCAAAATTATTCAAAGTTTTTCATGAAATTTGTGTATCTGGTCGTTCCATCAATCATGTGACTTGGGCTTGGCCTATCAAATTACACCAAATTCAGTGAGATTCATACGTTGCAGAGCTAGGTTGGACACAGTCTGTCTGTCGACGTTGCTAGGGGAAGTTGTGCCCCGGGTAAGAGAGTTGTTCTCTTACAAACGTAAAAATATATTATATAAAATAAACCATAAACCTTAAAATTCTTAACGAAGTTTTGCGGTAAGAACCAAGAAGGAATAGAGGAATATTTTATATAAAGTAAACTATAAACCTTGAAATTCTTAACGAAGTTTTGCGGTAAGAACCAAGAGGATAAATAATTTTTAAAAATAAAATAAAATAAAATACAGTGCTGTGTCGTGTAAGTTAAGATATCCGCTTAGGGAACTTAAAGACACTACAAGATATCGTGGAAGGTGTACATTAAACGCACCGCGTTAGTAAATACCCAGATAAAGCCTGAGATTAAGAAATTATAAAATATAAATTGATAATAAACTGAATGAATGAAATTCAAATTCTAGCAGTCAAACATAACTACGAGACTCTGTGAAATATCGCCGCTGGAGCCGCTTGCTGTACAAGGACGACGACACGAAGAGGACACCAGGAAGGAGTGAAGCTGTAGAAGAGGACGACGAGACGGGACCGACGAGACGAGAGGAGGACGTTGCAGCAAACAAGTAAAAGCGATTTATATTAATCGAACAATACAAACAATTTAATATACTATCAATACATGACAATTTAAAAAACATTATACATCTTTATAAACAATATTTGTATATAATAAATAATATTTCATCTCCTCCATAATAGACTTGTATCGATTTTTACACACTCACAATATCCTTATTAGAATAATAAAGTTTGATCTGTTGCATAAGGATATTTGGCGCTTGCCAACGTTGGGCTCGATTTATGAATTAATTTAAAAAAAGAAATATTTATTTGAGTGTGTAGAGACTAAATTCATTGAACTATTTATATGTGCTGTTCTATGTTATCAGGGAGTGTAGATAAAAGTTTGAATACTCTCTCTTATCAGATATTTGAACAATAGAGTTATTATCTGTATGGAGGTTGAATTATTATTGTTATCTGTATTAGATTAAACTTGTTACATTTGATTGAGAGACTGGACTATAATAATAAATAACAAACGGATGTTATTAGAAATAATACGTATAAAAAAATATTGCCATTACTATAAATAAAACTATAATATTTTATTAAATTTATAAAAATAAATAATCAATATGGCCGAATCACTAGAATTACAAAATACATTGGCAGCATTATTGGCAAATATACAAAAGCTGTCCGAAGAAAGTAAATCTAATATACAAAAGCTGTCAGAAGAAAGTAAATCTAATCTGCAGAAAATGTCAGAAGAAAGTAAATCAATCTGCAGAAAATGTCGGAAGAAATTAAATCTAGTAAAGACGAAGCAGTAAAACAAAATAGATCACTGCAATCCCTTCACGATGAGAATAAAAAAATTTATACAGCCGTTCATAACCAGGCTAAACAAAATAAACAACCTTTAGAGTCAACCGAAAAATGTATAGCTGATAAATTAGAATAAATTTGTAGTAGTAGTGAGACGGCCTTAGAAAGGAATAAATCTCACAGCAGGGAATGTGAAGCCAAAATTAAGTTGAATTATTCTCTTAGGCAGGAAAGTGAATGTAACAATGCGGTTAACCGATATAGTCCCATTTTATTTATATTTAATATTTTATTTTATATGAAGTATATTTATGTTTAGTATCATCTTGTTCATCCCTGGTATTGGGGTGGCTTATTTGTGTTGTAACATAATGCCTCTCCTTCAAAATTGATCATTTTAATAAAACACTATTATAGTTTTTTATGAAATTATCAGTTATATATAATCTTTTTCCTTTTCTTTCTTGTTTGTTTCTCCATTCTTATTTCTCTTCTTACTTGATTCATTCCATTTTATTTGGATCTTTTTTTATTTATTTCCATTAGTGTGTTCTCCCTTTTATACAATTTTTTTTCCTAACTTTTTAGTAGCTGGCTTCTTCCATTACTACTCATTTTTTCTGAGACCAGAGGAACATCATCTCTGCTCAGCTTATTTTGATTGCTGGACTTGTTCAACAGTCAATCTTAAATACATTTTTTGTCAACTTGTGACTTAAATTAATAATAATAATATATTTTGGGATTGTCCACTGTGTGGTTTGTTTTTAGATCACTTTGGCCTTTTACTCATTCTTCCTTCCGCTGTACCTTTGCTATATACTGTCATCTGCTCATACAGTTGATTGTTTTTATTTATTTATTTGTTAATTTCATCATATCTAACTTTTCATTAGTTTGTTTTTCTATTCTTCTTGTGATCCTTTTAATTATCTTGGACATCTTTTTACTTTTTCTTGGTTATTTAGCAATATTCTGCTTTAGCCATTTTTTGTATATTTGTTTTATACATAACTTCTTTTTCTTCCTTGTACCAGTTCAGATTTTTTTTTCTTTGAATACATTGAATTCATTATAATTTCAGGTATTTATCTTAGCAGTTCGTACTTGATTTTATTTTTGTTTATTTTATTTTGTTTTAAATATTATTTTTGGTAATTTTTTGTAAGTTAGTTTTTCTTACTTTATAGGAATTCTTGTAACTTATTCCTTTCTTGGTACTTTTTGTTTAAATATTATCGTAAGTTTGTGGTTCTTACTTTTTTATAGGAATTTTTGTAACTTATTCCCTTATTATAATTTTTTATTTTATACTTCATATGTCAACTTTATTTGATTGGAAGTTGATCTTACTTGGTAGGAATTTTTGTAACTTATTCCTTTGTTTTTATATTTTTATTTATTTATTTATTTTTTTCATTCCTCATATGTCATCGAAATAATGTAGTAAGTTGCTCCTACAGACTTTTTGAATTTTGAAATTTGTTTATTTTATGTAATTTATTTTTCTTCATAAAACTTTTTTATAGAAGCTTGATTGTAAACTCCTTTTATCTTTTTTGTGGTTATATTACTTATTTGGTAAGTATTGTTACCATTATCTTTGGTGATGACATAGGGTGATGCATAGTGTTGTACACAGGACCTTGTTATTTATACTTTTTTATAATGTGATCTTCTCCTTTTCTTTCATTATTATTGCCTTCTCTTGTATATTACACTCTTTGTTGTCTTTCTTCTCTACTCCTTCAAATGTTAGATGTTTGAACATTTATTCTGGATAAAACGTCTGCCAGTACGTTCTTCCGGCCTGGAATATACTCCCACGTAATATGGTACTCTTGCAGAGCAAGTATCCAATGGGTAAGTCAACCATGACTCAATTTGCATTGTTTGAGAAACGATATAGACTTATGATCGCTTCTGACTGTGATGGAATACCCTAAGATGTAGGTTCTAAACTTGCCACATGTGAATACTATGCTGAGCAGTTCTTTTTCAGTAACATTGTAGTTACGGTCGCAACTGTTTAGTATCCTGCTGGCAAAGCTAACGACCAGGTGGTTTCCTTCTTTGTCTTCTTGGTACAATTCTGCGCCTAGACTGACATCACTAGCGTCACAATTTAGGTAGAAGGGTTGTTCAAAATTGGGGTGATGTAGCACTACAGTTTCGAAAACGTTTTGTTTGATTAAAGTTAATACTTCCTCCTGTTCAGTTCCCCAAGTCCATTTTTCCTTTGATGACAGTTGTTTAGAAAATTTTGCAGTAAGATGTGAATAATTCGTTTGAAATTTTCTATAGTAATTGCATATGCCCAAGAAGGACTGTAATTGCTTCTTGTTTTTTGGTGAGGGGAATTTTTGGATAGCTTCAACTTTCTCTTGGGATGGTGAGATTCCCTGTTCGGTTAAGTTGAACCCTAGGAATTTGACTTCATTGGCAATAAATTTCTATTTATCCAATTTGAGTGTAATATTATTATTGGATAACCTTTTTAATACATGTTCGACTCGTTCACAGTGTTCGTCCCAGTCTGAAGATGTTATGAGCAGGTCGTCCACGTACACTGTTGTGAACTCCAGTGCCTCTTGACCTAAGACTTGGTCCGTGCATTTGACGAACACTGCGACGGAATTGATGAGGCCAAAAGGTAATCTCTTAAATTGGTAATTTCTACCATCGAATATAAATGCCATGTATTGCCTGCTGTGTGGGTGCAGCTCCACCTGCCAGTACCCATATACAGTATCCCAGGTACTGATGCATTTGATGCCATGACATCTTTTTAAAATTTCCTCAATTTCTCCCGGTGAGGTCCGGTCGTTGACAATCATTTTATTGATTTCTCGGGCGTCCAAGCAAATTCGTACTTTGCCATTCTTTTTAGGTATAGCGACTATTGGGCTTGTGTATTGAGATTGGCTATACTCAATTCATGGTTCACAGTTAACTGGAAAGACAGGGAATGTCAGGGACATAAAAAAAGGTCAGGGAAATTCAGGGAAACTGTTTGAAATATGTTGAAAGTCAGGGAAATCAGCTAGTTTTCAGAAAAATGTCAGGGAAGTTTTCACCAGATTCTCTTATTGTGGTTTTTGCAAAAAAAGGAGAATACACAGATCTACATTCATTAGAAGTGTTGATTGTTTTTAACTGTCTTGTGACATCACCTGAATTGGAGTACTAGTGTGTAAGTGTGTTATAACATGGTACTATTACAATGTGTATTGATACAATTTTGCCTTCTAGTAAGCTTACACATTTTTTATTTTACCTAATATTCTTATTGTTAATACTGTACTTGTTTGGTTCAGTTGTTGCCAAAAGCAAAGGGGGTTGTGTGTGTGTGTATATATTGTAACATGACCAGGTGTTACATAACCTAGACATATGCCCATAGATTTAATAAATACATGACGGTAATGTAAGTAGATAATATAATGATAAGAGTAGCAAAGAAGAGAGGAACCATTGAAGAAGAAAGAAGAAGAAGTGCCACAAGAAGCAGTAAACAAGACACTGCTTGACACTACAACCAATACTATAACTGACACAAACTAATGGACAAATTAAATTCACTTTAAGCTGTCAAGCGAGTCAGTGAATAACTTGAATGGAATTTGACATGTTAATAAAAAATAATTAAATAAGGATCCGAATAATGTGATATCAGCATCAGCATTTGGCTGAGAATAAATCAACTATGACTAATAACTATTACTGCCTAGGGCTAAGATTAGCTATGGCCACAATATAAGATTGAAGCTGTATTACAGTCTCAAATGTGCTTATGATAAGTAAAAATATTTGTAAGAGGGAACCTTATATAAGTAAGCTACCTCATCAAGGTACCGAAATGTAAACTAATAAACATTATTAAGGCATAAAACCGATGCAAACGGTATGCCTCGGAACGCCGAAAACGAACAATCATCAGTAAGGTGATTGGTAGAAAGTACTATGAGTGTAAATCACATACACTGAACAATCTTTGTACCAAACATAGCGATAAGTATTGTTAATATGTTATACAAGTAATAGTTCAATCATTAATTAATAGCATGGAGCAAACTAATGTGAAACAAAATGTCATAGGGAGTAAGTATAGTTCATAGCAATGTATAAGTTAAGGTTTAATCATAATATTCACTAAATAAGTATAAAGACGGATATATTAGTGTTCCCACACAGACGTTTAAGTGAAAAATGCGATGTGGAACACCAACAATGTATTGATAAGAGAGAGTCGTCGCCGGCTTTGTTAGCAGACGACAGCGCGAAGCCATATACCTGAACATTGTTTATTAAAAAATGTCAGTGAAAGTGTAAATAAACCAGTGTCAAACTATATCAAATTGAAGAGGAAAAAATATCCTTTAATTTGATAGCGATACGACCCCGATCGCAACTATAATAAGTGCGTGACATGCGTTAGCATCATTTGTAAATAAAAAATAAAAAATCTGTTTATCAACACTAACAACAACGACGGCTGTCAATCATTCTGGCGAAAAGTCGGTTAAAAACCGTTAGTGACAGTTGGAAAAACAATACATCACTTTCGTAACGCCTAGCTAAGCCAATCAGAAAATAGCTTACTCAATAAAACAATTGCCTAAGCCCTATCAAAACAGAGGGTATATAAAGGAATGCGGCTAATTACCGTGAGACACTTTTAACGATCATCCAGAGCAGAAGGTACGCTCGTCTCATCAAAATTTTTATTAACTGATAGCTTCATTGTAATAGTGCGTCTATTGAATTATTTCGGCAACAACAAAAAGTAACTACAAGATACTCTACATAGAATCAGTGCATCGAAGTGAAGTCTTATTTTATTTAGTGCGGGAACATATCGAACAGGAGGAATAATTAAATAGTATCATATAAGGTCCTTTTTAGTCAGAAGCAGACCAATATTCTCTGTTCAAGTGCGTGTGTAGTGAATAACAATGGTCATTACAATCCGACCATTGAAGTGTTTAATTGAATTTTAATCGAAAGATTAAAATACAGAGGTAACAGCGTGACAATTTATTCCATTACACTGAGTGCACTAACGTATATGTTTTGTAAACAAAATCTGTACTGACGCATAACACTAAAACATTTTCTGTATTATACCATGTCTGAATTTATTTAATGGATTTGTCAATCCTGTTTAAGAATGATGTTAGTCTTAAGTGGTCTCACTATATAACTTTGTGAATAATTAAGCAAGCGTGACGAACGCCTAACCTATAAAATAGGTTCGATTTTTTATTAGTGAACTACAAGGCATTACTAGTCGATATTGTATTATAAAATAAGTAGCTATTGTGTAGGCATGAGCATTCTTTCTTGTGTTTCAAAGAACTTACGCCCGAGATATAAATAATATTAATGTTTAAAGTAAAGTTTATCTGGACTTAACCAGAACTATTGTTCATGCTTTGAGCCAGTCATATAGGGTATGTAACAAAATATTTGCAATTGTATATCAATGTATTTTCTTAACTATGTTTGTTTGAATTCATTATCCAGGGTACAAATAAAACCCAGTTATTAGCAGCATAACTTGACTTAATTTATTTCTAAAAAATAGATAAATAATTCATTCAGAATAATCAAAACAACTTTTAGTTGCAATCATATATTGTTGAATTGAATTGGCATAAGGGCAATAAACACAATTTCAGTTTTTTTAAATTATTATTTGATTCTATTAATGGGTTTTCCACGGGATTTTCCCGAAATAAACCTGTGTGGCGCCCATTATTAAACAAGGTAACCTAACCTTGTAGATAAAGTAAGCTGGTTTTGTAAACCGTCTTGGCAGCTTATTGATTTATTGAAAAAGTGAACTTCTGAACTTCCAGAATCATGAACAGGTACGTGGAAGTGTATTTTGTTAATTTTATTGTCCAGACGTTACTAGACTTTACGTACTTAGACAACTATCAACCTGGAGGAGCAGTTTCGCTGCTAGTATCAACACGACGGTTACCGTCATCAAGCGACCAGCTAGTACACTTTATTTTTAAAATTTAAGCAACGTTATTGTTCAAACAACATTAATGCAATTATTTTATTTTTTATCTAAAAGAATTCTTTTCAGACACTTATAATTTTTGCGATTGTAAACACACTTTTAATAACATTAACCTCAAATACTACATTTTAAATATTTTATAAACTATTAAAAATCGGACAAAGTTAGGTTCGTTACAAATTGGCGACCAGCAACGTGAGGCTGAAAAAATATTAGATAAAAATATTTTTTATATTGATAATCAGCCCGGCAGACACAAAAGAACAAACATGCCACACACACACATCAATACGATACAAGATACAAGGACAGCCGAGTAGGAGAGGTACAACCAAATACAGAGACATATGAGGCACAACCAACACCCGAAATGGAAGTCATTACAATTAACAACATAGAAACTCGACCCGAAGAAACACCCCATACAGAACCGGAAGTGGAAGTGAGGGTCGACAACCGACCCAGACGACCTGAAGGACTCCCACAACCAGGCGATATGAGCGTGTTCGAGATGATAAGAACAATGATGGAAGATAACCAGAGGAAGGTGGAAGAAACCGCGAATAAAAATCACGAGTCATTAAAAGAAGACGGTAGGAAATCCTGGGAAGAGAATCAGAAGAATGTCGAGTTATTAAATAAAAATATGGAGTCTATTAGTAAAAATATGGAGTCACTGAAAGAAGACTTGAATAAAAAGATAGACAATACCCATAGAGCCATGGACACGTTAAACAATAAAATAGAAGACAGCGGCAGGGCCTTAAAAGAAGAGTTGAACACCACGTTAAATGAGATTAGCCGGAAGATGGAGGAAGGTAATGCAAAAATTAATACCAGAATAGACGTGGAGATAGCGGTCGTGAGGGAAGAAATTACAGAAGTGAACAAAAGATGTGAACAGCATGACCAGGATTTAAAACGAACGAGAGAAGAGGTCGACGGGAGGATCGACAACATAGAGGAGATAACCGAAGCCCGGATCGAATCACTGAAAAGAATGAGCCAAGATGAAATCAAGCGGGTGAGGACCGACGTAGGTGAGCGATGTGAGGAGATAAGTGCATCAGTAGACACGGTAAGAACTTTAACCGTCGCTAATCGGGAGAAAATAGAAGAGTTAAAACAATGAGAAATCGTGCAAATACGGGAGGAAATTGAAGTCATTCGCAACCGCCCTATACAAGGTCAGTATATACAACCGTGACGCTATTAATTTCAAAAACTACCGGAAGAACCCGATTGAATTTTTAGCACGCATCGATGAAAACTTGGCAAGAATCCGAGAAACCAGGTGGAATGTAATAAGAAGCCTGATTGATGAATATTTCAAGGAGATTTATGATAATTGGTGGACTGCCACGCGCCATGAAGTCAACAATTATGACGAATTCAAAACCCAATTCCGCGCGAAGTATTGGTCGGAGGCCACACAAAATATAGTGCGCGATAACATATGCCATGGTAGATATGAGGCAGGCAGAGGAACTACAATGACATCCTATTTCTTAGGTAAGGTGTGTATAGCACGCAACTTAGAACCAAAAATACCAGAGGAGTGCCTCGTTACCAAGCTTTCGTACCACTTCGAGGAGGGTGTCGCCAAAACACGCCAGTGGGGACAAATTAAAACCATACAAGCTATGTCAGCATTACTCGAAGATCAAGAACACGAAGGGTATTACAGAAGAAGTCGCCGGAGGAATGACAATTTCCATGACAGGGGCGGTAACCTAAATAATAATAATCTGAATTTCAGAAATTACAGAGGTGATTTTAATAATAATAATAACCCAAATCAAAATTACAATAATAACAATAATAATGACAATAACAGTAGGCCTAATAACCAAGGTAATAACCATAATAATAATAATGGTAACTATAATAATAATAATAACAATAGGCGACAAAATTACAATAATAACCCAAACCGACCACACAACCAAGGCAGGAATAATCCACCGCAACAATATCGTAGAGCTAATTATGTACAGGCTAACTACGACCCCGGTAGAAGGCGGTACTATCAGCGACGAGACAGTTTTAGTGGAGATAAAAGAAATGTAAGAGGAGGACGGTGGAGGAGTAACAGTATTGAGGGCGATAACCGTAACAATGACTACCGGCCACAAGTGAATTTTGTACAAGCCCATGATCAGTCTGACCCGGGGAGACCTGATACCCGACCGCAGCCAAACACCACGAATAATGATGACGAAGGGGATTGGGTGCCAGTCTGTGAGAGGCCTGGCTTTACAATATTGCACAACTGAGCAGGCAGCTCTAGAGAGTCCAGACCCAGAGATGTCAGCCGACCCAGCACATCCCAAGACGCCAGAATACAATACCCATAACCAAAAAAAACTACTAGTACTATACATCGGCCCTTATACCATAACAAAGGACCATAAAAATAATACATATGAACTTACTGATATAATGAATAAAAAGGTCAAAGGTACCTACAACCAAACGTCGTTGAAGACGTACTATATGTAAGGAAGTTTGTTAGGAGATGTTATTATAGGGTGCCAAATACCACAAACATGTACTAGAGACAGCTATGAAAAAGGGTACCTGTGAAACGTAATTGTCCCAAACAATGAACCCAATAGAATGGAAAGGCCCAATATAACCCCAAATATATAAACAATAAATGTGATTATTATTAAAAACGGACAAATTATAGTGGTATACAACAGTTACCACCGGAATGTTTAGTGTATAAGAAATTTTAAAAGTATCTACCATAAAAGGATTCAATTAGTGATCAGGAGGATCATGTATTATGCCCAAGGTATTGAAGTGGCTAGTTGCCTATAGCAAACCTATTTGCCATATTGTGTTATAAAAAGTGTGTAGTATTAGTGTATATGCCAAACTATTTGTTACCTATTAAATAAGAGCCAGATTTATCATACTAAATGGTAGAAAAATGTGTATTGTAAACCAAATAATTTAATGAGAAGAAAGATATCTATTATATCATATAGAACCAAAAGTAGCATATAACAAAAATGTACCTAAGATAGTGACATAAAATTACTCTAATACTCCTATGTTAAATTAATTTAAAGAGGAAATACTACTATTTTATAACTAAAATTACTATGCTATATTTAAAGAGGAAAAGAGAAAAAGTATTGACTACTAATGTGTTATAATTGTATCGTTATATTGTATCTAAATGTCAAATATTGTATACCCCTCACAAAACTAAGAAATATTATATAAAATCATCCAGAATAAGTGTTAAAGATTCCAACACTTGAAGGAGTAGAGAGGCAGAATACCAAAACGAGTAATTTAAGAAGAAGATGGCTATACTATTGTGGAATGAAGAGAAAGAAAAATGTTATTGAATTACCAGATATTGTATGTAACAAGATATGTCAGAGGATATCTAACCAAAACTTTTAGTATATAAGTACGGTAAACCCTGATAATTCAGGATAATTGTAAATTATTGATGAGAGTAAAACTTGTAAACTATTGTAAGAATGAAGTATTGTAGACTCTATATTTAAGAAACAACTGCAGGATGGTATGATGATCAATATAAGTGTGTAATTTTAAGAATACTCAAATAGACCAAAACAAATTGTCAACTAGTATAAAAAGGTAACAATACGGCTAATAAAGAGCATGGCCGAGAATGTCAAGTCTGAAAAGGAATGATTACCTGTGAAAAGGAAGTATGTTAGAAAGTATAAAGGAAATGTGATACAAATGAAACCTCTAATACCTTGAATGTTATATTGAATATGTTATATTATTGAAAAATGAATGATATGTTATATTTTATGTGTTGTGATAGTGCAACTATTGCTATGTGCAATTTTTATTTTATCTCGGACAGAGATGAGGATGCCTCTGACTCTGAGGACGTGTAGCTGAGGAACGGCGGAGAATGGATGCCATTAGAGCCCCACTGACTCCGAACCCACTACAAATGTTAGGGAATTATATAATAATATATCAAGGACTATTAATAAAGAATCTGTGAGGTAAAGAACGAAAGGACCATTGAGATTATCACAAAAATAAAGATATGTAATGAGAAAGAAAAATGTATTATTGTAAGACAGGAAATTGTTAATTTAAGAAGTGAAACCTATTGTAATTAAATAACTTAAAATGTGAGAAACTTGAAAAAATACTAGTAAGCTAAGAATTATATCACTAGCCAAGAACTCAAACTAGTGTAACACACTAATAGAATGTTAAAGGTCAATGTAAAGAGTACAAGACAAAAAGCAGTAGTAATATACTAAAAACTGAAATGAAATGATAATTTTATCAAAAATCAAATTTTCTCTCAAATTATCAATTTTGAGAGGGGAGTATATGTAACATGACCAGGTGTTACATAACCTAGACATGTGCCCATAGATTTAATAAATACATGACGGTAATGTAAGTAGATAATATAATGATAAGAGTAGCAAAGAAGAGAGGAACCATTGAAGAAGAAAGAAGAAGTGCCACAAGAAGCAGTAAACAAGACACTGCTTGACACTACAGCCAATACTATAACTGACACAAACTAATGGACAAATTAAATTCACTTTAAGCTGTCAAGCGAGTCAGTGAATAACTTGAATGGAATTTGACATGTTAATAAAAAATAATTAAATAAGGATCCGAATAATGTGATATCAGCATCAGCATTTGGCTGAGAATAAATCAACTATGACTAATAACTATTAATGCCTAGGGCTAAGATTAGCTATGGCCACAATATAAGATTGAAGCTGTATTACAGTCTCAAATGTGCTTATGATAAGTAAAAATATTTGTAAGAGGGAACCTTATATAAGTAAGCTACCTCATCAAGGTACCGAAATGTAAACTAATAAACATTATTAAGGCATAAATCCGATGCAAACGGTATGCCTCGGCAACGCCGAAAACGAACAATCATCAGTAAGGTGATTGGTAGAAAGTACTATCAGTGTAAATCACATACACTGAACAATCTTTGTACCAAACATAGCGATAAGCATTGTTAATATGTTATACAAGTAATAGTTCAATCATTAATTAATAGCATGGAGCAAAATAATGTGAAACAAAATGTCATAGGGAGTAAGTATAGTTCATAGCAATGTATAAGTTAAGGTTTAATCATAATATTCACTAAATAAGTATAAAGATGGATATATTAGTGTTCCCACACAGACGTTTAAGTGAAAAATGCGATGTGGAACACCAACAATGTATTGATAAGAGAGAGTCATCGCCGGCTTTGTTAGCAGACGACAGCGCGAAGCCATATACCTGAACATTGTTTATTAAAAAATGTCAGTAAAAGTGTAAATAAACCAGTGTCAAACTATATCAAATTGAAGAGGAAAAAATATCCTTTAATTTGATAGCGATACGACCCCGATCGCAACTATAATAAGTGCGTGACATGCGTTAGCATCATTTGTAAATAAAAAATAAAAAATCTGTTTATCAACACTAACAACAACGACGGCTGTCAATCATTCTGGCAAAAAGTCGGTTAAAAACAGTTAGTGACAGTTGGAAAAACAATACGTCACTTTCGTAACGCCTGGCTAAGCCAATCAGAAAATAGCTTACTCAATAAAACAATTGCCTAAGCCCTATCAAAACAGAGGTTATATAAAGGAATGCGGCTAATTACCGTGAGACACTTTTAACGATCATCCAGAGCGGAAGGTACGCTCGTCTCATCAAAATTTTTATTAACTGATAGCTTCATTGTAATAGTGCGTCTATTGAATTATTTCGGCAACAACAAAAAGTAACTACAAGATACTCTACATAGAATCAGTGCATCGAAGTGAAGTATTATTTTATTTAGTGCGGGAACATATCGAACAGGAGGAATAATTAAATAGTATCATATAAGGTCCTTTTTAGTCAGAAGCGGACCAATATTCTCTGTTCAAGTGCGTGTGTAGTGAATAACAATGGTCATTACAATCCGACCACTGAAGTGTTTAATTGAATTTTAATCGAAAGATTAAAATACAGAGGTAACAGCGTGACAATTTATTCCATTACACTGAGTGCACTAACATATATGTTTTGTAAACAAAATCTGTACTGACGCATAACACTAAAACATTTTCTGTATTACACCATGTCTGAATTTATTTAATGGATTTGTCAATCCTGTTTAAGAATGATGTTAGTCTTAAGTGGTCTCACTATATAACTTTGTGAATAATTAAGTAAACGTGACGAACGCCTAACCTATAAAATAGGTTCGATTTTTTATTAGTGAACTACAAGGCTTTACTAGTCGATATTGTATTATAAAATAAGTAGCTATTGTGTAGGCATGAGCATTCTTTCTTGTGTTTCAAAGAACTTACGCCCGAGATATAAATAATATTAATGTTTAAAGTAAAGTTTATCTGGACTTAACCAGAACTATTGTTCATGCTTTGAGCCAGTCATATAGGGTATGTAACAAAATATTTGCAATTGTATATCAATGTATTTTCTTAACTATGTTTGTTTTAATTCATTATCCAGGGTACAAATAAAACCCAGTTATTAGCAGCATAACTTGACTTAATTTATTTCTAAAAAATAGATAAATAATTCATTCAGAATAATCAAAACAACTTTTAGTTGCAATCATATATTGTTGAATTGAATTGCCATAAGGGCAATAAACACAATTTCAGTTTTTTAAAATTATTATTTGATTCTATTAATGGGTTTTCCACGGGATTTTCCCGAAATAAACCTGTGTGGCGCCCATTATTAAACAAGGTAACCTAACCTTGTAGATAAAGTAAGCTGGTTTTGTAAACCGTCTTGGCAGCTTATTGATTTATTGAAAAAGTGAACTTCTGAACTTCCAGAATCATGAACAGGTACGTGGAAGTGTATTTTGTTAATTTTATTGTCCAGACGTTACTAGACTTTACGTACTTAGACAACTATCAACCTGGAGGAGCAGTTTCGCTGCTAGTATCAACACGACGGTTACCGTCATCAAGCGACCAGCTAGTACACTTTATTTTTAAAATTTAAGCAACGTTATTGTTCAAACAACATTAATGCAATTATTTTATTTTTTATCTAAAAGAATTCTTTTCAGACACTTATAATTTTTGCGATTGTAAACACACTTTTAATAACATTAACCTCAAATACTACATTTTAAATATTTTATAAACTATTAAAAATCGGACAAAGTTAGGTTCGTTACAAATTGGCGACCAGCAACGTGAGGCTGAAAAAATATTAGATAAAAATATTTTTTATATTGATAATCAGCCCGGCAGACACAAAAGAACAAACATGCCACACACACACATCAATACGATACAAGATACAAGGACAGCCGAGTAGGAGAGGTACAACCAAATACAGAGACATATGAGGCACAACCAACACCCGAAATGGAAGTCATTACAATTAACAACATAGAAACTCGACCCGAAGAAACACCCCATACAGAACCGGAAGTGGAAGTGAGGGTCGACAACCGACCCAGACGACCTGAAGGACTCCCACAACCAGGCGATATGAGCGTGTTCGAGATGATAAGAACAATGATGGAAGATAACCAGAGGAAGATGGAAGAAACCGCGAATAAAAATCACGAGTCATTAAAAGAAGACGGTAGGAAATCCTGGGAAGAGAATCAGAAGAATGTCGAGTTATTAAATAAAAATATGGAGTCTATTAGTAAAAATATGGAGTCACTGAAAGAAGACTTGAATAAAAAGATAGACAATACCCATAGAGCAATGGACACGTTAAACAATAAAATAGAAGACAGCGGCAGGGCCTTAAAAGAAGAGTTGAACACCACGTTAAATGAGATTAGCCGGAAGATGGAGGAAGGTAATGCAAAAATTAATACCAGAATAGACGTGGAGATAGCGGTCGTGAGGGAAGAAATTACAGAAGTGAACAAAAGATGTGAACAGCATGACCAGGATTTAAAACGAACGAGAGAAGAGGTCGACGGGAGGATCGACAACATAGAGGAGATAACCGAAGCCCGGATCGAATCACTGAAAAGAATGAGCCAAGATGAAATCAAGCAGGTGAGGACCGACGTAGGTGAGCGATGTGAGGAGATAAGTGCATCAGTAGACACGGTAAGAACTTTAACCGTCGCTAATCGGGAGAAAATAGAAGAGTTAAAACAACGAGAAATCGTGCAAATACGGGAGGAAATTGAAGTCATTCGCAACCGCCCTATACAAGGTCAGTATATACAACCGTGACGCTATTAATTTCAAAAACTACCGGAAGAACCCGATTGAATTTTTAGCACGCATCGATGAAAACTTGGCAAGAATCCGAGAAACCAGGTGGAATGTAATAAGAAGCCTGATTGATGAATATTTCAAGGAGATTTATGATAATTGGTGGACTGCCACGCGCCATGAAGTCAACAATTATGACGAATTCAAAACCCAATTCCGCGCGAAGTATTGGTCGGAGGCCACACAAAATATAGTGCGTGATAACATATGCCATGGTAGATATGAGGCAGGCAGAGGAACTACAATGACATCCTATTTCTTAGGTAAGGTGTGTATAGCACGCAACTTAGAACCAAAAATACCAGAGGAGTGCCTCGTTACCAAGCTTTCGTACCACTTCGAGGAGGGTGTCGCCAAAACACGCCAGTGGGGACAAATTAAAACCATACAAGCTATGTCAGCATTACTCGAAGATCAAGAACACGAAGGGTATTACAGAAGAAGTCGCCGGAGGAATGACAATTTCCATGACAGGGGCGGTAACCTAAATAATAATAATCCGAATTTCAGAAATTACAGAGGTGATTTTAATAATAATAATAACGCAAATCAAAATTACAATAATAACAATAATAATGACAATAACAGTAGGCCTAATAACCAAGGTAATAACCATAATAATAATAATGGTAACTATAATAATAATAATAATAACAATAGGCGACAAAATTACAATAATAACCCAAACCGACCACACAACCAAGGCAGGAATAATCCACCGCAACAATATCGTAGAGCTAATTATGTACAGGCTAACTACGACCCCGGTAGAAGGCGGTACTATCAGCGACGAGACAGTTTTAGTGGAGATAAAAGAAATGTAAGAGGAGGACGGTGGAGGAGTAACAGTATTGAGGGCGATAACCGTAACAATGACTACCGGCCACAAGTGAATTTTGTACAAGCCCATGATCAGTCTGACCCGGGGAGACCTGATACCCGACCGCAGCCAAACACCACGAATAATGATGACGAAGGGGATTGGGTGCCAGTCTGTGAGAGGCCTGGCTTTACAATATTGCACAACCGAGCAGGCAGCTCTAGAGAGTCCAGACCCGGAGATGACAGCCGACCCAGCACATCCCAAGACGCCAGAATACAATACCCATAACCAAAAAAAACTACTAGTACTATACATCGGCCCTTATACCATAACAAAGGACCATAAAAATAATACATATGAACTTACTGATATAATGAATAAAAAGGTCAAAGGTACCTACAACCAAACGTCGTTGAAGACGTACTATATGTAAGGAAGTTTGTTAGGAGATGTTATTATAGGGTGCCAAATACCACAAACATGTACTAGAGACAGCTATGAAAAAGGGTACCTGTGAAACGTAATTGTCCCAAACAATGAACCCAATAGAATGGAAAGGCCCAATATAACCCCAAATATATAAACAATAAATGTGATTATTATTAAAAACGGACAAATTATAGTGGTATACAACAGTTACCACCAGAATGTTTAGTGTATAAGAAATTTTAAAAGTATCTACCATAAAAGGATTCAATTAGTGATCAGGGGGATCATGTATTATGCCCAAGGTATTGAAGTGGCTAGTTGCCTATAGCAAACCTATTTGCCATATTGTGTTATAAAAAGTGTGTAGTATTAGTGTATATGCCAAACTATTTGTTACCTATTAAATAAGAGCCAGATTTATCATACTAAATGGTAGAAAAATGTGTATTGTAAACCAAATAATTTAATGAGAAGAAAGATATCTATTATATCATATAGAACCAAAAGTAGCATATAACAAAAATGTACCTAAGATAGTGACATAAAATTACTCTAATACTCCTATGTTAAATTAATTTAAAGAGGAAATACTACTATTTTATAACTAAAATTACTATGCTATATTTAAAGAGGAAAAGAGAAAAAGTATTGACTACTAATGTGTTATAATTGTATCGTTATATTGTATCTAAATGTCAAATATTGTATACCCCTCACAAAACTAAGAAATATTATATAAAATCATCCAGAATAAGTGTTAAAGATTCCAACACTTGAAGGAGTAGAGAGGCAGAATACCAAAACGAGTAATTTAAGAAGAAGATGGCTATACTATTGTGGAATGAAGAGAAAGAAAAATGTTATTGAATTACCAGATATTGTATGTAACAAGATATGTCAGAGGATATCTAACCAAAACTTTTAGTATATAAGTACGGTAAACCCTGATAATTCAGGATAATTGTAAATTATTGATGAGAGTAAAACTTGTAAACTATTGTAAGAATGAAGTATTGTAGACTCTATATTTAAGAAACAACTGCAGGATGGTATGATGATCAATATAAGTGTGTAATTTTAAGAATACTCAAATAGACCAAAACAAATTGTCAACTAGTATAAAAAGGTAACAATACGGCTAATAAAGAGCATGGCCGAGAATGTCAAGTCTGAAAAGGAATGATTACCTGTGAAAAGGAAGTATGTTAGAAAGTATAAAGGAAATGTGATACAAATGAAACCTCTAATACCTTGAATGTTATATTGAATATGTTATATTATTGAAAAATGAATGATATGTTATATTTTATGTGTTGTGATAGTGCAACTATTGCTATGTGCAATTTTTATTTTATCTCGGACAGAGATGAGGATGCCTCTGACTCTGAGGACGTGTAGCTGAGGAACGGCGGAGAATGGATGCCATTAGAGCCCCTCTGACTCCGAACCCACTACAAATGTTAGGGAATTATATAATAATATATCAAGGACTATTAATAAAGAATCTGTGAGGTAAAGAACGAAAGGACCATTGAGATTATCCCAAAAATAAAGATATGTAATGAGAAAGAAAAATGTATTATTGTAAGACAGGAAATTGTTAATTTAAGAAGTGAAACCTATTGTAATTAAATAACTTAAAATGTGAGAAACTTGAAAAAATACTAGTAAGCTAAGAATTATATCACTAGCCAAGAACTCAAACTAGTGTAACACACTAATAGAATGTTAAAGGTCAATGTAAAGAGTACAAGACAAAAAGCAGTAGTAATATACTAAAAACTGAAATGAAATGATAATTTTATCAAAAATCAAATTTTCTCTCAAATTATCAATTTTGAGAGGGGAGTATATGTAACATGACCAGGTGTTACATAACCTAGACATGTGCCCATAGATTTAATAAATACATGACGGTAATGTAAGTAGATAATATAATGATAAGAGTAGCAAAGAAGAGAGGAACCATTGAAGAAGAAAGAAGAAGAAGTGCCACAAGAAGCAGTAAACAAGACACTGCTTGACACTACAACCAATACTATAACTGACACAAACTAATGGACAAATTAAATTCACTTTAAGCTGTCAAGCGAGTCAGTGAATAACTTGAATGGAATTTGACATGTTAATAAAAAATAATTAAATAAGGATCCGAATAATGTGATATCAGCATCAGCATTTGGCTGAGAATAAATCAACTATGACTAATAACTATTAATGCCTAGGGCTAAGATTAGCTATGGCCACAATATAAGATTGAAGCTGTATTACAGTCTCAAATGTGCTTATGATAAGTAAAAATATTTGTAAGAGGGAACCTTATATAAGTAAGCTACCTCATCAAGGTACCGAAATGTAAACTAATAAACATTATTAAGGCATAAATCTGATGCAAACGGTATGCCTCGGCAACGCCGAAAACGAACAATCATCAGTAAGGTGATTGGTAGAAAGTACTATCAGTGTAAATCACATACACTGAACAATCTTTGTACCAAACATAGCGATAAGCATTGTTAATATGTTATACAAGTAATAGTTCAATCATTAATTAATAGCATGGAGCAAAATAATGTGAAACAAAATGTCATAGGGAGTAAGTATAGTTCATAGCAATGTATAAGTTAAGGTTTAATCATAATATTCACTAAATAAGTATAAAGACGGATATATTAGTGTTCCCACACAGACGTTTAAGTGAAAAATGCGATGTGGAACACCAACAATGTATTGATAAGAGAGAGTCATCGCCGGCTTTGTTAGCAGACGACAGCGCGAAGCCATATACCTGAACATTGTTTATTAAAAAATGTCAGTGAAAGTGTAAATAAACCAGTGTCAAACTATATCAAATTGAAGAGGAAAAAATATCCTTTAATTTGATAGCGATACGACCCCGATCGCAACTATAATAAGTGCGTGACATGCGTTAGCATCATTTGTAAATAAAAAATAAAAAATCTGTTTATCAACACTAACAACAACGACGGCTGTCAATCATTCTGGCAAAAAGTCGGTTAAAAACAGTTAGTGACAGTTGGAAAAACAATACGTCACTTTTGTAACGCCTGGCTAAGCCAATCAGAAAATAGCTTACTCAATAAAACAATTGCCTAAGCCCTATCAAAACAGAGGGTATATAAAGGAATGCGGCTAATTACCGTGAGACACTTTTAACGATCATCCAGAGCGGAAGGTACGCTCGTCTCATCAAAATTTTTATTAACTGATAGCTTCATTGTAATAGTGCGTCTATTGAATTATTTCGGCACAACAAAAAGTAACTACAAGATACTCTACATAGAATCAGTGCATCGAAGTGAAGTATTATTTTATTTAGTGCGGGAACATATCGAACAGGAGGAATAATTAAATAGTATCATATAAGGTCCTTTTTAGTCAGAAGCGGACCAATATTCTCTGTTCAAGTGCGTGTGTAGTGAATAACAATGGTCATTACAATCCGACCACTGAAGTGTTTAATTGAATTTTAATCGAAAGATTAAAATACAGAGGTAACAGCGTGACAATTTATTCCATTACACTGAGTGCACTAACATATATGTTTTGTAAACAAAATCTGTACTGACGCATAACACTAAAACATTTTCTGTATTACACCATGTCTGAATTTATTTAATGGATTTGTCAATCCTGTTTAAGAATGATGTTAGTCTTAAGTGGTCTCACTATATAACTTTGTGAATAATTAAGTAAACGTGACGAACGCCTAACCTATAAAATAGGTTCGATTTTTTATTAGTGAACTACAAGGCATTACTAGTCGATATTGTATTATAAAATAAGTAGCTATTGTGTAGGCATGAGCATTCTTTCTTGTGTTTCAAAGAACTTACGCCCGAGATATAAATAATATTAATGTTTAAAGTAAAGTTTATCTGGACTTAACCAGAACTATTGTTCATGCTTTGAGCCAGTCATATAGGGTATGTAACAAAATATTTGCAATTGTATATCAATGTATTTTCTTAACTATGTTTGTTTGAATTCATTATCCAGGGTACAAATAAAACCCAGTTATTAGCAGCATAACTTGATTTAATTTATTTCTAAAAAATAGATAAATAATTCATTCAGAATAATCAAAACAACTTTTAGTTGCAATCATATATTGTTGAATTGAATTGCCATAAGGGCAATAAACACAATTTCAGTTTTTTTAAATTATTATTTGATTCTATTAATGGGTTTTCCACGGGATTTTCCCGAAATAAACCTGTGTGGCGCCCATTATTAAACAAGGTAACCTAACCTTGTAGATAAAGTAAGCTGGTTTTGTAAACCGTCTTGGCAGCTTATTGATTTATTGAAAAAGTGAACTTCTGAACTTCCAGAATCATGAACAGGTACGTGGAAGTGTATTTTGTTAATTTTATTGTCCAGACGTTACTAGACTTTACGTACTTAGACAACTATCAACCTGGAGGAGCAGTTTCGCTGCTAGTATCAACACGACGGTTACCGTCATCAAGCGACCAGCTAGTACACTTTATTTTTAAAATTTAAGCAACGTTATTGTTCAAACAACATTAATGCAATTATTTTATTTTTTATCTAAAAGAATTCTTTTCAGACACTTATAATTTTTGCGATTGTAAACACACTTTTAATAACATTAACCTCAAATACTACATTTTAAATATTTTATAAACTATTAAAAATTGGACAAAGTTAGGTTCGTTACAAATTGGCGACCAGCAACGTGAGGCTGAAAAAATATTAGATAAAAATATTTTTTATATTGATAATCAGCCCGGCAGACACAAAAGAACAAACATGCCACACACACATCAATACGATACAAGATACAAGGACAGCCGAGTAGGAGAGGTACAACCAAATACAGAGACATATGAGGCACAACCAACACCCGAAATGGAAGTCATTACAATTAACAACATAGAAACTCGACCCGAAGAAACACCCCATACAGAACCGGAAGTGGAAGTGAGGGTCGACAACCGACCCAGACGACCTGAAGGACTCCCACAACCAGGCGATATGAGCGTGTTCGAGATGATAAGAACAATGATGGAAGATAACCAGAGGAAGATGGAAGAAACCGCGAATAAAAATCACGAGTCATTAAAAGAAGACGGTAGGAAATCCTGGGAAGAGAATCAGAAGAATGTCGAGTTATTAAATAAAAATATGGAGTCTATTAGTAAAAATATGGAGTCACTGAAAGAAGACTTGAATAAAAAGATAGACAATACCCATAGAGCAATGGACACGTTAAACAATAAAATAGAAGACAGCGGCAGGGCCTTAAAAGAAGAGTTGAACACCACGTTAAATGAGATTAGCCGGAAGATGGAGGAAGGTAATGCAAAAATTAATACCAGAATAGACGTGGAGATAGCGGTCGTGAGGGAAGAAATTACAGAAGTGAACAAAAGATGTGAACAGCATGACCAGGATTTAAAACGAACGAGAGAAGAGGTCGACGGGAGGATCGACAACATAGAGGAGATAACCGAAGCCCGGATCGAATCACTGAAAAGAATGAGCCAAGATGAAATCAAGCGGGTGAGGACCGACGTAGGTGAGCGATGTGAGGAGATAAGTGCATCAGTAGACACGGTAAGAACTTTAACCGTCGCTAATCGGGAGAAAATAGAAGAGTTAAAACAACGAGAAATCGTGCAAATACGGGAGGAAATTGAAGTCATTCGCAACCGCCCTATACAAGGTCAGTATACACAACCGACTGACAACCGTGACGCTATTAATTTCAAAAACTACCGGAAGAACCCGATTGAATTTTTAGCACGCATCGATGAAAACTTGGCAAGAATCCGAGAAACCAGGTGGAATGTAATAAGAAGCCTGATTGATGAATATTTCAAGGAGATTTATGATAATTGGTGGACTGCCACGCGCCATGAAGTCAACAATTATGACGAATTCAAAACCCAATTCCGTGCGAAGTATTGGTCGGAGGCCACACAAAATATAGTGCGCGATAACATATGCCATGGTAGATATGAGGCAGGCAGAGGAACTACAATGACATCCTATTTCTTAGGTAAGGTGTGTATAGCACGCAACTTAGAACCAAAAATACCAGAGGAGTGCCTCGTTACCAAGCTTTCGTACCACTTCGAGGAGGGTGTCGCCAAAACACGCCAGTGGGGACAAATTAAAACCATACAAGCTATGTCAGCATTACTCGAAGATCAAGAACACGAAGGGTATTACAGAAGAAGTCGCCGGAGGAATGACAATTTCCATGACAGGGGCGGTAACCTAAATAATAATAATCCGAATTTCAGAAATTACAGAGGTGATTTTAATAATAATAATAACGCAAATCAAAATTACAATAATGACAATAACAGTAGGCCTAATAACCAAGGTAATAACCATAATAATAATAATAATAACAATAGGCGACAAAATTACAATAATAACCCAAACCGACCACACAACCAAGGCAGGAATAATCCACCGCAACAATATCGTAGAGCTAATTATGTACAGGCTAACTACGACCCCGGTAGAAGGCGGTACTATCAGCGACGAGACAGTTTTAGTGGAGATAAAAGAAATGTAAGAGGAGGACGGTGGAGGAGTAACAGTATTGAGGGCGATAACCGTAACAATGACTACCGGCCACAAGTGAATTTTGTACAAGCCCATGATCAGTCTGACCCGGGGAGACCTGATACCCGACCGCAGCCAAACACCACGAATAATGATGATGAAGGGGATTGGGTGCCAGTCTGTGAGAGGCCTGGCTTTACAATATTGCACAACCGAGCAGGCAGCTCTAGAGAGTCCAGACCCGGAGATGACAGCCGACCCAGCACATCCCAAGACGCCAGAATACAATACCCATAACCAAAAAAAACTACTAGTACTATACATCGGCCCTTATACCATAACAAAGGACCATAAAAATAATACATATGAACTTACTGATATAATGAATAAAAAGGTCAAAGGTACCTACAACCAAACGTCGTTGAAGACGTACTATATGTAAGGAAGTTTGTTAGGAGATGTTATTATAGGGTGCCAAATACCACAAACATGTACTAGAGACAGCTATGAAAAAGGGTACCTGTGAAACGTAATTGTCCCAAACAATGAACCCAATAGAATGGAAAGGCCCAATATAACCCCAAATATATAAACAATAAATGTGATTATTATTAAAAACGGACAAATTATAGTGGTATACAACAGTTACCACCGGAATGTTTAGTGTATAAGAAATTTTAAAAGTATCTACCATAAAAGGATTCAATTAGTGATCAGGAGGATCATGTATTATGCCCAAGGTATTGAAGTGGCTAGTTGTCTATAGCAAACCTATTTGCCATATTGTGTTATAAAAAGTGTGTAGTATTAGTGTATATGCCAAACTATTTGTTACCTATTAAATAAGAGCCAGATTTATCATACTAAATGGTAGAAAAATGTGTATTGTAAACCAAATAATTTAATGAGAAGAAAGATATCTATTATATCATATAGAACCAAAAGTAGCATATAACAAAAATGTACCTAAGATAGTGACATAAAATTACTCTAATACTCCTATGTTAAATTAATTTAAAGAGGAAATACTACTATTTTATAACTAAAATTACTATGCTATATTTAAAGAGGAAAAGAGAAAAAGTATTGACTACTAATGTGTTATAATTGTATCGTTATATTGTATCTAAATGTCAAATATTGTATACCCCTCACAAAACTAAGAAATATTATATAAAATCATCCAGAATAAGTGTTAAAGATTCCAACACTTGAAGGAGTAGAGAGGCAGAATACCAAAACGAGTAATTTAAGAAGAAGATGGCTATACTATTGTGGAATGAAGAGAAAGAAAAATGTTATTGAATTACCAGATATTGTATGTAACAAGATATGTCAGAGGATATCTAACCAAAACTTTTAGTATATAAGTACGGTAAACCCTGATAATTCAGGATAATTGTAAATTATTGATGAGAGTAAAACTTGTAAACTATTGTAAGAATGAAGTATTGTAGACTCTATATTTAAGAAACAACTGCAGGATGGTATGATGATCAATATAAGTGTGTAATTTTAAGAATACTCAAATAGACCAAAACAAATTGTCAACTAGTATAAAAAGGTAACAATACGGCTAATAAAGAGCATGGCCGAGAATGTCAAGTCTGAAAAGGAATGATTACCTGTGAAAAGGAAGTATGTTAGAAAGTATAAAGGAAATGTGATACAAATGAAACCTCTAATACCTTGAATGTTATATTGAATATGTTATATTATTGAAAAATGAATGATATGTTATATTTTATGTGTTGTGATAGTGCAACTATTGCTATGTGCAATTTTTATTTTATCTCGGACAGAGATGAGGATGCCTCTGACTCTGAGGACGTGTAGCTGAGGAACGGCGGAGAATGGATGCCATTAGAGCCCCTCTGACTCCGAACCCACTACAAATGTTAGGGAATTATATAATAATATATCAAGGACTATTAATAAAGAATCTGTGAGGTAAAGAACGAAAGGACCATTGAGATTATCACAAAAATAAAGATATGTAATGAGAAAGAAAAATGTATTATTGTAAGACAGGAAATTGTTAATTTAAGAAGTGAAACCTATTGTAATTAAATAACTTAAAATGGAGAAACTTGAAAAAATACTAGTAAGCTAAGAATTATATCACTAGCCAAGAACTCAAACTAGTGTAACACACTAATAGAATGTTAAAGGTCAATGTAAAGAGTACAAGACAAAAAGCAGTAGTAATATACTAAAAACTGAAATGAAATGATAATTTTATCAAAAATCAAATTTTCTCTCAAATTATCAATTTTGAGAGGGGAGTATATGTAACATGACCAGGTGTTACATAACCTAGACATGTGCCCATAGATTTAATAAATACATGACGGTAATGTAAGTAGATAATATAATGATAAGAGTAGCAAAGAAGAGAGGAACCATTGAAGAAGAAAGAAGAAGAAGTGCCACAAGAAGCAGTAAACAAGACACTGCTTGACACTACAACCAATACTATAACTGACACAAACTAATGGACAAATTAAATTCACTTTAAGCTGTCAAGCGAGTCAGTGAATAACTTGAATGGAATTTGACATGTTAATAAAAAATAATTAAATAAGGATCCGAATAATGTGATATCAGCATCAGCATTTGGCTGAGAATAAATCAACTATGACTAATAACTATTAATGCCTAGGGCTAAGATTAGCTATGGCCACAATATAAGATTGAAACTGTATTACAGTCTCAAATGTGCTTATGATAAGTAAAAATATTTGTAAGAGGGAACCTTATATAAGTAAGCTACCTCATCAAGGTACCGAAATGTAAACTAATAAACATTATTAAGGCATAAATCCGATGCAAACGGTATGCCTCGGCAACGCCGAAAACGAACAATCATCAGTAAGGTGATTGGTAGAAAGTACTATCAGTGTAAATCACATACACTGAACAATCTTTGTACCAAACATAGCGATAAGCATTGTTAATATGTTATACAAGTAATAGTTCAATCATTAATTAATAGCATGGAGCAAAATAATGTGAAACAAAATGTCATAGGGAGTAAGTATAGTTCATAGCAATGTATAAGTTAAGGTTTAATCATAATATTCACTAAATAAGTATAAAGATGGATATATTAGTGTTCCCACACAGACGTTTAAGTGAAAAATGCGATGTGGAACACCAACAATGTATTGATAAGAGAGAGTCATCGCCGGCTTTGTTAGCAGACGACAGCGCGAAGCCATATACCTGAACATTGTTTATTAAAAAATGTCAGTGAAAGTGTAAATAAACCAGTGTCAAACTATATCAAATTGAAGAGGAAAAAATATCCTTTAATTTGATAGCGATACGACCCCGATCGCAACTATAATAAGTGCGTGACATGCGTTAGCATCATTTGTAAATAAAAAATCTGTTTATCAACACTAACAACAACGACGGCTGTCAATCATTCTGGCAAAAAGTCGGTTAAAAACAGTTAGTGACAGTTGGAAAAACAATACGTCACTTTCGTAACGCCTGGCTAAGCCAATCAGAAAATAGCTTACTCAATAAAACAATTGCCTAAGCCCTATCAAAACAGAGGGTATATAAAGGAATGCGGCTAATTACCGTGAGACACTTTTAACGATCATCCAGAGCGGAAGGTACGCTCGTCTCATCAAAATTTTTATTAACTGATAGCTTCATTGTAATAGTGCGTCTATTGAATTATTTCGGCACAACAAAAAGTAACTACAAGATACTCTACATAGAATCAGTGCATCGAAGTGAAGTATTATTTTATTTAGTGCGGGAACATATCGAACAGGAGGAATAATTAAATAGTATCATATAAGGTCCTTTTTAGTCAGAAGCGGACCAATATTCTCTGTTCAAGTGCGTGTGTAGTGAATAACAATGGTCATTACAATCCGACCACTGAAGTGTTTAATTGAATTTTAATCGAAAGATTAAAATACAGAGGTAACAGCGTGACAATTTATTCCATTACACTGAGTGCACTAACATATATGTTTTGTAAACAAAATCTGTACTGACGCATAACACTAAAACATTTTCTGTATTACACCATGTCTGAATTTATTTAATGGATTTGTCAATCCTGTTTAAGAATGATGTTAGTCTTAAGTGGTCTCACTATATAACTTTGTGAATAATTAAGTAAACGTGACGAACGCCTAACCTATAAAATAGGTTCGATTTTTTATTAGTGAACTACAAGGCATTACTAGTCGATATTGTATTATAAAATAAGTAGCTATTGTGTAGGCATGAGCATTCTTTCTTGTGTTTCAAAGAACTTACGCCCGAGATATAAATAATATTAATGTTTAAAGTAAAGTTTATCTGGACTTAACCAGAACTATTGTTCATGCTTTGAGCCAGTCATATAGGGTATGTAACAAAATATTTGCAATTGTATATCAATGTATTTTCTTAACTATGTTTGTTTGAATTCATTATCCAGGGTACAAATAAAACCCAGTTATTAGCAGCATAACTTGACTTAATTTATTTCTAAAAAATAGATAAATAATTCATTCAGAATAATCAAAACAACTTTTAGTTGCAATCATATATTGTTGAATTGAATTGCCATAAGGGCAATAAACACAATTTCAGTTTTTTAAAATTATTATTTGATTCTATTAATGGGTTTTCCACGGGATTTTTCCGAAATAAACCTGTGTGGCGCCCATTATTAAACAAGGTAACCTAACCTTGTAGATAAAGTAAGCTGGTTTTGTAAACCGTCTTGGCAGCTTATTGATTTATTGAAAAAGTGAACTTCTGAACTTCCAGAATCACGAACAGGTACGTGGAAGTGTATTTTGTTAATTTTATTGTCCAGACGTTACTAGACTTTACGTACTTAGACAACTATCAACCTGGAGGAGCAGTTTCGCTGCTAGTATCAACACGACGGTTACCGTCATCAAGCGACCAGCTAGTACACTTTATTTTTTAAATTTAAGCAACGTTATTGTTCAAACAACATTAATGCAATTATTTTATTTTTTATCTAAAAGAATTCTTTTCAGACACTTATAATTTTTGCGATTGTAAACACACTTTTAATAACATTAACCTCAAATACTACATTTTAAATATTTTATAAACTATTAAAAATCGGACAAAGTTAGGTTCATTACAATATATATGTACCAATCTACTTATTACTGGTGGCTATATAAATACTACCTTTATTTAAAGGTGACATTTTAATTTTTAGTGTTTGAATCATTTTTAAGTTAAATTCAATGTTTATAATTGGTTTGTTTATTCCTGATATATCAACAATTTATCAATCTGAGAGTGAAACATGGCTATAAGGAAAACTAAGTTCAGTGATCTGTGGTTGGACTCTAGGTGGAATCCTGATTTTGTTGGCTGGTTAAGTAAAGGACCTGAAAGTACCCAAGCTTTATGCAAAATTTGTAAAAAAAACATTGATTTATCTAATATGGGGCGCCAAACTCTAGTGTCACATTCAAAGGGTAAAACACATTTGAATTTAATGAAAACTCAAGAGACACAACCATCCTTAAAAACGTTTTTCAGTACATTCATACCTAAATGTAGTGAACCACAAAATAGTGAAAGTGAGACTAGAGATGAAGTAATGCCATCAACAAGTCGACAAAATATTGAAGTTTTAAACTTGCCTTCTGAAGTATCATCCTCCAAACCTAATCAACAGTCAGTTACATCTTTTTGCATTAGGGATGATACCACAAGAGCAGAAATTCTTTGGGCTCTGAAGGTTGTGAATAGCAAAATTTTACCAAATACATGTTCAGATATAGGTGATTTATTCAAATTGATGTTTTCTGACAGTACCATAGCTTCAAACTTCAAAATGGGAGCTACAAAATGCAAATATCTCATTAATCATGGTCTTTCTCCATATTTTTTTCATGAAATGAAAAATCGAATAAGTCAGAGTGATGCTTTTGTCATATGTTTTGATGAGTCTCTCAACAAAGTCATTCAAAGGGGTCAGATGGACATATTTGTAAAATATTTTGACATTAATAGAAGTAGAGTGCAAAGTGAATATTTCAACAGTGTTTTTTTTGGACAGAGCTACAGCACAAGATCTTTTGGACAATTTCATCAAAGGAAACCATCCATTGCAATTAAAAAAAGTTCTCCCAAGTTTTTATGGATGGACCCAATGTCAGTTTAAGTTTCCTGAAAAAGTTGGGTGAAAGAATAAAAGATGATCCTAATGGGAAATTACTGATAAATGGTGGAGTTTGTGGGCTACATGTTATAAATGGCGCAGTAAAAACTGGGCTGCAGGCCGTCAAGTGGGATGTGGATAGTTATGTACGTGATGTTTACTATATATTTCATGATTCTCCAGCCCGTTGTGCACAATTCACATCTCTTACTGGAAAAACATTGTTTCCTCTAAAACATTGTACAACCAGGTGGCTTGAGAATGTTCCCTCTATTGATAGAGTTTTAACCATTTTTGATGATATCAAGAAATATATTGATAACCAGAAATTACTTCATACTAAGCCTTTGAAAAGCGTTGCAACTCAAACTAAAGATGGGTTTTTAAAATGTAAATTGGCATTTTTTAAGGCAATTTCTCAAGAATGTGAGCCATTTTTAATAAAATTTCAAACCTCTGACCCTCTTGCTCCTTTCTTATATTCAGATCTACAAAGTCTTTTGCAAAATTTGATGGAAAGATTTGTAAAGACCAGTAAAATACCTACATCAGTGAGCAAACTTTTTTCCCTTGATCTGAATGACAAAGAAAATTTATGTGAAGTAAAAAACATTGATATAGGCTTCCAGACAAAAAAAAAATTCTTAAAGAAGTTACAGCAAATGAAGCTGAGATCCTAAGATTTTAACTGGAATGTCAAACTGTCTTAATTAAAATGACAGAGAAAATATTGGAAAGATGTCCTCTAAAATATAAAATTGTCCAGGGACTATCATCTTTGGATCCTGGTCTTATTTATGATCAACCACAACAGGGCAAAATAAGATTCACATTGCTGCTAGATGAATTTTATATTCACAATAGAATTACAGATGTTGTTGCAGAGAGGGCCAAAGGGCAATACTCTTCCTTTTGTGGGGAAGCCCATTCCTGTCTTGAACTTAACATCAAACAATTTTTTGAAAGTAGAGCAAGTGTAAGACTTGATGATTTCTTTTCATCAATGCTGTTAGGAAACCAACATTACTTAGAGCTGTGGAATAATGTGAAGCTTGGTCTAATATTTTCACATTGAAATGCAACAGTGGAAAGTGGATTTTCTATCAATAAGAACTTATTAATAGAAAACTTAACTGAACACAGTCTCATTGCTCAAAGAACTGTTGAAACGCAATCAGGTTCTATGAAAACATTGAAAAGATTCCCATCACCTATACAATGCTAACACATGTAAGGGCTGCTCATAGAAGATACGAAGACTATCTTAAGGAATCTAAACAAAAATCAGAAAGAAGTAGAAAAGAAACAAGTTGAAAAAAGGAAAATTTCCTTAGAGATAAAAATACTTTAAGAACAAAGAAAGATACTGAAACTTCAGACAGCTAAAGAAGAAGATGCCATAAAAGCAAAGAGTCAGATGCTGGAGAAGAAGAAATCGAATTAGTTTTACTGATTTGTTTGAATTTTGAGTTTATATACTTTATGTAACTAGAACAGAATGAAAACAATTGTCTTTGTATCGTTCTTAATTTGTAATATGTAATGTTTTGTCAAATATGACACAAATAAAATAACAAGGAGAGCGTTGGACGGCTATAGGGATGGTGGAGGCCGATTAAAAAAAAATCAAACAAAATTGCTTAGTTTTGATTATTTATTTCCTTTAAACTTCACAAAACTTATCACCTGATTTCAATATATTTAAAGATATTTGGAAAAAAATTACAGTACCATATTCAAAAATCTCGATTGTCAGGGAAAGTTCTCAATATTGTCATGGAAAGTCAGGGAAATCAAAATATGAAAAATAGTGTGAACCCTGCAATAATATCCTCCGCAATCATTCTGTTGATTTCTGCCCTGACTTCATTTTTCAGGGAGTACGCTATGGGATATGATTTCCTGTGGAAGTCTACAGGTTCCCGGAAGTTGATTTTGCATTGGTACCCCTTAACTTTTCCTGGAGTATTTGAGAAAACATGCTGGTATTTGTTATAAATGGCTATGAGGTTTTCAGACTGTTGTTTATTGATTTCTTGTTGAGGTCGTTCTCTTTGGAAAGTTCTTATTTCTTCTATTTTCCGTTCCCATAATCCTCTACCTTCCTCTTCATTGGCCATAATGATGGACGGTTCATGTGCTTGACAATAGTAACTTTTCAATCCTGGGTCTTGATTCAGATCTGTTGGAGTAGGGTTACAGTTTATGATATTTGCAGACCATATTCCCTCCTCAGAAGTCAGCAGTACTACTCCTTTTTGCAGGTTGATAACTGCCGAATATCGTCTCAACACGTCACATCCTATTAGCATGTTAAATGGCAGTCCATTGGCTACAAGAAATACAATAGGGATGGTTGTGTTTTGATTGTCTAATTCTAAGGAAACTTGCTTTCTTATCGTCTTATTCTGTTTGCCCGTGGCACCAATTATTATAATATTGTTTATTGGTAGAGTGGGGATTGGTGTGTGGGAGTTGGCTTGTATTCGTTCTAACTCTGGTTGGTTTATTAGAGAGATATTGGATCCCGTGTCAATCATGATTATTGTTATAGTTCCGTTTATGGTAGCCTTTATATGTACAATTTCACTGTTAGTTTGATGTAACTGGTTAGCCTCTTCTTCGAGAAGTTCTTCTCTGATATTCTTGAGATAGTTGTTAGATATTATTGTAATGACTTTGTGTTTATCTTGTGATGTTATACAACGTATTAACCCAAGTGATTGGTCATGTGAAGGGTATGTAGGTTTTTCCACTGGCCTCTTTAGTTTAAAGGTTGTTGTTGATTTGTGGCCAGACTATTTGACTGGTCATCCGTCTCGTTGCTTGGTCCTTTTTGATTGTTAACTTGGTTCCTTGGTGGTTCCGTGGTTCTACTCTCTGAGAACTGATTGTTGTTAGTATTGGAGTCATGGTACCATGGGTTTGTCTGCAAGTTCCGACAATACCTCCTGTGGTTATGTTGTCTCCGTCCATGAATGAAATTTACCTGGCGTCTGCCGTCGCCTCTATTTTGGTTTCCCCTGGTTCCCCTGTTGTACTGATAATTAGGGTTGTAATGGTTGCCATAATAGTTATTATTGTTGGGGTGGCCATTTGGACATTGGTCTGGTTCTGCTCCCCTGTAGCTATTGTTTGTTGGATTGTTGTTTTGGATGTTCCTGTTGTTTGACTGGTTTCCCAGATTATAGTTTGGTGGGCCTCCGTTAAATGGCTGGTTATTTGGAGGGTGATTTGGTTGATTCCTGTTGTATGGCTGATCACCTTGATAGTTGTTGTTATTCCAGTTCCCATTGTTCCGGCTGCCGTTTTGTGTGTTATTGTAGGACAGGTGGTAATTGGGTGCATTATTATTATCGTTCCACCTATTATATCGTTGGTTCACTAGTCGATTTCTCTTATACTGCCCATCGTTCTGGTGATCCTCTAACAAACTTGCCATTCCCTGGATTGTCTTGATCTGCCCTTGTCTCCTGGCTTTTTGTACTGCTTCCTCGTAGTGGTACCCCAGCTGTATCACTAGAGATTCCTCAGGTATCCTTGGTTCTAGGTTCCTCGCCAAGCATACCTTCCCTAAAAAGTAAGACTTAGGGTGTGTCCTGCTTGCGGTTCATACTTCCCATTGCTGATGTCATTCCTGACTACGTTTTGGGTGGACTCAGACCAGTATTTTTCTCGGAATTGTGTTTTAAATTCCTGTGTACAGTTTATCTCCGGTCGAGTTGCCGTCCACCAGTTGTCGTGGGTGTCTTTGAACATTTCATCAATGAGGCTTCTTACTGTTGTCCATCTTGTTTCCCTATTATTTTCTATTAATTCCTCTACTCTTTTGAGGAATTCCATGGGATTCCGCCGGTAACTACAAAAGTTGATCACATCTCTGTTCTCGCTGGTGATAATGTGGGTATTGTGACAGGGTTTCTCCCTCAGTGCGTCCAGCTCTTCCTGCATCTGCCTCTCCCTTTGGTTGATTCCCTGGATCTTCTCCTTGTTCTCTTGGGTCTGTCCGTCTACTTTGTCGATGGTGGTGTATACCCTTTCTACACGATCATTGATATCTATTTGTATTTCCTGGTGTCTCTCCTCCAGCTTCTTAAGCACCTCCTGTTTGTTTTTTTGTGCACTCTTCGGTGGTGACTTGATAAAGTTCTGTTACTCTCATTCTACCTTCCTCCTCGACATTGCTGATTTTATTGTTTAGCTCTTCCCGGACTTGTGTCACAGTTTCATTTGTCTCGGTTATCGTTTGTTTGATCTCCTCCCGACGTTCTACCGTTTCAATTCCTCCTTGGTTTTTTTTGCTGTCTTCCTTCAATTTTCGTTGGAGCGTTTCATTACTATTTTCAGTCTTCTTATTCACTATCTCCAGATCTTTCTTGATCTGTTTCTTCACTCTTCTCTTCTAAGATCTCTTGGTTCCTCTTCAAAGTTTCAAGATTGCTTTCCATCTTATTATTTAGAAGTTCTATGTCCTCCTTGATTTGTTTCTTTAGTTCTTCACTGTTTCTGTCCAGTTTTTCATTTAAGAACTCCCTGTCTTCCCTTCTTTGTTCTCTAGTTTCTTCCTTCATTCCCTCTTGTAATGATTCTAATTTTTTATTCAATTCTTCTTAGGCTTGTCTTCTTTCTTCCTTGTCTTGCTTTCTTTGTTAGAATTGCTCCATCATCATCCTCATCAAGCTATCCAATTTCGCTTCTTCAGTTGGTTGGATGTCAGTCAACTACTACTTCTATTTCCGGTTCAGGTAGTGTTGGATTTTCTGGTTGGTCCTCCTAGGGATCTTCTTCGAACAATCCTCCGATCATTTCTTCCATTTCTTCGTGGTTGGTTCCTTTCTTTTTTAGGTATCTTGTAACCATGGAATGTCTCCTCATAATCGCCGCTAGTCGTCCTTTTCTAGCCTCACTACGTTGGTCACCAATCTGTAACGTTATAATACGACATCCGTCTTTGTTTAAGCCCCGCGATGGAAGCCAATCTGTAACTTTATATAATCGACTGGTGTGTCTCTGTAAAGACGTGTATATGGTTTTTTATGTATTAGTGTGGTGTGTTCGTCTCACACCTTGTTGTTACATTAATGGTTGCTGCTAACTAAGTCCGTAGCGTTGTCACAATTATCAGTACAACCTAGTGGAAACCTTACCTGTAATTTCATAGGGGTTTGTGAATCCTGGGTGGCGCCAAATTGTTTGTTGAAAACAATTAAATTTATGAAATAATATGTTAAAAAGGTGTTTTCAGCGATGACGGCCAGGGCATTCGAATCGGTTCCTGCCTTTGTACAGCTTGCTGTATCGAATGGGTAGCAAAAGCGCTAGTCGTCCCTTCTGTAAGTTCGCTAGCACACACATATATAATACAATTTCCTATGAAATAAAACAATGGTTACACTCTGTACTGTTTCTTTAATGGTTGTTTGGTAATTATGCAATTTGACAATAATATTATTATTTAGTATGTAATAAATTTGCTCCGACATTAAACATGAAACGCTTTATCTCAGTTGACGAATCGATATTGAAACGGGTTATTCTGATGCAGTAATGGCTGCTGTTTGTATTTTATACGTAACCTCGTTCAAAATCTGGAGTCCTTTTGATTACAAGGAAAGCATTAAATATGATTACAATAAAAAAGTACACTACCGTACATTATTCGTACTTAAATAATATAAAGTGTGGCTACAATTTGTTCTGCAGTGTAGTAATATGTGTTTCAAAAGTTCGCAATCTAGTGCGTGGTTATTTTTTAGTTAACAAGTTTTGCTGTGTAAGTTTATTTTATTTAATCCTTGAAAGAAATTATTTTCAATGCATAGTGAGAGTTTGTATAGATTCGAGAAATATTTAAAGTGCTTTTATTCCTGGAATTTGGGTATTTAAATGATACTTATCAGTTCAGAAGGTTTGTGATAGATCGTTGTTCATTTGAAATGGAAAATTCATCAATTTTGAGTGACTTTAGGCTGCTGGCATCCTTTTCATATTAGTCTTGGGAATTTCTGCTTTTAATTTTCGTTTAAATTGTTCCTGGACATCAGTCAAATGTTATTACTCATCATCTCCTTCTCACTGGTATATGTTTTTGACTTTTGACTAGTTTTTTAACATTTTAAAGTAAAATTTATGTCATACAAAATCTTGCGTCCCTGCTACATAAGCGTCATTATTCGAGTACCGAGAATGAACGGAAAATTAGTAACCAACAGCCTGTTTCTATGGTAACCTAAATCCTTTGATTGGCTAAGGCATGGTTTATGACCATTGTTATCATATTTGAATTTTTATTCAAAATTACTGTATATTTTCTGATTGCTTTTATTCTTCTGTCTTCCTTCCTGAGTATTAAATATTATCACTACCGTTTGTCTTTCCTTTCAAAGATTAAATTAATACCTCATAACATATGTAGACGTATTTACCAGATATCCGTCGTGCGACTTTGTTTTTCTTGTCCTTTATGACGCGTTTCGGCAACGAATTGCCATCTTCAGAAAACTTGATCACTCATTAGAGATCGTTAAAAAATTAAAATACTAAAATCATTACAGTAAAAGTGCACATTTATGACAGCAGAAATTCACATACGCGAACAAGAAATTTTATGTTTCTCGCATGGACATTATCAATCGACTGATTCTCTGTTTATATATCATGAAATATGTAAAGCCGTCAAAATCAACAGTGATTATATCTTGAACGATAAACTTACATTTTCACATAACATATTGTACGACACGGCAATACTTGCACACGGGCGCCAGTAAATAGAAAGTTACAGTACACACGGGCTATAATAAACAAAACAGTTTTATCAGTGATATATAAACAGTGAATCAGTCGATTGATAATGTCCACGCGAGAATCATAAAATTTCTTGTTCGCATATGTGAATTTCCACTGTCGTAAAAGTGCACTTTTACTGTAATGATTTTAGTATTTTAATTTTTTAACGATCTCTAATGAGTGATCAAGTTTTCTGAAGATGGCAATTCGTTGCCGAAACGCGTCATAAAGGACAAGAAAAACGAAGTCGCACGACGGATATCTGGTAAATACGTCTACATATATTAATATAAGCGACTTGGAGACAACTAACCTAAAATGTATAATACCTCATAAGTTGTGTTCTATTAGATATTAACTTTTGTACAATTATGTTAACATTTGTTAATTACATATTTCTTTTAATTTAAGTTCTTATTGTAACATTTTTCTTTTAAAATGATTTACACATTATTCTTGGCTAGTTACTCGCCTTAGATTTGTTACTTTCCTTGTGGATTTTATACAATTTGTAATTATTTGTTTTGACAGTTAGGCATTTCAGATGCACTAGTAGCCATTGACCATATTTACTGAATTTATACAAATGATGTCTCATTTTATTCTAATGTATTTTGTTTTGTTTATTATCCCATTTGTATGGTTCTGTTATTTTCTACATTAACTGGTTTTCTAGTGTAATTAGAATTGTATTGTCTTAATTTCTTAATTATCTATTTTGCCTTTGTTAACAATATGGCTACTACTCCCTATTCTTCATCAATTAAAAACTATAACATCTAGGCGTATGCTCTGTACAATTTCTTCAGTCATACCCTATTCATAACTATAATTACACAATTATTTAACAATTATTAAGTAAAGTTCGTTTACAACTCATTTCATTAATTACTATTTTTTGGGTGTTAATTTACTTAATTGATTTTTCCTTATAATCTGGGGTGTTTATTTATTACATTATTAACTTCTTATTCCCTAATTAAACTCTACTCTCAATCCATGTTAACTCTAGCTGTTTATCTTTTCATGGGATTCTCCCCTTTAATTACAATCGTTTACAATTAAACTTAATTCTCTTAAAAATCCTTTCTTAATTAACAATGTCATTATCACTTTCCAGTGTTCATTTCATATTACTAATTGTTTACATTTAATATCATCATTAACCATATATTTTTAATTATTAATTTGGTTCACTTTTAATCACATAGTGTTTCCTCATCACTCTTCAGTGTTTATTCCACATTATGAAATACTTATATCTAATTCTATCATTAAAACCTTATTCTTAATTATTATTTGTTTCACCATTAATCAATTATTGTTTATTATTGATTATTAACGTTTTATTGCCATAAATATGGTTTCTAACTATTTTGGGGACTTACACTTTCACAATTGCACTCTTTTAACTGTTTACATTAAGTGTTTCTTAGTGGATAATCCCTATAATTATTTCTCTTTGTCACTTTCTCACTATTTCTTTCTTTACAAATATTATACATAGTATTACTAAGGTTATACTTCTATAGAGTTTTATTACATCTAACTCTAATTCTTGGGTTAGTGTACTTTTCTCTTTATTATATTACTTTACTGGGTTTTGGTTAAAATAGTTACATTAATTACAGTAGAAGCCCGATATAGCGCGGTTGTCGGGTGACATACTTTCCCCCGCGTTATAGGCGTAACCGCGGTATATCGGAAGGTGACCTGTACAGTGACAAATGATGGGGAGGGAGGACCGGGAAAAAGGCTACAGCATAATGCACTACTATATACTGTACGTAAATTATGTCACCAAATGTAGAAATAAAAAATAAGAAAACTGTATTTTAATCCAATATTTTAATCCACTTTAATCCAATGGAATATAAAATACACTATTTATACATTGCTCACTCGACCTACTGTAGGCCTAATTGTTGGTCTTAAAAAAGTCCGTAATTGTTGTTTGACGGGATAATGCACAGCGTTTCTTTTCCGCGTATTGTTTTATAAATGCGAGGTGCAGCAGATGAACATTATTAGATTCACTTTGCCTCTCCATCCACGAAATTACTTTGTTTATGTGTATTATCACTTCACTAACATTTGGAATAACTTCTTTCACTTCCACCCCATTTTCATTTCCATCATCGTCATCGTCTTCTTTTTCTTCGCAATTTGCATTTCGGACTGCATCGATGATATCTTTATCTCCTATACATTCTGTAACAGGCTCACTGTTGTCAACTTCTGCCCAGTCATTCAAGTCATCTAGAGTGAAGTTGCAATGCAGAGCACTACTCGCAGACTGTACATCACTATTAGTGAATCCGGCAACAGAGCAATTTCCATCGGCGATGTTTTGTTCAAAGGAACATTTCTTCCAGCAATTCTGAATCGTAGCCATACTAATACTTTCCCATGCAAGACCTATTGAATACGCAACTGTTTTCAGGTTTATTGACTTAAGGTAAATTTCCATTTCCTCATCAGAATTCACTATAGCACTCAGAAGTTCATGGCGGTAATGCGCTTTAAATGCTTTTATGATGCCTTGATCTAATGGCTGGATCAGTGCTGTAGTGTTTTTCGGCAAGAACATGACTCCGATTTTCCCATCTCTTGACTGTAGCATATCAGCAGGTGGATGTGCTGGACAGTGGTCAAGGGTCAGTACAGCTTTTTCTTCGAGGTTGAGTGACCGCAGGTGGCTTCTCACAGATGGAACAAATTCTTCATGGAACCATTTACCGAAAATATCATTTGTCATCCAAGCATTTTTTGTATTACGATATGTGATGGGTAATGACGTCATGTTAACATGTTGAAAGCATCTAGGATTTCGGCTTTTCCCTATACAGAGAGGTTTAACTTTGTGGCTGCCTGATTTATTTGTGGCAAACAGGAGGGTAACTCTATCCTTATTTATTTTTAATCCAGATTTATTTATTGAATTATTCACAGCCAGAGTTCTGGTAGGAAGCATTCGAAAATACAGAGCAGTTTCATCAGAGTTATACACTTGATGGTCATTTAAATCGTTATCGATCATTACTTTGTTTAATGCCTGAGGAAAAAGTGCTGCAGCTTCACTGTCACATGATCGTGCTTCCCCTTCAACGCTTATCTGGCTTATACCATGACGAGATTTCCATCGCAAAAACCACCCATCAGATGCATTAAAGTCACTGATGCCATGTAAATCACTATGGAATTTCACAGCTTGAGCTCTAATAACTGGTCCTGACAGTGGCACACCTTCACTTTGTTTTATTAAAAACCACCTGTACAGACACTCATCTAGTTCACTATCCTTACCTACTTTAGTCTTTTTTCTTTGCAACCCCACTTCACTTTCAACTGTGTTCACAAAACTTTTAAGTTTATCTTCTTCCTTCATCCACCCTCTAATTGTTCCTTCTGGGATGCCACACTCACGTGATAAACTTGCCTTTGACTCTCCGTTCTTCACACGATCAATTATTTTGAGTTTATCACTCACAGAATATGCTTTTCTTTTCTGCGACATCACAAAACTCTACACTATGCGAATTTATGACAAAGACTATACACTTTGATAAGATAATATCAGAGTATGATCTTATACTGTAATATAAGAGTATGAGGGAGAGAAGGGATTTAGTTGGCTGCTTGCCTTGGCATGAATTCTTAGAAACGTAGAGACTGTAAATACGGGGCAATTGTTTATGTCTACAGGTACACTTGAACTGGCAATTCTGGCTGTTGTTTACAACGCCGTTTCCAACAACAAGCCTTTGTTTACAATAAACGCAACGTATTCCAATGTGGCTACGGAAGTCACGATAAACAATTCATAATTTACTCACTCTCTACAAGTAAGAATTTTCGCTAATAACGGGCGACATACTCTTCACCGCGTTATTCCGAATCCGCGGTATATCGGACCGCGCTATATCGGGCTTCTACTGTATTTAATTGATAATAATATTTATTTCTGGTATTGGATAATCATTGGCTTTATTCCCAATATTATACTTGAGTGTACCATTTCTCCCTTACATATTTTATATTATTGGTTTGTTTCTTATCCCTTGGTTTCACTTGATTCCCATTTTCATTTTTCTTCTTCTTCTCCTTCATTTTCGATTGGCTTCATTTTAATTTGGTTCTCCCTTTCTCGTTTAGTTTTATTTCATTTGGTAGTATGGATTCGTTCACTTCCTTCAATTGGCTTTATTCTTATGTGGTTTCGTTTTTTTCCCTTCTTCTTTGTTTTCCTGTTTGTTTGGTCAATCACTTGGGTTAGGTCATGTCGTCGTTTGTTGTGTCATTGTCTTTACATTTTATTTATATTTAATATTTTATTTTATATGAAGTATATTTATATTTAGTATCATCTTGTTCATCCTTGGTATTGGGGTAAATTTCCATTTCCTCATCAGAATTCACTATAGCACTCAGAAGTTCATGGCGGTAATGCGCTTTAAATGCTTTTATGATGCCTTGATCTAATGGCTGGATCAGTGCTGTAGTGTTTTTCGGCAAGAACATGACTCCGATTTTCCCATCTCTTGACTGTAGCATATCAGCAGGTGGATGTGCTGGACAGTGGTCAAGGGTCAGTACAGCTTTTTCTTCGAGGTTGAGTGACCGCAGGTGGCTTCTCACAGATGGAACAAATTCTTCATGGAACCATTTACCGAAAATATCACTTGTCATCCAAGCATTTTTTGTATTACGATATGTGATGGGTAATGACGTCATGTTAACATGTTGAAAGCATCTAGGATTTCGGCTTTTCCCTATACAGAGAGGTTTAACTTTGTGGCTGCCTGATTTATTTGTGGCAAACAGGAGGGTAACTCTATCCTTATTTATTTTTAATCCAGATTTATTTATTGAATTATTCACAGCCAGAGTTCTGGTAGGAAGCATTCGAAAATACAGAGCAGTTTCATCAGAGTTATACACTTGATGGTCATTTAAATCGTTATCGATCATTACTTTGTTTAATGCCTGAGGAAAAAGTGCTGCAGCTTCACTGTCACATGATCGTGCTTCCCCTTCAACGCTTATCTGGCTTATACCATGACGAGATTTCCATCGCAAAAACCACCCATCAGATGCATTAAAGTCACTGATGCCATGTAAATCACTATGGAATTTCACAGCTTGAGCTCTAATAACTGGTCCTGACAGTGGCACACCTTCACTTTGTTTTATTAAAAACCACCTGTACAGACACTCATCTAGTTCACTATCCTTACCTACTTTAGTCTTTTTTCTTTGCAACCCCACTTCACTTTCAACTGTGTTCACAAAACTTTTAAGTTTATCTTCTTCCTTCATCCACCCTCTAATTGTTCCTTCTGGGATGCCACACTCACGTGATAAACTTGCCTTTGACTCTCCGTTCTTCACACGATCAATTATTTTGAGTTTATCACTCACAGAATATGCTTTTCTTTTCTGCGACATCACAAAACTCTACACTATGCGAATTTATGACAAAGACTATACACTTTGATAAGATAATATCAGAGTATGATCTTATACTGTAATATAAGAGTATGAGGGAGAGAAGGGATTTAGTTGGCTGCTTGCCTTGGCATGAATTCTTAGAAACGTAGAGACTGTAAATACGGGGCAATTGTTTATGTCTACAGGTACACTTGAACTGGCAATTCTGGCTGTTGTTTACAACGCCGTTTCCAACAACAAGCCTTTGTTTACAATAAACGCAACGTATTCCAATGTGGCTACGGAAGTCACGATAAACAATTCATAATTTACTCACTCTCTACAAGTAAGAATTTTCGCTAATAACGGGCGACATACTCTTCACCGCGTTATTCCGAATCCGCGGTATATCGGACCGCGCTATATCGGGCTTCTACTGTATTTAATTGATAATAATATTTATTTCTGGTATTGGATAATCATTGGCTTTATTCCCAATATTATACTTGAGTGTACCATTTCTCCCTTACATATTTTATATTATTGGTTTGTTCCTTATCCCTTGGTTTCACTTGATTCCCATTTTCATTTTTCTTCTTCTTCTCCTTCATTTTCGATTGGCTTCATTTTAATTTGGTTCTCCCTTTCTCGTTTAGTTTTATTTCATTTGGTAGTATGGATTCGTTCACTTCCTTCAATTGGCTTTATTCTTATGTGGTTTCGTTTTTTTCCCTTCTTCTTTGTTTTCCTGTTTGTTTGGTCAATCACTTGGGTTAGGTCATGTCGTCGTTTGTTGTGTCATTGTCTTTACATTTTATTTATATTTAATATTTTATTTTATATGAAGTATATTTATATTTAGTATCATCTTGTTCATCCTTGGTATTGGGGTGGCTTATTTGTGTTGTAACTATATATATATATATATATATATATATATATATATATATATATATCTTACTCATCCACCTAACACACAACCGAACATAAAATGACATATAATTTAACAAGATCACAATTATAATTCACTACCACATCATACCCATAAAAGCCCTGCGGCCCGCTTGTATATATTATTTTTTTTTTATCGCCCCATCATATAGGAATATCAAATGCCTGTAACCCGCTAGTATTTATTAATTGAGAACTGATATCATCTATTAAGAAAACCCATTATACATTTTTATAATGTCTACAGCCAACATATAGCTTACTCAGAATATGACCAATCATAAATCCTCTTAAAAAAAAGGCAGTAACAATTTTATGTTCATGCATCAAATATACATTTATAAAATTGAAGGACAATCTGAAAGGCCCATAATAGCAAAATATAATTACAAGTGAAGGTGTTAGTACAATCTGTACAATCCTGCAAAAATGTAAAACTTCTTGATTTCTATAAAGTATAGATCATTAAGGAAAAAAACAGAGTTGGCCATAAGAGTTTAATAATACTTAAAAGGGTTAATTGTAATGACATGATCATAATAAAAGAAAATATGATTGCAATTAAATCTAAGTACAGCCTGCATAATTTTACAAAATTGGAAAATTGATCAATCTGAGAAAGTCAGGCTGGACACACAATGGCCAGAAAATACAAGTTACAAAATATTAATACCAGAGAACCGCCTGTATAAGTTTCATTAAAAAAATAGGAGCTTTACTTTTATTAAGATATAAATTTTAAAAGAATCCGATTTGAACATAACGGCAAAATATGCAACCATAAATTGAAGTGTAAGTACCGCCTGTACAATTTTATTAAAAAGGTAAAATTTTAATTTTATCAACATATATATCAAATCTAAAGAGATTCTGAATTGACCTGGCCGCAGGAGTGTACCAGAACATGCTTGACTTGACATAGGATGACCTGTCCGAAACCTGCATGAGATGGCACCAACAGGTGCCTACCTCCTGGTTAGTGAAATTTATAAAAGTAACAAGCCCTGAAGCCGAAAAAAAAAAAAAAAACCCCAGCCCTTGTATGCAGAAAAGGTGATTAAGTGCGAAAAATCCCGTAATAAAAATGAAAAAGAAACCAAACCCGCCGGTTCGGTACATCATGGAAACAACACCCCCTATACTTAGTTGAAAAAACTGTCTCTCCCACAACTTTTGCACCCATTATACAGCATAAATGAAAGCACGCTGGAACCCTCCCGCGGGCCGGTTTACAATTGTACTTGTATGAATTGTATTATTAAATTATGTTACATCAAAACTGTCCCGCCGACACATACACCTGATTAAACGGTGTCCCGGTATAAAGTTAATCTGACAGTATGTTACATTCACGGCACATAGTATTTCCTGCAGGCCAGGTTTGAATAAAAGAAAATGTGTAAATGTCACCTCATTTGATCCAGGCGGTCACAGGGTTGTAGCTTGCAGTGATGTCTCCCTTCGCTGCGGCAGAACTAAGGTTTCAGAGGTTCAGAGCATGATGAAGATGACTGTACATCATGCGTTGGTCATGTCTCCGACTCCCACGGGAACCCTGGAGATTAGTAAAGATTAATATACTGATCACAAAAGCTTACACACACTTGTCACATATAAGTAGTGTATGACCAACACCAGAACTAGACGCGCCTGATCAATTCAATACAGCTCATCAAAATTTAGGTGACACATTCCCCTTTTATGTTTTAATCGGAAAATTATTATAACTCACTCATGACCTGGCTCAATTATGAGGCACACTCACAGGCATGTCCGGCTTTAACATATCCCAACAGGCAACAAGTTCATTCGCCACATGCTATCACATTCAATCACCCAAAATCTCGCAAATACATAATTCTTTTTAACGCCCATTAGCTATGGACAATTGATAATACAAAGTACTACATGTAGGCGGCCTTAGAGTATTACAAATGAATAAATTACTTAAAAAATGGGGACACTTCCGGTCAACGCCACGTGCTTTCATAGACAGTTCAACGAAGTCCCCGGTTTCACCAAATTACATAATTTTCTTATATCTCGTTTCAATACTGAATAATTAGTTACTAAATACAATTAATAGGCGGTATTAAAGTTAAAAATTAATTAAATATTTCACAATAAGCAATACCTATCCGGTCAAACGCCTCGTGCATTCATAGGCAATCTGTCCGCATCTAGATTAAATATAGGTTGAATTTAAAACTTTCGTAACCAAATTATTAATATATATTCAAGGTACTTACCGGTAGGTCTTAAGGCAGTTACTTGGCCATTAAAGAAGAGAAATAACCACAATTAAAGAGCTCTGCCGACTTGAAGAGAGATAGACTGCTTACAGTTCTACAGCGAGCGACGGACTGAACTCTGCATGCCGGCCGCATGTCTGACCGGCCAAGCTAATTACGAGTTCCCCCAACAGGCAGCGCCACCAAGCAGAGGGCACACGATAATACCGAACAGCTCCGCGCACATTTTGCGTCTGACATTAATACTACGCCTAAATATCGGATTTTTTATTTATACAAACGCCGGGTCATCAAAACCCCGGCACAGACCATTTAAGCACTAGGTTACAATTTTTGCTTTAACCGGGATTTTGACTTATCCGTGATCACCCTGCCGGTGATTATCCCGGATAATCGGGAGTTGACTGTATTTTGTATTTAGGGAAAGCTGCATATGAAATTGTTACATAGAATTTGTCACCAGAAAATATTTCTAAAAGTTTAGTACTTCGGCTTGCCGGGCTGTAAGGCAAGTTTGGTGCAAAGTTGTTTGCAAACGTTTCCCCCGTGCCTTCGATGGCCATCTTTAGTGCAGAAGGCTCCAAAATACTGACCAGGGTTCCATAGTCAGTGACCACTGAACTGTGGTTAAGGCTAGTGGCTATGAGTAGAGGTACAATTTCCAACCTCGCTGCCACTGCCAGGACAGAGCAGCATTGGCGGCGGCGCCACGGCGGTTTTGGTGTTTTCGTTTCTCGTTGCCAAAGCGGCGGCAGCGCTGTCTGAGGGAGAAATGATACCACATTCATATTCCGCTCAGTGCGCAGTTCTTACTGACGTATATAGTACCAGTATATGTCATTCATCGCTTTTAAAAAACTAAAATTAATGAAATTACTGCAAGAAGAAGACGACACTTTACTAATGCTAGCTTCATTTATCCACAAACGAAAAAGGAGAGCCACCAAAGAAGTGTTCAAAAGGCATGAAGAAGAAGGATGTTTTAAAATATTAATAGAAAGGCACTTAAAACGGGATGAAGAGCTGTTTAGACAATACTGCAGACTCAATTATGATCAGTTCGATATGGTGCTGAGTTTGGTTGCTGAAGACTTGAAGCCTTCTACAACACGACAGTGTATTAGTGGCCAACAAAAACCTTTCCTAACTTTACGGTAAGTAAACTTTGTCAAAAAAAAGTAAACTTTTAAAACGATATTTGACAAGTAATGCAAGCATGTACATGTGTAGGTAATACATACAAACTCGTATACATCCAGTTTTTCATTCGATTCTGTAGTGTGTATGTATGTATCATACTGTACGTATGTACCTATGAATGTATGTATGTATGCACAGATGTATGTATGTATGGATAGATGAATGGTGGACGTGGCCGCAATTATCTGTGTGATTACTACATAAATTTGATCTTTTTATTTTCCTTAAAAATAGTTCCTGAATTTAGTAAACACAACAAATACACGAGTTTCACTGTATGTTTGTATGGTATTTGACAATAAAAATTTGAGTTTTATATGGACTTGTTTTTTATGCATTACACACTTTTTCCACTTTTTATTCACAATCCACATTTAATAAAATGCACACGATTAAATCTCAATTTTTATTATAAAAAATATACAAAAATTCACATGCTTATTACATTCTGTAATGAGTATAGTCCAAGTATTGTACATTTGTTACATTCTCAAGTAGAACCAGATCTGTCCCAGAAAAGTCTTGTCTGTTGCTGTCGTGTGATGATACAGGACTTGCTGGCAAGTAGACTGGTGTCGAGTCCTCAGTCCCTGGAGTAGATGCGGCATTTCGAAGTTCATATTTTGTTAATACAGTGGAACTTGGTTATAACATCATTGAAGGGACCAAAAAAATAATGACATTATGTCCGAGTGACGTTATAAAAGAGTCGTTATAAAAGACCCTTTTTAATCACTAGTAAGGAAGGAGAAATAAAAAAAAAAGATCTTTGCATTATTAACATTATTCGTGATATTTATTCTATAGTTTACAAACTGCATTTCATTTATACAAACAGCATGAAGAATATTTTAAAAGATCAAAAAGAAAGTACATGTAACTTACATTTAGGCTTACTGTCGAAAGTAATCCGTAATTTTCTTTTGAACGCTCCTTTCTGAAAAATAAATTCTTTCTGTTGTGCTGTGGAGATGCTGCGCTGCATTGAACATGTCGTCAGACGTCTCTCTAAAACAGTAAAATCGTGAAAGAGTTTTGGCGGCTCTCATTACTTCCTGTACTATCGGACAAACGATGTCGGCATCCTCCTCTTGCTCAGCATCTTCTTCAACACTATCTTCTGCTTCTGTTTTTTACTTCCGCGATAATTTCTGCGTCACTCAACACTTGGAATGTTTCTACTTGGTCATCCACTGATGTATCTGGAAATCAAGTTCATTTCCAAATTCATTTACATCGAATTTCTTAATCCACTCCGAGAGCAGCAAGTCGTCATCTTCATCATCATCGGGTAAATTTTCATGTACGAGTTGTGCTTTACTAAAGCATTTTGCTATCGTCTTCTGTGTTACACTCTTCCAAGAGTCGTCTAGGAATTGTATTGCATCTAAGAGTGAAATTGTGGCAGGTTGCGCCGTGTCCATACAGAAAATAATTTTTTTTTTAAGTTGCTTGCGGTAGTGACACTTTAGGCTTCTAATGACGCCTTGGTCTATAGGTTGCAGGGCACTCGTACAGTTGGCCGGTAAGAATACCAGATTAATGTTTGTCAAATTTAACTTTGGATGGGCTGCACAGTTGTCAACTAGAAGTAGAATTTTTCTGTTTTTCGATGACAGTTCTTTATCCCACTTTCTTAGTTCATCTTCAAAAATACTAGAAGTCATCCACGCTTTTTTGTTGGCAGTGTAACTTACAGGAAGTTTTTTGATGTTTTTAAAACATCTAGGATTCAAACTTTTCACGATAACTAAAAGTTTCCTTTTTTCGGTTCCCGTCATGTTAGCACAAACAAAAACTGTAACTCTTTGTTTAGAGAGCTTCCCACCAACCAACTTTTCATTTTTAAATTTGGAAGTCTTATCTGGAGTTAATTTATAAAAAATTCCAGCTTCATCTCCATTAAAGATGTCTTCATCTTTATATGATCGTCTAATTTCTGGCCAAAAGTTACGCACCCAATCGCCTGTAAAGTTCAGATCTACGCATTTTGTCTCACCACAAATTTTTGCAAAGGAAATCGAGTGTCGGGCCTTAAATCGATCTAGCCATCCATTGGAGCACGTAAAATCAATACCAAACAATTTTCCGAATTCTGTAGCTTTCTCTTTTAGAATTGGTCCACTCGCAGGAATATCTGAACATCGACACTGTTTGAACCATTTCAGTAATGCTGCATCCACATCACCATGTTCGCATTTCCTAATTTTTTTAATTTTTTCTCCATCTTCCTCAAATTTTTTTAAAATTTTGTCCTTGTTTTTTAAAATTGAACCTACAGTAGAATTCACTAAACCAAACTCACGGCATACATCAGCTATTTTATGTCCGCTTTCATATGATCTAATTACACGTACTTTCTCTTGAATAGACAGAACCTTTCTTTTTGTACTAGAACTTGCCATGATTACTGTATAAAAATGTAGACCTACGTATAAAATTCTATAAACAGTGGCTACCGAAACTTAAGTTATAAAACACACAAAAGAAACTGTCACAGTACGAGCAGATACAGAAACAATAACAACCAAAAACAAGCTTATCGCTTGCATACAATGTATGTCTGTAGCCATGGGTGTAGCACGCGCGCACATATATACGTTTATATGAAATTTAGAGTAAAATATCTGAGAAATTTTTGACACTATAACAGAGTAGTACAATATTTAGTGACGTTAAAACCGGGAATTTTTATAATGTTAAAGATATCAGTTTGACCGGACTTATGACAAAATAACGCTACACCCGAGTTGACGTAACAGCCGAGGCCGTAATAACCAAGTTCCACTGTATATTGAAAATTTCAGATTTTGCTTGGATCATCATTGAAGGAGGTAGGCCACTCAGCACTGTTTTAATGTGTTCACCAAAAGTTTCTATTGTCGAATTAAATTTAGTGAGATTCTGTATATACAGTAGGACCTCCATATATCGAATTTGATGGTTCCTAAAAAAAAATTCGATATATAGAAATTTCGATATACAGAAACCTGTTTCTTATTATTATTCGTAGGTTAGGAAAAGCACTAGAATTTGTTAAAAAAATCATGTATAGGCCTCCATACTATTAAAACGACATTTTGGTAATAAATAAATGAAAACCAAAGCGTTTATTTAATAAAAATTACTGTATTTATTTAATAAAAAGTATTTAGTGTACAGTACAGTATTTATTTATTTACTTTAAAAAATTGTTTGTATTTAAAAAAGTAGGAATTTACGTGTTAAATGAGTAATACTGTATTTTATTAATTGGTCGTAAAATAATTTCGAATGTCTTTCTGAACCAAATTTGATGCAGATTCCTCATAAAAGTGTTCACATTTGTTGAGCGACTGGAAAATATCATCAGGCACATATTCTTCCGATTGAAGACCTCAACGGATTGTTTCAAATGCTGCCATCATTTCTTTCTTAGAAGGTTTAGGAACTTCAATTTCTTCTGCCTCATTGTCTTCACCTAAATCTTCAGTATCTTTTAATGAACTTAAAATGTTATCGTTCGTTGGATATTCTGCAACAATAACGTCTTCGTCGACGCTTAAAAATTCATCAAGTGATATGTCTTGATCTATTGCGCCAGTTGACTGTAACTGGTTCCAACAATCCTCAAGTTGTGGCAGTGCAGTAACTTCTTCCACAACAGTATTTTGAGAGAAGCCAGCTTTTATAAAACAATTCTGTATTGTTGATTCTTCTACATAATTTTGCCACACCTTTGCTACCTCTGATATACACAGTCTGAGATTAATCGCATCATCAATAGGTTTGTTGTTTTCCAATGCAAAAATGAGCCTCTTGAGGATCTGTTTTTGGTAAACATTTTGAGATTTTTTATTACTCCCTGGTCCATAGGTTGTAGTTTAGATGTGGTGTTTGGAGGGAAAAAACCAGCTTCACGTTTGTTAACTTTTTTGCCACAAAAGGAGGGTGTGCCAGACAATTGTCAACAAAAAGAACCACTTTTCTTTTTTGTCTTATCAGTTTTTTGTCAAAGTTTACTATCCATTTCTCAAAAATCTCACTCGTCATCCATGACTTTTTATTGTATTCGTAGTCGGTTTCTAAAGACTTCACTCCTTTAAAACATCTTGTTTGCTTGCTTTTTCCGATCACCAACAGTTTATTTTTGTCTTTTCCGGACATATTGGCACACACGACAACAGTTATTCGTTCTTTACTATGTTTACCTCCGAAGCATTTATCGTCTTTAAAGGTTAGAGTCTTATTTGGTAAACATCTGAAAAAAAGTCCGGTTCCATCCATGTTAAAAACATTATCTGGTTCATACTCTTCTAAAATTAACCTTAAAGTTGTAGTTTTCCACTGGTTACAGTCTGCTTCAGATACACTTCCACTTTCTCCAGAAATAACTTTTCCTTTAATGCTGTAACGTTTCTTAAATTTGTCCAACCATCCAGAACTTGCTTGAAACTCTTCGTGCCCCAACACTTTAGCATACTCTACCGCCTTTTCCTTTATAAGTGGTCCTGAGACAGGCATGTTTTTATCTCGCACCATTGTCACCCATTTAAGAACTGCTTCGTCCACGTCATCATATTTGCACGTTTTAGACCGTTTTCTATCTGCTACATTTTCATGAGTTTTTAAAACAGATTCTCGATTCTTTATTATGGTTGACACTGTACTCGCCGCAATCAAAAACTTTATCACAACGTCTTTTTTTCGCATTCCACTATCCATATCTTTTAATAATGCCACCTTTTCTGCAACACTCAAAGATTTTCTTTTTGACATTACAGCATTTACGTTCTCGTGAACTCAAGAAAAAATAAAAAATAAACACAAAACAAAAATAAAGACTGACTGAAACTGAGTTAACCTTACTCCTTAATAACGTACAGTACTACCGAATGATGAGATACTGTAATGCGTGGGAACGATTGTTGTAGATTGAGGGAGTGAGGAACACGCACAGTGTCACGTGATCAACTGACTAATCCAGACCAGTCTAACAGGTTTCATTTTTAGTCAATGTGGAATCACAGATAATTTTCCCCTCATTTCTGAAGTTACAGAGTTCGATATATAGAAATTTTTTTCGATATATGGAAATTATTTTATATTGAAATTTCACAGGACTTAAAAAAAATTCGATAAATGGAGATTTTCGATATAAAGAAGTTCGATATACAGAGGTCCTACTGTAGTTGTTTTGATGGTTCATCTTCTTTTTTCACAGTACTAATAATATAGAATATTGAACTTTCACTTGTGAAACTTACTTGTTTTCTACCGTACGCGTTTTGGTACGCTTTATCCAACAACAATATACAATCCGCGTTTGCCACACACATACACATAAAAAACCACAGCTACACCAACATAGATACTAATCTGGAGATATTACACTACTTACCCAAAAGTCGAAAACTAAACACAGCAGAACAATATGAAATATACAAACACTACACAACACAACCAAACAGCATACTTAACGACCAGTTACACTATAAATCACACACACTCTTTGACACAATTATACATAAACTGCCGTTACGAGTGACTGGCAGTCTGTCTCAATCCGCTGAAGAAGGCGCACATCACGCCGAAACGCGTACGGGAGAAAACAAGTAAGTTTCGCAAGTGAAAGTTCAATATTCTATATTATTCTGTATATCTTTTTGTCTCTGCTCCTCTCTCCTTTTTAAAAGCGTAATCAATTCAGCGTGTTGATCATCATCGTGTTTTCTTTTTTTTTACACGTATATTATGTTTTTTACTTGTTTGGGACTCGACGCTGGTTGTTCTTCAGTGTTTGTCATAGATTCTTCAGTGTTTGTCATATTGGTCATATTCAGTAACCGTCAGGTCGGATAGTATGTCCTGTGATAGTTCTTCAATATTGGACATACTATCCCGCTCCCTGTGCACCACACTTAAAAATGTCAATCTATCATAGAGATGCCACTTTGGTATTTTAGTCGCAGCTGAACCCGTTCTATTTTTCATTTTATTTTTACACCGGAAATATGAATCGCGTAACGACTTCCGTTTCTTGCAGTCTTCACCTGAAAAAAAATTAATGTACTTGACATGAATATTATTTTGCAGTCACTAATATTATTTTAAATTGTTTTGTTTTAGATTCGTGGCTACAGGGGAATCGTACAAATCAATGGAATTTGCATACCGCATTTCTGCATCATACATTAGTGTTATCGTGAAAAAAACATTATCAATACTGAGCAAAACACTTATTACAATTTTCATGCCTAATCCAACAGAGAGGGACTTCAAACGTTTATCAGACGATTTCTGGAATCTGTGGGATTTTCCAAACTGTATTGGCGCAGTTGATGGTAAACACGCCTGTATTAAATGCCCTGATAATAGCGGGTCCCTGTTTTTCAATTATAAACAACATTTTTCTATTGTTTTGGCTCTTGTAAGTGCAAATTACAAATTTATTGGAGTGGATATAGGCTCTTATGGAAAAGAAGGTGACAGTGGTATTTTCAAAAATTCTGCCATGGGCAAAAAGATTGCTGCCGGGCAATTCAATATCCCCGAAGATAATTTCTTACCTGGCACTAACATATTAGCCCCACATGTAATTGTAGGTGACGAAGCCTTTGCTTTGGATACATTTATGTTGAAACCTTACTCAAAAATTAATGCCAGAAACCGTTCAATGAAATCCATTTTCAATTATCACTTGTGTCGAGCAAGGAGAGTTACTGAAAATGCATTTTCAATTCTCTGCCAAGTTTTCAGAGTATTTTACACACCTATTGCTTGTATGCCCCAAACTTGCGACTATCTCATATCAGTCGCATGTTGTTTACATAATATGTTACGGGATGGATACCTCGAAAAACAGTGCAAACCGCATTACGTCTCATTTGACACAACTACAGTCCCACAAGAAAACATGATACCATGTGATCGAAGGGGTGGGTACGCAAATGCTAATGGTTTTGAAGTGAGAGACAAATTCAAAGACTTTTTCTCCAGTCCTACTGGGCAAGTGCCTTGGCAAAATAACATAGTACAAAGAACTGGCTAACTGGTGAAATATCTAAAATGTTAAATATCTTACTGTGTTAAAAACATATTTGTTGAGAGTGAGTTATAAAGAAATAATTATAATTATGTATAAATAGTGTTTAGCTACTTACCAAGCTTGTTTAAATGTTCTCCAATCTCTTTCCAAATGTTGTCTCGCATTACTGCGTCTTTATAACCAGCCACACTTGCGTCTTATAAAACAGCATATTTTGAAACAAACTCCACAAGTTTCTCGTCATCAGAAGGTGAAAGACATATTGATTGCACGTGCAGTGCGCCGCCAAGCTGCCAGACTGCTACTGACACCGCACTGGCAGCGGCGGCGGAGTTCGAAATGTATCCCTACTAAAATGCATTGGAGCAGTAGTGATCGTTCGCTGCCAAGGCAGCGCGCCACAAGCTATGGCAGCCAAGGCGGCAGCGAGGTTCGAAATCGTACCTTAGGACTTCTGCACTGAAGATGGCCATCGAAGGCATGGCCGAAATGTTTATACCAAACAACTTCGGACCACGGCCTTACAGCTCGGCAAGCCGAAGTTCTAATAACATTGAAGAAAGCCTCAGACAGAATTTCTAAAAGTTGTTTGATGTCAAGTTTAACAGGCCTACATATTATATGTGTAGTAAACAGTATCCAACAGCAGTAATTGAGTTTGGCCATTGTCATGTGAGGGGTAAGTAAGACCAAATGGTGGTATTTATGAAGAGTGTGCTGTGTAGTAAAAGCAAGGAGCCCAATAGCACATGCTCCACCTTGATGAATTGGACAGGTGGTTCCAAGTTAGTTTTACATAAATGTAAGGTGGACTTTAGGGAGGTTTATAGCGGACGAGTCCCAGACTTCAGGGAAATCGTGTCTCTCTGAATTACATAATGCATTCCTCCTCAAAATTTATTATTTCTGTTTATACATTCAGTTATCGTTGTTGCTGTTTTGTTGTACTCTGGTTTTATTGTAACAAGATGTGGAGGTTTATTACAGGTGGTTAAATTCTGAGAATTCTATAAAACTGCTGTATAGTATATTTATCTGTAGTGTGATGTATATATTATGTATTTTGTCATAAGTATTGTACTGATTTTACAACTGGTTTCAGTAATTCTGGATTTAGTAAAGGGTACGGCTTCATTCGTTTTGCTTCAGAAGAAGAACAAAAACATTGCTTGGCTCACATGAATGGATTTAAAGGATTAGGTAGCAAGTCTTTAAAAATCAGTACTGCAGTTCCAAAAGGACACCGTCAAACAAAGTAAGTACTTACATTCCAATTCATAGTGAATTGAGTTCTGAAAACAAAGCTTCAGTGAAGTCAATTTCTTGTTGATGTCTGTGTTTATTGATATATATTTACATTAGGAGTAATCATGGTATACTAGATAATATATTGATTGCTTGTAGTATGTCTCTATCAGTATATAAGTATATCAGTATATAAAAATAGATTAAAATATGGTTTATACTAAAGTCAGCCTATTAACTTTGTACTCTGTTTGGAAGAACAAGATTGCAGTAGTACCTATCAGCTTTCTAGGTGTCTTGTTTTTCTGCCCCAATGATGTAGAAACTCATGCACAGTGAATGCATTTTAATAGTTTTTTGTTGTAATTTTAGTTTTGTAATAAAAGCTGTAGTCCCATTTTTTTATTTTGAGATTGTAACCTAACACAAGAAAATGCAGCAAGTTTGTTATCACTATCGGAGGCACTTTAACCCAAGTTAATTCGTGAGAGATGTTCTCATTTGGAGAATGACAAAGCGGTTAAAATAGCTGTCTTTATAGGTTTTGTGGACTGGAAACCAATATCTGTAATAAATAATGTATAAAAACGTGTGTCAGACTATGAAAAATATTAATATAGAATATTAGAAGGCGCACATCATGCCGAAACACGTATGGGAGTACACAAGTAAGTTTCACAAGTGAAAGTTCAATATTCTATATTAATTTAGTACTGTGAAAAAAGAAGCTGAACCATCAAAACAACTATGAAAAATATATTAGACTTGGGGACTTTTATGTAATGTTTGAAGTGTATGCCTTCCTATCTTTTTAAAATTAAAAGTTTATATTTTCTGGACAACCCTTGTGCATCACCTAACCTTGCATAAGAATATAGGCAGACAAAATTATAAAAAAATGAAAGCGACATAATCTATGTGAAAACATACCACATGAATGCAGTGTATAATAATGATTTATTATACATAATATGTATTTTGTTGCATAATTTTAAAAATGTATGTTGTAATTATTGAATGTGCATTGTTTTTATATGTGGATTTGGTGTGAATGCTAATTATGTAATATGTAATTATGAATAGAGATAGTGTTAGTTTTGTTAGAAGGTATCCTGTTGTTATGACAGTGCGCCTGAATATGACATTGGGCAATTGCAAAGTTGAAGCGTATGTTTATTTTTAAACAAGATGCCTCATGTAGAACACAAAGTAGAGTTTTGAATCCTGTAGGCCTAAAGTAACAAACATAATTAAACTACGCTGCTTTATCTGCCAGTGAAAGACTGCGAATATCATTATGGTTCCAAAACCCAAGAAGCCTACAGCCCACCAACGCTTCCGGAAATCTATTGGCACGTATCTGGCCCAATAGGATACACCATCTGCAAGGAGAATGTCAGTTTTCAGCAGGAACACTCTACTACTCTTCATCTAGTGAGCGTCGTTGCCCAGCTAGCAGATCCCAGCAGTAGCTACAGCAGCAGTATGCCATAGGCGCTGTCCTGTTGGACATAAGCAAGGCCTTCAACAAAGTCGGGCATGAAGACTACTTTTCACCGTGAATCTCATACAGTCGTATTTAACCGACGGAACCCTCAGAGTTAGTGTCGAAGAGGCATGTTGTTGGGTTCGCCCTATCGCTGCAGGCATTCCTATATGACCTGTCCTCGGCCTGTTCTGTAACTCTTGTGTACATGAATGACCTGCCAGTGTATCCCAAAGTCACAATGTCCCTCTTCACTGATGACACAATGTTCCATTATAACCCCTGTCTCCGCAATATGTTAACATCATATTTGTCAACAGGAGATATGTACCAGGTAAATATAAAAGCAATAGCACTAATCCATTTATATGACATATGCACTGTACATCTGGTAATTGGCTATGCAAAGTCCTTGACGTACGCAGTGTATGTATGGATGCAAAAGGGTTAATAGTACTAATTTTACATCACTTTTTGGGTGGCCAATCAACGCTTTGCGAGATTTCTTTAATTTCATTACATTTTTACAAGCTCACTAAATAAAATAACACAAATAAAACCCAACCAAGTTGATAGCAATCACATAACACACTGACAAATGTCCCCATCTCAGCTCCAATACATGATATCAATAGCTGAATCCTACTGTTACCTGATTGTCTCATTGGCTACATTTAAATGAAGGAAAGCTACTTCACATCAATCTAAGCAAATTGTGCTTCCTTTTTCTGGTTATTTGGCTATAACATTTGATAGAATACAGATAACTGAACAAACTTTGTTGCAGTACATTCTTGATTAAATTATCTTTCCTTTGATACATAATTTTATGGTATTACTCAAAAAACAGTGGTGTCGTGAGCCGCTAAGACTCAGAATTACAGAATTACACTTATTCCAAAAGGTGTCCACAGTTTTTGCCACTAGTGTATATTTGATAAGACTAAAACAGATATGTTCATGGAAATGATATGGGTGTATGCCACACATTGTTGCACATGATCTAAGTTTTCGTTCTATTTATGAACTTGTATCCATGCAAAGAATTCTTAGTCTGGCCACCCTTCCCCCCCCCCCCCCGTAATGATGGAGCCACCATTGCTCAGTGCTAAGACACCCAGAGCTACCAACACAAATTTAAAAATTTCCTGTTCCCCCTGTAGTTTCTACAGCCAACATTGTAAATGTAATTATGTGGCATTGCTGTCATCCAGTGTCTTGCAGGTTATTAAAGTCTTTTCACCATCATATTAACAGTGGATAATTTGTTGTATTCCTTATACCCCCCTCCCACAAAAAAAATAAGTGACCCAGCTCAACATTACATTACAGACTACTAGATATAGAAATTAAGGTTTATTTCTTGTAGAGAACTGAGAACTTTGTTATGCCTTAACAGTAGTTTTCTGTACTGTTTCACCATACCCCTAACTATGTCAGGGGGTTATAGTTCTAGCCAAGATTATAGTCAGTATTATGATGCTACAGCTTACTGGCAGAGTTACTCAGCATGGCAAGCATATTATGAAGATCCAACAGCAGCATTGGTCCAGACAATAGAAAACACAGCACATCAAGAAGAGGCAGAGGCATCTGTAGCACAAGAAGATGAACTAGAACTGATAGGTAATTAATTATATTTGTTATACATAACTGAAATGTACAGCTGTTTGACAAAACTATAAACTGACATTTTTAGTCAAGTAAATTCTTGGATAAAATTAAAGTGTGATAAAACTCACTGGTTTGGAGTATGCATACCAGTTAAACATTCAAGAATTGTAGAATAAAACATGCAAGCTGCTGTCACACCATCAATTTGTTACTATTAATACACTGTGACAACAGCTAGTGTCATTTATTCCATGATTGAATCACATCTCTGTGTCAACAGTAGATTTCATTAGTAAAGATTTTTTTCAGCAGTTAAGATTTATTAACAGGATATTAAGATTATACTGGCACAGCTTAATGACTTCACTATTGACAACAGCACTTTGATATTGACAAGATTGTAATTTTTTTGTAGTAACATAAAACTGTGTATTTTATGTGTTATGACAAATATGTTCTCTGTTTGACACCAGACAAAATATGTAAGTAACATTCATGTAATATATGTATTTATTAATTGAATATCATACATGTCATGTTTGTTTTTTGAATTGTTACTGTCATATATATGTTATATTCAAAAACCCGAGCAAATTGATAATTCGAACTCCCCCTAGTCCCAGTTAGATAGGACTTTTAACCCTACTGTATTGAATGAATATTATTCATATAATATTTTGAGTATGTAGTAGGAAGTAAACATTCACTAAATAGCCTGAGCAGAAGTTAATAATATTTTATTTTTAATTTGTAGAGCACAACATTGCACTGGATATTGAAAGCTGTAACAAAGAGATCATGGAACGAGATTACAATTTGTGGGATGCTTTGGAAAGTTCTAAGTGGTTACCTCTGGACTTTTTAGAAATGCGTGGTTAAATAAATAATATGTGACCAGAAATAATTGCAGTGTTTATTTTATTTCATTACATACTACAATTGAATATACAAAAATTATTAAAAACAAGTTGGAGTTGTTTTATATACAAGATTGTAATAATGTAAAAGTACTGGAGCTCTCTGTGGTGTTTGTGTGGTTAATGGTTGTGTGTTGGTTAAATAAATGGAAATTATTGACCGCTAAAGGGATAAATCCTGTTACATCACTTTTAAAATTAATGTTTAATATACATAGGTTTCAGAATATTCTTAAATTTGTATTGTGTGTCAGTTTATTTACACATGAGTTAAGTTAATAAGCTGAGTTGTGTTTATCAAATTATGTTGTAAAAATACGTACAAAGATAACGAAACCATAAAAATAAAAAAAAATTTTTAATGCCACTATTACCTAGTAATGTTTTATTTCAATTATAGTTAGCATACATGTATGTTTTGGGGTACGTATGTAAAAATGCCATGTTTACAGTTCAGTTTTTAATTATCAAAATGAAATTTCATCTGTTTAATAGTTTTTGTCACATCAGACCCGTAGGTATGTACTAGTAGGCATTTTTAACAGACAAGTGACTATTATTTTTCAGTGTTATGTTTTTTCTAAATCATTTTACAATAATTATGTCCTTTCACTTTATTCAGGTGGAGATTAATTTCTATTTGACATTCATACAACAAATCACTTGTTGTAAACAGATCACTTTTTGATTTATTTAATGCATTTCTGTATTTTTGGCTGCTAATTAATACCACGTGTCAGTAAGATTTTTGTATTTTTGATGTAATCATTAAATTGTGCATTGTTTTTGCTTCACATTTTTTGGTACAAAGTGGCATTGTGGGTTTGTAAATTGACAAATGTCAGGAGCTTTAAAAAGTTGTCATTGACTTTAGGCTGCAGCACTAATCCTGCGAGTAGGCTATATGTACAGTATGTTAACTTATTAAATGTGTGCCATTTCATAAAATTTTGGATTTAATATAGTAATCTGTTTACGTGAACATTTTGTTGTAACCCAACTTCCAAGGCATTTACATAAGACGGTAGACGTTCTGTAAAATTTGTGTAATTAAGTTCAGAAAATTGTTTGTAATTTTAGTGAATGTTAATCTGTTATTATGTCCTGTCACATGTATTTTGTTTACTTGAAATATTTACTGGTAGCAATAGTAGATACGATCATTCATCAAATTACTTATCATTTTTAGACCAGTATATTAATGTAATTATAACTTCTTGTGACCATTATTCTACAAAGTATGGTTGAATGACAATAAAAAATAACTGAACGGTATTTATTGAATCTTTATATTTCTTAAAATTGTATTTAAATAATATACAATATAACTAGAAGTTTATAAACTGAGAATGCATTCTAAAATTCATAGTTGCTCATATAGCTGAATAAGAATATTATACATGAGAATAAAAACAGAAGTTACTAACAATAAATAACAAATAATTTATTCAGATTGTGAAATGGACTCTATAATTTAATTTCTTTGGCACCAAAATATGTTATAATGATTACTACAATGTTCAGATAAAAATAATGAAAGTTGCTACTGTTAGGCTTACTGAAATTTTTAATTAATAAATATTGCTTTATATTTATCACTCTTCATTATTTTTGTATTTATATTAGTAACTATGGTAGTAATATAATACGAATTAATATTTCTGGTTGCATCTCATTCATTGACCTGATGTAAAAGTTAGATGCAAAAAGGCAGTATCACAGTTTTAGTCACTGCAAATTATTGATCCCAAAGTAGCTTCTACTAAATCTGTGACAGAAACATACACTGTTTCGTATTAAGTTCATACTTCGTAGCTGGCATACGATGTTATTTAGAATTCATGATGAAAGATGTTAGCAACAGCTTAACATACTTACAAATCATAAAATCAGTTGTATTCACAAGGCTATAGTTTAAGAATTTCTCTACTCAATTCATTACAGTTCAAAACAATAATGTATAACTATGCATAATAAACTGTATACAATAATTACGTTAGAGTGTTCATATTATACAAATTGCATAAAAAATACATAATAATTGTTTATTACAAAATGCACATAATAATGGCATTAAACACAGTATTGGTTAAAATACAACAAGCAAAGTATGTTCTTGCAGCAGTCAATCCCATTACAACTGGGACATTACCAACATCACATTATGGATGAAACACATTTTTTTCTCAAAGTATGTGTCATTTTTGTGGATACTCACTACAAATAATACACAGCTTTGAAAATTATCATACGAATATATATAAAAATCAAAAATTAAGTATGTATAAGTAATGTTAAATAGCTTTCAGTTATTATCTTGATTTTTCATTTAAAAAACCCTAGAGAAGTATTTTCTATAGTGGACGAGATATATTCACACACATTTTACATAAATCAGTATTAAAACTAAACCATATTTCACTTGCTTCTTTTTAGTAGTAAGATTCTATAAATAAATGATTGTCAAGCAGTCACTATTTTACTACTTACTGTTCTAATAATTGTATTGCACATTCATATTGCATTGTTCTGTGTTATCAATCAACTATACATAAATTCAAATGCGACATTTCTGTGAAACATTAAAGTATACTTCCACAAAACAGTGACCTGAAAATTAGTTATTATTAATGAAATTACTTCATTAAAATGTCACAAAATTACACACACGCATACACAGATTTTACAGATGGCAACAACTTTATTACAAAATAAAATGATTCTTACTGCTAATCGCCTATGCAAGTGTAGATATTCAAAATAGTATGTATGATTACCATTCCATACAAATCAGTTCATGCAGGGACTGTCACATCTGAAAATATGATCTGTAGTCTTTTATAAGCAATAACACAAGTATGTTCAACTTTTTTTTTAAATTTTGAACATGACACTCATCTGAACTAATCTGATAATCTTCGATCCATTTTACAAAGATTTCTTTGCACATACATTGTAATAACTGGTTTACATTTGCAACATGAAAAGAGAATAAACTCTGTACAAGCAGTGGCGGCGCTACGGGTGGGCCCGGGCCCTCCCAGATAAGACGGAGAAATTTCAGAGGTCAAAGTCAAACTATCTTTTATAAAATTCAACAAGAAATATGGTTTCCACGTGTTTAGAACAAAACTAAAAGATCTTTAGAACAGAAACATGAAACAAACAACCGTCAGAGTGTACAAAAACTGTCGGTCGGTCAGTCTTGGTTTCTTGGTCTGCGGTCGTACTTTCGTTTTCGTTAAGTCAACGATTTTATTTTTGCGTCTGTGGTTTGCATAAGCAGAGTTAACGTGTTTAACTGCCAATTTTATTTAAATATGGACAGCAGTTTGTCTCATGTTCGATTAATTCTTTCGGTTTTTATGTTATGTACGTTTCAATACGTTTGAGGTTAATTTGCATATAAACAATAAATAAGTCTTGGTTTCTCGGTCTGTGGTCGTACTTTCATTTTCGTTAAGTCAACGATTTTATTTTTGGGTCTGGTTTGCATAAGCAGAGTTAACGTGTTTAACTGCCAATTTTATTTAAATATGGACAGCAGTTTGTCTCATGTTCGATTCATTCTTTCGGTTTTTATGTTATGTACGTTTCAATACGTTTGAGGTTAATTTGAATATAAAAAATAAAAGGTCTCATGACAGTAATCTGTGTTTTGTGTTTGACCGTTTGTGTAGAATATTGTGTGTCTTATTGAAAGTGAATGTGAAAAAGTGACAATAAAAATGGCAAAATGTACTAGCATTTCGGACTTCTTCGTTCTGCAACAAAAAATTGTTAAACCAAATGAAGAGGACATTAACGCCTACAACGTTTACACCTGTAACTGCTGAGGTTAGTTTTCAGGATCCCGAAACTGAACCTGAAAAAATTGTGTTCGATGATGATGATATGGAAGTAGGGAAAGAAGGAAAACAGTCAGAAAATGAAGAACTCTGCGAAAATAAAGGTACTGATTTATTTTCTATTCCTAGCAGTAGCACCAGCAGCACTAATCCATCTGGTTCAATTAGTGATATAGCTACGAAACCTACTGATGAACCAAAACAACCACTATTACGACATTTTCCTTTTCGCCAGTTTGGAGATAGAAAAAGGAATTTCTAGCCAGGTTGGTACAAAATCCACCCATGGCTTAAATACAGTATTATAAATGATGCTGCATTTTGTTTTGCCTGTCGATTTTTTCGTTCCCAAACTCAAGGCACAAAAAGTGAATTGCTTAGTTTTATAAATGAAGGTTACACTAATTGGAAACGAGCAACAGAATCTAATTCCAGTTTTAAGCAGCATGAGAACAGGTCATCCCACATACATTCTTTAGTTGCTTGGGAGTCTTTCAAACATTTAAAAAGTAAGTTTTGGGAGGAAGCATCAATTGCTGCTCTGCTAGATGAAACGTATGCTCTTGAAGTTAAAGAAAATAGAGGATGCATTGAAACAATTGCTGATGTACTTTGATTCACAGCCCTACAAGGAATAACTCAAAGAGGTCATGATGAATCGAAACAGAGTGAAAACAAGGGAAGTTTTTAGAATTAATGGAACTTATAGGGAAAAAGGATCCAACTGTTAAAAAAAAGCTTGAATATAAAAGAGAAAAATACACTCATCATGGTATTCAAAATGAAATTCTTAGCACCATGAGCAATATTGTGCTAGAACATATAACAGATGAAGTACAAAAAGCTCAGTATTTTGCTCTAATGGTTGACGAGTCAAAAGATTGTTCAAAAACTGAGCTATTATCAATAATGATTCGTTACTATTTAGATGGGAATATATATGAAAGATTTCTAGGCTTTGAGCCTGCAAAAAAATTGGATGCTTCTTTATTAATTTGTATTAAACAAAAACTAGCAAACTGGAGTTGATTTAAACTACTGTGTTGCACAAACGTATGATGGAGCTGCAGTCATGAGTGGCTCTTGTGCAGGTGTTCAAGCTCTTTTAAGAAGGGAATTTCCACAAGCCATCTACACACACTGTATGAACCATAAATTGAATCTCGTTATAGTGGCAACATGTAGAGGGATCAAGTCAGCTACAGATTTTTTTATGACACTGCAGGGACTGTATGTTTTCATGAGTGGGTCGGCAGTCCATCAAATGTTTATAGATACACAAATGAAAATGAAGATAGGAAAAGTGGAATTGAAAAAGTTAAGTGACACCCGATGGGCCTGTCAGTACGCTACATGTTTGCCTGTGAAGAAGACAATTGAAGCTATTATTGTAACACTAGTAAATATCCAGAGTGAAAATTCAGAACGAGCTGCAGAACCGTCAGGATTCAGTGCCAAGTTGAACTTTTATTTTATTTTTCATTTATGCCTGTTCACACGTTTGTTGAAAGAATGCAAGTCACTGTCTGATTTCCTCCAGGGCAAAGATTGTGATATTGTTGCTGCGGTCAATTTGGTCGAAACTACAAGGGATCTTTTCAACCAAATGCATGAATCTGATACAGGTTTCACTTCTGTGTGGAAAGAAAGTGTAGATGTAGCAACAAAAATAGCCGCTGATATTCCCACAGATTCCTCTACTCTTGGCAGAATTCGAAAGTTACCAAAACATCTTGTGGAATATGTTTGTGATATGCCAAATAAAGACAGCTTGAAACCTGTACACCCAACTGATTTCAAGTCTCTAGTATTTGATGAAATTCTATATATCAGATAGCGAACTTGAGAGACGTTTTATTTCAAACTCTGCAATAATTAAAGGAATCACTTGTCTGAACCCAAAAGTAAAATGTTCCTGAATAAAGAAATGTTAATGCCGTTGGCACAAAATTATTTATGCAACACTGATTCGTTGGAAGCAGAAATAAAAATATTAAAAAAACATCCTAAGGCATGAACAACAAACCGGAGTGGAGACTGTGAATCTACTTGTATTGCTCAAGTTGTTAGAGCAATACAAACTAGTGTTCAATGACTTGTACAAATTGACTCAAATAGCAGTGACTATTCCAGCTTCTTCTGCATCATGTGAGAGAACATTTTCGCGTATGCAATGTGTTAAGAGTTATTTATGAAATTCGATGTCTGATGAAAGTCTTAGCTATTTGTCTGTGCTTGCAATAGAAAGGACTTTGACCAAGAACATTGACTTGAAAAGAGTTGTTGATGATTTTGCCGTTAATCACAACAATCGAAGAATTAATCTGTTTTAAAAGTAAGTAAAAGCCTGTTTACTATTTCGCATTCATAGTATTTTATTTTGCTTAATATTTCAGCTATTTAGTTTTGGCCTATCAATTGTCATCTTTATTGTCAGCACTGATTTAAACATTGTACAGTTAAGATATTGTCATTTTGTACAAACAATGTACACATACATAAATATACACAGTAACTACATTCACACAACACAAACATATAAATTCATAGTTACCGTTGGTCTCCAGATCACTGTATATGATTAAATAAATAATTACCTTATTTTATCCACTAAGTGATCTTCTTTTTCTTTTTAATTACTACATGTTTCAGGGCTTATATCCCCATCTTCAGGTAAAAGCAAATCTACCCTATTATTAGGGTTTCGTTAAAAATTCACAACGACACAAACACATAACACACTTAAATAAATTAACATTGAACATTAAATCTGTATCGGAGCAGTGCACTGGTTCGTTTGTAGCGTGTTCCGATACAGATTTAATGTTCAATGTTAATTTATTTAAGTGTGTTATGTGTTTGTGTCGTTGTGAATTTTTAACGAAACCCTAATAATAGGGTAGATTTGCTTTTACCTGAAGATGGGGATATAAGCCCTGAAACATGTAGTAATTAAAAAGAAAAAGAAGATCACTTAGTGGATAAAATAAGGTAATTATTTATTTAATCATATAAATTCAATCGGAATTACAGTCCAAATTTGGCTCTTTGTCATTGATAAAACTATTTTAAACTCCAAATTTATACCAGCGAACTCAAGGTTAGGCCCACCCATTTTATAACCTGGCCCACCCATGTGACCTACGCTAGAGCCGCCACTGTGTACAAGACAGGTGAAAAAACATAAGAAAATCTTTCCGAATTCTTTTTAGACCTGAGGGAGTTTTAACACTTAGAGATATTACGAGTAAATGACTTAAAAGTTATTCGACATATCCACGCAGAAATGAAAACATTTATTTCCACCTCGAAAATTTTCTAGACAATGGTAAAGACAATTAAAGCTGAAACAGGTACAGAGGTCTTCTTAATATCATCAGAATTCATTGATAGTGATTGTGTTCCATTACTGAATGAACTCATCAGACAGGCAATTGTAATTCCAAATCTGCCATTGGAACAGTGTTATTATAAATATTATAATCGATGTTAATAACAATAAACATTCTGGTCAACAGCCTAACAGCCCACGATATTGTGATAAATATTTCAACCTATGGAGGATCTGTGAATAGAAATAATGTACCCAGATTCCAGATCATACATGTGGGATATGATGGAAAGAAAGTGTACTAATTCATGACAGTCGAGATTTTTGAAATGAAAATAGTAAAAAAATAAAGAATTGCATTTAGCTTATGTCCGAGCTCTGTATTATTCCAAAGTTTCTATATGGTAATGTTTTCATCATAATTCAATAATTTATTAAATATTACCAATGTCAGTATTAGTAGGCACAATACTAAAATATTAAATGTTTTATTGAAGAGCTCTTCATTCTTCCTTCTAAAAAAAAAATAAATAAAATAAAATTCAAAAGGTGAAATAAACAAAACTATCAGACACTGAAAAAGTTGCTTCATAATGATGTATGCAAAATTGGCACTTATCTTGTCCATGAACCAAGGAACATCAGAAGATTACACACTGAACCTCAAGTGAAATACACTTTTGTTTTATATGTAAATTACTACAGATTGTAAAAACTATTCTGTCTGTACTCATTAAATACACAGAAAATACCATTTTCTGTAAACAATATTTAAAAAAATGTTAACTAGAATATTGTTCAATTCACTGCCAAAACGTGTCAATAAGATCAAGGAGACAGTATTATTACATTACAAGGGAAATTCCTGACACAGCTTGCAACCTCACAGGAGCCTGTAGTTCTACACCACCAAATAAAAAAATAATTCTTTCAGTTATATTGTAAAAAGTTAACAGCAGGTAAACAACCAAATTCAACAAAATTTATATTTACAAATTATTTAATTGTAAATTTTATTAATGAGATGCATACATAAAATTTATGTGTGGACAAGTATAAATGTGTGTGATGTTCATGAGTGCTCAGGTGAAAAGTAACATAGACCAGGTTGGTGGTAGACCATACTTTGATGATTAAAGTTGGTCGGGTATGTATGGGGATAGAGGTAAAAGAACATACTTCAACTGTAGGCAGGTCTGCATATTTGGTAGTTTCTTTTTCATTTCAATAGTAGACAAATCTCTTGTGATTCTTCATAGTTCAAAATAGTATTCATTCACTGCCTAGCTGTTGTGCTGTGTAAACTGTACCAAAAATAGCAAGTTGTAAAGCAAACTTTATTGAACATTTTGTTGCTCCATGTTTACTTATTCTTTCAGCCGCGTAATTAATATCTGAATTCTAAATGTTAACCAGATGTCAACAATAATTAAACATGGAAAAAGCATTTTGTAATCTTGTAGTAATCTGTTTTAAAGGTTTAGTTAAATTGTTGACTACATGATCTTACAATTTAAATTGTTGTGTAGAGAGGGGTCGTCATCCTAGTTGTTTTATTTTGATTTTTGACATGGTAATGTCTTTTAGCTGGACATCGTTTGAAACTTTCTGCAACATTTTATTTACCGTCACGCTGTCTGACGTCATTGGGATTGTTGTAAATAAAGGTTTGTTTTGATACGTCACAGATTAAAAATAATATCACTGCAAACAATTAAACCAGATTTATAAAGCGTCCTGAAAGTTTAAAATCAAGTGTTAGCACAATTTACCAGCCGGGAATCGTTACCTAAAACCGCGACCGCTAACATGCTAACATCGTCGCAGATTAAAGACCTAACAAGCAGACAACACTGCATAGCTGTAGATAGGTTATTATTTCTAGTTAATGGTTGTCTTCATATGTGATTCAGCTAATGATCGTGCATCTATAACATTATTATGGTTACTGACTGACTGTTTCTTTTGCGCAAATGTTGCGTTTAGCTGGCGGCTGAAAGACATTATCATGCTCTTAAACTTTTACCATTTGGTAAACAGTACTGTATCTTTTTTCTTCCTTTGCCTTTTGGAAAAAAATATCTAAAAAGTTTTATATGATATTAAAAACCAAGCAACAGCAATGAACACATACTACATTTTACTAGAAAATAAAAAGAATATGTAATATTATTTATATAGTTCCAGAAACTGATTTAAAATCTCAAAACAAGTATCATTTATTTTCAGTTTTTACATAAGGCAAAATACTACATAGGAAACAAAAATGAACAAGGGTGTTCTGTTTTAAGGATGCACCTACTTGTGGTGTGACGATTTAAAGCCAATTTAAATAGCACAAAACAAAACAAAAATATTTTTGTTTGAAATAACAAGTGAGAAAATAATCCACCCTCCCCTTTGTACAAAATACCTGTACATTCTTGTCAATCGCGAGGACGGACATGCAAATCATAATGTTGTTGAGCTAATAAAAATAACCATCCTAATTATATAAAGAACTTGATAATAATAAATAAAATATTGACTAAATAAAGAAGCTATAGTAGGGTTAATAGTAGCTAAGTAGAGGTAAATAATAATAATAAAAGTACGAACTATTTCTTCTCGCGGCGGGAAATGCGCCAATCTCCCTACGTGGCCACAAAACCTTACAGACAGTCTCCTCTTAATCACGGCCAAGCCAACAGCCTTGTCATGTGTTTTGAAGATGAATATTTCTATATTGCAAAACTAGGTATCCGTGAATAAGTGCTTCGTGGTTACACAAGCCCCACATGTAGTTAAACGAAGTGAAATGTAAAAACAAAAGTTACGTAGTTTAAATGTAAATAAAATTTAAAAAAAACAAAGGTATAGCCGACACATCTCTTTATGAAATGGTTTAATCGTTTAGGTATGTTCCATACCATATCATAAGGTAACATCAGTGCAGTTTAAACCAAAATGTAAAAGTGAACACGACCGACCGGAGTGAATCAACAACAACAACACTATAAGCTCCAGGTAGCCAGAATCCGAGCCTCATGACTACGCTAACTACTTAGAGTCAACCACTGAAATGGAGGAACCCAAACTACAACTAAGATCATCCAGGAAAACCTATGGAAGAGGACCAGCTGTGGACCAACATCATACCCAGGTGACATGGAAGCATAACTTCCATCGTTATATTGTTTTCTAAGAACCCAGAGTAAAAAACAGTTTATTTTATAAAGACTCATACAAATCATAACTTAATAATATGTATACTTTCTGTAACGAGATAAGAGTAATCTGAAGAAGGATACAATATAATTAATTCAAAATTGAATCAAACTATTCTTCAAATAGTTTGCATAATGTCAAAGTACTTTCAAAATATAAAAGAATTAGAACCCGGATCCGCGGTAGGCCTATTCTATGTAATATACAGTTGTATTGTTTTGAGCTCATCATAGTAACAGTTTAAAGAGAATAAGAGCATAAAATGCAGAATCTTTCATTTAATAACAATAAGAATCATTAAAGGTATTATTTTGGAAGCTGTAATAAAGAGATGTTTTTGCTAAACAGAAAAGAGTGAGTAAATTTACGTAACCTTAGTCAAACTCCTGATCTTTACAGGTTCCCAATTTGTTGGTAAGTAATTAGTACTAACAATGGCAGCCGGTGTAATTGACAAAGGCCAATTAAACTGGTTCCCTGTGTTATAATGTTTTAAGAGGAGGAGACGTTATAAAATGCGCCACTCTGCTTACGAGCATTAATTATAATTAATTAATATATAATTAATCGTAAGCATTGTTCTGCTTACGAACAATAATTACGAGTAATTATTTCTACTTACGAAAAATTTTAACGTAATATTACATGTGTAAGATATTAGAATTAGGAATAATCTAAATTTGAGTATGGGATCGACTTTAGATCATACTAGCAGAACCCGGCTGACGTTTTCCTGCCTGTGTATATTTATTTATATAAAAATGGATGGTCTGTATGTAATCTAGAATCTATAATGCATTGTGTAAAAATGTGGAAAAATGAAAGATGACTCGTACTGATGAAATTCCATTATTTTTATTGGTATAAATAGATGATGAACTATATAAATCTTTATGAATAATTCACGTGAATGAACAATATTTTTGACTATTCCATTCGCTATATAATTGAACCAACTTAAAATAATTGAAACTAATACTAACATCTAGCGTAACGCAAGTGGATAAACAATATTTTTGGTTTTCTGATTTGGTGTACAGATGTACAGAGTTTCTGGATTTCCTACTCTGGAGCAAGCAACGTATAGTTGACCATGAGAAAAACATGGATTTTCTTAATTTAATCCGGCAACGCGCAGCGACTGCCCTTGAGCTTTGTTGATTGTCATCGCGAAAGCAAGACGCACAGGAAAGTGTAGTCGTTTGAATGTGAAGGGCAAATCAGTGGGAATTATTGGAATGCGCGGAAGCAGCACATCTTCTCCTTTACATTTGCCGTTAATTATTGTTGCTTCAATCACATTAGGCATCAGTTTTTTCACGGAAAGTCTGGTTCTGTTGCACAACTTTGGCGTGTTCAGATTCCGAAGGAGCAGTATTGGTGAGCCAACTTTCAAGGTCAATATGTGCGGTGGCATTCCAGGAGGCTCCAATGAATTGAGAAATTCGACTGGATAATTAACAGCTTGATCCTCTTCTGTAACTGTGTCAATGGATTTGTATTCCGTAACCGCACCAGGAATTTTCAATTGAATCTTATTATTGATTCGATTGACGTCATCATTTTTTGGAGCTAAGATAGCTCGCTCGCAAACCCAATCGTGATTCCTGAAGTTGTTGGCGATGTTCGGGAAAACCTTCTTTTCAAGATCTTCAATTGATGACAGAAGTTCGGTGGGAACAATATTTCCTGTATTGCAGGATCAACCAGAAGTTTGCCGTCGCCCATATCCAAAAGTTGCTTGGCAAATGTTTGTGCAGAAACATGTCCAAGTAAAAGCACACGCATATTGGTCGACAGTGTAATTTTCTTCACGTCTCCAGAGAGCCGAATTCTTCAGGCATGCGTTCAGCTCGTCTGCTGGTGTTGATCTTGGAATGACGGGCAAAGTTTGACGGAAATCACCGGCGAGCAGTATCAGAGCTCCGCCCATTGGACGTTGATCGCTTCGGAAATCTCGCAGAGTACGATCAAGTGCCTCAAGTCCTTTCTTATGGGCCATGGTACATTCATCTCAAATAATGAGTTGGCATGTTTTCAATACAGTTGCCATTCCAGATGAACAATGGTTATGCATATCGACGTCCAACACTCAACACAATTCGAATGGAAATGGTATTCCATTTGAAACTCGCTCACCAATTACTAATCACAGTCACAATCACTATTTGTTATTATTGAGGATTGATGACAATATAAAGGTTAGCGCAAAAATATTCTCCGTGCTGAAATACCTGTGTATACCAATTTTCATGGCGTTCGGTTGAACGGTGTAGAAGTTGATGCGCTGCAGCGCCATCTAGTGGCGAGTTACAACAAAGTGGACAGCATAAAAACCTTCTCCATGAAAAAATACTTATATGTGCCAACTTTCATGGTAATCGGTCAAGCGGTGTCAGAGTCTATATCACGAACTTTCATACAAACTTTCGTCCCCCGTATTTAACCCCCTTAGGGGATGAATTTCCAAAAAGGCTGAAACAGAAAACTTTTATTTTTAACCGAATGCCTAAATACCAGTTTAACATTTCTAACTTCAAAAATCACGAAATTCTTCCAAACTTTCGTCCCTTGTTTTACCCCCTTAGGGGTGGAATTTCCAAAAATACTGTCTTAGGGGCTGCCTACACCCTATAAGGAACCTACACGCCAAATTTCAAGTTTGTAGGCTTTATAGTCCCTGAATTTTCGTGACTTCGCTTTTAACTTTTTTCATCCCATTTCACCCCCCCCCCATTTCACCTTAGGGTACCCCCTTAGGGGGTGAATTTCCAAAAGGGGTGAAACAGAAAACTTTTATTTTTAAACGAACGCCTAAATACCAATTTCACATTTTAACTTCAATAATCACGAATTTTCAGACAAACTTTCGTCCCCCGTTTCACCCCCTTAGGGGTGGAATTTCCAAGAATACTTTCTTAGTGGCTGGCTATACCCTATAAGGAACCTACATGCCAAATTTCAAGTTTGTAGGCTTTATAGTCCCTGAGATTTCGTGATTTCGCTTTTAACCCTTTTCACCCCCCTTTGGCGAGTTACAACAAAGTGGATAGCATAAAAACCTTCTCCATGAAAAAATACTCATATGTGCCAACTTTCATGGTGATCGGTCAAACGGTGTCGGAGTCTATAAATCTCAAACATACATATATATATATATATACCAACATCCATTTATATATATATAGATTAAGTATAAATAAGAGAAATAGATGTAAGCACATAATAAAGTCACAATGGCACCGCACTGGAAAAGGTTAATGAGAGAGCAGAAAACTAACTACGTGAGTTAGAGTATGCTAACAAAATCAGTCGGGCCACGATATTGTGAAGTTACGAGAACTAGGAGTAGTAAATAAAATTAAGTTAGCAGTTAAGAAATGAGAGAAAGGGAACGAAAGAAAACGAGTCATAAGGAAAATTTCACACACTAGAATTCAATAAGATTTTCTTATGCAATTACTAATTAGTTTCCATTAGGAATCCACTGGTGTAGTCACACACCTGTGTCTTCTTTAAGTAGAGGAGGATGTGACGATTTAAAGCCAATTTAAATAGCACAAAACTAAACAAAAATATTTTTGTTTGAAATAACAAGTGAGAAAATAATCCACCCTCCCCTTTGTACAAAATACCTGTACCTTCTTGTCAACCGCGAGTACGGACATGCAAATCATAATGTTGTTGAGCTAATTAAAATAACCATCCTAATTATATAAAGAAGAACTTGATAATAATAAATAAAATATTGACTAAATAAAGAAGCTATAGTAGGGTTAATAGTAGCTAAGTAGAGGTAAATAATAATAATAAAAGTACGAACTATTTCTTCTCGCGGCGGGAACTGCGTCAATCTCCCTACGCAGCCACAAAACCTTACAGACAGTCTCCTCTGAATCACGGCCAAGCCAACAGCCTTGTCATGTGTTGTGAAGACGAATACTTCTATATTGCAAAACTAGGTATCCGTGAATAAGTGTTTCGTGGTTACACAAGCCCCACATGTAGTTAAACGAAGTGAAATGTAAAAACAAAAGTTACGTAGTTTAAATGTAAATTAAAAAAAAAAAAAAAAAAAAAAACAGGCATAGCCGACACATCTCTTTATGAAATGGTTTAATCGTTTAGGTATGTTCCATACCATATCATAAGGTAACATCAGTGCAGTTTAAACCAAAATGTAAAAGTGAACACGACCGACCGGAGTGAATCAACAACAACAACACTATGAGCTCCAGGTAGCCAGAATCTGAGCCTCATGACTACGCTAACTACTTAGAGTCAACCACTGAAATGGAGGAACCCAAACTACAACTAAGATCATCCAGGAAAACCTACGGAAGAGGACCAGCTGTGGACCAACATCATACCCAGGTGACATGGAAGCATAACTTCCATCGTTATATTGTTTTCTAAGAACGCAGAGTAAAAAACAGTTTATTTTATAAAGACTCATACAAATCATGTAAATCATAACTTAATAATATGTATACGTTCTGTAACGTGATAAGAGTAATCTGAAGATGGATACAGATATAATTAATTCAAAATTGAATCAAACTATTCTTCAAATAGTTTGCATAATGTCAAAGTACTTTTAAAATATAAAAGAATTAGAACCCGGATCCGCGGTAGGCCTATTCTATGTAATATACAGTTGTATTGTTTTGAGGTCATCATAGTAACAGTTTAAAGAGAATAAGAGCATAAAATGCGAATCTATCGGAATCTTTCATGTAATAACAATATGAATGATTAAAGGTATTATTTTGGAATCTTTATTTTGGAAGCTGTAATAAAGAGATGTTTTTGCTAAACAGAAAAGAGTGAGTAAATTTACGTAACCTTAGTCAAACTCCTGATCTTTACAGGTTCCCAATTTGTTGGTAAGTAATTAGTACTAACAATGGCAGCCGGTTTAATTGACAAAGGCCAATTAAACTGGTTCCCTGTGTTATAATGTCTTAACATGAGGAGACGTTATAGTGGTAATGCTGTGAATAATGCACTCCCATGTGTTTGTACAGTGACCATGCCATTCACTGTTAAAGTTGCAAACTAGCAGTACATCAACAGCATATGCAACACATTTCAGTTGAACACAAACCTCATTGCACACAAACTAACACTGTTTCTATTGGAATTAATAAAACTTTCAAGTACTTAATGTTTTCATATTTTACTTATAATTTATTCTAAACAAGTGGTTGTACAACTTTGCAACCATAAATCCAGCTGCGGCTGACATACACCACTTCATCTATACAATTTTTAATATAGGTAATTTACTCTCTGTTAATAAGCTGATATCTTTTTGTAACAAATACGAACAATAGTTTGATTACTTTAATTACTTTTATGTAATTGTTCTGTTTGCAACACAAAACAGAAGTAAGTTTTAATAACCTGTATGGTATATGGCAATAAAACATACCTAAAACAGAATACTGTACTGCATTCCTTAATGATTCTATTAAGGATATAATGAAAACTAACTGACTGTGGTATGCAAAAAGTGGACTTCTATTTACTAGTGTTTACGTGTTCTTCTCAATTATGTTTGCGGATGGATCAAATATGAACCTGAATTCTTCTCCAGTGGCTGAGTAAGTGAACGGAGCACAGCGTGGTCTTGAGCGTATATTGGTGGGAAGATCTTGACGTCGACCCCTCTCCCAGGCTCGTGGTGCAAGTCTTACATCTCGTCAATAGCACAGAGACTGAGCAAGGGGTACGTTTGTCAGTTTTGTAACATATCATAATCAAATTTCTCACCACCATAATAAACCTACCAAAATTTTGAGGAGGCTCTGAGCACAATATGGCGAACAGACTCTTTCAAAGAAGCAAGTGTTTCAAGGGGCACAACAAATTTTTTACTTGACAGAAAACCAACCTCACAAACCAAATGCATGTTGTTCATAACTTGCTGAGTCAGATCGGCACATAGATTTCATAAATTGCTTCATCAGTAGGAATAAGCTATGGAAGTGTGCAATCATCAACAATAACTTAAATTATTAGAAAGTGTCTGCCAGGTGGGTCCTCGCCGCCTTAACCAGGAACAAAAATGTGTTCATCTGGATGTTGTAAAAGCCTCCTGACTCACTATGAGGAGGAAGGGGAGGATTTTGTCCACCATTCTTACTTATGATGAAACATCGGTTCATCACTACATCCCTGAACTGAAACAAGTGAGCATGGAGTGGCTGAAGAAGGGGAAGCTGTGCCAGTCAAGGCCAAAACACACTTGTCAGCTGGAAAGATGCTTGCAACTATTTTTTGGGACACCCCAGGCCATTCTGTTGATAGATTTTCTTCATGAACAAAGAACAGTGAATGCCGCCTATTATAGTGTTTCTGGACGACACAACAGCTCCCCGTCATAACAAATGTCTTGTGATGAATGCATGACGCCGTTCTCCTTCACAACAACACAAGGCTCCATATCGCTGCATTAACGTGTGGGAAGCTGAAAAAATTTTACTGAATGGCCCCAGAACACCCTCCTCACAGTCCAGACTTATTACCTTGGGACTACCATTTGAGGTCAGCGATTTGACAATGTTGTGACGCCGTTCTTCTTCACAACACAAGGCTCCCATACCGCTGCATTAACGTGCGGGAAGCTGAAAAAACTTTACTGAATGGCCCCAGAACACCCTCCTTACAGTCCAGACTTATTACCTTGGGACTACCACGTGAGGTCAGCAATTTGGCTAGAGGAACTTGTGTGCAACTGGCTGCAAACATGCACCTCTTCTTTCTTTGAGAATGGAATCACATACTTGCCAATTTGATATAAAAAATACGTTTTCAAATCAGGAGATTATGTAGAAAAATGATACAGTAATATTGAATTTTTATTGAGTCAATAAAATTAAAAAAAAAAATTCCAGTTTATATTTGATCCACCCTCGTTTGTGCACATTAACCACTTGCAGTATGAGAAAACGATTAAAATCTCATCGAGTGGAAAAATATGTTCAGAAAATTTTTTATATTCTTGCTAAGCTGCTAATAACTGATTGATGGAAGAGTTGATGCCAATAACAAAATCCAGTGGTGTATGGACAGTAGTCACTCGCTGTCGAACTGCAACTTCACGATACAAATTTGAGCATTTAACTGATGAAAATGTAAGAGTATGCATTCAACATGTGGTAAGAGTACAGAAGAAGAGAGAAACAAGTGAGATTACAAATTATATACCTACGAGTCTTCCTAAAACATCTATAAAATATTGACTAAACTCTTCCAAGTACCTGAAGCAATAATAACCATGCAATAACATCAGAACAGATGCAACCAGACACATTCACAAGTCACTAATAGCTCAAATTAAAAGAGACATCCTGCAATGAATACCATCTTATACTGGTCTGCAAGGAAATAAACACACTAACCTCTTTGCTTAAAAGACAGCACCACAGTATAGAACACAGCTTATAAAATGACAATAGACAGTGTAAAATACTACAAAAGAAATGCATGCAAAAAGACTAGTACACTTCAAACAGGCTGTAGCAGAGAAAAAGTATGAAAACAGCTCAGTATACTAATATCTGCCATATATCAAGAAAATCATCTACTTCTCTATTTCGACTAGAAACTAGCCATGATTGCCTTGTCTGATCCCCCTGTCTTCATCTTTTGCAAGCAAATTATTTATTAAATAATTACATGTTGTAATTTTGAGATGGAAACAGAGGATGGCCACTTCCTTTAAATATGTGGAGTAAATAAATTTAATATCTTAAATCATATATTACAAGTTTGTAAAATTATTTTGCCATTACATTATTAATTTTAATATGAAAATACTGAAAGTAATCAAGATATTGAAGTTCTGGAAAAATCATAAATAATTAAATATAATTATGACTGAAAACAACTAAAGACCATTATAGCTTGATCAGTAGTATAATGAGAAATATTCAATGTACCATGGACCATGAATCCATGTGCCATCCAGATACCATGTATCTGAACACATGGTCACAAACACTGATGATGTGTGCATAAATGAGTTTATGGCGTATTTAGTTGTAAGAAACCAAGTTTGAAGAGGAAGGGTGCAAGAAATTACCAGTTTTGTGTTAAAGAAATATTTATCAAAGTCATATATATTGACAATTCATTCTACGGAGTGTACAATAATAGTACAAAAAATACTATAAACATTGTCTACTGTGATGAGTTTTGTATTAACTTCCAAACATATTGTTTCATCAATCAAGACAATTGTTAATAACGGTTCTTCATTAACAAGTTAGTAGTGAATATATAATGTTTCAAAATGCTATTTATACTTTTATTTTGGGCTCCTGACACAATTCAAGTAATACAATGAAAATGAAAACCACGGTTTTGAATCTTTTCTTGTACTATAAATTATGTATATAGATTGTAAAAAAGAAAAAATAATTTGTTTCTGAGGCGTGCAACAACAAACTGAAAACTTAATGAGGGCCAGTTATACCTTGTACGTTTTATTACAAAAAACCATTAGTTTCTCACTTAATACCCTTAAATCAAGTAACTACATTTTCTTTAAGTTCTTGTAACTCTGTATTGTATCTGTTTACTTATACGAGTTTCAATTAGCAGTATCAATATTAATATATTTAACATAGTAATATTTAATTACAAACTAGATGGATAGTTTATCTGAACAATACGCTACCAAATTTGAAGCTTTTGAAATTTTACCAACAAGGTTTATTGATGCTTTAACTCAGCAAACACAATTTTTTTTTTTAAAGAAAATCAGTTCCACTTACAACCTTTTCAAAAAGAACAATAGATCTAGTTAATGAGACAACAATCAATAACACCAAAATAAATCACTTTGTATTTTCAAATGATGAAATTGCATCTGAAAGAATAATCGCAGCTATCAGTTTCATTTACAAAGGATTTTATTCCGAACAATTAATAACACACATCATATATCACAGTCACCAATTTCATTTAGTATATATTTAGAACAGGTTAATAATAAAATTATTTAAAAAATTATAAATTATTCAACTTTATAAAATGTTATGTTAAAAAAAAAAGAAAACTGTTTACCAAGTTTGTACTAAATTAATTTAATACATATGAAAAATTATGTTTTTACTACAAAATACACATTACTAAATAATCTTGAAGGTCATTAACATCTTTTTTTTACACACCAGCTTTTCAGAGTGACCTTCAAATCAATCTGGTTATAATCAAAGCCTCTGCTGGTTGAAGTTGTGCATGTTCAAATCCTACACGAAGTCTATAAAACTATTATGAATGTCAGATCTATAGCATACAGAATTGCCACATGTTCTGCCATAAAGGCAGGTCGGGTCATTCCATGTCAAGTCACCCAGATCATGACACCCACCTCCTCAGATTTTGATGAAACTTGACACAATTGATTCTATTACTATCCTGATAACACCTGCAAACTTTTTTTGGTCTATCATTTATAGATTTTTTTTTTATTAAGTTTTTAGTTTTTTTAATAGGCGCTATCCGAAGCCTCGGAAATTGCACCTTTAACGTGCACTCACAACTTTAAAAATATTTTTCTTGAAAACTATTCAAGATATCATCATGAAACTTTGCAGGAAGTTTGTGTGTTACACCTAAAAGCAGCGACAAATGCTCTTATTAACCTATTTCAATCCCTCAATAAACTAAAAATATTTAAATATATTTTTTAGAAATTTAAGAAACGGGTGTTTTGTTTTACAAAAACCACAATATCTAGAGTCTCAGACATGATAGAATGCTCAAATTTGTTTTAAAATACTCTTAAATATATAGGCTATTAGATAATTAAAAAATATAGTTGGCTTTTTAACATGTTTAATTACTGTGCACAACAGAAGAATATCTTTTAAAATTCAAAATATGATTGAGTACTTACATTAAATACAATTTATTGTTCAAAATACACATTCAATATTGTGAGTTGTTTGTCTTTTTAATACATGTTAATGCTGATTGAAATACTTTTTCCACTTCATCCAACAGCTTTCAGTTTTTTCACACAATCTTTTTTGAAATAATACATTCTTCCGGTGCCACTTGATTGAGGTGCGTCTACTATACTGATGATGTGTTTCAAAGGCACTATGCACGAATCTTCTCTTTGAGGCCAATAAAAAGATGTCCCAGCTGGTCCTGAAGGGTGGAGAAAAAGAATTTCCGCATCTTCTTCTTCACTGAAGATAGTTTTTACTAGTCCAAAATACCAGTTACCATCATAATTTGCAGCCACATAATTATTTGAAGATGGTTGAACACAAACCCAATCAGAAGAAGTTTGATAAGAAAAGATTAGTGCAGGGTTAAGACTATCAGTAGTCCTTCTAATTTCAAGGTTGTTTGTCTGAAATGGTTTGAAATTATGAAAACTTCTAGTACCAGGAATAGTCCGGGTTGCTGAAAATCGTTTTTCTAGTTCCAATCGCAGTGAATCAGCATCTTTTTTGTCAATAAAGTTAAAGTGAATGTTTTCAATGTTCTTTTCACAATAGTTGTAGACAGCACTTGCTGTCATAATTTGATCTTCATCTGGTAGCTGGAGGCTTGCTTTCCTTAAAATTCTTTTTACCGTTCCTCCTAGACAGACCATCACATATTGATTTCCCATGACTTGTAGCAAAAAACGAGTGTTCAGCTTTCATATTGAAGTCTTTCAATTGCTTAGACACGTTCTTAAAACTATTCCTATTTTTATATTGACCAGCACAGCCATCAGTGAAATAATGAACTGTGTCTATTTCTGGATGATTTATTGCCAGCCATTTTGTAATTTCCCTTTGGACATAGTTAACAAAACTTGTGTCATGCTCAAGATCGTCACTTATAAAACAATGGTTAGAAATCAAAACATTCTCTTTGTTTTTTAAAAAAATTCCTACTGGATGAAGAGTACAACCCCCTCTATTGCAATGATAACTTTGGATTTCATTTTGAATGACATATTGTAGCGGGTCAGATTTTGGGTGTTTTTATTTTCCACAGTATGGGATAATTATATTTGTATTCATTTCATTTTCGGTCGGGAGCCTTATAAAATATGTCGAAATAACGGTATTATTGTGCAACGTATAACAGTCAGTGTAACAGAACAGTGGAAACAAAGCAATAAAACGCATGTTGTTGTTGAGTAATGCGGCAGAGGAATTCGCAACTCCACCAAAATTCTAAGAACTCTGTACATGTGTGTCAACGCTCAAGCGCAACTACACCTGCACGCGCTCAAAGGACGCTCTAACAAAAAACTCAAGATGGCCAGAGCGTAAAAATATTCGTCGTCTTCGTTAAGACCTCCCGGAAGTCGCATTAAACTCCGCCTACTGTTGGTGACGTCAGCGGAACCAAGTCCAATATCGGCCTCTGGACACACACACATACCAGCTTTAATCCATATATAAAGTGGTTACTTCCCAACAAATGAGGCCTGAGCGACGACGAAAACATCGTGGCAGTGGAGAACCAGCTTCCCTCCAGGAACAGGTACATGTACCTGTTACGTTCACCGTGACGGAACAGTCGACATTAAGCAGAGACGCCATACAGTCAACAGGACGCCAACACCGCTACAGACAATTACAGTTTCGTTTAGGGCCCGGTTGGTCGAGTTGCGTAAATGTAATTAATCCAGTAGAACCGACCGGGACCCGAGGAATTGACTATGTTATAGACGAGTGCAGTGCAGTGGCCGTTGAAAAGCAGTTAATAACGAATAATGTAACCGGGAAGGCACGTGTTCGGTCGACCTCGCGCCATATAAAATGAGACGGGGACTTGTAAAGAATAAATATTTCGCTCGTGTATCTAATATTGGTTAAGGGTGTTTTAATAAAGTAAAATAAATATATGTGAGAGTGAGTGAATTGCAGGTTGGGCAGTCTAGTAGCAAGTAATAATCATTAAGTGGCATAAGTTTATAATTACATTTTAACCAGACAAAACATAGGGAAAAAAGATACTAAAGTTTTCAAGCAATATACTAAAAATTTAACTGTACAAATGTTTATTAAATAATCGCTCATTAAAAATAATGGTTACTTCCGATAAAATGTGTTAGACTAAGTTATTTCGTCATTACCACTGTCTTATTTCTGTGTTGAAAAAATTCGTCTAAACGTTCCGGAATCTTCTGAATTATTAATTGGGTGGGGTCAGATGGCAAAATTGTCCGTTTTATTTAAGGTGGAGTGTAAAGGTTTTCGATATTTTATCCTATATAAAAAATAATCGTGGCGACCTTGGTCTTCTGGTAAAAATTTCAATAACAGGTAAGTGTTGTAATTGCGTGCAGGTAAGTCCTGGTAGTGGTTATATTTATTATATATATTTCGGCTCTTTTTTATTGTTACAAATGTCGACGCGCTGCCAGGATTTTCGTTTAATTATAATTTTATACGAGATAGACCTATTTTAATACGCAGGAAATAGGATGTGGTAATGACGAATTTATAAATATGATTTATCGTGTATAATTACGCACGTACGTTAGGTTTGTTTTATGAGGTACAGTTAAGTACAAGATAAAAAAATGGCAAATAATACCGAAGTCAGTTTAACTGGCGATAAAATAGAAAGTATAGTGACACCTGTCCAAAGTAAACAAGAGATAGATAAAGATGAAAAAATCATGAACATGTTGCAACTGCTTTTAGAGCAACAAAGTATTAAATTACTGAGTGATTCTGACGCTAAATTCAAGATGCAAAATTCGATAATTAATAACAAGTTTGATGAGCTAAAAAATGAGTTGAAACATGAAATACAAGAAATGAGTAAATGTCTAGAAAATACCCATGAGACAATAATGACCAGTCTAAATAAATTAGAACAAAGTGTAGAGCGAATGGGAGTACATGTGATGAATGTAATACCAGATGAAGAGTTAACAAATAATAACAATGTTGAATATAATGAATGTAATATTGAGAATAATAATGTGTTTGAGAAATTGGTATCAGAAAGTGATACGGTAAAAATAAATAACGAGAGTACTAAGGAAAGTGTAGAATGCAGTGATTATGAAATGTTAATGTGGGTCAGTGAGTTAGAGAGAGAGAGAAAAAATAATGTTGTAGTAGAGTGGGGACAGAGGGGAAATTTTCTTTTTATTATTTATGATGATTTAATGTGGTCACAAGTGTTTTTGAAGGGCAAGAGTCCCGTATTAGTAGAAGATTGGAGTTGTTCATTTTATTTGTATGATGTTATACCCTCTGTGTGGAATGATTTTATAAGTATGAGATGGTGTTATGATGAGAGAGAGTTAAATAGAGAATTGTGTGTTGAGAGAGAGATAGAGGTATATGAATTAAATAGAGATTATGATGAGTTGAAAGAAATATTAGAAGTGTATTTAAACAAGAATGATTTAATTGATAACACAAAAGTAACTAACCCGATATTGGAAATATTTACTGACGGAGATTTAACAGATATATTTAACGTAGACTTGGTGAATGATTATTATGGTATAACGGATAAATTGAAATTGTTTGGTTATGACACACAAGACAATAGTATGTATGTCAATATAATTGAACAGTGCTATACAAAACCAAGATTAATCTTTGACGATGGAGGGTAGACTATAAAACAATAAAAGACAATTAAACATTAGGTTTTATGGTTTGTTGACATGGCAGAATGGGACAATGAAGTGCGGAAAAAACTGAACAATAAATAAGAGTGTGTAAATAAAATATAGTGAATGTATATGTGTGTATGCAAGATGAATGTTGTAATAATAATATTAATATTTGCAATTTAAACAAATAACTGAATTAATTTTGAAAACTAATTGGCTAATTGTAAATGTTTAATTAATTTAATTAAAATGATTTGAAAGGGGTTAAATATTTTGATTAATTCAAAGACTATATAATTGAATTTTCTGATGGATTTAAATGGTTTAACGAAAAGTGAAGTTGGTAATTAAATGATAAATTGTTGATTTGAAATAACTTTTTGTTATAATAAAATGTACACATATGTTTAACTTAATGGAACGAATTGTAACTTCAATAATGAAAATAACTTGAGATAATTTGAAATAGTGTGTGTGGCTGGGAGGTGACGCAAAGGAGTCACGAATTTAAAGTTTATGATAAAAGTTTTTTTTATTCAAAGTTTGATCAAATAAAACTGCTTGTGCTCTGTTCAGGTAACTAGCTGCTTAGATATTTAAAAAATAAGGTGTTCATGCTATAGTTTTAAGTGTATTATTTTATTGTTGTCTGTTAGATAAGCATTGATAAGAATATGTAATTTTATTATGTGTGTATTTGTTTAAGCCAATAAGTAAATCGTCTGGCAGGTTAACATAAGCATCAGAATCAGAGAAATGGGAAACAAGGAGGTGAGAAGGGAGAATAAATAAAAATAAATATGTATATTCCCTGTAATTTGTTCGATTAGGAGATGTGTTTTAATTATGTTAATAGGATCAGCTGATCAGCAATACCATGTCACTGGTATATTGGTTAGTAAATGTTACAAGTAATTAATGTTTAACGTACTACAGATGTTTTGAAGTAAAGATAAAAAGAATATGAGAAATAAAATAACAATAATTTATGCAAATTAATAAAAGATAATTCATGGGTGATAAATGTTTTATGGGACATGTAGATCTGTCCAAGTTAAAATCAAAGTTGAATTTGAAATAGTAGAGATGAATATGATGTAATGTTGTTTCTGAGTTAATGTAATGTAACAGAATTTTGTGAAATATAGATGTTGACACAGTTGTAATGGAGAATTTATGTAGAGTTTTGAATGATATATATTTATGTTTATAATTAATGAGGTTATTTTGTGTATTTGTAGTGAGGTAATGAGATTGAGAATTTTGGGGATGGCAATTTTGTATTAGGGGGTAGTGTCATGTAGGAGTCCGTAACAAGGGTTGGGACGGGATTAGAATAGATTTTAGTGAGGAGGGGCCGCCTTAGGTAGAATCCGGGCCGCCAAATAAGGGAATTGAGTTTTTTTTGGGGGAGGGGAAACACGTATCCTATGTACAAAGGGTTAGAGAGTATTTTATATGTAGAGAAGGTGGCGTTTGTGTTAAATGGTAAGTTGGGGTTTAGAGTGTCCTGATTAGTAGAGATTTTGATAGAGATGGGTGTCATGTTACTAAAAGTTGTAGGTGTTGGAGTCAAAGAGAAAGTTCATATATGTATACAGATCTAGTAATACAGAAAAATGAGAATAAATAATTTATATCACCCACAGTAAAGTATAGCGAGATTGTTAAATGCAGAGTAAGACTGTTAAGCAAAAAGAGAGATTCATGATAAAGAATATACAATTGTTTATTTTTCAACCAGTGACAGAATTTTATAAAATTTGAAAATAATGTAAAATTAAGAATTGGTTGTTTTAAATAATTTAAATAGCAAGTTGATGATTATTTATATTAAATATTTTGTTTGTTTTAAATATTTTGTTTTATTATGTTTGTATTTCAAGTTAGGATATTACAGATGTTTAATGTAGGTGCAGAAAGTATATATAACATATATGTAGGTTAAGGGTTTTGGACTTGACCTAGTTACGATCAGCTGATGAGGTCATACACCTACTAAGCTTGTATAGTAGGAAGCTAATTTTAATTTGGTTGTTTAATTAATTCAAACCAATATTTGAATAATTTTAATAAAGGTTATTTAATAAATAAATTTAATAAAATTTTTAATGAATAAATTTAAATTTTGTTTGAATTTTAAAATTTTGAAAATTAAAAATTTTTTTTTTGAAAAAAAAAAAAAATTTTTTCTTTTCGCCTGCCAGCGAATGAATATTTTAGATAATGATTCTTTTATTATGTGTGTATTAACCATGTTTATTTTATTGTATTGTATGGTATTGGTAGACTATAAGTGGTTCTCATTTTAGAGTAAGGAGATGTGTTTATATTATTAGAAATGTCTAGGTTGTCATTTGAAACAAAAAAAAATTAGAAAAAACAAGGAAGAGAATTTTTTGATAAAAGATTTTTTTTGAATTTTGAATTTTTTAAATTTATAATAAATTTTAAAAGGAAGTTTTTATTTTTAGTGTGTTATGGTAACATTAATGTTAGTGTGTGTGAGCCCAGTATCTGCTAAAGGCAGCCCAGCTTGCAAACAAGGGGAACCATATCGGCGGAGGAGCTGGAATCATTTTAGCCAGGGATTGAGGATTTTGGGGGTAGCATGTTAGAAGGCGAAGCGCGCTGTGGTGCGAGTCTGTTCGATTTCTCGGTGTTGGGATCTCTTACGGAGAAGTCCAGTGATCTCGTTCAGATGAGTCCATGGTCGCTGAGCCAGGGGGGTCGTGTACCCATGAGATTAAGAACAAGGGGGTTGTTGGCACCAGTTCCTCACCGGTCCTCTTCGGGGTTTGTCGATGAGATTTCTTCTGTCGTGGACAGCAGAATTCTCATCGAGGGGGTATTGTAGCGGGTCAGATTTTGGGTGTTTTTATTTTCCACAGTATGGGATAATTATATTTGTATTCATTTCATTTTCGGTCGGGAGCCTTATAAAATATGTCGAAATAACGGTATTATTGTGCAACGTATAACAGTCAGTGTAACAGAACAGTGGAAACAAAGCAATAAAACGCATGTTGTTGTTGAGTAATGCGGCAGAGGAATTCGCAACTCCACCAAAATTCTAAGAATTCTAAGAACTCTGTACATGTGTGTCAACGCTCAAGCGCAACTACACCTGCACGCGCTCAAAGGACGCTCTAACAAAAAACTCAAGATGGCCAGAGCGTAAAAATATTCGTCGTCTTCGTTAAGACCTCCCGGAAGTCGCATTAAACTCCGCCTACTGTTGGTGACGTCAGCGGAACCAAGTCCAATATCGGCCTCTGGACACACACACATACCAGCTTTAATCCATATATAAAGTGGTTACTTCCCAACAAATGAGGCCTGAGCGACGACGAAAACATCGTGGCAGTGGAGAACCAGCTTCCCTCCAGGAACAGGTACATGTACCTGTTACGTTCACCGTGACGGAACAGTCGACATTAAGCAGAGACGCCATACAGTCAACAGGACGCCAACACCGCTACAGACAATTACAGTTTCGTTTAGGGCCCGGTTGGTCGAGTTGCGTAAATGTAATTAATCCAGTAGAACCGACCGGGACCCGAGGAATTGACTATGTTATAGACGAGTGCAGTGCAGTGGCCGTTGAAAAGCAGTTAATAACGAATAATGTAACCGGGAAGGCACGTGTTCGGTCGACCTCGCGCCATATAAAATGAGACGGGGACTTGTAAAGAATAAATATTTCGCTCGTGTATCTAATATTGGTTAAGGGTGTTTTAATAAAGTAAAATAAATATATGTGAGAGTGAGTGAATTGCAGGCTGGGCAGTCTAGTAGTAAGTAATAATCATTAAGTGGCATAAGTTTATAATTACATTTTAACCAGACAAAACATAGGGAAAAAAGGTACTAAAGTTTTCAAGCAATATACTAAAAATTTAACTGTACAAATGTTTATTAAATAATCGCTCATTAAAAATAATGGTTACTTCCGATAAAATGTGTTAGACTAAGTTATTTCGTCATTACCACTGTCTTATTTCTGTGTTGAAAAAATTCGTCTAAACGTTCCGGAATCTTCTGAATTATTAATTGGGTGGGGTCAGATGGCAAAATTGTCCGTTTTATTTAAGGTGGAGTGTAAAGGTTTTCGATATTTTATCCTATATAAAAAATAATCGTGGCGACCTTGGTCTTCTGGTAAAAATTTCAATAACAGGTAAGTGTTGTAATTGCGTGCAGGTAAGTCCTGGTAGTGGTTATATTTATTATATATATTTCGGCTCTTTTTTATTGTTACAATATGAATAATTTTCACTAAAATCCATTACTACAATTGCTGTATTGGGTGGTGGGTTTTATTTCAATCTCTTAAAAGCTGATGACTGCGATTTAGCAACAAATGAATGGGGTATTAGCTTTTCTAGTGATCTGCTCAATAAAGAAATATAGTCCTCTACGCTAATAGATTGTTTTACCATGTCTGCTCTGTCGGTATTCACCCATTGGCTTATTACAATTTCTTCTTCTAAATCATAATCTTCACTTAATTTTTCAGTCAATTAATGCAGTGTTTGCAGGACAGTTATCACAATGGTGCAGCATGCAGTTGGAATTTTCTATGTTGCACACAAGCATCTTAATTAGGTCTTTATATGATTCTTCAATTTTGGCAGCATCCAGTAACAGTTTTACATTTTGGTGGATGCAGCAAACACATACAGTGTGTGTGCCTGCAGAACCAGCAAGGATACACCATTTAGGTCTCAAACAACAAAATTTTAAAAACCCTACTTTCAAATCTGGATATTCCCATTTAAAACAAGAATAGAGTTCTCTCAAGTTACAAAGGATAAGTCTTTTTTGCATGTAAACATTTTTTTTAACACTTACTTTGTCTTTAGCACCAGGTAACGGTCTTGAACTTTCATCATTTTGATAAAAGTCTGTTACAAGTTTAATTGTATTTTACAATTAGCACAGCTGAGCTGCTAATAATTCACCACATCAGAGTACAGAGATTAAAATCTGAGTACTGAGCTTTTAAATATTACTTTTAGTTATCCTCATTATTACATTTCAAACTTACTAGTATATCTTTGAGTTGTTTTTATGCAGTAGGTACTGTAAGACTTCCCCCTAATGTTTATAAGTTTGTTAAAGTTATAAAAAATAAAAAGCAAACTAAATTTTAACTTTCCCACGGACTACCTATTTAAAAGCAGTATAGTTTTTTTAGATAGGCCTATATAGTTCTTTATTTTGTATTGTAATTAAACATGTTAAAAAGCCAACTATATTTTTTAATTATCTAATAGCCTATATATTTAAGTGTATTTTAAAACAAATTTGAGCATTCTATCATTTCTGAGACTCTAGATATTGTGGTTTTTGTAAAATAAAACACCCGTTTCTAAAATTTCTAAAAAATTATTATATTTAAATATTTTTAGTTTTTTGAGGGATTGAAATAGGTTAATAAGAGCATTTGTCGCTGCTTTTAGGTATAACACACAAACGTCCTGCAAAATTTCATGATGATATCTTGAATAGTTTTCAAGAAAAATATTTTTAAATTTGTGAGTGCACGTCAAAGGCGCGATTTCCGAGGCTTCAGACAGCGCCAAATTAAAAAAATTAATAAAAAAAAACTATAAATGATAGAGCAAAAAAATTTTTGCTGGTGTTATCAGGATAGTAATAGAATAAATTGTGCCAAGTTTCATCAAAATCTGAGGAGGTGGGTGTCAAATTAAATTTTTATTGGGTGATTTGACATGGATGACCCAGGTACCACCTCTTCGTGTGTTGTAACATACAACAAAAATTAACTGATAAAGTTCTGAGAAACTTGAAAACTTCAAAATTGCAATGTAGATTGATTTCCTTCTTCAAATATAAATTTCACTTATATTCAAATTACATAAAAAAGATATGGAGATATCATAAGCTGTTAAAACACTTACTAGTACTTTTTTCTGTGTTACTTTATGAAATTACTTTTAAAAAAAGCACTAAATCACAAATTTTATGCGAGGAGTGGTAAAATCCAACCTTTTGTCAAATTCTATAATTTTGTAACTTTTGACATAAAACCACAATAAAGGAGCAAAAATACCAACAACTGTATAACTACACAAAACATATGAAGAATTTTTTGTTACAGTTGAAGGTATTAACAACAAAAAACCTCAGCCCTCTAAAACTTGCTGCCCTTTCCATGTGTAGACTCACTGGATTCATAAAATTTAAGTCTCAGAGAACGTCTGTACCAATTTTGGTTAATTATCTACTTTTGTTGTTTCTGCTACGACTTCTTTTTCTATTTCCTGTAATATTATCATACAAAGTTACAAACGATAAATACAGCTGTACTTCCATACAGTGGATCACTGTGGACTAAAAAAAGTAAAGAACTTCCAGTACTTACATTGTTTCAGAAATCGACCTACACTAACAGAGTTCAATAATACACCACACTAACAGAACTATATTCTATCAACCAACACACTGTTTGACTTAAAGCAACAAACAAAATTATAACAGAAACCAGTTTCAATAGTATACACTATTCAATCTGTTTTTTGTATATACAATATCAGATAAAAAGCATTCTAATTGAATATTTATGAGTAGGATATACAGTACTGCAGACAAACATAATGTACATTGTGCAAGGATGTGCACTTCTGTAAACTGTAAGACTAGCTGATATACAGTACTGCAGACAAACATAATGTACATTGTGCAAGGATGTGCACTTCTGTAAACTGTAAGACTATCTTCAATAGCAAACATCATTTCTAACAATTTAGATACAATTTTTAATTTTTTCTACAAAATGTGTTAAATGGAATCAGATTTCCTACGTGGAAGTACATTACTCTACTACAGGTAACCAAGACAAGATCCCCAAAACTTCATTAAAACTACTGAAAGTATATCAAAGCACTTGGGAACACAAAAACATACAAATAGTATATACGTTAAATACCTACATTCAATTCAAAGAAATATCAACTGCAGCTGTTAAAACATAATTGATAATGTCTGTAATGTGTTATCTCTTGCCTAACAAAAATACCAATATATGTACATGTTGTATTGAAATCCTATTTGTGTTTTAAAATTTCACTTAAAAATATTTTAGTACATGTACTGTTTAGAAACTGACTCAATCACTCAGTTTCATTTTCATCAGCATGTAACATTAATGACACTCAAAGCAAATCATTATACATATACATGTACACTGTACAATTCCCATTGAGCCACTAGTAATAAGAAAATCCATTTAGTACATTATTACCATAAAAGCATTTTATGAATCTAAAACATGGTGAACTTTCTTTCCATGTACCCATTTTCAATTGGGTGTTTTCATCTTGGAAAGAGAATCCAGTTAATACTTATCTTAATCGCAACCAATTATTCTGTTAAGAGTTGGATGTTCACAGAAGTGAGCAGGTGATAAATATTAAAACTGAGATGACACTCAGCCATGTTTGATACAATAAATATTTTATTAAAACAAACAATTTTAAACTGACACTGTTTATGTGGTATTTTTAACATACCTTTTACACATCTGAACTCAATCTTCTTATTTTGCTGATCTACATGCACAGGGGTTGAAAATATACTTTTACAGAAGACCTATACAGAGATTCACAATTCTGAATCTCATTTAGATTTAATGAAGATTTTTCTATAGTCTTAAATGCATGATTAAGTTCCAGTATTCAGAACACACCAAACTCTTAATTTTAGAAGAATTCTTTTCTCTTTTTTATTAAAAATTACTTTTCATATACGTGTGGATATGAACTCTGTGATACTTAGATCCCCCAACCAAAGATTATCTCTTTTATATACAGAAATTTCATTTAATGACCAGCAACCTATTTTTCAACAATTGTTCTTTAGAGTATGGTATTTATTCAAAAAATGTATTATGTAATTAACTGTATTTCCGCGTTTTTATTATGCTTTGAGAGTTTACCATAACACGAAAGTGAGATACCTAAATATAAAAAATGTTTTTTGCTGTAAGATACTATACGAGAAACACTTTATATTTTTATACATTTAAAATGAGGTTTTAAAATAAATATACTTATGAAGGTTGATATACTGGAAACAACTCTGAATATACAGAAGCAGTACCAGTAACATAATTTTTTACCTTCATCAGTCATCATTAATTACATGCCAAAAGCAGGAGGTCAGTCACTGAGACTGTAGTAACAAAGAACAAAAAAGAGACTGGTGCAAGAAAAGTTCACATAGCATTGCATAGGCTGACTGCATCTTTGTAGGATGAGGCATAATTCATGTTTAGACTGAGTACAGACACATGTGACACAAACAATATTATACTGGGACTGGAAACACAATTTGACTGCTGCGTATTATAACTTATTCATCATAGCTTACAAAGTACTAATCTGATACCACATGTACAACAGACTGCCATCTAGTGTTGTTAATCCTATATGAGGAATATAACTGTTAAAAGTACTAGACAGCTGAATATAATAAGAGAAACATTTCTATAACGGTATGTTATAAGTTTCATACTCTAAAAACTGAATTTTTCTCAGGGTAACTACAGAAAAGAATATCACTTTATAGAAGATGTTAAACTACATAGTATTATAACAAAGACTAGGCAAATGATGAAAACTACTCGTACAATGGTACAATGCAATAGGTAAAATGCAAGTAGTACAGTAAAGTGGAAGTAACACACAGTATCTAATGAAATAACTTAGCAGAGAAATTTTTCAGTTCATTAGGTCTGCAAACAATAATAATTAATATTTCTTCCAATATAAATAACAAAAGTAATCATGAATAAATACATACATTCTGTAGCTATATTTCTCAAAACAAAGTTATAAAATTTACATAAATTTATTTTATTAAATACAAAAGAAGCACCAATCATTTTTTTAAAATAATAATAATCTAAATTATATATGCATACAAATGTATTCAATTTTCTACATTTATGTTTCCAACACAAAAACATGTAGAAGTAGCCTTAATTTTTTGAATCCTGATTTTAAAAAATTATCCTTTTGAAAAAGACTGTGTGATTAAGGCTATTGTGTGTGTGTGTGTGTGTGTGTGTGTGTGTGTGTGTGTGTGTGTGTGTGTGTGTGTGTGTGTGTGTGTGTGTGTGTGTGTGTGTGTGTGTGTGTGTGTGAGGATAGTTGTTCATTAACAAAAACGTATGTTCTAGCCTCAAAAGCAGTTTCTCAAAACAATACATAATTACATTATCTAAGACATGTTTTGATTTTATGTAGGTATCTTGTGGTATTATTTTCTTATTATGCATTAAAATTTTCAAATTTTGTTATTGGTGACAGCAGAAAAATCAAACTAATAACTACAGTAACTATTTATCCTCTATATAATTGTTTTAAATACTGCCACAGTCAATGGCAGGAACGCTTAATGTTTTCATGCAACATAGAAAAAATATAGTACAGTAAATCCATGACTTGTATGCATATGGAAAATTGATGTAAACATTACAAAACAACCTTGTTTTGAAACGTTTAACCTATCAGTAGTGTATAAATAATCTCAATAAAATATACGGAAAAATAAGCAGTATTATCTTTCAACCAATTTCCTCCTCACTCTAATGAACAATAACACTGTTACTGCTTGTGTAAAAAATTGCTGACAATTAGTATTACTGTAACAATTACCATTCATCTCTATTACAAAACTATCATAGTCTCACAATATCAGCACAAAGTTAATCTGATTTTTTGTTATTTTTGAAACTGTTTATGACAAACTTCATGGTCTGTACATCTATCTATGCCATTTGTTTGTTTTTAAATGTTTATTTGAGGTCAAGAAATGGCTTTCATAAATGGTACGCAAAGACTAAGGTATCACAGTGAATACACACAAATGCAAAAGCAGTATAGACATCTCGTACCAACACATATTCTAAGTATGTTTGTATATCTTTTGGTTAATATACTGCTTAACAATTAGATCCCCTAAAAACTTCTCAGATATTTCACTTAATATTTTCTTTTTCCTACAAAATCTATATTCAGTTTTATATGATAATTTTTCTAACTGTTAATTGTTCTAAACTTCAGTTCATTATGCAATTTAAATCATGTGTCTGTCAGCTTGACACTGATTTCCAAGAAAAGTAAAATGCTATAAGTACCTACATGTCAATGCATGGTTATTGATTTGTATTGGTTAGTTTCAGACTACCTGATTCCTTTCTGGACAATGTCAGCCTGTAAAGACGGTTACTTATATAATAAGTAATAAACGGTTATATATAAATTTATATAAACAGTTGTTTATAATAATAATAACAATTTAAGCTGTTCATTGTTTTAAATCATTCAGATTGACTGGATTCTTAAAACCAGCCATATTGGAATGGAATTCTAAATATCACAAGCAGACAAGGAATGTGGCAAACACTACACCATCTGTACCTCCCCCTTCATATGAAACTTTCCATAATAAGCAGATTATACTCGTGATCATTTCATTTCTACCATAGTGATCATTTCACTTCTCTAAAACTTTTTTCCCATATAATCACTAATCTCCTACCCCAAATATATTGAACAACAGTGGTTGTACGGTGCAGTTGCCTTACTCCTTTTTTACCTGAGCAACCACACTACAGTCACCCGCACATTAATTCCCCATATTGACTTTTATAGGAGTTGTACAAAATATTCTATCTCTATAGTCAATGTGGATAATCTTGGAAAATTTAAATTTTACATATACATTGATATGGACCTTCTCCATGTCTAAGAAAGTTAAGGACAATGGTCTCATCAGACATCTCATTTTTTTAGTGACCACATCCATCAGCATGATAGTTTCTCTTCTTTCTGTTCCCTTATATGAAACAAACTAATCTTTTGTGAGACTCCCTGCTTTGTTGTATACCCTGTCATATACTTTTTATCATCACTTTGGATGCACACGTTGAGGCATAACATTTTTCTCAGCTTGTATTTCCCATTTTTTTTTTTGAAAGTTCACACTGACATGTCTCTGCCATTCTTATTTGACTTTGATGATGCAAAAAATGAGTCTTACTATTAACAATGTGTTATTTTTGACACTCATTTGTGTCAAAAGATTCTTAAGAACTACATAATGAGAATTATTTTCAAGACTGATTCACATTTTTAGATGCTTATTTAAATGAAATTAGATGCCACAGTGCCTCTTACATAACTGGATATATATATATATATCCAGTTATATATATATATATATATATATATATATATATATGAGTGAAATTTTTGCATGAAGACGAGTAAAAGACTGACTGGTTTAGTGATATATTGAAACAAATACTAACAGCAAGAAAGTAAAGGCTTGGTAGAACAATGGTATGGTGCCTGGCTCTTAAAATGAAGGTCCCAAGTTGACTCACCTTATGAAAATGATATCTATCAGCCAGGATAAAACCTAGGGTAATACCAGATTACTGAAGTACTGGCCACACTGATTACTTCTTTCCTATGAAGTTCAAACTGATGGCCTCTCTGCCATTCTTATATCACTTTGATGATGTAAAAAATGAGTCTTACTATTAACAGTATTAGACTATTAAAATATAATTACGAAGACACCAATGCTATTTGTATCACCACCATCAAAAAACCTGCAACCTAATCCGATAATAATAGGTTAACAGGAGCGTATTTACAGGTGAGACGAGTGTGGGAAAAGACCCCCCCTTCCGCAGAGAATAAAAAATTTTGATACAGTTTGTTAATCTCTTAATTTTTAGGCTGTTCTATTTTATTTTTTTCAGCTGTGTATGCTAATATAGTAGTAGCTCTTTTTTTAAATATACAAACAGGTCTATTACACAGCATTAGGATATACATTAAATGTGAAATATAGGAAAATCAATTCATTCAATGAATATCTTCAATGTTTCAATAACTCATATATCACTAACAAAACACCCATCAGTTTTGTAAAAATACTTTTCCTCAGTACTATGTGGTCTGATGAACTGAGAACCTAAGCCTTACCTTTTTAATACCAGGGCAAGTGACTTTTCTAGCCATGCTAGTACAAGCATATTCATCTCCATATAGCCAAGGTCTTAACTGAATGTGCAAATTGGTTTAGTTATGTTTTACACAGCCAAACATTATAAACTTGTTGAAGTCAATCAATATAACAATGTACGTTAATGTTGAAAACCTAAAAGCATTCATCATCATTTTGATTTTTCAATCATAATAGAAAAATAGGCCTATTAGAAACAGAAATAAATAACAATTTTGTGATCTGTTTACAGTAAACTGGGGAGACCAGAGGGGCTGCGACCCTAGTTTGTGGTGGCAACTGACCACATTCATTGTAAAGTTCTTGTACTGAAAATAATTATCAAAAGTCTGATTTTACTGTCAATAGAACATTATAAGAAAACATATCTGAAATACACTGCAAGTACAAGAAAGTTTTGTATACTTTTATATGCATTTTCAAAATATGAACTTTACAGTTATACCTCCTTTTAAATTGTAGACTTGTTTTAACTTATAAAGCTCTAAACCAGTTTAGTTATAAAATAAATATATATTTTTTTTTATATAATCATTAACAAAGCTGTGTACTAAAGAATATCCAAACTTTGATTTCACATTTCATCTACTACAGATTCAGATATTTACTCAATGAGAAGAAAAAAGTACCTATGAGTAATATGGTGTGTGTGTGTGTGTGTGTGTGTGTGTGTGTGTGTGTGTGTGTGTGTGTGTGTGTGTGTGTGTGTGTGTGTGTGTGTGTGTGTGTGTGTGTGTGTGTGTGTGTGTGTGTGTGTGTGTGTGTGTGTGTGTGTGTGTGTGTGTGTGTGTGTGTGTGTGATTGTTTTGTCTATAATAATTATTTTTATACAGTTACCCTTTATGTAATATGGTTTCTTCAGCATAGCTAAGTGCTGTAAATTACCAAAATTCTAATTATAAAAATAAAAAGTTATATTTAATCACACACACACACACACACACACACACACACACATGATCATCATCAAATATGATTATATGTAATTGCATAATATATAATAAATATAATTAATAATCACAATCTGTATAAAGTCAACTTGCATAAACATAGCTGTATGATGTTTGTATCATACATACAACAGACATAATAACAATAATTGAATAAACAAACATCACAACATGTCTAATTTAACATTACTATTATTATCATTATTTATTTTATTATTATTATTATAATTCTTACTATTATGCTTAATTTGTTTTCAAATATTTTGTGAAAGAATTAATGAAATAAATCACATGATGGAAGTCTATATATAATAATAAACAAGTTGATAATAACTATATAATACAAATGGCTAGACCTTTAGAATTATGCCACATTCTCACCTTATCTGACACAACTTGAGAATACATATAACAATAAATGTCAATGCACCTTTTATTATTTTTGTTTTTGTAATGTTCTAGTGAGTTTTATGGATTTTTATATAAAAATATATGCATTAAAATACTCTAAATTTTCACTTGGTTTTTGAGAACAAAAAGGAACAGACAAAACAACACGCACTGTTTATTGTAAAGGGTGTGAGCTATAGTAGCTTCTCAGTAACTGAGCTAGTTGTTGCTGAGCTGACGGTTGAAGTAGGATTCAGGTCATCACCGGTGCTCAGTAATTGTCAGTTGAGTAACTCTACCGAAATGAACTGTTTCAGCCGCTCCAGGTACGCGTTGTGTAACTCCACATCATTGTGCCCTGCACCCTAGAGTAAAAATTTACATTGGCTATATAGTAAAACAAATGCCTAACACAAAATCTATTATTATTCAAGAAGTTATCACTCATATCATATTTAAAATAGTTATATGGATACTACCTACTAAACTTTCAATATTCATGTGTTGAAAAGAAAGAAAAGGAGGAGAAAATAACTGTAACAATGTACACTTTCCATACTGACTACATCACTTTTCATATTCTCATTCACAATATGATATCATACTGTGTCACCTATTTTCTCATTTATTGTATACTCACAATCAAACTTACTAAGGAAACGTACACTACATTGAAATTTATTGGATACATTCAGCAAGACCTCAAGTATGGGAGCTCACATTAACATGGCTGTTTCATTTCAAAAATTCTCATTTTTTACATGCTATTCATCTCTAAACATATTACTATTAAGTACAGTACTGTAGACTACACTAAAGTGGTTCTCAACCTTTTTAAGTCCGAGACATTTAAGGATATTACACTCCATGGGACCTGACAGAATTACTTGTACAAGTGTGCACCCAGTTTACAATCATATTTTTGCTAACATTGAGTGCTTTTTAAACCTTCTTTTATGCTTAAACAAATTATACATAATTTAAATTAATAGGTTTTTGAGACATAATAAATAAATTTTTGAGCCCAATTTCGCGACCCACTAAATGTCCCTTCAGTATTCAGCAGTGGGACATGACCTATTGGTTGAGAAATACTGGAGTACACTGTAAACCCATAATAAAGACCTTTCATTGCAAACTCTTATTAAATTTTGTTACCTGATAAAACTAACAAAAATACAACAATGATGATCAGTCATTGTAAACCACAATTTTTTGTACCAGTTCATTAACTAATTTTCCACAAGGTGCACTATAATTTTTCAACATGGTAACCACTTACATCTACACTTTTTCTGGTAGATTGGAAGTTTTTATTCCAAAATTTTCACAAAATGTTTTGGAATGTGGCTGAAGCCAACTGTATCCAAGTTTCTCCACCACTTTGTCAGCAGAAATTATTGCCTCTGTAACACCTCCTTTCATGGTTCAAACAAATAATAGTCACTTTGTGACAAGTCAGGCCTTTCAGATGGAGTTCAACAGTGGCGCAGTGGACTTGAGTTCCTCATGATTTGCAGCAGCAGTATAGGATGTAGTGTTATAGTGTTATCATGAAGACGCAACACGCTACAACTGGGATATCACATCTTTAGACCAATAATCTGCCTTACCCTTATCTAACACTGTGTAGTAATACACGGAGTTAATTGTTCTACAATCAAGTTGAAAAGTGGCATACACAACTTCTTTGTCATCCTAAAAAACACTTGCCTTGCCTGCCAACAACCTTATTTTTGCCTTTACTGGAGTGCTTTTATTTTTTGAATACTGTTCCGTATTTGATCTCTATTTCAAGGGTGTAGTGGTGCACAAACTTTTACCACGGGTACAAGTGCATTTTTAAAATGTGCTCTTTTCTACTTTATATGACTCAATGTCTCTGAAAAATTTCTGTTCACTTAGCCTCCTGATCAATATTCAAAATGGGGGAACCTACAGTATATATAAAAAAATATTTGAAACTCATTCTGAATAATGGATTGCATACTGGCTTTAGGGCTAGTTTCATCCACTGTTAAATCCTTGGTCACCTTCAACAAAGCCACAAACCTAATGAATTTTGGGGACATTATGCTGGTTTTTGGTCAACATAAGTGAGTCACATTGTGAACGCCATTTAACTACCAGAGAAGGCCTTACTCTATGCAAACAACTGTATTTTTGATAAAGTCTTATTACCAAACTGTAAACATAATCTTTGCAAAATTTCACTTGGCTCATGTTCTTGTTTGTTAAAGACTTAAAATAATATGCTGCACAATGACACTAGATACTGGTTGGTCCCTCGTCCTGTTAGAGGCTGACAGACTGGACTCGGAAATACATAAATTCATATAGCGAGTCTAGACATGCCTGCTGCTGCCCACATAATTTGAAACCACAGGGTCACATTTATGATTGCTACCAAAAAATGCCAATTCATATTTGACTTAAACTTGTATTTCAATATTCACTCAAAAATAAGACTCGTTTTTGCTAGATTTTTGTTGTAAAGTTGGAAATGTCTATGAAAATGCTGTGAGTTGAGTCTTAGAATCGAGTATACAGAGACTGAACATAACAATGAGAACAAGGAATATCACTCAATAATAGTTACCTATAGTTATAAAACAAATTATATTACAGTAGAAATCTAATACTATTCATATGTTCAGGCCAGTAGGTTTAACACTGAAATCAAGTTATCTTGCCAGTTATTTGCTTTTCAGCCAATACCTTGTACATAGGCCTGCTGTTGGTACCCTGATTAATATACTATATGCCTGAATACCTTCAGAAATTAATATTAAGGACCATTAAATTTAATGTTAATAAGATTTTGCTGTAGTGAAAATTAACAAAAATATTATTTAAAAATAATTCACTATAAACACAAAAAGTTAAATACCAAAACAATTCAGTGACTTACAGTAAATTATGATATGATATACAATTTTGTATAATATTTTTGCTGCCTGTACAACAGTTCTAGTCCGAGCACTGACCACTTGTGTCATTATTATATGTGGACCACTGACAATGTCTTTGTATCATCCTTATAAAGGACAATCTCCTGTTTCACCCATGACATAAGACATCAATAAGTTGCAGTATGGGAGTGGAGACTCCAGGAATAATAACAGAACTTCACTTCAGGAATAATTAATAGCTTCACTTTGCTCTGAACTCTAAAACGGAAGCAGTAGCTAGAACTAGACGCATCGTTTTTCTAACACTCCAGAAGATTCCATACAACTTCCAATCAGTTGGTCATGAGTTTTAGTCCACTATTTTTCTTGAATACAAACACATATGCCTTTTGGTAACGTGCGTTTGGGTATCTTTCTTTTACACATAGTATTTGGGAAACTATTTAGTGACTTGAGTTGCATTGCTTTTCACCATGACTGAAGAACAATTAACACTATTATTACACATGGCTAAATAAGGGTAAAGCAGGTTATTGGTCTATAAGATATGACATCCTAATCTGTAGTGTGTTGCATCTTCATGATAACACTACATCCTATACTATTGCCAAAACTCATGAGAAACTACAAGTCCACTGTCCCACTGTTGAACATCTATCTTAAAGCCCTGATTTGTCACAAAGTGACTATCATTTGTCTGAACCATAAAAGGAGGTGTTAAGGGGGCAACAATTTCTGATGACAAGAGGTGGGAGAACTTGGGTACAATTGGCTTCAGCCACACTCCAAAACATTTTATGAAAATGGAATTAAAAACTTCCAATCTGCCAAAAAAAGTGTACATGTAAGTGGGTACTATGTTGAAAAATTATACAAATGCACCGTGTGGAAAATTAGTTAATAAATTGGTACAAAAAAATTCCAGTTACATTTGACTGACCATCATAGTCTATTTTTGTTAGTTTTACTCTGTTGACCATTACAGTTTCAGTTATAGATCAATAGGCAATAGAATGTGTTCATATTGTTAAACAGTATTATGAAATTAATAGTCTGTGAAATACAAAACAAGACATTCGAACCAGTTCTGATTGAGCTTTCAGCAACATTGTGGAGAACATGTATCCTTTGAAGTCAGCAAGCCATGCCGTCAGTTCTGTATAGCTCACCATAACTTTTTCAAAGCTTCACAGTATCTTTCAGATGGTTTCCCCTTTAATGATGCATCAACAGCACTTTCAGTTCTTCAATGATGACAAATGGCTGTACAGATCTTGCTTCACCATGCATGTTTATCCTTCATTAAATAACTGACACCATTTACACACACTTATCATGTTCATTACACCTTCTCCATACACTTTAACTGGTTGTCATTGAATTCTGGGTGGACGAATGATTTGTGTTTACAACTTTTATTACAGCATGCACCTTACAATCACTATGTTCTTTATCACGTTATCCATATCAAATGGGTATAAAACAAATCCAGTGACACAATGAAACTTGATACACAGACAGCATTAGAGCTATGACGAACAGCTGATCTCACGGGATGTGAAAAGACCTACACAGCTGTTGTGGACTAACAATTCTTACAAATACCCCTTGTAATATTATTTACACACTTACCTATAACTAGTCATACTGTTAATCAAAATACACAAGTGTTTTAATTTTGTTAATCTGCTAGCATTATTGAAAAACCAAAATACTATATGTTAAATATGTATATGCACGCACGCGCAATCGTGCGCACACACAGAGGCATTATATAGTTCATATGTTTTACAAAATTGTAAAATTTTATTACTTTAATTGTATCACTTGTATTATATACCTATCTTGTGCAAAACAAAATTTATTTACTTTGGCCCTCACTTCCTTTTGTCACAAATGTATTGTTCCATATGTGATGAACATCCGAAAGAATTGTAGTCATAATAAACTCTTCTGCTAGTTATTATAAAACAAAATTTACTGAAAATAAAATGTTACACAAATCAGACATGAGAAATTATGTCTAGAAATGTTTAGAAACTTAGTTGAAAAGGAAACATAAAAGCAGAAGAATCTCACAATTGTATTACCTCATTAATGAAGAAAGAATATCAACCACAAATATTTAATGGGTTATAGTAAATAGTCAAGTAAGTCCCAGTAGCCAGTAATAATGTGAAAACTTTTACGAAAGTGTTGTTCCACACGCGCTCCACCTACTAAATTTAAACAGGAACAGGTTTACTACTTGATGGTGTCAATCTGAAAAACAAGATCTATAACGTATAAAAATTAAAGACAACAAAATATTGCCCAACTTAATGGAAAAGTAAGTAATACACTGCTGTTTGTAATGGCACACTCAGCCTTTCATTACATTTTCTAGTAATGAAAATGAGTATGGATGATTCATGCAAGATCAAGTAAATTAAAATTTACATAATGGTATAATTTATAATATCTTGTAATAATAAGACACCTGTTATTAATTTTGAAATAGTATGTACTTAACACAAAATAAAACACTATTTAGTTTTGTTAAGATTTAATATTACTCAATATTATAACGTTACATAAAGTAGCCCATCTATAAAAAAGAAATTACCATTTAATAGAAAATTGAGTTACAACATTGAAGGAATAAAGAAACTCAAAGTATGAAAGAATTAATGAACAAGAATATTAAAATATACCACAATAATGACATAAAATATAGACAAAGACTGAGATGATGACAAAACCCAAGTGATTGGCAGAAGGAAAGATAAAAATAAATAACTTTATGACCATAACACAACCCCTTTTTAAACAATAATAATATATTAGATGTAATAATTGAAGTACAAAGCTATAGCTAGAAGTATAAGTAGTTCCATGTAAAACTACCAATACATAAATGTAAATTGAGTAATGATAAGTAATGTTGTTATTAGAATATGAAGGGAATAAAACTCTTATACAGTCAAACCTCTTTATAACGAACCTCAATATTACGAAAACCTCGATTTTACGAATTCTTTTACTGCACCGTGACGTTGTAATAAAACTATGTATAAATTTACCTCTATTTAATGTATTCATACCTCTATATAACGAAATGGTGACACATACTGCATATCAACATACAGTAATTTTTACTCAATGTTTTGTAAAAATAATGCCATTAAATTTAGTGCAAGACATCTCTGTGAGTTTAAAGGTAGTTATTCTTTTGATTTCTGTACCTAAATTGTACTTTTATACAAACACAAAGTATTCTTGACCACAGCCGAAAATGACAGGTTATTTTTATTGAAATTGTAAAGCGTAAATTCCCTAAATTGTCTTACATTTGTACTGTATCACCCATAACAATAAAATCCTAAGAAAAGATTTAAACACGTGTTCTGCTGTTACCTGTTGGCGACGGGCTTGGCCTGGTCGGAAAGGGAGTTATTGTAAACCTATACATAAGAGTAGCGGAATTCCCCAAAATCCATTAACTAACACAGAACACTGAAATAGACATAACAAACAGAATTCTTAGAATTCACTTGGCTCAGACATCCTCTATTGTTCAGTGCATACATACAGTTCAGCAATAACTTTTCCTGGGATTAACTCAGTTTGTCTCTGTCTTTGGATTGCGTTAGTCGTGTTATACAGGTTAGTCGTGTTAGTCGTGTACTGTTTCTGTAGTGTGCCGTATGCAATGTCAAAACGGAAGTGCCTTAGTGTTTCGGAAAAAATTAGCATTATACACGAAGTTGACAAAGGTGTTAAAAAAAAAGATATCACGCAAAAATTTGGAATCCCACCAAATTCACTGTCGACAATTTAAAAAAATCGGGACGTGATACTACAGGAATCAGACCAACGTAAAGAAAGTCTAGTGAGGAAAAAGTTAAAAAGTATCATGTATGATGATATCGACGAAGCCATTTTAAAATGGATGACGGTGATGCGCGAAAAAAAGCTTCCATTATCCGGGACATTAATTAAAGAAAAAGCCCTGGAATTTGGTGCTGCATTGGGACACAAGGATTTCCAGGCCAGCAATGGGTTGTTAGAGAAGTTTAGAAAAAGGCATGGCGTAATTCATAAAGCAATTTGTGGAGAAAGTGCAAGTGCCAGCGTAAGTAACTGTGAAACTTGAAAGCAGACTGTGTTAAAACCGATTTTAAAAGAATATCCGCGAAAAGACATTTTCAACGCGGACGAGACGGGTCTATTTTTTAAATGTTTACCCAACAAAACGCTAACTTTTAAAAATGATCCTTGCTTTGGTGGTAAACAAAGTAAACTAAGAATTACGGTGTTAGTGGCTGCAAACATGCTAGGGACTGAAAGACTTAAAATGTTGGTAATTGGCAAAAGTAAAACTCCGCGTTGTTTTCGAGGAGTTAAATCTCTAGAGGTACACTACACATTTAACAAAAAGACGTGGATGACTACTGACATTTTTACAGGTTGGGTAAAAAAGCTGGAAAAACAAATGACCACACAAAAAAGAAAAATTGTGCTTTTTATTGATAATTGTACGGCTCATCCTGGAGACATTAATTCAGTATTAAATAACGTAAAAGTCGTATTTTTCCCACCAAACTTAACGTCAATTATACAACCAATGGATCAGGGGGTAATTAAAACTCTTAAATTGCACTACCGAAAAAGAATCCTGAAAAAAATTTTTACCATTGCAGAGAACAACCAGACTGTCCCTGTTAATATTGTTGATCTCCGGGAGTGCATTTCTGAATTATCAAAAGTATGGACCAATGATGTTAGCGATGAAACAATATTCCATTGTTTTTGTAAAGCTGGTTTCAGTACCGCCACGACAGAATGGAATGAAGAAGATGATATGACACTAGTACAGTTAAGAAGTCACTGGAATTTTCTACAAACAACTGGAAATGTCAGTAACGGAGTTACACTGGAAGATTTCATCACTGCTGATGAACAGGTTACTGTTTCTGATTTTCCGGACGATGACGACATACTCCATAGTGTTAGCAAGTCCTCTGAACCGGTAGAAGATGATGATGATGATGATGATGATGATGACGACGATGACGACGAAAATTTTGAAGACCAGCACGACAAGAGAAAACCTACCGACGACGAGGTTTTACAGTCATTTAAAGCAATTAGGCTTGCACTACATCTCAAGGACGAACTACCTGACAGTATTTTTGAGTATTTAAACAGATGTGAAACTTTTTTTGAACGTAGTATCTTATTCAAACACAGAAAACAACAGAAAATTACCCACTTTTTCAAGTAACGAATTATCTATGTATCAAAAATTATATATAGCCTACTGTCAACATTACCGATCAACATCCATCAAAGACTAACGAATGCATTAGGATTAGTGCTTTTTAACATTTTAAATAAAGTTAGTGTATTCATTTTTTATATTATTGTTGTGAAAAAATTATGTGCTAGAAATAAAAATACAGTGTTAACCTAAAACTCAGTTCAACATGCTTTTACGTATAGCCTACAACCATGTACAAGGTAAGTCTTTACATGAAATACACAAACTCTTTATTCAGTACGTACTTATTATGTATTAGATTAATATGTAAAGCAAGACATAAAAAATACATTTACTTTTTTAAGTATGCGCTATTAAGAAAAATAACGGTACGTAATATTAATTCATTATAGAACATGAAACAACATTCATAAAAAAATTAGACGGGGAATTCTTGTTATAAATGGTTTATACCTCTATATAACGAAAATCTCTATTTAACGAATTTTTTCCGGGATTCTCAATTTCGTTATATAGAGGTTCGACTGTATAATAAATACCCAATTTTAATGATAAGGTGAGTTGTGTGGTTAGATCAAAGTGAAGAAAAGAAAGAAAAATAGTGAATAATATAATCCTAAAGTGCATAAAAGAACCAAGAAAATTATACTAACTGAAAGTCAGCAGTAGTACTAAAGTGTAAAATGAATAATAAATAATGCTTGAGGAAAAAATGATGAATGTATACTGTGAAGAAACTAAGGTATAATAGGCCTATACAAGTGAGATAGGTAGAATTAAAGTTCATGTTTTAAAATAAGAAAATAATAGTTAAGTAATAATTATAGTTATCTGTTTCTGTTAAAAAGAATATATATAAGGATAAAAAAGCATGTTTAATGAATAATAGATAATGAGAGTAGGAATGTATGTAATGTTTTAAAGAATAGCATGTGCATAGCATGTTAAAAGAATAGTATTATGTTTTAAAAATGATTATGAATCATCAAATGTTATATGTTAATTTATTGTAGTTATGTTTAAAATAATTAAGTTTCATGAAACCCAAGAAATATGTTATAATAACTGTATAAAGAAAATCAGTTGGACTAGGCATGAAGAGCCTATTGTAAAAAACAGTAATTTGTAAAATTTGATATTATAACAGTAGTAAGTACGGACAAAATGTAGGTAATTCTATTAGAGTTGATTATATGAATTTAAAGACACACAATGTATACCAAAAGAATCAGTTATAAAATAATTAATATAAAAACAAAATTGTTAAAATAGTTGGCTGATCCCGGCCCAAGTGGGCCGAAACAGTTTAAGAAAAGTAACGTTCCGCAAGTGCGGACCGGAAGAGTTAATTTGTTCAGCCCGAGCGGGCGAAAATTATGTATCTTGCATTAAATATTTGTCTGCTGGTCTTCCATTATGATTGAAGATGTTGTGTAGGATGTATTAAATTACATTAAGAAATAAGAGAAGTGGACTGTATACGAATAGTTTTAATAATTTGAATGATCACATTACAGCTGTAATAAATTGAAAGAAGGCTGGCTAATGCTGCATATTGAATTAATAATTAATAAATTTAGTTAAGAATCAAGTTGTGGCACTAGTTGGCCATGATAGAAAATAGTAAGGCCTAAGGCCTACATCTAATGTCGACACTAACTTGACGGAAAGGTCCGGCGAACCGAACGCCGAGATTACTGAATGTGCACTGGTCAAAGTACGATTACGCGAACGTTGATGAGATATAAATCAGATTAGCCAACCTAGTAAAATAAAATCATCGCGCTACCGTCCATAAGCTGCCCGTCAAAAATCAAAAAGATTTTTTAATACATTCTTTAATAAATTATAATACATTTACAATTCAATTTGAAATAGTGGAGTTTTAATAATTAGAATCAGCTTCAAGGCTGAGTTGAACCTTGAGTTGAGATTAGATAACGGCAATCGGCCGCTAATTTGAGATAAGCATGCAGATAGGCGACTGTAGGCCAAGGTTTGGCAAACAGCTGTTTCATGTACCACTAAGTCTGGTTAACCAATATTACTGACACAAGTGCGCAGTACGTAACATTACAAAACATGAATGAGAAATACATAATATGCAAGTCATAGAGTTAGCTTAATGCTAGCTAAGGTCCGTAGACCTGTACAGAAGTTCATTACATGAATAAAATTGTTGTTGAACATGTTACAGTTGCATGTTTCATTGTATATTCAGGAGGGCGACATGTATCGACCTAAATACGCTATTCCTGCAGTTTCAGGAATTTACAATGTATGCCAACGTGTGAGCAAGCTAGATGCTGAATGTAGCCCAGATATGACGTGTATGTCATAATTTAAATAAAGAATTGTGCATGCTTACTTACAAAAATGAATAAAATATAAGTACAATATAAATAAATTAGACAAGGCAGTTACACACGGTAGACGCTTACAATAGTTTACATCGACACAATTTATGTGAATACAACAATAATAATTTGCATAATTACAAGATAAATAATTGTAATGTCAGCCAACAATACAATACTGAAATTACAGAAACAATTTAACAATTTAAGACATTCACAAAATAGTACATATTTATCAGCAACAATATAAAGAAATGAATGCATGGTTACTTGACAGCAAACATGCGAATATTATGTAATAACATTCATAAATAAGACCACCCAAAGACATGCAGTACACCCCATGACATCAATGAAAGTGTGACATAGTATGCCACAAAAATTAACATACAATACAAATATTAAGATATCACCAGAACTGTGATACTCAGAAGCGTGCCATGACGCAAAATTGACAAAAATATTGTGACAATCCATCACAATCATGTTGACCAAATGGTCATAATAAATAATAAGTCAATGGCGGAATAAAGCCGCATTGTGCTGTAACCATAGTGTCACATCTCGTCTCGTGCTGGCAATAGACATAATTTATGTATTGGTCTCCGCAAAACACCCGTAGGCGTGAGAATGTCCACGACACGAACCAAATTATCTGGGCCGGGAAATGTGGCGATGATCACACCAAATTTCCAGGCTAATGGAGGCAAGTTGTCCTCAATGAGCAAGGCTAAGTCACCAATGGAAACATTATCTTTGGCAAACTTCCACTTGTGACGCTGTTGCAAATAATCGCGAGACCACGCCTTCCAAATGCCCTGGACAAACCTCTGAAGTAATTGCCAACGACCAAGGCGAGAAACAGGAACGTGAGAAAGGTCTGGGTCAGGAATCGCAGTTAGGGGCGCGCAGATCAAAAAATGGCCAGGTGTGAGTGGCACCGGGTCATTAACATCCGAAGAAATAGCAAATAAAGGTCGAGAGTTCAGACATGCCTCTATCTGAGACAAAACGGTTGTGAACTCTTCGAAGTTTAGTATAGATTTGCCTACCACGCGCCGCAAATGAAATTTCAAACTCTTGATGCCGCTCTCCCAAAGGCCACCGAAATGAGGTGAGGAGGGCGGAATAAATGACCATGATATCCCCTGAGAGGATGTGAATGACTTGATCGAGGTGATGGCATCCTTATCGTGCCAAAAGTTGTAAATGTCATGTAAGATGGTGCGGGCCTTCCTGAAGTTCGTGCCGTTGTCGGAGTACAGTTGACTAGGTATACCCCGACGTGCCATAAAACGACGTAAAGCAGCTATAAATGCGCTGGCAGTAAGGTCGGACACCAATTCCAGGTGAATAGCCCTAGTTGCTAAGCAAACAAACAGAGACACGTACGCCTTAGTAAGAGTTCTAGACTTCTGCCCGCCATGACGAATCATGAAGGGACCACCATAATCAACCGCGCAAAATAGAAACGGCCTTGAAGGAGTGACTCTAGGGGATGGCAAGATGCCAAGCCTCTGAACCTGCTGTGTGGCGCTAAACCTGATGCACTTGAGACACTTACGAATAATGGAACGGATGACTAGCCGGGCATTAACAATCCACCAACGTTGACGCAGTGAATGATGCACGAGCTGCGCACCAGCATGAAGCAAACGAATGTGTTCGCGTTCGATGATAAGGCGTGTGACATGCGCCGCTGGGGGTAGTACGATAGGATGTTTCGAGTCGTAAGATAACTGGGAATGCTGCAATCGTCCGCCCATGCGTATCACTCCAGTGTCGTCAAGAAACGGGTCGAGAGAGGCTAACTTGCTTCTGATGGAAACAGAAGATCCGTTCCGAAGACAACTAATTTCGCCTGGGAAGTGGGTCGATTGAGATTGCCTTATAAAGAAATTAAGAGACTGATGAATTTCCGCAGGGGTCAGATCGCCCGAAAGCCTGTCCGCAGATGAGTGCCTAACATTTCTGATGAAACGAAAACAGTAAGCGTATACACGTGTCAGCCGGTGTAACGAGGAAAAGTCCAACGATAAGTCAACAGCCAGGGTAGACATTAGCGAACGGTTATGTGTAGTTTTCTCTTCCGCGATGACTTCCGAAGATGATGGAGTGGCCGGTACGAAAGATGGGAAAGGATTAGACTCTGATGATTGAGACAGACAGCCAGGACCGTGCCACCAAAGCGAGCAATCGCGCAAAACGTCCGGGAGACACCCCCTAGAAATAATATCAGCAGGATTGCGTCGCGAATCAATGTGATGCCAGGTACAAGTTTGAGTGCGACGCTGAATTTCAGCAACCCTATTAGCGACGTATGTTTTCCAACGCGAAGACTGCGCATGAATCCAGTAAAGAGCCACCATAGAATCGGAATACAAATGTACATGTACATCCTCAATGAATGAATGAAGAGCAGGAATAATTTTAGACACAAGTCGCGATAATAACAAACAAGCGCAGAGCTCGATACGAGGTAATGACACTTGGCGCAGGGGAGCCACGCGAGATTTTGAACACAAAAGACGACAGGAAGCAGTAGCATCTTGATAAATGACTCGGACATACACACAACAGCCGAACCCTCTCTCGGAAGCATCCGAAAAACCATGCAACTGAACTGTAACCGCCTGATGGTTGCAACGAATAGATCGCGGGACCACTATTTTACCAATCAGACTTAATTTGTTACACAAAGAATGCCAATCCGACAGTGACTGACCGGAAAGCGGTTCATCCCAACTAAGCTTACAAAGCCAGAGTCGCTGCATGAAGTGTTTATACAAAAAGACAACTGGTCCGATTAAACCCAGTGGATCATATATTCTGGCGATTATTGAAAGAATTTGCCTCTTGGATATGCTATGAAGAACCGGAGATAGGTTGACATCAAACAAAAATGAATCAGCAGTGTTGTTCCAAAGAATGCCCAGGGTACGCACATTGTCCTGTTTATTTAGGGGTCGTGAAAGGTTGTGATGACTTGCGACCGCTGTGGGTTCATTTGATGCCCATTTGTGCAACGTGAAACCATATTGAGCAAGTAACGCACCTAGGTCGGATTTCAGATTAGTCAGATCGGGGATAGTGTCAGAACTCATCAGGGGATGAGTGTAGCGCATAAAATGCTCTTCGCAAGCCAACTCGCCATTAGGGGTATCGCTGGGGATCGTTTCTGCCTCCCAAAATCTCTCAAGAGATTGCAGGATTTGGCTGTCATTGTTCCTTGCCAAGAACGAAACAGCAGGACCCTGGGTGTGGCAGTGCTTGGGCAGATTGCCGGCCAAAATGTAACCCAGTTTTGTCTCCTGAATGATAGGGAAGTTGGGTCCGCGTGTGTACTTATTAGCTAATATTAAATCTAGATAAAATTGAGCCCCCAATAGTATGTCGATCTGCGAAGATATATTAAAATCTGGGTCGGCGAGAAAAATTTTATTTGGAATGTGGAACCGGTTGATGTCAAACGATATTGAAGGCAGATTATGAGTTAAGTTAGATAAGACGGCAAATTTGGCCTCGAAACTATGTCTCTGATAGCGAGACATAATACGCATAGAAACAATGTCAGTAGCGCAACACGCTGTGTTGCTTATTCCTGTAATCGGAATATTAGATCGGGTTAGTTTGAGGTGCAATCTTTTCGCAAATGATTTCGTACAAAAATTGATCTGAGACCCGGCGTCAAGAAGTGCGCGCGCCTTATGCCTATTGCCAGCCTGATCAATGACATATACAACTGCAGTGGATAAAAGTACATTGTTTTTACACTGTAATTTAAATGAGCAGTAGTTACTGCTGGCAGCTGCTGATTTCGGCACGTAATTAGCGTGCAGCAAGGTGTGGTGACCCTTTGAACAAATTTTACAAACCTGTTTACTTTTACAATTTGTTATCAAATGACCTGCTCTAAGGCAGTTAATACAACATTTATGGTTTGCCACCAATTGGTGCAAACCACCAAAGTGCCACCAAAGTGCTCAGCGGCACTTAATATGCGAAAATTATTGCACATGTAAAGCGGGTGATCAGATTTACAGCACACACATGAATAATGCCTTGCCGTAGCATGATAACTCTTAAAGGTACTGCTGCCAGCAGTATTTCTTAAACTACATTTCTCAAACTTATTGTTTGGTTTTACACTAGGTTTATTGAATTGCTGTCCGGGTTCAATTGGCATAGTATTTTCTAAAAGCTGTCGGCGCAAATTCAAAAAATGAGTAAAGTCTTGAAAACTAGGCAAGTTGTCAGGGTCTATAGACTCCTTCCAACGTTTTAAAGTGATAGGGTCAAGTTTAGTGGAAAGCAATTGTATAGTAATAAACTCAAATAGGTTTACAGACAGCTTCATTGCCGCCAGCGAATTAACAGAAGACGTTATAGTATTCGTAAACTCAGCCAAGCTTTGGACGGAGTCCTTTATTGTGGACTTAACCTGAAGTAGGTTCTGTACATAATATTTTGCTAATATAAATGGATTACTGTACCTATCGGACAGCAAGTTCAACGCTATTACATAATTCTCTTGACAAATTGGTAATGATTTAATTAAGTCTAATGGTTCACACTTCACCGATGAATGCAAGTAATGCAGTTTCTGTACTGGTGTTAAATCTGATCTTGAATGCACCAGATCATTAAAAATTGAATAGAAATGTTGCCACTCAAGTATGTTGCCTGAGAAGCAGGGCAAACTTATCGGTTTTAAATGCACAGGCGTCGATAGTACAGGAGGCACAGTCTGAGTATTAACAGTGTCAAGAAGTTGTAAAATGTTTGCCTCAGTTGAGTATATCATTTCCTCAACCTCGACTCGGTCTGCCTGAGCAGTGCTCACGTCTTTACTTATAAGCTCTATCTCAGACTGTACCTCGTCGTACTTCGAGGCTAAGCTCTTAAGACTTTCTAATCTCACAGTCAAAAAATGTTTTGTGGTTAAATTAATGTCAAATGAATTTACCGCGGATTGTATCCGCACTATCGCGGACTTTAATCCGCCTCTCTTTCTGGTCAGCACCTTGAGGCCTTCCTCAGACATTCTTTTACGCACCTTATTACTGTTGCTGGTGGTACCTGGTCAGCGACGTCCCGCAGCGTCGGCTCCTTGATGATGATGGTGAACAGCTGGCAAGATGACCACCTTGAGGCACTGCAGCCGGCAGGAACTTGCTATCACGTTGCCTGAAGACGACGAGCGAAATGGCGACGCAAATCACGCCACGGTCGCATTAGCTGACGTGCTAACTCGCCCGTGATGGCCAGAAAAAGATACAAAAGACATTAAGTGGAAATCCAGGTCCGGAGTGACCAAAAATATGGCTGATCCCGGCCCAAGTGGGCCGAAACAGTTTAAGAAAAGTAACGTTCCGCAAGTGCGGACCGGAAGAGTTAATTTGTTCAGCCCGAGCGGGCGAAAATTATGTATCTTGCATTAAATATTTGTCTGGTGGTCTTCCATTATGATTGAAGATGTTGTGTAGGATGTATTAAATTACATTAAGAAATAAGAGAAGTGGACTGTATACGAATAGTTTTAATAATTTGAATGATCACATTACAGCTGTAATAAATTGAAAGAAGGCTGGCTAATGCTGCATATTGAATTAATAATTAATAAATTTAGTTAAGAATCAAGTTGTGGCACTAGTTGGCCATGATAGAAAATAGTAAGGCCTAAGGCCTACATCTAATGTCGACACTAACTTGACGGAAAGGTCCGGCGAACCGAACGCCGAGATTACTGAATGTGCACTGGTCAAAGTACGATTACGCGAACGTTGATGAGATATAAATCAGATTAGCCAACCTAGTAAAATAAAATCATCATGCTACCGTCCAATAGTAATTTAGTAAATACTGAACAGAAACTATTCATGTTTGGTTTCTAATTAATTTTTAAAAGAAATGCAATGCAATAATGTTATTATCTTGGGGATTCGTAGTAGTATAAGAGGATTATACTAATTTAAAAATATTTGTTAATTTTGTAAAAAATCAGTAGCAAAATCTAACAATGTAAACAATTTTTTCAACCAATAGGAGTATGAGGCTTGCTGCCTTGACAACCAAACATTAACAGAAAAAGTCGTTAGTCCATTATTAGATCCGTTAATAGCCAGAATTATTTGAAATTGAAAGAATAAATCTACCTTACAAATTATAAAAGAAAAATGAACTCAGAGAGACAAATCAGATGTAAAGGAATGTGATAAGTATAAATTAACTTAAAAAACTAAAAATGAAAAAGGACTAGTCTACACTGTGACACTTTTCCACTCACTAATAAACTTAATACAAACACTCAATTAAAGAATAAACTAGTGACAATCAGTTTATATCTTTATTCACTTTTTAATTTATGGTGATCAAATTATTGGACATTGGAATCTTCTCTTAAAACGAACTATTAACCTATTCACCAACTTTGATCCAACACGTCATATAACCTAAGAATTAATTTATTAAGAAACTGTATAATATTTAAGTACGTTTTATGTGAAGAAATGTACTTTCTGAAGACCGTTTGTTAATTTTTCTGTAATCACAAGAACCCAACAGACTTAAAAATAACCAAAGAAAACATAGCATTGTATTCAACCAAACCCTGAACACTATTGCCAACCGCTGAGCAAGTAAAAAAACAAGAGCTGGAGCAAACATTATATTATAAAAATATTTCATTTTGTTTAAAAAGAAAGAACTAAAAAAAACACTAAAGAAATAATACAGTATTGACTATTCTTAATTGTATCATTAATTTATGTTAATATTACTGACATTTTATTCCTTAATATAGCCAAGGTAGAAATTTTTTACAAAAAAAAATAGAGGTTGGTAACCTCCTTTCGTTCCTTTATTTACGAAATTCAAATCAACTACAAGACAAAGGTGAGTTGAATTAAACAAAAATTAGGGAGAAGGAGAATTAAATAAGGAGAATAATTTTAATTGTTTTTAAAATAAAACAATTTGGCACCTTAAATCGGGAAATAAACAACATACAACATCAGTAAAATAAAATAAGGTAATAGATTGGCAAAGCAAGGTGAGGCTTCAACGGGTACGACTTCGGTAAGCTATAAATTGACGCAACCAATGTGTGGCTGGTAAACCGTACGAAGCAGGTGTATTATAAATTGGTACCGCAACTTGGGGCTTTCACGGGAGACAACAGAAGGTGCGTAATAATATCTGTGCACAATAGATCAGTGTCTATGTACCTAACAAGCATATTCCATATACTACAAGCACACACGTATTTTTGTTTTTGTTTCAAGTTTTTAACCACATATACACAAGTCCCGAATTACTTAGAGCCCCTCACTCTTATAGGATTTTCTTTACCCAGGAACTGTACACTCAACCAAGACATTCCTCCTCTGGGATGAGCTCTCTTCTCTGAAACATTCCTTCCTGGAGACTCACGTACCTGAAAATGTCTCTCTTATATATGATACCCTGAATATGAGAACTCTTTTCTATCACCAAGGACCGCTTTTTAATAAACTGATTTCCCTTCTATAAATTTTCTATTGACAGGATATTTCCAACACCAAACACTTGGTTTTTTACAATTGAAAACCAATGTTTTATATTTTCTAGTCTGACACACAAGTATGTGAGATCTTTATTACACAATTTTTAATATTTCTTAAAATATACAATAACCCTTCTTAGATGAAGTCAAGGAAAGTAGCAACAGCCCCATGTGAAATTGTTTTATATATATTGTAACATGATGTTTCCCTCAACATAAAGAATATACCTTAAAATAAAAAATTGTAGTATTAAAATAATGAAGGCCAAAACAATAATTGAGTAATTAACTTATATCATGAGATATAGATGTTAAACAATAAATATAAGATCATTGTACAATAAAATAATAAGACCAAACAGCATCCAACTAGTGAGGCTAGAAGTAGGAGAGAACTTATATTATTTCAGTGTATTCTTTTAATAATTTATAATCTAGCAGCGGCTACAATAAACAACGAAAATGCCAAGAAGAGCAACTTCAGCAAAACGGACAGCAGAGGCGGAAAAAGAACTAGGACATGCAAGAAAAGGAGGCGACACCTGTCGAAGAAATTGAAATACTATTACCGACAAAAGAGACGGACAAAACCACAGTGGCAATGCAAATAGCCTAATGGAATTCATGCAGGAGGCGTTTAAACAAATGAAAGCGTACATTCACCGAAACACAGAATCATTAGACAAACAAATGGAAAACAATAAAACGAAACACAGAATCATTAAAAAAACAAATGGAAAATAACAATGAAACACTTAACAAGAAGATGGACAGGAACACTGAAACACTCAACAAGAAAATTGAACAGAACAACGAAATGTTAAAACAGAATAATGAGACGATGAAACATCAATTAGAAGAGTATAGGGAGGAGATTAAACAAAGGATAATGGAAACTAATGAGAAAATAGAAAGGACCAATGAAACATTAATACAATTCCGTGAAGAAATTATAAATCAAATAAACAATGTCGAAGGCAACAGTAAAATTAGGGTTGAGATACTTCAACAAGAAAATCAGGAAAAATTAGAAAAATTGCAAGACAAGATAGAGGAACAATATGACCAGATAGGGAATAACCTGGAACAAGTACAATATCAGGTAAACAACAATAAAGAGAAAATAGAAGAAATACAATGAAAGGAATTGATTAACATCAGGGAAGAATTAGAAATACTGCGAAACAGACCGATAAACTACACACATGTACCACTAGGAGAAAATAGAGATACAATCAACTTTAAAGAATATCGAAGGAACCCCCTAAAATTCCTGGAGAGATTGGAAGAATTATTTAAGAGAAATATGGAAAACCGGTAGCACATGATAACAAATCTTTTAGATGAGACTTTCAAGAATATTACAGATAATTGGTGGACGGCAATAAGGAATGATGTCCACAATTATACCGAATTTAAACAAACCTTCAAAACCAAATACTGGTCGGAGTCTATACAAAATATCGTCAGGGATAACTTATGCAATGGCAGGTATGACTCAACGAGAGGCCAAACACCGACAGCCTACTTTTTGGGTAAAGTTTGTGTAGAAAGACACCTAGAACCAAGAATCCCGGAAGAATGTCTGGTAACTAAAATATCGTACCATTTCGAAGAAGTGGAAAAGTGAAAACGATCGGCAGAATGGAAGCTTTTTTTAAAGCCATTGTATAGGTATCCGCGTCACGGTTATTATTAAATATAATTTACCTGTGAGTGCGCACTCGACACTTGTTGACAACGTACTGCACAGTTTACTTGATCGTTCTCGACTGTTATGTTGTGGCGTGTAATCTATGTTCGTGTTATCTATAATTTTATCATACAGTATATGTGATTTGAACTCTAACTGTTCATTTAATATATTGTTAGGATCCTTTTTCCGCGTACATTAATCATACTTGTGGGACATGTATATGAATATTTCTGTGTACTTTTAATATTTTAACGAAGTCATAATCGACTGATTTTATTATACTCTGATGATGGATTGAAATAATCTGAAATGGGTTAGTATAAGAAGAAAGAAGATAAGCAGTCACAAAGACGGTCAAGGTAAATTATATTTAAGAATGTCCAAACCCTCTTGGAGAGTTACGAGCAGGAGGATTATTATAGAAGAAATCGCAGGAGCCCCGAGAATCAAAACAAGTGGCGGAATGAACAGAACCGTGATAACAGACAGAGAGTCAATTATGCAAGAGCCAATAATAGTAATCAAAATCCACAAAACAACCGATTCTGAGGTCATAGAAGAAAATTTAATAACGAACAGACCTACAGAAACCAATACTAAAGAGATGAAGACAACCGACGTCCCCAAAGGAGTTGAAGTGAGGAGAATCGACGATCTAGAAGCTGGGACAGAAGAAGAGATGTACCCTCCGAAAACCAGCAAAGGAATGACCAAGAGCAACCAATAAACAATGACGGGAGTAGGGGAAACGGGAATCCACAGTGAGAACACCGGATAGCCTGTCACTGCAAGCAAACACGGGGTCGATCAGAACGATAAAAACGTACAACCAAACTGAAGAACCTATAACAATGATTCGGAACTACTATTTAAAATATATCCAATCTGATTAGTTAGAAGAGAGAACAGTGGAGGAGGCAAAACCGAATAGTGACATAATATACGTTAGAGTAGAACTACAAGGGGTGCTGACAGAAATAATGATAAGACACGGGAGCGAATATTTCTTTAATAGATAAAATCGAACTGAACAGGATACAGGAGGCAAACACGGAGAAAATACCCACTCTGCCGGGTAAATTGTAACGGTACAAACATGAAGGTTTGCAATATAAAACTTTCTCATTGTATTTAACCAAAGCGTAATAATGGGTCGCCGACTATAGCTCCGTGTGCGGTACGGAATGGTACAGGAATGTAGAAGTTATCAACAAGGGTGCGCATTCACGCATACACGCGCACAGGTCGGCCAGCTTTCCCATGAATATGTCACGAACGTATAAATTCCTTCTCGCCTAGTGCGCAGAGAACAAACGCTGTTGTCCTACAACTGTGGAACCGCATGGTTCATAGTAAAAGGCTCACAAGCCGAAAATTCGAATAAAAGTAAACGTGTGATTAAAATACGTAAAAATGTAAAACTTGTTTAAGTACCAACAGTGAAACGTTAGACAACAATAAGTGACCAAAATTTAATTAGTTGAGAACATATTATCGGCAGTGAACGAAACCATGACAGTGCGAACGTAATTGGAACGACCTCAGGAACAATGAAATGGACTAGCTTCACAACGTGGCGGAGACAGTATCAGTAAAGTAAACCGACAATCTAAATTACAAACAAAATAAAGTAAAAAAGAAAAGATAAAATTTATATAATGAATAAAGAGATATCTCAAGTTTAATAGGGTAGAATGCGTGAGAGTATGAATGAGCGAAATGCTGGGTTGCTTTTAATTAAAAATTTAATGATTAAGTTTTAGAATTATTAATAAATTTAACAAATGATGTAATTATAAGAAATAAGAGATAAGTTTATTTCAATCAGATGGGGTCGTCACCTCAATATTTAATTGTGCGTAAGTGAAATGTTAGCAAATAGAGAAGGAGAAGAGATGAAAATACAATAAAATAATGTTTGATATGAACTTATAAATAGGTACTGTTTATTTGTATTGACCTATTTTTCTCTGCCGAGTACACTAGACGACACCTTGTTTAATTTTCACATGAACATCAAGATTTACAATTGACGTCCAAATAAAGATAAGACAATGCAGAATTAATCATTAATTACAGATTACTACTGCAAATGGCGCCCGTAACAGTGACGTTGTAAATTAAAATTAATTTACAACCTAGTCGAAATGGCAGAGAAAAATACGAATGCAAATTTATGTGAGAGTGTAGAGGGGGGGGGTCAATATTAAACGTTACACAAGACAGTTAGTACCGACAAATATTAACGAGAGTGTAGACGAAATAACAATTGAAACGGTAGACGCTAAGAGTAGTAAAATCAATAATGTAGAAGTACTTAGTCAATTAGCGTTGTTTATGGAAATGATGAGTAATAAGTTTGACCAACAAAATACGAATTTGAACGAATTTAAAACTGAAATCAAATCAAACATAAATGCAAATAGCGTAGAAATGAATAATAAGTTTGACCAACAAAACACGAGTTTAAATGAATTTAAAACTGAAATGAAATCAGAAAATAATAAGCTAAACACGAGTTTGAATGAGTTACAGTCAGAGATAAATGAAATAAATAGTAAATTTAACAAACAAGACGAAAGGTTAGTAGACATAAATAACGAATTTGCGAACATAAGAAGCGAACTAAAAATGAGTGATGTAAATATGAACAGCCGATTGGAAAGTAAGAATGAGACTATAGCGGGAGTGAAAAGTGAGATGACTATAAATGTAAACCAAATACAAACCGAGATGAAGAATGATATAAAAACAATTAACGAAAAGAAAAAACGAGAAACTGATAGAGACAAACAAAAAATCTGACGTGTTAACAAATAAATTTAACGATAAATTTAAAAAACAAAATGACAAAATTAACAGTAATGTTCAAGGAGTAATTGATGAGTGTGAGCGAATTAAAAAAGCAAATAAAAGACAAGAAAATATTAATAGTGAATTCAAAAGCAACATCGAACAAATTGATACGATTAAAAATAGCGTAACTAATTTAAAAAGTAAACAAACAGAACACGAACAAGAAATAGTTAAAGTCACAGAGGATCTAAGCTTAGCAATTAATCAAAGATTAACAAATGTGAGCGAAAGAGTGAATATCGAAGTTGAGTTAGGTTATTTCAGTAATGAACTTAGGGGGGTGAACCCCATACAATTTTTAAACTCAATAAAAAGTTTCAATAAATATAACAAAGAAAGTTGGGAAATAAAGTTGGTACGATTTTGAAATATTTTAAAGGGGATGCTAAAATTTGGGCGGACGCTCATAATGATAACTGGGCAGATTTTAATGAATTCGAATGAGCATTTAAAAATAAATACTTGTCAGAAGAAAAACAAGAGGGTCTGCGTAGCACCATAATGGGGTGGGGCAATTTTAATATTAAACATATGAGCATTACTGCGTATATAACGCAACTATATAGCCAGGTTAAATATTTAGAACCACCAATGCCCTTGTCATCTTTTATAAGATATGTTAGTAAACACTTACCTAAAGACATGCGATCCACAATTAGAACCCGGGAGTTTACCGATATAGCTGAGTTAGAAAAAATATTAGAAGCATACCAGAGTATGAAAGAAGAAGAAGACAATAAATATCAAAATATCACTATAATATTGACGACTCGGAACACAAAGTTTTTTATAAGTAAAAACGTAAAGTTTTACCTTACAGCCTAAACCGGCTTTCACCTATAGAAGGCTTCATCAGAGGCTGTCGTTAGTAGCGCTGCTCGTCTTGTTGTTGGCGACGAGAAAGTGTTTCGAAAGATTGAAGCTGTGTGTGTGCGGTGAGATGTGTTCGAATAATGCGTGCGATTTGAATTGTGTCTGTTCGTTTAGGATGTCGTTTTTATTTGTTTTTGTGTGTTTGTATATTTCTAATTGTTCTAGAGTGTCTAGTTTTCGGCCTTTTGTGTGTACGTGTAGTATGTTCATGTTATTGTCGATGTTTTTATATGTGTGGTTTGCTTCAATGAGGTGGTTTGCGAAGGTAGATTCTGTAGTGGTGTGGAGTGCTTTTGTGTGTTCAATGTATCTCTGTTTGAAGCTACGTCCTGTCTGGCCTATGTAGAATTTACTGCAATTTGAACAATTTAGTTTATATACACCGGGTAGATCGAATTTGCTTTGTGCTTTGGGCATGCGTTTTGATAGTGTGTGTTCTGTTTTGTTAGTAGTTTTGTAAGCGATTCTGTATCCTGCTTTTTTGAATTTGTGGGCAATTTTTTCTGTTTGTTTGTTGATGTACATCATCAAACATCAACAAACAAACAGAAAAAATTGCCCACAAATTCAAAAAAGCAGGATACAGAATCGCTTACAAAACTACTAACAAAACAGAACACACACTATCAAAACGCATGCCCAAAGCACAAAGCAAATTCGATCTACCCGGTGTATATAAACTAAATTGTTCAAATTGCAGTAAATTCTACATAGGCCAGACAGGACGTAGCTTCAAACAGAGATACATTGAACACACAAAAGCACTCCACACCACTACAGAATCTACCTTCGCAAACCACCTCATTGAAGCAAACCACACATATAAAAACATCGACAATAACATGAACATACTACACGTACACACAAAAGGCCGAAAACTAGACACTCTAGAACAATTAGAAATATACAAACACACAAAAACAAATAAAAACGACATCCTAAACGAACAGACACAATTCAAATCGCACGCATTATTCGAACACATCTCACCACACACACACAGCTTCAATCTTTCGAAACACTTTCTCGTCGCCAACAACAAGACGAGCAGCGCTACTAACGACAGCCTCTGATGAAGCCTTCTATAGGTGAAAGCCGGTTTAGGCTGTAAGGTAAAACTTTACGTTTTTACTTATAAAAAACTTTGTGTTCCGAGTCGTCAATATTATAGTGATATTTAGTTAAGTAACGGACACGTCATGGACAACGAAATCCAAGAATAAATATCAATTTAGAGAAAGAGAGGCGAGGCCAACGAATACCGAATTATGCCAACCAGACCATTTTATTAGACATGATAATAGTATGAGTAGGTCAGAGGGGGGTACGTGGTTATGTCCAAACCCTAATTGTAGAGCTAGTAACTATAATGGTTCTCGAAATCAGTGTTATAGGTGTAGGGGTCCTAGGGGTGGTGCCCAAGGGGGAGTAGATAATTATAATAGAGGTTTTGATAATAGTGAGTATAGTAGATGGGAGAATTATGGTAACGAGTTTAGAGGGAATAATAGAGGGAGAGGTTTTGCCAATAGTAGGGGAATGCCGGGAGGTATGAACCACAGAGGGAGAGGGGGATATGTTAGTAATATGAATGAGACTAGGGGTACGGAAGTATTTTCCAATAATCATGATAGTAGAGTAGATCATAGGGGGGCGTACAACGAACCACCACCTCCAGCACAGTTAAACTAATGAGGACGGTTGAAAAGAAAAGTCCCCAGCCGTCTAGTAGTAACATAACAATAGGGTCACTTATTACAAATATACATAACGAATTATCGGAAGAAGAAGTAGAGGAGAACGGTAGTAACTTTAGCATGGCTGAATTCGAAGCCGAAGTATTCAATTCCAAGTACACTTTTCTAGTAGATTTGTGCCGCGATTTCTCAAGGAAATCGGGCGTATGCATAAAAAGAGAATTTATTAATATAATTGCGATTTATTCATTCAGCGTCGTTCTGTGTTTACCGTGTGTTACCGCGGAGTTGAGGCATGCCCGCGCGATCTGTGGGTGAATACTTGTAATTAGGTTTGCTGATCAGACTCGCGGACTGCACGTTCGGGTCAGTCAGTGGCCGGCTACACAAGCGAAAACTGCGTCTCTTTCAGCAGCGTGGAGTTTCTTTAAATTGTTCTTTTGTCTATTCCATTATGGCTAAGTAAATGCCCATAGACCTTCGGTAAGTACTCTAAGTATATATTATTCATTTTATTGCAAAAAGTTTAAATTTAAACCATAATTGACTTGGATGTGAATGGATAAAAGGTTGAAGCATGCCGCGTGGCCGTAAATTTAATGTATGTTCATTGTCAAGTATTTAATTTATTTTAAACACTAAAACAGCCTATACCTTGTATTTTGTAAATACTAATTGTCTATGTAAAAAGAGGTGTAAGAGATTATATAATTTTGTGGATCTCGGAAACTTTGATGGATTGTCTGTGTGAGCACGTGGTGTTATAAGCTGAATACCTGTCTGAGAATGTTAACTTTTCATACCTATGTAAGGGTGCATTATAAAATTATATCAAATAATGAAGCATTGAGGCCTTGTGTGTGATCTAGTAATTTAAAAACAAACAGTGAAAATGTTAAACGTGTTATAATGAACATAGTGCAATTGGTTTGGTGTGGCATGTGTGTGTTATGGTTTAGTGGTCAGTCAATTAATTATTATTAATGTCCAGGGTTCCTGATGTAGTCGAAGATGTGACTCCAGCATGGTGTAATTCTACCTTCACCATGACCTGAACACCTTTACACTCTAGTTCCTCGGCTGCTGGAAGAGACACCACTGTAAGGCATGCCACTGTAACCACCTGGACCAAATGAGGTGATATTTAAGCAATTTTTACTTACACTAGGCCTCTACAGCAAACACCATGTTTTGTGCATTTAACCATCCATAAAAAACTCAAGTTATACTTCATTGTGCTCATGTCCAGCTGGACAGAATTTTGGCTGCAAACTTTCAGTGAAATTGTGATCATAATGTAATTACGCTCCAAATTAATTGTAGGCCTGGTCGCCGGCATGTGTCCGGCGGACATTAATTTTATGCTTTACGTTTTTTAACTGTGATTCTGAAGGGCATTGTACAAGTTTATGTGGGATCGTTATTTTATTTATGTAACTTGGAGCAGTTTGTAATGGGCTAGGCTAGACCGGCTGGTCTAGTTTCGTTTATAATCTCAGGTCTTTCTGCTTATTTTGTTTTTAATTCATTTCACAAAAGCGTTGGGGGTTTTCTTATTCTGCAATCACGGCTGGTTAACCTTTTAAAAATCATCGAATCTGGGATAGTCACCTGTTGGTGCAGTTCCATGCAAGCTACCGGACATGTTACCCTATGTCGGGTCACGCTCTGGAACATGTCAGCAGCCGGGTCAATCCAGATTTTCTTTAAATTTATACATCACAATTTTCATAAAACTATACAGGCTGTACTGGCACTTTAAATGTGTAATTGTATTTTCTGGCCAAGTCAATTCAGATTGTCTTTGAAATTTATAAATTTACAATTTTTATAAAACTATACAGGCTGTGCTGACACTTTGAATTTGTAATTGTATTTTTTGATATTATGGGCAATCCAGTTTTCCTTCAGGTTAATACATTGTTTTGATAAAATTAGCCAGGCGGTTACAGGCCTTTTAAAATTATAAAATGTTTGTGATAAGAACATGCTGTTTACTAGGCTTCTGTATTTCTATTTGTATCTGTGATGTATATGTATGTGTTTTAAATTATGTGTTATCTTTATGTCAGGTGTTATGTAAAAAAAATGATATTTGAAATATTTGGGGTTGTGATATTTAAAAATTAATGAATTTATGATATATGAATATTCAGGAAAATTATAAATATTGTAACAGTCTGTGTGCGGGGTATTTAGATTTGGTAAACGTACCCCTTATTATCGTCCTTCTGACAGAAACGAAAAGCCCCACTGTTGTGAGCGTCACTTTGTAAGAGAATCTTTATGTGGGTTGTAAAAATTAATAATTAGTGTTATTTGTGTGTAATAGGTCAAATTGTAACTTCTCTTACCATTTACGGGTAAACCGTATCTCTCTCCGTTCGATTCAAATGTTGCTGCCTCGCCACCTGATTGGCGCACGCCTTACTGCAGTGTCGACTTGGCCAGCGTCTTGCTTTGACGCTTTCACTTCAATATACTCTTATTTATTATTGTAAATTATTTGAATCAAACATACAGAGTTGCAGAATGAGAACATTTATTGACACTTTAGAAGATTTCAATTACCTTATGATACATCAAATTTATTTTTTGCACCGGCTATTACACTTGTTCGGTTGGTACTTGCTCAGTCACAGTGTTTTGTACACAAAACCGTCTCGTCGGTTAACGTTAGTTTACGATTAAAATGTTTTTTCTCAGGGGTGTTAATAAGTCCTTTCGGCTACAGAAATATTTACTTACGGCTAAGACACACAAATTTATAACAATCCTTAATACTAGTTACACAAAAAAATTAATATCTTATCCTATTCAAGTAAGTAATTACCAATGAAACTTAGTAAAATTTTGGGTTAGGTTTCGTCCATTAGAAAGGTTTGTTAATTATTTATTATATTTTGCTTTTAATACTTATTACCTGATTAAAGTTTAAATAGTGATTTTAACAATGCATTTAGTTCTAAATCGGAATAGTGATCAGTGAAGTGAAATAGTTATTTATTAATTTTGACCAAAAAATTTTGAATTCGATAATGGGATTATGTTTATACTCATCGATTTTCCGCTGAAGATCCGGCGATGTCGTCTTCTTCTTACGGATAACTCCTGAGATGTCGTCTTTTTCTATTCTTCAGAAGTTTATTTCTCTTGTCCCGACGGTTTTCCTCGCAGACTCCGGCCTCGCACTCCTTCTGTGATCGTCCGTCTTCTTCTATTGATCTATGTCCCGATGATCTTCCTTCGGGATCCGTCGTCGTCTCTTCTTCGCTGCGTCTTCCCGGCTTCCTCGGATAATTATGGTTCGTTGATAATTTTTATTACAAAAAATTTTATTCAGGATTCCCTGGGCTGTTGTTATTATCTTCTTTTGGTTTAAATTAAGTTAAAATTCACTTTAGTAATAAAATTTTAGTGTGAGAGCTACTCGATCCACTCTCGGCGTCGGTCAATAATACAATAACGAAAATCTAACGGTTTTTTGGCAATAAATTTCTGGTTGCTATGGTTACCTAATAAATTATGCTAATTCTCATTGGCCATTAACTTAAGTCATTGTTATGTTTTAACGTCTTTTTTAGTCTAATTTTACCAAAATGTCTTCAAATGAAGATTTCTATCTTATACTAATAGCTAGGGTTATTACATGAGTACCATTGTTCATAATTTTTCATGATGATCATTTTGATACCCCTCATGTACACTTTTGAATAGCTAATTACATTTTTATTATTTTTTCATATTTATATTTTACATATATTTTATTCAAAATTGGTTGTTATTCATATATTTTGGTATTAGGAATACTCACTTAATTTGTTTAACCATTTGGTATACTCTGCTTCAATTTTGGACTATTATTTGTTCTCAAATCTACTAAATTTTTATTTAACAGTTAGGCCTAGAGCCTAGATTTTTCTCTACTGCTATCTAAGATTTCTTAATAACATATTACCTTTATACTTGGTAATTCTAATACAATTTTATAAACAAAACAAGCAATAAACATCAGTGTTCCTAACTCCACCTCTTATTATAAAAATATTCCTTGCCAGGTTCAAGTCTGAAATTAAACTTCTAACTAGTTTTCTGTTTTTTACTATTATCTTGCTTATCTTATAATCTACTACATTCTATGGTTTTTTGAACAATAACAAAACTCTTATAATACTACTGTTCAACTGTACCTTACACGATATGTCTTACTTACTAATCCCTTCACTTAAATACAGTGTCTGTCCTTCTTATTTTACTATTCATTCTAATAACTTAATTTTTACCTTATTTTATAATTCTTACTTCCTATTACCTAAATTCATAATAGCACAATCAGTTTAATCTTACTTGCTAACATAAAGTTTATCAAAGATTGTTTAGCTATTTTATTATAGTCTGCTTATAAAAGACTTTCTTCTGCACACCCACTGCACTTTTCCCTTCCTAGAAGGTTTCTTTATTTATTATCACTATCACTTTTTTTCATTACATGCTATACCTAGCATTTCACCACTTATTTATTTTTATACACATTTTTAATTCACTCACTTATTTATTCACACGGTTTGTCTGATTATTTTGATATCACTGTGTGATTATGGGTCATGAATAACTAGTTTACTTTCAAATCACTCTGATCACTTTTGGTTATTACTTAATTATTGCTTTTGTTTGGCTCAAAGCATCTTTTATTGGCTCTGACTATTATTATCACTATTAATTTGGGTATGGTTAGTTTCTAACTCCCTACCTTATATTATAAGAGTACGTTCCTTTACCAATAAAATATACATGACATTATTATTTTCCATTAACCTTATTACCCTAGGTAAATCTCATCTACACTACAATTACATCAGTTCATTTGTTAAGCTACAGAATAATGGTCATTATTTGGGATTATTTGATTACACTTAGGTCTCAACTGCTTCTTCATTGTTTCGTGGTTCCTTTGGTATTTATCCGATCTATTGTGTCAGGTCATTGTCAGGTTAACAGTCATTTGGGTTACTGGGTTATTGATCGCTGAGTTTATAAGTTTTTGCCTCTTATTCTTATCTTCAGCTTTTTATTTTTATAGTTAAATATCACTGGATCTTCACTACCTTATGTCATGTTACAATATTGTTACAACACAAACAAGCCACCCCAGTACCAGGGATAAAAAAGATGATAATAAATATAAATATACTTCATATTAAATAAAATGATTAAATATAAATAAAATATAAAGACGGTGACACGACAAACGACGACATGACCTAACCCAAAGTGATTGACCAAACAAACAGGAAACGACAAAGAAGGGAAAAAACCGAAACCAAAGAAGAATAAAGACAATTGAAGGAAGTGAATGAATTCATACAACCAAATAAAATAAAACCAAACGAGAAGGGGAGAACCGAATTAAAATGAAGCCAATTGAAAATGAAGGAGAAGAAGAAGAAAAATGAAGAGGCAACGACGTGAAACCAAGGGATAAGAAACACCACAAATATAAAAGGGAGAAATGGTACACTCAAGTATAATATTGGGAATAAAACCAATAATTATACAATACCAGAAATAAATATTATTCTCAATGAAATAATTCATATAACTGTTTTAACCAAAACAGTAAAGTAATATTATAAAAAGAAAAGTACACTAACCCAAAAATTAGAGTTAGATATAGTAAAAATCTATAGAAAAATAACATTAATAATACTGTGTATAATTTGTAATGAAAGAAATAGTGAGAAAGTGACAAAGAGAAATAATTATAGGGATTACCCACTAAGAAACACTAAATGTAAACAGTTCAAAAGTGCAATAGTGAAAGTGTGAAACCCCAAAAATGGCTAGCAACCATATCAATGATAATAAGACGCTCAATAATCAATAAGAACCAATAATTGATTAATAGTGAATCCAATAATAATTAAGAGTAAGGTTTTAATGATAGCATTAGATGTAAGCACTTCATAATGTGAAATAAACACTGAAGAGTGATGAGAAAACACTGTGTGAGTAAAAGTGATACGAATTAGTAATTAAAAATATAAAGTTTTAATAATAATAGTAAATGTAAACAATTAGGGATATGAAACGAACACTGGAAAGTGATAATAACATTGTTAATTAAGAGATTTAAGATTAGTTGTAAACGACTGTATTTAAAAGGGGAGTATCCCATGTAAAGATAAACAGCTAGTATTAACATGGATTGAGAGTAGAGTTTAATTAGGAAATAAGCAAGTAATAATAAATAAATAAACACCCCAGATTGTAAGGGAAAACCAATTGTTCAAAAGGTGATGTTAGTCAACACCCAAAAAATAGTAATTAATGAATTGAGTTGTAAACAAACTTTACTTAATAATGGTAAAATAATTGTATAATTATATTTATGAATAGGGTATGACTGAAGAATTTGTACAGAGCATACGCCTAGATGTTATGTTTTTAATTGAGGAAGAATAGGGAGTGGTAGCCATATTATTAACAAAGGCAAAATAGATGATTAAGAAGTTAAGACAATACAAGTCTAATTACAATAGAAAATCAATAAAGGTAGAAAATAACAGAACCATTAATAAAACAAAATACGTTAGAATAAATGAGACATCATTTGTATAAATTCAGTAAATATAGTCAATGGCTACTAGTGCATCTGAAATGCCTAACTGTCAAAACCAATAATTACAAATTGTATAAAATCCACAAGGAAATTAACAAATCTAAGGCAAGTAACTAGCCAAAAATAATGTATAAATCATTTTAAAAGAAAAATGTTACAATAAGAGCTTAAATTAAAAGAAATATGTAATTATCAAATGTTAACATAATTAGACAAAAGTTAATATCTAATAGAACATGACCTTATGAGGTATTATTTTAATCTTTGAAAGGAAATAAATACAATAGCGATAATATCTAATACTCAGGACGAAGGAAGACAGAAGAATAACATCAATCAGAAAATATATAGTAAATTTGAATAAACATTCAAATATGATAACAATGCTTATAATCTCGGCCTTAGCCAATCAAAGGGTTTTGGTTTCCAAAAAAACTAATTAGTTGGTTACTAATTTTCCGTTAATTTGGAGTACTCGTAGAATGACGCTTGGGTAGTAGGGACGCAAGATTTTGTATGACAGAAATTTTACTTTAAAATGTTTAAAAATTAATCAAAATCCAAAAACATGTACCAGTGAGAAGGAGATGAAGAGGATTAACGTTTAACTGATGTCCAGGAATTAAATAAATGAAAATTAAGAGCAGAAATTCCCAAGACTAATTAGAAAAGGACGCTAGCAACCTAAGTCACTCAAAATTGATGAATTTTCCATATCCAAAGGACAACGAACTATCACAAACCTTCTGAACTGATACGTATCATTTAAATACCCTAATCCCAGGAATAAAAGCACTTTAAATATTTCTCATATCAATACAAACTCTCACTATGAATTAAAAATAATTTTCTTTCAAGGATTGAATAAAATAAACTTACGTAGAAAAACTTGTTAACTAAAAAATAACCTCGCACAAAGTGGCGAACTTTTGTAACAACTATTACTACACTGCAGAACAATTTGTAGACACACTGTATATCATATAAGTACGGAGAATATACGGTAGTGTACTTTTTTATTGTAACCATATTTAATGTTTTCTTTATAATCTAAAGAACTCCAGATTTTGGACGAGTTGACATATAATGTACAAACAGTAGCCATAATGGCGTCAGAATAGCTTGCTCAAAACCAATTTCGTCAGCTTGAGATAATGTGTTTCATGTTTTATGTCGGGGCAAAGTTATTGATTATTAATTTATAATATTATTGTCACATGAATTAATTACCAAACTATCATTAAAGAAACAGTACAGAGTGTAACTATTGTTTTATTTCATAGGACTTTGTATTATATATGTGTGTGTTAGCGAACTTACAGATCAGACACCTAGCGCTTCGCTATCTGTGCAATACAGTAAGCTGTACAAAGGCGGGAACCGATTCGAATGCTCCAGCCGTCACCGCTGAAAACACCATACTAACATATTAATTCATAAATTTAATTGTTTTCAACAAACAATTTGGCGCCACCCGGGATTAAAAACCCCTATGAAATTACAGGTAAGGTTTCTACTAGGTTGTACTGATAATTGTGACAACGCTACGGACTTCGTTAGCAACAACCATTAATGTAACGACAGGTGTGAGACGAACACACCACACTATCACTTAATACACATACCATACCATATAAACGTCTTTTACAGAGACGACCAGAACTCTTCGTTACAATATGTTGTGAAAGAAATGATGATCAAGTTTGGAATTCTGATAAATATTTAAGAAATATTAATATAAAATTATGTGAATTATGAAAACATAGGAAATAATAAAAGATGTTATTTGTTCGTTAATAGAGAGTTTTAATTGCAAGTCCCATCTCACTGGACCCAGCACACTTTATGCTTCTTCTAGGCCTTCTGCCTAGTCCTAAATATCTAGTAACCTCTTAAAAAAAAAATTATAAAACACAAGTGATAAAAAAGAGGGGTTACAGATTCAGGGAGTGAGATTACCGCAATGGATGATAGAATTTTTGAAAAAATAAAGAATCAGACCACTGAAACCATTCCACACCTACCAGTATTGGGAATTAGCGTTATAGGCGTAACAGGTGTTCGGAGTAAGAGAGTGACTAGACAAATAATGTTACAGCTAACAATAAATGAACACAAAATAAATGTACCTTTTTAGTAATTCCAGGTTTGAATATGGGTGCGATAATGGGAAATGATTTTATAAATAATTTTAAAGCTGAATGAAATTATATACACAAACTATGAAATTAAAAAATGAAAACGATATAATTGAAGTACCATTGACGAAGAGATGTGGAAATGAAAGCATTAAAAATAATTAGTAAGGGAATATTAGTATCTGACAATGAAATAAATGAATGTAGACCCTTGATGATCAATTATTGTAATTTAAAGGTAAATAAGCATGAATTAACTAAAACTGAAGATAGATGGGGTGAAAGAATGAATACAATTCTATATCAAACGGGGGAGTTTAGTTATCAGGACAGGGAGAGAATAGTACAGGTAGTAGATAAAAATAAATTAGTTTTTTCCAATAAACTCGGTCTAGTAAAAGGTTTTAGCGGTAGGTTAATTGTTAAAGAAAAGACACCTTTCGCACCTAAAGCATACCCAGTACCATACTCTAAAAGGGGATTGGTACAAGAAGAAATAAACAAAATGTTAGCCGAAGGAATAATAGAAAAATCCACCTCAGCATACTCCAACCCTTTAGTAGTGGTGACTAAGAAAGACTTATCAATAAGACTCTGTTTAGACGCTAGACAAGTAAACAAAATAATTATCCAGATAGAGAATCACCAGAACCAGTGGGAGAAATTTTGCAGTAGTTTAGCAGTACCAAATACATCACAACGTTGGACTTGACGGCTGGGTACTGGCAAATAGAATTGGAGGAGGGATCCCGAAAGTATGTGGCCTTTCTGTATAATGGAAGGAATTATCAGTTTTGTAGATTGCCTTTTGGACTGAACGTAAGTGTATCAATCTTTATTAAATGTTTGGACTACGTGTTAGGGAGAGAAATTTTAGAGTTTACCACTGTGTATGTGGACGATATAGTAATAACTTCACCAGATATTAATACACATTGTGAGAGATTAGATAGAGTGTTAAGCAGATTACATGAATATGGAGTAACTGTTAAATTTAAAAAGTCAGAGTTTTTAAGGGAACAGGTCAATTTTTTAGGCCACATAATTTCACCTTAGGGCATCAGTACAGATCCTAAAAAAGTAGAAATAATACAAAATTTTCCAGCACCCAAGAATATTAAACAGCTGCGAAGTTTTTTAGGCCTGTGTAATTATTATAGGAAATTCGTAGAAAAGTATTCATATTTAACCGTACAACTGGGACACTTATTAAATAAGGGTAATCAATGGCAATGGGGTTTACCAGAGCAAACTACCTTTGAACAAATAAAAAATAAATTTTTAACCACTGTCATATTAGCTCATCCTAATTTTATGGAACCATTTTACATACATACCGATGCATCCGACATAGCCTTGGGGGTAGAACCATTTCAATTGGATAGGGAAGGTAATCATAATGTGATAGCTTTTGCCAGTAGATCCTTGGTAGCTAGTGAAAAGAACTACACTATAACAGAAAAGGAAGCACTATCGATAGTTTTCGCCTGTATAAAATTCAGAACATATTTGTTGGAAAATAAAATACTCATAAGGTGAGACCATCAAGCTTTGACATTTTTAAAAAACTGTAAACTAACACATGGTAGATTAGTGCGATGGATGTTAATATTACAAGAGTATGACAACCATAGAATACTGTAGGGGTAAAGAGAACGTAGTAGCTGATGTCCTATCTAGAACTGATTTTAATAATAATATCCATGTAGATACAGCAAACACCTATAAAATATTTGTAATCAAAAAAGTGGAGGGGTTAGGTATGAAAAAATTAATGCACAACCTAGCGGCAGAACAAGAAAAAGATCTAGAACTTGGTAAAATAATAACAGCATTAAATAAGATGCCAAATACACCTAACAAATGGGAAAAACATTTTAGCTTGTATGATAAACATTTATTTCACCGAACAAACGATCAAGGTGACGATTGGAAGTTATGCGTTCCTAAGTTTTTAATATCCAAAGTAGTGAAAGATTGTCATTTGAGATATGGGCACGTAGGTCCCAAGAAATGCAGTGACATATTAAAAGAATCATGTAAATTTAATAATATGGAAATAACCGTGCGTAAAATGTTAAAAACATGTGAAATTTGTCAAAAAGCCAAAATAAATAATCGTAAACAGGAGGGGTTAATGCAACATGTAATACCAGACAGTCCTTTGGTGATAGTTGCCGTTGATTTATATGGTCCACTACCCAAGAGTTGAGGCGGAGTGACTTATTTGTTTGTTATAAATAACATTATAACGAACAAATAATGGGGGGTAGCAGTAGATGTTTTTACTAAATTTGTAAAGCTGTACCCTGTAAAAAGGGCTACATCTCTGATATTAGCAAAAAAGATAGTAAATGAATACATTGCTGATGGGTAGACCTAAAATAGTATTATCGGATCATGGGTAGCAGTTTACCAGCAACACTTGGAGGGAAACGTTAGGTTGGGAGAATATTTTAGTTAAACATACATCAGTATATCATCCCCAATCAAACCCTAGTGAGCGTGTTATGCGGGAATTAGGGCGTATGTTCAGAACATTTTGCCATCAAAAACATTCATTATGGGCCACATCTGTAAATAAAATAGAAGGGTACATTAACTGTAGCCTACATGAATCCACAAGTTATAGTCCTCATGAGTTAATGTTTCAGAGGAGGCCATCACGCATAATAGAGGAATTAATAAAATTTCCGACACGGACTAAGTTACCACATGGTAGGAAGCTGGTGCTTGCCAAGGAGCAGCTCTTAAGTAAAGCGGAACAACGGAAACGAAAGCATGATAGAAATTTAATACCCGTCAAATATGGGGTAGGGCAACTAATATTAGTAAAAAACCATGATCAATCATCGGCACTAGATAAAGAGATAAAAAAGTTCTTCTTGTTATACGCTGGTCCATATGAGGTTAGCGAAATAAAAATGGAAAATGCTTATGTATTAATAGACCCACAAACCAGAGAAATAAAAGGAACGTATAATGTGACCCAATTAAAGAAGTATTATCTATCTGAGTGATGTTAGGTATTTTTTTTTATTCAGAATTCTGGTTTGGACACCTTTGTTTACTCCTACCATGTTGGCACCATTATCGTAGCCTTGACCTCGACAATCGTTCATGTCAAAATCAAACTCTTCACAATTTTATCAAGAAAGAGGCCAGCGAGTCCTGCTCCCGATGAGTCACTTACTGGCTGGTAAGCAACGAAACACTCTCGCACTTTGACTTCATCTTCATTAGTGTCAACAAAACGAAATGTTAATGATAATTGTTCAACGTGGCTAACATCAGGGGGTGCAGTCCAGTATGATGGAGAAGTATTTAGATGACTTTACCATAGTCAAAATTTTATTTTGAACTTCACTTCCAAGTAAGCCGATTAACTCGTTTTGAAAGCGTCTGCTAAAATAGTGGACATTAGTCTCCTTATTACCAATATGGCGAAGGTGCTCCATCATCACAGGGTCAAATTTTCCTAGCAGTGCACTAAACCCAGGAAGTTGCCATTATTAAGAGTGTATAAACTTTCAGATCCAGAGCTTCCTCTGAACGCCAAATTGTTGCCTGCTAAGAAGAATACTATAGACATCATTTGTTCGAGGATAGCGACCCACCGTGATTTCTCGTCTTCAATCTGTTTTTGTAAATGCTTGTCTATTCCACTGAAGTTCTTCAATTTAATCGACGCTTCTATCCAATTGTTCACAGCACGCCGGTGATCAGAGGATGTTTCATGGGTTTTGAGACGCGTTGATAAGTGTCTCCAGTCGTCAAATCCTTCTTTTCCCAAATTAGAATGAGGGCTTCTGTTAAATAAACTGCAGCAAAAACAATAAACTTTATCTGCAGATTTAGAGTAAACAAGCCATCTTCTTTTAAAAGTATCCCTATTTGGCATTACTCTTTGAAAATGCGTATTTGAAAAATGACGACCATCATATTTTCTTGGGTAGTTTTCATTGCTCATTTCATTACTTACAGGTCCTCGAATAATTATTTCATCTCTTGTTGCCGAGTCAATGAAATATCATCATTCACCATTCTGAAATATCATCATAATTTGTAATCTGAATGTTTTGAACTCCAGATGACGTTCCAGGAATAGCTTAATCTTCTTGGGGTGCTGCTTTTCATCTTCGTGAGCTTCGTCTAAGGAACTTCTATTAAATAGGTCTTCTTCCGTTGTGTGTTGAACCAGTTCTGATGATGACGATGCAGCTGACTTTTCAACTCTCAAAAATTTTGAAAGTAATTTTGCAGCCTTTTCAGTTTCGCCTTGCTTATTTCGTTTTCTGTTTAAGTTTTGTGCGCCAGATAGTTTTTTTGGAGGTAGCGACATGATTTTTTCTGAAAGAGACGCATTTACAATGTAAATATTTGTGATACCTTCGTAAACTGCATTTACACATGGTCCATTCCACGGTAGCTGGCGTAAAACATTAACAACCGACAAGAAAATCTAAAACTACATACAATATCACATCACGAAGCTATTTGAAATAGCGTTTCCTAAACACAAACATCATTTCGTCACAAAAAACAAATGTTCGGGAAAAATAAATTAAGCAAAAATCACGAGAAATCCTGACCTTGTTCAAGCAATATTTGTTTTTATTTTGCGCAAGTGTCCGTGGCATGGATTTACGTTACGTGTGAACATATATTTACTATGAGTTTATAGTTTTAAAAATGCCGGTCATATCAACATAAGAATAAAACATAAGAAAGATTATAATATTGAATATTAGTGATCATATAAATCAATACAATATAACATAATCCAATAACAATTATAAAATTTCATTCAATTTTATAAAATTTTAATTAGGTTAGGTGTCATCTTTGCAAAAACAAAAACAACTAAGATCTAACGTCTTTAACATACAAAACAACTTACAATATACTTACATGAACAGTACCTGCTACAACTGTACTTTTTTCGAATTTAATCGACAAAATTACAATAATGTAGGTAACGTTTTGATTTAACTCAGGACGGGCGTCACAATGAACAAACTACTATACATACACATGCACCAGCGCGCGAATGAATGACTCGACTACAGAAGCAGAACAGACTTGAACAGACAATGCCGGTCGGTGCGAGACGGACTTCACCCCGCTCCCCCGCACCGCCAACGCCGTTCGACCACGAAGCCGCCAGCGCGGACGCCCCGCACGACAACAACGTGATTTGCGCGGACTATCAATCGTCGCGTTTTCGGCGCTCCCCCCAAGACGGTGCCCGGTGCGGTCGCACCGCCCTAGGGCTGCCACTGATCCTACCTGAGTGTGAATGAAATCACACAGACAATTCAGAGAACAATTATATCAGATAAGTTTATAATAACAGTTTTAATTTTGTATGAACATGTTACAATGTAGGTTAGGTTAAGAACCATTGTTATATGTTAAAGAAAGAGAAGAATATAAAGAATATTGTAAGATAAATAATTTCATAATAGAAAGTATAACCAATAAACTGAATAATAGCTAAGACAATGATACATAACTATTGTTGGTTATGAACCAAATAATAATATAAATAGTAAGAAACTCATGTTACATCTAAGGCCTACACATACTGGGTAGGAAAGAAGAAAACAAATTGTATATATAAAACATGTTAAATCATACTCTATAGATTAAAAGATAATGTATTTTAGTAGAGTAAGTTATTAGTAATCAAAGGTGTTAATAATGGGACCATACATAATGTAAATAATAACAAATCAACTTACACCTACTGTATAAGTTAGTAATGAACATTACAGGGAATAAAGAGTGTATTAGTTGATAAGATATATAGTAAAAGTTCATGTAGTTCATAAGGAATAATTAATAACTGTTGAACTGTATTAGAATTAAGTAATTTTGTTTAAAGAAAAGAATTATAGTCCATAGAACAATGGACATTATGAGGCCTAGAGAGCAATTCAACGTTTTGTTAAAAAAATTAATGTTTATAGTTATCAGTACTAATATTAAAATGTCTTTTATTAGCATAAGATAGAATGTACAACCACAAAAATTTAGATATGTACAAATAGGACTAGTTTCAAACAAAAATGTTAGAATAGGCCATCAGTTTAAAATGTTATTTTTGTTATTACTGGACAGAAATATGGCTTAAGAGATCTCAAAACGATCAGCATAAAAAATGCAGTTTAATGGTGGTAATATCTTCGTTATATTCAGTAGCATAAGGAAGATATGTCAATTTTAAGATTTTTAGATATATTTGATCAAAAAAGGGGTGCTTAGGTTGGCGTCTGTTGGTGAGCATCAAACCATAAAACGGAATTTGTGTGATTAAAAACGGAATGCTTGGTAAATTCCACCAATCAGAATCTTTCACCTGTCAGGTGAATCAACCCATAATGCACCGCCAATGAGTCAGTCTTTCACCGGTAATCATACAGTAAAGAACACCTCCTCTGTGACCAGGAAATTGTAAATAGCCTCCAACCTAAAGTGTAAATAGCTTGTCCTCAAAGTCTCTAACCCAAGTGAGGTTAGGTGAAGTGTAAACAAAAGGCGTGCTAACCTACAAGTGGAGACACAACCGAACAGTGAACAAGTGATGTGAAGTTTTTTTTATATTTAAAGGGCATTATAGTGAATAAATAATAAAAGTGAATTATATTAAATGTATAAAGAAAAGGAAAGTATAGAGTGCATCTAAAAAATTTATAACCCAACTTAATATTTAAGCATCACTATACCATGGTAACTTTTATATACACTGGTGAATTAATTTTCATACCATCACAGTATAGAAACACTAACACTATTATAATTATTTGGTGGTTAAATACTGTATTATTTTGTAGTACTTCATATTTAAACTTGAATAACCTAGCCACCAAGAGTTAACCTCAAAAGCGGACTCTGTCCAATATATGACTGTTCGTCACTTTAGATTTTAGTTATTGTTGTATAATATTATAATTAATTTTGGTATTGTAATGTTTTGTTCTTCAAAAAGGCAATAAAATCTGAACTCATGCTACCAACTGTTGAGCAATAATTGAAACAAGCCTGGTCAACATATTACAAGAAATGTTATTCATTTTTATATCAGAAGAATAGAATAGAATTCTAAAAGAAAATAAAAGAAAAGTGAAAGTAATTAATGGTATATGAATTATCATTTATAATAATTAACATTGTATTTACAATTTATGAACATTAGTGTTTAAATCAACTCCAGAAGAATAAGTTGGCAGTACCTACTTTGGAACAACACGTGCTTTTTAAATGATTTAACTAGGTCAGTGAACTCTAATAAGGTAAAGAGAATAAATTAAATAAAACTTACGAATAACAATTACTACAACCTGTTAATATCTCAATTACTAATAAACAAATAAAAGAAAATCAGAGCAATCTAGTTTCATACCAGTGAGCACAAGGGAACCATTCCACTATAATTACAAACCAAACCAACCGGTATAGTTTATAAACAAAATTAGCAAACTGATTTTATACCACGACAAATGAATTAACAATTAATAGAATAAAGTCAATAATATTGAACCATAAGAGACAAACTACTCTTAATCTTTATTTCATCATAAGTAATATTTGTAAAAAATAGTTTTTTACAATATAGTTTTATATAATCTTGTATTTCTGGTGTATAATATACTTACACACTACCAAATATGATAACATGTGGTATATTATACTTAAGAAAACTCCAATCATGTTTACCTCAACCCATAGAGGTTCCACAGCACGAGGGCATCGTTCATATATGGCTAGTCCATGTGAAATGTCTATTACTTCATCATCTGTGCCATGAATTACCAATACTGGCGAAGTCACCTTTGGCACCTTATCAATACTGCAACAATACACAAAACAATATTTCAGTACAGTGCGTATCGATGACTATTAGCTATACTATTTTGTTACTACAAATGCCAAAAAATTTTAAATGTATACTACCATTAATAAAACTAAATGCACTGTCTACAAAATATACAAGCAAATGAGTGGGTACAAGAAACGTGGAATGGATGATGACCAAGGGGTTATGCAGAGTGATGGGCAAGCCTGTTACATGCTATTGTCCTGCGTCCCGAGCTTCTTGTAGAGCTCCCGCTGCAGTGAGCAAAATACTCGTGGATTTCTTGCTACCAGCCAAGAGAAATCAATTAGACAAGTCTAACTGAGCATGAAGGTTTGCTGAAGCCGGGTCCAAGATTCACCTGGCACAGATGGGTTGGGACTAAGGGTGCTTATGAGGGGATTGCCCTGTGGGCACTGTGGTGGTAGAACTTCTGTAAAAGTGTCCAAATAGTGGCATTCAGGGAACAGACACATAGGGATTCTCGGATAGTCTGGTTTGAAGTTACATAGTAGGCCTTGCATACCCAGTGGAATCCTCGGTCCAAGAGAGAATGAAGCTTCTGCTTATGGGTCTTGATCAAAGTAGCCCCACACAGGGATCACATAGGTAACCATCGACACCACATATTATGTGGTGACGATAGGTGGCAGGTCATAGATTTGCTGCAAAGTAGTGGTCAGAGCTTATAAAGATAACTGGCAGTTTTGTGGGCTACTTGCTCAGAATAATCCACGTGAAGCCCAAGGTACTTTACACCGGGAAACCAAACTAGAGGAGTATCACCTGCCAGGGAGCCTTTTGCATCTGACTACAGCTGTGCTCTTGGCCGCATTAATAGCAATTCTCCATTTGTCTGCCCACTCAGTGTAGAAGTGCAGCTGGTCCTGAACCCAGATAACACCCATCTTAGCACTACAATTGATAGCACGCACTGCTAAATTGTCAGTGAACATGTCCAACCTGGTTTCAGACAACTTGGGCACGTCGTTGACATACACTGAGGAAAGCAGGGGACATAAGTTGCTTCCCCGAGATACACCAGCCGTCACTGCCCCTTCCGAAACTATCTACTCTCACGTGGAAGGTTCTGTTCTGAAGGAAGGTAGGAATCAAATGAATGTAGCAATTCAGAAGCACAATCTGTGTGTCTGTAAAGAAGTCAGAACATTATCCACCAGACATTATCAAAAACTTTGCCATCAACGAAATCAACGACAGTCTGTGAGCAACCAGCCTCGGAAATGGTCTCCACAAAACACATCAGCTGATGTGTCGAGGAGTGTCCAGCTCAAAAACTGAATTGCTCGGGGACCAGATTAGGTGATCTTGAACTCGCTGCTGAACCAGTTGTTCAAAAATTTTCGACATAGCTGACAACAAGGTGAAGTTGACAATGCTGTCGGCATCTTCAGGATCACTGTGACCATCACCTGGGGCCACTTCAGAGTGAAGCAGGCGAACCGGAAACAGGCACTTAACAAGTCGACCAAGAAGCGAACCCCCCTATCCGGAAGTCTCTGCAGAGCGGCATTCATGATACCATCTGATCCAGGGCTCTTCTAGGGTCAACGTTCTAAAAACCATTTCAAACCTCTACTTCTGAAGTAAGTTTCAGCAGTGATAGCATGTTGCCGAAGTATTCCTCAACTTCATCTTCAATCCCCTCATTGGAGTCAGGTTTGCTGGATGGGTTTGGAGTGAACTGATGCTCCAAACTCTCGGCCAGAAACTCACTCTCCTCCAGTTTGGCAAGGGAATGTCCATCAGGACCGTTGATGGCCGGGAGAGTAGGATGATGCCTCTTCCTGTTAACAAGGAAGGTATTTTTTTAGACGGCACTTTCCTCCAGTGGAGTGTCTGCCATTCGGGCAACTGTGAACTCCCAGCAGCTTTTCAAAAGGCCTGCAATTAACAACATAACTTGCTTGCTGCCCAATTGAAACTGGCTTTGTCGGCCAGATCTCATGTTCATTACCACCGTCTCCAAGGTCTGTTCTTGTTGAAGTCTGTTTCTTTGATTCCGTCTCTTCAGGAATCCAGTGGTAGTCGGGCATGAGGTTGGGCTTCATCTGTGAGGCCACCACAGAATGGAAGAGATAATGGCCTTATCGATGTGTTGGACGAGTCCAGCAGAACCACCTCAGGAAGCCTTCTACAGAAAGCAGGCTCATAGCAATTCCCTTTAACCACCCACTGAGCTCCTCTCCCAATCATGTGTCGGATAGCCACAGGCAGCTCTATGTGACAATGATCGGAAGACAGCTCTGTCAAAACAGACACCTCAATCTGGGAAGCAACACCCTTGACAACTCCAATGTCTAGTACATCAGGTTGTGGGCCTCGAGAACAGGGAAAGTGAGTCAGTTATCTAGGTCCACAGGCTCAAGGTGGCGAGCGTGAAGGTAAAGCAAAATTGACAGTTAAAAGGCATACGGACAGAAACCAGTTACGCTGTTGATTATTGTGTTACGTGGTATCTCAGTCTTGCTTTTGTTATTATTGCTTTAGTTGTAAAAGTATTGAATATCACATGTACTATAACTTTTCACTTTATGTACATTAAAAGGCTCTTTTACCAGCTGGTAACACATAAATGATCTCATCTATCATTCATCTGTTTCTTTTACTGGTTGTAACACTTTTGGGTTAAAAGATCTTCTTAAAAGATGTTATGTTCCTAAAATACTGTATTAAAATAACTTTATTTTTCTTTCTTCTTGAAACAGATTTCTGTTGTCTATGATTAAAAAAGATTTTTGCAAATTAGCTAGTACAAAGAACTCGTTCCTTAATGTAATGATAAACTGAAGTGACAGTCGAGTGTCATTAAGGAGTGGAAGTGCACAGTTTGCACATTCCATTGCGATAAGAGCTGGCAGCAAGGCTGTAGGTTTTTTAATGTCTCAACAGTAGACAATGCCAAGACTAAATAACATCAAGATATGTTTATAAAACATTCTGATGGTAATAGCAACAAATTCCAATGCGTGTACTGTTGTAATTATATTTATTGATTGATTGTGTGGGCTAGGAACTCACTTGAGAGGGAACAGAAGTTGGTCGGCATTCCACGCAACTATGATGAGTTATGCTGCAGGGAAGTTATCCTATGGGTGTGGAACATTACATAAGCCCAATACCGGCAGCAACTTCCATGACTAGGTGTAACTTTTCAGTCGGGGTCACTGTGCGAAGGCAATCATGAATGGACTTGGAGTTTCAAGCCACTTCGACGAGGTCGAATTCCTTGAGAAAGAGGTCACCTCAGCATGGATAGATTGTTGAAGATGATGAACACAAAGCAGACGCTGGAACAGAATTGCTCTGTGTGGCAGCAGTAAAGCTGCGGTTTCACTTTACACACGAATCGGTTATTGGAGCAGGGTGCTCGGCCTTGTAAACCTCAATAAGAGTGGTGTTAGCTTTGTATTTGTTTTTGGTCTGCTAAGCCATCTCAGCATCTGGGAGCTGTTTTCTTGGGAGGGCTAATTTGAATTTGAAGAGCCACTAGAGCAGCAGAGGGTTTCTTCTGCTTCTTCCTCTTCTTGGAGAAAGTGTAGCAAGCCAGGGGTGGGGGAGATTCTGACCTCTCAGGAAAAGGCTCCGAGTTGGGGGCCGAAGACACCATAGCAGCTTGTCCTGTGGAGCAGCTTGGAACAAAGACTTAGATAGAGGTCTGGCTGGTAAATAATGGAAGACAGGAAGACAGACAATATTAAAAAAAAAGATAATGGTGGATAGGAGATGTATAGGTGGAGAGACTAGCTAATTTAAGTTAATTTAGCTGTAATTAAACCAAAACTTTAATTATCATGTTAATTTTATAAACATAAAGGCAATCAAAATCACAATTATACATGTAATTTAAAACAACTACAACTAGCATAACTATAATACTTCTTGAGTTTAGAAAATAATATTATAAATTTATTGTGTGTATCTAATATCTGAACGTGAGTCCATTTAAAAAAAAGTTAAGAATCGCATATTCACTTGTAATAACTTTCAGCCAAAACTTACTTGTGACAGACTCATACCCAACCATACACACAAAGTAACAACCTATGGTTTCATAAATTACACCTTCTTAAAAATGTTTTAAAGTAAAACTTCTTTCTTAAATAACTATCTTGAACACAGACATATTTTTCATAAAGTAACAATATATAAGAGCAACCTAGGATGTATAGTTGCATAATCCAACTGGCTTAGTCTTGTTTTGGAAATAGAAGTGCACCTTGTATAGACACTGTATAGTATTTATGGTGGACAAAAAATCTGAACACCATATTAACTTGAAGTTAGTCATAAAACTCAAGAAACCTCGAACTGAATGCTTTCCCCTGTTAAAAGATGTTTACGGGGATAAGTGTATGTCACATACAATGGTTTTTATGTGGCATATGAGATTTTCCAAGGGTAGGTAGGGGTAGCTGTCAAAGACAATGAACTTGAGTGTTACCCTACCACATCAAAAACGATTGAAAACATGATAAAAAATTAGTGAAATCATCAAGAAGGATCAACATATAAGTGTGAGAATGCTTGCAGAAATGACAAATATTAACATAGAGATAGTTCAACATGTTCTGCATAGTGAGTTGAATATAACAAAGGTCTATGCAAAAATAGTCCCAAAAAATCTGACCCAAGAGCAAAAAGATGTTTCCACAAATTTCCTCAGACATCTTTGAGTAGTTGAATGAGAGACCGAATTTGCTGAACTATGCAATGGAAGTCACCTTCACCCCCAAAATGAAGAAAGCACGGATGAGAAAATAAAAAGTGAACATAATACTTTTCGTTTCCTCTATATTTATATATTAAAGTACATTTTGAAGTTTTTAACCACATGTTTTCAAGTCCCAAATAACTTAAGGATCCCCACTCCTATGAGGTTTCTTAACTATGGAACTGCACTCAACCTTCCTTGCGGACATTTCTCCTTTAAGATGGCCTCTCTCACTCTGAAACAACATTCCTTTATCACCATGGATTGAAACAATGTAAATGATGGTATAATATGTCACACCTTGTACTTACTACTGTAAATGTCAGGTAACCCTTGTTCACATGGCAACAACGATGTGCGACACCTGAAGCTACACCAGTGTTTAATGTTTCATCATCTCAGCACTAGTTGTTCACATACAACTTTTGAATGTCATAAAATTGAACAACTCAACCTGCTGAAAATTTGTCACAATTCATCCTTACTTTCACTCTAAAGGCTTCATGATTTTCAAGTTTAGTAATTATTAATACCATTTTTTTGCATCATCCCTTTTCTGCTTGCTTTTGTGGTTTTCTGGGGGTGGGGGGGGGATGGTGTGTTGATAGTGCACACAACATACACACACAAAAATTGGTCTACCTACATATTGTCATATTCCCACTGTCATCAGGCGTTCATACAATGGAAATGGGTATGTAAGATATGTCAGTGCTGCAGATACTAGTGCTGTCATATACACAAATGTTTTAGATGCATGACACTAGGTATGCACGATGACAGTGTGGTATTGGGTTGTTTAAACGATGACATTATTGTTACAACAGCAACTGTATGGTTTAATGTCACCTTGTACGATGGCAGCAATGAAGACAAGCTTGGTTGAAAGTCAGACTATATATAATTGTTATACTTGTGTTAAAGGTAGTAAGAAGTTATCCTACTAGTAACTAAACCTCAATATTTAATTGGTCACTTACAACTTCACAGATTACAGAATGTATCTGGTCATAAACTTATTAATACAGACAGTTTACCATAACTACATGCATTCTTCATTGAGAAGCATAATCACCAAGTGTTTTTAGATTCCCACAATTTATTTAAATAATTATTATTTATAAAACATATTCATCTCTTACCCCTACTATACAATCATGGCTATTTATGCACAAATCGTATTTAACAAATACTTAGTGTTATTCATGAACATGGCTTCTTCATTTGTCAAATTATTAAGAACATGATGGTGCATAACACAAGACAGATCACATCAAATAGAAAAGTTAAATGTGCAAATAAGTACTTACAGAAAAAAGTATATCACATATTTTTAACATCAACACTTGAAAACTTGATACTGTATGGTCAACGTAATACAAAAGGATCTGCTAAACAGTACTTGTTGAGCAAATAAAATTATATGCAAAAATGCAATAACCAATTTCCAAAGTAAATTTCTTTGTCTGGGTAAGCCTACAATCAGTATTGTTCATTTATCTGACCGATCAACAGTTTTGACCGATCATTTATCCGTTTGACGATCACCAGTTTCATTTTGTTTTATTTGTCTCCAAGTCACGTTTATTAACTAATTAGAATTAATATTAGGCATTACCTGTATTAACTTCCCGTCTTGTGACTTATCTGTTTTAATTTCCAAAACGAAGCGTTTCGAAGATAAATCCTCATCTTCAGGTTTTAATATTTCAAAAAAATCAAATTCATTGTTATTATATAACGGTGAAATCGTAGACAAGCTAGTAAGAAAACACTCAGTAAAAATCAATAATAAATAAGCAGATTAACCGGCCCAGCTAAAAAAAAAAAAAAAAAAAAAAAAAAAAAAAAAAAAAAAAAAAAACACTAAGTTTATAGTAACTGAGTACACGAATGTACTACCAGTCCAGTCATTATAAAGAATGAGTTAAGGAAACGTAAAATAACAGTGGCTTTCAAAACCACAAATAACATCAAAAAACGTTTGGGACAAAGAACTCACATCCCAGATGAAGGGAAAACTGGAGTATACAAGCTTGAATGCGATGACTGCGACAAATTTTATATAGGACAAACGGGCAGACAATCAGCCGAACGTTTTAAGGAACACCTACCTAAAAGTGATATCTCGAAAACAAGATCTAGTTATGCTCAACATTTAATACTGTATAATCATAAGTACTCAGACTTCCACACAAACTTTAAACTGCTTCATAATTGCAAAAAAGGTGCATACATGAACGCTGTGGAGGAATATGAGATATACAAGGCTTTTAAGTTACAAGCGGACCAACTACTTAATGATAAAGTTTCGTTTCGATCTAATCTACTGTACAACACAGCCATCGATATCGATGTGTCCACGGACAATGATAACGGTCGTACAGGATAAAGTACAACAGTTAATCGTTGGCAACGAGACGATGCGCATTGGACTGTGCCGAAACTATATCAATGTAAAATTATGTGTGGTGTTTTGTGTTTTAAGTAATTGACGACCCCGTTCGGGTGAATTTGATGTTTTTGTAACATTAAAACCTGAAGATGAGGATTTATCCTCGAAACGTGTCGTTTTAGAAATTAAAACAGATAAGTCACAAGACGGGAAGTTAATACAGGTAATGGCTAATATTAATTCCAATTAGTTAATCAACAGTTTTTCGGTCAAAAAATGAAATTTTTTATTGTCCCAAAACATTCTCCTTTAATCCTGATTAAGAAAATATATACTTTTATGAGGTTATCTACATTAATGTGACCATAAAAAAAATAAAGTCAAACTTATTACACATTGTTTGCCAGCTCCCATTGTCTAGCTTTACGCACGTTTTTCAGTAATCTTGGATTTTTATAATTAAGTATACTTTTCTCAAAAACTGTAAGTGCTATTGAGTTCATATTTTTTGTGGTTGAACAGTAGAATGTAACAATCAAAATGTACTAGAATCAATCTCTTCCTTTAAAAAATTAATTTTGTAAAACATTTTTAAATAAAAACTATCTTTTTCAAAAAATTTAGAAGTAATTATTTTTTTATATTGGTATTTTTTTTTAATTCCTTCAGACTAGTACATTGTGTTTGAAAAATATCTGTTAAGGTATGGTAGAAATTTCACATACATAGCTTCAAAAGATCATTAATTAATGGTACCTAATTAAAATTGTTTAATTAAAATTGTTTGCCCATTTAAAATGCACTGGACAAAAAAAATTTGGATCTCCCCTTAAGGTAAAAATTTAATGTTATTTGTATGATAAAAGAAACCATTTAAAAAGTTTTATATTAGTCTGTGTAGGCCTACTATAAAAAATGTAAAAAGGAGAGATAAATCTAATAAAAACAAATAGGCTACTGTATTAACAAATACTAACAATCTACTGAAAACAAATATTAACAGATATTATTATTATTATTATTATTATGGACAGTAGACGATAAGGGACAATTAAAAGGAACCCAAAACAGGCACAAAAGGCCCCATCCTAAAGTAATACACTAAGTAGTACCAGGATGGATATCAATGCCTGAATTAGAAGTGAGTTTTTTAGTGGGTGGGAGTCCCACACACCAAGAGACACACAATTCCTCTGATGGTGCAAAAAGCATTTTTCCCTCTCTTAAAAATAATAATTATTGTTGTTGTTGTTACAAACCTAGATTAGGTTAACCTGCTTATGCTGTAAATGGCAGTCTGAACCTACAAAAAAGTAGTGTCGAAAATGAATAATTAAAAAAATTACAACCTATGGGCAAAATTTAATTTGGGTCCTGATAAAATATTTAGACACTATCAAAAATCACCTTATATATATATATATATATATATATATATATATATATATATATTGTAACAGTACCAAAAATGGTAGTTACATAATATAAACTAATGTAACGTAAAGTATGAGAAAAACATGGAAGTATGTCTAGATAAATAAACCTAAGTGTATAAAAGTGTGTATCTACAAATATATTAATATATTAATAAAAAATCCAACGATGAAGAAGATAATATTAACATAGCAACACCAAATACAAAATGAAGAAAGAAAATGCCACGAGCCAAAACAAAATATCAGTAACCAGACCCAATAGGATCCAACAGTGAGGGGAACAAACGAAATAAGAACCAACAAGCTCCAACAGCAAAGGAGATAAATAAAAATAGCAACTACAATGAAAATATAAGAAAAAGAAGAAAGAAGAAGGACCAGGAAGAGCACCAAGAAGAAGAAAGAAGATGGACAGAAGATATAAGGACTCAACATAAACCACATGTACTAAAGACAATATAAGTGACAAAAGAAATGATGATTATAAATGTGAAAAGAAAACCAGTGTTAAACATTTAAGGAACCACAAACAATTACAGTGTGTACTTAATACAAATGTGAAACCTGTGAATAATTAACTAATTTCAACTGAATAAACCACACAAACAATTACAGTGATGAAGTTTACAGTGTAAGAAAATATGTTAATTTCATGATGAAACAGCAAGAATTAAAATAGTCAAATAAACACAGACAATGAGTGTGACTAATTTAATAAAGTTGTGATCAATACACATAATCATAAGACCACCAGAAAAGAACAAAATAGAAAAATTATGTTATTGTTCATAGAGAACTGACAACAAATAAAAAACATTTGTTATGTATCAAACAATGACAGGAAATTAAATTCCACCAATGACCAGAAAAATATTGTAAATAATACAAAAAAGATTTGTGTTAGTGTTTAAGAAGGAGTTGTATAAACATGTGTAACAAAATAGTTAAAGTATTATAGTAAGATACCGTAGTGAAGTCAGTTTAGTAGTAGAAAAATACTGCACTAAAACAGATGGTACATTGTTACACAACCCATAGGGAAGACACCTATTTCAACAGAAAATGATACATATTAGTATAAATAAATGATCATCAACTATGATATCAAACAAGAATTTGTTATATATAAATAATAAATCCTAAGAGACAATGTAATATATTGCAAAACAATGCAAATAGAACAAGTCAAACATAATGGCACAGAGAATAGCAGAGATGAAAAGAGTATGCCAATTTAGTTAGGCAAAGTACAGTATCAAAACCAATACCAATGTTTATAAGAGTATTACCAGTAGTGAGATAAATATCTGATAATACATTGAGAACAGATTCTGAACATAATAAGAACAATATTGTAACTAAATTATTGTAAACTAACTAACTATGTACATATGACCAGAAGTAAGCTGAACCATTGTATAGCTAATTAGTTAAGAAAAATACTGTATCAAATATTGAACACAGATTGTTACAATTGTTACCAGTAGTAAGAGGAAATCCCAATGCTACTTTGAGAACAGATTATGACCATAAAAACAGTCATTTTATATACAAACAATTAAAAACCAAATGACTATTATGAAGAAAACCAAATGTAAACAAACAATGACAAGCAAGTTATTTATGAAAAATATAACATATAAACTTGTGTAAAAGTAAATGAAAACATTATCAAAAGTTAGAATAATATCTAATGCTACTTTGGAAATCCAAACCAAGTAGAACAATAACAATTTAGTTATTGTATTAACAAAAAATAAATGACTACTATGATATGACACAACATAAACAGAGCCATTACTGAAAAATTGAAGGGTTCTGAACTAATTAAAAGATAACCATTATATATAATAAATTAGGTACTATGTGTGTACACTAATTACAATCATTACATGATATGATTTATATAGAGAAAACCAAAAATAAGGTGAAAAATTGTATAAGAGAGATAGGAGAGGACTGAAACTATGTAAATAGTAGATTAACCACAACCATATATAAATATTATAGTGTAAGATTGTGTAAATAAACTTTACTAGTGTTATTAGATTGTAATATTACTGTTTTAATTACGGAAAATTAGTTTTAAGCACATTTATGGAAAATCAAACATGGACGCTTAATGACGCCATAACGAGATTTTGTGTAGGGAACAATTATTCCCAAATTGTAAATCAAACCAATTGAGATATAGACTCAAAGTGTTTATTTAAGAAGTGTTTTATTATAATTAAGTAAAATCTGGTGTAACAGACTTATAAAAATAAGATACACCAGAAATAATAAATAAAATCGTTATTGTGATAGGAGTGATGGACGGAAAATATTGATTCTTAGACTTAAATTAACAAGCAGAATGTCCGCAATTCACTGACATCAACCATTTAACGATAGGACGTAAATTAAGAAAGTTATAGTAATTTTAAACTTTTCAGTTAAATTTTTGTACCAGTGCTGACGTCAAAAAGCCTCAACACCAAACTCGATTTTGTCAAAAAATTAAATATTTTAATAAAACAAAGGCTTTTGGGTCAGAGAGTATAGTGTTTCCAACCAATAGAATGAATGACTTTCGACAGACGACCGAGAGACGCTAAGAGGAAGCACTACAGTTCACGTCTAGCTTTTCAACAGATAGGTCACGCAACTCGACAGACATGAAGAAGTTTTTATTTTGAATTTGTGCGCGACATTTGCATTAAGTAACCAGCATACATAACCTTTAACACTACACCAATATATACGAGTGAAAAGTGCAGAGTTATTTAATTAAACGAGTACGGAACGAGTACGGTTAGTGTATAATGTCAACCGTACTTGCGAGTGATGTGATAAATAAAAAACAGGGAGTACAATTTTATTTAAATGATACTGAACAAAAATAATAATTTCGTAAATAACTAATTTTTGATACTACGCAAGTCAAATAAGGCGAAGTATTGAAAACAATGATTAAATTATCAGAATTAAAGCAAAATTTAATTCAGAATTATTAAAATATTATAAAAATATTTTAATTACTTATAATAACTTAAAATATCATGTTTGAAATAATTATTACTGAATACAAGAATATTTAGTCACTCATTTGACTAAACTTATTTTTTCTTGATTTTTTCGATGTGTTGAAATATACGTTATTAACTTTCATACCGTATAAATAAATGTAATTCTGATAATAGCATATCAAAGTATTACGAATGATGTGTTTATATGTATAGATTAAGAAATAATAACTGTTAAGAAATACTTATCCATTGTAACAATACCGGTTATAACTAACCTCAGAATCGTCACGGTAACTTGATAATTTCAATATTACCGATCTGTTCTCAAGTAACATCCAAATCAGATAGAAATATTAACAAGAGTTTTTTTTGATAAATTTTTCTCTTGTGAATAGATAATTTTTAAAACAAATTATTAAAAGAAAGTAATACATTTTTAACCACTGTACAAGTCATTCAGCTTGATAATTGTAAACGAGTATTATAAGATGCGTGCGCATTCCCGCGTACGATAGTACCATAAATATCAGACATATGGTATCAATTTTGATTTTTATATTTGTTCACTTATTATTAATTATTGTTAATTTTATATCGTTATTTGTATTACATCTTGTGCCTGGTATCATGTTACCTAAAAGAACCTTACGAAATATGGTAATTCACTGAAACAAAATAACATAACCTATTGAAGTTAAATTATTGTACCAATAACAGGACTACCAGCCTTGAGAATTGGACAGAGTCTTATTTGAATTTTTAATTGTAATCAGTAATTGAAAGGTTGTTAGTTTTTGATCATTAATTGTCAAAGAGTTTATTATTTATTGAATTGTTAATAAACCTCCACTTTTATTACCAGTGAAAAGAGTATCATTTTTATTCTAAATAAGTTCATTTATTTTTTAATCAGTTCTACCACAGGTGGCGGAAGAGTTTAAAAAGATCTAACAATAATTCAGAATAATAATTAGATATTACTTCATTTATTTTGTGTGTGATACTTTATTAAATATTCGATCTGAATATTTACTTGTATATAAAGTGCATGTATTTCAGAAGACACGTCACTGAACAGGACTGAAGTATTCACGTGTGGTAAGTGAGGGAGGTATACAACAGAGTGCGCGAACCATTTTAAATAAAAGAAGTGGACTGTTATTACGCACCCATTAAAAACAATACAATAACACTAATAACCTTAATAATTACAATTACATCTTTTAATAAACAACATTATCGTAGATACCGGTGCGTATCTGCACTCACACCACACACCTACCATAAACACTTATACCATTGTACTTGTTCTATAACAATATATATATATATATATATATTGTAACGTTACCAAATTTGGTAGTTACATAAAGTAAGCAATTATTACGTCAAGTGACGGGAAAGCATGAAAATATTTCTAAGTAAGTAAAATTATGTGAACAAAAAGTGTGTATCTACAGATATATTAGTGTAAAATTCCAACAAAGAAGAAGGAAGTGTAACATAGCAGCATCGTACACAAAATAGAGAAAGAAAATGACCATGAGCCAAAATAAAATGTTAGAAACCAGGCCCAATAGATTCCAACAGTGAGGGGAACCAACAAAACAAAACAATGACTATGTAAAATAAAAAGAAGAGACAACTCAAGAGCAACCACAATGATGGCAGACAAACCAATATATTTACAAATATAAATATTATGGAACAACGACTACTACAATGGAAATATTGAAGAAGACGTTCAAACCTAAAGAAGAAAGGAAGAAGAAGGACAAGGAAACATGACATGAAGAGAGAAGATAATGGATAGACGATACAAGAAATCACCATTCACCAAGTATACTAGAGACAATACTAGTAACCAGAAGAATAGCGATTGTCAACTATGAAGAAACAGTGTTTAACATATTTAAGAAATCACAAACAGTAATAGTGAATACTTAATGTAAGTGTGAGAACCTGTGACCAGTTAACCAATTTTAACCTAATAAACCCCACAGACAATTCAAGTGATAAGGTTTATAGCGGAAGAAAATGTTACTTTCATAGTGGAAACATCAAAGATTAAATAGTCAAAAATACACAGACAGTTAGTGTGACTAATTTAATGAAGATTGTAATCCAAATAGATAATCATAAGACCACCAAGAAATGTAAGATAGAACAGTAATATCATTGTTCATAGAACCTGATAGTAAAAACCTTTGTAAATTTCAAAAGAAATGTAACTGAATGCCACGGCAAAACAGAATACAATACAAAGAAAGGCCAGAAAAAATAATAACAAACAAAATAGTTTGTTAAATATCAAACAACAATGTAACAGAAATTAGGTACAAACCATAACAAGAAATGTATTATCATTAGTTCAAGAATATTTGTATTATTGTTTAGAAGAAATAGTGTAAACATGTGTATTAATAAACAATTAAACTATTGTAATAGAATACCATACTGAAGTCATAATAGTAGTAGCAAAATGCTGCATAAGAATATGTTGTACATGGTTACATAACCCCATAGGAAATGCACCTATAAAACAAAAAAAAATCATATATGTTAATTAAACCCAGCAACCATCAACAATTGTTTCAATCAAAGATTCATTATAAATAATGATGTACGCTAATAAATAATGTCTTATATTGAAATACACTGCACATAAAGCAGATTAAATATGATAGCACAAAGCTAGATGAAAGGGAACCCAATATGACAAATTAGTTAAGCAAAATACATTATTAAAACTTGTACAAAGATCACTGAAAGTATTACCAGTAGTTAGAAAAACATCTGGTACTACTATGAGAACAGATTATAAGTGTAATAATAATAGTTTTATGATCAAAATATTGTAAACTAACTGACTATGAATGAATAGCCAGATGTAAGCAAAGGCAATGTAACCAACTAGTTAAGCAAAATACCTTATTAAAACTTACACAGAGATTAATGAAAGTGTTACCAGTAGTAAGAAGGACATCTAATACTACTATGAGAACAGACCATAACCATAAGAATAGTAATTTTATAGACAAATTATTAAAAACTAAATGACCATGATGGTGGAATCAGAATGTAAACAAACACTATGTAGCAAGTTATTTAAGCAAAATGCATCATCCAAACTTGTTCAAAGGTAGATAAAAATGTTATCAGTAATCAGAAGGATATCTGATATTACTTTGAGAATCTATGTCAAATATAATAATAACAATTTAGTTATTGATTTATCAAAAAATAACTGACTGCCATGTCATGACCTGATGTAAACAAACCCAATACTAGGAGTTGAAGGGTTTTCAGATAGCCAAAAGCTAGCAAATATATTAAATGAACTAGGTACTATAGTGGTGCACTATTTGCATTTTCAACATTATATACCTTATGTAGAAAAACACAAACAAAGTGACGATTTAAAGAAAAGGGGTCAGAAGGTAGTTAGATAAGACTACTAGTATATGAAACACAACATTGTGCATATACTAAAGTGTAAACCAATGTAAATAAACGTTTTTATTAGTATTAGAATACAAAACAAATGTTATTAGATAAGGAATAATAGTATTAAGGGCGATTATAAATAATCGAATATGGACGCTTGAGACGCCATTATCAAACATTGTTTGAATAATAATTACTCCCAAATTTTTGTATTAAGCAATTGAGAAATGAACTCAAAACGTTTAATCAGAAGTGTTATTGTGTAATTAGATAAGATTTGGTGAAATAAACTTCTTAATTTTAAGATTCACCATAAAAATTTGTGAAATCGTTGTAGTGAATTAATAATGGACGGATTATATTCTTGTTTGGACTTTATTTAAAGCTCAGGATGTCCGCGATTTATTGACACCAACCATTCAACGATATGACAACTAATAAGAAAGTTATAACGATTATAAACTTTTTAATCATTTTGTGCATCGGTGTTTACGTCACTTTAGTCTCCAACCCATATACAAAATTGGTAATAAATTAAAAGTTTTACTAAATCAAGGTGTTTTGGGTCGGAGAGTTCGAAGAATTTAACCAATCAAATGAATGAAAACCGGCAGACAAGCCAGAGACGCTTCGGAGGAGCGTCACAGTCATCTTTCAATCATCAAGGAGTCAACACGCATAATTCGACGGACAAAATCGATGAAGAAGTTTTATTTGAATTGTGCGCGACACATATACAGAAGTCATACTACACACGCCTAACCTACACATAACAAACAATTAACGAGTGTACAGTGCGGAGTGAATATAATAATAAAATACAACCAGTGTATAATATCGGTCGTATTTTCGAGTTTTGTGCTGATAAAAAACCAGGGAGTACTATATTTACATTATTTAAAAAATAAAACAGAAATAATAATTTCTGCAAACGATTGTTTGGATACTACTCTAATCAGTAGTATCGAAGTGTAGCAATTCTGATGAAAGTTATCAGAATTGACGAAAGAATTATTTTGCATTTATTAACTTAAGGAATAAATGTTTTTACTATTTATCATAATTAAAGGAGTCAAGAGTAATTTAATTATTACAAAATATGAGTGTCGCAATAGTCGCTCAATTGACTCATGTCGTTTTTGATTTGACTAATGAAAATAAATATTTTTAATTTTTGCGAAAAAATATTCTATTCTACTGATAGTTAGGCATCAGAAATATTATGAATAGTATATATATGTTTAGATTAATAAGAAATCAATGAATAATATAGTTAACCCTAATAACTACTTACGTTATTAGATAACCTAGAAATATAACAATAACATGTCACCTTTTTGTCATAAGTCTGTTCTCAAGTAATACAAACCAAATGAAAGCTATCACAAGAGTTTTTTTTTATTATAAACTTTTTCTCTTGTCAATAAATAATTTCTATAGCCAACTATTAAATAATAATAGTAATTTTTAGCAGTGCAAATCAACGCACGTGTTTATTAAAGTAACTACTGTGTACTGAATCCCGCGTACGATAATACGATAGTTATCGATTATATGGTACCGACTTTCAATTTTAATATTTGTTTGTTTGTTTTCTATTAATTCTTTATTAAATATTGTTATAAAACACCACATCTTGTATCTGGCATCATGTCACTTCAAAGATCACACGAACTTGGTAATTCAACTATGTAAAGAGGACATAACCTCTCTAAATAAAATTATTGTATTAACCTACAGTGTTACCAGCCTTGAAGTTAAGAAGAGTTTCTTTTTAAAATTGTTCATAATAATTATTTTCCTGTAAAACTATTAGTGATTGATTGTTGATTTTAAAAGATTTAATAGCATTCCAAAACTATTAATAAACCTCAATATTTTTTGTTACCAGTGGAAAAAGTGTTTAATTTCAAAATTAAACTAGTTTAGTTTTAAAAGCTAGTTCTATCAAAAGGTGGCAGAAGAATCTGAATATTCCTTATAATTCAAATCATAATTCAGTTTTTATTTTATTTTATTGTGCATGCTTATCACGTATGATATTCAAATAGAATATCCCCTTGTATGTGTAGAGTGTATGTTACAGCTGAAGCAGTCACCCAACAGAACAGTAATATCCACATATGGTAAGTGGGGAGGTGATCAGCGGAGTACGAAAATACTTTTTAAATTAAAAGATTTAAACGGCAATACCCACACAATTATTAATAACAATCAAACAGCTAATAATAATTACATTTTTGGAAATTTTACTATACAATATTGTTGTGGATACCAGAGCGTATCTACAAGCAATACAATCATATACAATCACACACTTACATACCATCCTATATCGTTGTACTGTTACAATATATATATATATATATATATATATATATTGTAACGTAGCGGTTTTTTCTAGAGGTACTAGCGAAACGTCCACCTTTAGTCAAGCCCCACTATTGGGTTCGCCAATTCTGTAACGTGCGGTTTTTGTAGAGGTTTTAGCGAAAACTTTGTAAGTGGCTTATTGGGTGTTCGTCTTATTTAATTAAGCTCCCAATGTTGTAAGTGCCAAATCTGTAACGTGCGGTTTGAGTGTTAATGTTTCCGCCTCTCCGCAGTCGCCACTTATGAATTATAATGACCAAAGTTTAAAAAATAAAGTATTTTGTAATGTTACTCAATCAAAAGCCGAAATCGAGAGTGTGTGATTTGGGGTCAAGCAGGGGAGTTGTTCAGCCTTAGGTTGAAGAGAGAGTAAGTGCCGATTGTTTACATTCGGTTTAGACGATTCTGAAATTCTTTTCAAATTGTTCGCCGTGAATTAAATCAGCTGATTGTGAGACGAGTCTCCACGCATAGTACAACCAGGCTACACCATGGCAAAGTATGACCCGATGGGTCGATCTCTTCTATTTTATTCTGAAATCTGTTACAACTACCCGCTACAAAAAAATATAACACATATTTATTATTCAATATAAATTTTTTTTAAATAATATTTATTATTTATTATATTGTTTTTTTTTTCTGCCGCCAAGATACAAATATCACAGTCGATCTTCTTAATTTAAACATAATATCGACTTCATCGAGTAAACATGGAATTGTCAAAAGAAAAAAACATATATGGTTTTGTTTACCAAATTTTATACTATTTTTAAAACATCAATCAATATACAATTCTTAATATTTCCCCAGGGTTAAGGGTAAGTTCTTTTTGTTATGAGATGGTCAGAAATGGATAATTATACTATGCTTTACAAATACCGAAAAAATATTAAAAATTTTGTTTATTTTCGTATAGTACGTAGTTTCAGAAATGTCCGTAAGAGAGCAGCGTGCGTTTGTTTACTTTAGAACATATGATTAATTTTGAATAGTTTTTTCGTTCTATCCAACAATTCGGAATGAGTTTTCTTCGTTAAATATGAAACGAAATGTTAATATTACCTCTCTTTGTTGTGGCTATTTTTATTTTCCGATGGCATTACACCCTGGTATTCTGTAATTTCTATTTCCTTCCTACTCTCTTGTGTGTTTGGACTTACTATAATACCTTCTGAAGTGCTGTCTGATGTTTCATCCAAATTCTTGACACTATGGTCCATTTGTTTATTTGTCTCCTCCTTGTATGTATCTGCTTTTTGGATACGCACATTAACATTTTCAAACTTCTCTCCGAAAGTTTTCCATATCTCCTTATTAAACTTCTCCATCTTACCCTCAATCCATTTTAAATTCTCATTATTCTCTTCAAATTTTGCATTCATCTCTTCTCTTTGTCCTTAAACAGTTTCTTTCAATTCATGGTATTGTTCATTCATGGTTTGTTTGATATTTCCATGAATGGTCTCTATTTTTTCATTTAGTTGTTTGACTAAACTTTCCTGAATGCTATCTATTTTCTCATTGGTCTGTCTATTTTGTTCCTCCTGTTTCTTAAAATTCTCCTTATTTTCCTCATTGGTTTGTTTCAAGGCTTCCTCCTGTTTTCTAAATTGTTCATTAGTTTGTTTATTCTGTTCCTTAAATTGTTCTGCCATAAATTTCATCAGGTCTTGCCAATTAGGTTCTTCTCTGGCTACCGCTTTGTCTGGTTGGTCCCCTTGGGCATCCTCTTCAATTATTTCCGTTTCCGTACCCATAACTACTTCGGTTTCTTCTGTATCACCTGTCTGTTGGTCCATTTCACTGTCCGTGACTAATTCTATTTCTTGTTCCTGTCCACCTTCTTCAATCTCCTTTTCTTCTGCCCTCTTCTTCGATTTGCCTCGGGTATTATGCATTTCTTGTTTTCTCATAACTGCCGACGATAATTAGATTTTTTTGTATATATTTTTATTAAATATCAAAATTCTTTTCTAATTACAGCCCTTTTACATTGAGCACCAATTCTGTAATATAGCGGTTTTTTCTAGAGGTACTAGCGAAACGTCCACCTTTAGTCAAGCCCCACTATTGGGTTCGCCAATTCTGTAACGTGCGGTTTTTGTAGAGGTTTTAGCGAAAACTTTGTAAGTGGCTTATTGGGTGTTCGTCTTATTTAATTAAGCTCCCAATGTTGTAAGCGCCAAATCTGTAACGTGCGGTTTGAGTGTTAATGTTTCCGCCTCTCCGCAGTCGCCACTTATGAATTATAATGACCAAAGTTTAAAAAATAAAGTATTTTGTAATGTTAATCAAAAGCCGAAATCGAGAGTGTGTGATTTGGGGTCAAGCAGGGGAGTTGTTCAGCCTTAGGTTGAAGAGAGAGTAAGTGCCGATTGTTTACATTCGGTTTAGACGATTCTGAAATTCTTTTCAAATTGTTCGCCGTGAATTAAATCAGCTGATTGTGAGACGAGTCTCCACGCATAGTACAACCAGGCTACACCATGGCAAAGTATGACCCGATGGGTCGATCTCTTCTATTTTATTCTGAAATCTGTTACAACTACCCGCTACAAAAAAATATAACACATATTTATTATTCAATATAAATTTTTTTTAAATAATATTTATTATTTATTATATTGTTTTTTTTTTCTGCCGCCAAGATACAAATATCACAGTCGATCTTCTTAATTTAAACATAATATCGACTTCATCGAGTAAACATGGAATTGTCAAAAGAAAAAAACAATATGGTTTTGTTTACCAAATTTTATACTATTTTTAAAACATCAATCAATATACAATTCTTAATATTTCCCCAGGGTTAAGGGTAAGTTCTTTTTGTTATGAGATGGTCAGAAATGGATAATTATACTACGCTTTACAAATACCGAAAAAATATTAAAAATTTTGTTTATTTTCGTATAGTACGTAGTTTCAGAAATGTCCGTAAGAGAGCAGCGTGCGTTTGTTTACTTTAGAACATATGATTAATTTTGAATAGTTTTTTCGTTCTATCCAACAATTCGGAATGAGTTTTCTTCGTTAAATATGAAACGAAATGTTTATATTACCTCTCTTCTTATAGTTCTTACTGGAAGGAAGCCTTTTCTCTAGTGATGTCCGTCTTAGGTTGTAATTTCATTACTGTCTGGCCCATATTATATCGTCAACTTGAAACATGGCGAAACTCGGCCGAATCATCAGAATGGTTTTCTTTCACTGTTTATTATGGAGTATAACCATTTAATTTTGATAAATAAGGTAGGATTATATAATGTTCATATGGCTTTTAAATTTTATACTAATTTTGCACTTCTCCAAAGTTTCAAAAAGGATATTTTAATAGAATTGTGGTAGCATCATTTTGTCAACTCGCCAGGTTTAATTTCCAAATTTTATTATTATTAACAATACTTGTTATTCTCGTCACTCTTAGTAACCCATAATATTTTTATTATACAGGCAGTTTGTAATTATTATAAATTTATATTTTATTTACCGAAAAATAACTCTTTTTAATTCAGGTTTCTTTCCCAATTCGGTTTACATAATAGGTTTCTGTTCATTTTCTTATGACCTTGTATATAAGTATTTAATATTTTTATTATCTTTAAATGAATTTATATATTATTTATTAGTCTCTCATAGTATGCCTACACTGCCCTACTTCCTTCTGCCATTTCCCTCATATAGTATTATTTTAATTTTTTATTATCATTTGATATTTAAATCTTTTATGTTTTTTAAAACTAACCCTGGGTTATCTTATACTAACACAAATATTTGCAAAAATATAAAATTAACTTAGGTATTAAACTTGGTGGTCTACACAATATAAACATTACAATAAATTAATAAAATACAGAATCAGTTAGTAGCATTATAGTCTACTATCATAGTTTTATAATTCCCAAACCTACAGCACAATTCTGTAATAAGTTACCTTCACTTTCACTTTTTACCTCAATGGGTACACTATAACTCACTTGTCACTGTATATCACTCGAATTGCTTATAATGTTTAGTGATATACTTTAATTTAGAGCTAGTTATAGGTTACCCATTTCTGACCTTTATGTTATCATGATTTAATTTATTGGGACCGGGTAATATAACGTTACAATTTGTAACATTACATTTGGCATAGCTTGATATCGTACCAGATTTAATGAAGATCATGGATAAGAAACTTAACAAGAAGAAACATATCTTTTAAAAATGATAGTGAAGATGAACAAATAACAACTTTAGACTGATTTAGACTATAACTGACCATACCCAAATTAATGTTTAGGTAAAGTGATGGAAAATACCCAGATGATGAGATAAAATTCGACCAATTACAATAATAATACCTACAAAGCCAGACAGCATTATGGACCATTACTATCAGTAAAACAAATTGTTTTGTTAAATGTATCATACAGTATAGAAATAATCAAAATACAAATTGAGGGATACTAGGCCCAAATACACAATAGAATGTAAAAAAAAAAAAAAAAAAAATACTAGCAAAATGTTAACTAACCAAAATAATTGAATAATACAAGAACACAATCATTATAGATACATGGAAACATACAATTAAAATAGTGTGATTAATGGTGGACCTAATGTTATAAAATTAATACTGTACAATCAAAGAAGAGATTATTGTGTAATAAAAACAAATAATAAAATATGGACAAAAATATAGAAATGCCAATCCATGTGTAAACAAGGCTTAAGAAATAATAATTATCAAATGTATACGACAACAAGATGAAAAAACCAGTAAAAGTACCTAGTACAGCAATGGCTGAACTGTCTAAGATAAACAGAAAGATATAAAATTATTATTAAATGATTAAACTTTTTCTTTTAATGTTTGAAAGTAAGAATAAAGTTGTGTTTATGTTATTTATAGTTTTGTTAGGTAATGAGTGGATGATATGTCTTATGCAGGATTTATGTAACCAGGCATATACAGATTGTTGATCACAAAATGTGAATTATGTTTTTTATAATGTTCCAGTAATAATTATTGTTGTAATTTTAAATAATAATACTAATAGAGTTATAGGGAGTAGTTTTGATGGTAGTTGTATAGTTAATAGGTGTTACAATAACAGAAAATAGAAATTTAACATGTTAAGACCTAGGCCTATAAAAACTTTGGAATTTTGTAAATTTTAGGAAATACATTTAGAATTTTATAAAACAAATGTTGTAATATGGATAGGTTTATAATTAATAGTAAACACAGTAAATATGGAATCGAAAAATCAGTTTTTAATTATTTAAGAAAATTCAAATAGCAAAAATGTAACATCAGATTTCTTAAGCAAAAATAGGCATGTTTGGTGTCTATGTGTCACAAATGTTAAGACCAAAATAATGATGCTATTAGTTTTAAATTCCCAATTAGTATAACAAAGTTATACTAATTTAAAAGTTTTGGCCAAGTTCATGCAATAAAGTAATGAATTTGTATGACAATGTATATCTGAATCAACCAACCAGATTTCAAGTTTTACCTTAGCAACCGAAAATTCAGATAAATAAAATAGGGACTTCTTTAACAACCATCATTGAAAACAGACGCATTTTTATAACGTCTTAGCTAATTATATTTTAATAAGAGGAAACCTATACCAAACATAGTAAAACGAATCAGGACAGTTATTGAAGAACATTAGAGGAACCCAAGACCAACAAGACCCCAATTCGGAAGAATTTAAATCCTGGAAGAAGAATTAAGGAAGATTTGGACCCCATCTTCGTCCTGAACGAATAAAAGAAGAGGATCTGGGTGAATCTGTATAATTTTATAAACGTATTTAACAACAACACCCACATCTGAGCACATGAACCACTTAGAAAACTAAACAATAAAAAAACCACATACACTATAATATACACCAACACTAAAGAACACTTGAAGGTAACACAAAATGATTATTACACCTTTTGAATACCAAAAAACTGAATGACAACTAATAAATATCTAAAACTTTTCATAACCTAGAACTGTGGGCAACACAACCACGACTACTAGTTTGCACTATAAAACCATCAAAACCTTTTTATATCCTTATCTTGTAAAGTTTGTATTTTGATTTTAAGAGTTGTATTAATTGTTTAACCATAACATTCGAACCGAATATGCCCTGAGATTATTTTATTTAATAGAATAAAAACAACGAGCATCATTATCGAGGTTGATCCCAGCATAGTTATTAGTAACTACCAACTTATGAACGAAGACGACATAATTTTGTCACAATTTGTATTAAAATAAAGAAAAAAAAACGTAATTGATCAATTCGTTTGAAAAAAGATTGATTAAAGGAGTACATCTGTTTGGTTTTTTTTTTGCATTATTATTACTGATAAAATTAAAAGATACGATAGCACAGCAAAGCGGATGGAGTGACAGTTGGCAGCTCCGAATTACGTCACTGGTTTTGAGCGCCGAGGCGGGAGCGAACGCCGGAAATAGTGGAATACAACAGTAAATGAATTTACTTACATCTTATTATTCAACACTATAGAGAGTAGTTGGGTTATAATATATATATATATATATATTAACGTATCAAAATAACGGTTACACAAGAATAATATAATACATCAAATGAAAGTGTACCATAAGCATATTTCATCAAACATGGAAGAAGGAACAGAAGTATGAAAATCAAAAGTGTATCTATAAATGAATAATGTTAAAGCAACCCAACGAAGAAGAAAGAAGAATCATAAAAATATATCATCGAGTAGAAAGAAGAAAGAGAGAATACAATGAAATAATATAATACGTTAGCATCTAGGCCAAATAGATCAAAATAGTGAGGGGATAGATTTAATATCCGAATAGGGGGACCAAGATTTAATATCATCATAAGAAAGAGACATATCAAATGCAATTATCATATTGAGAAGATAGACTAATTTGTCATAATAGTGAGATAAATATAAGGTAATGATTATCATAATAATGAGTGAAAATGTTGAAAATTATAGCTATAGTAAATGAACATGAGTTATCACAAATAGTGAGGAACCAAGAAATGCATCACAAGTGAAGAAGAAGAAGAAGAAGGAGAAGGAGAAGGAGAAGGAGAAGGAGAAGGAGAAGGAGAAGGAGAAGGAGAAGGAGAAGGAGAAGGAGAAGGAGAAGAGAAGAGAAGAGAAGAGAAGAGAAGAGAAGAGAAGAGAAGAGAAGAGAAGAAGAAGAAGAAGAAGAAGAAGAAGAAGAAGAAGAAGAAGAAGAAGAAGAAGAAGAAGAAATATACCATGAAGAATGAAGATTAAGTATAACTAGAACAAGACACCAGCATTCCCAAAATATGGAAAGCACCACAACTAGTATAACAACCAAAATAAGAAAAATGATTATAAGATTAGTAGTAATAAAAACTATCTATCAAGGAAGGACATAGTGAAGCCAATATAATAAAAAACCAAGTGTTGAACCTTAGTAAGTGATCACAAACAATAATAGTGAATACTTTATATAAGTGTGTTATATAACACTAACCCCAAATAAACAACACAGACAATATGAGTGAAGTGTTTATAACTGAGGGAAGTGAATAAAAATTAATAAGTGAAACATCAACGGTTATCAAGTGAAATACACAAACAATTAGTGTACCAATTGTAATCCAAGATTGTAAAACCACAAATATACTCAGTAAGACCACCAATTTAATGGTACTGAAAAGAGAAATAATTGCTCAAAAAGACCAATAATAAAAGCTATATAATCCTTGATATGGAATGTGCCTGAATCTCATAGGAACACAGGACAAAATGTAGATAAATGTTATAACCAATGAGTAGTAAACAAACTAATTTGTTGAAAAGAAACAAACCAATGTATACAAGCCAAGATACAACCCACCAAAATGTGTAACGTAGTTAGATAAAAAACCAAGTATTATTGTATAAACATATACTGTAGTGTAAACTGTGTACAAAGTGTGTAAAACATAGTAATAAACAATTGTAGTAACATGCCATAATGACATGACAGTATTTAAGATGAATACTGAATAAAGTAAGAAGCATATTGTTGCCAACTCAATGACACATAACCTCATCTGAACAGGACCTACAACATAAAATCATACACAATAATTAGATAAAGTAATTACCAGTAATTGTTTCAAACAGAGACCAAATGAGAACAAATGTACAAGACAATGAATACCCTATGAACTGAAGAACACAACTATATAAGTCAGATTATTAATAATAACAATAAACAAATTAGACAGAATCCCAAGTGACCAGAGAGTTAATTAAAAAACCATAACAAAACTTGTAAAGTGAGAGTAAGGAAGTTTACCAGTAGTTAGAAGAAAGTTCAATTCAACTATGAGAATACCTCACAATCATTGTATAAGTAATTTAATAACAATAATATAATAAACTAATTAACTGTAACCATAGGACTAGGTGTAAACAACCATCATACTGTAACTTAAAGAAATTTCAACTAACAAAAAGTTAGTAAGTGCACTAAACAGACCATGTACAATATTTGTGCACACTTTAATTATCAAGAATGCATATAATTTGTGGAAAAAATAACTAAATGAGAGTGACAGAATGGCGAAATAATAGCATAGTGTATTTTAGACAATGCTATATGTGTAAATAAGATAACATTTTCTGAAGTAAAGTATCAGCAAATATATGTAAAAGTATTAAATAACATTCTAGTGCCAAAGATATGTAATAGCATAAGGAATAATGGTGATATAAGCAAATATAAATGCTTGGACATGGATGGCTTGTACGCCATTAATGCATTTTGCTTAAATCACAAACATGTTAATATTATGTATTAAATTATAAGAGATATGGACTCTAGACGTTTAATTATAAGCATTAGGTTATAATAACACCAAAATATAGTGGAAAAAACTTATTTTTTATTAAGAGCCACTATATGAATATTGAATAAAGTGAAGCGAGTTGTTAATGGACGGATTTATTACTTGTTTGGACTTAAATTAAAGACACAAGTATCCGCAAAACAATGCGACTATTCAAATGACGATCAGACAATTAATAAGAAACTTATGAATATTATAAGATTTCCTGTCATTTCCGAATGGGAATGAACGCGTCATAGCTGAGTCTCGAACCCAAAGCATAGACGCTAAAAATTAAAATTTTAATATAACTAAGGCATTTGGGGTAGAGAGTACAGACTTCTACACCAATAGGATGATCTGATTTTACCAGACGAGAGCAAGAGCTTCGATGAGAAGAATTAATTGTCTTCCAGCCACCGATGCGAGCGGAGCCCGCGACAGTCATCAAGAAAAATATTTTGAAATGTGCGCGACAGATAGTAAACAGTCATAACTAACCTCAACTGAAGACTAATTTTTTCTCGTGCGACAGTGCTACGAGTGATAAAGTGAATTATTAAAACATTGCCAGTGTATAATAAAGGCAATGTTAAGTGAAATATGCAGGGAGTATTACCAGTTAACGATTTTTAAAATAAAAATGAAAATATAATATTCATCAGTTGACGAACATTATAGCAGACTACGTTAGACAAGCACACACACTATGCATGGTTAATTTAGCGAATGATGAAATATTATCAGGCTCAATGAATAAAAGTTCTCGTTTAATTTAATAATGGTATTTAATTAAAATATTTTAATATTTATGTAAGAAAAATAATAACAAAAGCTGAAATAGTGATAAATACTGCAAACAATACTTGTAAAATATAGTCGCTTACTTGACTACGATTCCAGTAGTACTTGATAAATAATGATTTTATATACGAGAACAATCATTGCCGTTAATTATCCATCTTATTACGATAAATAATATTTTTGTGAAAATAATATTAAGATTTCAATAATATTAAATAATTTATTTTGTCAACTTACTCTCATCTATAGGTAAACTAACCTATAACCAACAGATTTATTTGCCAACAGAGAGTCACTTCTGTCATTAATAATACTCTTGTGAATAGACTCAATGATAAGAGTTTTTCTATTTTTTATCAATTCCAGTTAATAATAATAATTAAACCAGTAATATTGTTTTAATGTGTAACGTTTTGAACACGTGTTACACAGCTTTGAATAACTGACTGCAGCACTCCTGCCGTACGATAATTTTAATATCGTATTGAGGTTAACGATTTTTAATTTTTTGTCTTTTTTTAATCATTCTATATGAATAAATATTGTTTTTTAATAAACATCTTTGTATCTTTTATCATGTAAATTCAAAGGAGTCATGAAATTTGGTAACGCTTATAACCAAAATTAACATAACCAGAATTACCATATTATTGTATATTGTAACAGTGTTACCAGCCCTGAGCTGAAGAATTTTCAGAAAGTAATTAACTTTGTCGTTTTAAAGATTTAGTTACAATATATATATATATATATATAAAATAAAATACATATAAAATAAATAATAATAATATCTGCATAAAAATAATAATAGTATCTGCATAAAAATAAAATACAATCATCAGTCATTAAGATAAATATATTTCCTTCATATTTTGTATATGCTTTCCCTAAAGCCAAAAAGCTGCTTTTAATTCCTTACCAAACACACAATGTAAGACAGGAGATTACTTTTTAGTTTTTGTAGTTTTTACATTACGTAAACAAATTTCAATTTTTTTTATTATAACTACTTAACAGTAGTAAATTCCTCAAACAACATACACTATTAGTATTTCAGTAGACATTTAAAATACAAGCAAATACAATAGATTTTTATTAACAACATATACCAAACAAAATTGACTTTCAACACTGTAAATGCAAACGTGACTATTGCTTATAGGTTTTGTGTGTAATCCAATATATCAACAGAAGCACATAGTGTACACGCATTAACTGCAATTCTTGTTTGAGCACTGTTAATGCTGTTTAACAATACTGAAAGCATTCGGGAATGTGCAGCAACCCATGACCAGTCTACATGTAATACCAACAAATACCATACACGAAAATTTTTCTAACACATACGATTAGAACAATAATAAGAGTCTACTTAAAAATCACTACACACAATTTTTGACTAGAATACTTACTATGATTCTAAAATCCAGCTTACTATCACTTGTGATTTTTTTAAGTAATTTAAGTACACATATTGAAAAATAGTATAATTATTATTAACAAGCACACATTAATTAATGAAGTTTCATTTAAAGAATCTATATATATAAAAGCGAAATACCACTCGCTGATTAATCACGAAATCTCAGAAAGTATAAATGCTACAAACTTGAAATTTGGCAGGTAGATTCCTCATAGGGAGTAGGTATCCACTAAGAAGGGATTTTTGGAAATTCGACCTTTAAAGGGGGAAAAAGGGGGGGAAGTTTGCCTGACTGACTGACATAGAATCAACGTAGAGCAAAAACTACTGAATGGATATCAATGAAACTTTGAACATAGCTTCATCATAGGTCTTAGGTGCTCACTAAGAAACGGTTTTAAAAACTTTCACTCCTAAGAGGCAAACCCCCCCCCCCCATTGTATGTATGTATGTTCCACATCTCCTCCTAAACCACTGGACCGATTTCAACCAAACTTGGCACAAATATTTTAAGCAACGGGAGAACCAACATAGGACAGGTGTTTTTTTCGATACGATCCTCTGGGGGGTCCTTTGGGTCTTAAAAATCTATTAGATCTGGTTACTATGGCAACCCAATAGAATAGATTCTGGTTACCATAGCATCGGTGGAAGTCTCCCACGTAGGAAGTAGTGCGGGAGTCGTCCGACGGGCCTTCCAGGGAGTTCATCCACGGAACCCAGGGAGTCTTAGGTCGGATGCCACGAAAGGCGTCAGGGCCAGAGTCCACGGTTCTTATAAATAAAGATATAGGTTATGATATCAAAGGTGGTGTATGGAAAGCGGTGAGAAAATACAATGAAAAGAGGTCACTTATTCCCTGGAAGATAAACTCTTTGTCGGGCTTTAAATATGACTGTAATACTGACTACAACAATGACAAGATTTTATCTATTGGTGATTTTATACAGTGTAAATGGTATAATGCTAAAAAGTGGAAAGAGGAAAGTCCTGGGTTATGTTGTAGCAACGGAAAAGTCCACCTTCCTCTCATTAAAGAACTACCAGAACCTCTCCACAGCCTCCTGAGGGAAGACTGTTTCTCTCATGGCCAGTTGTACGTTGCCTGTTCAAGAGTCAGCACTCCTGACAGTCTGGTTATTCTTCACCCGGAAGGAAAAACTAAAAACTTTGTGTACAAAGAAGTTCTTTAATGATCCGAGGATTAGTTCTTCATTACAAGTTCATAAATTGAAGAAAAATCTGAAATGTTTTCATACTCAACACAACTTCATATAACAAAAATGTTTAATGTTTATTTTAAATAAAATATATAAGAGGTTTTAATTATTTATTTATAAGAAACCTACTTTAATTGAACTTTATTAATTAAATAAGATTTTCATTATGTACAACGTGAAACTCCGTAGCGAAGCACGGGTATTAAAGGGGTAAAAAAGGGGTTGGAATTTTGTAAGATCAAATTTTGAATTAAGTCAAAGTTTTTGGAAATTTGTCCCCTGAAGGTGAAAAATAGGAGATGATGTTTAAATGGATCGTCGTTTGTAAAGTTACAAACATGAAAATTCATATTAAGGCACTTGATATTAGGCCTATATAAAAAAATCGCATCCAAAGTTTTTCGAAATTTTATTATTTACCTGCTGGTGGTAAACATTATATACAGTTTTTCTATGGCCCGTCATTTTAGTATATAGTTGTAAATAATAAATTAGAAATCTATTTACAAAATTTTATTTAATTAAGTAACTTAAACAGTTAATAAATAAACTTTATGAATTTGAAATAAAATAGCTTCATTCAAATATTTTGGTAAATTCCTATGTAAAAATGAGGTGATTAAAATTTCATGGGACATAAGCCAGATATTATCCCTACTATATACTCAATATTATAAATGTGATATGTGAGTGTCATTAGTTATTGTAATAATAATAACAATAGTATTTAAGTAAGTAAGTAATAACATTTTCAATAGTGTCATTTTCTTTGACAACAATGCTTTAGTTAGTTGTTCTTGGTTTTCTCAAGGTACCTACATATTTTATTTATGTTCTTATTCAAGTTAATTGCAGTTGTGCTCAATTATTTTCAGGTAGGTATCTACATATTTCTTTTGCTTTCTAGCAGTTATGGAGTTAATGCAAACAAAGCAGCGAGCAAGAGCTAGAACAATTACAGTTACTATCATGTCAATATTGTAATAGCTTTTTGTTCACAGATATAGTATACTTCATAAAAATTATGGGCGAAGAAATTATAACCGCAAACGGGTCAGACATCCTATGCCGAGTAATTACAATACCAGGAGATGGGGCCTGTTTATTTTCGTCTCTGGCTTATTTGGTGCACGGCGACGTGTCAACGGCTGCTCAAATTCGAGCAGACATTGTACAACATGTATCGAACGAATGGCAGAGATTCAAATATTTCAGTATAGATCGTCATGGAGCTGCTTACGGTACTAAGAGGCTGTACATTGCAGAAATGTCTAGACCGTATACCTATGGGACTACGTGCGAACTCAAAGCAGCTGGAGAAATATTTCCGTTTGAGTTTCAACTGTTCCAAGACGGTATACTTATTGCAACATTTGGAGAGGCAGAACAGGAGATAAAAAGTATCTGATTCTCAGGATCTTTTAGCAGAGGACATTTTGATGCTTTGATTCCGTTGGTTGAAACGACAAATACAGATGAGAACGATAATTTCCAGCATACACCGACCATCTCTGAGACAATAAATAGTGAACTAGATTCATCCTCTTCTGCTGTTAAGTCGCAACTCACCACTAAAAGAGGAAAAAAGCGTCGAAAAAGGTTCACGGATGTGATTAGAAAAAAACAAGTAAAGGAAGCTGTTCAAAAACACACAAAAAATAATCCCAAAAGCCATAGAGTTGCTGTTAAGAAATACACTAAGAATCATCCCGAGGTCAATAGAAAGGCTGTCAAAAAATATTCAACTAATAATCCCCATGTTAATCAGGCATCTGCAACTAAGTATAATAAAAAGAGAACAGAAATGAGGTTGCTGGCTTGGAAAATTAAACATATGTCTGGTTTTGAATACAATCCTAATATTGATTATTCCAAGGACAAAATTGTTGATCTCGGAATATGGTTACCCTGTACCTGGTGTCATGCTTTGAAATGGTGGGAAGAGCCTAATGGAATGTGTTGCAGTGGCGGGAAAGTGCAGCTCGATTCCATTGAACGTTTCCCGGAACCATTACACAGTCTTTTGACGAATCAGCTTGTAAAAGGTGAGCATTTTCTGTCTTCCATACGAAAATACAACGGATGTTTTCAAATGACATCTTTTGGAGCTAAAAAGGTAAATGAGGGTAACTTTATGCCAACTTTTACAGTACAAGGCCAGGTATACCACCAGATAGGGAGCATTACGGTTGCCCCTCAACATGAACCTTCGTTTTTACAAATATATTTTGTTGGTGATGATGAAAGTGAGAGGAACATTCGCTGTGGAATTTACTCTGGCGTCAATCAAGAACTGGTTGACCAATTGCAAAAGTTACTGCATGAAAATAATAAATATATTTTAGGTTTTAAAGCCGCTATTGACTCTGTACCTAAGGGTCAAAAGGATTACAAAGTAATTATCAATGCAAATAGAAAGCCGTTTGGGGAACACCAAGGTCGTTTCAACGCTCCAACGTGTAAGGAGGTCGCAGTTCTGACTGTAGGTCAGGAGTTTGAAAAGAGAGACATTGTTCTCCATAGCAGTAATAACAGAGTGGTACGAATCAGTGAGACACACCATGCTTATGATGCACTTCAATACCCTCTGATGTTTTGCCGCGGGGAAGATGGCTATCAAATTGATATCCCTCAACGTGACCCAAAGACTAATGCGCCTCTTAAAAAGACTGTATCTGCTGCTAACTTCTACAGCTACAGATTAATGAAGCGTGACAGCGGAGAAAACTACATACTGTCATTTCGCAACCTACTCAATCAATATTTGGTCGACATGTACGCAAAAATAGAAACGGAGCGACTTAATTGGATACGAAACAATCAGAAAAAGCTAAGAAGCGAAGAGTATGTTCATTTAAAGGATGCTATGTCAAGAGCTGACACACAAATTAAAGATTTTGGCAAAATGGTTGTATTACCGTCCTCTTTTACTGGAGGAGCTCGGTATATGCACGAACGGACTCAGGACGCGATGACGTATGTCCGCCATTTTGGGCGACCAGATCTATTCATAACGTTTACTTGCAACCCGAAATGGACAGAAATCGTACAGCTTTTGAAACAACGCCAAAAATCTCATGACCGACATTGACCTGATAGCGCGTGTTTTCCATCTAAAGGTTAAAAATATTATGAAGCTCCTCACTAAAAGTTGTATATTTGGAAATGTCCACCGCCAAATGTACACCGTAGAGTGGCAGAAACGTGGTCTCCCTCACATTCATATTCTTCTGTGGCTTGAACAAAAAATAAGACCAGAATCAATCGACAAAGTCATAAGCGCAGAAATACCAGATCCTGAGTTAGATCCAGCCCTTCATGAGATTGTTAAGACAACTATGATACATGGCCCATGTGGAACTCTTAACAGGAACTCGCCGTGCATGGTGAATGGTGCATGCTCAAAGAAATACCCACGACCTCTCTTAAAGGAGACACAAACAGGAGATGACGGCTATCCTCAGTATCGTAGGAGGTCTGTGGCAGACGGTGGGTTTACTGCCAAAGTTGGTGGACTTGATCTTGAGAATCGTTGGGTAGTGTCTTATAGTCCCGTTCTCTCTCGCATCTTCTCGGCCCATATAAACGTTGAACTATGCAATTCTGTAAAATCAATAAAATACATCTGCAAGTACGTAAACAAAGGTTCTGACCAAGCAACTTTTAAAGTTGGAGATCTAGATGAAGTGACCAGGTACGAAACAGGACGTTACATAAGTAGCTCTGAGGCGGCTTGGCGTATTTTCTGCTTCTCTATACATGAAAGGTACCCTCCTATTGTACAGCTGGCAGTGCACCTTGAAAATGGCCAAAGAGTTTATTTCACAGAAAGCAACGTTGTTGATAAAATAATTAATCCTTCAAATACCACTCTTCTCGGCTTTTTCGAGCTGTGCCAAGTCGATGCTTTCGCAAGGACACTTTTGTATTGTGAGGTTCCGGCTTACTACATTTGGAAAAACCAAAATTTTCATCGCAGGAAGCAAGGGCAACCTGTGACAGGTTATCCAGGTGTGAAGAAAGATAAAGTATTAGGTCGAGTTTACACTGTACATCCCAACAACTCCGAGTGCTACTACCTACGTCTGCTCTTGCACGAAGTTCGTGGCCCCACGTCCTTCACTACTCTTAAAACTGTTGCAGGAATTGTTCATCCGACGTTTCATTCGGCATGCAAATCGCTTGGCTTGCTAGAAGATGATGCGAACTGGGACCACACGTTGGAGGAAGCCTCATTGTTTCACTCTCCTAATAGAATTCGTGACCTATTCACCGTATTGGTTTTCTGTCAAGTTGGTGATCCAGAGAATCTGTGGAAGAAACACCGTGGTAGTCTTGCAGAGGACATTAAGAGGCAAATTGAGAGAGAGCGCGGTAACGTACAACTGGTACAAGACTATGTTTTTAACCGATCTCTCATTCTTATTGAGGATATTGTCATATCTATGTCAGGAAAAACACTCACGCAATTTGGACTACCGTCACCTTCACGAGAGCAGGAACCTGTTGTCAGCAACGAATATACCATAGTGAAATATCTTACGACACCGTTCATCTCAACAAAGAAGTGGCAGCAAATCTTCCGAAATTAAATGACGACCAGAAGAAAGTCTACGAAGATATAATGAACAGTGTTACTACTGAATCTGGCAAGTTGTTCTTTCTGGATGCCCCAGGTGGAACTGGCAAAACGTTTTTAATTAATTTGTTGTTGGCTACTATTAGAAGTCGGAGAAATGTTGCCATTGCAGTAGCTTCCTCAGGAATTGCAGCTACTTTAATCTATGGAGGCAAAACTGCTCACTCTGCTTTCAGATTACATTTGAATATAAATTATTCCGAAACTCCATTGTGTAATATACGAGGGCTATCCAGAAAGTAACAGACGTTTTGACCGACCGCGGCGGTGGGCGGGGATAGAGCCGCCATCTTGGTGTCAGAACGTTTCAACACTCAGTACGCATCCAGCTGTGATAGCGTGCGGTCTGTGCCCCTCTTACTTTACTCTCTGTGACGTGTTAAAATGTGCGCTGCAATAGAAAATCCCGCCACTTGTGAGGTGCGTTCTGTGATTAGGTTTTTGTTGGCAAAAAATCACGAACCAATTGAAATTTATCGCCAACTTTGTGATGTGTACGGAAAAGGAATAATGAGTGAAAGCCGAGTGAGGCAATGGTGCATTGATTTTAAAAATGGCCGTACCAATGTTCACGATGGGGACCACAGTGGTAGACCTAGCCTTGTGCCTGATGAACTGGTGATGAAAATCAACGGCAAAATTCGTGAAGATCGTCGTTTCACGATTACGGAACTTTCGAAACATTTTCCCCAAATTTCACGGAGTTTGGTGCATGAAATTGTGGCGGAAAAGCTTGGTTACCACAAATTTTGTGCTAGGTGGATTCCAAAAATCCTAACGGAAGACCACAAAAAACAGAGACTGGCTGCAGCACTAACTTTCCTCGAAGATTACGACAAAAATGGTAACAAAGTTATCGATCGTATCGTAACTGGGGACGAGACTTGGGTGAAGCATGTCAATAGTGAAACAAAAAGGCAGTCGATGGAATGGGGACACACAAATTCTCCCAAGAAACCAAGGAAGTGTTTGCAAACGCTGTCAGCAAGAAAGATCATGGCTACTGTGTTTTGGGACTCTGAAGGAGTGATTCTCGTTGATTTTCTTGAACGTGGCACAACAATTAACTCAGAGAGGTATTGTGAAACACTGAGAAAGTTAAGGCACGCGATACAAAACAAGCGTCGGGGAAAACTTAGTGCGAAGGTTTTGTTTTTTCACGACAACGCACGTCCACACACGGCCAATCGTACCCGAGAGCTCTTCGATGGTTTTGGATGGGAGGTGTTCGATCATCCACCATACAGCCCGGATTTGGCGCCGAGCGACTATCACCTCTTCCCAGCGATGAAGACATGGCTCGCTACACAACGCTTTGATACTGACGCCGAACTGCATGCCGGTGTAAACCAGTGGTTGAAATCGCAGGCGGCAGATTTCTACAGAGACGGTATTGAAAAACTTGTGCCACGGTATGATAAGTGCCTTAATTTGAATGGCGATTATGTAGAAAAATAGCTTAAGAGTGTACCTTTCAAATGTATATAATAAAATTTTGTTTTTTCATTTTGTAAATTTTTTATTTCAAAACGTCTGTTACTTTCTCGATAGCCCTCGTATCTAAACAGAGTGACATGGCGGAAGTGCTTCGAAAAGCCAAAATTATAGATTGGGACGAGTGCACAACGGCTCACAAAAAATGTATTGAGGCTTTAGATAGAACGCTCCAAGACATTCGAAGTTGCAACCGATTGATGGGTGGAGTAACAATTTTGTTAGCAGGTGACATCAGACAAACATTGCCTGTTGTACCGCGAGGGACACGTGCAGACGAAGTGAAAGCCTGCTTAAAGTCGTCATTTCTATGGCCGAAAGTTAATATTCTGACATTGAGAGTCAATATGCGCGTCCAACATGATTCAAGGGCAAAACAGTTCTCTAAATTGTTGCTCGATATAGGTAATGGACATGATTCGGGGGAGGAAGGTAAAATAAACATTCCTAATAATCTGGGCGATGTCGTGGTAGATCTGAACAGTTTAACTGATAGAATTTACCCTAACGTTCACCAAACTGAAGAAAATTGTGCATCATGGCTGCGAGAAAGAGCAATTCTTACTGCAAGAAACGATGACGCCAACAGCATCAACAACATTTTACTTAAAAAGTTGCTCACTGCTGAGGTAAAATATGAATCCGTGGACACTGTACTGCAGGTCGATGATGCTGTAAATTATCCCGTAGAGTTCCTTAACACCCTCCACCCACCAGGAATACCGCCTCACATATTGTACCTCAAAGTTGGCGCTCCAATTATTTTATTGTGCAATCTCAACCCTCCGAAACTATGCAACGGCACTAGGCTACAGGTGAAGGCTTTACATAAACACGTAATTGAAGCCACCATTTTTACTAGTATTTACCAAGGAGAAACGGTTTTCATTCCGCGAATTCCTTTGATACCTTCGGATTACCAGTTTGAATTTAAACGTTTGCAATATCCAGTTAAGTTATGTTATGCAATGACAATTAATAAAGCGCAAGGTCAAACATTGAAAATAGTTGGTGTTGATCTCAGGAATGATCGTTTTTCACATGGCCAGTTATATGTGGCGTGTTCCAGGGTTACCTCACCTAACGGCTTAGTTATGCTCCAGCCAGAAAAAAAAAAAACAAAAATATTGTTTACATGGAAGTTTTAAAATAAATAATTAAAATAAAATAAAATAAAGTAATTAGTCATTATTTAATACACAAATAACGAACCTCGCGCGTTATTGAGGCAACTATATTCACTGGCTGTGGTTCTGGAGAAACAGTTTTCATACCTCGCATTTTTTTGTTCCCGTCAGACTACCATTTTCAGTTTAAAAGACTACAATTTCCCATCAAAGTCTGTTTTGCAATGACAATCAACAAAGCTCAAGGACAGTCTTTGAAAATGGCTGGCGTAGATCTGAGGGAAGACTGTTTCTCTCGTGGCCAGTTGTACGTTGCCTGTTCAAGAGTTAGCACTCCTGACAGTCTGGTTATTCTTCAGCCAGAAGGAAAAACTAAAAACTTTGTGTACAAAGAAGTTCTTTAAGGATCCGATGATTAGTTCTTCATTACAAGTTCATAAATTGAAGAAAAATCTGAAATGTTTTCATACTCAACACAACTTCATATAACAAAAATGTTTAATGTTTATTTTAAATAAAATATATAAGAGGTTTTAATTATTTATTTATAAGAAACCTACTTTAATTGAACTTTATTAATTAAATAAGATTTTCATTACGTACAACGTGAAACTCCGTAGCGAAGCACAGGTATTTTGCTAGTAAATCTATATCTATATAAGCCAAATACCACTGACTGACTCACTGATCACGATATCTCTGAAACCACTGAATGGATATCAATGAAACTTTGAACATAGCTTCATCATAGGTCTTAGGTGCTCACTAAGAAACGGTTTTAAAAACTTTCACTCCTAAGGGGCAACCCCCCCCCCATTGTATGTATGTTCCACATCTCCTCCTAAACCACTGGACCGATTTCAACCAAACTTGGCACAAATATTTTATGCGACGGGAGAACCAACATAGGATAGGTGTTTTTTTCGATGGGGTCCTTTGGGGTCTTCCACATCTCCTCCTAAACCACTGGACCGATTTCAACCAAACTTGGCACAAATATTTTACGCAACGGGATAACCAACATAGGATAGGTGTTTTTTCGATGGGGGTCCTTTGGGGGGTTCTTTGGGGTCTTCCACATCTCCTCCTAAACCACTGGACCGACCTCAACCAAACTTGGCACAAATATTTTACGCAACGGGAGAACCAACATAGGATAGGTGTTTTTTCGATACGATCCTTCAGGGGGTCCTTTGGGGTCTTCCACATCTCCTCCTAAACCACTGGACCGATTTCAACCAAACTTGGCACAAATATTTTAAGCAACGGGAGAACCAACATAGGACAAGTGTTTTTTTCGATACAATCCTCTGGGGGGCCCTTTGGGTCTTGAACAACTATTAGATCTGGTTACTATGGCAACCCAATAGAATAGATTCTTGTTACCATAGCATCGGTGGAAGTCGCCTGCGTAGGAAATAGCGCAGGAGTCGTCCAACGGGTCTTCCCCGGAATTCATCCACGGAACCCGGGGAGTCTTAGGTCGGATCCCGTGAAAGACGGCGGGGCCAGAGTCCACGGTTCTTATAAATAAAGATATAGGTTATGATATCAAAGGTGGTGTATGCATCTTAAGAAACTTCTTAATAGTGTGTGAATTCAGAGTTGTTTCAGCTTGAATTTAAAAGTGGATAAGTTAAGATCGAAGTAAGTTATAAGCGAGTATAAAAAACAAAGTTTTGATAGCGAATGTATGCAGATCATAGTGTTCAGACAATATAAATGCACTTGCTTCAGTTTGAATTAAAAAATTGATAAGCTGAAATCTATAGAGGTATTGTATTGTTAGAATAAGTTTAGGAGACACTAATTTAACAAATGCCTTATTTCAACATTAACACAATGAATTATAAAACGACAGTTAAATATGCAGCGCGTGCAAGTACTGTAGACATTTTATTGAAAACTAATTTAGCTGTTCGCCCTCTCCCAGAGTTAGAAATCGAGCAGGAGCATCACGCGCAACAGAATTCTTCTCCAGATATAAGAATACAGTTTATGACATGTTCTTAAACAGGTGCGCTACAGAGTATTCCTCCAGTGAGAATGCAAACGTAACAATATAAGGAAGATTATACAGTATACAAGTAATATAACGTTAGAACAAGAATAGGTGCCTATGAGCCTATGAATAAATTATGAACCCAAGAAACGCTGGGTAAATCGGCTAGATATAGATATCTATATAAGCCAAATACCACTGACTGACTCACTGATCACAATATCTCTGAAACCACTGAATGGATATCAATGAAACTTTGAACATAGTTCATCATAGGTCTTAGGTGCTCACTAAGAAACGGTTTTAAAAACTTTCACTCCTAAGGGGCAAAAAACCAAATACTGAAATTTATAGCGGGAATTGCATACTTGGTAAATGAAGTGGTTGACATCTCAGTTTACTGGAAACCCCAAATACATTTAGTCCTGAGTTTTTAATCATTGTTTTAAATTGAAAAAAACTTCGTTGTTTGCAGGTTCTTATAGTCGAGAAAATTTCGAAGTTCAATTAATTAATAAACGTATGTCCTTTTTTTCTCGGAAACGGCTCTAACGATTTTCTCGAAATAAATAATAAATAGCTGTTGCTATGAATGTAAATAGACAAACTAAGAGTTGAGAATTTGTACAATCTATCTAATCCTATACTATTAAGCGAGCAATAATTGTACAATTACGTACAACGTGAAGCTCTGTAGCGAAGCACGGGTATTTTGCTAGTTACATATAAAATTCAAATTATTTAACTAAACTTTATATAAAAGTCTTCCAAACTTAAGTGTTGCATTATAATTTTTATACTGTATTTTACTTTATATACATTTGCTTGCGGTTTGTACCTTCATATCATCACCAAATCTGAAATTATACGGTACATTATATGATTTGGTAAACATTGAGATTCCATTTTTTTGTTGGAAAGAAAAGGACTGCACGATTCAAAATCTATCACACTTCAATTACAAAAACATACTGTGCAAAAGATCAGATTACCTGAAAATATTCTTTTTATGGACCTATATGAACACTAGTTAATATAGAAGGTTACACTCAGTTATTCTAATGTCCCTTTATAAGACAAATTTTGAAAACAGGAAAATAAATTACTCAAGGTTTTCAAATGATGCAAAACTGATTCCACATATTTTAATAAAAGGGAGGTGAGAATGTTCTGAATTACTTTTTGAAAGCAAGTTTTACTAGTTAGAAACAGTATCTATAAACAGGTTTTTCCTATTTAAATAATGTATCAGCATGCTGTTATTTTGAGAAATACCATGGCTCAGAACTTTGTTAAATGTATGAGCAGATTATTTAAGAAGAAAATATCAACATACTATTTTTATATTTTTAGAATTAATAATTATATTCATTTCTTGAACACATACTTAAAAGTTCTCTACAGGTTAACTAAACATTATAGATGCACTTTATTACTGCAAATAACAGGTTACACAAAAAAATATTCACAATCAAGAAACTAAGATATAAAACAGATCAACTAATTTGGTATTTCAAAACTGACAATGTTCTGTGATGAAATAACTTTTAATTGAATCTAAAAATGTTATCACAAAGGTACAAAATACAGTGCAAGTTATGTTTCCACATATCTACTCCTCATCATAGAAACTTTACCATGTTTTCAAAACATTTTAATGGGCTGAAAAAATAAGTAAATAAAATATTGTTATATTATTATTAAACAGAGATTAAAAAAAAAAACATGGACCCTTTTACACTGGTTAGTTTGGTAATGTGGGCTCATAATCAGATTGAAAACATTCATTTTATTTTCTTAATTGCCTTTCCAATTATAATCAATAAACTCCAATTATAACTTAACATCCAAACATTCCTGAGTAAATTACAAGAAAGAATATAATGGCTATCAGTTCACTTCGGACTAATTAAAATATCTTTTTAATGGAAAACTTGCAAATAACAATTAAAAGCAAAAAACAAATAACCGTATATATTTAGACTTTAGTTAGTCTTACTGAATTACAATACAGACAATGGCGAAGACAGAATTTCGTTCTGGCAGGTTTTATGGAAGTGATTCAGATTTTTGTGAATAAGATAACAAAAAAGAAAAGATATCATTTGCTTTTATTTTGCTGTAAATTAAGCACTACATATACACAAAAACAAACATTTCAAAATCACACTACAGGCTGTGTGCATACGTGATAGGCCACAAATGTTTTTGAAGTTGGACTTACAAATAAATTAGTTACTGCTAGAAGCTATGTAGCACTTGTAAATTGTGTTTCAAATGCTGTGTTCAGTCGTAAGTTTATGTACATACACAATAATGGACATGTTTTAATATTTTAATTCAATCACTTTCTGCTATTTTTAATTGTAGATTTGTTTTCAAAATGGTAATAAAGTAATAAATGGAAAATATAAAAATTATTAAATACAGGTCAACAAATTGTACAAGATTCATATAAGTCGCAGATGTGGCACACATCCACAATTTGTTAAGTTGCTGTGGAATAAATTAGTGCACCATACTGCATTGTGCACTAATAGTACATTGTAGACTGAATAAACATTCAACAGTACCTCTTTTCTGCTCACTAAACAGACTTAATCTCTAAAACTAGAATAACAATTTGAACCACTATCAACAACTAAAATAGCAATGTTTACACAAAGTGATTTTTTGTACTTGCAAAACAGCTATAGCATACCACAATTAATAATGTTCGTACTCACGTAACTAATTAACCAACTTACTTCAATCGACTTATAACATTTTACCCAGCACTTTTTTTACCCCCCCACCCCCACCCTCCCTTGAAAATGATCCTCACTGCCTTGCTGAATGCAGAATATTTAATATAATCAAGTAGCCTTAATACACCACAATCACAGTATTATAAGAACTTGTACATTCAATCCTATGCACGAAGACTAAACATGCAACAGCAACTCATTTAAACATATAATTTTCTTGAAGAAATGACTTTATGACGACAAAATTTCCTTTTATTTTGTACAAGTTTGGCACTAATCCCTCAGCATAGTGGACACAATTGCCAGTATAGAAAGGCAACCAGATTCAAATGAGAGTCATTCAACCCATCTTCCTGGGATTGGAAAGAAAAGTTTCCACACTCAAAACATGCCATATGCATTGCCAGTTCAGGACGAACAAGCTTAAGAAGGAGGCAGTGTTATGATGGCATGTAATAGCACACCAAACATTTTACACTCATATTACATTATGTATAATGTTGACAATTTTCAAGTAGCCTAATGGTGTGTGTATGAAAACAAAACATTTGGACATCATCTACTAAGAACAAGTACAGCAACTAAAGAAATCCGACCAATATACACAGTAACATGAGAAATATTAAACCTATTTTAACAACAAGGATATCAAATAGTTGGCACGTTCTTTTAACTGGTGTGTATTATTAGTGAAGTGTTATCATAAATGATATTGTCATTTGTTACAACCGTGAATTTTAAATATACTGATTTAGTGTAATGCCTTCTTTACTGTTTGACAATTAACGAGAATAAAACAACTATCAAGCAAAATAACCAAATTCTAACCGCACTCCTGAGAATATAATAAATTTTTTCATTGCTCCTTTTACACATCTACACAATGTGTAAATGCTATGTTTAAGCCCTTATGTAACTTTTATGGTATTAAAAGATATTATTTAAATATGTATTATGTATGGCTTTTAGGTATTATGTAAATAGGTGTAGCATATTTTGTAAACAATGAGAATGTGTTACATTTAGGTTGACCTTTATCAGATTTTTTTTTAGGGTCTGTCTCCTCAAGTTCAATAAATATGAAACAAATGGGTGTGTTTGCTGTTACTTGCTGAAGGATGAAAATATTGATTAGATAGGATCTTCTACCAGCAGGAACTGCTGTTCTGATACCTTATCCCCCATTTTAAGCCTTTAATACATACACTCTGTCATACACCCTTCCTATTGAACAAGTAACAGCATTCTTCTGAAATCTCCACATATATCCCAGCTATTCTTATAATAAATTCTGCTAATGTATGCCAAGGTCTACTATGGTGGTACAGTTCCCCCTTTACTCACAGACCCCGTATTTGTTTCAATTTAATTCTAGATGTGTATCAGGTCCATGTTTGACTACTATTCACTACAAACTATGGGTATTAGAATTTAGACATCCATCAAAAATAAACAGATAACTCATTTCCAATGAAAGTTCATACAAATTATCAGCTTCTTTTTGAATTTAGTCATGTTTTTAGCTTACGTTTTGAGTTTAATTTTTTTAGCAGAAATGTTTCATCATTTTATCACATTTAGAAGAAAACAGTACAAGTTTTTATGCCTTTCTTACAGAAATTTCAACCCAAAAATTCATTCAACTAAAAATACACTGATCTCGTACCATTTTTAACCATTCAACACACTACATATTCTCAGTATGAACTGTAAGTTAAAAAATTTATTTTTCTTACCAAAAAGTTATTATTATACTTTTGGTAAAATAAACCTTCCTTGGCCCCGGTAATTTGGATCTGATGAAATCATACAAAATTTGCTAAACTATCTTAACTTCGAATATTAATTCTTATACTGACATTTATTATATTGGAGTGTTATTAATAATGAGACCTGACATTTTACTTTTTTAAATTGCTCACCAGAAAAATAATAGGCCCATATTAAGCAAATTTAATATATTTGCATATCAAACATTATGTGTTCTTGTTTATCTTTTTTTTTATTATTTTTACATCACAATAACTTAGTCTGCTCAAAATGTACTTTTAAACACTAGACCTATATATTTATACATGAAACTGTAACTCTAATGTACTATTATTAACAGTACATTATAAATAACATAGTAGTGTTGTGATATCAGTAACAACATACACCTTTTACTAATTGCAGTACATAAGGATACACATAAATAGTATTCAGTATACAATGTATTAGATTGGTACAGGGAATTCTGCACATTATTGTATGATAATTATAGTACCAGAATGTTTTTGCATACAAAGAATATATAGTATAATGCAGTGCCAAGTACAGAGGAGGAACTACACAATCACGTTATAATGGCAGAATCATATAGTGAACAAAGTTTTATAATAACATGATTGCAAACAGTTTACAGAGCCAATTCAGTACAAACATCTACTTTACTTCACTAAATTGTTGCCTATATTTTACAATCACTACTATACCTATACATATAAACAAAGGTAGACATCATGTATTTAACCCCATAACAATATTTCTATCGCTTTCTAAAAACCTTTCAAAACATCACTAGAATTTCCTCACTCGTTTCAAAGACAATCCTAAATTGTAAAGTTATAGTAAAAAGATATATGAATGGCACTTAAATAGAGAAATATTTGCATTTCCTGTTTAGAGAATTGTAGTGTGCGATTTTATAGGCATTATTCAAAATTACTAAAAAAATATCCGCCATTTTACTTCCATGTTCCTTAAGGAAATGGAAGTATGGTGATGGCAAAAAAAATCGTGTTCGAGATTATTGCAGATTCTGATTGTACTACACTCAAAACATGAAAAAAAGTCGTTTTTCGAAAAGTGTCTGTGTGTCTATCTGTCTGTAGATTTTTTTCTATGGCAAACGATAACAGCTGCAAATTCAAACAGAATCAAATAATTTTTTGCATACAGCCCTGATTTGTAGAGTACTCACGACCTATTGTTTTTGGTGAAGATCGGTTGAGGGAAAGGGGTAGTTTACCTGCAACGGTTTTTTGTTATCAAGGGTAATTTTTTTTTTTGCAAACGATAACAGCCGCAAATTCAAACAGAATTAAATAATGTTTCGCATACAGGCCTGAATTGTAGAGTTCTCAAGACCTTATGATTTTGGTGAAGATCGGTTAAGGGAAAGGGGTAGTTTACCAGCAACGTTTTGTTTTAACAAGGGTATTTTCTATGGCAAACGATAACAGCCGCAAATTCAAACAGAATCAAATAATTTTTTGCATACGTCCCTGAATTGTAGAGATCTCAAGGACTTTCGATTTTGGTGAAGATCGGTTAAGGGGAAAGGGTAGTTTACCTGCAAGCTTTTACGTTTTAACAACAGTAAAGTACTTGAAAATTCATTTAAACTTTTTGAAACAATGGTAATTGTTAAAAATAAAATAATTTTGTTGCCAGGCAATAAAATTATAATTTTTTCATTTTAATGTAAATTATGTATGAGTTAATGTACATGTATAAAATAATATATCGTTCGTGGCAGGCAAGCATATCTCAGTTATGTAATGTTTACGTTTCCATTTTATTATTATGACTACCGCAATAAAAAGGCAGGGAAGACACACACACACACACACGCGCGCGCGCGCACGCACAAAATTCGCGTTATTTCTGGCCTCACTCATGTTTATTTTCTTACATTTGCACGCTTTTTAAATGGTAAGTGCCGAAACACATACCAACATAACGCGTGCAAGCCGAAAAAGCGTCCAGCGTGGATTGCGATTTGCTTCCTGTGGATCGCTGGGCAGTGTAACTGCACGTGTTTACAGAGGAACGATTCATAGACAGACTTTTTGTCTTTAGGGAATGAACCCTCTGCAAGATGCTGAGGGTCCATGAGTGACTTCGGAGCGCTCCTTCTTTTTCGCGTGTTTGTTCTGTGAAACATACACTGTAGATTCGCAGCTTTACTCTAAGCAACGCTCAATAGGAAATGTTGAAAATTTTTGTCCACGGTGTACCCTCATACACACTAAACCTGCTCTGATGTTTTAATTACGGACATCATAGTATTAAAACTTTGGAAACTTGAGCACTACTTAATGGAAATCAAACATTAACTTATACAAGCCATTAATTTTATGCAATTTTTTATATATATTGTACAACGTTATCGGCAACAAAGAAGTAGTTTTTGTTAAAATTCCTTCCCGGGATGTTTGGCCGTAGTCCAATGTTTTCTACAAAACCAGACGTTTCGGCAATGCCATCGACTTCCATCATCAGTGAAAATCGAGTGCGATAACGTGAGGTGGTATACGTTAGTGACCACAGTACTGTGGTTAAGGCTGAAGCAGTAAGTAGAAAGAAGTAGTTACTATAGTAATATTTCATTTCGAAAATGATTTAAAATATAAATCTTAGAACACGGAAGTCATGTATGGTTCTCCATACCGATATTTTTCTTCCAAAGTCAAATAAATTCCTTTCAGTATTAAAGATATTTATAATGACTTAAATATGACTAACTTCAAATTTTAATATTTTTCTTTACAATCCTATGAACGTACTTCACCTAAAGTATTTCTTCACAGAAACTACCCAAGCTTTTTCATCACTACTGTACACATGTAATACTCATTAGTTCAGTACAATTAAAATTATACACAAAATACTTCATATCTTCGATTAAGGAACAGAGTCATACTCTAACAACACACAGAACTTGTCTACTTTCCACATTTACCACAACTATGAGACACTACTTTTGAGTCGCATTAATGCACAACCAATTTAGTTTTACTGTGCTGTGCTTTCCTAATTGATTTAGATAACACGACATGTATGAGAAATATAAATATTAATAAGTTACAATGTATGCACTAAACTGCAACATCCAATAATTCACTTAAACTTACTGCCCTACTTCAGGTGCAAAATTTACAAAAATATTACTTTTACATTAGGATGTTTACATCAAGTGCTAGACAAACATTTCTCTTTTAATGCCAATTCAAGAAATATTAAAAAGTTGGTTACTGGACTGTAAGGTAGGTTGAAATGCACCTTATTGTTCAACACCACTATCTGGTCCCTTGCAACCATAAAATTTACAAAAGGCAATAATTTTTTGAATTTCCTACATATATGGGCATAAACAAGATACAGTTATTAAAATATCACCATTTTATTTACACGATGCAAAACATGGACTGTCAAATGCAGCAAAACAGTCTAAATTAAAACTAAAATGACTTTATATCAAATTATCCTGGCTCAAAAACCACTGATATTAATAATTTTCATGTATATTATAATTCCTTATTTTTTGATGAAGTTGTCTTTCCCCAAAAAGTAATTTGTATGGAAAATAAAACAGATTAGGTGTAGTTAGTCTGCAAGTTTCTTTACACTATTTTCTATTAATTTTATTAACAAACTGTATTAACTTTTTTACTAAAATATTATTATGTTGTAATTATTAATTTACAAAAACATAAATATTTGCAAAAATCTGAAAGGTTAGGTAAAAGCTGGTTTGGCTATATATTCAAATTTCATCCTGATTTACTTAAAAATTTCAGCTGGCAAAAAACTGAACCATTATTTTCTAATGTAGATTGAATCTATATAAGAAAATATAGTTTGGAAGGATAGTTTTTGCATAACGCTGTGTTGCTTTTTGTAACAATTTTTCCCAAGTTTAAAAACACAAGAACTTTTCAGTTACACTCAATGAAGCTAAAATGAAATGCATCCAAATATAAAAATGCAGATGTAAATTTTGTTACCTCTATACACCGAGTACCATAGGTAAACTATTATCTGCTTTCCTAAAGCATTACAACAAACATTTATATTTTCACTTGTGCAAGAACATAACTGGAATTAAGAATATAAGACAGACTGAATATATAATTAAATGAGGTTTCCATTCTTAATTCTTTCAAATAAACTGAAGCACAAATCATATGTAAAGCATTACAAACAATTGTAAGCCTATACATAATTCTCGACAAAATGATACTAACATTTTGTATAATAAAAGTTATATTCACCTAGGGAAGGCATCAAAGAACCAGGTCCGTTTGGTTTTTGGAAAGGCCACTCTCATGCCTGACATTAAAGGAGAATGAAGAACAACAGCACCTACTTCATATCTAGAGGCCAAGTCCACTGTCGGTACAGTTCCAATACTCTGGCCGTACAAAATTATATTTTCTGGGCTTATTCCATACCTAGTACGTAAAGTCTGCCATGCTGCATCAATATCAGCATACAGATTTTTTTCAGATGGTTTGCCAGTACTTACTCCATAACCTGAATAGTCATAACTAAAAATATTACAATTAATTCGAGTTCCTAACCCGAGATAGAAACTACTCATCTGACCTAAGTCAACTGCATTTCCATGGGAAAACAGTATGGTAAATCTAGCATTTGCACTACACCTCACAAACAGACATGCAATTCTATTTCCTCTTGAAGTCCTAGCAAAAAACCCTTCTATATTTTCTTTTTCTCTTTCGGAGTACTGCCATTCAGCTCTATCAGTAAGGCTAATTTGAAATTTTGATGCTGAATCATCAGTCTGAAAATTGTAGGTTGGGTCTGGCGGTAGGAATGCTAGTTTAGCAGCAATTCTTGATGGACACGGAGGACAACAAAACAAGCAACACAACTCACTGAGTGTTAAGCCATTCATTGCTACCGTTTAGTTTTAAAAATCAGGTGCAGACACATGAATGTAGCGTCACACAAACACTTACTTATATGAACAAACTATAAATAATAATAAAACAACAAATAAGCCTTCATAACTGACACAACAGCAGAGCACGACAGCAGCCATCTGTATGCCAAAACTCACTCGCTGGTGTCTAGATCAACTACGGTATTGCTTAATAATTTAATAAACACAAAACTTCGTTCTTTCGATTTTTACTTCTTTCAAAAATTACCTGTATTTTGATATAACAACGTAATACAAAAATAACAAATATAAGGAATTGTCTCTTATATGTACAGTGTTTTATACTAATAATATATATGTATATATTCTATATACGTTTATGCAAACAACAAAACAGACTGTACTTGTCTTATTGCATACTGGGAAGGTGTAACTTAGAACCTTACGCCCCAAAGTTCTTTATTAGGGTACCACAGTCAGCTCTGTACAATTTGATACAAACTTTTACAGAATATTGCATCTGTTCTGAAATGTATAATCACTCATGTTTTAACAATTAAATTATAATTATAACAACATCGGCTTTCTGTGGCAACAAATTTTCAAATATTCTGGAAATTAAAAAAATTACTTTTCAGAACTGAGCTGTGCATTCGCGTTTTTGTCACCATAAACTAGAGATGTGCTAAGCAGTTCTTTGAAACGAACTGATCATATCTACATCGTTCCCATAAACGAACTAGTTCAGTGAACTAGCTCACTTGGTAAATCTGTGCCCCTTTCTCTAAAGTTTTTATAGATATTAAATAAGGTGACCAACTTTTTTACAATGAAAAGGAGGACACAAATAAATTGAAGAAAAAAAATATTGTAAATAAAAGAAACATTTGATTCATTGCAACAATAATACACTATAATATGTTAAATGCATAATAAAAACATTTATAACATTTTATATTGTAAATTATGCTTACATGCCTATTAATTATTATTTAAATGAGTACTTTTCCATTGAATGAATAAGTTTTGTCAATGTATCATCTTCTAACAATATATTGGAAATATCTGAACAAGAAATATCCTTCATATTGAATTTTACGGCAAGTGCTGCAGCTAGAGTATCAACATTCAATCTCGATTTCTCACTTGTCCAAAAATCATTAGGTCCATTCAATCACTTGTCCAATCAATGTCCACCTCTTTCAACTGCTGCATTAGTTCCTGGGCAGCACAACGTAAATTGAACAAGAATAAATAAATTTTCACATGAAATATGTTCATTTTTGAAATGGCTGAATAATTCCACCCATCTTTTATCAATTTCAACGTGTTGATTTTCCCATTGTATTAATTTTTCAGAATTTAAATATACATTCAGTCTTCTAATTTCTTCAAAGAGACAATTGTTGTCTATTTTAATGTCTGGCATTTCTTTAGATAAAAACTCAATACAAGATTCAATATCTGTCCAATATACTTGCGATGAAGTCAAAAAACATCATTGAAAACTGTTATTTCCCGTGATGTTTATTTCAGACCATTCTTCGATATATTGAAAACATGTTTGGTAAAAATTCTGCACTTCTTTGATAAACTTTTCCGTTATGCCCGGATTGGATTCCTCTAAGTCTGACAATTTTCTTTTTATAATTAAAGGAAGAAATTTTTCTTCAAATCAGGTTTTATATTGAAGGATAAAGTCGTTCAAAATAAGACTAACTTTTGTAGCTGAAATGTGTTCACCTTCAATATTTTGAATCGTTTTGTGAAAAATAGATGCTTGATTATGTTCAAAATACATTAATATCTGAGATATTTCATTCTTGAAAAACGATTCCAGGATTTTAGGACATTTGTCTAAACTTAAAAAATATGAACAGAGAGGCTCAAATAATTGTAGAACATGCTCTATAGCATGTGTTAGAGCAAGCCATCTAACTTTTGAATATCCTAAAAGTTTTTTGTATTCAACATTCACTTCTTCACAAAATTGTTTTAAAGTAGCCACACGAACAGTAAAACGACTAAAATACAAATAAATTGTAGTTATTATTACTTCTACATCAATTGGCATGGCACACAACGCCGTGTTGATTGCATTTGACAAAATATGTGCATTACAACCTATTCCTAGTATTTTCTTTTGGAGTAAATTTTGTAATTTTACATACATATTATTCACTCCTTTGCGTCTTTGCCCACCAAAATTTGTGTTTGTATTATCAGCTGTTAGTGCAACAAGTTTGGATTTCAAATTGTTTTCATTTATTACTCTGTATAGATGGTTTGACAAAATTCCAGCAGTTTACCCCTCAATGGATTCTAAATTTAAAATTTTTGCTTGAATGCTCTTGTTAACATTAAAATATCTTAATAGTATTGGATACAATTTAGTTTCATTATGATTTGATGCATCAGATAAAACCATTACAAATGCTGCAGTTTTCAAGTCTTCTGTAAGTATTTTATCACAGAAATTTTTAAATACTGATTTAATAATAGCCTCGCATTTTGTCCTGGCGCATTAAAATTTAGCATTGTGAAACTTTTTCAATAATTTAGTTGTACAATCCATACTATGAAAACTTTGATTGTGAATTATGGTATGAAATGCAAATGTTCCCTCCATTGCAACTAACTGTTTTTCATCTTCAGAATAACTTGAAGTTTTAAAAAAACTTGTTACTTTACAACTGGAAGCTGATGCATTTAATGATTGCTTATGTTTGTTGGAGGTCAAGTGTTTCGTTATAGCTGCTCTGCCCCCAACTGCAATACAAAATTCTCCTCTGCAAATATTGCAGAAAACAATGGTATCTTTCTTTGATGTGAGGAATGGAAATTCCTTTTTCAATTGATTGTTGAAATGGTATTTCCTCTTTTTTGATTTTTCCATCCCTTAAATGAAATTTAAAATAAAAAATAAAATATAGAGCTACATGAACGATGCAAGCACATTATGAATAAATAAAATTAATTATTAAAACTGAAACTGTAATAACATAAGCGAATAAACGTCACTAAATTTTAAATTTAAATTATTTTACACTTCTGTTGACACCAGGGTTGTATAAACTTGTAAATAAAATTATACATATTTGGAAATATTAAATAGATAATGAATTAATAAAACGTGAATTGTACTTACCTGTGTATAAATGAATATTCACTGAGAAAGAAATAATTACCGTGAGTCTACTGCATGCTATGTGCCATGTCGTGTTTCGGTAAGAAGTAAACAAAGCCACTTGTGAGCTCCCAAGGTCTCCCGTGCGGAGCGCATGCGTCTCGTAATCGCGTCTCGCCGCACTGTACCAAGCCTTGACGAATCGTCATGTCAAATACAAATACGTCAAATCATTCGCAACGGATCGGCTCGGCATCGATCGAATACGGAGATTTACAGATTACTCTTCAAATATCGAAAAGGAGGACATGTAGGAGGACACTTTTCGAGGGAGGACAGAACTTACAAAGAAGGACTGTCCTCCCTAAAGGAGGACGATTGGTCACCTTATATTAAAAGAACAAAAAGTAACTACACACCAGTCTTTCTCCTTCTGTTTATATTCAGTTTTAGGCAAGGGTTGCCCAGCCTCATACACTTTATATCACATCAAACTGCATGAAGGTAACATTAGGGTAATTATAGTAGTTTTGATAGTTCATCTTCTTTTTTCACAGCACTAAATTAATATAGATTATTAAACTTTCACTTGTGAACTTACTTTGTTTCCTCCCGTACGCGTTTCGGCGTGATGTGCGCCTTCATCAGCGGTGTGAGACAGACTGTCAGTAACTTGTAACGGTTTTTTAGTTGGTAGGTTGAGTGGGGGTGGTGTGTGGTGGATGGGAATTGGCGCGGAGATCTGAATTATTGTTTGTTTTATGTATAATTGTGTCAAAGAGTGTGTGCGATTTATAGTGTAATTGGTCGTTAAGTATGTTGTTTGGTTGTGTTGTGTAGTGTGTCCCCGTTCCAATTCCCTTCCACCACACACCACCCCCACTCAACCTACCAACTAAAAAACCGTTACAAGTTACTGACAGTCTGTCTCACACCGCTGATGAAGGCGCACATCATGCCGAAATGCGTACGGGAGGAAACAAAGTAAGTTCACAAGTGAAAGTTTAATAATCTATATTAATTTAGGGTAATTGCTCATGAAACCCACCTTGATGTTAAATTACACCTTGAAACCCATTTATTGCCTTTAAAACTAGTCTTAATTATTTATTTAAGACATTCAAAATAACTACAACGTTAATTACCATTACTATTAATTAGCACTATATTAAATACAACATTATCTTTACTGGAAGTAATTAGTTACGCGTTTGTGTGTAAAATACAATGTTAATTAATAAATTATAAGTTATGATTTATATCCAGCAACAGTAATTAAAGTTACCATGAATTCTACTGAAGCTACAGATAATTTTATTTGTCTACCTTGATGATTATGCATACTATGCTACTCTGTCGAATACTGATATTTGTTCCCTATCTCAGGTAAGTATTAAATAAATAAACGCATACACAAATTTCAGTATACTTGAGGCATTTATTATTCTCATACTAGTTCTTATCCAACATATTCTGCTCATTTGCAATATTAAATGTATTCTACTTCAATAGGAATTCATCTTACAAGCTCTACCTCAAGGTTTTAATTTGAATTTTAACGCTAATAGTTATTAACTTTAATAGTTACACAAATTTATCTAAAATTGGATTCACTTTTTATGAGATAAGAATTATCTTTACTAAGACACACATGAGTGTTTTTAGTGTGCCATTATTTTTACATGAGTTCTTTTAATAGGACAGACAGGTGTTTGCAAACTATTAATTAATACATAAAATTTTCCTTTTGGTAAGTTATCCACATACTACGGCGTCTGATCTGCGTTGAGTTCATTGCTCCCTCCTCAGATTGGTACTGTCATTTAAGGCACGTAACTCATCTTGTGATTTATCTTGTATACACACTTCACTTAGAATATCATACCCCGGCATCTCCCGATATTGCAATAGAATAGACTACTGACAGATAACCAGTTATGGCGTTAATTTTTGTAATTCAATTTACAGTTTTCACAAGACTGTTATAGACACATATTGCGATCTTATTCATTTTATAAGTTATGTATTACTGTATTCTTAGTTCGGACTTGTTAATATCGATTGTATTACATGCATTGTTGTCAACTTTGTTCTATGAAATAACGTATAAGTGACACTACTTCACAATCATTTATACATATCGGATCTTAGTACGTTTTCAGTTAATTCGCGGACTTTCACTATCAACGAATTCTGAACTTCCGTCACGACTCCTAACTGTTAAGTTACACTTTTAAGAAACTTATATCATACTTCGTCAACACTCATGACCGTTTCTTCGAAATAATACTTTTATTATACTCCATCAACACTTATGACCGTCTCTCCGAACATTTACTATTAGACTTCTGACTCTCTCACTCTCTCGAAAATTTATCTTAGACCCCCGTTCGCGTTCTCGGCTAATTTTATATATACTCAATCCACCAAATTCCCACTCTAGACTCTCTTCACCCATCGGTTCCTTCCCATTGGTTATCGTTTTAGTTTCTTCCACGGGAATCCCTCCTATTTTCCCTCACTTGATACTCTGCCAAATTCCCAATCGTTTTTGTTCTAGTTTTCTTAGAAACGTGCTATTAAAAACCCACCTCCATTGAGCTCTGGCTTCTGATAGGATACCTCATTTTCCTACCCCATCGACTTCCTTTTTGGATACACCCTTCGTATCTGGCGGTAGTCCAATTTCATGCATGTCAATCATCGTGACATCTTGTTCTTCTGTTCTTTTCAGACAAATTTCTCTAATTGCCACCGCTGCAACTCCTTAACAAGTACACTTAACATCGCTATAAATTTCCTAGCTTTCCCTTGTCATACCCCTGCTGACTTCTGCTACACACAAGCGTGACCAATTGCTGCATTGTCTTATTCTGTCCATCTGTGTCCCTGTTAGTTCTCACGCGCTTGATGTGGTCATTTCTATGTAACGTCACCTCTGCTGCTGTTTATCTGTGTCTTAGCTAGAAACCTCTCACTTTACTTCACTTCCCGCCGTCTTTGTTAATTGGTTCACCCATTGTAACCGTATCTTACCGGATGTGTCCTTTGTTCGTAATACATCTGGTCGATCCCTTCCTTTCAATGAGAACAGTGTCTCGTTGCCTCGTTGATGAGTTCATACATGTGGTGTGGCCTTGTTCTTGTTACCCGCGACGATAGCTTTCTCAGTAATACTCCCGTGACTCTTATGCCTTTGTTTTCTAAGTTTATAGCTCGACACCCCTTAATTTCTTTAAGTGACCATCTGCTATCTCGGATTTATGGCCTGTCCAGAACCATGCTCTGCTGTTGCTAAAGGATTTTACGCTCCTTTTGTCCTAACTGCATCGTCATTGTCAAACCAACAGCTGCCTCTTGTGTCACCTTTCCTTTATACAAAAAGTTTTCGCGTTTTGGCGTTACATAACATTCAGTATTTTTTGTTTAAAATATAATTTTCTCTAATATTTATTATTATTTATTTCTAAAATTTATTATTTAAATAATATATGAAAAGAAATTTTGAGAACATAACGTTATTAACAATATTTATTTTTATACATAATAATTTTAAACACTAAGGAATGTAATAAATAATTAAGGCAAATGAAGATAACTATTCAACTTACTAATGAATTTAAATGAACAATATAATTTATGAAACCAGTGGTGTGTGGTGGGTAAAAATTTTGGTGAAGCTATATTCAATATCTACTTCAGTTTCAAATATTTGGCAGAAACCCAATTTATAATTAAAATTAACGTATGGTGACTTACCTACTAATCTGTTTTCATGTTAGTATGCAGCACACACGATTATAATTTAATTTTAGGTATAAGATCCACTATTAAGTCTAATATCTTAATGTCTTGTAGCATGACATTATGTAACAGAAATATTATGTTCTAAAATAAAACATAGAACACATACACCTCGCGGGTCAACATCTGTAACACCGAGTTACTAACGCTTAAAACAACTCTGGCACAATACAACCTTAAAGTTGAGGTGGAGATTTTTTTTTAAACACGTGGGTCTATAAATATAAATACTATAACAACACATATCCAGTGGTAAAATATCAACTTTATTATGACTGAACACACTAATACATTGTTAAAGCATACTAATAACTCTTAGTATTAAAAAAAAACACATTTTTTAAATATGCAAATTTTAACCAGTTTTCAATATTGTATTAGATTTTAAAAGCTTTAAAAGTTTGGATATTCTTTCCCCTTCAAAGTCTTCACTACTGTACAACATAATAAGTTCGTTTTTAAATGCACACTGTCAAAAAATTTTCAATATATTTCCAAATGGCTTTAAAAAAGACGTTCAGGAAAATCGTTCTTATACTGCCCATATTTTTCATTCGAAAACAAGTATAAAATTGGATTTTTGAATAGTCTTGAAACTGTGTATACAAGATTGTCAATGTTAACAAGCACTTCTCAATAAATTATGCTTGTAGTTTACATTCCTTCTCTTTGATAGCTCCCCTACTACAGACAGAGTCTGCAGAAAAATGTCTTCAAAGACATAATGGAGAGATGTTATACCTTGTCAAGTTTCTGCAATTTCTTCAGTCAGTTCAAAATGTCACTGACTTGACTCTGAAGAAAATTATATAGCACTTCTTTGTATGACAATATTTTATCGAAAGTAATGAAGAAAAATACAAACTTGAAGTACGGTACTCTAACACTGACAAAAATCCACTAATGGGAGCTACAATATCAGACTCAATCTCTTCAAGGTGATCTAACATAGCACTGAATATGTCATACAGTTGACTTCTGTTCCTGTAGCCTACACCATATTTACAAGTCTAGAGGAATAATTCCACTAAATACAACTATTTCATTAACAACTCGGAACACAAAGTTATTTATGAGTAAAAACATAAAGTTTTACCTTACAACCTGAACCGGTTTTCAGGTTTTCACTTTTAAAAAGCTTCTTCAGAGGTTGCCGCTGGTAGCGCTGCCTGTCCTGTTGTGGGCGATGGAATCGAATTTCAAAAGATCGATGTTGTGTGTGTGGGGTGAGATATGTTCGAATAATGCGTGCAATTTGAATTGTGTCTGTTTGTTTAGGATGTCGTTTTTATTTGTTTTCATGTGTTTGTATATTTCCAATTGTTCTAGAGTGTCTAGTTTTCGGCCTTTTGTGTGTACGTGAAGAATGTTCATGTTATTGTTGATGTTTTTGTATGTGTGGTTTGCTTCAATGAGGTGGTTTGCAAAGGTGGATTCTGTAGTGGAGTGGAGTGCCTTTGTGTGTTCAATGTATCTTTGTTTGAAGCTACGTCCTGTCTGGCCTATGTAGAATTTGTTGCAATTTGAGAAATTTGATTCCTTCGCCCACAACAGGATGGACAGTGCTACCAGTGGCAACTTCTGAAGAAGCTTTTTAAAAGTCAAAACCGGTTCAGGTTGTAAGGTAAAACTTTATGTTTTTACTCATAAAAAACTTTGTATTCCAAGTTGTTAATGAAATAGTTGTATTTAGTTAAGTAATGGACACGTCATGGACAAAAAAGCCAAGAATAATTCCACCTCGTTAGACACACATTGCAAAGTCATCACTGCACAAACTCATCTAAAAATTTAGTCCGTTTCAGAGATCTCGACAAAGTATTCCACTTAATATGCTAAAAAATATTTTGCACTCGTACATATGCCCGACACTTTGAGACATAACAAGATTTAAAACATGAACATAGCAGTGGACAAAGAGAGATTACAGATTAGTTCTTTTAATTATATCTGTTCTACAATTAAAATTTCCTGCCATTGTTGCTGCACCATCGTAGGGCTGAGCGACTAGTTTTTCACTGTATTTAAATTCAGTCAGAAATTGACGAATGAGTTTTGCAATAGTCTGGGCATATTGATCACAACGTACATAAGTGAATCTAAAATCTCTCTTCCACTTCTCCATTATATGCATTATGCAAAATTATAGAGACTGTGGTTTATTTGAAACATCTGTGGTTTCATCCACTAATGTAATTTCAGCTACAAAGTTTGCCTTCTTTGTTTCAGTTTTTACAGCTACTACAAAATCTGAGGTAATCGCTTCAATGAGATCATTTTGTATTTGATTAGACAGTCCCCTAAATACAGTAGATGTTCGGCAAGAGAGAACATCTGTACTCTTAGAGTTTAAAAGCTTTAAAAGATTGGATATTCTTCCCCCTTCAAAGTATTCACTACTGTACAACATAATAAGTTCGTTTTTAAATGCACACTGTCAAAAAATTTGCCATATATTTCCAAATGGCTTTGAAAAAGACGTTCAGGAAAATTGTTCTTATAAACTTTCCAGATTCTTGGGTTAGGTTTGAAAGATCAAGGATTGGCCTACCCGTTTTTATAATGTCAGTGTTTTCATTAAATGCCCAGCAAGAAAAAGGTCTTTCATTTGTCAATTTGTCAAAAGAAAAGGTCTTTTGGTTGCCAATAGGTCTTTTATTATTCAAACCAACACTACTGTGGAAAATATTTAAACCAACACTGACACTATTTAAAATATATAACTTTAACTTCAAATATAATGCATACCGTTTAAATACAATGTAAACAAAATGTAAGACACACTATTTAAAAAGGTATAATTATAACTTCAAATGCTAAAAACGGAAAACGGATATGATTTAAATGTGGTACTAAATAAAATGTAACATGCACAGCGATACCAGCAAACTCAATACCATGCAGTCCAACTCAGCTGCAGCTAGCATCAGACAGTGACCACTGCAGTGGTAGTTTTCTATCTCGCTCTACGTGCCCACGCATCTCTCTACACCAGGCTACCTCAAGCTGCGACGAACCTGCTTCACCTATACTGCGTATGAAGTCAGTCTACTTAAAAAAATTTGTAAGTAGTGACGTTAGAGAATTCCAGTGAATTTATATTTTGGTTACTTAAAATTATATTCAATTAACTAATAACATTTACTTTAAATAATTGCGGATAGTGTGTCGCCAATCACTATTAAAGCAGTGCTTCCATTGACCGGACACCACTGTATGAAACCAGGATAATAGTTTGAATGCATAACTTAAATTATAAAAAATTATTAGATAATTATGCAGCTACAGAATTATTGTTATTTTAATTTTCTATTTATATATGTTATCTTCCTTTTGTTATTATTTCATATGTTAATACTGTCTAACACTGTTCTATGTTATTGATGGTAACAAAATACCCAACTGCAAATATCCGTACATTTGGGTTGACACATAAAAGTTATATAGATACTTGAATTTTTTTTTTTTCTGTATATGAAGTAAAACTAACAGTCATCTGTGCCCTTGCAGTCTGTGCGAGTGGGATTCTTGAGACATCCTGACCAAGAGAACTGCCATTACACTGAGAGAGTTCTTGCAGCACCAGCACTTTGCCTTATTTTGGTCATCATTTACTGCAGAATGTTACCAGACAACACTTCTCTTCTTGTTTATATCTAAGAAAAAACAATAATAAACAAAATCAATTTAAACATTTATGCAAGCACTGAAGAGTGGGCCAAGAAAACAAGGGGAGGGGAGGCCATCTAGGCATCTTTGTAATGCTGCCCATGATGTAATGTAAAATAAAAACACGCAATAATTTAAATTTACAAAAAATTCATTTATATTACAGTTATTCTTTTGCTTAGTTGTGGAATTCATGTAATATAGGAACAATCTTCTGCAAGTGTGTAAGAATAATAAATGGAAAAAAATAGCTGTATAAAATAACTTCTTTTTTAATCTTTTGAATATTAAAATGTTCATGGCGAAGTCAGTTTTAGTAATATTATTTTTTAGGTTCATAGATCATGGTCTTCTTAAAATTCTTTCAAGATGTAAGAAGACCATGTTCCTAAAACCCGGAAGATAAATGACAAACATTTGTGTCTGTGTGTGTACATGCGCGTAGGTATGTATGTGTAAAGAATGCACACTATATTCTCTGATATTTTATTTTCATCATATTTATGCTAAAAATAGTCAAAATAACAAAAATTAGATGATACAAAATTATTGAACAATTTATTCTCTCGCCACCTCCAATTCAACAAGACTGGTAGACATTTATTATTACAAATCTTTGCCTTCAAACTAATAAAAATTAATTAATTTATAGTATAACCCATAACATACTATAAAAGACCAAAGAATAAACTGCAATAAAGAATAAAAAAGGAATTAAACAACTGGCCAACATTGAGTATCACACAGAAGCACTCAATTGTAAGAACACTCATTACTTGTAAGCAACCTAAATGAACAAACAGTTTTGAAATTAGCCTGGGTAACCATACCTAAGCTTTTCATCTTTCTGTGTACCCGTGATGTGTGTGTGTGTGTGTGTGTGTGTGTGTGTGTGTGTGTGTGTGTGTGTGTGTGTGTGTGTGTGTGTGTGTGTGTGTGTGTGTGTGTGTGTGTGTGTGTGTGTGTGTGTGTGTGTGTGTGTGTGTGTGTGTGTGTGTGTGTGTGTGTGTGTGTGTGTGTGTGTGTGTGACCCTAATAAAAAGGAAAATGTTTTTGTAACAAAAAGCGGAAAGAGTGCATTATCCTGGACATAAGGAAACCTTGATCTTGAAACAGGAAATCACATATTTACAAAATCTTAATTGTTTTAGTATTTCTACATTGACAACAATCTAAACAAAGTGCAGCTGTGGAAAATATATGGCATTAATTTGCTTATTACAAAAATGATGGAAAAAATGCAAATTTGGTGTTACATAATTCCATATATTACAAGTTTGTATATGCATTGTTTTTCCTCAAGCAATTCAAAATTTACATAACTAACACACTCAACTTATCTTTTTATTTTCTGACATATTATTGTTTCTATGAAAATCAGCCAAAAATGTGAATAAGTAGCCATACCAACATTATGTAACTTTTCTTGTGTTTTATATGCCACTTTTTGTAAATTAACTTTTTTAATATAGTTGTAAATCTGCATAACTAATAAGAATAACCAGCTCTAAAGTTTTTGTTGTACTACACATATTTTCTTTTTTGAGGTTACTAAAATATAACAAAGAATAATTAGCATCCAAACTATTGCTAATTTCAGTGCAAATTGAATTACATAAAGGCAATTTTTTGCATCATATTTACATCATAAATAATATAAACAGAATTATCACTGTTGCACACCACTATAGAAAAATTATTCCGATTAGCACTTTCAAGCTTCTCAGCTCATCGTCAGATTTGAAATGATCAGAAATTCTCAGCTCATTTCCAATCTGACAATGAGCTGAGAAGCTTGAAAGCGCTAAAGGTCGATTCACACATGTCAGTGACGTGTCCGCTCAGTTCCGTGAAATACTGTCCGTGTCAGTGATAAATAATATCGTTACTATGAATTTGACTGACGTCGTCTACACAAGTCCGGCTCAGTGCCATATTTTAGCCTTCAGTGTTACTTCAGTGTCCGTACCGTGATTTTCTGTATACTCGCCAACGATATTTTCGCTTTTCACTGACGCCTGCTAGTGTGGTTTGCCTATTGTTTGTACTTGAGTCTGAACAAAAATGAATGATGAACAACTTATAGAATTGGTTCGAAATTACAGTGTTCTTTATGATGTGTCACATCAAAAGTATATGGATAGTAGCTTCAAACTCGATATTTGGAACAAAATAGGAAAATAAATTAACGCAGATGGTAAGTACTGTTTCATGTATTTTTTTTTTTTTAGTACATCTATATGTTATTAAACATGAATTAAAGTTAATTAGGTAATTAACATCAGTTCATTTGTGTTGAACAGATCTGTTGTATACATTAATTCAATATGCGTTTGAATTGTGTGTGTGTGTGTGTGTGTGTGTGTGTGTGTGTGTGTGTGTGTGTGTGTGTGTGTGTGTGTGTGTGTGTGTGTGTGTGTGTGTGTGTGTGTGTGTGTGTGTGTGTGTGTGTGTGTGTGTGTGTGTGTGTGTGTGTGTGTGTGTGTGTGTGTGTGTGTGTGTGTGTGTGTGTGTGTGTGTGTGTGTGTGTGTGCACGAGCGCTATTTATACATCTCTTTTATGTTAAACAAGCTCGTGCATTTAACAAATGTTACAGAGAATTACTTATACATACATGAATTGTGATGTTGAATAATCTTTTTCTATTGCCAGTAGATAATTTTTTATATTATTTTATTTTATTTATATTACATTATACATATTGTAACATTAAAAAGAGACTCGTACTTTAAACGTGTGCCTTGCTTATATCTTGATTAATTAATGTATACCTAGCTAATATTTTATAGGATGAGTATCTGGTCAGGGTAATATTTGTTGAGCGCCAATTTGCAAACACCGGTTGCAAATAAAATTTATTTGTAAAAATATTAATTATTAATTTTTATATAAAAAAAAATTATATTATATGGTTTCTTTATCAGCTATAATTAAATCTCTTTTAATCTTTTCTTTAAGAGATGAATGTGATAACTAAAGCTTCTCAAAGCAGATTTGAATAGTCTTCCATTTCTTTCAAATGAGGAGTGTTGCCAACTTAATCTAATTGCTGAAGCCAATTCACAGTCCCAGATATATTATTTAGAATATCATATCCATTTTGTATTCATTAAATAAAGAAACGAATAAACCTTTTATCTGTATTTATTATACTCAAAATCCTTTTATTATTTTCTGTAAATTGTTTTTTAAATCTATATCTATATAAGCCAAATACCACTGACTGACTCACTGATCACGATATCTCTGAAACCACTGAATGGATATCAATGAAACTTTGAACATAGCTTCATCATAGGTCTTAGGTGCTCACTGAGAAACGGTTTTAAAAACTTTCACTCCTAAGGGGCAAACCCCCCCCACCATTGGATATATGTATCTATGTATGTATGTTCCACATCTTCTCCTAAACCACTGGACCGATTTCAACCAAACTTGGCACAAATATTTTACGCAACGGGAGAACCAACATAGGACAAGTGTTTTTTCGATACGATCCTTTGGGGGGTCCTTTGGGGTCTTCCACATCTCCTTCTAAACCACTGGACCGATTTCAACCAAACTTGGCACAAATATTTTACGCAATGGGAGAACCAACATAGGATAGGTGTTTTTTTCGATGGGGTCTTTTGGGGGGTTCTTTGGGGTCTTTCACATCTCCTCCTAAACCACTGGACCAATTTCAACCAAACGTGGCACAAATATTTTACGCAATGGGAGAACCAACATAGGACAAGTGTTTTTTCGATACGATCCTTTGGGGGGTCCTTTGGGGTCTCCCACATCTCCTCCTAAACCACTGGACCGATTTCAACCAAACTTGGCACAAATATTTTACCCAACGGGAGAACCAACATAGGACAGGTGTTTTTTCAATACGATCCTCTGGGGGGTCCTTTGGGTCTTAAAAATCTATTAGATCTGGTTACTATGGCAACCCAATAGAATAGATTCTGGTTACCATAGCATCGGTGGAAGTCTCCTGCGTAGGAAGTAGCGCAGGAGTCGTCCAACGGGCCTTCCCCAGAGTCCATCCACGGAACCCGGGGAGTCTTAGGTCGGATCCCACGAAAGACGTCGGGGCCAGAGTCCACGGTTCTTATAAATAAAGATATAGGTTGTAACGTGTCTAAAATATGGGGTATTTCTTTTTATTTCATTTTGGGGTTTTGTAAAAAATATTGTGCAAACGTTATTTCCATTATAACAGACCACGTGGCAAGTAGAACAGTGTGGAGAACAAAGCAGCAAGACGCAGCTTCTGTTGTGTAACCAGGCAAGGAATTTGCACCACCCTAAATTTCTCAGAACTTTGCATAAATGTGACCACGCACTCACGCGCAGTACAAGTCCACGCTCAGGTGACGCCGTCGTCCAACAAACCAAGATGCCGGGAGAACAAATCTATTCACCGTCTCCTTGGCCTACCGGCAGGAAATGCAGTTAAGAGCCGCCCATCTCGTGACGTCGGCCAGTGCCTCACTGAGATCGTATACTGTCGTCACTCCAGCTAATACATGCATTGCATGGGACGAAACTCCTGCGACGAAGCCCAAGGCAGTGATTTCCTTAAAAGTATGAGATCACGTTAGCTACACCTGCGACGTTTTCCCTCCCAGTTTGTTAACTGATCGCTCCGGCGCCGGACCGAGCCAAGTTAGGCTCGTTACAAAACTTCATATTAGAACAGTAAAAAGTGGAATAAGAGAAAAATTTATGTGACCGCGGTCGAGTTAAAAGTTAGAGAATGTAATTGTATAATTTTCGGACAGTAAAAAACCAGAAATTTACGAGAATGATGAGTGCGCGCACGAACCACGTTGCCGGCGGTTTTTCATTCGAATAAATGTGTAAGGGCTGGGGCTTTATTATGAAATGTTAAGGGTATTTGGGGTGTAGAAAATGAAGTTTTCTTAAAATAATGTCTGTGAGTGAGCATGTAAAGCAGGCTGGGCTATCTTTGTAAAGTTGTAAGTAATAGGATGTAAGCATAGAAAGAAAGATATAAGAGTTGCGCAACCTTTGAAAATATGTAAACCGTCTATTTGGAGAACAACTTATAAATTCACCACTTTTGATTATTAAATAAAAATATGAATTCTCTTTCCAGAATGAGTATAGTTAATTATTGCACAAACCTGTAACACATGTTTGTATCCGAAGTTCGTGCGAGTAGAATCCTGGACCCAGAGAAAGAACCTTTACAGGTAGGTGAGAATAAATTGTATTTTTTTTTGTATTTTATATATTTTAAAAGTGTATTAGAGCATCACAAGTGGCTTCCGATACAGGGACAGTTTTTATGAATTTAAAAAAATCAAGTAAAAACCGCACCTACAATAAAGATACAAACATGTGTTAGGTTACGCAAAGCTAACATGAGAAAATAATATAGAAAGTACATGACAAAAAATTAATTAAATTAATTAATTGGATTAATTAAAATATTTGAATATCAATTATAAAAAATGTCAGATAACGAGAATAAAGTAAATGAAAATAGTGTCGAAAATTTTGACGACACAAACATGAGCAAATTTGAAATACATTCGACTCCAAGTGCGAGTAAAGATAAAACAGAATTAAGCATGAGTGACCAGAGTAATGTAACTGAAGATTCGGGGGTGCAGATAACCCCGATCTCAACAAAATGTAATAACGATATAATGAGTATCATACTCAGTCAATTAGAGAGAATAAGTAGCGACATGAATAGTCGTTTTGACATAAATGAGACTGAATTAAATAAACGTTTTGACAATAACGAAAAAATTTTCGAGAACAAATTTAATGTGATAAGTAGCGACATGAATAGTCGTTTTGACACAAATGATACTAAGTTTGACGTATTAACTAATTCACTGTGTAGTCTTGAGAGTAAGTTGAACGAAATATGTAGAGAAGCAAAGGAGTCAAGAGAATGTGTATGTATGGGAGATAATAATACAAATGAAAATTATAATGACGAGTGTAACAATGTCGAAAATAAGGAATGTAATATTGAGAATAATAATGTATGTAAAGAATTAGTATCAGAAAGCGAGACGGTAAAAATAAGTAATGAAAATACTGAGGAATTTGTAGAATGTGACTATGAGATGTTGAGGTGTGTTAATGAGTTAGAGAGAGAGCGGAAGAATTATATTGTGGTAGAGTGGGGACAGAGGGTAAATTTTCCCCTTATTGTTGATAATGGTTATGATAATTTAATGAGTTCACAAGTGTTGTTGTTGAAGGGCAAGAGTCCCGTATTGATAGATGAATTGAAGTATTTATTTTTGTTGTGTAATTGTGTACCCTCTGTCCGGAATAATTGTGAGAATGTGATGTGGTGTTATGAAGAGAGAGAGGTAAGTAGAGAATGGTATGTAACAGAATTGTATAATTTGAATAGAAAGTATGACGAATGGAGAGATAGTTTAAAAGTATATGGGAATAATAATGACTATAATGATTTGACAAAGTAATTAACTCAATAACGAATGAATTTACTGACGGAGACTTAACAAAAATGCCTAACGTTGACTGGTTTAACGAGTATTTTGGTAAGATGAATGAAGTTAGTTTGTATGGTTATAATACACAAAACAATAACTGGTGTATTAATGAAATTGAACGATGCTACATAACACCAAGATTAATCCATGACGATGGAGGCTAAACTATCAAACAATAAAAGACAGTGATAAACATTATGTTTTATGGTTCTGACATGGCAGATTTGGGCAATGAAGTGCAGAAAAAACTGAACAGTGGATAACTAAAGTTTGTAAATAATTGTAGTGCATTTATTTATGTGTGTGTATTGTAGAAGGTCAGCTAAACAATGTATGTATGTAGGTAAGTGATAATAATAATATCAATATTTGCAATTTAATAAATATCAGAATTAATTTTGAAAACAGTAATTGACCAATTGTAATTGTTTTGACCGCTAGGTAATTTGTATTTTCAGTAATTAATTTAATTAAACCAGTTTGATATGTTTTAAAGATTTTGAGTGATTATGTAAATTCTAATTAATTAAATTCTTTAAATGAATTCAATTTATTTTACGAGCTTTGGAATTTGGTAATAGATGGCTAAATTGTTTGATGTAAACTGATATTTGTGTTAAATGTTTCAGAGGTAAGGTGAAAGTAATGAGGTATGGTGAATATGTTTTGTGTATATCATTTTAAATGAACTGTAAGTATAAAAAATTTTACAGTATGAATCGTGTATAATAAAAATGTTTACAGGTGTAACTAAGATTTTAATTCAATAGTGAGATTATTTGAAATAATTGTGTTCAATAAAAATGATAATGAAAAAATTTAATAATAACTGAAAAATGATATATACTAATTATTAATAATAAATTTTGAAAATTTTAAGAAAGTCCAATGGTAGAAAGTTATGAATGAGTTGAATGATTATTGATGAAAATATTATCTTAGAATGTAATTATCTTAGAAAAGGCGCCACAGCCTTACACAATTTGAAATAGTGTGTGTGGATGGGAGGTGACTCAGAGGAGCCACGAATTTAAATTCTATAACATAAAAAATTGCTAACTAAAATTTTGATCCAATAAAAATGCTTGTGCTCTGTTTAAATAACTAGCTGCTCATACATTCACTATAAGGTGTTCATGGTATATTTTAGTAGGTTAGATATAAGAGTTGGTATAAAGTATATGTTTTATATAATGTGTGTATTTTTTAAACTAAGCCAATAATTAAACCGTCTGGCAGGCGGTTAACACAAAGTATCAGAATCAGAAAGAGGGGAAACAATGAGGGTAGAAGTAAGAATAAATAAATATATATGTATATTTCATGTAATTTGTTCAATTATGAGATGTGTTTTCATTGTGTTAGGAGATCAGCTGATCAGCAATAAAATGTCACTGGTATATTGGTTTATAAGTGTTCCAAGTAATTAATGTTTAATGTAATGTTTCAATGTATTACAGATGTTATTTTAAAGTAATGAGAAAAGTAATTTAATAAAGTGAGAAATAAAGTAATAATTTGTGAAAGCTAATAAGAGATAGTTTTTGGGTGATGAATATTTTGTGGGACATATAGATCTGTCCAAGTTGAAGTCAAAGTTAAAGTTGAAATGGTAGAGATGAAGATAATGTAATGGTGTTTTGAGTTAATATATGTTATGGAATTTTGAGAAGTATTGATGTTGACACAGTAGTAATGGAGAATAATTGTAGAGTTTTGAATGATATATTGTTGTTTATAATTAATGATGTTATTTTGTTGTATTGGAAGTGAGGTAATAAGATTGAGATTTTGGGGATGGCAATTTTGTAGTAGGGGTAGTGTAATGTAGGAGTCCGCAACATAATGATAAGTTGGGACGGGATGGGAACGATTTAGTGGGAACGGGGTCGCCTCAGGTAGAATCCAGGGACCAGATAATGGGAAATGAGTTTTTGGGGGGGGGACACGTATCCTAAGTACAAAGGGTTAGAGAGTATTTTTTTTATATGTTGAGAGAGGGTGGCGAATTGAGTTAATGATAAGTTGGGTTTAGAGAGTGTTTGGTAGATGTTTTTGATAGAGATGGGTGTCATATTAGTTAACGTTGATGAGTATTAGAGTCAGAGGGAGAAGGATTATAGATGTATACAGATCAAGTAGTCAATTAAATTGTTATAAATAATTTAAATCACCCACAGTAATGGAGAATCAGATTGTCAAGTAAAGAAAGAGATTTGTAATAAGAATGTATAAAACTTTTAATGAAAACCAGTGACAAAATTTGGATAGAATTTGAAAATAAGGTAAAATTAAGAAGTGTTTATTTTGAATAATTTAAATGTCAATTTGCTTATTATTTATAATCATATTTTGTTATTTTAAATATTTTATTTTATTATGTTTTGTGTTTCAAGTTAGGATGTTACAGATGTTAAATGTATTTTCAGATAGAACTTGTACATAACGTATATGGGTCAAGGTATTGGACTTGACCTAGTTTCAATCAGCTGTCAGTGAGGTCATATACATACTAAGCTTGTGTAGTAAGGAAGTTGATTCAAATTTTGTTGTTTTGATCAATTTAAACAAATTTTAAATAATTTCTATATGTAAAGGAAACATTTTAATAAATTAAAATTTTTTGAATTTTAAAATTTTTTGGAAAATATTTTAAAAAAAAAATCTTGATTTTTCGCCTGCCAGGTAATGAATATTTTTAAGCTTTGATTATTTTCTTGTTTGTGTACTAACCATGTTTATTTTTATTGATTTATTGTATTGACTTGTATTGTTAGACTCTAAGTATTCACATGTTAGGTTAAGGATATGTTTAATTAGAAGAAATGTTTAAATCAACTTATTTTAAATAAAAACAGAAACTAGTGAAGAGAATAATTTAAAATTTATACAAGATTTATGAAGCGATTTTATCTGAAAGCAGCCAACGGGTTGTAATTCAAATAACTTTTGAAAATTTTTCAATTTTATAATATGTAATGTCAGTATGTAATGTGAGTGTGTGTGAGCCCGGTATCTGCCAAAGGCAGCCCAGCTTGCAGACAAGGGGAAACATATCGGTGGAGGATCTGGCATAATCTAAGCCAGGGATTGAGGATTTTGGGGGGTAGCATGTTAGAAGGTGAGGTGTGCTGTGGTACTTGTCTGTTCGATTTTTCGGTGTTGGGATCTCTTACGGAGAAGTCCAGTGATCTCGTTCAGATGCGTCCATGGTCGCCAAGCCAGGGGGGTCGTGTACCCATGAAGAGTAAGAACAAGGGGGTTGTTGGCACCAGTTCCTCACCGGTCCTCTTACGGGTTTATCAATGAGATTTCTTCTGTTCTGGACAGCAGAATTCTCATTGGGGGGGTATTGTAACGTGTCTAAAATATGGGGTATTTCTTTTTATTTCATTTTGGGGTTTTGTAAAAAATATTGTGCAAATGTTATTTCCATTATAACAGACCACGTGGCAAGTAGAACAGTGTGGAGAACAAAGCAGCAAGACGCAGCTTCTGTTGTGTAACCAAGCAAGGAATTTGCACCACCCTAAATTTCTCAGAACTTTGCATAAATGTGACCACGCACTCATGCGCAGTACAAGTCCACGCTCAGGTGACGCCGTCGTCCAACAAACCAAGATGCCGGGAGAACAAATCTATTCACCGTCTCCTTGGCCTACCGGCAGGAAATGCAGTTAAGAGCTGCCCATCTCGTAACGTCGGCCAGTGCCTCACTGAGATCGTATACTGTCGTCACTCCAGCTAATACATGCATTGCATGGGACGAAACTCCTGCGACGAAGCCCAAGGCAGTGATTTCCTTAAAAGTATGAGATCACGTTAGCTACACCTGCGACGTTTTCCCTCCCAGTTTGTTAACTGATCGCTCCGGCGCCGGACCGAGCCAAGTTAGGCTCGTTACAAAACTTCATATTTGAACAGTAAAAAGTGGAATATGAGAAAAATTTATGTGACCGCGGTCGAGTTAAAAGTTAGAGAATGTAATTGTATAATTTTCGGACAGTAAAAAACCAGAAATTTACGAGAACGATGAGTGCGCGCACAAACCACGTTGCCGGCGGTTTTTCATTCGAATAAAAGTGTAAGGGCTGGGGCTTTATTATGAAATGTTAAGGGTATTTGAGGTGTAGAAAATGAAGTTTTCTTAAAATAATGTCTGTGAGTGAGCGTTTAAAGCAGGCTGGGCTATCTTTGTAAAGTTGTAAGTAATAGGATGTAAGCATAGAAAGTAAGATATAAGAGTTGCACAACCTTTGAAAATATGTAAACCGTCTATTTGGAGAACAACTTATAAATTCACCACTTTTGATTATTAAATAAAAATATGAATTCTCTTCCAAGAATGAGTATAGTTAATTATTGCACAAACCTGTAACACATGTTTGTATCCGAAATTCGTGCGAGCAGAATCCTGGACCCAGAGAAAGAACCTTTACAGGTAGGTGAGAATAAATTGTGTTTTTGTATTTTTATATATTTAAAAGTGTAGTAGAACATCACAAGGTTATGATATCAAAGGTGGTGTATGGAAAGCGGTGAGAAAATACAATGAAAAGAGGTCACTTATTCCCTGGAAGATAAACTCTTTGTCGGGCTTTAAATATGACTGTAATACTGACTACAACAATGACAAGATTTTATCTATGGTGATATAGATCACCATATCACCTGTTTGTGCCATAGGCCAGACAGGACGTAGCTTCAAACAGAGATACATTGAACACACAAAAGCACTCCACACCACTACAGAATCTACCTTTGCAAACCACCTCATTGAAGCAAACCACACATATAAAAACATCGACTATAAGATGAACATTCTACACGTACACACAAAAGGCCGAAAACTAGACACTCTAGAACAATTAGAAATATACAAACACACAAAAATAAATAAAAACGACATCCTAAACGATCAGACACAATTCAAATCGCACGCATTATTTGAACACATCTCACCACACACACACACACACACAGCTTCGATCTTTCGAAAAACTATCCCGTCGCCAACAACAAGACGGACAATGCTACCTATGGCAGCCTCAGATGAAGCCTTCTAAAGGTGAAAGCCGGTTTAGGCTGTAAGGTAAAACTTTACGTTTTTACTTATAAAAAACTTAGTGTTCCGAGTCGTCAATACTATAGTGATATTTAGTACAGAACTAAGACACAATACCAATCTCATATGTCTCTTCGCACCACATATGCTACTTGCAGTGAAATCATGGCTGCTGGTGAACTTTACCCATATGATATTCAAGTATATCGAGATGGCACGTTGATCATGAGATTTGGGGGGCCCGACGAAGGGAAGCCAGTTATAAGAATGAAGTGTTCACGCCCCATGATGTCGGCACACTTTGAGCCAATCATTCCAGTAGATGAAATGCCAACACCTTATGACCAACAATCGTCCCTAATGCAGACGCCGCCTACATTACTTCCGGTAGAGGTACTGTTACTAACAACTGCTTCTCACAGCCCTCCTCCTCCAGTGCCTGACAAAGTAACAGAACCAGAAACCCAGGACCACTCTCATGAAAGTGAAGTAGCTCCTCCCTGTACGAAGCGGCGAGGAAGGAAACGTCGTGCCAGGTTCAGCGACTCCAGCAAAAGAAAAAGGCACAGAGAAGCTGTCAAAAAGTATTCAGAGAATAACCCTGAAGTAAATAGAAAGGCAGTTAGAAAGTACAACGAGAAAAACCCTGAAGTTCATATCACAGCAGTTAAAAACTATAATAAAATAAATCCTGAAGTACACCGAGCATCTGTTTCCAAATACACAGAAAAACATCCACAAGTAAACAGAGAAGCGGTGAGAAAATACAATGAAAAGAGGTCACTTATTCCCTGGAAGATAAAATCTTTGTCGGGCTTTAAATATGACTGTAATACTGACTACAACAATGACAAGATTTTATCTATTGGTGATTTTATACAGTGTAAATGGTGTAATGCTAAAAAGTGGAAAGAGGAAAGTCTTGGGTTATGTTGTAGCAACGGAAAAGTCCACCTTCCTCTCATTAAAGAACTACCAGAACCTCTCCACAGCCTTCTCACAAGTGAACATCCAGAGTCTGAACACTTTTTGGTAAACATAAGAAAATATAATGGTTGTTTCCAAATGACATCTTTCGGAGCCAAAGAAATATAAGAAGGGAACTTCACGCCAACTTTTAAAATACAAGGTCAAGTCTACCACATATAATACTTATATTTTATTTTTTTTACAATTTTTACAATTACTGTTATATTATCTATTTAATGTCCCGCGTGTGGACGCCAAATATAATACTACAACGAGTTTATGAACGCCAAATATAATAATGTACTACGCTTAGCGTTCTGGAGCGCTAAATATAAAGATATTTTATGCTGCTTATTTTATTAGCATAAGTTGATTGACATATTTTAATTTATGTGCATTTATTTTAATTATTTATGTCTCGCATGTTTTGTGGTGCCAAATATAACGATTTGAATTATACCACAAAAGTTGCAGCGTCAAATAACTTTAACTTAGATTGCCCGACGTCGTGTGCGTCTTATATAATAATACAACTACTGTTTTGACATATCTCAGGGTAAAATTCAATAAAATGTATTCTTCATTACTCTCTATTAGTTAATTTATTAACTAAACATCATTATATCATATTTCCTGTTACACTTAATTCTTGCTATAAATATTAATAAATAGATACAATTAACAAATAGCACATTTAACAAAGTTAATACTTCTTCAATCTTTACGAATTTACTTATTACTATAATTCATTGTTTTTTTATTAGTTTGTAATTGATCAACTTAAGTTTAGTACAAAATTTATATATAAACGGATTCATTTAAATCAAACGATTGTGAAATCTGATATAGATATTTTATGAATATTAGATTCTCTACGATTTCTCTAATGGTTCAATATGACCTAACTTAAGATCAAGTCTCTAAATTATTACTTTAAATTAATTTCTTTCGTGAGTTCTTTTAGTGAACAGACAGTGGGTGTAACATCTAATTAGTACATATAAAATTTACTTGAGGTTCGATTATCCAATTCTTGTAGAGGTCACCAGTGTAGAAAGCGATGCTCCTTAATCAGCATTGGAGTTTTTTGAAGATAAGTCATCTGGTGAATCTCGAGTGGCATGCTTGAACTTCACAGTTGCACTTCACATATAGATATATATAGCACTTTTCACAACGTGTGTTCGGATCAGCTTTATTTCGAGTCTAAATTATTATTGCGATAGCTTCAGTTATTCACTGACATTTTGTAACAGTGTCATTAAATCTACTCGTGATATTGTTAAAGACGTATATTACACTCGGTTTATGTTGTTAACCGATACACTTGTCGGTAAATTACTGATATTTGTTCAAGACTAATTATTGTACAACATTCTTAGCATTTGAGTACCGCCGTTATGTCACGTATCACTACCGTTTACTATTATATGATCTCAAACTCGAACGCTAGGTTCGCAAATGTCATACAGTTCATATCATAGCGATATTTTTCTAAGTCGTTTTACGAACTCCGTAACACTTTCGTTCCGTCTGTTACTTCCGATACTCTCGAAAATTTAATAAAAACTCCTCTCTCGCGTCTCTGTCGCTTGCCTATATCAACATGAGGATTTTCCCCCTCTAGACTTCTGGTTTTTGGCAATGCCGTTTCCTAATTGGTTCCTTTCTGTACAACCTACTCCAGAGACCACCTATTTTTTCCAAAGTAAGTTCTGATAGGCCTACCGCTTTCCCCCAAACTCCTCTCCTGGATACTTTACCCTTCGGTCAACGGCATTTCCGAATATTGTAGTAATAAATCTAGTTGTCATATTTCTTATCTTCACAAAGGACAACCCTTCGATTTCTCTTCCAACATCTGCCTGTCCAATTAGTTGCGCCTATGGTATTATCTTTTATTGTATAAAGGCCTCGCCAACTCTCTCTGTAAGTATTTCCTTTTTTTTGTCTGGTTCTCAACAAAACCCATCCTTTTAGTTCCTTCGTTCCTCGGGTACGATTTCTTTCCTGGTATTTGAGTATTGTTTAGGCGTATCCTCTGTTTACGCGTCTCAGTCAAGGAACACCCTTCATTGTCTTCTGTCTGTTGTTGTCGTGTCGTGTAACCTTCCATCCTTTGTCCGGACGAAACATTTCTCATTTGATGAGTTTATTCACTCCCTCGTGCCTTTCATCGGATTGTAAACTATTAACCACTAGCGTCATTTCCAGAGATACCCATCACAATAACCTTGTCCATCTAACATGTGGCCACTCGTTACACTAGATTTATGGCGTGTCAATTAGGCTTGCGTAGGCGACAGCGGATGCCTTCACCTTTTGTTTTGTTCGCCACCCCTACAACTAACTCATACATCACTTGCCACAACGTCCAAATGACATTTAACTTAACTAAAAGAAAATTTATTTCATTCTATATATATTTATATTTTTTATTTTATTTATTTATTTTTTTTTGAAATTAGGCATTATATCGTCCCCAATTTGGGTCAATTTGGATTAATTCTATGAATCAAAAGGATCCCAAATTTGTGCCCTGTCGTTGAAATACAACCTTAATTAGATGCGCACAGTATTCCGTGCACAGGCTCAACTTTTCGTGAACATAGTGTAGTATGTTTACAATACTATTGACCCACTGACAAAAAAAAAACTGGTGCCGTAAGTTTAAACGCCCTACGTCGTAACGGTCCCATCCCCATTGGTAACTAACTTTCACTTTCGCCCCCTTAAATGAATCCGTTTCTGTTTACTATTCTTATTGTTAACATTCCTCTATGATTACAAAGTTACATCTAGTCATATAATTTTAAATCTACATTTTATCTATGCTTCAATACGACTCTTTACATACATTCTCTTTTGTTGTTTATTCCTGCATATGACACAAATATACACAGAAAATTGTTAAACATTTCATTTAATAATAATAATTATAATCGTATTAATATTAGTAGTTCTGAAAATTATCTATTCAGATGTACACATGTAGTATACTATGTCAAATACTACCTAACAATGTGGTATTAGATTGATACAAATATTTTGTTTTTTGAACCGGTAGTTATTTAAGAATATTAAGGAAACACTAATTAAACAACTTTTCTACCTAATCATGAACATACAATTTAATGCTTACATCTTAACAATAGGCTAATGTATCTACTTCATTCAGTTATATACTCTTCATATTTAAGATTGCTAATAATGTTCTTTTCTATAAAAATTTTTTTTTTTTTACTCTTAACAAACACTTCACTACAACCTTAAACTAAATATTTTGTGAAAATATACATATTTAATGTGTCATACTAGTAAACTTCATAAATGTTATACCATAAACAAAATTTTGGACATTTTAGTATAATCTATACTTTTACCTTAACAAATAACTGCCAACTGTTTTACTAAAATTTGTTAACAGGATTTTACTACAAACTTTACAAATTTTATTATATAACATCTCATTTCTAAGACAATTGTTACCTCAAATTTCCATTTAACATCATATAGTTAGTAATATTTATTACATACTTTAGTTTGCTAGAAAACTTCACTAATTGTTATTTCAGTGTTGTAAAATTTTACATCTAATTTTACATAATTCAACTGTCAATTACAAGTTATTTTAGGCGTCAAATAAGTTTTCTGCTAAGTGTTCTGAACGATAAACCTTTTAAAATTACACATCCCTATTCTTTTTTATTATTATTATTTTTTTTTTTTTTAACGATTTACCTCTCAGGCGTCTAGACAAAATCGCATTTTCCCGTCCCTTTTTATAGCAGTTCCCAAATTGGATGTAGGGGCTCTGGGTCCTTAATTATCCCATTTTCAAGCATTCCCTAATCGCAGCTAATTCAGCCTTCAGGAACATACTGGGCGAAGAAAACCCCTTTTTGCAGGTTCATCGCGATGTCATTTCCCTGTAGGTGATATTCGTAATACTTCTTATTGATTAATTCCTGGGAATGTATAAATCCCATTGGTTTATCCATTCATGACACACTTTCGTACTTATTAATTCGTAATATCTATTTATTTGATAATTAATTTCCTTCTCATCTTTCTTATAAATCTTCTTATAATTTTCATTCGTTTATTAACTTCATTCATGAAAATTCCGTACTTTCACGGCAATGTTTTTATTTACCATTTATTTTATTTTATTCATATTATATTCATTTTCTTCGGTTAATGTATTTTTACACAACCAATCTTAGCTAAGGTATTTTACCCAATATTATCTAACTTATTAAATTTTCGGACGTTCTTAAGATTGTTTTCCTTAATCCGTTACATTTTTACTTTTAATTTTCTATTTGTGGAGACATAGTTGTACGTTTTCAGTGCCGTTACCACACATTTTGTTGGTAATTAGTAAGGGTATTGACTTCGTGGGTTTCGTTTCACACTTACCCTGCAGTCGGCCGTTGACACCTAAAGAATTTTTGACCTGTCTCTCTCTCTCTCTCTCTTTTTATGAGGGTGTGTTGATGCCATCCTTTTCGACAACTTCCCTCAGGCCCATTACCATTACTTATGTACGCTCGGGGTTTTTTTTCTCGTTTCTTCGTAAGTTTCTTAATAGCGCGTTCACTGACTGTTTGTGACTCGTTTTTTTTTTCTCGAGCTTTCCTTCCCGCGTACTTGCGTAATAATGTTTTGAAGTTTTCGAGACTTCTAAGAAATCTCATCTCCATCGCTTGAAATCTTCCTTTCGTTCTCGTACCTATCTTTACAGTATTCTTGAATGGTCCAGCATCTTTCATCTTTTTTCTCTTTCGTGCTAACGCAGTTCGCCCTTGGTACTCATCAGAACGGTTTTTCATCTTCTTACTCTCAGGTTCGGTTTCAAAATTTTTACGTACTTCCCCAGTCCTACTTCTAACTTTTCTATCAGTACCGGTAATATTAACTGTAGTACTCAAATTTTTCTTTTTTGTAATTGTGTTTGGTAAGTTGTCAACAAACACAGTATAAGTGTCTTTATCACCTTCATGTCTACCATTATTAATTGTAGATGTATCTTTTGATCTTGAGACATGATGTGCAGACAATGTTTTAGTTGTTGAAGATTGATACTCGGTGTCAATTTGATCCATAGTATTTCCACCTAATTTGTTTTCTTCCATTTTTTCTGATTGTATCTGTAAATCAGCGTTTACTTGGTGGATTTGACCTTGTAGAGGTTGTACAGAAAGGAACCAATTAGGAAACGGCATTGCCGAAAACCAGAAGTCTAGTGGGGAAAATCCTCATGTTGATATAGGCAAGCGACAGAGACGCGAGAGAGGAGTTTTTATTAAATTTTCGAGAGTATCGGAAGTAACAGACGGAACGAAAGTGTTACGGAGTTCGTAAAACGACTTAGAAAAATATCGCTATGATATGAACTGTATGACATTTGCGAACCTAGCGTTCGAGTTTGAGATCATATAATAGTAAACGGTAGTGATACGTGACATAACGGCGGTACTCAAATGCTAAGAATGTTGTACAATAATTAGTCTTGAACAAATATCAGTAATTTACCGACAAGTGTATCGGTTAACAACATAAACCGAGTGTAATATACGTCTTTAACAATATCACGAGTAGATTTAATGACACTGTTACAAAATGTCAGTGAATAACTGAAGCTATCGCAATAATAATTTAGACTCGAAATAAAGCTGATCCGAACACACGTTGTGAAAAGTGCTATATATATCTATATGTGAAGTGCAACTGTGAAGTTCAAGCATGCCACTCGAGATTCATCAGATGACTTATCTTCAAAAAACTCCAATGCTGATTAAGGAGCATCGCTTTCTACACTGGTGACCTCTACAAGAATTGGATAATCGAACCTCAAGTAAATTTTATATGTACTAATTAGATGTTACACCCACTGTCTGTTCACTAAAAGAACTCACGAAAGAAATTAATTTAAAGTAATAATTTAGAGACTTGATCTTAAGTTAGGTCATATTGAACCATTAGAGAAATCGTAGAGAATCTAATATTCATAAAATATCTATATCAGATTTCACAATCGTTTGATTTAAATGAATCCGTTTATATATAAATTTTGTACTAAACTTAAGTTGATCAATTACAAACTAATAAAAAAACAATGAATTATAGTAATAAGTAAATTCGTAAAGATTGAAGAAGTATTAACTTTGTTAAATGTGCTATTTGTTAATTGTATCTATTTATTAATATTTATAGCAAGAATTAAGTGTAACAGGAAATATGATATAATGATGTTTAGTTAATAAATTAACTAATAGAGAGTAATGAAGAATACATTTTATTGAATTTTACCCTGAGATATGTCAAAACAGTAGTTGTATTATTATATAAGATGCACACGACGTCGGGCAATCTAAGTTAAAGTTATTTGACGCTGCAACTTTTGTGGTATAATTCAAATCGTTATATTTGGCACCACAAAACATGCGAGACATAAATAATTAAAATAAATGCACATAAATTAAAATATGTCAATCAACTTATGCTAATAAAATAAGCAGCATAAAATATCTTTATATTTAGCGCTCCAGAACGCTAAGCGTAGTATATTATTATATTTGGCGTTCATAAACTCGTTGTAGTATTATATTTGGCGTCCACACGCGGGACATTAAATAAATAATATAACAGTAATTGTAAAAATTGTAAAAAAAAAATAAAATATAAGTATTATACACAGGATAGGGAGTTTGTTGTCTTCACCTCCAAACAATCCCTTATTTTTACAAATATATTTCCTTGGAAATGACGTAAAGGAGACAAACACTAGATGTAACAATTTTCCAAACGTAAAGCCTTGGTTAGTTGCCAAACTTCAAAAAGTGCTTCACAATCACAATTCTTACATAAACGATTTCAAAACAGCATTGGAAAGTGTTCCAGAAGGCCAGGAGTTCAAAGTAGTAATCCATGCAGACAGAAAGCCCGTAGACGGACATAGGGGTCAGTTCAATGCACCCACAACAAACGAGGTGGCTTTAGTGATCGTAGGCCAGGAGTTTGCAAAGAGGGACATCATTCTCCACAGCAGAGACTCTAAGTTACAGCGCATAAGTGAAACTCATCGATCTTATGACGCTTTGCAGTATCCACTTATGTTCTATCGTGGGGAAGATGGTTACTCCATTGCCATTCCACAGTGCAACCCAAACACTAAACCCCCTCTAAAACAAACTGTTTCAGCTTCAGAATTTTACTCATTCCGCATAATGGAGAGAGATGGCCAGCAAAATTATTTGTTACTTTATCGCAGTCTCCTGAATCAATTTTTGGTTGACATGTACGCCAAAATTGAGACAGAAAGACTCAACTTCGTAAGGAACAATGAGAGTAAGCTGTGGACCGAAAACTATGTGCATCTGCGGGACTCCATGTGCAAAAATGATGGGCAAGCCAATAATATAGGCAAAATGGTTGTTTTACCTTCCAGCTTTACAGGTGGACCCCGTTACATGCACGAGCGGACTCAGGATGCCATGACATATGTACGCAAGTATGGCCGTCCTGATCTGTTCATCACATTTACATGTAACCCTAAATGGACCGAAATACAAGAAGCATTAAGTGCACGACAAAGGCCTCAAGACAGACACGATATTATTGCCAGAATATTTCACCTCAAAGTAAAGAAAATGATGCATGTCTTGACAAAAGGCAATGTTTTCAGTCCAACAAGGTGTTACATGTTAACTGTGGAATGGCAAAAAAGAGGTTTACTGCACGTGCACATACTGCTCTGGCTGCAGGATAGGATCATGCCCCATCAAATCAACAGTGTGATAAGTGCAGAGATCCCTGATCCTGAAGTCGTTCCTGCCCTTCATGACATTGTTAAGTCCACAATGATTCATGGCCCTTGTGGAAATGTTAACAGAAACTCGCCCTGCATGGTAAACGGCCAATGCACCAAGAGATATCCGCGGCCTTTAGCAACACAAACTCAAACTGCGGATGACGGTTACCCCCAGTATCGCCGACGGTCTCCTGCCGATGGTGGTTTCTCGGTCACGATTAAAGGAGTTGATCTAGACAACCAATGGGTGGTACCATACAATCCTGTTCTTTCCCGCTCTTTCTTAGCCCACATAAATGTTGAACTGTGCAACTCCGTCAAGTCGATAAAGTATATTTGTAAATATGTGAACAAAGGCAGTGATCAGGCAGCGTTTAGGTTGGAGAATGAGTGGGATGAAGTTTCTAAGTACGAATCAGGTCGCTACATCAGCACTTCCGAAGCGGCTTGGCGTATTTTCTGTTTACCTATTCATGAAAGGTTCCCACCAGTAGTGCAGTTAGCAGTCCACCTTGAGAACGGCCAGAGGGTATTTTTCACTTCCGACAATCTTCTGGACAAAATCCAACATCCACCAAAAACCACATTAACAGCATTTTTCGAACTCTGCAAAACCGATTCCTTTGCCAGAGGCCTTCTTTACTGTGAGGTCCCAACATACTATGTCTGGAAAAATAACCAGTTTTGCAGAAGAAAGCAAGGAAAAGGCGTTCCAGGACATCCAGGAGTAAAAAAGATCATGTACTTGGGAGGGTATATACTGTACATCCTAACAATGTCGAGTGTTTCTATCTGCGTCTCCTGCTACATGAGATTCGAGGACCAACGTGTCTCAATGATCTTAAAAAGGTATCTGGTATAGTCATCCTATGTACCAGTCTGCCTGTAGAGCATTAGGGTTGTTGGAAGACGACATGCAATGGGACCTAACCCTGCAAGAAGCTTCCATTTCAGATTCGCCTCACAAAATCCGAGAGCTGTTTGCTGTAATATTGGTGTTTTGCCAAGTTGCAGATCCCTTAGCACTTTGGGAAAAACACAAAGAAAGTCTATCAGAGGACATAAGAAGGCAGATTGAGATTGAAAGTCATGGTTTAGAGTGTGAACTTTGCAAGGACACAGTTTATAATAAATGCTTACTATGTCTTGAAAATATGATCTTTTCTATGTCAAACCAATCTCTCCAAGACTTCGGTTTACCTCCACCAACTCAAGACACAAACATTATTACAGTCAATCGCGAGTACCTGAAAGAACTCTCCTACAATAAAGTTCAGCTTTCTGATAAAGTTGCTGAGAACTTTCCTAAACTTAATGCAGATCAGAAGAATGCTTACAACGAGCTCATTGCCAACATTAATGATGGAGTCGGTCAGCTGTTTTTTCTCGATGCACCTGGTGGCACTGGAAAAACGTTCCTACTAAACCTACTTCTTGCCAGCATTAGGAAAGACAGAAAGATTGCCATCTCTGTGGCTTCTTCAGGTATAGCAGCTACATTGCTGGATGGAGGTAAAACAGCTCACTCGGCCTTTAAACTGCCTCTGAATTTAAACATCTCCCAGACTCCACTCTGCAACATTTCAAAACAAAATGACACAGCCAAGGTCTTGAAAGAGTGCAAGTTGATAGTTTGGGATGAATGCACCATGGCTCACAAACGAGGGATAGAAGCCCTAGACAGAACTTTACAGGACATTCGTAGCAGTAAAAACCTGATGGGTGGAATAACAGTACTACTGGCCGGAGACTTTAGACAGACTTTACCTGTTGTGCCTCGGGGAACACGAGCAGATGAAGTTAAAGCCTGCCTGAAGTCGTCTTACCTCTGGCCCAAAGTTCAAGTTCGTTCCTTAAGAGTAAACATGCGGGGCATCATAAAGGTGATTTTAAGCGGAAGAGTTTTCAAGCTTACTGTTACAGATTGGCGATGGAAAGTTAAAAGAGGAAGATGGAAAGTTAAAAGAGGAAGATGGAAAAGTTAACATTCCAAACAACCTATGTGAAGTTGTAAAAGACCTTAAGACTTAAACAGATAAAATATACCCAGACTTAATGAATATAAGTGACTCATCTTGGCTCAAAGAAAGAGCTATTCTAACCCCAAGAAATGAGACAGCAGCAATCATTAACAACTTATTGTTAGAAAAACTTCTAGCTGATGTTGTAAAATATCAGTCGGTAGATTCCGTAGTAGAGGTAGAAGACGCTGTGCATTATCCGGTAGAGTTCCTCCACACGCTCAACCCTCCAGGAATACCCCCACATAACTTTCACCTAAAAGTTGGGGCTCCCATTATGCTGCTGCGGAACTTAATACCACCGAAACTTTGCAACGGTACCAGACTGCAGGTAAAATCTTTACATAAGAACGTTGTTGAGGCAACTATATTCACTGGCTGTGGTTCTGGAGAAACAGTTTTCATACCTCGCATTCCTTTGATCCCGTCAGACTACCATTTTCAGTTTAAAAGACTACAATTTCCTATCAAAGTCTGTTTTGCAATGACAATCAACAAAGCTCAAGGACAGTCTTTGAAAATGGCTGGCGTAGATCTGAGGGAAGACTGTTTCTCTCATGGCCAGTTGTACGTTGCCTGTTCAAGAGTTAGCACTCCTGACAGTCTAGTTATTCTTCAGCCAGAAGGAAAAACTAAAAACTTTGTGTACAAAGAAAGTTCTTTAATGATCCGATGATTAGTTCTTCATTACAAGTTCATAAATTGAAGAAAAATCTGAAATGTTTTCATACTCAACACAACTTCATATAACAAAAATGTATAATGTTTATTTTAAATAAAATATATAAGAGGTTTTAATTATTTATTTATAAGAAACCTACTTTAATTGAACTTTATTAATTAAATAAGATTTTCATTACGTACAACGTGAAACTCTGTAGCGAAGCACGGGTATTTTGCTAGTAACATATATAATCATTAACAAAATCTCACCCAGCGGTTCTTTACATATGCTCAGTATGGCAGCAGTAGCATTCAGAGATTCTTCATCTCAAGGATCACATTTACATTTATTAAATAAAATACAAATATATTGTGTTACGTTAGGTCCTTTTGACTACGATATAAACAACAGTTATTAGAAGAAAAGTGCCAAAATGCATGGGGTTATAAATAGTTACAAAGTACCTTAATGGGATTATATGAATAGTTTAACAAAGTTCAGTGTTTAGGTTATGTTTAGTAAAGTGTTTTTTAGACTTAGTTCACTTTATATTATAGTAACACTATACATTAATGGTTTTTCATACTGATGATAAGACTATTCATTAATATTGTTCTCAGTGAAAGTTCCAAATGGTTTTTATTAAAAGTGTAATCAGTGTCTTTGAAACACTTAAGTCTAGGCTTAACAGGGAATGGTTCAGTTTAATTTTATATCAAAAAATACTTCTCTTCCTGTGTCAGTTGATTGAATTTCTTCAGAGATTCACTGGTTTACTTCTTTATAGTCATGTAGCACTTCCTTCTTCTATTTAGTCTGGTTGAGGATGATTATTTAATTTTTTTATTTAGGTACACTGATATAAAATGTCTCATAATTTAATTTAGTCACTATGTGGTGTTTAATTCAACCTTTGTCCTTCAGATCCAATAATACAATTTTTATTTCATTTATTATAACATATTAGTTGCTAAGGCCTATATCAGCTCTTTTATTGGTTTCCAATGTAACATTTTTATGTCACCCTGGTGATATCATAGTAATAACATAAACAAACTCTTACTATTTTATCTGTCATTTTCTTTAAAATGATATACTTTTTTATAAAAGCTTTGATCTTCACTTTATTGGTTTCTTTGATCTTCTGATAAAACACTGATTATTTTGACACCACTTTTGACTATCTTCTATTCTATATTTCTTGAGTTATTAATTTACACTTTTTATTTTATTTGTTCCAAACTAATTTATTATTAGTTCTTCTTGTACTTTTCACTTTCTTAAATTCATTTGACACATTTAGTAATCCTATAACATAACCTGATAATGTTTCATTATCATTTTAATAGAAATTCTTATTCATATAACTTAACTGTCTAAGCCCAATATGCCTAGTTTTACAAAATCTATTACTATTATTTTGGTACTTTCCTGTTAAGATAAACATTAGTGTTATTAACACTATCATATATAATATTAATTAATGTGACCCAAACTAATTATTAATAACTCTTAGTAATATATTACAATTCCCCTTAACTTACTGTATTTATAAATTTACAGTTTGTATAAATAAAACAAAATTTCATAAGTAAGTTCATTAACATTGTCCTCCTTACTTATCATTATTGACATTCTTTTACCTGTGATAAACATAATTATTACAGTCTTCATTAACATAAATTAAACAATAAAATAAACAATATTCAGTTAAGTCTTTCATTACTGATTTCTTGAAAATCTTATGTTTCTTGGTACTTTTATGTTAAGATAATTAAAGTATATTTATGTTAAAATGGCATGGCAAAAATGTCATGTAACAATATATGTACATATTTATTTTACATTTACATAGCATACATTTATTGATTTATTAGTTGACATTGACATACAGAGTGATTCGCACAAACTGAAATGCTAAACAGATTACAATGTTCGACAGAATATAACTTTACTTTGTAATTCTCTCTTGTTGGCATGGTACAGATCCAACATCTGAATTGAAGTAATGTTTGAACAATTCTCTCACACGAAATGCATGTCTTGTTGCATTTCCACCCTGCATAGGCAGATTCTCAAATGTTGTTTGTCCTGCACTTTTGTTCACATTTTCACTTGTTGTTTCATATGCGTACGTGTTTGCATCATATTCTTTTATGAAATTATGTTGAATACAGGTTGCAAGAATTATATAATCTACATTTTCTGGTTTTGCTTGGATTCGCCTGTTATATATTCTAAATTTTTGAACCAAAATGCCGAATGCGTTTTCAACAATCCTTCTGACACGGCATAGACGATAATTAAAAATACGTTTAGATATATCCAAGTCTTGTCCTGGGTATGGTCGTATCAAGTAAGTTTTTAGAGGGAATGCTTTGTCACCTACAATTACGTGTGGAGCTTCATTAGATGTGCCTGGCAATGCAACATTACCTGGTACTGATAGAGTACCTCGTTGAAGGGCTTTGCCTAGATTAGAATTTGCAAAAATTCCGCCATCACTGTTTTTGCCATATGCACCAACATCGACAGAAATAAAATTGTAATGTGAATCAACGAGCGCCAACAAGACAATTGAGAACGTCTTCTTAAAGTTAAAGTACAGGGAACCACTATTTGAGGGAGCTTGGATGTTAACGTGTTTACCATCCAGAGCTCCCAAACAGTTAGGAAAGTTCCAAAGTGTATAAAAGTCATTAGCGATGGATTTATACATCTCTACTGTAGGAGTTGGCAGCATTTCACTCATGAGATTCTCCGTTATTATCTTACAAGTGTCCATGACAATATTGTTCACTGTGCTGTTCCCCAAGCGGTAACTGAACGAAATTGTTTTTTGGGAACCCCCCATAGCTAGATACCTAAAAAAATGTGCTCATTTCAATTTAACAGAGAGTTATGTGTTCATTAGTATGTGTGTGTGTGTGTGTCGAGGCCTATACATTTTGTTACGCCTAGAACCTCAGTGAATTTAACGTAATGTCAGATACTTAATTTGTTGTTGTTTTTAATGAATGTTTTTCCTATTACAGCTAAATATGAGCTCCTTTCTGCAGCAGTTGGGGTTTTGTTTTTAATAATTCATTTTTTTCAGGTTCATCCGTTAGATCCAGATGGAATAACATTAGAGACAATTATAGAAAATCCCTTAAGAAATTGGCAAGTAAGAGTGGGCAGTGTGCAAAGAAAATAAAAGTATATAAATATTCGGACCAATTAAGCTTTTTAAATAAATATTTTGACGAAAGGGAGACGATAGGAAACATAAACAGTCAAAAAGATGAACTCGAAAATCAAGACAATGACACACAACATCATGAAGAAGAAGAAGAAGAAGAAGAAAAGGAGACCCATGAAGAAGATTTAGCAAGTCAGTCATCGCCCTCTCCAAAGCGTAAAAATATTTCCGAACGTGTAGAAAAACCAACACGGCGAAAAGCAGCAACAACAAAAGTAACAGCCCAACAAACAGCATCAGCAAAACTAATGGAGTATTTAATTTAAAAAATGAAAATCAAGCCGCCACTTCAACACCACGCCCTGTTGATGCATTTTTAGCTGGTGTAGCTCCAACGTTGAAAATTCTCTCCCCGTATTATTTGAACTTAGCAAAATCCGAAATATTTGCTTGTGTCCAAAAATACGAAATGAAAATGCTAATGGAGCAACAATCATATGAACAAAGTTCTGGTTCGGACATTCTTCAGCATTATTCAACCTCTGTATCATCAGCTTCTACTCCGCTTCTGTCGCCTGCTCCAGCATTTCAAGATCACATTCAAAATCCTCAACCTTTTACGACGGCAACTCCAATCAGCACCGACAGTGAATTGCAGAATTATATTCAAAATTTTACGAACATTTAAAGTCAATAAAATATAAATATTTAAGTCTCAGTATGCATGGTTTATATAGAAATAAAAAATAATTAATCTAAATACTGGTATATTATTTTCTTTACCTCAAACAAACTGCTAATCGTTTGCTCGTCGTTACAGCCTTTCTCCAATGGGTGTCTTGCTTTTTTAATGGAACTTCTATTTTACTGAGCAGTATGTTAAAACAGTTTTCATACATTCTGAAATATTCAAAAAATTTCGTCCCATCATCAATTAATTCCTTGTACAGGGTAGCAAACTCTCCTTCACTTCCTCTTTTCTTCCATGCTTCATGTACCCATTTCTGTCTCTTCACCTGATTTAATCCCTCTTCCTCTTCATCAAAAATTATGGCAATCATTGCCAATTCCACGTCTGAAAACTTTGCCATTTAGGAAATCACTGACGAAACTGTACGGAACATCATACTGATGTAACTGACACTGAACTGACATGGTACTGACACGTCACTGATATGTGTGAATAGGCATCACTGATACGTCATGGATGCAACTGACACTGAACTGACACGGTACTGACATGTCACTGACATGCGTGAATCGACCTTAATCAGAATAATTTTTCTATAGTGGTGTGCAACAGTGATAATTCTGTTTGTGATTATAACCACTAGCACAACTTTCTTAATTAAATAAATAATATATTTTAAAACTACTTTTCTATTATTTGTTGCTATATTGCCACACCTACCAAACCAGTTTTTTCAACTTTTAAATAAAATGGTGAATGTCCCACAACACATTTTTTATAAATTGTGTAGTACCTGAAGATATTAAAACAACAATACACTATTTCATAGTTAGCCTATTTCATAATTGCTAGGGACAATTTAGTGACTTGAACTAATACCAATATTAATTGTTCTGAATTATGCCAGAATGTGCATAGTTCTTGATTTCACATCAGTATATGCAGAGTATCAGAAATTAAAAGGTTAATGGATGAGTGATTTGCTCATTGATGAAGTCAAACAGTGGTCAGTTTGATTATCTGAGATCAAAATATATCCTAATAAGTCCTCCAGCTGTTATTACATAACTCCTAATATTATGAAGTATTCTCATGTCAGAAGCAATGTGATATAATTTTTTAAATTTGATTTATAGTTTATTTTATGACAATTTCTGAGTTGTTCTTGTAAGATACAAAGTCTTGCAGTAAAATTATAGGTCAAACATAACTGAAATAAATATTTAATATGATTGTCAGATTTAATATAATATATTTATTATAATATTTAATATAATATAAAGAAATATAAATAACTGACAGGAAAATTAAAAAATAAATTCAATTTTGTATAGGCCTACATAAAGAAATATAAGCACAACATAATTGTAGTCTTCACATCACGAAATCATCTAATCACTCTTATTAATATTATAGAATGTTCTCAGAATCTTGTATAGCAGAGATGATATCATCATGATAATTTTCAGTACAGTCTGCTGAGTTGTAAGGACTCAATGAGAGGAAAATATAGTAGGGCTTATGCAGTGTGTAAATGTCTGATTGCTATTTAGCATCAGGTGAGAAACAATACTGTACCTAATTTTACACCACAGTTGTCCATATTGGGTTGTCTATTCGCTGTAGAAATTTAAAAAATAAGGTTAAAATCATCATTTTATCATTCTTTCTTGGCCATCCACAGTTCTTAGTTTTGGGTGTAACTGCCAGTAGTAAAGAACTTCATAAATCTTTTTACTCTAAAGTCGTGTGTTAGGGGTATCATTAAAAAAGGAGGCTACCTGATAAATTACAGAAGCTGCTTATTTTGTGTAATCAACAGTCCAGTTGTAATGAATTCAACATTGTTTAAAAATCAAGACTAGAAATTAAGGAAAATATAATAGTCACCTGTTGTCATCAGAGGTTCTCAATATAATATAAATACATGTCCAAGTAGTGTCATCTGTAATATGAAGGGTGTTTTCGACCTTCAAAATACAAAGAGTGATACGTCATAACAGGGGTGGTTTTAGAAAACAAATTTCTCTTTTTAATGAGATAACGGTCTGGCGGAAAGAAGTACGCGTCTATAAGAGTTCTCCAATCAGGGATAGCGTCACCTCTGCGTGCGAAGTTATTTCGAGTGTTAACTGGATAATTTCAAACTTACCGGCAACACGTTTGAATTTTGGCCAATGATGGTAATTCTTAAGAGTAGCGGCAGTGTGGGAAGTCTATATGAAACTATAAAAGTAACTCGTGAAGGAACTTAGAGGAGAATGAGTCAGTCAGTTACCAGTTAGCAAGCAGTTAGTCCGTGGAAGTAAACTAGTGGTAGTTTTTGCTAGTTGTTGTTAGAGAGAGTTAGAAGTTATGTCTTAAACAATCATTAAGCAATCTAAGACAGTCAATCAGTATTCGGTCATTAGACAAACCAGTTAGTTATCGTCATGAAGAAGTAAAGTAAGTAGTTAGGAGTAAGTGAAGAAAAGAACAAGCGGTCATTAATAAGTCAACCAGTATTATTTATCCTTTATTTATCCTGTGCGCGGCATCAAGAGCGAAGCAGTATTATTTATCATATGTGCGGCCGTATGAGAAAGTCAAAGTTTTGGAGGGCATGGAGATGAATGGTTATCGCGATACTGTGTGAATAAAAAGCAGAGTAAGATCAATTGTGTTGTGAGGTGTAAAGTGTGAAACGAGCAGGACGGCGTAATGAATAATCAAACTCAAGTAATTGTAACAAATTAAAATGTTGTAATCAAATAATTTCATGTAGTATAGTTGTCTACCTACGTTTAACCCGTTTCATTCTAAAAGAACCCATCAAGTGTTCAGATGCTGAAGTGTATTTTAAATCTTACGACATAGAATCAGAGTACAAAGTTTAAATATTTAATATAAATTTGAATGATAGTTTGATATTTATGATAAGTTAAAAATCTTAAGTCATGTCGTTGATCAAAGTTAATTTATGATGAGAATGAAGGAGATATCTAGTTACAAGAGTAACTTAGCAATGTTATAAATAATATTCAATGTGTTAATTAATCTCATAAATTATAGAGACTAGTCAATGGACTAATTAAGCTCTCATAAATGATAGATGATATTCAATATGTAAATTAATTCCTTATCAATGATAAATGATATTCAATGTGTTCACAATTAGAAAGGGATAAAGAATTTTAGTAGCAATTGAGAAGTTATTTAATCTGTCAAATTTGTAATGATAATGATGTTATATGTTATATTATTTAAATGTATACAAGTGATAAATATAGTATTGTTTATTTAGTATCTGAACATGAGAGTTGTTATTAACAACAAACCCTGAGATTCCTAATTATCTCTGGTGCCCAGTATTCTATACTTAATAATTATAACATAAATTTAAATAATTGTATATTTGGCGTACGAACGCAAATATTTAAAAAGAACAGTGTCCAGCGAGAAGTTATAAGAACAGTGCGGACGCACTGGTACATGCTTTGCAATTTGAGGCTGCCAAATCAGTGTCTGGCTGGAAAGTCATAAAGTGTGCGTGCTAAAAGATCGTGACGTCACGGATGATGAGGAAGAAGAACAATGAACAGAAATCTCAAGAGCCATGCAACCGCAGCATGGTCGGTACGTAGTGAAAACTCTCTTCCATAGAGGTATTTATGGAAGTGCTCCAACGCTCGGACGACTGCCAGCAACTCTCTCCTTGTAATGCAATAATTTCTCTCCAGTTTAGAAAGTGTCTTGCTGTAATACGCTATTACTCATTCCTCACTGTTTTGCACTTGAGACAAAACTGCTCCTAGACCAGTATTGCTTGCGTCTGTGTCTACGATGTACTTCCCTTCGGAAGCTGGAAAAGCGAGAATTGGCTCCAAAAATAATGCAATCTTCAAAGTCCTAAATGCTTGGTCAAACTCTCTCGACCACTGGAAGTTTTGTTTATTTTCCGTTAGCTCATATAGTGGTTTAGCAATAGTAGCAAAGCCTTTCACAAAATGTCTGTAATATGAGCAAAACCCCAGGAAACTCCGAAGTTCGTGTTTATTCTTTGGAACTGGCCAATCTCTTACGGTGTCTACTTTATTAGGATCCATGCTAACACCCGCTGCTGAAACCAGATGGCCCAGATACTGTACTTCCTTCTGGAATAGAGAACACTTCTTTGGGCTCAGCTTCAGTTGTGCACCGTGAGTTATAGTTAGAACCTCCTTAAGGCTTTCCAAATGGTCTTTGAAAGTCTTCCTGATCACTATGACATCGTCTAAGTAAACAAGTCAAGTTTTCCATGTCAGGCCTCAGAGTACCAGATCCATCAATCTTTCAAATGTTGCCGGTGCATTACAGAGTCTAAATGGCATGACGTTAAATTGAGATAAGCCACTTGGGGTCGAGAAAGCAGTCTTTTCCTTGTCTTCTTGATGAAGACCCACTTGCCAATATCCAATCTTCAGGTTCAATGTGGAAAACCACTGTGCTCCGGACAACATGTCGAGTGTATCGTCAACGCGAGGTAATGGATAGCAGTCTTTCTTTGTGACGTCATTTAACCTCTGGTAGTCTACACAGAAATGCAATCAACTATCCTTCTTCGCTACCAGCACTACTGGAGAAGACCAAGCACTTGACAAAGGCTTGATTACTCCCTCTGTCAACATGTCCTGTACTAACCTTGCTTAGATAATGGAGGCTTTCGAGGAGTTTGGCGTATCGGCGTTGTGTCCCCGGTATTGATGCGATGTTGTACAAGAGAGGTTCTTCCCAGTGACTGTCCCCAAATTGCAAAAGAATCTTTGAATTCATGTAAAAACTGTCCGAGTTCTCTTACCTCACCACTTGAGAGGTCGTTAGAAGATCTGTTCAATAATTCCTGCAGTTCCTCTGGTAATTTAGAATTATCCGAAGCACTGGATCTTCGTTGCATCATCATTCTGGCTACCCAGGCCACAGGAGTCAATTTGCCTAGGACTATTAGCCACAGGAGTCAATTGCTTTGTAAAGTGATAGCTTGATCCAAAATATTCGCCACTCTAATAGGTACATTTCCGGTTCAATGTGGAAAACCACTGTGCTCCGGACAACATGTCGAGTGTATCGTCAACGCGAGGTAATGGATAGCAGTCTTTCTTTGTGACGTCATTTAACCTCTGGTAGTCTACACAGAAATGCAATCAACTATCCTTCTTCGCTACCAGCACTACTGGAGAAAACCAAGCACTTGACAAAGGCTTGATTACTCCCTCTGTCAACATGTCCTGTACTAACCTTGCTTAGATAATGGAGGCTTTCGAGGAGTTTGGCGTATCGGCGTTGTGTCCCCGGTATTGATGCGATGTTGTACAAGAGAGGTTCTTCCCAGTGACTGTCCCCGAATTGCAAAAGAATCTTTGAATTATTGTAAAAACTGTCCGAGTTCTCTTACCTCACCACTTGAGAGGTCGTTAGAAGATCTGTTCAATAATTCTTGCAGTTCCTCTGGTAATTTAGAATTATCCGAAGCACTGGATCTTCGTTGCATCATTCTGGCTACCCAGGCCACAGGAGTCAATTTGCCTAGGACTATTAGCCACAGGAGTCAATTGCTTTGTAAAGTGATAGCTTGATCCAAAATATTCGCCACTCTAATAGGTACATTTCCGGTTTCGTCATGTTTTACTAAATGTCTGGCAAGTAGTATGCCTGGTGTGCTGACGACTTGGGGTTTGAATATAGAGCACTGGTTGCCCCTAGTATCTACCTTGGTTCTAACCATGATGATCTTTTCGGAGTTTGGCGGAACAGTTACGGCCACTTGGTTTATGAGGTCCATCGATTTTTCTGATGTCGTCAGCATTACCTCTTCTCCTCCGATTCTCAAGACATTGTTTTTTAAGTCGACTATGAATCTGTATGTGTTCATAACGCCCACACCAAGAAATGCTTCAACCACAATGACTGCAACAAGTACTTGATGATTAAACTCAAGTCGACCGAAGAGTAGGTGTATCTGCACTTTTCCATACACTTTTACAGGCCGTCCAGTTGCTGTTCGCTGCAAGAGCACCAGATTGACTTGCCTTTCTTGAACGAATCCGGTAACCACCAAGCTCCCGCTGTTTTTCTGAAGTGTAGAAATTGCGTATTGTCCTCCAGTTAGTCTGCACACGCCCTGTTGTACCGACTACTGCTCGTTTCCCTGCTGCTGAACTCTAACCCGACAATCCTGTTGTAGATGTTGTCAATAAACTTATAATGTCCCTGGTTCTGGGCGTCATTTGTCAATAAACTTACTACTCTACACATTTTATTTAAAATTATGTATGGATAATTATTACCATAATATGGTACATATGTGTACTTACCGATTTCAATCACTGCAGGGCTCGTACTTTTCTTTTTACTATGCTTTTTACCTAAGGGGCCAGGATTCATTAACAGCGACATTTTTGATACAAAGAAGGTGACACAAATGATAACACTGTTTTTATATTGAAAGTAACTATCAGATTTTAATTTCCCAAATAGATTTTGCATATACAACCATGCGCTCAAAATGGCGTCATACAGTGTTATAAAAAACAAAATGGTGGCTGTTTTAATTTACTCTATTAATCCTTACGATTCTCATTTTGTCTCCAATCAAGGTTATTATGTACTTTTATCTTTAGCTGCAGCTCTAATTACTTATTATGCTTAAATCTCATCTACACACAAACCAATGCCCTCGGCATATATGTTCATGGCAATGTGCTCACTCACACACATTCACCCTATTACAAATACATTTGTTCAGTTGTTTTATTTTTGATTAATGAGCTCATTAAAATAATAAAGAAATGATAAAAGTGGACTTCTCTTAGTTGTGGTCTGCGCTGCTCCCTCGCTGGTGTTGGTTGTTTCCAAGGTGTATGGCCGGTGTTCGCCTCATGTTTTGTTGTTTTTACTTAAAGATGTTTACACTGATTCTACATGTTCTGTTCTAACTGTTATTACATTTGAGCATCTATCGCTCCACCATAACAATTTTACTTGAGGAGCTAGTTGTTTTTAAGCTTTTAATTTAAAACTGATCAGACAGCGATACATCGCTGTTGACCCTTTGAAGAACTACGTTGAATTGAGACAGAGGCAAATGTAAATTTGTGCTTGTGTGTGTGTGTATTTTACGTCATCAAGCTTTGTCATACAGGACAACGCCTAGTTGTATGCGTTGTAGTCAGTGCGTCATTGTTTTTTGTTATGACGGAACAGTGTTATTATCCAATCACAATGCATATTTAAAGTCATTCGTCACAAACACCGCCATGGCTTTTACCGGCTCTCGCACGTCCAACGGTGACCTTGGCATGGTACTCTTGCTGAATCTGCTTTGTTCCTTCGTATATAGGGACAATGGACCTAACCATTCTGTATTTTAATGATTAAACAATAAGACATTGAAAAAATACCTTTAGATCCCATAATTATAGTATTGGGTCATAATGTACTGTTACATCGGCTTGCAATTAGAGAAGATTTTAGCATGTTGCACCATTCACAAAAATTATTTCTGCAGTGGATAGTTGATATGTATGTGAGAATAGAGGGCACAAGGTTACATTTCATTCGACAAAATCAAACAAGTCTTAGGTCTGAAGTTTACAACAATTTAACAGATTATTTAGAATTGAACCCCAATGCCAATAATGTTGGCCGTAGAGTAATTTTACCATCTTCATTCAATGGATCTCCAAGAAATATGTACCAGAATTATTTAGATGCAATGTCAATTGTACAACATTTCACAAAGCCTTCTTTGTTTATTACAATGACTTGTAATCCAAGTTGGCCTGAAATAGTTAGCAATATTGGTTTAGGTGAGTCAGCTAATTTTTGACCTGATATTGTTGTGCGTGTATTCAAGTCCAAACTGAAAGCATTAATTTAGGGCCTTACGCTAAAAAAAATCTTCGGTAAAGTTGAAGCACTCGTTTATAAAATTGAGTTTCAAAAGAGAGGATTGCCTCATGCTCACATTTTACTCTCTTTAAATGAGCAAGATAAAATTGTTAACGCTACCGATATTGATAAAGTTGTATCTGCGGAGATTCCTAACATTCAACACATCCTACATTACATGAATATGTTGTAAAACACATGATGTATGGTCCATGCGGTGTACTTAATCCAAATTCTGTAAGTATGAGAGATGGAAAATGCACAAAAGATTATCCAAAACGATTTAATTAATTTACATGTGAATCATTAAATGGATATCCATTATACAGAAGGCGTGATAATGGTATTAATGCTGAAGTTCGCGGTAGTTGCCTCGACAATCGTTATGTTGTACCATACAATCCGTATTTACTTGCCAAATTTAATTGCCATATAAATGTTGAAGTATGCACTACAGTTAAAAGTGTTAAATACATTTATAAATACGTGTATAAAGGCTATGACAGTGCATCTGTTGAATTAGGTTCTGAGAGAAATGAACCAGGTCAAGAAATACAAATTGATGAAGTTAAAAATTTTTTAAATGGCCGTTATGTCGGATCAACTGAAGCTGTATGGCGCATCTATGAATTACCAATGCATTTTCAATCACATGTCATCGTTAGACTTGACATTCATTTACCGCGTAGACAGAATGTTTACTTTCGAGAAGGGCAAGAATGTCAAGCAATTGAAAATGCAAGACAAACAAAATTATTAGCATTTTTTGAATTGAATCGATCAGATCCATCAGCGCATGAATATAAGCATATTGAAATTCCTTCGCATTAAGTGTGGGAAGATTCCCGAAAAAAATGGAAGAAGAGAAGGCGTGGAGGTGATAAAATCATTACACGCATATATGTAGTATCACCAAAAGACATCGAACTTTTCCATTTACGATTGCTTTTATTACATGTCTGTGGTCCAAAATCATTTGAGGATGTTAGAACATACAATGGAATTATACACACTTCTTTTGTTGAAGCGTGCCATGCCCGCGGCATTGCTTCAAATGATAATGAATGGCACGAATGTTTAAATGAAGCAAAAGAATTCCATTCACCAAAACAAATGCGAAATTTATTTGGTTACATTTGTGCATTAAATGTGCCAGCCAATGCATTGGCGTTATGGAATGAATTTAAAGTATATCTTAGTGAAGATTTTTTGAGAGATTACAACGAAGAAGTATCCTTTAATACAGCTCTATTAGAAATATATATATATATATATATATATATATATATATGAAGATATTTTGAATGTTCATAATTTGTCATGTCAAGAACTTGGTTTACCAGTTCCCACGTATTCGCAGAGAACAGACAAAGCAAATGCTATTGATCCAATAGAACAAGAGTTTCTGTTTTCTGAGCATTATGAAACTGCAAATATTGAACAGCGTAATCTAATTGATCGTGTGATTCATGAAGTTTTGCATCATGATACTGGATCTAATGTTTTTTGTTTAACCGCTAATGCAGGTTGTGGAAAAACATTCACACAAACAGCAATCATTCACAAATTAAATTCGCTTAATCTTAGTTGCATTGCAACAGCGTTCAGTGGCATAGCTTCAACTCTGTTACTTGGAGGTAGAACTTTACACAATGTGTTTAAATTGCCTATACCCATTTTGGAAAATTCTGTAGCGAATATTACCGCAAATAGTAGCTATGGACGTTACATAAATTCATCATCATTGATAATTATTGATGAAATTTCTATGTGCCCACTGCAAGTGTTGAAAATCATAGATAGATTATTGCAGGATCTATGCGATGAAAATGATAAACATAAACCATTTGGAGGGAAAACGATACTTCTGTGCGGTGATTTTCTGCAAATCTTACCAGTTGTCCCACATGGATCACGTGCAACTTTAATTGAAAATTGTGTCACGAGTTGGCATAAATTTGTTTATTTTCATAAAGTAACGTTTACTCAAAATATGAGAGCCTTACCAAGTAAAATAGAATTTGTCGAATTCTTGAAAAAATTGGTAATGATGAAGCCCCACAATTCCCTCAGTTTGGTGAAAATATTATTGAAATACCTCAGCAATTAATAGGAGATAAAAATAATATTATTAATGAGGTGTATGGAAATATTTCCGAAAACATACTCTCAGATAACATATTGAAGTCAGTTATTTTAGCACCTAAAAATGATGATTGTACTTTTATTAATACTGTACTGATATACTTAATCGAATACCAGGTGAACAGAAAACATATCATAGCTACGATAAAATAATTTGTGATGATGACAATGAAATCAATAACTATCCAGTAGAGTTTTTGAATTCTTTGACTATTAGTGGTTTGCCACCACATAAGTTAGTACTGAAAGTTAATTGCATCGTTTTACTGATCAGAAACTTAAATACAAAGGAAGCATTAGTCAATGGAACAAGAATGCGCATCAAGTGTATGCATCGTAATGCTATTGATTGCAAAGTTTTAACTGGAACCGCACGCAATAAGAGAATTTTGATTCCACGTATAAATTTAACATATTCCGGTACTGTTTTACCATTTAACTTTCAAAGAACTCAATTTCCAATTATACCTGCATTTGCGATGACAATAAATAAGTCTCAAGGACAAACATTCGAAAAAATTGGAATTTTATTGAGGCAGCCAGTTTTTACACATGGTCAATTGTATGTCGCAGCAAGTAGAGTTCGATCATTCGATGGTTTGAGATTTTATATTTCCGAATATAATGGCCAAGGGCATTTAGCAAATGATGAAAGAGTTTTTACAAAAAACATCGTTTACACAGAAGTTCTGAATCATTAAGTTCACTTTCAAACTATTTTAAGTTCAATGGACAACATTTTTTTTAACCGCCCGGTTTTTTTGATTTAATGAAAAATATATGAAAAAATACGAGGCACGTATTTTTTATTTCATTTTTATTTTGTATTAATTTTTTATTTAAATTTTATATAATTCGAAAAAGATAGGCAAAATAACTGTGTAGCCTTAGCGAAACCTGGTCAGTATGGCAATAAAAAAAAACCTAAGGAAATGTCAAAAAACGCGTTATTGCTTTTTAAATATGGCTTAGCCAAGCTAAACCTCATTTTTCCTATCTTTCATATTTTTCAAATAACTCGAAAATTAATGCATAGAAAAAAAAATTAAAAAATTATATAAGCTTTGTAGCAGATAATCTTCAAACTGTTTTCGAATTTTGTACCTTACCAAAAATGAAATGTAATCCACTGGAATTGAAAACAATGTATCTTATACTTCTATGAATGTCAAGTCTCATTTTTTTAGCGTTTATTTGATTCAATAATAACATGAAAAAATTAAAACTGACAATGAATTATATCAAAAAATAAATACGAATACAAGCTGTAATTGTGTTTTTTTTCAACTGTTACTAACATTAAATTTTAAATTTCATAGGTATTGGAGAGAATTAAGGCAAACAACACACGCTAATGACGTATTTGTACACGCTCGCAGCTGACGTAATAGAACAAAATTCAAAAAAATTATATGCAATGATTATAGAGGTATACTCTTTGACAAAAGAACCTCAATAACGTTCAAACTTAAAAATTTAATGAATTACGGTCGAATTTCGACCACTGGGCGACCACTAGTAATAAAAAACTCACATTGTGGACATCTGCTGGACAAGTTCTTTGACAAACTATAGCAGTGATTTTAGTGCGTTTGAATAGAGTTCTGCAAATAGATTGTGCTTTGATTACAGAAGGGCATTAGTGAAAGTAAGAAGTGTGTAATTGTTATTTGTATGGCAACTACAGAGTATCAATTTCTATGGTATCTATTAATTTATTCCAGTGCTGTAAGATTACCCATGTGATCCCAGAAACAATATGTATGACATAGAATTTGAAGCATACAGAATTACACACTGCATATGAAACAATTAAATTAAAAATTAAGTGAAATTATGTTGTGACAGTGTGTAAGAGTTACTTCTAAAAAAAACTGTGAAAATTAAAGTGAAAAGCAAACCACTGTTTATGTTTGTGGTTTCTAAAATTTATTGTGTACATTCTTTTCAACACAAATACTTCATCAGTATTAACACATTGATACTACCATTAACATTGTGCCACAGAGAAAGTAGTATTCTGTCATTTTGTAAGGTTTTATTCAGTTTAGTAAGTTTACACTTAAATAAAGAGGAGTGGAGTTTTAAGGGGAACAAAGGTTCCGAATATAATATAAAGTGGTTGTTTACGTCATCTGAAAATAAAATAATGAACTCTAACATTAATAAATGATTATTTTTATTTTACAAACTACATACTGCATTCCCATTATAATACACACGAATGTGCTAATGGATCTGTTACAAAACTAGGCTGAAAGTTAATAAAATTAACAGAAACAAACTAATCCTATAATATATTTTGTCTCCATTGATACACTGTGGCATCTGTATTCATTCTTGATTTGTAATGGTATCCATAGAACAGTACCAAATTTTAACAACAAATTAAATTTTTAATATTTACTTGACTGACAGAATGTAGATGAAGGCGTATGCATTATCAGTGCACATTCTTTTGTGATACAACATTTAACTTGTGTGTTTTCAGTATTAAATGTTATTTTACTATAATAAGTTAATTACTGAAATTTTATCTAAATGCATGGAAATGATAAACAATAGTGGAAATTATGTTTCGTAAGCTTTAAGTTGTCAATTAAAAACACACTTTGTTTTGAAATTATTTTAAAGTAGTGTAGAGGTACTTATCTGATAACTCACATTTTTTCTGAAAGATTTAGGGTAATTACCGGCTTTCCCACACACAATACATTTCACACAGTAATAATTTATTACAATACAGATACTTTGTACAGTAATTAAATAAGAATAAAATGTAATTAAAAGTAAAAGCAAACATATCTTTAACTAGACAAAGTTGAGCTATATATTAAGGTTTCAAGCTGTTTCTGTGAAAACATTGTTGCCGTTGAAATGTGTGGAATGCAATTACAGTAGGAATTCGGGGACTTAAATGATTGTAATTTTAATACTTACTTGAAATATTTTTAACATTCATATATTTTGAAGAATATAATATAAAGTGGTTGTTTACGTCATCTGAAAATAAAATAATGAACTCTAACATTAATAAATGATTATTTTTATTTTACAAACTACATACTGCATTCCCATTATAAGTGACACTACATTCTTTTTAATACTACTTGTGGGATGAGCACATGGGGTGCCGGGGGTGCACAGGCACCCCTAATTAATTCCAGTTTCATAAAAAATTAATTAGTAAAATTTTTAAAAAATTGTCGCACAACACGATTTTTACTAGTTTGAAAATTAATTGGAGTAATAATATTATTTCTAAATATATCACACATATTTATTTGATATGATTCTTTGATTTCCAACATCAACGTCTTGTTTCGGTACTCCCATGTTTACCGATAAAGAGGCTATACATACATGTTTATAAACATGGCCATAAAAGCAATAGAGACAAATTTCTTTATTCTGATTCATGCTTTGGATGGAATTATCAATTCAACTAATTCAACTTACAAAGCTGACATTAAAATAAGAGTTAGAGGACTCATACATGAGCTTAAGTCTTTTGATTTTGTATTGGCTTTGAAAACCACTCATCCAATACTTTTGTTGATATTGAAAGTAAGCTAAGCCCTCCAATATGATGATGTTGATCTTTTGACTTCCATGAATGGGCTACAAATGCTTTGAGAATCACTTCTGTCAATGAGGAATGAAAGTACGTTTAACACCATCTTCAATGGCACAAAAAACTTTGTGAAGACATCAACATGGAGATTCCTGCTTTAAGGAAGAGGAAAGTGTCCTCATGCATAGATGCTGTTCAAAACTCTCACCGTTTTGAAACTAAAGAAGATCGTGAAAGAGTATCAACATTTTACCAATTCTTAGATTCACTTACAATGGGTATTAGTGACCGATTTGAGCAGGAAACATGTCATTTAATAACTGCAATGGGAAAACTTCTAAAGTTGGATGCTGATGACAATGATTTGAAGATAATATAAAACAACTTCATGTTGACTTTGATGACATTCTAGCAGAAGTAAAGTTACTCAAAAACTACAAGTCTGCTCATGAAGCTCCTCGAAAAGGTAAATATTTCAATAACATTAAATTAATTAGGCCTATTACACTTACTTGTTAGCTGCACATCTTCTAAATGAAATTAAACAATTTAAAATTAATATGAATATATTTCGTCCACTTCTATCTAGACATAACTAGATGACATATATTTATTTTAATTTTGAATTCTTTAATTTCATTTAGAAGATATGTGTCCAACAAGTAAGTTGTAATAATTTTAAAACATCATATTCAACAATATTACATTCTAAATAAATAAATAATTTAAAAATTAATTAATAACACATTATTTTTGCACTGAACAGTTTATAGATAATAATAAATACAATGGAAAACATTTAATGCTTGATGCCTTTACTTGGTGAAAATCCATTGTAAATTATAGTAAAAAATAAAACCATAAAATAGTTTTAGTGATCTTCACTCGTCAATTTATTAAAATTATAAATCCATGACAGCTGTTTCGGCAGCACAGTGCCTTCATCAGATGGATTTTAAGACGCAGTCTTCTTTGGGAAAATATATTAAAAATAATAAGAGTAAAACAGATAAACTGCAAAAGTCTGGTGTATACAAATTATCCTGTGGGTCTTGTAATAAAGTTTATATCGGACAGACAGGTAGATCTTTCGAAAAAAGAATGTATGGTCACAATTATAGTTTTAGATATAATGATGGCAAATTAAATTATGCAAATCACTTGTTAGAAAAAGACCATAGTTATAATGACAATTTTGAAATTTTACATTTATCTGATAAAGGTCCAAAGCTTGATTTATTAGAAACCCTTGAAATTAATAAACACAAATATTTAAATGTATTATTAAATGATCAGTTAGATCTAAATAGCTCGCCTCTGCTTAATTTGTATAAATAGACTTGGTTTATGTTATGTTATATGTTTGTGTAATGTGTATTAAATCTTATTGACATGAGATTACTATCACTTTCTATACAACAGCACTTGTATTATATTTTATATTCTGTATTGTTTGTACGAAAATTAGTCAGCTTACACCATCTGATGAAGGCACTGTGCTGCCGAAACAGCTGTCATGGATTTATAATTTTAATAAATTGACGAGTGAAAATCACTAAAACTATTTTATGGTTTTATTTTTTACTATAATTTATAATGGAAAACATTTGTATTTTATACATACAACAAGAACAGTCTTGAAGAAATGGTTGGACTGGCTACAAATAGAAAACCATTCCAATGTTTTTTCCGAGTTCTATAAAGCTGTTAAACTCTTTTCTACAATACCAGTAACAAGTGCTTCATGCGAGAGAAGCTTTCACAAGTTTAGTATTGTGAATTGTGAAATCAAAACTTAGAACTACTATGACTCAAGATCATTTAGAATTTTTTATGCTTCCTGTCATTGAGCAAGAACTAGGCATTAATATAAACTATAATGATGTTACTGAAGAATTTAAAGTATTCATTTTTAGATACAGATGAACGTTACTGTAAAACTATAACACAATTGTAGACTTATATTCAATAAAATAAAATGTTCAACTTCAAATCTGTGTAGTTTTACGTATTTTTAGTAGTATTCCAAATCCTCATAACTTCAATGTTTATTATTTTAAAATAAAACTTCATTTAATTACAAAATTGTAACAGTGGGACAGGCAAATTTTAAAAAATCAAAACTTTTGAGACCAAATGATGGGGTTCTCAGTTATTTTTTACAAGCCAAGAATGCTATTAAAAAATGATTTTTGAAGGTAAATTATTCAAAATTTCAATGTAGGAAGCCCCGCCCCCGCTATTCTGGGGGGGAATCTAGTGGGGATGGAATCCCCCCGCAGTTAACTTTTTAATAAAGGAGGCTGCACATGCCTATGAACACAGTTCATTTTTTATAACATACTGTTACGACATCACAGAACAATCTACGTGTTTATCGAACGGTTCCAGAGAGATCCAGAATGTAAGCGTGTGGCGTACGTGCTTGTAGACGCTTTTGCGAGAATCTTCTCGACTGTGCCGGGCTTCGCTTGGGCGCTCGGACTGTATCAAGATCGTAGTTCACACGAGAGATAAGACGCAGTTTGGAAGCTTCTGGTGTGTGAGCGGGACTATAAATACATGGCGGTAGCGGCCTTAGCTTTCAGTAGGCCTACAGCTGCGATATATTTCCAGAGCGGTTCGAGTTATTACTGTGTACGTTCAAGTAGTTATTAGTGAAGTGTTGCGTTTTATAATCGGACGGTATAATTGTAATACAATTGAGTTTTAATATTAGTGGACATTTTATTGCGAGTGAACAATTTTCATTTGATTTGTTGTAGAGACTGTGTTGTTAATTACGAACTGTTTTACTGTAACAATTAAAGGTGTGATTAGTGACTTAATTGGTGTCTTGTACTTATTTTGTTTCCACTGTACCTACGACGATCGAGTAGACCGTCGTAACAGTGGTGTCAGAAGTGGGATACAACGGTTAACAGTGGACACTTTGTACAAGACGAGTGTAGTTCGCAATTAATTAAAAAATGGATTCCAGTCAGATGATGGGAGCTTTACAAACACTGCTGCGGCAGACACAGGAAGAAGCAGAAAAACGACAGGATAAGAAACGCAGGCAGGAGGCGGAAGAAGCAGAAAGACGACAAAAAAAGAACGAAGACAAGAAAGAGAAGAAGCAGAAAAACGACAGGATGAAAAACGCAGGCAGGAAAGAGAAGAGGCTGAGGAACGTCAGGAAGCATTAATTCTAGAAACAGAAGAAAGACAAAAAGAAGATTTTATTTATATGAAAGTACAATTAAAGATCTACTTTTCTATAAAGTCCCCAAGTTTATTCAAACACTTATCATAGCGTGACATGAATTTCTCTATTCCTTTGTTGAAAAATTCCCGTCCAACTTCTGATAACCATTCCTGCATTGCAATTTGGGGACTTCTTCATCGGTAAAATATCGCCGTTTTGCTTTCATAGGTCCGAACACGTGGAAGTCATACAGCGCAAGATCAGGACTGTAAGGATGATGTTCCCACTCCTCCCACTTAAACGTTTCGAGAAGTTCCTTCGTAATGCGTACCGAATGAGGTGTTGCATTGTCATGCAGAAGCACAATGCCTTTTGTCAGTTTTCTGGGCCGTCAATCTTTGATCGCTTTTCTCAGCCTTTTTAAGGTTTCACACTATGATACTGAATTAATCGTAGACCCCTTTGGCATAAATTTAGTATACACAATGGTCAGCATCACTTTTCCGGCAGACGGAACCTTTCAGCACTTTTTTGGTGGTGGGGAATGAGGATGTTTCCAGTCACCCGAACTTAGTTTCATTTCGGGTAAAAAATGATGAACCCAGCATTCATCTCCGGTAACAATTTTGTCCAAAAAGTCGTTATTTTGTCCATTACCTTCGTTCTCATATTGATCCAAAAACTTGAAAGCTGACTGAAAACGTTTTCCCTTGTGTTCTTCTGTCAATAAACGAGGCACCCATCGAGCACAAATTTTTCAACATTGCAGTTTCTCAGAGATGATGTAGTGTACACTTCCATGCAAAATACGCCATTCGGCTACAATTTCGTCTACTGTAATTCGCAAGCAAGAATAGGTGAACCCGTTCAACGTTGTCATCTGTGACCGAAGTTGATGGCCTTCCCTGCTGGTAATCGTCCTCCATATCCGTGCGGCAATTTTCAAACAACTCGCACCATTTTGAGATGGCCTGGCGTGAAAATGCTATGTCACCATACACTTCTCTCAACTGGCAATGAATTTCTGTAGGGTTGCACCTCTTTGCCCACAGAAAATGAGTCACTGCGAAAATTCTAACTTCGGACACAATTTGCAAATGACGCGACATGTTTGATGGCTAACAATGGACTAACTGTTCCAACCTGTTCCTATATATTCGTACTCTGTGGTTCCAACCACGTAGACACGTTAATAAAGCTGAGGAAACGGAAGTTCAAACCAGTGTTGCCAACAACTTTCATCAAAATATCCCTTGTAGAAAAAAAAATACGGTCAAGTGCAACTAACTTTTTGACTGCCCCTCGTAATTAGCATTAAACAAAAATGTAATTTTATTACAAAATGTAATTCATGGATTGCTTGTAGGCCTACATGAAATTCGTTCTTAGACAAAGACACAATGAAATTTTAACTTTTCCGTACGTAATGAATCGGATCAAATGTTCCAAATCCTTCGAAAATCAGTCTCCCTTGTTTAAATAATAAATATCGGTTTTGTTCTTAATCAGATTTAACATAATTTATTTATTAACCGAAGACTAATACTAATAATATATATTACGGTATTAATATTATTGCATGATATCTCGGTAATTGTACGAAGTTCTTTGAGAAACTGTCTCGTTCGAAACATTCGAAAGTAGGCGGTTTGAGAGTTATCAGACAAGTTTATACAACTAGGAATTGTTGAATAACTGCAGTTCTAAAGCTTGCGATATGTTCATGTATTCTATTAGCTCTGAACCCTCATGGACTCTGGTACACAGTATTCCGGTCAAAATGTATACAATGTCACTTAATCGTGGTTAAATTAAATGAACGCGATTGTTACATTCAACAGCTGATTGTGACAGTATGATTCATAGTCACATTATGTGCTCTTCGCTATCATGTGTTGTATGTAAACGTAGAAGACAAGGAAAACTTGTTTTTTGGAGATAATGAGGTATAGTGTAATTTTATATTTTTTGTAAGACGTCACTTGAGGTATGTCAGAAATGTTTCTATTTACGTTGCATCCGTGATATTGAAGTGCTTTGAGAGGTTTTATCTTTAGAAAAATTCTAAATTATCTGCGTTTCATTCACGATTTCTGCCAAACTCTTGACTAACCTAATTATGTGTTCAAATGTACTTACAGTACTTATAAAAAGTATGGGTTAATTGTTTATTTATCAGTTCTCTAATAATGATTCTGATTATGTAATTAAATTCTTGGATTTCGTTGTCCATGTGTCCCTTACTTAACTTAAATACAACTATTTCATTAACGACTCGGAACACAAAGTTTTTTATGAGTAAAAACACTTTGTTTTTATAAGGTTAAACTTTTATGTTTTAACTCATAAAAAACGTCGTGTTCCGAGTCGTTAATGAAACAGTATTTAGTTATGTAATTAAATTTCATTGTGTTCCATATCAGTAAACTATGTTTCATACCTATTTCAAATCGTATATCAGACATTACTCTAAAGTAATCTTTGAATGTAATTTTTGCTATGAAGTGTAAAAATAATCTTTGCTATGCAAGTTTAAATAGATAAATGTGAAAATCGTATTACCATAATAACTCTGTCTTTTGTAAATAGTAATTTTTGTACTGTTGAAATTTGATTCCATTTCATTTTGCACCTTACGTTTAAAAAAATTTAAGTTAGGCCTATGTCATTCTTTTACTTTACCATTGTTTTTAAGTAGGTCAGCTTTGCAAAGTGTTCCTATTCAGAGTAAGATAAATTTGTTTAAAAGAAAATCTATGGTAAAAGCTATAGTATTGACGACTCGGAACACTAAGTTTTTTATAAGTAAAAACGTAAAGTTTTACCTTACAGCCTAAACCGGCTTTCACCTTTAGAAGGCTTCATCAGAGGCTGCCATAGGTAGCGTTGTCCGTCTTGTTGTTGGCGACGGGATAGTTTTTCGAAAGATCGAAGCTGTGTGTGTGTGGTGAGATGTGTTCGAATAATGCGTGCGATTTGAATTGTGTCTGTTCATTTAGGATGTCGTTTTTATTTGTTTTTGTGTGTTTGTATATTTCTAATTGTTCTAGAGTGTCTAGTTTTCGGCCTTTTGTGTGTACGTGTAGAATGTTCATGTTATTGTCGATGTTTTTATATGTGTGGTTTGCTTCAATGAGGTGGTTTGCAAAGGTAGATTCTGTAGTGGTGTGGAGTGCTTTTGTGTGTTCAATGTATCTCTGTTTGAAGCTATGTCCTGTCTGGCCTATGTAGAATTTATTGCAATTTGAGCAATTTAGAACAGAAAACCAACTACAACTGACACACTAATACACAACACCTCCAATCACCCAATACAACACAAACTAGCTGCTTTTAGAACCATGATACATAGACTTAACAACATCCCCTTAGATGAAATAGACTACAAAGACGAACTAAACACGATAAAATATCTAGCAGAATCTAACGGTTATGACAGAACAATAGTCAGTAAACTCCTACACAAAACAAACAACAGACAAAGACAGAAAACAACAAATTCATAACACTAACATACATCAACAAACAAACTGAAAAAATTGCCCACAAATTCAAAAAAGCAGGATACAGAATCGCTTACAAAACTACTAACAAAACAGAACACACACTATCAAAACGCATGCCCAAAGCACAAAACAAATTCGATCTACCCGGTGTTTACAAGCTAAATTGCTCAAATTGCAATAAATTCTACATAGGCCAGACAGGACGTAGCTTCAAACAGAGATACATTGAACACACAAAAGCACTCCACACCACTACAGAATCTACCTTTGCAAACCACCTCATTGAAGCAAACCACACATATAAAAACATCGACAATAACATGAACATTCTACACGTACACACAAAAGGCCGAAAACTAGACACTCTAGAACAATTAGAAATATACAAACACACAAAAACAAATAAAAACGACATCCTAAACGAACAGACACAATTCAAATCGCACGCATTATTTGAACACATCTCACCACACACACACACAGCTTCGATCTTTCGAAAAACTATCCCGTCGCCAACAACAAGACGGACAACGCTACCTATGGCAGCCTCTGATGAAGCCTTCTAAAGGTGAAAGCCGGTTTAGGCTGTAAGGTAAAACTTTACGTTTTTACTTATAAAAAACTTAGTGTTCCGAGTCGTCAATACTATAGTGATATTTAGTTAAGTAACGGACACGTCATGGACAACGAAATCCAAAAATCTATGGTATTTTTTTTTTATTTTATAATATAGTTAGCTGTGCATACTGCTGTATTTGTACATGAATTTGCTTAAAGATTCAGTGTATCGACTGTGTAATCAGAAATTTAGACAACTGGGATAGGTCAGTACTGCACAGTATTGGCCTACTGTGACAAAGGAAAGTAAAAGTGATAAAAGGAAATGAGGAAATTCCTTATTGTTGATAAGTGATAAGAACATTGTGAATTCCAAAATCATCTATTAGATGTGAGTTTTACTGTGACATGAATGTCTGTCTTATGTGCATATTTAAAAATATTAGGTGCCAGTTTTTAAATTTGAACTTGCGGGTAATGTTTGTTAGCTTCATGGTGACCACAAAACCAACATCATTTTTAACACTTATCTAAAAATGAAACTTTTTCTTGTGAACTTACTGTTTATTCTCTTCTCGTCGAACGCGTTTCGGCATACGTATTCGCCTTCTTCAACTTAGAGACAGACTGCCATCATTTAGTAACGGTTGTTGTGTGGAATGTGTAGTGGGGGTGGTGCGTGGAGGAAGGGGATTGGCGCGGGGATTCAATTTAATGTTTGTTTTTTGTATAATTGTGTCAAAAAGTGTATGTGATTTATATTGTAATTGATCGTTAAGTATGTCGTTTGGTTATGTTGTGTGGTGTTTATATATTTCGTATTGTTCAGTTGTGTTGATTTTTCGACCTTTGGGTAAGTAATGTAAAATTTCAAGATTAGTGTCTATGTTGGTGTAACTGTGGTTTTCTGTGTGTATGTCTGTAGCAAATGCGGAGTGTATATTGTTGTTGGTTAAAGCTTTTAAGTGTTTAACGGGATGAAAAAGATCTTCCCGTCTGGCCTATGTAGAAACTATTGCAGTCATTACAATTTAATTTGTAAACACCTGTTTTGTTATATTTGTCTATGTCTGCGTTTGTATTATTGATGTGTTTTTTTATGGTATTGGTTGTTCTGTATGCTATTTTGTATTTGTGTTTTCTGAATGTGTTGGCGATTTTGTGTGTGTAGGAGTTATGGTATGTGTATGTAATAGTTTCTACATAGGCCAGACGGGAAGATCTTTTCATCCCGTTAAACACTTAAAAGCTTTAACCAACAACAATATACACTCCGCATTTGCCACACACATACACACAGAAAACCACAGTTACACCAACATAGACACTAATCTTGAAATTTTACATTACTTACCCAAAGGTCGAAAACTCAACACAACTGAACAATACGAAATATATAAACACCACACAACACAACCAAACGACATACTTAACGATCAATTACAATATAAATCACATACACTTTTTGACACAATTATACAAAAAACAAACATTTAATTGAATCCCCGCGCCAATCCCCTTCCTCCACGCACCACCCCCACTACACATTCCACACAACAACCGTTACTAAATGATGGCAGTGTGTCTCTAAGCTGAAGAAGGCGAATACGTACGCCGAAACACGTTCGACAAGAAGAGAATAAACAGTAAGTTCACAAGAAAAAGTTTCATCTTTAGATAAGTGTTAGTGCTGTGAAAGAAGTGATGAATAATCAAGACAACTATAATACCGCAGATAAAGCGTATTTCATCAATAAGTACAGAAACGCCAAACAACAAGTAACAAAAACTTCCTTACACATAGCATTCAATAAAACTTGTCGAAAACACATCATACCAACACACGCACAAGTTACAATAAAACAAAACACACATACAGCACTTCAAACCAAACGGAAATTAGAACAAATAAACCTAAATAACATAATCAATTATTTATACCATAAAAAAGACACATTCAACAGACAGGCATATAACTTACACATGAAACTCACACAAATATTACACCACACAGAACTTGAAAATGTAATACAACACACACAAGACAACATAGAAAAACTCAAATTGACAATACAAGATCGACTCAACAAAAATATAACTATCCTCACAACACGCACAATTGAATCAGTCCCTGAACCGGCACACAAATTCCACACACGCGTAGTTAATACAACAAACATTAATTTCACAAAAGATGAAATGGATTTATTAAACAAAGGACTGAAACATAATTTGAATAACAATACAACTAACTTCAAAAATCACAGTAGACACATACGCGACATAATCATAGACGCAGAAACAGCTGTACAAAACACGCACTTTAACGACCAGGACCCGATACGTCATGACATAAAACGAAAGCTCCAAAACACACATACAAAACCAAAAATACACAACAATGAAATAAAAGCACTTAACAATGTAAAACACAAGTTACTTGAACACAACATAACAATCCTAAAAGCTGACAAAGGTAACATAAGTGTCATAATGGACAAACATCAATTAAACACTAAAATCAAAAATTTCTTCAACGAAAATAATATAACGGAAATAAATAAAGACCCCACACTAAAATTTCATAAACAGATTAACAAATTTGTAAACAACACAAAACAATCAAACCAGAAAGCGCCAAATACCTTAAACAAATAAAACCTAACCCCCCTAAACTAAATGCATTACCAAAAATACATAAACCTAACATTCCCATCAGACCATTAATAAACAACACACAAGCCCCCTCCCACAAAATCGCAAAACAACTGGACAAAATCATCAGAGAAAACATTAATCTCAGTAACAACACATCTATCAAAAACAACATCGACCTAGTCAGGAAAACTGAACACATCCACATCCCACATAACTCAACTCTGGCATCTTTTGATATAACCAATCTATACACTAATGTCCCCATCAAAGAAACCATCCAAACACTAGAACAACTACTCAGACAAAACAACACACCTGAAACACACATACAAGAGATCATCACACTCACCAAAATAATAACTGAACAAAATTACTTTACATACAATAACAAGATATACACACAAACAGAAGGTCTCCCGATGGGATCCCCCATATCAGGAATACTAGCAGAAATATATATACACAACATAGAACAGAACCACATAATAAACAACAACAAATACACTAACAAAATTATATACTGGCACAGGTATGTTGATGATATATTACTTTTATTCAAAGGCAACACAAGACAAGTTGAAAACTTCCACAAATACATAAACACTATACACCACAAATTAAAATTTACACTGGAAATTGAACAAAACAATAGTATAAATTTTCTAGACCTAACAATTAACAAAACTAACAATACACACACGTACAAAGTATACAGGAAACCAACCACAACTGACACATCAAACCACCCAACACAACATAAACATGCGGCCTTCAACCATATGCTCCATAGACTAACTAAAATACCCTTAAATAAACAAGATTACACTGACGAACTCAACACAATAAAATACATAGCAATCAAAAATGGTTTCAACCCTAATTTAATAAACACACTACACAAACACATCAAAAACAAAAACAACAAAACACAAAATACCATCAACACACAGCACAATAAATACATCACACTCACATACCACAACTCCTACACACACAAAATCGCCAACACATTCAGAAAACACAAATACAAAATAGCATACAGAACAACCAATACCATAAAAAAACACATCAATAATACAAACGCAGACATAGACAAATATAACAAAACAGGTGTTTACAAATTAAATTGTAATGACTGCAATAGTTTCTACATAGGCCAGACGGGAAGATCTTTTTCATCCCGTTATTCTGAACACTTAAAAGCTTTAACCAACAACAATATACACTCCGCATTTGCCACAGACATACACACAGAAAACACAGTTACACCAACATAGACACTAATCTTGAAATTTTACATTACTTACCCAAAGGTCGAAAACTCAACACAACTGAACAATACGAAATATATAAACACCACACAACACAACCAAACGACATACTTAACGATCAATTACAATATAAATCACATACACTTTTTGACACAATTATACAAAAAACAAACATTTAATTGAATCCCCGCGCCAATCCCCTTCCTCCACGCACCAACCCCACTACACATTCCACACAACAACCGTTACTAAATGATGGCAGTCTGTCTCTAAGCTGAAGAAGGCGAATACGTACGCCGAAACGCGTTCGACGAGAAGAGAATAAACAGTAAGTTCACAAGAAAAAGTTTCATTTTTAGATAAGTGTTAGTGCTGTGAAAGAAATGATGAATAATCAAGACAACTATCATTTTTAAGATAAATAACCTTTTTTACTGATTAACAGCAAACATATCATTCATTTTATGACATATATGTACTGCAGTTCACACATGCAGAGCATTTGTGATGCCTTTAAAATATATTATCTCGTTATTGTACGAGACGTAACTTTATAAAGTAGGCCAGAAGATAACGGTTATGGTGGTTTATGATATGTATGTATGTAACCTTCATAATTAGTTAATTGCTGTAAGAAAAAAAAAATGATCAATTAAATTTTAATGATTACAGTGGTGCAGCAAGGGTTTTTTTTAAAGGCCCTCCTCGAGAGAATAATGGTAGAAAATAAATTTCAAAAAATGTGCTGGTAAAAATGTAGTATAATTTTAATTAAGTAATTTGTAGAAAATTGTGCGGAGATTTTGGTGATTTTGAAATCAGTTTGTGTAAACATTTCTAGCTGTCTAGTGGTTTGAGGATGTTCTAAATTTTTATAGCAGTTTATGAGCTTATGACCTGTTATAGGAAAGGAAAGAGGTAAGAGGGTAGGAAAGGGTAGGAAAGAGGTAACCTTTGAATATTTATTCAATCCACATTGTATCCAACTCAAGTTACGATATTTATAATCCGGTAATTTATTCCACAGCAGCTTTAAAAATGTATGTATTAAACATTTTTTACTTGCTATTCGAATCTTATACAGATGTGTCTGAAACCTTAAAACATTCTCATTATAGCCAGTCATACATATTTAAACCTTGGACCAAATGCTGCTGTTTACATGGTGCTCAATAGAGGTGGGCTAAACTGTTATTTTAAAATACTAGGTATGAAAATACCGTTCCAAAAAAATAACAGGTACAAATACCTGTTATTATATACTATATATATATACATAACCTATATTATCCTTTGTAAGTAACTCGTTTTGAGTTTCCTGCAGGTCTCCTATGTAATATCTTCAAATAAATACACTCCAAGTAGGTTTATTTTCACCTAGATAAACCTATTAATATATTAATAAACCTACTTGCTGTGTATTTATTTGAAGATATTATATAACCTATACTATATAATTTGTTATAAGAAATAAATTGAAACTAAAAGTATTAACAGTGTTACTTTACACTGTGACTGTATTAAACTATTACTGTTTAAATGAAAATAAGAAACAAGAGAATTTATAGGCCTATCTCCCTTTGGGAATACCAATTTAAGTTTTCACTAGTAGTAAACAAACTAACATTGGTTAGACAAATCAGTTGCGAAACTCGGGGCAATTAAATAATTTAGAGTAGGCCTACACGTAATACCACGAAAAATAATGTGAAAAAACATCAGAAACGTATAATAAAAACATAACAGTAAGCCACAAGAGTGAATGAGAATAAACAAAATTTTACAAATAAAAATAAAAAACAATACAAACCAAATTGTAATAAAATAAATATAAATACATAAATAAAAACTTATAAATAATAAGCAACAACAAAAGTAAATTAAATGCATTACAGATATTTAAGGAACAGAACTAGATAAAGTGCATAAATGTCCATTACAACAATCTCATCATTTACGTGAGATGTGTAGTGAAGTTAAAATCACATTAATAAAAAGTATATAGTATAGCTTATCAACATCAGCCACTCTATAGGTTATAACTCAATATAATTAAATTCAACTATTTCACTAACGATCGGAACATAAAGTTTTTTTTGAGTAAAAACATAAAGTTTTACCAACCGATTTTAGTTACAAGTTGGTGACTAGTATAATATATAATTATTATCAAATAATCTGTATTATATATCTGCATATCACACGAGAATAAATGTAACAGCAGGATAAATTATTTCCTTTATTAAAAACAGCTCCTTCTCTTTGCGCAGAATGAAGTATACAGGACGAAAAAGTGGCTCATACTAGTTCTTACTCGAAATATGCTTGATACTACCTGTTCCTGAAATACTAGGTGTTCCTGAAATATTAGGTGTTACTAAAATACTACTGTTACTCTGGAACGCGTTGTTCCTTGTGTATCGGTGATACCACTAGTATTTGAAATACCTAGTATTTTAAATACGCGTTACTGGCTGTTCCTTGCGTTCCAGCGATATTTTTGTACACCTAGTATTTGGCCTTGGTTTACGTGATCTTGCGTACATTTTGTGTGTGTGTGTCTATGTGGGTGCATAGGGGGTGTGCCTCGACTTGGAACAGCGAGGGCGGTGTGTCTCGACTCGGAACAGCGTCGCCGCGAATAACAGGTATTTCAACTTTTCAGTCACTGTTACATCCGTTCCACAAAAATATCGTTCCAAAATACCTATTACAGGTATATCGGCCCACCTCTAGTGCTCAATAGCCTCTGCAGGTGAACTGATTTGTATACTAACATTAACAAAATTTGTGGTCACTCTATTTTCACATTCTATAGCTTGAATATGAAATGTTTGTTTTTAATGCTTTGTAGGAACCAGTTTATAAAATTCTGTGGCAAAAATAAGTAGACTGATTTAATTCCATTTACTGCAGATATTTACAGACACATGTTCACAAAGGTGCAGATGTAAAAAATTCGTACAAAACATTTAACACTGTCAGCAACTGTGGAAAATGGGAGAAAATTTTTGTCAGTTTTATAGTTTGTTTTCTTTACAATTTAATGTGAGATATCACCTTTATTGTTTCATGACTTTGTTAAATTTTAGATATCTATTAATGCAACCCTTATGTTTCCATTTTTACCTTCTTGATTACAAAAATAATTAGCAAATAACTAGTACTTTTTCTTTTTTCTTTTATTCACAAAAACTAAAAAGGCTAAAACCTTAGCATTCATATTACGACAGTGTTCTTTTTTGGGAGAAATAATAGTAAATTAGAAACATTTATAACATCATCTGGTGATGCAGATATTTTCCCAAACATTTCTGAACTAATATCTTCTGCAATTATAGTGGATGGTAAGTCAATAAGGTCTAAGGTAATCAACATTAGTCATACAGCCTTATCCTGCCATGGGAAACCTCAATCTGTTCTCTGTGTTTAGAGTCTCCATCAACAGACTAGACGACTAGCTAACACAAAACTGAAATTGATTATACAGAGGAACATGATCTATTACCAATTTTAAGAAGAAAATCTGTAAATTCTAATTCCTTTGATCTTCCGCACATGTTCCTAAACAGTTTAAAGATTTTAAAGTGTGACCGATGGGGAGAATATTTGATGCAGTTTTGAATTATAGTTTATCTTGATGCATGTGGTACTACTGGTAAGACTAATATAAAATCTGCTCCAAGAACAATTATTTTCCCTCTAAAAAAAAAAAAATCATTGGCCATTGTGTCTTTCAGAATCCTATTAAGTAAAATAATAAATAAACCTCTGCTCAACAGTCCGTAAAGGACTAAGGCATACCGCTTGGCTTTTGTGTTTAGTAATACAGTTGCATGGCTATAGTACAATGCGTCTCCAGCTGCTAATTGCTGTATTCACATCCAGGAGGTACCACTGTTCACATCTCACAGCTATTCAGTTCTGCCTCATGACACTGAGTGCACACCATACAGAGCCTCTGCCGGGAATTGAACCCGGTACCACGAGCACATCTTTAGAATCCTATTAACACACATTAATGCATGTATATTTGCCATTGGTGCTTCATCCCAAACTGTCAGTCTCGATGATTTGATTATCAGCTGCAGATCCAGAGGATTGATTTTCAGCTACAGCTCTGATGACTTGATTATCAGTTGTGGTTCTGCTATTAATATTTAATGATAAATGGAAGTTTCATGCAAGTCTAATGGTAACTTGAATCTACTATGTACTGTTTGACCATTCAGTAACAGAATAGCTACAATACCAGTCCATGCCACGGATATAACTTCTAGTCCTAAAGTGAGCCATTTTAGAATGAGGCACTGATATACAAATGTCTTTGCACTACTGCCTAGTTCATCTATAAAATATGCGTTGCTTTTATTTGTATTATTCTGTTGTATTACTTTAGTAATTGTGTTAATAGTCAAGAGTTGTTTATAATTATCTTGCTGAATCATCATGTCATAACAGAGACTTGTATTTGTGGAAGATAAGTAAAAGTGGTCTTAGGTGTTAAGAAATTTGCATTATTAATTTGCGGAGTCAAACTTTAAGAGTACAAGACAGTGTAACGCTAGATTTTTTTGGAAATTTGTGAGTGATGTGAACACACAAGGGCAGGTGTTGGCTGTCACAGCATTGATGAATGTGTACGCTAGCAGCAACAGTCGTTCAAAGAAATGGGTTGACAGACAACTGATGTAAAGCCTTGCTTTACATGAACAAAGGACAATAAATATAGTCATAGCGAATTGGGTAAAGCGTGCTACTTTGTTTCGAACGGAAACATAACGAATTGACCAGCACAGATTACTTACAAATACTTTGTACATAGTCGATAGTATTGTTGACAATACGACGACACTGCTTAAAAGGGTAGATGTGAACTCAAGGAATGAAGCAATTGAGAAGAATACGAAACAAAGAAATAACGAGGTCACACACAGCTGGAATCCAAGTAACTCTTGAAAAGAAATAAAGCTCGTTTAGCAGAGAAGATATAGCGAGGAAACACTGGTACAATACCACGATTCGACACGCTGGAAGTAGAGAGGTGTCAAGGAGATGAAAATTTATTGCTCGGACAGTAAGGCTACTGAAAGGAGTGATCGACAGGCGAGAATATTGCTTTTTCATGGAATCGAGTAGGAGGAGAGTTTAACCAGAGTTTGGAGATGACTACATGAACTAGTGTCGACCAATAGGAAGCCGAGGATTGACAAGGGTTGGACATCTAGACTACATCTCCATGGTGATGAAATCAGAGAACGAATCATCTGAAGGTGGTGGAAACGACTCAAGACGGGTGGAGTTTTATCCGGAATTCGAGATGTTGGGAGAAGAATTATCTGGAACTTAGGACCAGAAGCCAATAAGGCACAGCTATAGGGGTTGGACATAAAAGTATGAAGTAGCTTGGTGGGAACGAAGATTATAAAAGATAGTGTTCGCCAAGAGGAAGAGAGTTCTTTTTTGTTTTTCGTAGAGACATGAAGTCTTCTTAACGGAGTTCTTTTTTGTTTTTCGTAGAGACATAAAGTCTTCTTAACGGAGTTCTTTTTTGTTTTTCGTAGAGACATGAAGTCTTCTTAACAGAGTTCTTTTTTGTTTTTCGTAAAGGCATAAAGTCTTAAGAGAGTTGTGAACTTATTTTCTAAAAGTGACAGTCGTTTAAATAGAGTATCTTAAATAAGAATCTTCTGAAAGTTGTAAATTCAGTGTTAATGTTTATGTGTCTATGTGTAATGTTAGAAGATAAGAGCATGATTAAAAAAACATGTTTTGAGAACCCAGATCCGCATAACTTTGTATTATTTGATACACCTTTTGATAATTAATAAACAGTCACTTAATTACTCATTATTAATCAAAAGATTATGCATATAACAGCATAACAAATTTACATTTTTTACTCAGTCTATAATTAATAACTTTGTCAATTAAATAATTAAATATATTAATTATCATATCAATTAAATATAATGCATAAATTCGCATTAAATAACATGGCGCCCAACGCGAAGCGTGAGTAATTTGATTCAATAGTTAATTCAAATTAAATTCACTAAAGGCTGAGTGCAGGCAGTGGTGTAGTATATAAGTAAGTTAAGAATAGTATAAACTAGTGAAAGTAGTTAGCTTGAATGATAACACAGAGTAGAGCGAGAATGGCGGACAATTCCGACAGTATCGAATTAGAGATTAATAACCAATTAGGTATAGTAGGATTAGAGGAAGACACACCAATTACCCAGGACAGTAGTACCGAGGTCGAAATGACCAGGGCGCGGGGACAAATGTCACAACCCCGAGAGAATGAATTTCAGATGCTGATGGATTTCATCAAACAACAATTCGAGAAACAAGATGAGAAATCAGATAAACACAGAGACGAAATTAACGAGAAATTAGATAAACAAGATGAGAAATTCGAGAAACAGAAGGAAGAAATTAACAAGAAATTAGATAAAGAAACAGAACAATTCGGACAGCTAAAGAACGAACTGCAGGAATACAACGAGAAATGGGAGAAAAAATTTAACGAATCACAAGAGAAAACGGAGAGTGCAGTGAAGGAGTTGAGTAATGAACTCAAAGGACAGACTGCGGAGAATAAAAGATTACGTGAAGTAGATTGTCAAGAATGGCAAGGGGCGATTACTAACACCTTGACGAGAATGGAGAAGATGGACAGTAAAGTCGACTCACACATTAAAGACTCTGGTAAGAAGAATGAAGAATTGAAGAAAGAAATACAAAAGAGTGTGCAACTACAACATAAGGAACATGGAGAGAAGATCAACACGCTCAAACAGAAAATTGTGGAAGTAGGCGGGAGACAGCGATCTACAGAAGAAACTGACAGAGAGAGAGAGTCACGCGACTGGAAGAATTGAAAGGTCCCTTGGCTAAAATGAAAGAAAATCAGGAGAGATTGCAACGGCAATTAGCAGGCATCGAAGGTATACCAGGAAATCGTATAAACGGAATGCCACATAATGAATTAAAATACAATGGAGGCGACAGATACCCCATGGAGTTTCTAAAAGAATTATCAGAACTTCAAGAGCAGCACTACCCGAGTGATAACATTAAATGGATTGGAAGACATTTAGAAGCTGATGCAGAGGTCTGGTGGAGGGTAATCCGCAACCAGGTCAGTAACTTCGAAGAATTTAAGGAAGCATTCATCCAAAAGTATTGGGGGCAAGAAAAACAAGACATGATACGTGATAATTTGGAATTCGGCCGATACAACTGGAGCGGTGGACTTAATCCTGTACAATATATGGAGAGGCTCTTGCTGGAAAGTAGACAATTAACACCGGCCATAACTGATTGTCAACTGATCAAAAAATTAGCTCGTCATTTTGGACGTGAATTCAAAGTAGCCGTAGTGACGCGGGGCGTCAATGCGATACAAACATTTGAATCTTTGATAGTAGAATATTCAAACATTCAAAATCGCCGGAACAGAGAGTTTGGTTACGCACCGAATCAGGAGGAAGTGATTTCAAGAGTGGTTGACACAACACCGAGTAACGCAGTTACACAGAACAAAGGATTTTTGCCGAGACCAGGGTGGGTAGAGAAAGACGGTAAAAAGCCATTTGTCAAACCCGTCAACCGACATACAGTAAATACGGTTGAGTTTACAAATAACAAGGCATCGACCTCGTCCGCAGGAAGGATGGAGGGTGAAAAAAAAATTAAAATGTTTACGAAGAGAGATAGCCGCTGCGACAATGCAAACACAACATGACAGAATGAACGTACTACTACCTGATTTACGACATGACTTGTTATGTGACGACAAAGAAGAGGGTATTCAACGCATGTTGAAATGTCTCGAAATTACTATTAAGTTTAACGGAAATATCACGGTCTCAGCATTACTCGACACCGGTAGCACAGTAAATGGACTATCTGAAATGTGGTATCAACAAAACAAACAACACCTGACACCTTATGAGGAATTACCAATGACCAATACATTAATCATAAGCGCTGTAGGTAAAAGATCAAAATTAATTAGAAAACAGATATTGTGTGATATTTATATTAATGAGTTTAAGATGGAGTGTGTATTTTTAATTATTCCAGAATTAGTGAGACCATGTATTTTAGGCATAAGTTTCCTCCAGGAAGAAGGATGTATTATTGATGTTAACAAGGGAATCGTCGAGTTCAAGGATGAAACAGGTGAGCGGGAGCTGGTGGTGCCTATAATGCACGTGGAGATGATAGAAGAAGAGGAAGATGAAGTCATCGAACTGAAGATAAATGACAAGATCGATAGTATCGAGTGCGCAGATAAAGAAGCATTACAGGATCTCAAGGACATCCTGATATGAAATAAGAGTTTATTTAGAGAGCGCCCGGGGAAAATGAAGTGTTACGAACATGAGTTTAGAGTAACCGATCAAACACCGTACTTTCAGAGAGGATGGCCTGTGCCAATAGCTTATAAGGAAAAGGTAGACACGGAAATTGAAAAGATGGTGAGATATGGGGTCATCGAGAGATGTAGTAGCCCATATGTCAACTCGTTGGTGACTGTTATCAAGAAAGATGGGAAAGTGAGGCTATGCCTAGACGCTAGAAAAGTAAATAGTGTGACGGTACCTGACTATGAAGGGGCTCTACCAATTCAAGAAATATTAGCAAGATTCGGAGAGATGCGATACTTATCGACGGTCGACTTGACTAGCAGCTTCTGGGAAGTCCCATTAAAAGATTCATGCCGAGATTACACTGCATTCATCTACGATGGAAAGTGCTACCGTTTCACCGTAACACCATTTGGACTCAGCACCAGTTCAGCAGCATTGACTCGAGGTTTGGACAGGGTACTGGACGATGATGTAAAGAATAACATCATAGTTTATGTGGATGATTGTTTATGTTACTCAGATAACATCAAAACTCATTTATTGCATTTAGAATTATTATTATCAAACTTACGTAGAGCGAATCTCATGATTAATTTAGAAAAATCTCAGTTCTTCCGGCAGGAGATATCTTATTTAGGTTACCGCCTAACAACAAATGGGATACTCGCGACGGACGAAAAAATTGCTACGATCAGAAATTTCTCTACGCCACAGAATCAGAAACAATTGAAGGGATTCCTCGGATTAACTAATTTTTATAACGGTTTCACAGACAGGTACGCCCAGACGACGCAACCATTGTTAAAATTATTAAAAAAGGAAACGAAATTCAAATGGACATCGGAGTTAGGAGTATGTTTCCAGAATGTAAAAGATTTGTTTATTGAGTCTGTAATATTGAAATTTCCACGGATTAATCAACGGTATTACATACAATGTGATGCGAGCGATTTTGCATACGGCGGACAATTGTATCAATTGACGATTGTGGGAAGATTGGTGTCATCGCGTTTACCAGCAAAACATTCAAGGGATCAGAGCGAAATTATTATACCACAGAGAAGGAATTGCTGTGCATAGTGAGATGTTTAGAAAAATTCCATATCTATGTACTGGGGCAACCGTTGACAATTATCACCGATAATAAGGCACTCACCTTCATGAATAAGTGTCATTTAAATAATTCAAGAATTACTCAATGGATATTAACCATTCAGGAGTACAAATTTGATATTATACACTGTAAGGGCAAAGAAAATATTGTAGCGGATACGTTAAGTAGAAACCCGGAGGATGTGATGGAAGGAGAAACATTCGAAGACAGCTGCGAGTATATGATGAACCAAACTGTAATTAAGATGAATAGAGAGGTTAGTAAAATGCTAAGAGAAATAAATAAATACCAAATAAATGATGAGAAATTGAAATGTATTATTGATAGGATAGAGAACAACGATGGCGAAAGCGACTTAAACAAATTTTATAAATATAATAACAATAAGTTATACAGAAAATGGAAAGGACGATGGAGGTTATATTTACCGATAGGGATATCTGAAAAGGTAATAGCCGAAATTCACCAAATGTATGGGCACCTTGGCTCAAAGAAATGTACCAAGATGATCCAGGAGCATTTCACCATGGACCAATTGGCTAAGAAGGTAAATACATATATATGAACGTGCGACATGTGTCAACGATATAAGGACACGCAAAATAGAAATTTATTCGGTGGTACACGACCGATAATACCAAAGGATAAGGGTGAGTTATGTAGCGGAGATTTTTATGGACCTTTACTGACTTCGGTAGGAGGAATCAAGTATATTTTTGTCATCATTGATAACTTCACTAAATATGTAAAACTGTATACTTTGCGAAGGGCAACGACCACAGCAACACTGAAAAGGGTACGTCAGTATTGTGAAGAGGTAGGCACACCCAGAGCTTTGTTAACGGATAACGGTACGCAATTCACGGCTAGACAATGGGTTAGCGGTTTGGAAAGTTTAAACATTCAGCCCAGATACACTGCAATACGTAACCCTTGTTCGAACTTAGCAGAGCGTGTTAACCAGCAACTTGGTAACTTATTCAGAATTTTCATCAATAACCAACGACATACAAAGTGGTCGCAGTATGTGGAAACCATTGAAAGTTGTCTTAACGAATCATACCACGAAACGATTGAGATTACACCATATGAAGCTCATCTGGGAAAGAAACCGATACGAATATGGGAGAAGTATCTCGACGCTGACATCACGAAGGACAATCAAGAAAATAAGACGGAAATATTTGTAAAAATATGTACCAAAAGGGAAAAACATGCCAAGCGGATGAACGAATCGAATAAAACAACAAAGTTTGAGATAGGTGACTTAGTATTAATCAGGACGTATACACAATCAGACGCAACTCAAAAACGTATAGAGAAGTTTTGTGAATTATTCAGTGGACCGTTCAAGATAAGCCAAATATTGGGCGAATCAACATATGTATTAGTAGACTGCAGAGACGAAAGCAGGATACGAGGAAAATTTAATATACGCCAACTGAAGAAGTGTATTACTAAAAGGGACTGAAGAAGAAACGGAAGGACCGATATAATGAAGACAGCGGAGGTGGTGACTACGCCATATGGTAAACAAGAAGTATACCATTTCGTATGAACTAGTTAAGGAGGTCGAATGGATGGAATCACGTCACGGAATAGGGTGATGACGCGGCCATATCATTCAGGCTAGCTTAACTTAGCTAAAAAAAAAAAGTATTACCAAAATAAACGATTAATACATTATTATGATGCATCAATATAAGATATGTGTTAGAAAGAAAGTTGGTAGATTTATGTACACAATGTTATAATTGTGACAAACAAAATAAAATGTAAAGTTGTAAAAGTAAGAAATATTTAAATAATGACACGTAAACATTACTAATAAATTATAAGTGATAAGATGATTTTTTTTTGTAGAATTATTTCATATATCGTATAATGATATAAGGAGTTAAAGGTAAACAGTTGTATTGAATTAAACTTGTTTGTATAGATAGAAAGTAATGTGATAAAAATTTTCCAATATTGATTACAATATGAAAGTAGGAGGATGTATGGAATTAGTGTACAATTATGTCAATAATATAAGAAAATTAACTAGCGTGTAAATTTTTTGATTGTTTGAAGGGAGAGTAGGTAGTGGATATTCGTAATTTTAGCCCATAATATCGATTGGACTAATATGAATGTTAAGATGTTTATTAATATGTTAATGTGAAGATATGTTTTTGCATTGTATTCATAGTATGTAAGTACGAATATTAATGTAAGATGAATTCATATACCCAGAACGGTCAGAAATAGGGTTGAATAGTGACAGTATAGGGGGCGACAAGCGAAAGTGGGTCAGTGTGTACAACAGTGAAAGTACTAAACCTTTTGTTGTGAAGGATGAACATGGGGAGTCAGGCAGACACAGGGCTAGTTTCGTTCGTCGGATTCTGAGATCATCACGCCGAATCGAAACTGGGAACACTGTAACGCTAGATTTTTTTTGGAAATTTGTGAGTGAGGTGAACACACAAGGGCAGGTGTTGGCTGTCACAGCATTGATGAATGTGTACGCTAGCAGCAACAGTCGTTCAAAGAAATGGGTTGACAGACAACTGATATATGCCTTGCTTTACATGAACAAAGGACAATAAATATAGCCGTAGCGAGTTGGGTAAAGCGTGCTACAGTACTTTGTTTCGAACGGAAACGTAACGAATTGACCAGCACAGAGCTTACTTAGAAATAGTTTGTACATAGTCGATAGTATTGTTGACAATACGACGACTCTGCTTAAAAGGGTAGACGTGAACTCAAGGAATGAAGCAATTGAGAAGAATACGAAACAAAGAAATAACGAGGTCACACACAGCTGGAATCCAAGTAACTCTTGAAAAGAAATAAAGCTCGTTTAGCAGAGCAGATATAGCGAGGAAACACTGGTACAATACCACGATTCGACATGCTGGAAGTAGAGAGGTGTCAAGGAGATGAAAATTTATGGCTCGGACAGTAAGGCTACTGAAAGGAGTGATCGACAGGCGAGAATATTGCTTTTTCATGGAATCGAGTAGGAGGAGAGTTTAACCAGAGTTTGGGGATGACTACGTGAACTAGTGTCGACCAATAGGAAGCCGAGGATTGACAAGGGTTGGACATCTAGACTACATCTCCATGGTGATGAAATCAGAGAACGAATCATCTGAAGGTGGTGGAAACGACTCAAGACGTTGGGTGGAGTTTTATCCGGAATTCGAGATGTTGGGAGAAGAATTATCTGGAACTTAGGACCAGAAGCCAATAAGACACAGCTATAGGGGTTGGACATAAAAGTATGAAGTAGCTTGGTGGGAACGAAGTATATAAAAGATAGTGTTCGCCAAGAGGAAGAGAGTTCTTTTTTGTTTTTCGTAGAGACATGAAGTCTTCTTAACGGAGTTCTTTTTTGTTTTTCATAGAGACATAAAGTCTTCTTAACGGAGTTCTTTTTTGTTTTTCGTAGAGACATGAAGTCTTCTTAACAGAGTTCTTTTTTGTTTTTCGTAAAGGCATGAAGTCTTCTTAAGAGAGTCGTGAACTTATTTTCTAAAAGTGACAGTCGTTTAAATAGAGTATCTTAAATAAGAATCTTCTGAAAGTTGTAAATTCAGTGTTACGAATACAAGTAGACTTAGAACGTTAACTAACAATGTATTATACGGACGTTTTGTTTTAAACATAAACAATTTATAAGTATCGTTTGGTATAACATTAACCGATGAATTGTAAACTCAGTGCCATAAACGATTTGTAAGCGAAGTCAAAGTGATATGTGTAGATAAACAAGGACAGTGTACGCGATGTGAAGTTATTCATCTATTAATACAAATACAAATACATTATTTATTTATTTCCACCTACCTTCTAACTGTTTTCCCGGGCCAAGATCCTGTCACACGAATGTAGAATGCAAGCATGGTTTACAGGTTATATAAATCACTTACGCAACTCATTTTTTGAAGAGAAATTAATTAAAATTTTATTTTTTAAACTTTTTAGACCTTCATGTCAGGCTATTTCTCCAAAATTAGAAAATAAAATGAAAGCCTAATAATTTTCTGGTATTCACTCTATGACTACGACAATTACTATTTCAATCTTATTCTACCATCTTACCTTATAATATAAAACAGACAGCCAGCCCAGCCTGCTTTCTCACACACACACACACACACACACAATTTTAGTGCCCCTTTTATTTTTTAAACCCCATTTTTAATTGATTTTGAGATACACGGATGCTACGTCCGGCCACGTGGAGTCATCCCGACTTCTTTTTAACACGTGCACAATTTTCTCTTATGTCCGATTTATTATTCCATCTCTATGCGAACTCACTCTCGTGTTTTTACCAAGTTCCACTCAATATGCTTTGATGTTAACAGTTACTTTTTTACACCCAGTTGCCGGGCAACCCGCCCGGGTTGAAATCGGTGACGGACTGGGCAGCGTCTATCTGTCCTCACCTCCTCGATATCTTTGATGAAGAAGCCGGAAAGCAATGCCTTCTATCTGATCGTCACTGCTGTGGCACATTCAACACATGTAGGTTTTTGTGGTGTCGACTTGGATGATATTTGTTGAGCACTGGTTGACGTCACTAAGTAGGTTGGACTTAAACTCACATCCGCCCGCTAGGACCAGGAGGCTAATAAAACTTTTGCCTCTAAGCCATGTTTGTTTCACTACCGTGGCGTCGTCTGCGCACCTGCTGGTGTAGTGCGTTTGGGCGTAACTGCCACACACCCGCAAAGTTCCAAGAAGTGACGCCTGGCACATTCTTTTGTAAAGGTTTCACAACAACTATTGCGTACTGTTCCTTGGTTCGCGCAATGCTTTTATTCAACATGTGGCCATATACACAGATGGAAATTAAATTTCAAATATTTTATAATAAATCCCCAAATTTAATAACATAAAAAACCCCTCAAAATTCGTCCCGTTACAATACCCCCCCCCCAATGAGATATCTTCTGCCGAAACAGAAGAAATCTCATTGCTAAAACCCCTAAGAGGACCGGTGAGGATATGGTGCCAACAACCCCCCATTTGTTCTTATACTTCATGGGTAAACAACCCCCCTGGCTCAGCGACTATGGCCGCATCTGAACGAGATTACTGGACTTCTCTGTTCGAGATCCCAACACCATAAAATCGAACAGACACGCACCGCAGCGCACCTCACCTTCTAACATGCAACCCCAAAATCCAAATCCCTGGTCTTATATCATGCCAGATCCTCAACCGATATGTTCCCCCTTTTCATGCACACTGGGCTGTCTTTAGCAGTTACTGGGCTCATACACACACTTATTGCTACAGCCTATCAAAATCTTGTTATCAAATTTAGGAGTTTCCTTTAAATTGAAACCAAATCTATATTACCATTAATCTCAAAAATCAAAATACAAATCTTTTATCTGAATTGAATAATTCTCTTCGTTATTAGTGATAATTAAAAAAAAACAAATAAATTGAACTTTTACTTAAAACATGAACTTCCTTATCCTAACAGTTGCTTATACATATATCCTAAACAATACAACTCAATAACACTATTAATACACACAAACAATAACATAATCAGAATTCAAAACATTAATTAGATGGCAGGCACCAAAATCAACAAAAAAATTTTTTTTTTCAAAAAAAAAATTTTAAATTTATTAAAATATATTTTTTCTCAATATTAAAATTATTTAAATTTATTTAAATTGATTAAGAAACAAAATTGGCATCACTTCATTGCCAAAACGGGTCTAGTATAGAACATCACCCATCAGCTGATCAAACTGGGTCAAGTCCACAACCTTGACCTACATAAGTTATACATGAATTACATCAGAAAATACATTGAACATCTTTAACATTCTATCTTTAAACAGAAAAACATAATAAACTAAGACATTTATAAATAACAAAATATTATTATAATTAACAATAAAATTGATATTTAAATTACTCAAAATTACACATTTTCCAACTTTACTTTATTGTTAAATTCTATTAAAATTGTCACTTGTTTCAGTCAAAATTTTATACTTTTTACTATGAATCTCTTTTCTTTATTATTCTCAATCTCCATTAGTTTGGGTGATTTAATTATTCATACTAACGTGATATACCACTCGGCATTTATATATATATATATATATATATTCTTAATCCCTTCTGACTTTAATACCACTAACAGCTTTAATTAAACATGACACCCATCTCTATCAAAACATCTATCAAACAATCTCTAAACCCAACTTACTACTTAACTCCATTCGCATCACTTCTACCCTTATATAAAAAAACTCTCTAACCCTTTGTACTCAGGATGTGTGTTCCCCCCCCAAAAAAAAGCTCATTCCCTTATGTTGGTCCCTGGATTCTACCTAAGGCAACCCTTTCCGGCACTAAACGGTCCCTTCCCGTCCCAACCCTTTTGTTGCGGACTTCTATTACACCACCCCCTCTTACAAAATTCCCATCAACTATAATTACCATTCTCATTACATCACTTCAATTACAACAAAATATCATCACTTATTTATTACATCAATATATCAATCATTACTCTACATATATTCCCCATAACTACTGTGTCAACATCAATACTTCTCAAATTCTACATTACATTATTCATAACACCATTTTCATCTCTCTGTTACCACTTTACACTCAACTTGGACTGATCTACATGTCCCAACAAAATATCAATCACCCAAAATCTACCTTTTATTAAATCATTTAAAATTCTCAACTATATCAACTTATCTTCGTCATTAAAATAAAATCTTTACCACATTAAAAACATTATATTCAAGCATTGATTACCTTGGAAATTTACAAATAATTCATAAGTGACATTCTACAGCGGATCAGCTGATTTTCTTAGCAAGGTGAATGACCTTACTATCAACACATTTCCAAATTACACATTTTATTAGTCCTTATCTCTAACACAATAAAATAATACATGTATAAAACAGAATATGCACAGTATAATAAACATAAGAACACCTATTTATCAAAGCATAATACAATTATTTGAATTAGTGCAAAAATGAGTTATCATCTTTAAGTTATAAAATTTGAATTCGTTGCTCACCTGAGCAACCCCCCAACCACACACACTATTGTTTTTTCTGTTGGACTGTGGCGCCCATGTGCGTCCACAAGGACGGCATAGTTGGAGGAATTTCACATCTCCTTGTCCTTGCTTCGGCGTTACATTTGAAAAGTTTATATATCAACATATCTTTGTTGTATAGTTACACGCCCTTCATGCGGTTCTACCACCTGGCTTTGCTGTCCCTACTCGGACAGAGTGGCAGCCGCTGTTCCATAGTTTCCGGGATTTCCCCTAGTTTCACCCCCCAATAATTTCTAATATAAACCAATTTCAAGCCAGCTATGGTCAAGGGACTTAAATTATGGCCATAGCTGACCGCTAGCCAAAACCACGATTAGTGCTGGTAAGGCAGTTATCGCCCGAAAAGTCGGGGAAATCATCTTTACCTTCAGGCATGTTACACTCATCATTAATCTGCATGGCACGGCTGTCTATCAAGGTACAATATAAAATTGTAAAAAGGGGTGTGCCGTGCATTTTCACCCTTTCGGCCTCCGATGGGGGTAACACTCTCTATTACCCCCAACCCTTTCCGCTATCTACTGTGGCACATGCCACCACAGCGATAGCACACTACTAACTAAATTAAAACTTTCTGTAAAACCTTATAAAGTGAAATTTTCATTAACTCTTTTATCCATCATCATTTAAATCATTCATCACTTTCTACAATTAGATTCCTTAAGATTTTCAAATTTATTATTAACATTTATTTTACATTACCTTTCCGTTATTATTATTTTTTAATGAGTTTCTATTCAGCACAATTATCTCAGATTATTTTCGTTATTGAATTTAAAATTTTGTCACATCTGTAAACATTTTATTATATCTGACTTGTATTATAAAATTTTATACTTACAGTATATTATTCACCTACTGACATAAACACAAAATATACACACCACACACCAATATCTCCACGTAACCTCTGAAACATTTAACAACAGTATTATTTCATACCCAACAATTTAACATTTATCTGTTTATTACGATCAACTTTACATCTCATAAAATAGTTTAAATTCATTAAAAAAAATTTCAATTATATAACATTTGAATCAATCAAAAATATTTAAACATTTCAAATTATTTTAATTAAATCAATTATTGAAAACAACATTTTAATTACTTTCACCAATTACAATAATTACAACTCATTAGTTATCCTCTTCCAACCTATATTTTGTTATTTATTTAGGCTGTAAAATATTAATATTATTATTCTCACAACAATTACCTACATACACCTTGTTTACCTAACATTTTACAATACACACAATTAATTTCACTAAACATTTATTTACAATTCTTCATCATTAATTATTCAGTTATATCACACTTCATTGTCCAAGGTTGCGGGGCCTGAACTATAAAACAAAATATTTAAAATTGTCCATTTATTGCTTCACTGTTTAGCCTCCATCGTCAAAAATTAGTCTTGGTTTCAAATAACAATTTTCAATTTTATTTACATTCCACATATGGCTATCTTGTATGTAATAACCATAAAATTTTAGTTCATCCATTTTACCATAATAATCATATACCAAGTCAACATTATTTATTTCTGTCCAGTCTCCATTAGTAATTATATTCAATATCGGGTCAGTTATTTTTTCATCATAAATTAAATTATTATTGTTTAAACACACTTCTAGCATTTCTTTCCACTCATCATAATCTCTCTTTAATTTATACAATTCTATTTCTCTATCAATACACAATTCTCTATCTAACTCTCTCTCATCATAACACCATCTCGCACTTTCAACATCATTCCACACAGAGGGTATTAACTTATACAAAAAGGGGAAACAACTTAAATCTTCCACTAATAAGGGTCTCTTGCCCTGCAACAATAACATTTTTGAACACCTTGGTTCATCATACATATGGGGAACATTTACCCTCTGCCCTACATATTCATCTACTCTTCTCCATTCCCTTTCTAATTCAACAACACTAATTATTACTCCGTTACGACTTATCATTCTCTCACTCTCGCTTACTATTTCACTATCTATTTTCAACGGCTCACTCTCTGATATTACATTCTTAATTATCTTATAATTTTCAATATCATTGTTATCATTTGTTACCTTATTCTCTAATACCACATTTCCACACATTTGATTTTCTACTGACTCTACCATTTTCTCTATACTCTGTTCTAATCTGTTAAAGCTAGTTTCTATTTTCTCATTAGTATTTTCAAAACGTTTATTAATTTCGTTAATTTGGTTTTTTAACTCATCGAATTTGATATTCTGTTGATCTAATTTCTCGTTTACACTACTTTTAACTTCTTCAAATTTGCTATCAAATTTATTCAACAATAACTGCATCATAGTCGTCATATCACTACTACTTTCTTTCTTAACTAAGGTCGGCGTCGACTGACTCGTCACGCCTTCCATTATTCTCGATTCGGTCAACTGACTCTCTAGATTACTGTCATTCGTTTGAACTCCCGAGTCGCTACTTATCTGAATTTCTGTTTGACTGTCAGAGAAGCTGACTTCGTTATTAATACTCTCGTTATTCTCCATTATTTCTTATTTTATAAAACTTGTTACTTTATTTCAATTAATTTAATTCCTCATAACACAAACTCAATCTTGCTTATACAATGCGTAAATTATGTATTTCTCCTTCACTACTTTAACCTTAAAAACACGCTTGCATCTTTTGTAGGTGTGGTTTTTATATTAAATTTTAATTTATAAAAACTGTCCCTGTTCAGAAGCCAACTGTGAAGTTATTCATCTATTAATACAAATACAAATACATTATTTATTTATTTCCACCTACCTTCTAACTGTTTTCCCGGGCCAAGATCCTGTCACACGAACGTAGAATGCAAGCATGGTTTACAGGTTATATAAATCACTTACGCAACTCATTTTTTGAAGAGAAATTAATTAAAATTTTATTTTTTAAACTTTTTAGACCTTCATGTCAGGCTATTTCTCCAAAATTAGAAAATAAAATAAAAGCCTAATAATTTTCTGGTATTCACTCTATGACTACGACAATTACTATTTCAATCTTATTCTACCATCTTACCTTATAATATAAAACAGACAGCCAGCCCAGACTGCTTTCTCACACACACACACAATTTTAGTGCCCCTTTTATTTTTTAAACCCCATTTTTAATTGATTTTGAGATACACGGATGCTACGTCCGGCCACGTGGAGTCATCCCGACTTCTTTTTAACACGCGCACAATTTTCTCTTATGTCCGATTTATTATTCCATCTCTATGCGAACTCACTCTCGTGTTTTTACCAAGTTCCACTCAATATGCTTTGATGTTAACAGTTACTTTTTTACACCCGGTTGCCGGGCAACCTGCCCGGGTTGAAATCGGTGACGGACTGGGCAGCGTCTATCTGTCCTCACCTCCTCGATATCTTTGATGAAGAAGCCGGAAAGCAATGCCTTCTATCTGATCGTCACTGTTGTGGCACATTCAACACATGTAGGTTTTTGTGGTGTCGACTTGGATGATATTTGTTGAGCACTGGTTGACGTCACCAAGTAGGTTGGACTTAAACTCACATCCCCCCGCTAGGACCAGGAGGCTAATAAAACTTTCGCCTCTAAGCCATGTTTGTTTCACTACCATGGCGTCGTCTGCGCACCTGCTGGTGTAGTGCGTTTGGGCGTAACTGCCACACACCCGCAAAGTTCCAAGAAGTGACGCCTGGCACATTCTTTTGCAAAGGTTTCACAACAACTATTGTGTACTGTTCCTTGGTTCGCGCAATGCTTTTATTCAACATGTGGCCGTATACACAAATGGAAATTAAATTTCAAATATTTTATAATAAATCCCCAAATTTAATAAAATAAAAAACCCCTCAAAATTCGTCCCGTTACAGCGATACTTGTATGAACTGTATACAAAGTGTATCAAGGTCAATCAATATAATTATCTTGAATGCGGAACTTTGAATAAATAAGTAAAATTACAAGAGACTCGTAGTATGTAAAATCTGATCTTTACGCAAGAATTTTGTGAGGTAATGACGCAGGAGTGCGGGGCAGACGTGGAAAGTGGAAACGACCGTGTTCGGATCAACAACATTTTAAACACCAAGTGACAACGGCAACGCTGGAACGAGGATGGGAAATTCAGAGTTTAGCCAACGCACAATGGATACTCAATATCAAGTAAAATTTCATATATTATGTTAACGTAGAAAAACCACTGACCTGTAACTTACAAAGAATCCAGCTTGAGAATACTTAATCTTAAATAAACAAAATTCAATCTAGTAAACATATTAATTAAAGCGGACCATAAATCTGGGGGATGAATACATTAAAAGTAAAAATAAATGTGTAGAATTAGAAGTAGTAATGATGTGAATTTTATGATGTTTATTTCATGTATGTGTTCTATTTCAGGATATATCCCAACTAAGGAGGAATTGTTTGTTTTATGTACCATTTACAGGAATATATGTATTTCGTATGTGTAATGTTAGAAGATAAGAGCATGATTAAATAAACATGTTTTGAGAACCCAGATCCGCATAACTTTGTATTATTTGATACATTTTTGATAATTAATAAACAGTCACTTAATTACTCATTATTAATCAAAAGATTATGCATATAACAGCATAACAAATTTTCATTTTTTACTCGGTCTATAATTAATAACTTTGTCAATTAAATAATTAAATATATTAATTATCATATCAATTAAATATAATGCATAAATTCGCATTATAACAGTTTGCTAGTTCAGGATGAATAGGTTTAAGGAGGGCGGAGTTCTATACCAGTGAAATAGGTGACTTAGTTGGGAGCCTTGTGACAATGAACATGTATTATGGTGTATAATCAGCTGGTCATTTTAACAAGGATCTGTTGCTGCACCGTCAGTTGCCTGATTATTCTCCAGGTATCTAGAATATTGCATACTATAACATAAGCATACTTATACCACATAATTGCTCCTGCCAATTATGAATACAGCAACACTGCTGCGACAAGTTGAACATTGCTAATCAAAGGAAAAAGTTGAGTATTGTGATTCAGTGCTTGTTATTAGATAGTGGTACTGAGTATAAAGTGTTAATTGTTAATTACTGTGTGTGAACATTTATAATTCAGTAGCATTTATTGTTTGTAGTGACAATGTTGTTTTGACAGTTGACTACCTTGAATTGTTGTATATAAGTGTACTTGTTTATTAAAAGTTTATGTAAATTGTAGTATTTTCTTTAGTGTTCCATATTTGTTACTCTGTTTAAAAAAGATCATGATACATGTGGCTGCCATAACCACACACACACGCACACACACAAAATTAACTCTATATACATAATAAGAATACTCTAAATCAGCCCAGCTCTCTTATTCTGGTACATACAATTGATGATAATAAACCAAAGCTTCAACTGAATATGAATGAACTAAAGCATTTTAGTACTCAAACATGACATGTGAAGTATTTGAAACAAAATAAAATCATTGGTACTTTCATAATAAACTGTACCTGCACTACATTTTCAATGTTTTCAATTAACAGTATATCGATATGTCGTAGGCCTACACAGTGGAGGGAAGAAGTGTACCAATGGTAAATGATTGTATTGCAGAATATAATGTAAAAATATGTAATGTGTTAATGCGTGAGGTTAGGTGATAATGTTTAGGTTTTTTAGCTTATTGTTTAAGGAAAACAAAAATCATCGTTCATGGTGGAAAAATGTAATGTTTAGTAAGTAAAAACAATTATTGTAACAGATTGATACTTAGTGACAATCTTGGCACACAAAAAAAAAACACAAAACGCAAATACAAGCAAACTGAACTAGGCATTGTTGTGACATTCAAGTGTTTTTGTTTTTTCCATTCATAAATGTGCTGAACCTACACATAAAATGTTGTTCGTGTACATATTAAACCTAACCTTGTGAACAAAAAAAATTACATTTTTCTGTAAACGTATTGTGATTAAAATAGAATGCAAGTCTTTATGAATTGTATTGTAACCATTATACATGGTATACATAAACTTTCTGAAAACGTTGCAAATGTAGTGGGGTCCAGGGAAAACCGACAATCACAAATAGCTTTCGGTGACAAAACAAATATATATATTATAACGTTACCAAATCCCATAGATTTGGGGTTATATGTAGAAGGTTTCAAAAATCAAATATAAAATGATTCTAAATCGATAGAACCATGTCTCGCGCTGTAGTGAGCATTCAAAACAATTGTAAAACGCCCAGCGGCTATGTCCAGTGGCGTTACATAAGCACATATACACACTGTTATAAATTAGGGACACGCCCTAACTTTAAATCATTAATATTTCGGAAACGAATAATATAGGCAAAAACCAAGATAGCCAAAATGTTTGCCGAAATATTAAGAATAGGGTGTGCAAATTTCAATAAATATAATTAAAGAGTTAATGAGATAATTCATTTTATTTAAATAACTTCCATAGTGAGTGAGCTAGGGAGTTCAGATTTGAATATGTTATAATTATAAAAATTACTAATCAAATGTATATGTTAGAATAAGCATAACTTGGCTTGCAGCCAAGATAATCGCAATACAAATTGCAACCGGACATCCGACCGACAATTGGATCCGGTGTATTTCAGAATATTAAAAATAATAACAATTCTCGAACTGTGGGAATTATTTTTCGTTCTCACGGAATGAGGTGACTAAATTTCAAGTAGAAGGGAGAGTGTTTCAGCCAATCAGATCATTCTAAAAATTTTGAAGAACCGTTGGTTTCGGGCTGAACACAGACACTCTTCTGTTAGGACTCAACTTGTGAACAACACAGAGACTCTTCTGTTAGGACTCAACCGGTCAACACAGAGACTCTTCTGTTAGGACTCAACTTGTGAACAACACAGAGACTTCTGTTAGGACTCAACCGGTCAACACAGAGACTCTTCTGTTAGGACTCAACTTGTGAACAACACAGAGACTCTTCTGTAAGGACTCAACGTGAAGACGAACATTCACCATAGTCTTATGTGTCAATAAACAGATCAACTGTAACGACTAGACTGTGAAGGCGTCTACGTACGATACTCTTATTTGTCAACAAATAAGCGTACTGCGCGATACATCAAACTGTTGGCGTACGCATGTAAGAGATTGATCACATACTACGTGAAGTCACATCAAGAGTACAACAGAACGAGGCCGTCTAGAACGTGGTACGAGCTGAAGAACTGACGACGCAGAGCGACACCCGAGACGAGATACACACACACACACACGAGTGCAGAGTATCCGGACCGAGGGCTTGAAGCAGTTGCGGCAGTTAAACCACGGACGTTAAAACCATCAACAGTTGCTGAAGGAGCTGAGTTGCTGATCCCTGAACTTTTCACCGGAATCCAGGACGCAGCGGAAATCATCGCCACTAGCTGATTGGACCAGGACATCGAGGGACCCCAGAGGACATCATCGAGAACTTCAGTACCAGGAAAGTCAAAAATCATTTATACATTTTAAAAAAAAAAAAAGATAATTTTTCTTTTTCTGTAAAATCATTGTAAAGTTAACTTCATCCAGATGCCGGTAAAACAGAGACTCTAAATTAATAAGAACCTCAATATTGTGATAATCTGTAGAACACGTATAAGTTAAGTAAGAAGCAACAGATAAGAAGTAGACGTAGATAAAAAGCGCTATATAAATCTTAACATTGAATTACTTAGAAACTTATACTGCAGTATACGTGAAACATATCACAAGTAATTAAAAAGCACGATGAACAAGATTCACAGCTGATTTATTTCAGAGTATTTTAAAAGCATCTTGAAGTAGTAAAATCAATATTAAAGGATTGCGAACTCATTAATTAAATTATTTTATAAAAATTAACTTTTAAATCAATAAGAATCAAAATTCGAATAAATTCATATTCATAAGCTATTCCTCTGAAAGCTAATATTCATTCTGAAAACATTGAACAAATTACTAATTACTCTTTAGTACGTAAGAATTGCGTTAGATGTAAGTTTTTCATTTTATGTGCTATTAGAATAATAAAACCCAATTTTATACCCAACACTGTTTCGTTATTGCTGTACTCCAAAATCTACCAACATCACAAAACTATTCGAAATGATTATAACTGTATTCTTTGTGCTTGTACTTTTGAATTAACCCACTTGCGAATTCAAAACACAAATCCTACGGCCCTAGTCGGAAGAAGACGCAAGTACGCACAGCAGGTAGGTCAGTTCACACTAAAGTCATTTATATGCACATATACATTTATGATAAACAATTTGTACACGTATTAACGTTATAAATGACGCATCCAACGTGTGGCAAAATAACACGGGAGGTACACACACATTGAAACTCATATAAATTTGGAAGTTATAAATGTCGCTCCAAGATCGTGGGGCTATCCAAGTTTAAAATTTGTAAGTTATAATATATATATATATATATATATATATATAAAATTTACTGTTCAAAGCGAAAAGCAACTTCTGTCACAAAGGTGGAGACATACAGCAACCGCCTCATTCAAGTTGGGTTTTTGTAATTTTCACAACAAAAAAAAAAAAAAAAAAAAAACAAGTATTAAAATAAACGTCTATTGGTTTACCAAGTCCTTTCAGTTTGCATGATAAGCTGACAACTTTTGCTGCCACAGACGCAGGTTTAACCTGTAATACTGCTAGAAACATTTTGCATAAAAAGTGTACAGCAGTAAAAAATTAATAAAACTGAAAACGACAATTTTATAAAATAAGCCACTACATTAACTAGTCTATTAGTGTACTAACATTATATGCAATATTCATTACATATTGGTACTGACTATCGCATAATCAAAATGTGGTATCAAAAATTAATGCAGGTATGGTTATTGTGAAAGTACCGAACTTTTTTAACGAAATAAAATAACTGAAGTAACATTTCTGAATGAATAAAACTAATTGAAATTTATGTAATAAAAGCAATGAATTTGTGTAATTAGCTGTACTATGTACTGTAATTTCTAATTAGGTTTAAATAAAAATGATACTTCTTGCACTATACGTCAGGTACCACCCCACCATCTACCTGTCCTGCAGAAAACCTTTTACAATTGATGGGGCTGTTGTATCAAGAATTCCAGAACCTTGGACAGTCATATGCACCTATTCTTTTCTATGATGTTATGATGATTTACATTAAAATAATACTACAAATTCAGGTATTTGAAAAATTATGGACACACACACTTGATTGGGATATACTGAAAAACTGTTTACTCTTTAATGTTTTATTCTTTACTGTTTACTGACGAACTGCTCATTATTGACACAATTTAAATTTTGCAAAATCTGACACAATTCAGATTTATACAAGACTGAATTTTATCCATGTTGACTGGCTGAAAACAGTCTAGAAAAGTGTGTATGCAAACTCTTTTTAACATACCAAGTTTGGTTCAAGGCTGCCCTAGACATGCTTTTGTATTTTATCACAAAATTTTAGTATGGTATTTTATGGCTATACATTTTTTTAAAATTATAAACGTGTTATGTATTTCCTGTAACTAGCTTAAGAGATGCCATACAAATTGCTGTATTTACACGTGTCAGTCCTAACTTACAATAAACATCACTTATGAGCATCACCACTAAGAAAAACCCGTATAATAAAAAATAGAAGTTAAAATAGAATTGTTTCATTACCCCACATAAACATATAACATTAACTTGCTGTTTTTAACTTTTTGTTTCACTAACTCATTCACTAAACTACTTAAAAAGGTACTTTTTTATATATTAGTATGGTAGTATAGAGCTGGCAATACGTAACGACCATAGATATGTTCTTTATTGTATCTGTGACCGCTTGTCTCAATGAGAAAAACGCTTAACGCAACACACACAAATAATATGTTGTAGAAGGATATTATTCCTTCTCTCAGAAATAATATAACTAAGTAGAAGGATAAGACTCAGGGAGTAGAAGTACAATGATTTATGCAGACTCGTAGGCTATTTGAATGAAAATTGAGTAGGAAGAAAGAGTAAGAAAATATATGAGTCAGTTTAGCTATGGGAAGAAGAATTACATAGGAAACAGTATTATGGACTTTGTAGCATCATAAGGGTTCTATGAGGTCTGACAATTAAGTTTGCAAACTCATCCTAGAAAATATGCTATATACTTTATTGCTGAATACCGCTGTGGTTACCTTCAAAGTACTCCCCTTAGTAAGGCATACACCGATGCCAGCACCTACTTCACCCTTCGAAGCAATTTTGGAACTTTTTCTGGAATGGCCTTCAGAGCTGCCGTCGTATTAGCCTTAATGTCATCAAAACGTCTTACTTTTAAAACTTCATTGATCTTCAGGTAAAGAAAGAAGTCATTGGGGGCAAGGTCAGGTGAGTATGGCGGGTTGGTCTATCAAAGTTATTTGTTTCCTGGCCAAAAACTCCTGTACACAGTGCTGTGTGTGCAGATGCATTGTCATGATGCACGAGCCATGAGTTGTTGCCAAAAAGTTCCGTTCGTTTGCATCGCAGTTTTTTACCCAACCTTTGCAGCACTCCCAAATAGTACATTTGGTTAACTGTTTGTCCTCGTGGTGCAAATTCGTAGTGAACAATCCCTTCCATATCAAAAAGATTTATCAACAATTTTTTGGTTTTGATTGACGGAACTTTTTCGGTCATGGAGATGGCCATTGGGCACTTTGTCACTTTGTTTCAGGGGCAAACGCGAAGATCCAGGTTTCATTACCTATGATTATTCGGCCCAAAACATCGTCTTGCCTGTACAACAGGTCTGTGCACAGTTCAACCCTCCTTTGCTTTTGTTCATTGATGTGATCCTTTGGAACCATTTAGGCACACATCTTGCACAAATGTTCAGTCAAAACTTTCCACACAGTTACCCTATCAATGTTTACTTGATCTGCTATGGAGCTCATGGTCAGTCACCGATTTGTACTCACAATTTGACGAATTTTGGCTAGGTTTTTGTTTGTTCGGCTCATTACTGGCTCTCGTACCCTTTCTTCTCCAGTCACTTGTTCCCTCTCCTCAGAAAAGCACATTTAATCCATTTATACACCACTGTTTTCTTCATGACATTCTTGCTGTGCACCTGCCCTAACATTTCACTCCCACTCTTGCCCAGTTTCACCAGAAATTTGATCTTTGTTCGTTTCTCTAATTCCAATTCAGACATTTTCATGACAGCGCACACACACAAGCACAGACAACAATACACACCACTCAGCACAAATCCACCCTGTGAGATTGAGATTTCAAATGAACACTGCTGTGAGACATTGAAATACCAATGTTATGAAATCTTACAGAGCTGCTTGTATAAAAAAAGTACATTTTACGCATAAAAATTGGCCTCAGCGCTAAACAGTGGCGAGTTCATGAACTTAATTGTCAGACCTCATATATCTGTATAAATATGACAACCGATTTTGGACAGTGACGTGCTAGGGCCAGTTAAAGAATTCCCCTGCTAAAAATGTACCGTATGTTGGCTAAAGAGGAATGTATAACAGTCGTAAATGATAACAGTTCTCTCTCTCTCTCTCTCTCTCTCTCTCTCTCTCTCTCTCTCTCTCTCTCTCTCACACACACACACACACACACACACACACACACACACACACACACACACACACACACACGGGGGGGGGGGCATCACCACTGCCCAACAATTGGTAGTGGGGAAATGTTATGGGCAAATTTTTTGAAAGACAGGTTATTATTTTCAATTTTTGTAAGTTTTAATCTTTTAATATTACTATATAATTGATATAATATTGGAGGCATATATAATTTATTTTTACATTTTCAGGTAATTTAAAGACTATTAATTCATTGGATTAAGGTTCAGTCCAGGAATTAAGATGATTCAAATAGAGAAATCCAGTATTTATTTACAGTAAGTATTAAACATTACACATCAACTTTTCTGTTAACTAAAATAAAACCATTAAACAGGTCGACAATTCAAAATATTATTAGCATTGATTTAAGTTCATTAGATCATTCTTAGCATCAAACAGTTCCGAACATATTTCTTCTAGCACCAATATTAGAAATAAATACTTTGGCTACCATCTTATTGTCAATGTCATCCAATACCTTTTTATGGATATAGTGTAGGGCTACATGGTTGAGCCTTGTCTGAGTCATAGTTGACTTAAGATAAGTTTTTAGTTATCGAAGAGAACTGAAACTTCTTTCTGCCTCGCAACTAGATGTCGGCCACACAAGCAGTAGACAAACCCAAACTTTCTTCATTTCTGAAAAGATCTCTGACTTCTTTAATCATCGAGGTCAAGGTTGTCTTTGCCATCATTGAACATGTCACCGTGCACCTTTGTAGAAACAGTTCTATTTCTACTTTAAATACATACATTTCTGTATAAAGGGCTAATGCTTCACATCCTTTCTTTTGCAAAAGTCTGTTTTCTAGCAAAACCTGTTTCTTCACACGAGGCTGATTGAGAATTCGATTTTGCAGTCCTGCTAGAAAATACTGTGTCTGTGGCTTCAAAATACTGTTTTTGTAGCATTCTTCACATGACTGAAAATAGACATGTAGTCAGTTGTTCTACCAATTCTTTTTGGTACTTTCTTTTGTCTTGGTACTTTCAACTCTTCCAAATCAAGTTCCGAAATCTTATCATTGCATCCTTTAAATACAGATGAAACCTTTTCATTCATCCCCAGTGCATTCAGTCCATCAATAACATTTTCAGCTGATTTATAAAGCCCTGCCATAGTGCTGTTATTTCCCTGGAAGCACTTGTTTAAAATTTTGAAAAGTTCTATTATGTCTCATCCCATGATCAAACCAAGATATAAAGCTCCGTTATCAAATACACTAGTAGACCACTAGCTCTGCCATATCCTTGTTGTGTTAGTTCAGTCAGTGTTTTAATTACTAATTCACTTATGTTTAAATTTCCTTTATTTATGACCACCAACAAAGTCATCTTGTGGGACACAATGTGGGTCTTGCAAATGTTACCAGTAAGATCCTCGTCTACGTTCTCATGGATATGCATAAACACAGATTTTGCTTTAGTGTTTGAAAACAGAATTCCTAGTTGATGTGCTTATTTTATTGAATTTTTTACTGTTGTAGACTATTCACAACTTTCTTTATTGATAAATTACAGCAATGGGCTCCACAGTATTCATAATCCGCCAAAGGCTGGTTCTGGTTTATGATGGTCTGTACACCTTTATTGATGCCACTCATATTCCCAGCTCAGTCATAGGTCTGTCACAAAGGGAATTGCCAGTGGGACTGCAAATGTTTACCAATGGGAATTGCAGTCTAAGGAGAGAATCACAGATGATTAATACTATATCTGAGGCACAAGTTAAAAATTGTCTTCTTCTAGTTGTCGAGTCCTTTCCCACTAAAAGCTATGTCTCCTTTCATTCCAAGTGTTTTATCTGGACATATCTGAATACATTTTGTACAGAGAAAACAGCTCATCCTATCAATCCCTGTATGATGCTGATGAACTGGAATACCATCAGCTAAAATTTCAGGCTGGTATGGAAGACATACTGATTCAGTTTTGGGAGTAACTGGATCACATCCTGCAGCAACTGGTGTCATTGGTTGTGGTAAGCTTTCAGGAAATTTTGAAATTCAAAATTCATTGCCAAGAAGTGGGAATCCTTCAAGACCCAGAATCTAAACATAAAAGATATTGGACTTGTTGGATCAAGAATGTAAATATCATTAGGAATTAATATTACGAGGGCTATTTGTAAATCAACCTCTGACTGGCTCGCAAGAAAATGCAAAATGTTATGTACGCATCTATATTACTACTGCTCTATATATCACCCAAGTTTAAGTTCAGGTTGTGATCATATTTTGGCACCAGCTTTTGCCTTGTCAAAAAATCTGCATCATGGTACCTAGCCAACAGCTGATGCCATTAGTGAGGTTTCAAAGCCCTAGGTTATCAGCCATACTTTCATCCTGATATCAAGATAGCATTCCTGCCCAGATTAACTGTGGTGTTATACCGGCCTCGCTTTGGTCGTCAACAATGCATGCAAAAGGATGCCCACAAATGTTTAAGTGTGACCTTGCCTGAAAGAGGAGTGTTTTGAGTACATGGAGCCTCCCCTCCACAATTGTCCGGCCCATGGTGGTGGGTTACCTGTAAAGGGGAAGGGGGTCGACCGTCTTATGAAGACACATCGATAACTCAGTTTTCTTTTGCTGTATTTACATTTTTGTGGATGTGTCAACAAACTGTCATAACCTGCACTTTAGCCGTCTTCGTTACTTCTGAAAACCTATTATCTCTGTATAATAATATAAAGAAAATAAATCATTGGGCCTCAAATTGGACCATCAATAGCAATGAATTTAGGTTAATATTTTTATTCAACCAATAATTTGAGTAAAAATATTGAAAAAATATTTTGAATAAAAAAATTATTTAGGATTTTAGCTTTTAGAAAAATATTGGGGGGGGGAGGGTCCCCTGGCCATGACACCCCTGCACACACACACACACACACACACACAGAGTTGTTTCACAGTGATAGTACATTTTCTAATGTTCGTACTAGCCTTGTAGCAGGTGATGTACACACTACAAAAAAAAGTTCTGCGAAAATTTTGCAAGTTCTACAAAAAATTTTCACATGCAAAATTAATGAAAATTTTGTTAACTTTGCAATGAAGTCCACCATGCATCTCAAGCTAACTGTTCAAAATCTGTTGTCTGGTGTATAATATATTCTTTAAATAAAAAGAATAATAGATAGCTAGAACAGATTTGGAGGAACTTGGAACTGTAATGAACAGAATGAGGTAGACTTTACTATGACTAAAGAAATGGGGATAATTAAAAGGAGTCTGTAACAAAAAACTTACACAGGTAGTGATTTGTGATATATTAGACAAAGATGCCATTAATAATTTAATTACCTTGTATCCGTCAGTGACTTCGTTCTAGCGTTTTTTATATAGACGCGTTTCGTGACATGTGTCACATCATCAGTAATCCTCGTCAAATGTTAAAATTCACATAAAACACATAAAAACACATTTGCACATATTTACTAAATCACAATAACGACACACACATAACACGATGTAACTTCGGCTCCGTTGGACCGGTCCGACCGCGCGTGTAGTTGCCGAGCCACAACACGTGTGTGTCGTTATTGTGATTTAGTAAATATGTGCAAATGTGTTTTTATGTGTTTTATGTGAATTTTAACATTTGACGAAGATTACAGATGATGTGACACGTCATGAAACGCGTCTATATAAAAAACGCTAGAACGAAGTCACTGACGGATACAAGGTAATTAAATTATTGTGAAAAAGTGACTTGGATACTATATAAAAACAAAATAAAAAGATGCCATTAAATATGAAAGATGAAAGGTGTAAAATAATGAAAGAAGACAGAAAAGGCACAAGACTAATATATGACCGCACATTAAATTCAGAAAAGTGAATTAAAAAAAAAAGTAAAGTATTTAATGAGTGAAGTAACATTCGAAATTTCATAAAAAATAAGTGTAGCAGTGATAGAGAAAATGAAAAATTTAGCTGAAATACCAGTGAAAACAAAACATTATTTTACCATATACCAAATGATTTTAAATGAAAATTAAGGTAAAATGATAATGATACAAGAATCAAAGTTGAATGTATGGAACTCTGCAAATCAAGAAGAAAACCTGATAAATGGAAACACCTGATAAGTTAAAAATGCTATAGAAAAAAACAAAAAGTGTTAAGAGGCCAAAAAGGTTACATAAATATTATATACAGTAGAACCTCGCTAATCTGTCACCTTTGGGAAAGGGGGTATGGTCGGAACGCAAAAAAGGTTGCATTATCAGAAGAATACAAAATGTTTATTATTTCATTAAATGAGACAGTCTAAAATAAAATAAAACTTATACAGTAGGCTTCCAGGCTATATGATTGGTTATGTACAATAAATGATAATATGTACAGTATGTACACACAGTATTAAAAGTGTAAAAAAATATTTGTAAACACTAAAACTGTCACCAATTACTACGTACACCAATTCACACAGGACGAGTAATTAGCACGCACTAGTAAGTGTGCTTACACTGAAAAAAAGTGTAAATGAATTGGCTCTATCTATTGCGAGAGCGCCCGCAATTCTAGATATGGAGTTCCACAAATTTGATGTTTTGAACAATGTTGGCTCGATGTTTTTGATTTGCCAGAGCTCGAACTTCAGGACCGCTGATATGTAGATATAACAACAGCTCAACACTCTTCATACCCAACACAGTTTAGCCACCAAGTGTAGTACCCTACTTTTATTTTCATGTTTATCATGGCGACTTGACATTATTATGACCTGGTGTAGGCTAGACATTACAGTATCTGTTTATTCAGGTGCAGTCATGTAGTGCGATTCTGTCAGCTTGAGACTAAACTATAACGATTAGTCACTCTTATTTGAATAGCAGTATGGTACAATAAATGGATATTGCAAAATGCTTATTACATCATTGTGTATGGGTGGTCATAATTATTGTTTGTGACAGGAGGAAGGAACTATAATTTTTGACAAGACCTCTTATAAACTTTTATTGAAAGCAATTATAATTGCGGTTGCAATGAAACACCAGATTTGACGTCATGTCATACGCAAAAACAAAACTCTAGAAATGCGACATAGCACTGAAACGAGAGTAGGAAAAAATTTGGAAGATTTACACCAAATTTCGTATTTTCTGGAACATTACAAAAAATCGGTAGGTCTTCCAAAATTTCGGAAGACCTGGCAACACTGCGCACTAGACACTAGATGCCGGCTCACTGAGGCAGCAAAACAACTGACAAGTATGTAAACAAGCTGGTGAGTCATCAACAAGTCGGTGCCTGAGCCGCGGTCGGACCAGCCGGGGATCGGACTAGAGAGGTTTTACTGTAGTAAACTAATTACAGCAGCCATTGGCGATAAAAATGGAAATGCAAGAAGAGAGAAAAGGAAGTTGGTAAAATGTGTGGAAGAATTCTGGTAAGAGTTATGCAAATTCCTGGATTTTGCTTTAACAGAGCGAAAACTAGTTTAGGCCATAAAGTAGAAATTTATCATTTCTCAATAATAATTTGTAATCCAAGTCTGTAGTATTCTATATAGTTAGTTATAAAAATTAAAGATTGGTAATTTAAACACCCATGCATTGCCAAAATAAAAAAATAAATAAAATTTGCATTCTGGAAATGTTGAAAGTAGTGTTGAAATGTTCAGAAATATGAAAAAAGAATGATCTCCGATAATAACAAATTTACAGTATGATTGTTCCTGTATGAAGTAACTTGAAATATGGAAGTACAGAACAGCTTTTAACTTGTAAGACAGAACTTGCATCAATGCTTGTACTCCTTTTGTATACAAGAAATGAGCAAACATATTTTATTCCTTTGATTTTTATCAGTTTTTATACATAGATACCTACATGTATTATTTATGAAATAAGAATTCAAGAATTTCTATATTAAAGTATAAATATGTGCACCAATAAAATAAAAGTAGTTTTCTAGAAGAAAAATTATTTTTTATGTACTGTACAAAAAGTAGGGCAGTCCATTTCTAGATGTAGCTGGCAAATGTAAGGTTCAGAACTTCCAACAATTCAGCTAACACAATTCAGATTTTACTTAGTTTTATTATTTTGATTGCCTTAATTAAAACTATATATTCTACATGTTTTGCTCCAAACAAACAAAATTGCCTGTTTACAAGTTGAAGCTTTTTATGAATCAGTTTGGTTATGTCTAAGGTTGTTCTGTTTGAAATCAGCACAATAAAATATAGTTTTCGACTAAACCTTTTTATATCACATGAAACTTTGTGTACTTGATCGGTATTATGAAATAGAATGTTTACGTAATTTTAGCTTATACACCTTATAATTTCCTAAATATGACCCTTGATTTTTCTAAAAAGTCAAATTGTCTGTAGTTGTTAATCACTAAAATTAGGATTACTAATTTAATTATTACTAATTACTCAGCTCCTACTGAAGATAGAAACATAAAATTAGTGCCAAATTAAAGCAGACGTTTTGTGGAGTTTGATGTGCAGCACTAACTGAATTTATTGGCTTGATCTGTTATATTTTGCAAGCATACTGATGTAATATAATTTTTTGATATATTTATTTTGTTACTTTTTCATAATCATGTCACTGTAATGGCCTGAACAGTATTTGTATCTAACAAACTACTTTAAAATACGTGTTAAAACTAAAAAATATTGAGCCTTCAACTTTTTATGTTTACACATATTTATAGGTTATTAATTACACAACATAATGGCCAATTTAGCAAAAATGACTGTACCCAGTACATAAATATATAATACAAATACAAATAAATAGTTTGTGACTTTTCAAGTATTTTGATGCTGCATTTTTTTTACATTTGTCAAAAATGTAATGGTGCAATTTTTTTTAAATTTTTACAAAGGTACTTTTGTGTACCAAGGTAAAGATGATGTAATCAGCTTTAATTTGGTGCCAATTACTACTTGATTACACAAGACGGTATTATGTTTAGGTGATGTATGTTTGTTTATTCGGTTACTTCTGAGAATTTGTTTGCATGGTAACCAAATACAAAAAATTGTGTATATTTGTTGGGGCTTAATGTTATGTTATTGAAATTTCAAACAGTTATTCTTTTGCTATTCTTCATAATTTGTTTGCCCTATAGTAATATATCAACTTTAATTTTTAAACAACACAGTCATTTCTGTAGTTAAGGTTTTTGTTATCGTTTAATCAATTATGACGTGTTTTATAATATGAGATGTATTTTGGATATTGTTATGCATCTGAAACATCTTTTGTTCATATAAAATAAGAAAATAAGAAGTAAGTATATTGTAAATTTGACTAAATATAATTAAATCACTACCGACTCGGAAATTGCCCATAAAAAACTTTGCGTTCCATGTCGGTAGTGATTTAATTATATTTAGTTAAGTAATGGACATGTCATGGACAACGAAATACAAGAATGTAAATTTTATATAAAACTAGCGAGTACCCGGCATGCGTTGCAATGCCACTCAAAGAAAGAAAGTGTTTGTATATATATAATATATAAAGACTTCGTTCGCGTGGTCTTCAATTTAATGCGATAATATATTTAGAACAGAATCTATTCCATTGGGTTGCCATAGTAACCAGATCTAATAAGTTAGTTTTTTAAGACTCCAAAGGACCCCCCAGAGGATCGTATCGAAAAAAACACCTGTCCTATGTTGGTTCTCCCGTTGCGTAAAATATTTGTGCCAAGTTTGGTTGAAATCGGTCCAGTGGTTTAGGAGGAGATGTGGAAGACCCCAAAGAACCCCCAAAAGAACCCCATCGAAAAAACACCTATCCTATGTTGGTTCTCCCTTTGCATAAAATATTTGTGCCAAGTTTGGTTGAAATCGATCCAGTGGTTTAGGAGGAGATGTGGAAGACCCCAAAGGACTCCCCGAAGTATCATATCGAAAAAACACATATCCTATGTTGGTTCTCCCGTTGCGTAAAATATTTGTGCCAAGTTTGGTTGAAATCGGTCCAGTGGTTTAGGAGAAGATGTGGAAGACCCCAAAGGACCCCCCCAAAATACCCCCCCAAAGGACCCCCAAAGGACCCCATCGAAAAAACACCTATCCTATGTTGGTTCTCCCTTTGCGTAAAATATTTGTGCCAAGTTTGGTTGAAATCGGTCCAGTGGTTTAGGAGAAGATGTGGAAGACCCCAAAGGATCCCCCAAAGACCCCATTGGAAAAAACACCTATCCTATGTTGGTTCTCCCGTTGCGTAAAATATTTGTGCCAAGTTTGGTTGAAATCGGTCCAGTGGTTTAGGAGTAGATGTGGAAGACCCCAAAGGACCCCATCGAAAAAACACCTATCCTATGTTGGTTCTTCCTTTGCGTAAAATATTTGTGCCAAGTTTGGTTGAAATCGGTCCAGTGGTTTAGGAGGAGATGTGGAAGACCCCAAAGGACCCCACGAAGTATCATATCGAAAAAACACATATCCTATGTCGGTTCTCCCGTTGCGTAAAATATTTGTGCCAAGTTTGGTTGAAATCGGTCCAGTGGTTTAGGAGGAGATGTGGAAGACCCCAAGAACCCCCAAAAGAACCCCATTGAAAAAATACCTATCCTATGTTGGTTCTCCCTTTGCGTAAAATATTTGTGCCACGTTTGGTTGAAATCGGTCCAGTGGTTTAGGAGGAGATGTGAAAGACCCCAAAGGACCCCCAAAAGGACCCCCCGAAGGATCATATCGAAATAACACATATCCTATGTTGGTTCTCCCGTTGCGTAAAATATTTGTGCCAAGTTTGGTTGAAATCGGTCCAGTGGTTTAGGAGGAGATGTGGAAGACCCCAAAGGACCCCCCAATGGACCCCGTCGAAAAAAACACCTATCCTATGTTGGTTCTCCCGTTGCGTAAAATATTTGTGCCAAGTTTGGTTGAAATCGGTCCAGTGGTTTAGGAGGAGATGTGGAAGACCCCAAAGGACCCCATCGAAAAAACACCTAGCCTATGTTGGTTCTCCCGTTGCATAAAATATTTGTGCCAAGTTTGGTTGAAATCGGTCCAGTGGTTTAGGAGGAGATGTGGAAGACCCCAAGAACCGCCCATAGGACCCCATCGAAAAAAATTCATAAACCTTCGCGGGCGTGCGCACAACAACTCACCGAAGTTTCATCGCAATCGGATGAATGGTATAGGAACGCATACGGGACAAAGAAAGAAAGAAACAAACAAACATTCATTTTTATAGATATAGATAATTATATCATACTTCAAGGTGCTAACTTAAACTCTGTGTGTGTGTGTGTGTGTGTGTGTGTGTGTGTGTGTGTGTGTGTGTGTGTGTGTGTGTGTGTGTGTGTGTGTGTGTGTGTGTGTGTGTGTGTGTGTGTGTGTGTGTGTGTGTGTGTGTGTTCCATACACATAGGTATTTTTTTGTAAAATGAAGAATTCAATAGAATACTATAAATTAAGTATATTTGTATGCTGTAAAGTGAGTTGGTACCATACACCATCTTGGTTTTACAAAAAATATAGTTATTTTTGTGTCATGTTTGTTGCCTAAAATAAAATAGACAATATACAAGAAATTTACAAGTAGTATGGACTGTGTACAGTGTGTGATAGTGGATTTATTTTCATAAATAAATACAGTATATTTTTTGAAGGTACTGTAGTAGATTCAAATAAGATCACTGCTAAAAATTAATTGATAAAAAGTCTACCTCTTCATAAGAAGCTTATGTATTAGGTATGCACCAACTTCTGAATGGTAGGTGTAATGTTCAGTTGTTTTTTTATTAATTTTGTGTTGTTTGCTTTAGTGTTGATAAAAAAAACACATCTATTTAATAAAGCAGAACATTTAATTAGCTAGTTAATTAATATTTATTTTACAACACAGTTCGTCAAGTAAGAATGGCTTGAAGTATTAAATAGAAGAAAGCATTGGTTTGACATTAACTGTAGAAAAAATCCTACAATTAATTTAACTAGAGTATATATAAATTAATTCTGTACACTGTGTTGGTGTTATGAAGTCTGTATTATCTTTGTGCAGTGTAAACGAGTCTATGAATTTTATTACATAAAAGAGTTTTGAAATGTTGGTTGTTGTATATTCATAACAACACTATCTCGGTTGGAATATATGATATAGTAATTAACTGTATTATAATGTATAAGTATGTACAGTATGATTAAATACAATTATGTTAACATAACATGTATGTACTGTTATGTTAATATGATTTTGGAACACTGAAATATTAAAACCAGTACTAAAAATAATTTACATACTATAAAAAGTATACTCTAAAAATATCTTTTAAATTACAAAAATGCTGTTTTTAAGTGTAGGATACACACAGGTGGGCTGTAAATTGCTTAACAAAATTGATTTATTGAACAATACAAATGTCAAGCAACTTATGATGGCCCACTCTTTTTATTTTGTTTGTTTGCGCCTACCCCCTTTCTGTATGCTGGGTTGGTGGTGTTGATTGAAGGAGTGACATGTGATGAAGAGATTGAATAATTTTTTCCAGATTATTTGATTTTCCAAACTTGAATACACTTCATACATCAGATTTACCAACACTTATGTATTGTAATTTCCCGTTCAGATTGCTGAATTATTGACTTTAAAAAAAAATAAAAAGTGATTGTGCAATGAATGTAAGGAAAACGTGTACTGCAGTACATTATCAAGACAACAATTACTCAAAAATATAATAGTCATTTTCACCTATCGGGGATGTGTACTCAAGAAAGATAACTTTTTTTATTATTAAAAGAATAGGCATATAAAAGAACTTCATAAGTATACAGCAGTCTAGTGATAAAATATTAATGATCACATCACACTTGTTGACCACACACACAGCTACTGTGTAGCGTAGTGGACATTTCATCTTATTATTGACATCTGTTTACAGTCATTATGTGTATTTAGAGAGTGTTAAATATTTATATTTATAGCTTTCCAGTGAATTAATTTATTTATATTTATATTGGGAGTTTTTAAATATTAATTTTGAAAGTTTTGTTTTTATAAAAGTTCATAGATAATAATGGGTTATAAAATTGAAGGTAAGTTACCAGAATTGGGCCCTAATTATTTAAATATAAATTAGTTATGTAAGTTTGTGTCTTTTTTTCAGAATGCTCCATTTATCGACTGTATTTTCCGTACTTTTTGTTTTATGCAAACATGTTAAATGCAAAAATATGTATGTGTGTTTGTGAATGAGCAGATCCTATAAAAATGAAAAATAATAAATAGCTTACATATTTAATCAGACTGTGTTTAGAGAACGTATAATTAGGATTATATTTTTATAAGTGTTAAGTTCTAGTGCATCTTGTTAGTGATTAGTGATACGCTTTATCAAGTGAATCATCACTTGAAAATGAAACTTTCTGGTAGGCCTACTTTTAGTATCCTTATTGTTTTATAAGGATAGATTTGAAGGGATTTTACTAAAAATTCATCAAATAAGTAGGGTACAAGGTTAAAGTTGAAAATATGAATAATATTTAATTGTTATTGATGTACACACTAACAGAAAAATAAAAGTATGACTTCAGTCTTTTATACATAAAAAATGTATTAATAGTACATCATACATAAGTCTAGTCTTCACTACATTAAAATATTGAGTCATTCTTGTTAATATATTAGGTAGTAATTTTAGAATCTTTTAAGGCAGAGGTGGTTTTGTTATGGTGGTCTCTGTAGTCTCTTCTGAGTCATAAGGCACTTAATCAAATCAAATATGGTGACCATTTGTAAATGTGAGTATTTGCACACATTTGGCATGTTGGGAATACTGTCAAGTGATGAGACAGATTTTGTCATAGTGTTGATTTGTGATCAATATACATGAATTTGCAGTATGACAGGTGTTGACTTTTTCTGTGCATGTTATGAATTCATTGTAGATACAGAAAGATATAAGATTTTTCTGTGGCAGCAGAAGTTGCTGGCAATGTCTAGATATTATACCATTACTGTAGATGATTTTGTTTAAACTCAGCTGCTTCAACCACCTTTCTATTTCATGAACAGTTTTCAAGATTCTATAATGATTTCTGTATTTGACAAATCTTGCCTGTATGTCTTCATAGTTTATCCTTTCTTAACAGTTTTCCATAATAATTCATAGCATGTAGTTACTTTTCACTTTTGAGATGCTGGTTTACGCACAAGGATTCGGCAAGAATGTTATATAATGTATTGTATTTAATACACCATCTTTTGTAGTCTGATGCATGTGTAAGTTTGATAGTTGAAGATAGTTGTTTGACAGGTTTTTATACATTGCAAGAAAATTTAGTCAAGTTTACAATTTTATCTGATTTAAGATTTAAAACATCTAAATTTCTTCCAACATTTATATAAACAAGATCAAAACTAAATGGATTGAATTGTGCTATTAAAAAATTACATAAATAATTCACAGTGATCCTAAACTGAATTTAAATTCTCGGTCAGAACATTCTAGATTTTTTTGCATTCTCCACATACAGTATTTGGAGTAAAATATGAATTTAAAAATTTTTAAATATGAATGTAAATTTTAAAATTAATTACATTTGTAAGTAATTTATAACAGTAAAAATTATTACAATGTGTACGGACATGTGGAAACTTTATTAGAATCTAAATTGAAAGTATGCTTTAAGAATGTGAACTGATAAAAAAATGTCTATTACAAAAAATAATAACTCAAAATTTAATAGCAATGTGTCCTTATCTTAAGTACTTGGGACAGTGACTGACTTGGTTTTTGATCCAAAATAGTCTACAAACAATTTAAAGCAACAGAAAATTTGTGGAGAAGTCCTTTCATAATAAAAACAAATATTCTCTTTCTCCCAACGGACACCTTCCAGGGATTGTTGCAGCTATTCTACAGAGAAGTGAAAAATTTCAGATTTGTACTCAGTGATCATGAACTTTTGTTAGTATTCAGAGTGGCTTCATCTGTGAACATTGAGGTATATGAGCTTCTGTGATGATATGCAGGGGCAAATTAGTGATTTCAGCATGGACTGCTAGTGAAAGTGGAGGTTTAACATCAAATTCTGCAGCAAACTTGGTAAAGCTGTATGAGATACCTTTAAAATTATTTGACATCAAACAGCACATCATATAAGTTGTATATCACTGGAAGATGAAGAGAGGTCAGGGTGACCTTCCATGAGAACTGTCCCTAAAATGTTGATAAAATTAAGGAACTTGCACTCAGGATCACTGGAGAACCATTCAGAATATACTGCCATTAACAGTGCATCATAAGAATGGTAGATGCAATCGTCACGTCTGACTTGAAGTTGCACTGCATTGCTGCAAGTTTGTGTCCAGGATACACAAGTCCTCTCGAACAGAAGGCCTGCCGTGTCAAATTCGGTCAGGAGCTTTGTCAGAGATGTGGATTTCAAATTATGACCAAGAGACTAAGCAACAGGCTTTGCATTGGAAAAGCCCAGCATCTCCAGTACCAAACAAAGTGAAACAGGTCAAGAGTGCACCCAAGAGCATTCTGATCATTTTTTTCAATGGGATTGCTCATCATGAATTTTGTGTTTATATATTTAAACACTTTTTGCTACAGTCTATTTCTTGATGTATATAATATACTAGCAAAATACCTGTGCTTCGCTACGGAGTTTCACGTTGTACGTAATTGTACAATTACTGCTCGCTTAATAGTATAGGATTAGATAGATTGTACAAATTCTCAACTCTTAGTTTGTTTATTTACATTCATAGCAACAGCTATTTATTATTTATTTCGAGAAAATCGTTAAAGCCATTTCCGAGAAAAAAAAGGACATACATTTATTAATTAATTGAACTTCGAAATTTTCTCGACTATAAGAACCTGCAAACAACGAAGTTTTTTCAATTTAAAACAGTGATTAAAAACTCAGAACTAAATGTATTCGGGGTTTCCAATAAACTGAGATGTCAACCACTTCATTTACAAAGTATGCAATTCCCACGATAAATTTCATTATTTGGTTTTTTGCCCCTTAGGAGTGAAAGTTTTTAAAACCGTTTCTTAGTGAGCACTTAAGACCTATAATGAAGCTATGTTCAAAGTTTCATTGATATCCATTCAGTGGTTTCAGAGATATCGTGATCAGTGGTATTTGGCTTTTATAGATATCTATATCTAGCCGATTTACCCAGCGTTGCTCGGGTTCATAATTTATTCATAGGCTTATAGGCACCTATTCTTGTTCTAACGTTATATTACTTGTATATTGTATAATCTTCCTTATATTGTTACGTTCGCATATTCGTAAAATATTTGTGCCAAGTTTGGTTGAAATCGGTCCAGTGGTTTAGGAGGAGATGTGGAAGACCCCAAAGGACCCCATCGAAAAAACACCTATCCTAAGTTGGTTCTCCCGTTGCGTAAAATATTTGTGCCAAGTTTGGTTGAAATCGGTCCAGTGGTTTAGGAGGAGATGTGGAACATACATAGATACATACATACAATAGGGGGGGGGTTTGCCCCTTAGGAGTGAAAGTTTTTAAAACCGTTTCTTAGTGAGCACCTAAGACCTATGATGAAGCTATGTTCAAAGTTTCATTGATATCCATTCAGTAGTTTTTGCTCTACGTTGATTCTATGTCAGTTAGTCAGGCAAACTTCCCCCCCCTTTTCCCCCTTTAAAGGTCGAATTTCCAAAAATCCCTTCTTAGCGGATACCTACATCACATAAGGAGCCTACATGCCAAATTTCAAGTTTCTAGGTGTTAATAGTTTCGGAGATTTCGTGATGAATCAGTGAGTCAGTGGTATTTCTCTTTTATATATATATAGATTTAATATTTATATGATTTTACCTCAAGATGTATTTTCCTTATTTGGAACATGTTTCAGGACATTTGTGTTCCCATCCTCATTCTTAGTTTTGAGTCTTGTGAAGTACTTGTGTGTTGGTTGGTTGTTGTGATATCCTGTTGGCCTTTGGCACTTTAAATTGGTATTATTGTGTGTGATTCTGGTGTATATATGAGTATTTTGTGTGACATGAGTATATATGTATACATGTGTATATATTAGTATAAATGACACAATTTTCAAACCACTCAACATCGAAAATACACAAAATACTAATATATACACCACATCACACACAATAATACCAATTTAAAATACCAAAAACCAACAGGAAACCATAACAACAACCAACCAACACACAAGTACTCCACAGGATTCAAAATTAAGAAGGTTGAGGATGGAAACAATAAGCGTCCCGAAACATGTTCCAAATAATGGAAAAAATATCTTTAGGTAAAGTTATAAATATTAAATATATTATATGCATCAAGAAATAAACTGTAGCAAAAAGTGTTTGAATATATATAAACAGACTCAACTTTTTTAATTTGTTCACAGCTGACTATGTAAAAAGACAAATTAGGTATATGTGATGCATCTAAAACATTTAGGAATTGCTTAAAATATTGACACCAGGCAAAAAGCAGGAAGTAATAAAGCAAATTCTATAAACTACATTAATTGTATTTATCCTGTGATTTTTTCAGATCATAAGAAAACTGAGATAATTGATATAATTCTGTACCAAAACTACACTTAATGATTGGAGTAGTTAATATTTTACTTAAACTTGAGGTTAATATTTTATTATTAATATTTTAATATAATATTATATATACATTCTTAATTTTGTAATGACCCTCAATCAATGAATTTTTAACGATGTAGGATTTGCGAGGATTGATCAAAATGTATTATAACACTAATTTTAAATTATTTGTGTCGACATTTACAAGAGATAATTACAATGTCGACATTGTGGATACAAGAGAAAATATCAAACACAACAGATAAATTAGTTGAGTGAATGTGTTCGTGTATGTGAGTGTGCTTGTGCATGCGCATATGTGTGAAGGAGTCGAAACAGTTTGTTTTAAATGTAATGTACAATGTACATAAAGACAATGTAAAACAAAATGTTTCAATTCCTTTCACACATATGCGCATGCACGCACTGAAAAATGTATTTTTGAATGGTCTTACAATTAAAAAAAAGTGCTTTGGGGATTTTAAACATAAATGGTTTTGAACATAAATGTGTCCACAAATCAAATAAAAAAGGAAACTTAGAGACACTCAGCCTGAGACATTCCTCAACTTAAACTTGGTTCAGGATCCATGTGATGACTTTTATATTTTTTGCACAGTAATTGTTTCCAAAATTCAGAAGATTATTATTATTATTATTATTATTATTATCATTATCATTTTATCAACCATCATTTTCATATTACAATTGTTATATGATAGCACCAATATTTTAGAATAATTATTTTTAGTTTCCTGAAAATACTAAGAATTGAAAAATAAAATTATTGAGAGAAATCTATACAGATGAAGAATTTCTTTTTTTTTTTAACTTTGGACTCTTGTTGATCAATCTCTTTATATCAGTTTTTGTGCTGTTCTAGTTTTTTACTATTAAATTTAGTTTACTATTAAATTTGCACATTGTTTTCTATGAACAGGGTATGTTCTACGTATATTAGTAGAAATATGCATTTATGAATGCTTATGATGTAAATTACTATAGCTTAATTTATTTCATGCAGAACCAGGGGTGTAAATAGAATTTTCTTCTGGGCGGGGACACAGATTTTTGTGGTGCATAAGTAATTGAATTGTAACATGAGCAAAACTCAGTAATGTATTTTAACATGTTACTGATTTTAACATTATACAATCAAGTGTCTCTTGATTTGATCATGTTGAAGTCCTATTACTTGTGTGTAACAACACTGCTCGTGTGTGTGTGTGTGTTTTTTAGAAGGCACAGATTTATTTAGCCCTAATAAGGAATCGGGAAAACAACATAAATGTTCTCATTGACAAGAACAAAATATCGGTATGGTAGAACCATACATGACTTCCATATTCTAAGATTTATATTTAAAATCATTTTCGAAATGAAATATTACCATAGAAACTACTTCTTTCTACTTACTGCTTCAGCCTTAACCACAGTACTGTGGTCACTAACGTATACCACCTCACGTTATCGCACTCGATTTTCACTGATGATGGAAGTCAATGGCATTGCCGAAACGTCTGGTTTTGTAGAAAACATTGGACTACGGCCAAATATCCCGGGAAGGAATTTTAACAAAAACTACTTCTTTGTTGCCGATAACGTTGTACACATATATATCAGTGGCGAAGTTACATGGAGGCAATGCCTACCCTAAAAAATTCTGTAGAATAAAAATTATAAATACGTATGAACTACATAACGTAAAGATTATACATTGTTACTGCGACTGTCAAATTTATTAAACCGAAACGTGCTTTATTGAGCGACCGCTAGATGGTGACAGGTGAGATTCCGCATAGTTCGTTTAAAGCGAATGAGGCAACCTGAACTTGCCTCAGCGTTTTTTGTATACATCGTATGTAAGCAATGTAGTGGTGTGATAGGGAAGTGAAGGGAGGGGGGATTGTCCCGCGCTGTACACATAGAGCGTTGAGGCATGCCTCACTTCTGTGGTCCAAACAGTTAAGTTAAAGCGCCTGTGTTGTTTCTAAGTGTTTATTTTATGCGGTTATTAAAAGTGTCACTGTTATTCCGCTGAACTAACAGATGATCAAGATTGTTATTTGAATTATTTGTAACATTAAACATATATATAGAAACTAATCAAGTTTAAAAATTTGAAGTTCAATCAGTTGTATTATTGTGTATGACTAATACAAGGATTGTTCAATAGAAACACGTATAGAGCTGCAAAGCATTTTTTATTCAACGATTTTAAAAGAAGTCTCCAATAATATTAAGACATGAGTTCCACTGTTGCGCTAACCTGCAGATTCCCTGCTAGCAAAATTCTTACGGCTGTTTGTGGAACCATTCGGTTACAGCAAACTCTACCTCAGCGTCCGATTTGTACCACCGTCCTTCAGTGATTCCTTAAAAAAAATTTAAGATAAGATTTTTGCCTACCCATTCATTAACTACTAGCTTCGCCAGTAAGCAAATTGATGTCCATTTTTTCGGCTTGCACGCGTTATGTTGGTGTGGGTTTCGGCACTTTCCATTTAAAAAGCGTGCAAATGTACGAAAATAAACATGAGTGAGGCCAGAAATAACGTGAAATGTGTGTGTGTGTGTGTGTGTGTGTGTGTGTGTGTGTGTGTGTGTGTGTGTGTGTGTGTGTGTGTGTGTGTGTGTGTCTTACCTGCCTTTTTATTGCTGTATTAAATGAAAAATATTATATTACATTAAAATGAAAATATTTTAATTTTATTGCCTGGCAACAAAATTATTTTATTTTTAACAATTACCATTGTTTCAAACAGTTTAAATGAATTTTCAAGTACTTTACTCTTGTTAAAACGTAAAAGGTTGCAGGTAAACTACCCCTTCCCCTTAACCGATCTTCACCAAAATCGAAAGTCCTTGAGACCTCTACAATTCAGGGACGTATGCAAAAAATTATTTGATTCTGTTGAATTTGCGGCTTTTATCGTTTGCCATAGAAAATACCCTTGTTAAAAAAACGTTGCAGGTAAACTACCCCTTTCCCTTAACCGATCTTCACCAAAAACAATAGGTCTTGAGAACTCTACAATTTAGGGCTGTATGCAAATAATCTTTTGATTCTGTTTGAATTTGCGGCTGTTATCGTTTTCCATAGGAAATACCCTTGTTAAAACATAAAACGTTACAGGTAAACTACCCCTTTCCCTTAACCGATCTTCACCAAAAACAGGAGGTCTTGAGAACTCTACAATTCAGGGCTGTATACGAAACATTATTTAATTCTGTTTGAATTTGCGGCTGTTATCGTTTGCCAAAAAAAAATATCGGTATGGAGAACCATACATGACTTCCATATTCTAAGACTTATAATCTGAAATATGCTTGCCTGCCAAGCATGATATATTTTCTAATATATACATAATTTACATTAAAATGAAAAAATTATAATTTTATTGCCTGGCAACAAAATTATTTTATTTTTAACAATTACCATTGTTTGAAAAAGTTTAAATGAATTTTCAAGTACTTTACTCTTGTTAAAACGTAAAAGGTTGCAGGTAAACTACCCCTTCCCCTTAACCGATCTTCACCAAAATCTAATGGCCTTGAGTCCTCTACAATTCACTGACGTATGCAAAAAATTATTTGATTCTGTTTGAATTTGCGGCAGTTATCGTTTGCCATAGAAAATACGCTTTATAACAAACGTTGCAGGTAAACTACCCCTTCCCCTCAACCGATCTTCACCAAAAACAAAAGGTCTTGAGTACTCTACAAACCAGGGCTGTATGCAGAAAATTATTTGATTATGTTTGAATTTGCGGCTGTTATCGTTTGCCATAGAAAATAACCTTCTTAAAAAAACGTTGTAGGTAAACTTCCCCTTTCCCTTAACCGATCTTCACCAAAAACAATAGGTCTTGAGAACTCTACAATTTAGGGCTGTATACAAATAATCTTTTGATTCTGTTTGAATTTGCGGCTGTTATCGTTTGCCATAGGAAATACCCTTGTTAAAACAGAAAACGTTACAGGTAAACTACCCCTTTCCCTTAACCGATCTTCACCAAAATCAACAGATCTTGAGAACTCTACAATTCAGGGCTGTATGCGAAACATTATTTGATTCTGTTTGAATTTGCGGCTGTTATCGTTTGGCAAAAAAAAATTTCCCTGGATAAAAAAAAACCGTTGCAGGTAAACTACCCCTTTCCCTCAACCGATCTTCACCAAAAACAATAGGTCGTGAGTACTCTACAATTCAGGGCTGTATGCAAAAAGTTATTTGATTCTGTTTGAATTTGCGGCAGTTATCGTTTGCCATAGAAAAAAATACCCTTGTTAAAAAAACGTTGCAGGTAAACTACCCCTTTCCCTCAACCGATTTTCACCAAAAACAATAGGTCTTGAGAACTCTACAATTTAGGGCTGTATGCAAATAATCTTTTGATTCTGTTTGAATTTGCGGCTGTTATCGTTTGCCATAGGAAAATAGCCTTGTCAAAACATAAAACGTTACAGGTAAACTACCCCTTCCCCTTAACCGATCTTCACCAAAATCGAAAGTCCTTGAGACCTCTACAATTCAGGGACGTATGCAAAAAATTATTTGATTCTGTTGAATTTGCGGCTTTTATCGTTTGCCATAGAAAATACCCTTGTTAAAAAAACGTTGCAGGTAAACTACCCCTTTCCCTTAACCGATCTTCACCAAAAACAATAGGTCTTGAGAACTCTACAATTTAGGGCTGTATGCAAATAATCTTTTGATTCTGTTTGAATTTGCGGCTGTTATCGTTTTCCATAGGAAATACCCTTGTTAAAACAGAAAACGTTACAGGTAAACTACCCCTTTCCCTTAACTGATCTTCACCAAAAACAATAGGTCTTGAGAACTCTACAATTTAGGGCTGTATGCAAATAATCTTTTGATTCTGTTTGAATTTGCGGCTGTTATCGTTTTCCGTAGAAAATACCCTTTGAAACATAAAATGTTGCAGGTAAACTACCCCTTTGCCTTAACCGATCTTCACCAAAAACAATAGGTCTTGAGTACTCTACAAATCAGGGCTGTATGCAAAAAATTATTTGATTCTGCTTGAATTTGCGGCTGTCATCGTTTGCCATAGAAAATACCCTTGTTAAAAAAACGTTGCAGGTAAACTACCCCTTTCCCTTAACCGATCTTCACCAAAAACAATAGGTCTTGAGAACTCTACAATTTAGGGCTGTATGCAAATAATCTTTTGATTCTGTTTGAATTTGCGGCTGTTATCGTTTTCCATAGGAAATACCCTTGTTAAAACATAAAACGTTACAGGTAAACTACCCCTTTCCCTTAACCGATCTTCACCAAAAACAGGAGGTCTTGAGAACTCTACAATTCAGGGCTGTATACGAAACATTATTTAATTCTGTTTGAATTTGCGGCTGTTATCGTTTGCCAAAAAAAAATATCGGTATGGAGAACCATACATGACTTCCATATTTTAAGACTTATAATCTGAAATATGCTTGCCTGCCAAGCACGATATATTTTCTAATATATACATAATTTACATTAAAATGAAAAAATTATAATTTTATTGCCTGGCAACAAAATTATTTTATTTTTAACAATTACCATTGTTTGAAAAAGTTTAAATGAATTTTCAAGTACTTTACTCTTGTTAAAACGTAAAAGGTTGCCGGTAAACTACCCCTTCCCCTTAACCGATCTTCACCAAAATCTAATGGCCTTGAGTCCTCTACAATTCACTGACGTATGCAAAAAATTATTTGATTCTGTTTGAATTTGCGGCAGTTATCGTTTGCCATAGAAAATACGCTTTATAACAAACGTTGCAGGTAAACTACCCCTTCCCCTCAACCGATCTTCACCAAAAACAAAAGGTCTTGAGTACTCTACAAACCAGGGCTGTATGCAGAAAATTATTTGATTATGTTTGAATTTGCGGCTGTTATCGTTTGCCATAGAAAATAACCTTGTTAAAAAAACGTTGTAGGTAAACTACCCCTTTCCCTTAACCGATCTTCACCAAAAACAATAGGTCTTGAGAACTCTACAATTTAGGGCTGTATGCAAATAATCTTTTGATTCTGTTTGAATTTACGGCTGTTATCGTTTGCCATAGGAAATACCCTTGTTAAAACAGAAAACGTTACAGGTAAACTACCCCTTTCCCTTAACCGATCTTCACCAAAATCAACAGATCTTTAGAACTCTACAATTCAGGGCTGTATGCGAAACATTATTTGATTCTGTTTGAATTTGCGGCTGTTATCGTTTGGCAAAAAAAAAAATTTCCCTTGATAAAAAAAAACCGTTGCAGGTAAACTACCCCTTTCCCTCAACCGATCTTCACCAAAAACAATAGGTCGTGATTACTCTACAAATCAGGGCTGTGTGCAAAAAGTTATTTGATTCTGTTTGAATTTGCGGCAGTTATCGTTTGCCATAGAAAAAAATACCCTTGTTAAAAAAACGTTGCAGGTAAACTACCCCTTTCCCTCAACCGATTTTCACCAAAAACAATAGGTCTTGAGAACTCTACAATTTAGGGCTGTATGCAAATAATCTTTTGATTCTGTTTGAATTTGCGGCTGTTATCGTTTGCCATAGGAAATACCCTTGTTAAAACATAAAACGTTGCGGGTAAACTACCCCTTTCCCTTAACCGATCTTCACCAAAATCAACAGATCTTGAGAACTCTACAATTCAGGGCTGTATGCAAAACATTATTTGATTCTGTTTGAATTTGCGGCTGTTATCGTTTGCCAAACAAACAAAATTACCTTTGCTAAAAAAAAACCATTGCAGGTAAACTACCCCTTTCCCTCAACCGATCTTCACCAAAAACAATAGGTCGCGAGTACTCTGCAAATCAGGGCTGTATGCAAAAAATTATTTGATTCTGTTTGAATTTGCGGCAGTTATCGTTTGCCATAGAAAAAAAATCTACAGACACACAGATAGACAGACAGACACACACACAGACACTTTTCGGAAAACGACTTTTTTTCATGTTTTGAGTGTAGTAGAATCAGAATCTGCAATAATCTCGAACACGATTTTTTTTGCCATCACCATACTTCCATTCCTTAAGGAATATGGAAGTAAAAAATTTCCCTTGATAAAAAAAAAACCGTTGCAGGTAAACTACCCCTTTCCCTCAACCGATCTTCACCAAAAACAATAGGTCGTGAGTACTCTACAAATCAGGGCTGTATGCAAAAAATTATTTGATTCTGTTTGAATTTGCGGCAGTTATCGTTTGCCATAGAAAAAAAATCTACACACAGACAGACACACTTTTAGGAAAACGACTTTTTTTCATGTTTTGAGTGTAGTACAATCAGAATCTGCAATAATCTCGAACACGATTTTTGTTGCCATCACCATACTTCCATTCCTTAAGGAATATGGAAGTAAAAACTGTGTATTGTTAACTCACAATCTATATATTAATACGTGAAGAGAAAATTTTGTACCCCTTTTTAAGCATATTGCGCGCACGGAGGAGTGTGAGATTTGGCATAGTTAAACTTTATATGGAGAAGGAGTGCAGAAAGCTAAAATTTATATAAAATATGTGTTGCAAATACATTAAATTAAATTAAATAAAACATTCATTTACACTTGAAAATTCATTTAAACTTTTTCAAACAATGGTAATTGTTAAAAATAAAATAATTTTGTTGCCAGGCAACAATAGTCTGTGGAGTGTATGTCAAGGCAAAAAAGCGTTTATTTTATATTTTGTATATTAGATATCTGTGTTTTATATATTAATGTGCAGTTGAAAGTGAAATACAGCTTGCTTAATACTGACAGATTGACTGAGTGAGCTGTGAATTTTGTGTGATTTCAAATGTTCCTTTTTCAATAGTCTGTGGAGTGTATGTCAAGGCAAAAAAGTGTTTATTTTATATTTTGTATATTAGATATCTGTGTTTTATATATTAATGTGCAGTTGAAAGTGAAATACAGCTTGCTTAATATACACCTGTTGCAAAAGGAAAATTTTGTAGCAGCAATTTGAATTGACTTACTCTCGCCTAATTATTATTGGTGGTTTCAAAAAATTGAGTACATTTTATTATTTTTAAATTAAACCCTGTCTAATCTTAGTTTCAGTAATTTCATTACATGTTTTTTTTACATTCAGATATTCGCACCTACTTCCATTATGCCTCGACATAGAACATTGACAGGTCGGAGTGAGAGACAAAGAAGAAGGAATATATATTCGCGTGAAAGTCAAAATGATAATAGACCAAATGCAAATTTAAATAGTATAAATAGTATAACATTGATGGGTCGGAGTGAGAGACAAAGAAGAAGGAATATATATTCGCGTGAAAGTCAAAATGATAATAGACCAAATGCAAATTTAAATAGTGTAAATAGTATACAAAATGATGAAATTATTTTGAGGGATACATTTAAATGTGCACTGAATTCACCTTATGACTGCATTCACTTCATGTTGTCATAAGGGTAAAGCAATATTACCGGCCTTAAGTCAAAATGAATACTTTAAATTATTGTATGATGGACTTACTTCAAATGAGCCTTCAATAAAAAGAAAGTCAACAAATTGTTTGGAAACATTCGTAAATACAATTCATCATTTGCTATGGTTAGCTCAGAAGCTAAAATTTCGGATACAGTTACGCGTGGAGTGTATCATTTTAAAATACATGATGTTTTTTATCACAGATCAGGTCCAATGACTGCTGGATATGGTCGCTCTCCATGTTATGCGCAATTATATTTTTATGATGTTGACACTGCTGTCAATTATAGATTACGTGAACACTATAATCAAACATGCAATAACAATATAATGCGCGAAATCTCTCTTGAATTGGAACGCATTAATCCTTTCGTTCGGTCATTCATTGCAATGAAAGATCATTGTCAGAGAGTTGAAAATCAAAATAAAGAAATTTGTATGCTCATTAAAGTAAATCGTGATTTAGATCTACGCCGTTATAATGATGCAGTTCAAACTGATGTAGCAGTAATATTTAGTACAGTTGATGGTGAGCCACCCTTTGAACGAAATATGGTTTCGTTTTCAAAAGTTAATGGTACCATTAAAAATATCTCTGTTTTGGATTCATCATTGGACCCTTTAACGTATCCATTACTTTTTCCAAATGGTGATACTGGGTGGCATATCAATATTTCTCATAATATACCAACTACATCTAATTTAAGAGCGCCCAGAAATAAATTAACCATGCTTCAGTATGCAGCCTATCGACTTGCAATTAGAGAAGATTTTAGCATGTTGCACCATTCACAAAAATTATTTCTGCAGTGGATAGTTGATATGTATGTGAGAATAGAAGGCACAAGGTTACATTTCATTCGACAAAATCAAACAAGTCTTAGGTCTGAAGTTTACAACAATTTAACAGATTATTTAGAATTGAACCCCAATGCCAATAATGTTGGCCGTAGAGTAATTTTACCATCTTCATTCAATGGATCTCCAAGAAATATGTATCAGAAATATTTAGATGCAATGTTAATTGTACAACATTTCGGAAAGCCTTCTTTGTTTATTACAATGACTTGCAATCCAAGTTGGCCTGAAATAGTAAGCAATATTGGTGTAGGTGAGTCAGCTAATTTTCGACCTGATATTGTTGTGCGTGTATTCAAGTCTAAACTGAAAGCATTAATTGAGCTCCTTACACTAAAAAAAATCTTCGGTAAAGTTGAAGCACTCATTTATACAATTGAGTTTCAAAAGAGAGGATTGCCTCATGCTCACATTTTACTCTCTTTAAATGAGCAAGATAAAATTGTTAACGCTACCGATATTGATGAAGTTGTATCTGCGGAGATTCCTAACATTCAAACACATCCTACATTACATGAATATGTTGTAAAACACATGATGCATGGTCAATGCGGTGTACTTAATGCAAATTCTGTATGTATGAGAGATGGAAAATGCACAAAAGATTATCCAAAACGATTTAATGAATTTACATATGAATCGTTAAATGGATATCCATTATACAGAAGGCGTGATAATGGTATTAATGCTGAAGTTCGCGGTAGTTGCCTCGACAATCGTTATGTTGTACCATACAATCCGTATTTACTTGCCAAATTTAATTGCCATATAAATGTTGAAGTATGCACTACAGTTAAAAGTGTTAAATACATTTATAAATACGTGTATAAAGGCTATGACAGTGCATCTGTTGAATTAGGTTCAGAGAGAAATGAACCAGGTCAAGAAATACAAATTGATGAAGTTAAAAATTTTTTAAATGGCCGTTGTGTCGGATCAACTGAAGCTGTATGGCGCATCTATGAATTACCAATGCATTTTCAATCACATGTCATCGTTAGACTTGACATTCATTTACCGCGTAGACAGAATGTTTACTTTCGAGAAGGGCAAGAACGTCAAGCAATTGAAAATGCAAGACAAACAAAATTATTAGCATTTTTGAATTGAATCGATCAGATCCATCAGCGCATGAATATAAGTATATTGAAATTCCTTTGCATTATGTGTGGGAAGATTCCCGAAAAAAATGGAAGAAGAGAAGGCGCGGAGGTGATAAAATCATTACACGCATATATGTAGTATCACCAAAAGACATCGAACTTTTCTATTTACGATTGCTTTTATTACATGTCTGTGGTCCAAAATCATTTGAGGATGTTAGAACATACAATGGAATTATACACACTTCTTTTGTTGAAGCGTGCCATGCTCGTGGCATTGCTTCAAATGATAATGAATGGCGCGAATGTTTAAATGAAGCAAAAGAATTACATTCACCAAAACAAATGCAAAATTTATTTGGTTACATTTGTGCATTAAATGTGCCAGCCAATGCATTGGCGTTATGGAATGAATTTAAAGTATATCTTAGTGAAGATTTTTTGAGAGATTACAACGAACAAGTATCCTTTAATACAGCTCTATTGGAAATTGAAGATATTTTGAATGTTCATAATTTGTCATGTCAAGAACTTGGTTTACCAGTTCCCATGTATTCGCAGAGAACAGACAAAGCAAATGCTATTGATCCAATAGAACAAGAGTTTCTGTTTTCTGAGCATTATGAAACTGCAAATATTGAACAGCGTGATCTAATTGATCGTGTGATTCATGAAGTTTTGCATCATGATACTGGATCTAATGTTTTTTGTTTAACCGCTCATGCAGGTTGTGGAAAAACATTCACACAAACAGCAATCATTCACAAATTAAATTCGCTTAATCTTAGTTGCATTGCAACAGCGTTCAGTGGCATAGCTTCAACTCTATTACTTGGAGGTAGAACTTTACACAATGTGTTTAAATTGCCTATACCCATTTTGGAAAATTCTGTAGCGAATATTACCACAAATAGTAGCTATGGACGTTACATAAATTCATCATCATTGATAATTATTGATGAAATTTCTATGTGCCCACTGCAAGTGTTGAAAATCATAGATAGATTATTGCAGGATCTATGCGATGAAAATGATAAACATAAACCATTTGGAGGGAAAACGATACTTCTGTGCGGTGATTTTCTGCAAATCTTACCAGTTGTCCCACATGGATCACGTGCAACTTTAATTGAAAATTGTGTCACGAGTTGGCATAAATTTGTTTATTTTCATAAAGTAACGTTTACTCAAAATATGAGAGCCTTACCAAGTGAAATAGAATTTGTCGAATTCTTGAAAAAAATTTTTAATGATGAAGCCCCACAATTCCCTCAGTTTGGTGAAAATATTATTGAAATACCTCAGCAATTAATAGGAGATGAAAATAATATTATTAATGAGGTGTATGGAAATATTTCCGAAAACATACTCTCAGATAACATATTGAAATCAGTTATTTTAGCACCTAAAAATGATGATTGTACTTTTATTAATACTGATATACTTAATCGAATACCAGGTGAACAGAAAACATATCATAGCTACGATAAAATAATTTGTGATGATGACAATGAAATCAATAACTATCCAGTAGAGTTTTTGAATTCTTTGACTATTAGTGGTTTGCCACCACATAAGTTAGTATTGAAAGTTAATTGCATCGTTTTACTGACTAGAAACTTAAATTTTAACTGGAACCGCACGCAATAAGAGAATTGTGATTCCACGTATAAATTTAACATATTCCGGTACTGTTTTACCATTTAACTCTCAAAGAACTCAATTTCCAATTATACCTGCATTTGCGATGACAATAAATAAGTCTCAAGGACAAACCTTCAAAAAAATTGGAATTTTATTGAGGCAGCCAGTTTTTACACATGGTCAATTGTACATCGCAGCAAGTAGAGTTCGATCATTCGATGGTTTGAGATTTTATATTTCCGAATATAATGGCCAAGGGCATTTAGCAAATGAAAGAGTTTTTACAAAAAACATCGTTTACACAGAAGTTCTGAATCATTAAATTCACTTTCAAACTATTTTAAGTTCAATGGACAACATTTATTTTTTTAACCGCCCGGTTTTTTTGATTTAATGAAAAATATATGAAAAAATACGAGGCACGTATTTTTTATTTCATTTTTTATTGTGTATTAATTTTTTATTTAAATTTTATATAATTCGAAAAAGGTAGGCAATATAACTGTGTAGCCTTGGCGAAACCTGGTCAGTATGGCAATAAAAAAAACCCAAGGAAATGTCAAAAAACGCGTTATTGCTTTTTAAATATGGCTTAGCCAAGCTAAACCTCATTTTTCCTATCTTTCATATTTTTCAAATAACTCGAAAATTAATGCATAGAAAAAAAAATTAAAAAATTATATAAGCTTTGTAGCAGATAATCTTCAAACTGTTTTCGAATTTTGTACCTTACCAAAAATGAAATGTAATCCACTGGAATTGAAAACAATGTATCTTATACTTCTATGAATGTCAAGTCTCATTTTTATTAGCGTTTATTTGATTCAATAATAACATGAAAAAATTAAAACTGATAATGAATTATATCAAAAAATAAATACGAATACAAGCTGTAATTGTGTTTTTTTTTCAACTGTTACTAACATTAAATTTTAAATTTCATAGGTATTGCAGGGAATTAAGGCAAACAACACATGCTAATGACGTATTTGTACACGCTCGCAGCTGACGTAATAGAACAAAATTCAAAAAAATTATATGCAATGATTATAGAGGTATACTCTTTGACAAAAGAACCTCAATAACGTTCAAACTTAAAAATTTAATGAATTACGGTTGAATTTCGACCACTAGGCGACCACTAGTATATATAATTACTCATTAACAGAGTTTAATTTGAGAGTACGTCTGTCAAAATTGTTCAGTGGTTAATATTTTGTGTATAGTTATATCTTGATTTTTGTGTGTTCAAAATTATTGTTTGTTCAAAATGAAATATGTTGATTTCATGGGTTTAAAATTTGGGGGGCTAGAGCCTGTTCAGCCTTCCTTTAAATACGCGCCCGTATGTAGAACACTACTTGTTACCCACTAGTTTAGTGGCTCTCATTAAGCACTTCTGAGTGATTTAGTCAAACATTAAATAAGACTGAAAGCCACATGATACAATGTTGTGTAATTCAAACCTGATGATGTAATTGAAATGTTCATAGTATAGGTCTTTTAGTCAGTTCGATGACATGGCAAATACTTGAAAATGCTTATTTGACAGTCAGTAGACTAGTGGATTGCAACATAGAAATTGCAATATGTGTGGTGTCCTACATAGAGAATTACAATGTACTAAGAAAAGTTAATTATACCATATAATTAATTAATTTTACCTTTTAATTATATATTTAATATTTTTTCTCACAACCAGTGACAAAAAAACCTGTTAGTTCTGATTGAGCCATCAGATTGGAGCATAGGATTTCGTCTTGCAACAAAGTTTTGAAATAAGTTTATTGAATATGGTTTCAAAGTGTTTATTTAATTTGTTTTAGCCAACACAGTTCTGGGATATGAAGATTAGTATACCTAATTTTTTTAAACAGTGTTGGATAAGCAGCAAACAACATAATATAAATGTATATATTAATTGGATTGTATCATCAGTATGTTGTAATCTTGTATTTTTGTTTGAATGTGGCCATTATCAGGGTTTCTCTTTACTTGTCTTCCATTTCATTGAGTGACATCTTCAACTTACTTGCTTTTATCTTTTGTTTAAATTTTGTCCGGTTTTCTTTGGGTTAATTCTGTGAATTATGGAGCATTGCAGAAAATGTTTATCTTTTCATGAGAGAATAAGTTTTAAAATTTTAGTTTAATCCACTGCAATAAAGCCTTAAATTGTCACCAGGCATTGCTGTTTTCCACTCATAGTTGTCCAGATTCACAGTATTTTCATATCTATTTACCTGTTCACAAGAAAACAATTTTTATAGTGTCATCAGTTCAAACTACTGAAAATGTTTGAATACACTTTGTTGACAGCTTTGAAACGTTATAATGCTCAGTCATTTTGCTCTTACAGATAGCGAGACAAACTGAATCAAATGTAGTGGCATACCCAGAAATTTTGTACAATTTCCTCGTGCCCAGGGCGAGAGAAGAGCATCATGTGCCTGATATATTGGGCAGTACATAAAATTTTACTTCATGTAGTGTATGAATATAACAGTTTGATCTGGGACCTATTTTTGTTACAAAATCAGTAAAATCTGGAGGAGTTGATGGAGTTTACAGAACTCTACTGCCCTGCTAAGGAAAAATGCTGTAGGCCTACCTGCAAAAATTTACGTTTTGAGTTTTGAGTTGTTCCTGATCGTGGGAAATTCACTGGGCTAATATAAATATGTAACTGTAACCATTTCTGAGATATAAATGTGGCATTTGTGATGTCTGCTCCCAAAGAGCTGTAAAGCTGGTTTTGTCAGTTCAGGTTTTGCAGATACTGCACTTTTCTTCACCACAGCAGTGTAATGGGGTCAAGTATATTAGTTTATGAAATTTACTCTAAAAGTGATAAATGAAGATATGCATGTAAATAAAAGAACATAAGCTCTCACAGCCAATGTCAGTATTGTTAAAAGTGATGTAATATGAGATATTGTGTAATACATCTTATAAATTTAATATGTATTTGTTTAAATATAAATTACAGTTTCTCATATTTATTGATTTATACTACTACAGAATAATGTATGTTACAGAATACTTTTGCATGAAGTAGATGTTATTGCATGTACAAGCTGTTAGAGTAAAAGAAAGTTTGACAATTGGTTGCACCAAATTTTTCATTCTCTTTATCCAGTACAAAATTCTAGCTGAAAGTATTTGACTGGAAATAGAACTTTGGGGAGGGGGGGGGCATTTAAATCCAAGAGTAGCATTATAGAATATGCCAAATATGTACGTATAATGATGATACTTAAACAGTTCATGCATAGTCATATTTAGATGATCTTTCAAGGTTTTAAGAAAATTAGTCTACCAGAAGTACTTTATACTAAGGCTTCATTTTTATTAATTGTGCCTTTTCTAAAAGGAATGTGTCTATTTATTAAAGAGCACTGTAATTGATAAATTCAAAATTTTGGGGGGCAATTCCTTTGTATAAAAAACTGATATAAGCAACCTGTCAAATTATAAGTATAGCTAGCTGCATAAACAAGCCTGATAAAATACATATGGATTTCTTTATTTATTTTAATTTACCTTTTTGTATGGGTTCCACAATATGCAGGAAAAAACTGCATCGCTAGAAGACTATCAGTATTGGTATTATTGGAGAGAAGCAATCTTGTGAAGTGTACACAAGTAGTTCTGTTGACTTTGAACAAGAGGGCCTACAATGTTAGAAGCAGCAAGCATTTATAATTATACTCAGGATATTAACTTTAGTGGAACAGTTCGGTATTCCACATTTTGCAGTTTAATATTTACTTCGACATTCAAAATACACTGTTGACTTGATTAGGCTTACCTCTAAAGAATAATGATCTGTGATACTGGTGGAAGAGTCCTCTGTTATTTTCATCATATTACAGTCTATTCCTTCCAACCTTCTTCTACACAAAACAGCCACATTTGCCTGATGTTTCATTGTTGATTCGTAGTCAGTCACATTGTTATGGCCGAGTTGCCACGAGTGTGTTGTGGATTTAGTAGGTGTGGAATGGTTTAATTACTACAACTGACTTTAAGAACATTTATGTGATTATCTTGTTTAAACTTTGTCAATAAGATTTGACTTCTGACACGCTGTTCTTATTGTTGGTAGCTTACTTACAATGAAGGACTTAGCAAGTGGTATAGGTGGAGAACATATTTTAATAAGCACACACGCATCTAACTCACGTTAAGAGCTCAGAGAAGTGGCAAACTGACAGACTCTATGTCAAGACAAGCAAAATAAGCAAATGTGTACAGCTCTCACTGTTGACAGTTTTATAGAATTTGGTTACTATGGGACTACACCCAAGATACAAGGTTTGGATTGGTTCACTTAGATCATAAAGGGTCAATTAAAAGGAAGGTCATAATTCAAGGTATTCTGATGTAAGAGGATTTTTGTGAGTTTTCCTTCTCATAGACTCAAGAGCTAATCTGGAACACGGAAAGTGATGTTTTTTGTGGTTTTGTAAACTGACCTTAATCACAGCCACAGAGAAACTAATTTAAACTAAAATCATGTGAATAGATAAGGAAAAGAATTAGTTCACATAAATTAAACAAACAGTAAAAATTCATGCCACATTATAGTATCTTTTATTCAAAGTTAAGGTGTAAGTGTTTTCAAACTACAGCTTGAGACAAAGATAAGACCTGCTCACTGATTTCTTTGAATTCATTAACATACCCCGGAGATCAGAGAAGTGACCAGTCTACTACACTACAATTTGATTGACAACTTCAAGGAACAAATAGTAAGGCAGTGTCCACCCAGTGCGACACTGAAACAAGATACTATTGAAATTTGTGTACTAATTTTACTTCCATATTCCTTAAGGAAATGGAAGTATGGTGATGGCAAAAAAAATCATGTTCAAGATTATTGCAGATTCTGATTGTACTACACTCAAAACATGAAAAAATGTCGTTTTTCGAAAAGTGTCTGTGTGGGTGTCTGTCTGTCTGTCTTGTGTAGATTTTTTTTCTATGGCAAACGATAACTGCCGCAAATTCAAACAGAATCAAATAATTTTTTGCGTACAGCCCTGATTTGTAGAGTACTCACGACCTATTGTTTTTGGTGAAGATAGGTTGAGGGAAAGGGGTAGTTTACCTGCAACAGTTTTTTTTATCAAGGGAAATTTTTTTTTTTTGCAAACGATAGCCGCAAATTCAAACAGAATCAAATAATGTTTCGCATACAGCCCTGAATTGTAGAGTTCTCAAGACCTATTGTTTTTGGTGAAGATCGGTTAAGGAAAAGGGATAGTTTACCTGCAACGTTTTATGTTTTAACAAGGGTATTTTCTATGGCAAACGATAACAGCCGCAAATTCAAACAGAATCAAATAATTTTTTGCATACGTCCCTGAATTGTAGAGATCTCAAGGACTTTCGATTTTGGTGAAGATCGGCTAAGGGGAAGGGGTAGTTTACCTGCAACCTTTTACGTTTTAACAACAGTAAAGTACTTGAAAATTCATTTAAACTTTTTCAAACAATGGTAATTGTTAAAAATAAAATAATTTTGTTGCCAGGCAATAAAATTATAATTTTTTCATTTTAATGTAAATTATGTATGAGTTAATATACATGTATAAAATAATATATCGTTCGTGGCAGGTAAGCATATCTCAGTTATGTAATGTTTACGTTTCCATTTTATTATTATGACTACAGCAATAAAAAAGGCAGGGAAGACACACACACACACACACAATTCGTGTTATTTCTGGCCTCACTCATGTTTATTTTCTTACATTTGCACGCTTTTTAAATGGAAAGTGCCAAAACCCACACCAACATAACGCGTGCAAGCCGAAAAAATGGACATCAATTTGCTTCCTGTGGATCGCTGGGCAGTGTAACTGCACGTGTTTACAGAGGAACGATTCATAGACAGACTTTTCGTCTTTAGGGAATGAACCCTCTGCAAGATGCTGAGGGTCCATGAGTGACTTCGGAGCACTCCTTCTTTTTCGCGTGTTTGTTCTGTAAAACATACACTGTAGATTCGCAGCTTTACTCTAAGCAACGCTCAATAGGAAATGTTGAAAATTTTTGTCCACGGTGTACCCTCATTCACACTAAACCTGCTCTGATGTTTTAATTACGGACATCATAATGTTAAAACTTTGGAAACTTGAGCACTACTTAATGGAGATCAATCATTAACTTATACAAGCCATTAATTTTATGCATATTTTTTATATATATGTGTACAACGTTATCGGCAACAAAGAATTAGTTTTTGTTAAAATTCCTTCCCGGGATATTTGGCCGTAGTCCAATGTTTTCTACAAAACCAGATGTTTCGGCAATGCCATCGACTTCCATCATCAGTGAAAATCGAGTGCGATAATGTGAGGTGGTATACGTTAGTGACCACAGTAGTGTGGTTAAGGCTGAAGCAGTAAGTAGAAAGAAGTAGTTTCTATGGTAATATTTCATTTCGATAATGATTTTAAATATAAATCTTAGAATATGGAAGTCATGTATGGTTCTCCATACCGATATTTTATTATTCAGTAATCTTAATGATAATTGTCATAATATTATCCTGCTTTACTGGCTGTAGCAGGTCAACCTCAGTTTTCATGCATGCATACAGTGTTTAATATTTTTTTGTATATCTTCCTTATTATACTGATCTAATAAAGATTGTATTGTTAAAGATATCTAATTAGATACTGGTATGTAAGATATGTAAATTGCCTCTTTTTATTTGTTTATAGTGAAATACTGTCTTTTTTTAATGTTATTTGTTGATCACTTATGATGTGGCTCACTGGTAAGTTCCTGAGTTTAATTGTGACCCTCAGGCTCTTTTATGTTGGAAACCATTATAGTAGTGATAAATAGGGAACTGAAATAATTTTTTGAATGTTGAGAAAATATTTCCATGATTTATTAATTACCTTTCACTTAATTACTGTCACACGCTTGAGTCTACATAAGAATTTGAAATGCATATTAGTTCTGGTATCCAAGTCACGTATGAACAGTAAATTATTATAAATAAATCACCTTATATCCGTCGTGTGACTTCGTTACGTCGATTAAAATGACGCGTTTCGGAACATCTGTTCCATCATCAGATAAAATCGCTCTATTGAGGTCGTTAAACGTTAAAAACACATGTTACACATAATTGTCCACTACGTAATTCACTTGCTTCTTAAATGGTGCGCACCACGACGAAGCCGATCGGACACTGAACTATTATCTGAGTGATTACGCCTAAGCAGGTTCAAAGCTGTATCGTATAGCGGGTTGGATTTAAAATTTAAGTGGTCATTCAATATGAAGTCTCGGCTGTTTATGTTATTATATGCTTTGTATATTTCGAACTCCTCTATTGCGTCCATGTAACGGCCTTTGTTGCACACATGTAGGGGTATTAAATTAGATTTAAAATCAGTATAATTATGATTGTGTAAGATTAAGTGGCGGGCAAAGTTGGACTTGATATTATTTAACAAAGTGAGATTATTTAGGTGACGTTTTGGTGTGTGTTCCTTAAATCGTTTGAGGAAACCTCTCCCCGTTTGACCAATGTAAAAACTGTTGCAGTCGTTACATGATAATTTATATATGCCGGATTTCTTTTCTAAAGGTATGGGTTTTCTATGACGTAGTATTTTTAATAGGCTATTGTTTGTTTTGAAGGTAGCAGTAATATTCAATTTATTAAATGTGGAGGTTAGAATCTTTGGCATTATATTTGTGTATGCGGTAGAAATAAAAGTTATTTTTGTATCCTTATCTATTGGGGGCTTGGATTTTCGAATTTTATGTTTCTTGATGAGATTATCAATCAACGTGTTTTGGTAACCATTAGCTAAAGCTATATGTTTAATGGTATTCACCTCCTCACGGTAATCATCATCACTGAGAGGTACTGCCAACAATCTGCGGATAAAGTAATTATAAGCTGCCAACTTTTGCGAAAATGGATGATAAGAGTCAGCATGTATTGTCACATCAGTGATAGTCGATTTTCTATAAATATTAAATTTCAATTTATTTACGTGTTTAGTGACAGACAGATCTAAAAAATTCAAATTATTATCCACTTCAGTTTCCAACGTGAATTGAATGTTTTTATTAATATTATTCATATAATGTTTTAGGTTTTCGATCTGTCGTACAGTACCATTGAAAATTAGAAAGGTATCGTCTACATAACGTGCATAAAATATTATATCATTTTTGTATTTGTTATGTGAGAGCAAATGAGAGTTTTCATAAAAATTCAAGTAAACGTCAGCCAATAGACCAGAGAGAGGTGAACCCATGGCCAATCCATCGTCCTGAATGAAAAATTGGTTATTGAAAGCAAAGTAATTTTGTTCTAAGATAGTTTCAAGTAAACCAATTAACTCGTTTATCGTCTGTATATTTAATTTATTATTCTCTAATAAATTTTCTTTTAAGATATTTAGTGTTTCTTTTACTGGTATGTTGGTATACAAATTTACTATATCAAACGATGCTAACTTATAATTTGGTAGTATATCAACATTTTTACATTTATTAATCAAATCCGTGTTGTTTGTGACACTATGATTGTTCTTTAAATTTATGTTTTCTTTGATTACTTTGACGAGTTTTTTAGCTGTTTTGTATGCGGGCGCTGTGGTACAATTAACGAGTGGTCTGACCGGTATGTCGTGTTTATGAATTTTGGGTAGGCCAGTGAGTTCGGGAGCTTTAGCATTAATAGGCTTCAGGAAGCGACGTGTGCATTCGCTAAACAAATTTACGCAATTATTGATTTTGTTATTCAATGTCTTGACATACATATCAGTAGGATCAGATTTCAAGGTTCTAATATTATTGTTTGAAATAAAGTCGTTTACTTTCGTTTTATACACGTCAAAGTCCATGACAACAAGAGTATTCCCCTTATCTGCCTTAGTAATTAGAGCATTATTATCAACTAATTTAGCTTTTATTTGTTTCAATAACTTAAACTCGTTGGAAAATCTTATATGTTTCTGTAAACCATGAGGTGAACGGTTGTCAAAATTATGGTGTTTTTTAATACAGACGATAAACGAGTTAATTGGTTTACTTGAAACTATCTTAGAACAAAATTACTTTGCTTTCAATAACCAATTTTTCATTCAGGACGATGGATTGGCCATGGGTTCACCTCTCTCTGGTCTATTGGCTGACGTTTACTTGAATTTTTATGAAAACTCTCATTTGCTCTCACATAACAAATACAAAAATGATATAATATTTTATGCACGTTATGTAGACGATACCTTTCTAATTTTCAATGGTACTGTACTACAGATCGAAAACCTAAAACATTATATGAATAATATTAATAAAAACATTCAATTCACGTTGGAAACTGAAGTGGATAATAATTTGAATTTTTTAGATTTGTCTGTCACTAAACACGTAAATAAATTGAAATTTAATATTTATAGAAAATCGACTATCACTGATGTGACAATACATGCTGACTCTTATCATCCATTTTCGCAAAAGTTGGCAGCTTATAATTACTTTATCCGCAGATTGTTGGCAGTACCTCTCAGTGATGATGATTACCGTGAGGAGGTGAATACCATTAAACATATAGCTTTAGCTAATGGTTACCAAAACACGTTGATTGATAATCTCATCAAGAAACATAAAATTCGAAAATCCAAGCCCCCAATAGATAAGGATACAAAAATAACTTTTATTTCTACCGCATACACAAATATAATGCCAAAGATTCTAACCTCCACATTTAATAAATTGAATATTACTGCTACCTTCAAAACAAACAATAGCCTATTAAAAATACTACGTCATAGAAAACCCATACCTTTAGAAAAGAAATCCGGCATATATAAATTATCATGTAACGACTGCAACAGTTTTTACATTGGTCAAACGGGGAGAGGTTTCCTCAAACGATTTAAGGAACACACACCAAAACGTCACCTAAATAATCTCACTTTGTTAAATAATATCAAGTCCAACTTTGCCCGCCACTTAATCTTACACAATCATAATTATACTGATTTTAAATCTAATTTAATACCCCTACATGTGTGCAACAAAGGCCGTTACATGGACGCAATAGAGGAGTTCGAAATATACAAAGCATATAATAACATAAACAGCCGAGACTTCATATTGAATGACCACTTAAATTTTAAATCCAACCCGCTATACGATACAGCTTTGAACCTGCTTAGGCGTAATCACTCAGATAATAGTTCAGTGTCCGATCGGCTTCATCGTGGTGCGCACCATTTAAGAAGCAAGTGAATTACGTAGTGGACAATTATGTGTAACATGTGTTTTTAACGTTTAACGACCTCAATAGAGCGATTTTATCTGATGATGGAACAGATGTTCCGAAACGCGTCATTTTAATCGACGTAACGAAGTCACACGACGGATATAAGGTGATTTATTTATAATAATTTACTATAAGAATTTGGATTTTATAAGTGTATCTAAGTAATGCCAGAAATTGCTTGTACCAAATGATTGCTAATACTTCGAATGTAACTCACTTGGAATCATAACAATTTGTTAGTTGTAGTGACAATTATCAAATTGAAAACTTTGAAGAGAACAAGATAAGTTTTTTTTTGGGGGGGGGGGTTTCTTACTTTCTGCCTTCTTACACACATCATGTATTTTCGTGTGCACATAATTTTTTTTAGTATCTACACATTACTCTGTAGTGTGTAGTGAAAACAGTACCGGTAGCTGACAATACTGTTAAGTTTCGACAGCTCACTTCTTTTGCTTTTAAGTGCACAATTGTACATTCAAAATTCAGTATAGACAAATTATTATATGTAATATTTCGTAAATGTAATTTAAACAGTTTTGGTAATTGTAACATATGTTTCCCATATTTTCAATAAAAATGAATGTGCAGTTTTCTAAATTAAAATAAGTTGATGCTGTTTAAAAACATGGGTATGGACTGTGAAAAACTTAGTAATAATTATAATTTATATAGTGTGTTTATAATATAATGGACAATGAATGGATCAGCATGTTTTAGATTGGGAATGGAGAGACAGCTCAGATTGTAGAGCAGCTCTGTGGTACAGATGTGTATACATATAATGAGTTTTATGGAGATGTAATTAAAAAATACCTTACAGCAGTTTGAAGCAAAAAACTTATCGTATATATGACAGTCTATAGGTATAGGTAAATTACAATATAAACCAGTTTTATATTAAATCAGTTACATTAATCCAATGTACACTTAATTCAATAATTCTTCACAAACACAATAATCTGATATACGCTAATTACAGTATGTTTATAATAATTAAAGAATTTCATTAAATGTCATCAGTTTTTGATCATTTTAACTTTCCTGACAAAGAACAGCCCAAAACTTAATCTCCAATTGTCAGGTAAAAACAACAAGTATAGTGAAAAAATATTTTATTGTATACAAAAGTTAAATACATATATATTACTTTTCCACATAGTCGTCACCCGCATTCAGGCACTTGTCATATTGAGGCACAAGCTAGTGCAGTTTCTAGTGCAAACTCTACTACCAAAGTACCCCCAGTAGTTGATGCCATCGTCAGAGGTTTCAGAATGTATAGCCAGGCCATCATCTTGATGTAAAATGGTAGTCACTTGGAGCTATCCCATGTCTTTTGTTTTGTATCGATCTCTGAAGCTTGCTAAGTTATTGTAGTCCATGGTTCAATGAATTCTTCAGCAAAATTCCTAAAATACCGTAACCAGAATTTTTCATTCTGATAGTGTTTGAATTTTTTGAATCGGTTTAGTTGACTGTACCTTATTCTCTACAGTCACAAACTTTAACCATGACTCATTCCCATAATTTTTTTGAGCTACAGGTCCACATCTTTATAAAATTATGGCCATTCTTTGATTTTTGTGAATGTCACTCAGTTCTTTTGGTATCTACTGTTCACAGGATTTGTGAAAATCTAGTTTTTGTGTAATAATTATATGTAGAGTTCATTTGAAATTCTATAAATTCATATGAAAGTTCAGTAATTGTGAAACGATGTTTGTCATGTACACCTCACTTGACTTTTTGAATGAGTTCATCAGTCACAATTACATGGATAAGAAATTTTGTTGTATTATGTTCTGTTGCTTTATTTCATTTTCTGAATCATTGTGACACTGTCTGCTCTTTAAGCCTGTTTATCCTGAAATGGTAACTTTCTCTAATATAAATGGCATACTTTGGTTTTGTTTTGACTTTGAGAATCTTTCTTCATTGCCAGAAAATATTCTTTAGTCTTGTAATATTCAAATCTAGAAACTAAAACCTACAGCAATTTAACAGTGCCACTAGCAAATGGGTCACTGAGATTACTACACACTTAAAGTGTTGCTACGTGTTCATATAAAAATAAAACAAGTAATAGTAATGGAAAATATAGGGCAACTGGAAAAAACTGTGGACTAACATTTTTCAAAAAAGGCTTCTGCATTATGTGGAACTGATTGAAAACAGATTGTACTTACTTAAGTACAGCGCATCAGTAAATATGTTAATGGATAAAAAACTCAAGGCTGGAGTCAGATTATCAACAGTTAATGATTGTTTCAACATGTTACTTGATAAAAGTGTCAAGTGTTTTTAATAGATTTCATTAGAAAAATATGTTTTGAACTGATTGATTTTGTTTTCTATGAACAAATCTACAACTGAATTATATCTTTAAAGCCAATAAAATTGTATACGTGTTTAGCAATATGTTACACTGTAATTGGTGTTATTATCAACAGCAGATTCAAGTGTTTTGCTAAAATATAATCAGTAAAAAAAATGTATTATTAAATGTAGAAATAGTGCTCTTAAGTGAAGAAAATTTACACTTTTGTTTTGATTAATTTTTTGACCACAGAATATCGATTAATAAATAATTATTTATAACAAGAGTACGTAGATACTTAGGATTTCTTGAAAATCTGTTCATTATGTTTGTACATTAAATTTATAATTGTAAACAACTGGTTATTATACTTACAATCTTCGTATATATAATTGTTCTTTTGGACAATTTAAAACTGTGTGAAATAAAAATTAGGGTTTCTAACAAACTGTCACCTGCTGTTAATAATAATTCCAGTATACAGTCTTGTTTTAATCAGTTGACATCATATGGAAGATCTAATGCTAATCTTGTTCATTTTTATACCTGATTTCTTTATAAGAATGTAAAATATAAGTTAGAGTACGTACTGTGATTTGTTTTGTTATTCGTCTTCCGATTTTTTGATCCAGTTATTTATATTAAAAAAGTACTCTCTGCAAATCATGAGATTATCTAGTCCCCAAATACGAAAATTTATTTATTCTTGTAAAAAGTATTATAATTTTTTCAATATTAAAATAAACATTAAAAAAAGTGTACTGATAATGAACACATCAATGTCCTTAAGCAGAACTGAGCATTCATACATAAATACTGAAGTGTAGTTGCTAGGAACAGACAGTTTCTGGCTCTGTTAGCAATTTGATGACATTACAAAAGTTTGGATATACAGAAAGTTACTATGTAACGTATCTCTTATGTAAATTTAAAAATCGTGTGTTATTTAATATTAATCTCATGTTATTTATATGGATATATGAAAAATAAACTACAGGCTTGATGGAGCTTTATGAGGAATAAAATCAAAATATGTAATCAGGCACAGTAAATTTTTATTTACACATACACAAGTACTTACACTCATATTATAATATGTCTTGTATTATAATAGTCAATCTAGTGACAGCATCAGTCTCTGGTATTAGCGATTGTTGCAGGGACACACAGTTATCATCATCATGTTTAGTCTTACTAAACATTTTTTGCTATTTTACTATTACCCGTATACCTACATTACCCTTAGTCAACTATGTCCTAGTCAGTATGGATGTGTCGTGAATTTCACATAAATGTAAAACCGTCCAAAATGTGTTAAATATATTATTATGATTATAGTGCAATTACTACTGTTTGAAATTAAACAAAATGCTCAATGAGTAATTAGGTATTTTATTTTAAAGCATGAATAGATTTTCAAACTCACGGCATATAGCACATATAATAAAAAAATGTACGAACAATTAGTACAGATGGTTATTTTTATTTTTTAAATAACTCTACCAATTTATTAATGTTCAGTTGGTTGAAATTATTTTAAAAAGTTGTTGGGTAGAGCCACCATATTGTCAACACCAAACTCTTACTTTTGTAATAGCCGCCATCCAACACTGATGCTTACCTACTCTAGCATACCAACTAAAGTTTAATGATGATTATTTGTTTTATACTGTTTAGTTTTATGGTGTACTATTTGGAAATCAACACTGTGTGTTTGGATGTCACACAGTAACAATATACTGCTTAAATGTTCAGTTTTGTCACTAAGTTACACAGACCAGATACCAGTGCCCAAGTGTTGTGCTTACTATTCAGTAAAGGTTATCCCAATGTAATGTGTTTTAAAGTAATAATATTGCTCTTCACCCTGTATGTATTCCTCATATTGCTACTTAGATAATTAATTCTCACTCATCTTTCCTTTGTATGTTGTTAATTATAGTTTGCCTTGTAAATTGTTTCCTTTGTAGGTTGTGAATTACATTTTTCTTGTAAATTAATTATTTTCTCTGGCCACTATTATTATTCAATACTACTGTTCTTCTTTACCTTTAATTATTAGATTTACCACAAGTAATAATTATTCAATATTTATTTCACTAGTACTTGCTCACTATTTCACTCTTCTCCTTAGATATTCTCTGATCAAATGCTTAAACAAGAGTGAGTTGGCATCTTTTTCTAGAATATCCTATTATTGAAAACCAACTTATTCATATCACTTTGGCTTTGTTTCACACTATAATGTTTTTAAATTCTTATTTTTGTCTGTAACGTGACTTGTATGTTCACTACATAGTTTAAATATACTTATTTTTATATAATTTACACTATATTGACATTTTACACTCCTTTATACTTTATAAAATTTATTATAGTACCTGGCTTCACATAATGCTTGTGATTCCTTGATTATGTCCGTTTCTTACAAACTACTTCCACTTTTTATACATTATGATTGAGTTTTGCACTATTACGTGTGTGTGTGTGTGTGTGTGTGTGTGTGTGTGTGTGTGTGTGTGTGTGTGTGTGTGTGTGTGTGTGTGTGTGTGTGTGTGTGTGTGTGTGTGTGTGTGTGTGTGTGTGTGTGTGTGTGTTACATAAATTGGTTAATGTTACATTATTATTTTTATTTTAAATCACCATACCTTATACTTTACAATTTATACCTTATTTACCATACTGTATAATTATACTTTTATATTTTATACTTTAAGCAATTATACTTATACTATAAGTTGACATTTCACCCAGCCCAATATGGCTGAAAGCCTTCTTGCCTTTCTATAACTTAACTTTTACAAATGATATGAATATAATTAACCAAGAGCCATCTGAAACCAACATCAGCAACCAACCAGGACACAGATAACTCACAATATTTAAAAAAACAACCTGGCTGACAATGGGCAAACTGCTTGATATCTGAAAAATGTTCCAAGTAAGAAATAAATAAAACCTGGATTGTAAACTAACCATGATTATATCAAGTAATTCACTTATCAAGAAAAGAACTGTAGCAACAAGTCTGTTGCATATTTGCAAAAGGAGATATGTCCAAAAATAAAAATTGTTCAGGATATGCATAAAACTATCCTATTTATACTGAATAATACCAGGAAACATTTTGATTTAACAAATATAAAAAGCTGTCCAAAACTAAAGTGTAAATATTAAAAATCATGGATGAATAGTGTTTGGACTAATAACAAATTTAATATGGACTTATTCTCTTTTGCTGCCATTCATTAGATTTATCCTCTTTTGAAGTGGCATTGACGCATAGGTGAAGAATGTAACTACAGGTATATTATTTCATTTTTTATCATTTATTATAAGTTGAAAATAATTACAAAGCAGTTAAAATTAGATACATGTGCTTACAAATGGATCAAACATTTTTTGCAGATAATTTATTTAAACAATACATCACCTTCATAAACTTGCTCATTATAATGATATCCATTAACACCTTGTAATAAATCATTATTGTTTCATTTCCCATCAGTGACTGATGTATAGTAATGAAGATTTGGTAAATCTTAACAGTTGTGTCTGAAGTGCTTGAAATAAATTATTTATATCTATTTTCCATTTCTACTGTGATTGTGACTTGTGACTTATTACTATATATAAATTCAAAGTATTACCATATTTGCACAGGTTTCTGCAGTTCTAAATGTGCTATCATAATTTGTTTCCCACTAAACAATCACACTATTTTTTTTACTTTGTGTAGCAATTATATGCTTTGTGGGACCAAATTTGAAATTGTATTGTGCTTGTAGTTTCATAACAGTTTATACTGCTGTCTTCCAATCACAATTAGTGATTTGTAGTGGATTAGTTTTTTTTTTAAACTAAATGTGGGTGTATTGCATTTTAAAAAATCTATGCTGTGTAGTGGACATGACCCAATGTGGACAGCTGCCTAACACAATGTGGACATGACCCCTTTTTGCAGCATTACAAAGATTTTGTGTTTCAATTTAAAATTCTTCACTTTTTTTGAAAATGCATTCTGATGCATATATGAATGCAGAACAGTATGACTGAATAGTCACAAATTTTTTACTGACATCTCCTTTTGCAACATAATTGTTTGAATGTGTGTGTGTGTGTGTGTGTGTGTGTGCACGCTCACACGGTGCATGTATACATATAGTGCTGTCTTGTTTGAATGAATGCATTAGTAATATAATTCAAATACTCACTAGTATTTTATTGCAAATGTTCAGTTAGTATTTATTATACAATATTTTTTTTGGCATGACTCTTTCTCAGGACAAGAAACAAAATCTTTGTAATACAGCTACATAAAAGTCTTTTACTTCTAAAATCTAATGTATAAAATTGAATAAACAAAAAAAAAAATCTCAAGTCTACTAGTCCACAACAATAAAATTCCGTGTGGAGAACCATACATGACTTCCATGTTCAAAGATTTGTGTTTAAAATCATTTTCTAAATGAAATACTTCCATAGAAACTACTTCTTTCTAGTTCTTGCTTCAGCCTTAACCACAGTACTGTGATCACTAACGTATACCACCTCACATTAGCGCACTTGATTTTCACTGATGATGGCAGTGGCACTGCCGAAACGTCTGGTTTCTTAAAATTACTCTTGTTAAAACATAAAACATTGCAGGTATGATTGAGGCCATAAATAACGTGAATTGTGTGTGTGTGTGTGTGTGTGTGTGTGTGTGTGTGTGTGTGTGTGTGTGTGTGTGTGTGTGTGTGTGTGTGTGTGTGTGTGTGTGTCATGCCGGCCTTTTTATTGCGGTAATCACAATAATAAAACTTTGGAAAAGTAAACATTACATAATTGAGATATGCTTGCCTGCCAGGAACGATATATTTTCACTCGTACGTGATGTAAATTAAAATGAAAAATATAGAATTTCGTTAAAGTGAAATGAAATGTTTCCATAGAAACTACTTCTTTGTTGTCATGTTGTCATTAACGTATTACACATATAAAACTTATAAAATTTACTTCCTCCATCATCAACTACCATTTTAATTTATTAAAAAAATTACCCCCTCCCCCTTCAACTACCTTTTCATTTATAGATGTTTCATCTACCTTTCTACAGTGGATTATTATGACCTTCTTTTCAAGATAATTTATTTATCAACATTAAGCAATTTACTCTTGTTAAAACGTTGCTGGTAAACTACCCCTTTCCCTTAACCGATCTTCACCAAAAACAATAGGCCTTGAGTCCTCTACAATTCAGGGATATATGCAAAAAATTATTTGATTCTGTGTGAATTTGCGGCTGTTATCGTTTGCCATAGAAAAATATCGGTATGGAGAACCATACATGACTTCCATGTTCTAAGATTTATATTTAAAAGCATTTACGAAATGAAATGTTTCCATAGAAACTACTTCTTTCCACTTATTGCTTCAGCCTTAACCACAGTACTGTGGTCACTAATGTATACCACCTCACGTTATCGCACTCGATTTTCACTGATGATGGAAGTCGATGGCACTGCCGAAACGTCTGGTTTTGCAGAAAACATTGGTCTACGGCCAAACAGGACGGGAAGGAATTTTAACAACAAACTACTTCTTTGTTGCCGATAACGTAGTACATATATAAAAAAATGATCCCCTCCCCCTTCAACTATAATCTTTGTTTATAGAAAATTACCCCCACCCCATTCAACTAGCCTCTTCATTTATAGATATTTCATCTACGTTTCTACAGTGGATTATTAAGATCTTATTACCAGGAAACTTTATTTGTCAAAATTAAGTACTTTACTGTTGTTACAACAACAAATGTTTCAGGTAAACTACCCTTTCCCTGTAACCGATCTTCACGAAAATCAATAGGCCTTGAGTACTCTACAACTCAGGCACATATGTAAAAAATTATTTGATTCTGTTTGAATTTACGGCAGTTATTGTTCGTCATGAAAAATTTCTCTTGTTACAACATAAAATATTGCAGGTAAACTACCCCTTTCCCTTAACCGATCTTCAACAAAAACAATAGGTCTTGAGAACACTACAATTCAGGGCTGTATGCAAAAAATTATTTGATTATGTTTGAATTTACGGTAGTTATTGTTTTGCCATAGAAAATACCCTTGTTAAAACAAAAAACGTTGCAGGTAAACTACCCCTTTCCCTTAACCGATCTTCACCAAAAACAAAGGTCTTGAGAACTCTACAATTCAGCGCTGTATGCAAAACATTATTTGATTCTGTTTGAAATGCGGCTGTTATCGTTTGCTATAGAATAAAATTATCCTTGATTAAAAAAAAAAGTTGCAGGTAAACTACCCCATTCCCTTAACCGATCGTCACCAAAAACAACAGGTATTGAGTACTCTACATTTAAGGGCTGTATGCAAAAAAGTATTTGATTCTCTTTGAATTTATGGTAGTTATCGTTCGTCATAGAAAAAATTACCCTTGTTAAAACATACAACGTTGCAGGTAAACTACCCCTTTCCGTTAACCGATCTTCAACAAAATCAACAGACCTTGAGATCTGTATAATTCAAAAAGGTATGCAAAAGAGTAGTTGATTCTGTTTGAATGTACGGCAGTTATCGTTCGTCATAGAAAAAATTACCCTTGTTAAAACATAATATGTTGTTGGCAAACTACCCCATTCCCTTAACCGATCTTCACCAAAACCAACAGGCCTTGAGAACTCTACTCATCAGGGCTGTATGCAAAACATTATTTGATTCTGTTTGAATTTGCGGCTGTTATCGTTTGCCATAGGAAAAAATTACCCTAGATAAAAAAAAAGTTGCTGGTAAACTACCCCTTTCCCTTAACCGATCTTCACCAAAAACAATAGGTCCTGAGTAATCTACAAATCATTGCTGTATGCAAAAAATTATTTGATTCTGTTTGAATTTGCGGCTGTTATCGTTTGCCATAGAAAATACCCTTGTTAAAACATAAAACGTTGCATGTAAACTACCCCTTTCCCTTAACCGGTCTTCACCAAAAACAATAGGTCTTGAGAACTCTACAATTCAGAGCTGTATGCAAAAAATTATTTGATTCTGTTTGAATTTGCGGCTGTTATTGTTTGCCATAGAAAAATATCGGTATGGAGAACCATACATGACTTCCATGTTCTAAGATTTATATTTAAAATCATTTACGAAATGAAATGTTTCCATAGAAACTACTTCATTCTACTTACTGCTTCAGCCTTAACCACAGTACTGTGGTCACTAACGTATACCACCACACGTTATCGCACTCGATTTTCACTGATGATGGTAGTCGACGGCACTGCTGAAATGTCTGGTTTTGCAGAAAACATTGGACTACGGCCAAACAGACCGGGAAGGAATTTTAACAACAAACTACTTCTTTGTTGCCGATAACGTAGTACATATATAAAAAAATGATCCCCTCCCCCTTCAACTATAATCTTTGTTTATAGAAAATTACCCCCACCCCATTCAACTAGCCTCTTCATTTATAGATATTTCATCTACGTTTCTACAGTGGATTATTAAGATCTTATTACCAGGAAACTTTATTTGTCAAAATTAAGTACTTTACTGTTGTTACAACAAAAAATGTTTCAGGTAAACTACCCTTTCCCTGTAACCGATCTTCACGAAAATCAATAGGCCTTGAGTACTCTACAACTCAGGCACATATGTAAAAAATTATTTGATTCTGTTTGAATTTACGGCAGTTATTGTTCGTCATGAAAAATTTCTCTTGTTACAACATAAAATATTGCAGGTAAACTACCCCTTTCCCTTAACCGATCTTCACCAAAAACAACAAGCCTTGAGCTCTCTACAATATAGGCATGTATGCAAAAATTAATTTAATATGTTTGAATTTACGGCAGTTATCGTTCGTCAAAGAAAAAATTACCCTTCTTATCACATAAAAGGTTGCAAGTAAACTACCCCGTTCTCTTAACTGAACTTCACCAAAATCAACAGGCCTTGAGTACTCTACAATTCAGGGATGCATGCAAAACATTATTTCATTATGATTGAATGTGCGGCAGTTATTGTTCATCATAGAAACAATTACTCTTGTTAAAACATAAAACGTGGCAGGTAAACTACCCCTTTCCCTAAACCAATCTTCAACAAAAACAATAGGTCTTGAGAACACTACAATTCAGGGCTGTTAGCAAAACATTATTTGATTCTGTTTGAATTTACGGTAGTTATTGTTTTGCCATAGAAAATACCCTTGTTAAAACAAAAAACGTTGCAGGTAAACTACCCCTTTCCCTTAACCGATCTTCACCAAAAACAAAGGTCTTGAGAACTCTACAATTCAGCGCTGTATGCAAAACATTATTTGATTCTGTTTGAAATGCGGCTGTTATCGTTTGCTATAGAATAAAATTATCCTTGATTAAAAAAAAAAGTTGCAGGTAAACTACCCCATTCCCTTAACCGATCGTCACCAAAAACAACAGGTCTTGAGTACTCTACAATTAAGGGCTGTATGCAAAAAAGTATTTGATTCTATTTGAATTTATGGTAGTTATCGTTCGTCATAGAAAAAATTACCCTTGTTAAAACATACAACGTTGCAGGTAAACTACCCCTTTCCCTTAACCGATCTTCAACAAAATCAACAGACTTTGAGATCTGTATAATTCAAAAAGGTATACAAAAGAGTAGTTGATTCTGTTTGAATGTACGGTAGTTATTGTTTTGCCATAGAAAATACCCTTGTTAAAACAAAAAACGTTGCAGGTAAACTACCCCTTTCCCTTAACCGATCTTCACCAAAACCAACAGGCCTTGAGAACTCTACTCTTCAGGGCTGTATGCAAAACATTATTTGATTCTGGTTGAATTTGCGGCTTTTATAGTTTGCCATAGGAAAAAATTACCCTAGATAAAAAAAAACGTTGCTGGTAAACTACCCCTTTCCCTTAACCAATCTTCACCAAAAACAATAGGTCCTGAGTAATCTACAAATCAATGCTGTATGCAAAAAATTATTTGATTCTGTTTGAATTTGCGGCTCTTATCGTTTGCCATAGAAAATACCTTGTTAAAACATAAAACATTGCAAGTAAACTACCCCTTTCCCTTAACCGGTCTTCACCAAAAACAATAGGTCTTGAGAACTCTACAATTCAGAGCTGTATGCAAAAAATTATTTGATTCTGTTTGAATTTGCAGCTGTTATTGTTTGCCACAGAAAAATATCGGTATGAAGAACCATACATGACTTCCATGTTCTAAGATTTATATTTAAAATCATTTACGAAATGAAATGTTTCCATAGAAACTACTTCTTTCTACTTATTGCTTCAGCCTTAACCACAGTACTGTGGTCACTAACGTATACCACCACACGTTATCGCACTCGATTTTCACTGATGATGGCAGTTGACGGCACTGCTGAAATGTTTGGTTTTGCAGAAAAAATTGGACTACGGCCAAACAGACCGGGAAGGAATTTTTCCAAAGAACTACTTCTTTGTTGCCGATAACGTAGTACACATATAAAAAATTCTCCCCACACCATTCAACTATAATTTTCATTAATAGAAAATTACCCCCACCCCGTTCACCTAACCTCTTCATTTATAGGTATTTCATCAATGTTTCTACAGTGGATTATTATGAGCTTCTTATCAGGATACTTTATTTATCAAACTTAAGTACTTTACTCTTGTTAAAACATAAAACACTGCGTGTAAACTACCCCTTTCCCTTAACCGAACTTCACCAAAAACAATAGGTCTTGAGAACTCTACAATTCAGGATGGTATGCAAAAAATTATTTGATTCTGTTTGAATTTGTGGTTGTTATCGTTTGCCATATAAAAAACCCTTGTAAAAACATAAAACGTTGCTGGTAAACTACCCCTTTCCCTTAACCGATCTTCACCAAAATCAACAGGCCTTGAGATCTCTACAATTTAGGGATGTATGGAAAAACTTATTTGATTATGTTTGAATATACGGCAGTTATCATTCGTCATATAAACAATTACTCTTGTTAAAACATTAATGGTGGCAGGTAAACTACCACTTTCCCTTAACCGATTTACTCCAAAATCAAGACGCCTTCAGTTCTTTACAATTCAGGAACGTAAGGAAAAAAATTAGTTGATTCTCTTTGAATTTGCGGCTTTGAATTTGCGGCTGTTATCGTTTGCCATATAAACAACCCTTGTAAAAACATAAAACGTTGCTGGTAAACTACCCCTTTCCCTTAACCGATCTTCACAAAAATCAACAGGCTTTGAGGTCTCTACAATTTAGGGATGTATGGAAAAACTTATTTGATTATGTTTGAATATATGGCAGTTATCATTCGTCATATAAACAATTACTCTTGTTAAAACATTTATGGTGGCAGGCAAACTACCCCTTCCCTTAACCGATTTACTCCAGAATCAATATGCCTTCAGTTCTTTACAATTCAGGAACGTAAGGAAAAAATTTAGTTTATTCTCTTTGAATTTACGGCAGTTATCGTTCATCATATAAAAAATTACCCTTGTTAAAACATAAAATGTTGCAGGTAAACTACCCCTTTCCCGTAACTGATCTTCACCAAAATCAAAAGAAATTGAGTACTTAGAACTTCAGGAATGTATGCAAAAAATTATTTGATTCTCTTTGAATATGCGGCAGTTATCATTCGTCATAAAAATAAAATTACCCTTTTAAAACATAAAATTATTTGATTCTGTTTGAATTTACAGCAGGTATCATTCATCAGAAAACAATTACCCTTTTAAAACATTCAACGTTTCAGGTAAACTACCCTTTTCTCTTAACCGATCTTCACCGAAATCAACAAACCTTGAGTTCTCTATAATTCAGGGAGGTATGAAAAAAATTATTTGATTCTGTGTGAATTTACGGCAGTTATCGTTCGTCAGAGAAAAAATTACCCTTGTTAAAACATAAAATGTTGCAAGTAAACTACCCCTTTCCCTTAACCGATCTTCACCAAAAACAATAGGTCTTGAGAACTCTACAATTCAGGGATGCATGCAAAACATTGTTTGATTCTGTTTGAATTTGCGGCTCTTATCGTTTGCCGTAGAAAAAAAATCTACACACAGACAGACACACACACAGACACTTTTCGAGGTTAAACAAAATTGTAGACAGTGCATTGCCTTGGTTAACTCTGCAGGTACTATGAAATACTTCTGTTAAGTGTACTTGTTCTCTCACAACTGATCTAAATTCAGCTAGAATGGTTTAATTTCTCGATGTAACTAAAAAAGGTTGTAATGTTTTTTTATTATTTTCAGAGCTTGTAAAACAAAACTGAACTTTATTTACAAATAAATTGGAAAATTAATTCATTAATTATACCTTAAGGTACAATTTGAAAAACCTGATAAGTAATAAAACTATTGTTATGACTGTTGCATAGAGTGTTATGTTGTAAGTGGAAACAGAATAACTGATACCAGATGAAGTTTCTACAAGTTTAATTGCAGTTAGACATAAGAAAGACACTCATACACAATTCCTCAAACTAGATAATGTCCAATGAATAGTAGTGTTACAAACGCTTTGCCAGTTCTGCAGAAAGTAGTCACTTTACACTAAATTCCATGATCACACTAACAATCACTCCAAAACACACTTGAATATTGCTACTCCCAAAACTGAAACTGGCCAGCCACTGGATGCTTATTTATACCCTGTTGTGGTTTGTGAAAAGTCTGTCACTTTCCACATGATGGATCAAGAAAAATTGCATAGTTACAGTTGCTATGGATTTTGCTAGAAACTCATTGTCCGGCCATGTACATAGTGTGCAGATCAAATACTGGTAGAATAAATGACAGATGTCTGGAATGCGAGTCTAGAACATTCTGAAGCATTGTGTGTGAAGTGTCGCATAGTCATGCTCGTTAACTATCATCTGTACGTAGGAATATATTAAACTATGTGTATATGATATTAGTTGCTGTTATCTTCTTTTCTGTACTGGGAAGGTAATATATGCAACAGGGGCGGATCCAGAAAGCTTCTATGGGGGGGGGGCAAAAGTATTTGTGGTATGTGTGTGCACACGCGCGCGTGCACATAATTGATAACATGGGAATCAGAATGAGATAAATTTTTGTACAATAAAGGATATGTGGTTCTGCTATGGATTATAATGACTGAAAAACAGTTGTTACAAAAGTAAAATGTATTACTCTACATTCTACATTGAGTTTATTATTAAAGTATATATATGTATATATTTACAAGTAATATACAAGTAAACTTCAAAAACGAAGATTTATTTAAATTTTAAAATTAATCAAATAGTTACATTATATATTTACTATACTTTATATTTCTTTGTACACACTATCAGCTGTTTTCTGTAATTAAAATGTTTTCTTTATATTTACATTTACTCTCATATTTTTTACTGATATTAGGAGAACACATACTATTATCAATATCATATACATAGAAATAAGGTATCTAATCTAGGACAAACTCATCACGATGTTTCCTAATTTTGGCATATCGGTTAACAATATTTTCTGGACTTACATTTATATCGCGATGGATATTGAGTCCAGTCCAGACCAGTGAGCCTCTCTTGTTCCATCGTTGACCTGAACCAACTCTTGAGTCTCCGCAAGCTAGAAAACGTTCGTTCTGCAGTTGCGTTAGAGACTGGCAGTGTGATTTGAATGCTTAGTAAAAAATGTATATAAGGATAAAAATCCTTATCGCAGTTTTCTAGCATATCAATTGCAGTTGTGGACATCCATGGTTTGCTCGTTTCCATTTTAACTTCCATGATTCCAATTCTGATTCAAACATTCTATGTACGAGTAGTACCTCGATTGGTTTATTGAAGAATTGTCCATATTTTACGGTCAATTGCTGCATAATCTCTTTTTCGTTGTCATCTGTTTGATTAGGGAAAAGGATATGCAAATTGTAAAGTTGAAGTGTTTCACGACTGAATCGTGTCTTTAGATCACCCAAAATATGGTCAAGAGCCGGGATGTATATTGATTGCCTGAAGTAACTACTATTATCATTAACAATAACAGGGTGATTCTCTCTTTGAGTTTGTTTGCCAACGATTCGAGGTCTAGTGATCGATACACCTAATTCTTCGGCAATAACACAAGCCTCTTCAAAAAGAGTAGCAAAAACCAATTCAGCATTCTTGCGCCTGGATTCTAGTCGAAGTATTGTGTCATTTAGTTTCTCTTGCACCGATTTCAAGTCCAAACAGATCTGTTGGAAAAACACGCTTAATTGATGGGTACACGTGAGTAAATCTGAGAGACATAGGATTGCAATGATTGTTTGACTATTACAAAGAGAGGATTTCAATCCTCTAGCCTTCACGGATGACTTTGGATCATTCCATTTTCCGACTGACTCCAGAGCAGAAATTATTTTTGGGAGCGCAGATCTAAATTGAAGGACACCATCGAGTCGAAGTTCTATCCATCGAGTTTCACAGAGACCCGAAAGTTGGTGTCCTAATGCTTTTTTTAATACCTGCATCCTTTTTGGCAAAGCTCTGAAAAAGTATATAGTCTCCTGCATTGTGTCTACTGCGTTTTTAATTTGACGGATTTTAGACGTTTGCGAGATAGATAAATTTAGAGCATGGTTATGACATGGCGAGTATACTGCATTAGTTGCTTCCTTCTTTATAGTTGCAACAGCACCACGAGCCTCTGACACCATCACACTGCATCCGTCAGTAGATATCCCAACACAGGTTTTCAAATCCAGATTGAGATCTCGCAATTTCTGGATGACAACTTTGCCTATGTCAATACCAGTTACTTTTGGTTTAGTATTGGTTACCTCATCAGTATTCTCGCCAAAAACGTTACTACAAATATCTATGAATCTGACAAATGATTCGTACACAGCATTCTCATGTAGATACCTCAATATGAGTGTCAATTGTGTAATTTCAGAGCAATCTGCACTCTCATCAAACATAATACTGAATATTCCCGCAGATTGGATTCTTTTCAGAATTGTAGTTAAAATTTCATCACCACAAGCGCCAATGATTTCATTTTGAGTGGTTTTACTTATATATGTAGCACGCGCAGAGGCATTTTTCAAATGATCTCTCAATATGGTATCGCCACTTTGAACTCGCAGTCTCAATAAAGCACGAAAATTCCCTTCATTAATAACACTAGAGTTTTCTAGGTTCAATGGACCATCGTCTCGATGACCCTGAAATGCTATGTTTTGCTGCACCATTAAAATGATGTAGTTATAGTTTCTACTATAGGTTTCAATCGGTCACGGTTTTCCTTTACCTGCCTGTCCCTTTCTGCGTTCACCCTATTTAAAATACATAGCTCCGAATGTTCATTTGTATTTAAAAAATCCTTTGCTGCTTGTACGGCATTTTTATGGTATTTATTATTATTGTGTCTAAATATCCATCCTTTCCATATAGTTTAGCGTAGGTATTTAGTGGTTCTGTTACTAACCGCTTCAAAGGAGTACTATTTTGTGGTCCTCCAAGACCAGCATTTACAAAAAGTGGACAGTATTTACAGAAGAATCCCTGTTTTGCATTCGAGTAAATTAACCACTCATAGGAATTCAAATGCTTATGACTTGCAAACCGCTTGGTTTTGTTATTATAATGCAGGGAGAAAGAAAACTTGTAGTCTTTATCTGGAATCCACGGGTGTAAAAGAATATTACGTCTCGTCAAATCATCAATCGGTTTGCCCACGTAATTGCCGATATTGTACGTAGATCCTGTTTGATCATTACATGTTTTTAGCTGTTCCCGCTCACGTGCTTGCTGTTCAGGTTTTGCCTCATTTGGAGAATTATTATCACGAGGTTCAGAGACAGTGATGGTAGGCAGTAGATTTGAATCAAGCTCCTGTAAATCAGGGGATGACAAATAACTTCAGGCATTACATTTGCAAGAGACTCGTCAGAACTAGGCGATGCAAGTTCAGCAGATAGAGAATGAGTTTTTGTTGGACAGGTAAAATACTTCTCAATGGTATTATCAGCCTTTCGTTTAGTTGGTGTCTTCTTTAATGAGGTTGACTGAAATAAAACAATATTCTGATCAGGAGATATAAAAATAAATATAAAAATAAAATTGTCATGAAAATTGTATTCGTTAGGAATCACTCAACTTGTGCTATAAGGTGATGCTTAATAAATCAATTAAATTTTGAACAATTTGTAGGTAAAGTTTTTATTTATTTTTACTGCGACCTTGCGAAGGTTCGATTGTATGTTGAAGGATGAAGGAGGCATATTAATATTGAAAGCGTGGCACTGAAATGTGAGCTTGAATTCCCAGAAAAGGGCATAATTATGAACTTGCAGTTAAATATATACAGATAGGTTTCGTTAATATAATAAAAGCGAATGATGAATTATAAATTAACGAGATGAGCATCAACACACATATGGAGTGACTAATTGAAGCAACATTAAATGTGCATTATGTTTGAATTATTAAATTTTTGTTAAATTGCTATGTTAACAAGCTATTTTGGAGAAAAACTATTTTCCACATGATTTCTATAACGTCTGAGAAGGTCTTCTTCTTCTTCTTCTTCTATGGCGATACTTCAGAATTCATTCCATCAAGTTTCTGGCAGACCAGTAGAGAGCTGCAAGGCCTCTGTTTGATTGTTGATTTTTGTCGAGTCGTGAGCATACTAATAGGTGTTCTTCGTCCATCCTGCTGTTAGGTTCGTGACAAACAGTGCATGTTGCCATGGGATAAATGTGTATCTTCTCGAGGTGGGCGGCCAGGCAGTCGTGTCCCGTTGCTAGTCTGAAGAGGGCTACTGCTTCTTTTCTTGGTTTAGATTTGTTAACGGCCCAGAGCTCGTTCACTTTTTCCCATTTCCTTCCAGCTGCCTTCTGTTTTGTTTCTTTTTCCCAATCTTCCAGGGTGCTTTTGTTGACAATTTTCTTTGCAGCCTGCACTGAAAGGGGTCTATTTGCCATTGGGAGGGCGGTTCCTTTTTTGGCCAGGTCATCTGCCTTCTCATTGCCGTCTATTCCGACGTGCGCTGGTATCCACTGGAATACTACCGTTTTCTTCATGCCCTCTAAATGTTTGATCATTGATTTTATGTCTTTGATTCGGGGAGATAGCCTCTTTTTGTTGGATTTTACTGCTTGGATTGCTGTTTGGGAGTCGACCAGAATAACAGCCTTGCTGAACGTGTTTGTTTATTCTGTAAAGTAAGTTTTTCAGGGCTAGATATACAGCTTCCACCTCGCCATCGAAATTAGTAACGTCTGAGAAGGTTTAAGAATAATAAAACCAAATACTTAAACCACCATTTAATTTAAATCTATAAAATAAAATATTGAAATAAAATATATGTATAGCGAATAGTCAGACATATTACGGCGTCAAAATATATTTTGTTGTCAAACGATTTTACAATGAAACAGAAGTTATTTCAAGTAGCTTACTTACCGACATGTTGAACATCGATAAATTTAGACGAATGTGGGAAAATCTCTGCAGTTCTGTTAACTCTTGATTCTGGCTCTAATGCAGATTTCAGGTTGGTGATCCTTCTTTCCTTAGTTACACTTTGTAGCTGAGTAAACTGACTAACTCGTTAGGTAAACGCTCTACTGCCATATGGTACGGCCAATTTGTTTTCAGCACATGGCTTGCCGATACCCAGAAAAAGGGATTAAGGTTATTTCTGTAGTCCGTGCAAACCTTAGAAAATAACCATTGTGTTGTGGCAGCGCTTTTGCCTGCCTCTTAGCTTTCACACCCATACAATACAAACACATGTTACCGTTACTGCCATGAAATACTAATAGGGTAGAGAGTACGGTTATCGCCACCTTTAAGGATTTATAGCTGCTTTTATCTTTATTTCTTTAATACTGTAAGGAAAATTATAAATCAAATTGCTTTAATACATTATTTGGTTATTTTAATGCTGAAAACTTTTTTTTTACAGAAAACGTTAAAAAACAATTTTAAAATAGATGTTAAAGTTAAAAACTCGATTTGGCACAGTTATCACCATACCATATAAGAACATCTTTTACAAAAATTTTGCGAAATGCGAGTTAATAGATAACAGAACAAATTTTTGAACATTTTGAGACTCTAAAACTATTCGCGGAAACCGTACTCTCTACCCTACATTGTTTGTGGCAGGTACAGGACCCTACGGTGTGAATTGTGAAAGTTTCATAAGTACTGCCGACCTAATGACTATGAAATACTGCAACCTGCTACATCTGTATTTTTGTCAAATATTCATCTGTGAGCATGTTCACTACCTATTGAGTGGCGAACTAGTATTTTATTGACATTATTAAGTAGGCTGTGTAGTTACTTTAAAAGTGATTTTCCTAATTGTTTTTCTTCTGTGTATAATAATAGTGACTTTTTGTTTAAAGTATATATGTTCTAAGCTACAGTTATACTCTGTTACTCTTTTTTCTTATAATCAGATTGCATAGTTAAAAAATACATGGTAAATTGACAAAAGAAAACAACTTGAATAATGAAAATATTTTTTGATGTGTCATTGTATTATTTTTATGTAGGTAATAATTATCATCATATATTAAAATATGTTTGTTATTTCCAAATGCATAGATTAATGTAATAATAAAATATTGGTACAGGTTTCAGCTAAATAAAATTCTGTAAATGTTATTTATTGAAGACTGAATGATATTTTGTGTTATTGTGTTGATACAATAATTACAGACTGATATTCTATCATTTGTACAGTTAATGATAGATTTTTAATAACACTGATTTTGTTTTGTAATAAATGGAAATTATTGTTTAATAAGCCTCTTCTGAATCTACATGAGAAAAATTAATGAAAGGTTTGCTGTTACTTGTTGCATTGCATGAGTTGAACTAGTTGCAAGTGTGGTACTGAATGTAACATGATTGGTCATAGCTTTTCACTCTGTATGTTTAAAGCATATTTAATCAACTATAAATTATACTATTAAAGTTATAACATTTATTTCAGTTTATTAATATTTATGTAGGTGCTTATTTTATCCTTTAATAAAAAATACATTTTGTTATAATTCACACGCGCGCACACACACACACACACACACCTACAACAAAAAGTTCTGTTGTCAAATGAAATGATTTGCATGATGGAAATTTTTGAATAAAAATTGTCTCATTATTATAATCACTCCAGTTGATTTTTCACATACTGTCTTTTTGGCTGTACGTGAATTGTGTGTTAAAGTATATTAACACTGTTATGTTGATTAACATGTTAGTTGAGTACTGTGAACTGAGTGTTAATTATGTAATCATTCACACTTATTACACATTAATATCATGTTCCTAAAAAGTCATTCTCTTTTCTTGTCGCTCTTTGCATATTTGGAATTAGTAATATATTAATTTCTGAAGAATAAGTTTAGTTCATGCATTGATTTATCCTACTTTTATTTACCTGTCTACTGGCCAACTACTTTTAGTGTTTGTGTACTTCATCATGGACAAACTACAAAATCAGTGTAGTATCACATACTTTTAATTTAATATTGTATCAGTGTAGTATTAATTTAGTCTAGTGTATCTAGTATAATTTTTAATTTTTTTAATGATTAATTATCTGTAATAAAATAACTTGTGTTGTCTTCACAGGTCCTTAATTGGTTTTGTAATTTAATATTTTTGTAAAATAAAATCTGTTTTTTTAATTATTTCTATAATGTATGTGTATGTGTCTGTGTACAGTTTTTGTAAAATTATAGTTGTACATTTAATAAAATTAATATAGCATCTTTAAATATTTTGTATGTTGTTTCAGGTAACGGAGGAAGAATGAGGCTGAAGGCAACAACACGCTTCAGCTATGGAGTTGGGCATGTTTTTAATGATCTGTGTGCATCTATGTGGTTTACATATACTCTGATATTCTTTAGTAAAGTTCTTTTATTTAGTGAAGCTCTTTCTGGAGCTGTAGTTCTAATAGGTCAAATTGCTGATGGCTTAGCCACTCCATTTGTGGGATACTTTTCAGATCGAGGAGATGACTTCTGGTTCTGCAAATATGGCCGAAGAAAAATATGGCACCTTTTAGGTAATTTGCATGTTAAGCTTTTTATTGGCATATTAATATTACAAATAGTATGTACTTTGTATGGAATGAAATACAATTATTGTATATTGTGTACAAGTTTGACTAATTATATAATGTAGTAACAATAATTATAACATAATAAAAGTAAATATAATTAATTCACAATTATATTTAGTTAAGTAACGGACACGTCATGGACAACAAATTCCAAGAATTATAAAAGTAATAATATGTGTAATAATAATACTAGTAATAGTAATAATAATAATTACACAAGTCAAAACAAAAATTACTTTTTAACTGAAAACAGTAATTAGCCATAATTGTTAGAATGTCCTAAACAGGTTCAGGGGAGCATGGTATACATACATTTTTTACGATGATAGGTATAAAAATCATGAACATATTTTAGAACTTCCATTATATCAGTTAGTTCTTTATATGTAGTAATCGGTTACATGATTGTGCATTGTTAGTTATGTTACTCTATCTTTTGTATCATCATTATAGATCAGTTGTTTCCAACTTAAAGTGCTTGAGGGGCACGCTTAAACTGAGGACCCTACTGGTGCGCCACAAGCAAGCAATTTTTGACAAGTAACATAAAAATTAAAAAAAGGCAATGTTTAATTTAAATAAATTAAAAGAAGTAATTTTTACATTTAACATATATTACTACATACATATCTTTAACAGTACATTTTTATGCCAGTATAATAGTGAAGATATAAAAAAAGGTGTTAACTATTATATATTGATGTAAAATCTTCAGAGGTTAATCTGCTGCAGTCACTAAAGCAGGAATGTTCAAGTCAAGCTGAAAACACTTAAATATAACTTTGAATAACTGATGCAACTGCTTACGTATTAAGGACGAAACATAGGAGAAGCGTGTCTGTTTTGACTACCCAAGAAATGGAAGGAAGTAGACTGGCTCTTGTAATATGATGAAAATAAAAGAAGACTAGTACAACTACATTTTGCATTAAACAAACAAAGAGAAATCTGTTGAAGGTTTATTAGTGAGTCAGTGAAACAAATTTTTGTAGGCTTCTCTGCAAGATCATTCTCAGTTAAAATAATACTTTATTGTTTATTTATTTATTAAAGTAATAGAGTAGTAATTGGTTATCCAACTTAGGGTCGCAGACTGCTATTTGGATATCACTGTTATAAATTATTGTTATATAAACAATGATATATATATTGTAGTGAAAATGTTGACAGTTGTAGTTGGTAAACAATATTATGTACTGATTAGTAAAGACTGGTTTAGAACTAGTGTAATGATCTATATATAGTGATACGTATGTGTATGTCTTTTTTATACATGCACAGTTATGTAGGTTTTATTTACAATACTGTGTGACTTTGCTGAAAATATTTTTTAACAGTGTTTATTTGTTTGTTAAAGGCTCCATGTTTGTGCTGGTAACATTCCCATTTATCTTTTCTCCATGTATTGGATGTGCAAATAGTGATAATTGGGCAAAACTTATTTATTATTCAGCATTCATTATAATATTCCAGTTTGGTTGGGCATCTGTTCAGATTTCTCATCTGTCTCTAGTCCCAGAACTCACTCCAGACAAAAATGAGAGGACATCTTTACTTGCCATTAGGTATACTGTCTAATTTTATATTATGTTCATTTATTTTATGTGTGTGTGTGTGTGTGTGTGTGTGTGTGTGTGTGTGTGTGTGTGTGTGTGTGTGTGTGTGTGTGTGTGTGTGTGTGTTCTGATTCTCTCAGCTTTGACTCCCAGGCTGAGTGAAAGGATAACCCATCAGCTAGCTAGCCAGGTTGATTGTGAAGTAATGATAAATAACAGTTTGAATTCTATTAAACAATGTAAACAATATCTAAAGCCTTGTTTCCATGCATACAAGTTTTGTTTCCAACAATGTTGATAACAAAGTTGTCCAACAGTGCTGGGGACATTGTATGCGTGGTAACACCAATAAAATGTTGGGAGTATTGTAGCACAACAAAATTTGTCCCCAACACTGTTGCACAACATTGTTGCCAACACGATGGAAACAGTACGTGCTGCTGCAGCAAGAGCTAGTCCTCAACAACCTCACTAAAGTGCAGGCTTCCTTGTTAAAGTCTGTTAATTTGAAATAATCATTGGTGGTTTCTTTATACTCTCTGTAGTTTGACTTTATAATTCAGTGTTTTAAGGTTTGTTATAAGTTAAAGTAATAGAGTAGAGTAAAAATGAAGTTGTTCGATTACTTTAGTTTTATGAAAAAGAAACTGTTGTATAGGCCATATTTAACAGCAAACACAAAAATTTAAATAGTAAAAGTGATGTTCTAGACAAAATTTCAAGTGCATTAAGTCAACAAGTGGTCGATGTTCAAAGGTAACTGAATGTCCGTATTCAAAGGAATTCAAAGCCTGTAAAAGTTATTCATACAAAATTTTCGTAGCCAGTTGGAATTTGGAAGTCTCTCATTAACACATTATAGGCACCCTTACTAGCTGGTTTAGCCAAGAAACTACGAACTCATGAACAAGGACGTTTATGATTTTGTAAAACTTGATAGTATGCTCCACCCATTACAACAAGAGCAGCAACAGCAGCACAGTATCGTCATTCATGGTTGTGGCGTGGGAAACGGTGAACATTCTGTAACTTTGTTCCCTCAACATTGTTCCCAACACTGTTGTGATGCATTGCAACAAAGTCTCCAACATTGTTATGTCACAGTGTTAGCGTAGAAACAAAGATTAAGAGTATATTGCTGACACATTTTGTGTTAATATATGAAGTGAATAAAATTTTCTGCAGTTGAAGCCAATCTTACATTACGTCAGTAAAACAATAACCCAGTTTACTATATTTTCACAGTAGTATTCTGTACATTTTTTTTAGTAATTATTTATCTATCAGTTGTTATATTGGAGTACAATGAAAGTACTTAAAGTGGGTATTTCTAAAGTGTTAAATACCATAAAAATTGTTCATTCATCTACTGATTGACAGTACTAAGATAGCGTTAAGTACTAAATGGTATACTGTTAAAGAGAGATAGGATTCACTTAAAGTAGGTGGATTTAAAGAATAATGTTTTTTATAGCTGTAGAGTTACTATAATTGATGTAATTATTTCTTAAGTCTTTAAATCTTTCCAAAATCCCTATGATTTGATACTTCAATTTATGTGACTGGTAGTGACAGTTAATATTAATATCTATATACACACATTCTTACTATTATAAAATGTGTACTGTAATTTTGCTGTAGTCATACGTGAATATGTTTTGATTACTTAATTATTATATATTATGTATTACAATTAATTATAGTTGGGATTCAATTTTTACAATAGTTGTTAACAAATATGGTGTCTTGGTTGTAGGATTTTTTTACAAAATAATTAAGGGGTTACCAATTATTTTATTTTATATGCACTAAATTGTGTGTGTGTGTGTGTGTGTGTGTGTGTGTGTGTGTGTGTGTGTGTGTGTGTGTGTGTGTGTGTGTGTGTGTGTGTGTGTGTGTGTGTGTGTGTGTGTGTGTGTGTGTGTGTGAAATATAATTTATTAAAAAGCTGTTATATTAATACGAGGTTTATATTTTAAGTAAGAACCGTTTGCATGTCTTGATTGCACAATCCCAATGGGGGGTAGTGGTAAGGTCATGTGAGGTCGGCATCCCCCCTCCCACTATGCAGACACTAAATTTCAAGTGTCTGCATTTGTTAATTGTTTGGTAGTACAGCATTGTTCACTACCATGTTGATCGATAATTCTGCCAATTGTGAAGTGCGTGCTGTGATTAGATTTTTTGAATTCAAAAAATGTTAGTCCTGCTGAAAATCATCAGAAGTTCGTAGAAGTGTATGAGGACAATGTCATGAACAATGGAAATGTGTGTAAGTGATGTAGGTTATTCAATACTGGAAGGATAATATCCACAATGAGGACCAGTCTGGACGGCCTCCTGTCATCACTGAATCAAAAAGTCAACAACTGTATTCATGAAAACAGGCAATTCACTATTGATCAGTTGCACCTGTAATTTCTCCATGTATCACAATCTGTCATTTATGACATTGTTACTTAGAAGTTTCATTACAAAAAAATGTATGAGCGATGGGTAGAAAAAATGCTGACAGAAGAGGACAAGACAAAGCGTATAGTCCTCTTTGACGTTTTTGGAGCAGTATCACAATTATGGCGATGTGTTTTTGAACCATATTGTGACTGGAGATGAAACCTGGATCTGTCACTATACCAGAGACCAAATGACAGTCCTCTGAGTAGCATCATTCCCGATCACCATCGAATCCACAAAAATCCAAGCAGACTATTGGCCCCAAAAATCATGTCTACAGTCTTCTGGGACCAGAAAGGTATCCTTTTGGTTGACTTCCACAAGGAATGACAATAATGTGGAAGAGTATTGTGAAACACTCACTAAGCTTCGGCGTGCCATTCAAAACTGCCACCGTGGTGGATTGCTTTCAAGTGGTATCTGCTTCCTTCATGACAACGCTCGGCCACACACTGCGGCAATGACAGCAGCACTACTGGATCAATTTTGATGGGAAAAGCTTGATCCTGAAAAGCCTTATAGTCCTGATCGTGCACTTTCAGACTTTCATCTTTCCCAAAGCTGAAGGAATTTTTAGGGGAAAGTGAATGGCTGACAATGATGAATTGAAACAGACTGTCACTACTTGGTTGAACAGACAAGCAGTAGATTTCTTTGATGATGGTATAAATAAACTAGTGCCACATCTGGACAAGTGCTTGGATCTTAACAGTGGCTATGTAGAAAAGTTGAATAATGTTGTAGTTTATGTTTACATTTGTAATTTTATTTATCAATATAGTTTTCTTGGCTATGTAGCAAAACGGTTCTTACTTAGAAAATGGCCCTCATATATTAAAGGAATATAAGTTTTAAAAAAAGGATAAGCACTCAGGTGTGTGTGTGTGTTGTTAAACTTGAGAGTTAACAGTTTTAAATTATTATAGAATTAAACGCTTCAATTTAAAATGAATTAATTTAAATTAGGATGAATTTTATATGAATCCAAACCATTACAGTAGAACCTCGTTAACCCGGATCAACTGGGGCCGGGGCCGATCCGAGTTAACGAAAATCCGAGTTATCCAGAGAATGAGGGAAAAACGATAAAAAAGAACATGTACTTACCAAAAATATTTTTAATGGAGTTTAAAAATTATTATCGGCACACTTTCACCTAAAAACACATAATATGTATTTACACTGTACACAATATAGGTAAAAACTAGTCGGTAGTAGAAAAGGCAGTGAGCTTTTGCTGCCTCAGTTTTGTGTATCGCTTATGAGCAGCGCGATCTCGCATCCGCTTTAGCATTAGAAGTTCGTTTGGCGATGTTTCGGCTTGACTCTCGAAATAAACCATCAATTTATCTATGTTTGCTACTGCTTCTGCATGGGTCATAACCACAGCTGGTTCATCAACACTGTCTGAATCCTCTTCATTTTCATTTTCTGTAACACTGCATGATGCAATAATTTCTTCCTCTGTGATCGCTTTATAACCTCCGTCATTGTCAATTTGCAACCAATTGTCAATGTCTTCTTCATCAACATCGGAACAGCCATCGATATTTTTAAAAATGTCTATAAAATCTTCTTCCACACTTATTTTTTCTTCTTCTTCTTCTTCTTCTTCTTCAATTGTATTGTTTTCTGGCAAGTCACACACACCAGGCCACAACTTTTTCCATGACTTTATCAAAGTTTCTCTTCCAACCTGGTCCCAAGCTTCCGCAATCATATAAATAACAGTCTTTACGTTAAAAGATTTCAGCACCTCTACCACACCATGCTCTCCTTCGTCCTCTACCAGTTGACTTAGCATTTGCCTTTTGTACACTTTTTTTATTTTTTCTAGAACTCCTTGGTCCGTCGGTTGAACGAGAGAAGTTACATTAGGTGGTAAAAACTTCACTGAAATGTCATCTTTGACTAGTTCATTGACAGACGGATGCGAAGGCGCATTGTCAATCAGCAAAACCGCCTTGTTGGGAAGGCCACAGTTCTTCAAATATTTTTTTACTGACGGCACAAAATTCTCGAAAAACCATTGTTTGAAAATGTCACTAACCATCCAAGCACTTTTTTGTGAGCTGTAAACGACAGGCAATGAGCCTCGTTTCACATTTTTCAATGCACGGGGGTTTTTAGACTTCCCTATTATAAGGAGAGGAATTTTGTGCTTTCCTGACGCATTACTGCAAGCCATTATGGTGAGGCGGTCTTTCCCTTTTTTATACCCTTTCGCTGAATCTCCTAATTTTGAGGCTAGCGTTTTACTCGGCAACATCCGGTAAAATAAACCGGATTCATCGGCATTGTAAACTTGATCTGCAGTCAGTTCTTCCTTTTTAATAAAGTCTTCAAACTCTTTTTTTAAATTTTTCTGCCGCTTCAACATCACCTGACAAGCTTTCTCCAGTGATTGTAAGTTGACGCACTCCATGCCGTTTTTTCCATCTGTCCAACCACCCCTGGCTAGCTGTAAAACTCGGGTCTCCATGGGGCAACTGTTTGTTCAAACTCAATGCTTTCTGTTGGATGATGGGTCCAGAAATCGGCAAACCATGTTCTCTTTCAGCACAAAACCAGACAAACAATGCTTCATCCAGAGTTTCTAGTTTAGCAGTTTTTGCTTTACACCGATTATCCAAACTGTCCTAAGAAATCATTTTGAAACAAAAGTCTTCAATGCGTTTTCTGTTCTTTTTCCAATCAGATACGGTCGATGTTCCTACTCCAAACTCAGCAGCAATGTTCTTTAACGATTCTCCCTTATCAATTCTTGTCAATGCTTCCATCCTTTTTTTCATAGTCACAACAATGTTTTTACGTTTCGTCGCCATCGCGAACAACACGCTAACGAAACAGCACAACGATACTGTACCTCGACAGTGACACTAGGACAACACGCGAACACTACCGAGATTGCAGCGCAACTGAGGAATGTTGTTTCTAGGTCAATGTCAAGTGCGAGGTGCGGGGAGGAGAAGGAGAGGGTTGAGTCACCAGTTTGCTGCGTAGCAACAGCAGGTGCGGTGAGTGCAATGAACTCGCCCGCTGGCAAGTGAATTCGAGTAATGTACCTACTGAGAATACCGATTTATTGTCTGTAAAACAAGTCTTCATTTACTACGCTGAACAACATACATGTAATTTTTTTTTCCAAAACTGGTCCGGGTTATACGGACGTCCGGGTTAAAGAGGTCCGGGTTAACGAGGTTCTACTGTATATTATTTTGCATATGTGACATAAACAACAGACATAGACTACCCTGCTTGTGTGTTACATACTTTCTGAGTCAACAGCAGACTTGGGAAAGATAATACAAATTTTTTAACTGGTTAAAGTTAATGCCAAACAAAACTAACTAAGTTAATGTTAAAGTTAATGATTACAAAACTTAACTGATTAAAAGATAAAAGTTATTTTTTTTTATTCTCATTGAGCAAACTACTTTTGTTGTTGAAATAATTAAAATCAGATTAAAATATGTAATTAATGAGTTTATAGACAATTTTAATTATTCTTAACTTTACAGTTAACAAAAGCTGCATTACAACATTTTTGTCATTTTCCTTGCCTGTCACCTAAAATGAGTTCAGCAGTAACAGCCTTTTGCAGTGATACACTTGTGTAATATTTTACAAATTATCTCTTCAGCAGAGGATTCAGTCTCTTAACTACTTTTGCTGCATGAAAATACCTGACAAGCTCAGCCTCTTCCACTTTAGCTGGTTCTAACAGATTGCTTCCATCACTGCCACCTTCACATTTCTTTAAATCTATCCAAACCGATCAGGTTAACAAAAAACAAATTGGGAATAATAGTAAAAATATAAACAGAATGTATAGTTTTACTGAAGACTACAAAAAAACCCTTTAAGATTAAATATCGCAACGATACAAATTGAAACTGCATAGATAGGTAATATTGAAATTGTTAGAACAGAGTCTATATCTGGAGGTAGGAAAATTTATAAAATTAAAACATTAAAATTTACTATTGTCTTATTACTTTATAACATTAAATTGTTATTTTAAATTTGTCTTTCAATAATTGAGTCTATTTGCTGGTTTTACAACTATGTTACTTGTTGCGTTGAATTCCGACAGTTTGCGTCGACACCATGCGCTCCCCGCACCACAACTGGACTGCTGTGCCAGCACGTCGACCGATGACTGCTACGCTGACAATTCACGTCTTTGCACCCACGCACACTGCGATATGATCTGTTATTGTTTACAATATTAATATACTTAATCTCAGGGATTTTAACTGGGTAAAATAGATGATCATGTAGATGATAAGTGTTCTCGCGTAACTATCAAAATATCTCGGCAGATATTTTGTCCCTACTCCGGAAAATCTGCAACTGTACGCAAAAAGCACTTGAATGAGCTATTTATTAATTGAGTTCTGTAAGTGGTAATGGTTTCGAAGACCTCGAACCGTGAACCAACTTCTAGTCTACAGGAAAACGACCTGTCTTATCACAAAAAACTCGTGGCAGCGAGTACGTCTTTCTATAACGAGTCCTTAGACGAAACTGAGCAGTCCGTCTGCTGAAAGCGTCCGTCTCAAATAAATTTTAGACCCTCTGATTGGTTGAAACTTTAGCAACGTCACAGATGAGAACACAGGTAGACTAAAATCAGGCTTAAACTCTGTCCGATTCTGCAAAGACCTGTCTAGATTTAATCTACAAATTTTATTACTTTCTAGGAGATAACGAGAATAAAAGACGACTGATTTCATTAAAAAAAGACATATAAAAATTATAGTTGTGGAGAATTGAGTATATGGAAAATGTAGCTTATAACCATGAGAATACTCTGTCCAAGTTTCAGAACGAAATGTTAATTTTCCTCGAAGTTATTAAATAAAATGTAAATCACACGCTCACCTGTGCACTTACACACAAATATTTCACATGACATAAAAGAGAATAAAATTGTGAACATTTTGACATAATATACTTTTTAAACATAGCTTGGTTCAAAACTTATGACTACTTTACAAAGAAAGAACAAAATCAATTTAAAACATACCTGTGGCTATCAGAAAATGTTATATTATAGCATTAGTACTCCACTTAAATGAACTTGTACTGTTGCAAAAAAAAAATTATACACACACACACACACACACACACACACACAGAGTGGGCCAAAAGTCACTACCCATTGTGAGTTACTGAGTTACCCATTGTAAACATTAAGATAACTTTGGTTGTGATCTTCCCATCGATTTTAAATTACGCGCCTTTGGAAAACAATTTAAGAAACAATTTAATAAATATATTGTGATATTGTGCGCGTAATTTAAAATCTATGGGAAGATCACAACCAAAGTTATCTTAATGTTTACAATGGGTAACTCAGTAACTCACATGGGTTGTGACTTTTGGCCCATTCTGTATATATATATATATATATATATTTTTTTTTTTTTTCAAACACTTTTTGCTACAGTCTATTTCTTGATGTATATAATATATTTAAAATTGATATTTACTTTACCTCAAGATGCTATTTCCCCTTATTTGGAACATGTTTCGGGATCCTTAGTGTTCCCATCATCAGCCTTTCTAATTTTGAATTTTGTGAAGTACCTGTGTGCTGGTTGGCTGTTATGGCTTCCCATTGGTTTTTTGTTTTTTAAATTGTTATTATTGTGTGTGATTGTGGTGTATATATTAGTATTTTTTGTATTTTCAATGTTGAGTGCTTTGAAAATTGTATCACGTTTTGTATTGATTTGTATTTGTTCAGGTATTAGTTTGTTTTATGTTTGTATATTTGTATATATAAAACAAACTAATACAAATACAAATCAATACAAAACATGATACAATTTTCAAAGCACTCAACATCAAAAATACACAAAGTACTAATATATGTACACCACAATCACACACAATAATAACAATTTAAAAAACCAAAAACCAGTGGGAAGCCATAACAACAGCCAACCAGCACACAGGTACTCCACAAGATTCAAAATTAGTAAGGCTGATGATGGGAACACTAAAGATCCCGAAACATGTTCCAAATAAGGGAAAAATAACATCTTGAGGTAAAGTAAACATAAATTTTAAATATTATATATTGCAACGTTACAAGTATTATACACAATTATACAAAATACATTACCATGTACTCAACGCAACTATAAAGTGTATTACACCAGCCAGGTCACAGGATTTTTTTTCCTTGTTGCGTCAAATATACAGTAAACCCTCGATTTAATGGACTAATTGGGGCTGAGGGGTGTCCATTAAATCGAAAGTACGTTAAATCCCAAATTTTGTTTTTTGAGGATATATTTAAATCAAATAGGCCTATAACACTTGAAATTTTAATACTATTAATATCATGCAAATACCGTATTGTTCCGAATACAAGCCGCACTTTTTCTCCTAAAAACATGGTCGCTAATTTGGCCTGTTGCTTGCATTCGCGCACTAACGAAATTCGAAGTTATACCTGACTTCTGGCGGGACGAACGCTTTTGGTATCTATGAGTTGTTTACTGCGTAAGCAACAGCAATTTGCCTGGCTGTTGTTAACGCTGGCATTATGATTTATGACTGCAACCGTACGTTTTAACAGCAAACTGAACAATGAATAGGAAGAAAAGTGTACGTACCTGCGCATGCGTGCGTGCTCGGACCCTTCCGTAGGCGGCAAGACAAAGGATGAGTAGAGGGGGTGTGAGTAACATGTTTCTAAATAACGGGTAAACTGCCAGTGTGGTTTTCTATTGTAACAGCGACAACATCGCGTATCTGTATTTTAATACATACTATTAATATCATGCAAATACAATGTTATGTACACACCTTTATTTATTCTGGATAAAAGCATCAAGAGTCAGTTGTTTCCCACTAGAATGTTGCTTCTTTATTATTAAAGATCTAAACTGTCTAAAATGGTCATAATAAGCACACACTTCCGGATCTGAAGACTCCCCAATGTATGCGATAATTTCGTCCATGCTGTTTCTTATCGCTGATAATTTAGGGCCTCCTGTAACAGATGTTTCTTCATCGTCATCATCTCCATCTTCTTGATCGTCGTGTAGAACAGATTCCGCGATCTCTTCCTGACTCAGGATTTGGTAGCCTGGATCACCCTCGTCCAAGTTTAGCCACTGTTCGATGTCATTCTCGTTTACGTCTTCACCAGCCTTCTTTACAGTTTCACAGAAATCGGATGTTTCAAATCCTCTGAAATCGTACTCTGGTTCAGTCCCATTCAGTAACTGTGTCCACCCATTAGCCAATGTTGTTTCCTTCATCTCCTTCCATGTGGCAGCAAAATTAAAGATGGCGGACTTGATGTTGTATGCACGCAGATTTTGCAGCGTTCTAGCTCCTCTCGTGTCGTTTTCATGGTCTTGTTCGTCCTCCAAGACAACCATCACCTCTTCAAGAAACTTCTTCTTGTACAGCCTTTTGCAGGCAACAATGACTCCTTGGTCCATTGGCTGTAAAATTGAAGTGGTGTTCGAAGGGAGGAAGACGCATTTTATTTTTCCGTCGTTGCTAACTAACTTCTCGGAGTTGCGATGGGCCGGTGCATTGTCCAGTAGTAAGATGGCTTTCACTGCATGCGATGGAATTTTCATAGTCTCTTCTTGAAAACGTCACACTTCTGGGACAAAATGATTAAAAAACCAGTCTGAAAAAATACTGAAGGTAAACCAAGCATTTTTTGAACTTTCATAAATGACTGGCAACTGGTTCATTATGTTCTTTATCGCACGAGGTTTCTTTGTGTTTCCGACTATGACTGGAGTAAGCCGATGCAAACCATCAGCATTCGCACACAGTAGGGCAGAAAGCCGCTCCTTGTTGAGTTTACGGCCTGGTGTGCTAGTTTCATGTTTGTGTGCCAGAGTATTTTCAGGCACAGCACGAAAGTAGAGACCAGTCTCATCAGCATTGTAGACCTGAGACAAAATGAGACCCTCAGATTCGATCGTTTCCTTTATATGTTGACGAAAAGCCTCAACTTGTTCAGTGTCTGCACTCAGCGCTTCACCACATGTTGATCTATTTGTGATGCCATGCCGTTTACGAAAACGCCAAAGCCACCCATCACTCGCCTGAAATTGGATACCAATATGTTTCGCCAGTTTATCAGCAGTAGCCCGCAACTCGACACTACAAACAATGACGCCACTAGAACGTTGTTGAATAAATCACTTGTACACAGTATCCTCTAATTGTTTGTGTTTGGCTAATTTAATGTGTTTTCTTTCTCCCTCATTCTTCGAACTATCAACACTGTACTCTAGCGAAAACTGAATAAGTTTATCTTTATTCTTTCGAATGTCTGAAACGGTTTGTTTCTTTACACCGTACACTTCACAAACATGTGCAACAGACGCGCCACCTTCAAGTTTACTTATTAGTTCAAGCTTTTGCTTTATACTCAAGTTCACATGTTTTTTCGTAACGCCAGACATACTTATGCTGTAATTCACTAATAAAGTAATGGACCTTGCTGTAACAACGCAAGTATAAACTCGTTAAGACTCTCTATTTAACACGTGCAAGGTTCGTACTATAGAAACACATGTAGCGTACACGCTGTGTTCTCTGAATAAACTGATGCGACGCTGTACGAATGTGAACTGCCCATGCATACGAATTATCATGAAAATAGCCGAATATTCAAGAGTGAAAATGCGTTGCTATGGTTATGAACTACCACCAAATTTAAATCACAACCATGGACTTCAAAAACTTAATCGTGATTTTTTCGTGTCAAAATTTTTTTTAACATGATAATGTTTTTAGGCTGGGGGTCATTCTACAAAATGCGTGATGCAAAATGTGTAACGTCATCGAAAAATGTAACGCTCCAGGTGATGTTAGTAATAAATAAATTTGGTCACAGTGAAATAAGATGCATATCAGTGTATATTGTTCAGTGTTAGTCGTCGTGATGTCTTCCACTGAACGTGTGTGACGCCTGCGTCAACGACAACGCAAAGACGGGGATCGTGAAGAATTAAATGAATTCTTATCTAATTCTTATCTCCGTTCTCATCAAATACAATTGGAGATGAGAAAATTTGCGTGTTTCAAAACAAGAAATGAAAGAATGCTGCGATAGCCAAGCAACATCTCCAGAACAGGAGAATCTGCAGTTTATGCACATTATACATTTCAAAAGCCAAAACACATTTTCATGTTTTTTTTTCTGTTAAATTCTGTCCGTTAAATCCGAAGTCCGTTAAATCGAGGGTTTACTGTATGTAATTGCACAATAATTAAATAATTTTCAAAGAGGAGTGTGATGTTGTTGACATGAAATAATTATTTAAAACCGTTTCAAAATAACCATTCTATGAATTATTAACATTAATAGAAAAATATTAAAATATTAAAATTTCAAATATTAGATAGTTCACTTTTATAAGCTTCACAAATATAATGTAACCTGCTATGCTGTTCATAACATATCAAAAAATAAACAACCATATAATCTTACTAGTTAAACAAACATGTTAAACAAGTTATTTAAATCCTTTTTATTTTTGTGTGTCTGAAATTAACTCAAATTTTAAATAATAATAGCAACTCATTTATAAACAAAATACTCAAGAATAAAATTTTTTGTTGCTATAAACAAAATAAAAATAATATAACATTTACTTCCAATCTAGTATTTATTTCTACTGACACACCCAAATTTTTAACATACAACAAAAGATTAGTATTTCTTTTCTAAATTTTCTTGTTAAATTAAATTCTCTTATTTAACTACTATTTAACTTTAACTTTAATTCTTTACTGTTCATTGGTAAGTTCTTTTTGAGAGCTCTTTTCACAACAAAAATATAACTTTTTTTTTTATCACCTGCGTACATCTGCCGTTACCGTTGTGTGCGTGTGTGTGTGTGTGTGTCCAGAATCCTGAGAATTTGATGATGATGATGATGATGATTATTATGCTGATGCTGTGTTCTCTGTCTCTACGGGTTGTTATTGGTGATGCTCCAGAGTTCCTCCATACGTCTTGGTGTGTGTGGTACAGTGTGTGTGTGGTCCTGATCGATCTGCAAACCAGCAGTTGTGTGAAGATTTCTTAAGTCTGAGTGTGTAACCGCCCAAAATTGCCAGTGGTATTTATACTGGACGGCGATCTGTCAGGTCCAGGATTGTTTTCGACATGTTAGATATTGTCAGTTCGTGCAAAGCGTCCTTTTAAGTACAAATCACTTTTTGGTTCATTTTCGCGATTTCATGAACATACTCGTAGCATGAGCGATATCACTGTTTGCATAATTTTTTTCTTGTCACTTACATATATCACACTTATTAATTATTGTTTAATTACACTAGTAATTAATATTAAATTAGTTAGCGTCTTTATTATGCACATTTTGCAATAATTTTTATATCACCATATTCATTAAAAATTCCTTAATGTAATGATGTCTTTATAATTTGGGTAAGTCTTCGTTCACAGGTTTAAAACGTATTAATTAGTTAATTTTAATCTGGTTTAAACCTGATTACAGTCGTAGCATCACCCCATATTTTCCTGTAGTAGCTTGCATTACACACACAAACGCTGTATTTTTACTACCGAAGCAGGTGTCACTTTCGACAGGCCACAGCCTGTATTCTCCCACACAAAATTGTTTAAAACTGTTTGTCATATTCTTTTTACACTAATTATTTACAAAACATACCGCCCTGGGCAAATATATGTATTGTTGCAATATATATTTATATATATATATTGTAACGTAACAAAGTTGAGGTTCCCGACATTACATAAAAACTTTGTCAACATGACTGAAAACAATGCCCAAGGTATGCCATAATTAAGTACAAGAGGGCCAATCTCACCTAAAAAATGCATTGATGATACCTAGTAAGGTTACTACGTAATAAACTATTGAAGGTGTACCTAAATATAAAATATGTAATGAGCAGTGTAAGATGTAAACTATAAACACTCTGTCTAGTGGTATGAGTTTACTGTGTAGGAGTTTGAATATAATATACTGTTCAATTAATATTTAATGTTTTATAAAATGTACTTGTTGTTGTACTGTATCATGATATAGTGTTTACATGATATTTATTTTATGTTTTGTGTGTAGTAAGTTTGGAGCCGTTGCTTTAAGGAAGTACTAAGTAATGGGTACTCATTTCATTCCTGTTAAACTTGTATTTAAATAATTAAATACAAGTACATTTATTATGTATGGTATTATGTTAAGTGTATTTACTTTAAATAATTAATGAAGATGTTTAAAATAATATTTGTAAACTTGGCCAGGAAGACAATAAGTGTTAATAAGTTGGCAAGTGGTCATTATAATTATGTTAAAAACCAATGAAGGGTTCAATGATGAACTAAATAATAATAATGAATTGAAACCAGGAAATTAAAATTGATATAAGTGGCCATAAGCCAGTGACTCTTTGTACAGTAGGTCAGGTAAGAAAAATTAAATTAAAAACAAAAAATTATAACATCTGTAATAAAACCAACAGGCCTAAATTCAGTATTTTGTAAAAGGAAATTAATACCTTTTAAAATAAGTCAATTAAGAAGAAAATGTAGTAAAATGTATACGGTTTAATAAGGCAGATTAAGTGAAAGTTTTATGTGATTTAATGTAATTCCAAGCAGGGAGTATTTTATTAAATAAGTGTAAGAATATTTCATAATTCTGGCTCTAGGATAACAGATATTATCCAATGACAGAATAAGCAATGGTTGTTAAGGCAACAAAATGCAAGAAATCTTGTTGATTTAGACATTCAATTGTTATATGTAAACGAGGACAGTTCAGTCATTAAAAATCGCCAGAAAACCACAAAACCTCATGAATAAAATTATAACACATCAATGTTAAATTATAAACAATAAATAAAAAAGACGGATTGGACGACTTCCGAAATTATCACTTTGAGAATAAACAACCTATCTACAAAATTCACATAAAAAACCTTAAGAAAAATGAACTAAACTCACCACCAAATGAGTTATACAAGAAACCATAAATAAATGCAGATAATCCAGACCGGGAGAAGTTGAATTGAATAAATACCCTACAACAAAAAATTAAAGAGAATTAAATTTACCTACTGAACCTCACTTTTGACTGCAGAGCAAGAACTTAATACTACACTAATTCCATTGGGACCTGTAACCACAAGAAACGAGAAAATCAGCGAAGATCAAGAACAGAACTTTCCATTACAGTCCGGGACACTAATCACAACCTTTATTGAGAAGCCGGAGTTGGAAATATTTTCGTCATTCTTCATCACTCTTAGATCGGACATCGTTAACTGGAACACGGCCTGGATGAGTAGCTTGTAAACGTTGTAACGGTACATAACCCGGTCCCAATAAAGTAAATTATGAGAATAAAAGTCAGAAATGGGTAGAACTAAAGCTCGCTCAAAATTTAATTATATCACTCCACATAATAAACAATTCGAGTGGTATATAGTGCGAAGTGAGTTCTAGTGTACCCATTGAGGTGAAAAACCAAAGTGAAATTAATGTATTACTAAACTGTGCTGTATGTTTTGGATAGGATAAAACTATGGAAGTAGTATGTAATAATACTAATTGATTTTTGTAATTTTATTTATTTACTGTAATTTATATTGTATGAACCACAATTTGTTATACCCAAGTTAATATTATATTGTTTCAAATAATTATGTTAGATTGTAAGAAAACCCAGGGTTAATTTTAAAAGACATAAAAATTTTAACTACCAAAGATAATATAAAATTAAAATAATCCTAGGAAGGAAAGGACAACAGGAAGTAGTACCGGGTATGAACACTATTCGATACTAAATAAATAATATATAAATTTATTTAATGATAATAAAATGATAAAATATTTATATACAAGGTCATAAAAAAATTAACCAAAACATATTATGTGAGTTAAATTAGTAAATAAACCGGAATGGAAGGGAATTATTTTTCCATAAATAAAAATATAAATTTATAATAATCACAAACTGCCTACATAATAAAAATACTATGTGTTACTAAGAGTGATGAAAAATAACAAGTATTGTTAATAAGATATAAAAAATTTTTGAACTGAACCGGAGAGTTGAAGAATCGATGCAACAAAAATTATAAAAAAATAACCTTTTTTGGACGTTGGAGGAGGCGAAATTCACGCAAGAGTAATAAACAAAGTGAATACTAACCAATTATACCTGAGGAATCCAAATTAAAAGGTGTTATACATTAAAAACCAGTGGATGAAACCATTCTGAGGATCCAATATAATTCGGCCTACGTCTAATAGACAATCAGAAAAATATTCGAAAATGAAAAGGAAATAATAACGCAAGACGTGCCTCATCACAGAATAAAACTTCAATCCAGTAAGGACAACACGGAGCGAGGTAATATAAACATTTTTCGTAATAAATACAGAAGAAAACTCGTTTTTTAATAGTGAAATAGAACGAAAAAATATTCATTTTATCATATGTTCCTTTCGAAAGTAAACAAATACATGCTGCTCTCTTACGGCAATTCCGGAAACTATGTAACATTTGAATAATAAACCAAAATTATTTATTAATTTTTTTATATTTGTAAAGCGTAGCAATTAGCCATTTCTGACACTCTCATAACACAAAGAATTCATCCTGAACCCTGGGGAATTAATAAGAATTATGTAATAACTGATGTATTTTATTATAGCGTAATATTGGTTAAATAACAACATATATTTTTCTTTTATAGAATTGCTAAACTGCTATAATTGTTTTTATTATTTAGACAAAGCTTTTCGTCATTACTGACATCTTTAGGTCTTAAACAATCAGGTCTTCAGGTTGTTTAAGACCTGAAGATGTCAGTAATGACGAAAAGCTTTGTCTAAATAATAAAAACAATTATAGCAGTTTAGCAATTCTATAAAAGAAAAGTAAGGATGGCTGCTAATTTAAACAATACGAAGAACAACATATATGTTTTGTTCTTTAGACAGATCTATGTTTACTCGGTAAAGTCGAGAAGATGTTTTCTTTTTAAAAAGATTAATTGTGATACCTATACTTGGGTGGCTGGAGACAAAAGTCGATAATCAATAAAGCAATATTATTGAAAATTAATATTGAATTATAACGTGTTATAATTTATTGTAGTGGATAGTTAATGAAGATTTCAGCACAACATACAGAAAAAATCGTCACAACAGAGGGGCAATAAGGATACTTACTCTCTCTTCTGTATAAGGCTGAACAAATTACCTCCTTGACCCCAAATCACACACTCTCGATTTCTTTTAGATGGAGTAAAACAAGATAAACAAAATCCTTTATTTATACCTTTTAAAACGTCAGTTAGTATAATTCAAAAGTGACGCATACTGCGTGAGGCATATAATAACACTTTTGCAAGTGCACATCTCACAGTAAGCGGTACGTTACAGATTTGGCGCTCAACGTAAAAGGGCGGTAATTAGAAAAGAATTTCGATATTCAATAAAAAAGATATATCAAAAAATCTAATTATCGTTGGCAGTTATGGGAAAACAAGAAATGCCTAATACCCGAGGAAAATCGAAGAAGAGGGCAGAAGAAAAGGAGATTGAAGAAGGTGGACAGGAACAAGAAATAGAGTTAGTCACGGACAGTGAAATGGACCAACAGACAGGTGATACAGAAGAAACCGAAGTAGTTATGGATACGGAAAAGGAAATAGTGGAAGAGGATGCCCAAGGGGATCAACCTGATAAATCCACCCAAAAAGAAGACATGAGCATGCAGGAGATGCTGAGAATTATTATGGAAAGCAATAAACAAACCAATGATAAAATAGACGACAAATTTAGGAAACAGGAGGAACAAAATAAGGAGAATTTTAAGAAACAGGAGAAAAAATTTGACAAAATAGATGAAAATTTTAGAAAACAGGAGGAAAACTTAAAACAAACCATGAATGAACAATACCATGAACTGAAGGAAGCGGTTGAAGGGCAAAGAGAAGAAATGAATGCAAAATTTGAAGAGAATAATGAGAATTTAAAACAAATTGAGGGTAAGATGGAGAATTTCAACAAGGAATTAAGAGAAAGTCTAGAAGGTAAAATTGAACTGGTCAGTAATACGTTAAGCCAAAGAGTAGAAGAATATAAGGAAGAGGCAGAGAAGAAATTAATAGAAACTAACCAAAGATTAGATAAAACTGAAGAGAAGATGGAACTAATTAAAACTGGAGTCGAGGCACGAATGGAAAAAGAAGAACAAGATAATCAAGTTCGTGTAATGGCCATACGACAAGAAAATAATGACCAGTTAGATAGCATTAAAAGCAGTCTAAACTGTAAATTTTCAGAGTTTCATAAAACTGTAGAGAATGTAAAAAATCAATGTGATAGCCAAGCAGAGAAATTAGATAGTTTGCAACAAATACAAACCAATTTTCAATGTGATGTAGATAGAATAAGCGCTAGATCTGCATGCAGCAGTCATCATGTTTATCCAGACAATAAGGAAAGTGTAAACTTTCAGGATTATCGCAGAAACCCACTTGAATTTTTAGGGAGAGTAGATGAAATTTTGAACAGATCAAAGGAGAATCGATGGAATATGATAAAAGGTCTATTAGACGAATCGTTCAAAAATATCAATGATAATTGGTGGACAGCAATTAGGAACGAGGTGTGTGATTATGAGGGTTTCAAAACTATGTTCAAACTTAAGTACTGGTCAGAATCAGTACAAAACATTATTAGAGACGATATCTGTCATGGTAGGTATGACCGTACAGTGGGACAAACACCTACTGCTTACTTTTTAGGGAAGGTGTGTATAGCCAAGTATCTAGACCCTAAGATACCTGAAGAGTGTCTAGTGACCAAAATGGCGTATCATTTTGAAGAAAAGATCATAAGTGCACGTTTGAGTGGACAAATCAAAACTATTGGAGGCATGGAAACGCTGCTAGAAAATTATGAACAGGAATCTTATTATAGGAGAAGTAGATGGAGGTCAGGAAATACCGAGGAGCGGAAGAATGAACCACCAAGAGAAAATAGGCCCAGAGTTAATTATGTACATGCTAATAACAATTATTACAGTAATAGTTACCAAGGAAGACGTCCGTATTTTAACCAGAGACAAAATTATGATAGAAGAGATGAGAGAAACAACTACAACAGACAACAATGGAATGATCATGACGAATATAGGAGATCCAGAAGTGGAGATAGACATAGGGACATACCTTCGGGAGATCCACCAAATGACAATCAGGGAACTAATCAAGCCCAAGTAAATTATCTAATGGCTGATGAGAGGGATTTGAGGAGACCCGAAGAACAGCAACAAAGAAAAGTGGACAAATGAGTTGACCATGGGAAAAATCAAGGGTCTAATCCTGGTCCCAGTAATAAAGATGAGAGGCTATATACATACGATAATATTGAAATGTATGGTAGTGATCCGCAATGGGGCAATCCAATAGCGAATTTTATTGACAAGTTTAATCAACAGAATCCACGGGAAAAATATACGAGTGGATCAATCCGTGTTGTGAATGATACTGAAAATGGTTAAACTAATTTAGAATGAAGAAACTAAAAAACCCCAAAATTCTAAAAGTACGTAAGGACAACTTACTCAACTTATTTCGAACAACATAATTTAAAGTGAAGAGAATAAAAACCCCAAAATTTAAAAAGTGTGTAAGTACAACTTACTTAAGATATTTTGCAACCATTAGAATTAATAAAAAGTGTGCAAGTACAACTTACTTAAGATATTTTGCAACCATTAGAATTAATAAAAAGTGTGTAAGTACAACTTACTCAAGTTATTTCAAACAATATAATTTAAAATAAAAAGACAAAACACCAAGAAAATGTAAGAGCAGATTATATAATTTAGTTATGAAGAATTGATTTAAAATGGACTAATAGGAAAAATAATATTTTGATGGTAACAAAAGAAGAATAAATAAATAAACAATTAATGGTAATGTGCTCAGATAAGAAGGTACAATAAGAAGAATAATGAATAATTTAATGACTCCAATGAAACTGAAGGAGGATGATAATTAATACAACAAAAATTAGAATTTCTCGGAATTGAAGATTAGATAAGAAGAAATGATACGGAGAAATATGTCACAAGAAGTAAAGTCAGAAGAATTTTAACATAAGGCCTATCAATGATGTTATATGCTATTAGTTGATGGAAAAGAAGAAGGAATCAAGGAGAAGAAGAAATATATAAATAAATACAAACAGCTACAGTATGAAGAATCCCAAGAGTGTTTGGTACTAGTCGCTAATTGACTACTACTTATAATTTTTTTATTTTTATGTATTGACCGTAGAAATGTTCCGGCAATAATTTTTATGAGCAGGGATGATGTTCCCCTGGTCTCAGAAGGTGTAAGGATGGACAGCGGTTTATGGACCCAGAGTGGCCACCCGACTGGAACCACCGCACAAGATAGGGAAAAATGTTAGGGAAATTGAATATTTAAGGGATAATAATTAAAATAGCTGAAAGGAGTGATATTAGATTCCAGAAGTATAAATGAAGAAAATAGAAGGAAGATAGCAGACCGAAGCTTAATTGATAAAGCGAATTTATAGAAGCAAATAGAAATGAGTGTTGAAACAATTTTAATATGATTAGTGTGACCAGTCCTTATCAAATAAAATGTGGAAGTACCACTAACCCCGAGAAAGAATTGATGAATTTGCCTCCAAGAGAGAGAGAGTTAAGTAAGAAAACGACAATTACCACAAGTCTGAATTACCAGAGTTTATAATCAGTCAGCAATGAAACACTATTATGAAAACAAAGTCAAAACCATTAGGAGACTTGAACAAATCAACAATTTATTTCTATCAACGAGTTGAACTAAAATAAATTTGTTCTAGTGGGGGGGCTTTATGTAACGGTACATAACCCGGTCCCAATAAAGTAAATTATGAGAATAAAAGTCAGAAATGGGTAGAACTAAAGCTCGCTCAAAATTTAATTATATCACTCCACATAATAAACAATTCGAGTGGTATATAGTGCGAAGTGAGTTCTAGTGTACCCATTGAGGTGAAAAACCAAAGTGAAATTAATGTATTACTAAACTGTGCTGTATGTTTTGGATAGGATAAAACTATGGAAGTAGTATGTAATAATACTAATTGATTTTTGTAATTTTATTTATTTACTGTAATTTATATTGTATGAACCACAATTTGTTATACCCAAGTTAATATTATATTGTTTCAAATAATTATGTTAGATTGTAAGAAAACCCAGGGTTAATTTTAAAAGACATAAAAATTTTAACTACCAAAGATAATATAAAATTAAAATAATCCTAGGAAGGAAAGGACAACAGGAAGTAGTACCGGGTATGAACACTATTCGATACTAAATAAATAATATATAAATTTATTTAATGATAATAAAATGATAAAATATTTATATACAAGGTCATAAAAAAATTAACCAAAACATATTATGTGAGTTAAATTAGTAAATAAACCGGAATGGAAGGGAATTATTTTTCCATAAATAAAAATATAAATTTATAATAATCACAAACTGCCTACATAATAAAAATACTATGTGTTACTAAGAGTGATGAAAAATAACAAGTATTGTTAATAAGATATAAAAAATTTTTGAACTGAACCGGAGAGTTGAAGAATCGATGCGACAAAAATTATAAAAAAATAACCTTTTTTGGACGTTGGAGGAGGCGAAATTCACGCAAGAGTAATAAACAAAGTGAATACTAACCAATTATACCTGAGGAATCCAAATTAAAAGGTGTTATACATTAAAAACCAGTGGATGAAACCATTCTGAGGATCCAATATAATTCGGCCTACGTCTAATAGACAATCAGAAAAATATTCGAAAATGAAAAGGAAATAATAACGCAAGACGTACCTCATCACAGAATAAAACTTCAATCCAGTAAGGACAACACGGAGCGAGGTAATATAAACATTTTTCGTAATAAATACAGAAGAAAACTCGTTTTTTAATAGTGAAATAGAACGAAAAAATATTCATTTTATCATATGTTCCTTTCGAAAATAAACAAATACATGCTGCTCTCTTACGGCAATTCCGGAAACTATGTAACATTTGAATAATAAACCAAAATTATTTATTAATTTTTTTATATTTGTAAAGCGTAGCAATTAGCCATTTCTGACACTCTCATAACACAAAGAATTCATCCTGAACCCTGGGGAATTAATAAGAATTATGTAATAACTGATGTATTTTATTATAGCGTAATATTGGTTAAATAACAACATATATGTTTTGTTCTTTAGACAGATCTATGTTTACTCGGTAAAGTCGAGAAGATGTTTTCTTTTTAAAAAGATTAATTGTGATACCTATACTTGGGTGGCTGGAGACAAAAGTCAATAATCAATAAAGCAATATTATTGAAAATTAATATTGAATTATAACGTGTTATAATTTATTTAGTGGATAGTTAATGAAGATTTCAGCACAACATACAGAAAAAATCGTCACAACAGAGGGGCAATAAGGATACTTACTCTCTCTTCTGTATAAGGCTGAACAAATTACCTCCTTGACCCCAAATCACACACTCTCGATTTCTTTTAGATGGAGTAAAACAAGATAAACAAAATCCTTTATTTATACCTTTTAAAACGTCAGTTAGTATAATTCAAAAGTGACGCATACTGCGTGAGGCATATAATAACACTTTTGCAAGTGCACACCTCACAGTAAGCGGTACGTTACAACGTTTGGTAAAAACCTGCTTATGTTAATACTTTATATAATAAGATTTTAATTTAAATTGTAATACTAGTAACCTGAATTTGCATTACCTGGCCTTACTAATAGTTAAAAGAATTACGTGTACCCTGGGATAAGAGATAAACTGAAAATTATAATTAAATTGTAACATAAACCACGAGTTCAATAACAAATCGATTCAGTATTGTATGATCGATATGATGCTCTAATAACCGAAGAAAGCAACTGTTGAAATTTTAAAATAATACAAAATAAAGAATCCTTCTTGTATTTGACGATGTTCTGTGTTATTGTAGAATAGCTATTGTATTTTGATTAGAGTGTAATTTACAGAGAAAGAAAGTGGTAAAAACGTCAAGTGGAACAACTTAACCTATAAGAACGGGTCATTCATTAATAACAGCGCTCGATTGCAGACAGCCGGTGAATACGGGAGAATGGAGAACTAACTTATTCTCTTCATATTCCGCTCTTTCAATGTAGATAATACAGAGGGACTAGGGTTGGAGAAAAATACTGGATTATTCATTATAATACCCGTAATATAGCGTTTTTCTCTGGTAAAACACTTGATAATTAATTAACACAGGTCTATAATCAACAACCGAATAATATCAAACACTTAATAAATAATTTTTTTTTATAATTAACATTGATTGACAGGAGATCTCATTTGCAGTAACATATTACGAATAAAGTAATACACTCGTAATACGTAATCTTTTATTTAGGTTACAAATTGACGTCAACAACGTGGGGCTTGATTAGGCGAGAGTTTTGAATAAGTAACACATAGTTTATTTAGGTTACAAATTGGCGCTCAACGAGTGGGCTTTAGTTAAGTAAAAAATTCGACTATATCGCTATTACTTAACTGGAGCAGGCAACTATTAGAGGCACAGGAATGCATATGAGAGGTGTTTCTAAAAGGATGGTGAAGGACCAAGAAACGGAAGAAGATAGACGGGAAGAAGAAGCAGAGTTAGTTACAGACACCGAAATGGAACAACAGGTGGGCGATAAAGAGGAAGCCAGAGGAGGCCTAGATTTACAAAAATTATGGGAATTAATTAAAGAAGATTCCAAGAAACAGAAGGAAGAATTCAATAAGAAATTTGAAGAAAACTCTGAAAAAATAGACAGTATTAAGGTAAGTACTAGTGAACTTTTAAGGCAAACCATAAATGAAAATAATGAACAATTGAAGGCCGATTTTAGACAAATCAATGAAAAAATAGACAGTATAAATGAAAATTCAGAAAAGCTAGAAAACAAAATAGACAATATTAACGAAAACTCAAGGAAACAAAACGAAAATTTGAGTGAGAATTTAATCAAACTAATGAATGAGAAGTTTGACAAAAATAAAGAGGAAAATGATGAGAATAACCGGCTGATAAATGAAAGCTTAAACCAAATTAATGAAAGGCTTGACAGGAACGACGAGAGCTTAAAGCAGATTCTGGAAAATAACAAACAAAGAGACGAAAGAATTGAAAACAATAATAAGGAGTTGCGGCAAATCATCAATGAACAAAACCAAGCGTTGAGGGAAGTCATCAATGAAAGTATTGCAATTGTCGATGAAACACTTAGCAAAAGAGTGTATAATTACGAAAAGGAAGTAAGACAGCAAATAACTGAAACGAAGGTAGGTCTAGAAAAGACAGATGAAACCATCATACAACTCGCAGTGGAAGTAGAGGCCAAAATTAATCAAGTAGAAAACAATAACAAAACTAGAATAAAGGAGGTACAAACGGAAACACAAGAAAAATTTGACGAGGTACCAATTAACATAACTGGAAGAATAGAACAGGTTCACAATGAAATGAAGACAATGAAAATAAGACAAACGCGTAAAAGGAAATTAATAAATACACGGGAAGGATTGGAGATGATTAAAAGTGGATTAGTTAAGCTACCTAATATACCAATTACGGAACCCAGGGAAGTAAGACAATTAAGAAACTCTAAACGAACCACAATTGAGTTCCCAGATAGATTAGAAGGACCGAAAAAGCCAAAACTAACCGAGGAGCATGGAGGACTTATGGAGATTATGTATGAACCATTCGAAAGATTAAGAAACGGTACGGAAGAATCAGCTCGAAAGACGATGGTAAGCTTTAGCATAAATGAAAATTTTATAGCGACAAGATGGAAGAACCAGATGATAGTGAGATACGTCACAAGGACGGAAATAATTCTATACGCTAGAGAAATCCGAACAATCAGTACAGAGGAAATAATGGACCACGGTTAAACAGATTCCAAACAGAATATAGAGAAAAGGGACGGATTTTATGGATACAGGATCAAGCAAATCAAAGGAAAATAATGAGAAACTAATTAAAATATATTAAACCAACTATTAAATGAAATAAACTAATTACACGATACTTCAGAGAAATTATGTGGAATCAATTTAAAAAACCACAAAATTCAAAAATAAGTAAGAACACCTTACTATATAATTCAGAAGAAATTATTTTAAACTAATAAACATGAAAGAAGGGTTAGAAATGAGTTAGATGAAGGAAGAATATGCCATACAATTTATGATAAGGAGGAGATTCAGTGTTTAATTGCAGAAGTAAATGGGAGTGAATTAAAAATAGTAAAATACGTATGCTAAAGAATAATTAATTGACAGCACGGAACTAAGAAGAATTTAAAATGAATATTGAACAGCTTTAACTAATATACTGGTGAATAATATGATAAATGGAACTACAGAACAACGAGATAAATAATTTAAGAAAAGTATTAGGATACCTCAGAAATAATAGTAATCATCCCTTGAATACAAGTTTGTAGCGAAGGAGCTACCTTATAGATAATAATTATATGTATTGTGTTGTGATTGTGCAACGTTTATTTTTTTCTGGACAGAGATGAAGTTCCTCTGATCTCAGAAGATATAGTTAGGGAAACGGCAGAGTAATGGAAGCCAATAGTGCCCCTCTGATTCCGTACCAGCTATGATATTAGGGAAAAATGTTAGGGAAATATAGTATTTTAGGGATTATACACCAAGAGAGGTAATTAAATATAAAAATGATAATAAGAAATGATAGCTTAAAAAGCTAGAAGAAGTTATGAGTTCCAGAGAAAAGGACAGGTCTACAACTGAGGGAGGTACCAGTAGAGAATTAATGACCAGATACACAATGAGTATCAACACAGTTTTCTGGTGCAATTAAAAGTTTAAAGAATAGAAAGAGAAAATAAACCTCAAAGAACCCATTGAATTGCGGATTAAAACAGAAACAATGAAAGACTGAAACCATTATAAATTAATAATTTTACTAAAGAAATATTCCAAAGTATGAAGAAACTATAAGTTTATTTTAACTAAACTTTACATACATACATATATCCTCGGCGCTACAGCCCAGTCCGGGCCCTGGCCTCCAAAAGAAATCTTCCCCACTGGTCTCTACTCCCGGCCAATGTCCACCAGTTTGCTGCACCCAGCCTCACTGCCTCCTTACCAACCTGGTCCAGCCATCTTGCACGCGGTCTTCCCTTCCTTCTCCTTCCCATCGGCAAATAATTCATCACTCTTTTTGGTATTCTATCCTCCGCCATTCTCTACACATGACCAGCCCAACGCAATCGGTTAATTTGTATGAGTTGCACGATCGGAAGATCTTTAAACCTTTCATACAACTCTCGATTATGCAATTGCCTCCAAATGTCGTTTTCCCTCACAGGGCCATAGATTCTCCTCAGTACCCTCCTCTCAAAAACGGATAGTTTCTGCTCATAACTAAACTTTATTCAGCCAAAATAAACTTCTTTCGGAGGGGGAGTATTATGTAACGTAACAAAGTTGAGGTTCCCGACGTTACATAAAAACTTTGTCAACACGACTGAAAACAATGCCCAAGGTATGCCATAATTAAGTACAAGAGGGCCAATCTCACCTAAAAAATGCATTGATGATACCTAGTAAGGTTACTACGTAATAAAATATTGAAGGTGTACCTAAATATAAAATATGTAATGAGCAGTGTAAGATGTAAACTATAAACACTGTGTCTAATGGTATGAGTTTACTGTGTAGGAGTTTGAATATAATATACTGTTCAATTAATATTTAATGTTTTATAAAATGTACTTGTTGTTGTACTGTATCATGATATAGTGTTTACATGATATTTATTTTATGTTTTGTGTGTAGTAAGTGTGGAGCCGTTGCTTTAAGGAAGTACTAAGTAATGGGTACTCATTTCATTCCTGTTAAACTTGTATTTAAATAATTAAATACAAGTACATTTATTATGTATGGTATTATGTTAAGTGTATTTACTTTAAATAATTAATGAAGATGTTTAAAATAATATTTGTAAACTTGGCCAGGAAGACAATAAGTGTTAATAAGTTGGCAAGTGGTCATTATAATTATGTTAAAAACCAATGAAGGGTTCAATGATGAACTAAATAATAATAATGAATTGAAACCAGGAAATTAAAATTGATATAAGTGGCCATAAGCCAGTGACTCTTTGTACAGTAGGTCAGGTAAGAAAAATTAAATTAAAAACAAAAAATTATAACATCTGTAATAAAACCAATAGGCCTAAATTCAGTATTTTGTAAAAGGAAATTAATACCTTTTAAAATAAGTCAGTTAAGAAGAAAATGTAGTAAAATGTATACGGTTTAATAAGGCAGATTAAGTGAAAGTTTTATGTGATTTAATGTAATTCCAACCAGGGAGTATTTTATTAAATAAGTGTGAGAATATTTCATAATTCTGGCTCTAGGATAACAGATATTATCCAATGACAGAATAAGCAATGGTTGTTAAGGCAACAAAATGCAAGAAATCTTGTTGATTTAGACATTCAATTGTTAAAAGAATTACGTGTACCCTGGGATAAGAGATAAACTGAAAATTATAATTAAATTGTAACATAAACCACGAGTTCAATAACAAATCGATTCAGTATTGTATGATCGATATGATGCTCTAATAACCGAAGAAAGCAACTGTTGAAATTTTAAAATAATACAAAATCAAGAATCCTTCTTGTATTTGACGATGTTCTGTGTTATTGTAGAATAGCTATTGTATTTCGATTAGGGTGTAATTTACAGAGAAAGAAAGTGGTAAAAACGTCAAGTGGAACAACTTAACCTATAAGAACGGGTCATTCATTAATAACAGCGCTCGATTGCAGACAGCTGGTGAATACGGGAGAATGGAGAACTAACTTATTCTCTTCATATTCCGCTCTTTCAATGTAGATAATACAGAGGGACTAGGGTTGGAGAAAAATACTGGATTATTCATTATAATACCCGTAATATAGCGTTTTTCTCTGGTAAAACACTTGATAATTAATTAACACAGGTCTATAATCACAACCGAATAATATCAAACACTTAATAAATAATTTTTTTTTATAATTAACATTGATTGGCAGGAGATCTCATCTGCAGTAACATATTACGAATAAAGTAATACACTCGTAATACGTAATCTTTTATTTAGGTTACAAATTGACGTCAACAACGTGGGGCTTGATTAGGCGAGAGTTTTGAATAAGTAACACATAGTTTATTTAGGTTACAATATATATATATATATATATATATATATATATATAGATATTGTAACGAATAAACAACTTTGTTACTTTTTTACTTATGTGTTACTCCCGTGTATCAACGTTAAGTCCCACCTTGGATGCTTCAATTTAATATCAATATATTATATTGGTTGTATTTCTTATTTAATTACAGTTACAGTTTGTAGTTAATTTAAAAAAATTTAAATTAAACAATTCGATCTGTTTAAAAGGAAAATGTTTATTATGTTGTTGTAGATGAGACCTCCTGCAACTCAATATTAATTTATAAAAAGAAAACAATTTTTTATTATATCGTTGCTGCAACTCGTATGTTGAACATCGTCCTGTGTTAATCAGTTACTAAGTGTTTTACCAGGGTATAACGCTATATTACGGGTATTATAGTTAATAATTTGGTAATTCTCTCCAACCCTATTTGGTTCGTATTATTTAAATTGATTCAAGTGTGGCGAAGAGAATACGTTAGTTCGGCACTCTCCCGTTTCCACCAGCTGTCTGCAACGGCGCTGCTATTAGTAATTGACTCGTTTTTATAGGTTAGTTAGTTTCACTTGACAGTTTAATCACCTTCTTTATCTGTAAATTACTCCCCAATCAAAATACAATACCTAATCTACAATAATACAGAACATCATCACATACAAGAAGGATTCTTTATTTATATTATTTTTTAAATTCCAACAGTCTTCCTTACAGTTTATCTGATCGTAATATCGATCGTACAATACTGGATCGATTTGTTAATGGACTAGTACGGTATAATACAATTTAAATATAATTTTCGTTTTATCTCTTATCCCAGGGTACGTGTGATTCTTTTAACAATTAGTAAGGCCAGTTAATGCAAAATTAAGGTTACTAAGTATTACAAATTGTTATTAATTCTTAACGTATAAAATTAAATATAAGCTGGTGTTACCGTACAATGCGATTCTCAAGATAGCCGTGTCTGTTTACAACCGCATGAAGACGTACTGATGAGGTTACTTTTGGCCAGAAAATGTGTCCAGATTATCAATAAAGGTTGAAAGGTGATGTCCCGGAGTGTAACAGGAATTCTTCTGTTCTTCGTTCTTCTTCGCGATCCTCGTGGTCGTCGGTCCCTTGGAATTGGTGTAGTATTACAATTTCTTCAATCTCTTGGAAGTGAGGTTTATTTCTTCAGTACCAAAGGTTCCTTGTGTATGTTTGGTTTATATTGGCATTAATTTAGACTTCTTGTCCATTCAAGAAGAATCTTGGTTTAATTGTAAATCGGTTTCATCATCATCTTTAATGGAATTAGTTGAAGAAGAAATTATTAATTCCACTACTTTTGGGAGGTATAATTATATTTCCTGAAATCTAGTTCAGTAATTATTACTCAGTTTTGTTTTAATGGATTGGCTTTTTAATACATTAGATTTATTAAGGTTGATTCATTTTTATTTTATTTTATGTTTAAATTTGTCTACTGAACTCTTCCCAATAGCATATAACAATCGAATGTTAAGGTTTTTTATAAATTCTTTCCTGGATTTGTATTAATTCAACTTCATCCATTAGCATATAACAATCGAATGTTGAAATCAACAAAATTTCTTGCATTTTAGTTACCCTAACAACCATTACTTTCTGTAATTGGATAATATTTGATATCCTAGATCCAGAATTAGAAAATATTACTACTCTTATTTAATAAAATACTCCATGCTTGGAATTACACCAAATCACATAAAACTCTCACTTAATCTGCCTTATTAAACCATATATATTTTACTATAATTTCATCTGACTGGACTTATTAAAAAGGTATTAATTTCCTTTTACAAATATTAAATTTAGGCCTATTGGTTTTCTTACACCTGTTATAATTTAGTTTTGTTTTTAACTTAATTTTTCTTTACCTGACCTACTGTACAACTAGTCACTGGCTTATGGCCACTTATATCAATCTTAATTTCCTGGTTTCAATTCATTATATTATTTAGTTCATAATTAAACCCTTCATTGGTTTTTTACATAATTACAAGAACTACTTGCCAACTTATTAACACTTATTGCCTTCCTGGCCAAGTTTACAAACATTATTTTAAACATCTTCATTAATCAATTAAAGTAAATATATTTAACATAATATCATAACTAATAAATGTACTTATACTTAATTATTTAAATACAATTTTAACATAAATAAATTGAGTACCTAGGACTTAGTACTTCCTCAAAGCAACAGCTCCCCACTTACTATCCACAAAACATAAAATAAATATCCTGTAAACACTATATCATGCTACAGTACAACACCAAGTACATTTTATAACACAATAAATATTAATTGAACAGTATATTATACTCAACTCCTACACATTAAACTCCTCCCATTAGACACAATGTTTATGTTTCACATCTCATACTACTCATTACATATTTTAGATTTAGGTACACTTTTGATGTTTTATTACTTAGTAACCTTACTAGGTACCTTTACTGCATTTTTCAGGTGAGATGGGCCCTCTTGTATTTAATTACAACATGCTTTGGGGATTGTTTTAAATCATGTTTACACAGTTTTTTATGTAATGTCGGGAACCTCAACTCTGTTACGTTACATTATATATTGTAACGTGACAGATATAAGCATAATATTGAATGGCAATTGATCATTAGAATAATGAAGTTATAATGTTTAAATTTGGAAGAAAGCATTAAGTTTAATATAAATAGATTAATTCATAGCAACTGTGGAAAGAAATCTTATTATAAAGAAAATACAAGTTCAAATAAAAGGAGTTACTAGTGATGAGTCATCCAAGACCAGTCTCATAACCAAAGGTTTTCAAGGTATAACCCAGGAAGGTAAAAAAGTAAATAACAAAGCAGTACTGAATATGACCAAACCCACAACGAGGAAGAATAAATAGAATAGAAACCCTAAAATAAGCCAAGATCAAACGACACAGGTGGTGTATTTCTGAAATAAAGAAGAAGATGGAGAAGATCCCAAGAAACCTGATGGCATCAAGAAGAAGATGGAGAAGATACCAGTCCCAGAAGGCAGGAGAAAAGAAGACTGATGAAAGAAGAAGAAGGCAGCATCCTGAAGAAGATGTCATGCTCTTATAAAAGACACCCAAATCCCTATATCCCCAAAATAAATATTTTAAAATAAAAGTATAACGAAATGAAAACCACATGTATATAAATTTAAGAGAGAGAAGTGTATAAAGTAAAAGTTGCCTGTGAACTAAGATGAAACAATAATATAGTACCCATGGAACAAATCTCCATTGAAAAAACGCTAACCAATTTATTATGTTAATAAGACTATACGACCATTTAGCATTAACATAATATATAAGTGCAAAGTGAACCAGTGATAGTTTTGGGTATTATAAAAAATGAACCTTGTGTTTCATTCTTGGCAATCACAAACATTGAATGCAATGAAATATGCAATTTTCAATGACTTGAAATGTGTACTGTGACAATATGTTGTTTATAAGACATAAATCTGTTTAAAATAACATTTTGTTTTATATGCAAAAAGAAAAACAGATGTCATAATACTTTTCGAACAATTCATACTATTTATTTATTAATGACAGGATACAATTCCCCAAAGACAATGTGTAAAAGACGGTATAAAAACTGTAGAATCCTACTTATAATAATAGTTAGAAATAAGAATATAAATATAAGGTTTTTATGTATATAGTATAAGAATGTTTAAAAATGTTTTAGATATAAGGCCATTTGTTTGGGTCTAATACAACTAACATCAGAACTATAAAAATAGTTACTACTTGTAAATAGTAGAGAGTAATTAAGATATTAGTTAGTAAAAAACCTTTTTTGTAAACCATATTTCCATGTTAGAAATAAGGATTTTGTTGTAAAATGTCTGACTTGAAGACAACCATTTATTTAAAAAAAATATTCTTTATTTGTTTAACTATTATTTGTATTGTAACCAATACTAATTGTTATTGTGTAATTTGAAAACATGTTTAATTTATAATACTATATGTAAAAGTCAGAGAGGGTATCACACATCATATATTGTTTGTAAAATATTTTGTAAGAAAAATTGTTAAAAAATCATAGGCCAAAAGAATGGAAACCAAACTTCATCAAAACAGAGAAATTGCTCATTTAAATGCAAATAAACAAAAGGGGTTTAGACAAAATAAACTTGAGATCAAGCCATATAATTGCACATACCATTTAGAAAGATTTTAATAAATTATATTCAGAATTATAAATAAAAATGAAAATGACTAAACTCAGAAATTTAGACATGGGAGTCATATATTCCAGAATAATGTTTCGGAATACAACTAATTCAATTAATTACCAGAAAATCAGGGAATATAAACCTTTTAATACAATATAGGATTATTAATATTAAATATAACGGATAAAATGGATGAATTTTATATAATCACAGGAAGTAAATTTTGATGTTTTGACTTTTCAGAGAATAACAAAAATGAAAGTAAAATTACTAATTTTGGACAGAAAACACTATAAAACGGCATTATTTAATCTGAAAATAAGCTGAATGAACTGAAAGATTAATTTAAATAACATCTAGTGAATAAAATTGACAAATAACCAAAGTTTAGGCAATCATATAGTGAACTTTAAAGTGTGCACAGGATGTGAAAATATATTTGAACAATGTTAAGGATAATATTATATGGGCTAAGAGTTTAATTGAAACTGAAGGAAACAGTTAGTGGATTATTGGTATTCGAACGGTTAACATGACAAGAGTTTTGTGACGATCTAACCTATCTTACAACGGTAAAGTTAAGCGGTGAATAGTACGTTATTGTGAAATCGTGAGTGACGTCTAAAATACATCTAGAACTCTCATATTATAACAGAAACAATCAAGAAACAATACATAATACTGAACAATACATTTCTACTCCGAAAAACACCACAAAACACCAGAAAACTGTATAACACATTAACCAAGTATTAGTGTCGGTATCGGGAAAAGTGTTTGAACTTATAATTACACGGATATACTAAATACAACCCAGAAACATTACACCAGTCACTACACAACATTTAACAAGGGATTTGCAGACCCCAGAACAGGAATACTGACAGAAAATACATTATTTGGAACGTAGCAGGAACGAGCGACTGGATTTTGATCAACTGGATAGCGGCCATTTGCTTTTGACAATCCCAGTGCCTTCTCCGTGCTCACATCAGCTGTTGGTGAAAACAATTATATTATTTTCAAATTATTATTCAATGTCTGTATTTAGTAATAATTATTAATTTGTTGTAACGTTATACTTTTTAAATATTGGCCCGATTTCTCTGACTTTGATAATAATTGGCTCTTTAAAGAACCCTGTATGATTTTTATATAATATACTTTGTAACTTTTTCAATATCCTGAGAATCGATATTATAATCGATAAGAGTCAATATTGCTATTAACTAATAAAACATTAATATTTTTCAACACTAAATAGTTATTTCTTTCATAAATATTACTAGTTATCACTAATATAATTCTAATAAATAATCTACCAGGACTTTACCACCTATAAGTGAAGATAACCTAAAAAATAAAAAGGTAAACAAGTATCGATTGGTTTGAAGACAATCTTATGAGTGGTGATAGTTTATTTAAAATATACCAAAACTTTAATAAAATTTTTCAGAAGAGCATTACACTTTTTAAAACTTCACAGCCCTATATTAATTAATTGATTATAATTAATTAATTAATAAAAAGGAATTTTTTTTTTAATTATTTTTTTTTATAAACATAATTTTTTTTTAAAATTTCCTTCAAAACAATAATTTTTGTTTTGAAACTTTCGGTGAAGCTGAACCTATATTTCTTCATCAACATTACGCTACTCGACCGGTCTTGCTACCATTGAGACTCGACCAGCTGGGAAACTTAAGGAAGTGTTTCAGGCCAGTAAGACGTCGAGAGCCACACCAATCCCACACCAATTTAAGAACACACACATCAATCATTTGTATTTATTTTATTACAAATTGGCGCACAACTTTAGGGGCTTTAATTAGCGATTGGAAGGCCAATACATTCTGCCCAATCACTAGTTGGAGCTAGGCAACAACTACAAAGTCAGAGAATTTCAAGGGAAAATGCAACGACGTGCAACATCTAAGAAACGGGCGGCGGAGGCCGAAAAAGAAATAGAAGTCGATATGGACAACAAAGAGGCAACGCCAGTAGAGGTGGAAGAGGTATTACAATCGGTGTTGTCCAAACCAACTGAACAACCGGAGATACCCACGCAAACAGGGGAAGTAAATGTCCAGGAAAGACATATAGAAAAATCCAAAGTAACGGAAGAGAGTAAAATGGATAGGATAATGGAAATGTTCTTACAGTTAAGTAAGCAAATGGAATCCACAAAAGAAGAAAACAAATCAATGAGTAAGAAAATGGATGCTATTGGAGATACTAATAAGAACCTAGAGTCCAAGATGGAGGATAATAACAAGAAAATGGATGCTATTGGAGATACTAATAAGAACCTAGAGTCCAAGATGGAGGATAATAACAAGAAGATAGACGAACACAGTAAAAAAATGGGAAATGATAACCAGTCTCTGAAAGAAGATATCAGATCCAGCAAGGAACAAACAAATAAGAAGATAGAAGAAAACAGCAAGAAGATGGAAGAGAAGATAGAAGAAAACAGCAAGAAGATGGAAGAAAACAGCAAGAAGATGGAAGAGAGGATGGGAGGAAAGTTAGAAGAATTGAAGAAGGATAATCAATCCACAAAAGAAGAGTTGACTGGGATGAACAAGAACATGGAAGAATTGAAGGAAGACAACCAATCGTTCAAGGAAGAATTCAAGGCGACTAAAGAAGAGTTGATTAATAAAATTGAAAATACCAATCAGAAAATAGATGAAACCAGGAAGAAGATAGAGAAGAACAACCGACAATTGAAGGAAGAGTTGAAAGAAGATAACAGGAAGTTGGAAGAGAAGATGGGGGAGAAATTGGAAGAATTGAGAGAAGACAATCAAATTCTAAGAGAAGAGTTAAGGGAGGTAAATCAGGAGAATTTGGACAAACTGGACGAAAGAATGGAATTGTTGCGAGAAGAAATGAATAAGGAAATCAAGGTTAACAAAAAAGCGATGGATAAGAAGATGGAAGAAGAAAATATAATGGTCAATCGACAGATTCGAGAGATTGATGGAAAGTGCAACCAGACCGAAAAGGAGGTGCATGAGTTTAAAGAAGTGGTGAACATCAAGTTCACAAATATTGAAGAACATAGTCGTAGGAAGGTAGAAGAACAGAGGAAGGAAAATCAAGAAGAATTCGGAAAAGTACGCAACCAGGTCACAGAACGATGTAATGATATACAAGAGACCATGGCCAATATCACCGGTCAGGTGCGACAAAGCCGAGAGGAGATGGAAGCGATTAGAAACAGACCGACTCATTTCACCGGATTGCCCGTCAACGAAAGCCGAGAGTGGCTCAACTTCCGGCAATACAAACGCAAGCCGATGGAGTTCCTGGCTAGGGTAGAAGAATATTTGACCAAGCATAAAATTACTCAATGGAGCCATAGCAGGGAGATATTCGACGAGTCTTTCCGAGACATAACAGATAATTGGTGGATGGCCAACCGGAGTGAAATTTCCGACTACCAACAGTTCCTGAAAATGTTTAAGACAAAATACTGGTCTGAGACCACCCAGAACTTGATCCGTGACAATATTTGTAATGGAAGATACAGGTCACAATTAGGTAGCAGTATGACGGCATATTTCTTGGGGAAGGTGTGTATGGCAAAACACCTTGAGCCAGCAATCCCAGAAGAATGTTTAGTGAACAAGGTATCGTATCACTATGATGAGGACATTATCAGGGCCCGGAGAGGTAGTCAGATCAAGACGATCCAGGGAATGACCGAGTTACTAGAGGGATACGAGAACGAGGAGTATTATCGGCAGAGCAGGAAGAGAAATGAGAGACCAGAAGCAAGGCCGACTACCTACCCCAATAACGGCAATAACCATACAAGTAACCGGAACCAGCCCAATAATTACGACGGCCCTAACAACCAGCCGCGTAATAACCAGTTTAACGGTAATTTTAACGGCGTGAGGAATAACAACCCCTACCCAAATAATAGAAACAATTTTTATCAACAAAATAATAATGTCCCATACAGTCAGAGAAATCCATATCCCAACAATAATGGTGACAGACCTTACCCACCTAACCGAAATTACTATAATAATAATTTTAGTAATAACAATAATAGCAATAGTAATAACCGAGTGTCGCGCCCTAGGGTAAATTTTATAAGAGCAGAAGATCGCGGACCCAGGAGATATTATCAACCGAGGAGGAGCAGCTTCCACGGCGCCGACCGAAGATGGAGGAGTGCGGAACGAGACGGCCCAAGATACGAACAGGGAAGACGAAGTACCAGCCTGGAAGATCTTGGCAGACAACAGAACAGGGCGTTAAACATCAACCAGAGTACAGAACGTCAGGAAACAAACCAGAGTTTCCCGAACGACGCCTCGGTCAATAATAACACAAACAATGAACAAAATACTTTAAACGAGAGGAGGCAGTAATCAACAACGATGACCCGTTACTGCTTATACTTCCTGGGATAGAAAAGGATGATTTGCAACAAGCAAACAATAATAAGAATATCACTATCATAAGTAACCATTATCTGAAAGACATACAAACTGAACTTTTGGAAGAGAACGAGAAGAGTCTCAGCAACAGTAATAATGAGATAATTTATATAACAGCGGAGGTGGAAGGAGTTCCCGCTAAAATAATGATAGACACAGGAGCTAATATTTCAATAATAAACTCCAATGAGTTGGAGAGAATACAGAGTACATGTGGTAAAACTTTGCCAATGTTACCAGTCAACAACATTGTGTTGGTAGGTGCAACTGGCCGCCAGAATAAAACCATTAGGAAGCAAGTTTCCTTAAGTGTCGTTAGCCGTGATATAGCTTTAGACATGGAATTTTTAATCGCCACCGGATTACCATTTGACATCTTAGTCGGTTGCGATATTCTTCGTAGATATTCGGCAGTAATCGATCTTAATTTAAATAAAGTATCACTTTTCCCAGACGGAGTAACATGGACCGCAGATCTGGTAGGAGGCACAACTATACTTCCTAGCCCAATACATCAACAACTTCGGAAAATTAATATTATAAGAAACAGCCCTCTTTATAAACCCATAATATACAATCATGGAGGAGAGGATTTATGGTCAGTTAAGATCCAAGAAATACGGAATTTCCAGTGCGGAAGCGATAACAAGAAAATACCAACACATCTGGCTGATCGTCTAATCGCTATATATGAGAAATACAAGGCGGTGTTTTCTGATGAACCAGGGAAGGTAAAAAACTACCAGTGCCAACTTTGTTTTAAAGAAAACGTAGAGTTTAACCGGAGGTCATATCCAATAGCGCAGTCGCTCAAAGAAGCCGTGAGAACAGAGATAAACAAGATGATAGAAAACGACATCATTGAGATTAGTCAATCACCTTACACTAGTCCAATTATTGCTGTTCCGAAGAAAGACGGACAAGTCCGGCTCTGTTTAGATGCGCGTGAGTTGAATAAGACAATTGTGAATGACAGAACTTCTCCCGGTGAAATAGAAGAAATCTTAAAGCGTTTTCATGGTACTAGATTTATTAGCACCTGGGATACGGTCTGTGGTTATTGGCAGGTAGAACTGCATCCACAAAGCCGCCAGTATGTAGCGTTCATTTTCGAAGGGCGCAATTACCAGTTCAAGAGACTGCCCTTCGGACTTGTCAATTCTGTCGCCATATTTGTGGCATGCATGGACCAGATTTTGGGACCAGAAGCACTCCAATTTACCACCGTCTATGTTGACGATTTACTCATCACATCCGGAACCTGGGAGGAGCACTGTTACAGAGTGGAATTTGTACTAAACAAACTAGCGCAGAACAACATAACACTGAAGTTGGAGAAATCCAAGTTCATAGCGCGCGAGGTACAATTCTTAGGCTTCAACCTAGACGACAGAGGTATTACCCCATCAGCAGAGAAAGTGGAGGCAATTCAGAGGTTCCCGCAATTTTATCTTGCTCATTTAAAGAGAGTAAAATGTGAGCATGAGGCAATCCTCTCTTTTGAAACTCAATTGTATAAATGAGTGCTTCAGCTTTACCGAACATTTTTTTTAGTGTAAGGCCCTCAATTAATGCTTTCAGTTTGGACTTGAATACACGCACAACAATATCAGGTCGAAAATTAGCTGACTCACCTATACCAATATTGCTAACTATTTCAGGCCAACTTGGATTGCAAGTCATTGTAATAAACAAAGAAGGCTTTCCGAAATGTTGTACAATTGACATTGCATCTAAATAATTCTGATACATATTTCTTGGAGATCCATTGAATGAAGATGGTAAAATTACTCTACGGCCAACATTATTGGCATTGGGGTTCAATTCTAAATAATCTGTTAAATTGTTGTAAACTTCAGAGCTAAGACTTGTTTGATTTTGTCGAATGAAATGTAACCTTGTGCCCTCTATTCTCACATACATATCAACTATCCACTGCAGAAATAATTTTTGTGAATGGTGCAACATGCTAAAATCTTCTCTAATTGCAAGTCGATAGGCTGCATACTTAAGCATGGTTAATTTATTTCTGGGCGCTCTTGAATTAGATGTAGTTGGTACATTATGAGAAATATTGATATGCCACCCAGTATCACCATTTTGAAAAAGTAATGGATACGCTAAAGGGTCCAATGATGAATCCAAAACAGAGATATTTTTAATGGTACCATTAACTTTTGAAAACAAAACCATATTTCGTTCAAAGGGTGGCTCACCATCAATTGTACTAAATATTACTGCTACATCAGTTTGAACTGCATCATTATAACGGCGTAGATCTAAATCACGATTTACTTTAATGAGCATACAAATTTCTTTATTTTGATTTTCAACTCTCTGCTAATGATCTTTCATTGCAATGAATGACCGAACGAAAGGATTAATGCGTTCCAATTCAAGAGAGATTTCGCGCATTATATTGTTATTGCATGTTTGGTTATAGTGTTCACGTAATCTATAATTGACAGCAGTGTCAACATCATAAAAATATAATTGCACATAACATGGTGAGCGACCATATCCAGCAGTCATTGGACCTGATCTGTGATAAAAAACATCATGTATTTTAAAGTGATACACTCCACGCGTAACTGTATCCGAAATTTTAGCTTCTGAGCTAACCATAGCAAATGATGAATTGTATTTACGAATGTTTTCAAAATAATTTTTTGACTTTCTTTTTATTGAAGGTTCATTTGAAGTAAGTCCATCATACAATGATTTAAAGTATTCATTTTGATTTAAGGCCGGTAATATTGCTTTACCCTTGTGACAACATGAAGTGAATGCAGTCCTTTCACCTAAAGTGACCTCAGATTCGAAATGTTTTGCATTGCAAAACCTGCATTGTAAATGCATTAATCCACAATCAGAAGTATTAAAATTTCTTGGAATGACATTCAGTGCGCATTTAAATGTATCCCTCAAAATAATTTCATCATTTTGTATACTATTTACACTATTTAAATTTGCATTTGGTCTATTATCATTTTGACTTTCACGCGAATATATATTCCTTCTTCTTTGTCTCTCACTCCGACCCGTCAATGTTATACTATTTACATTATTTAAATTTGCATTTGGTCTATTATCATTTTGACTTTCACGCGAATATATATTCCTTCTTCTTTGTCTCTCACTCCGACCCGTCAATGTTATACTATTTACATTATTTAAATTTGCATTTGGTCTATTATCATTTTGACTTTCACGCGAATATATATTCCTTCTTCTTTGTCTCTCACTCCGACCCGTCAATGTTCTATGTCGAGGCATAATGGAAGTAGGTGCGAATATCTGAATGTAAAAAAAAACATGTAATGAAATTACTGAAACTAAGATTAGACAGGGTTTAATTTAAAAATAATAAAATGTACTCACTTTTTTGAAACCACCAATAATAATTAGGCGAGAGTAAGTCAATTCAAATTGCTGCTACAAAATTTTCCTTTTGCAACAGGTGTATATTAAGCAAGCTGTATTTCACTTTCAACTGGACATTAATATATAAAACACAGATATCTAATATACAAAATATAAAATAAACGCTTTTTTGCCTTGACATACACTCCACAGACTATTGAAAAAGGAACATTTGAAATCACACAAAATTCACAGCTCATTCAGTCAATCTGTCAGTAATTATTTGTTGGCAACATTTTAAAATTCTTTGGCGACAATCTCTACTCTGTGCGACTGTTTGACCACAGACTATTATGTGTTTGACATTGGCAGTATGAACGTAAACAAACGACAGACTATTATGTGTTTGACATTGGCAGTATGAATGTACACTAAAATGAAAAAATTATAATTTTATTGCCTGGCAACAAAATTATTTTATTTTTAACAATTACCATTGTTTGAAAAAGTTTAAATGAATTTTTAAGTGCAAATGAATGTTTTATTTTATTTAATTTAATGTATTTGTAACACATATTATATATAAATTTTAGCTTTCTGCACTCCTTCTCCATATAAACTTTATCTATGCCAAATCTCACACTCCTCCGTGCGCGCAATATGCTTAAAAAGGGGTACAAAGTTTTCTCTTCACGTATTAATATATAGATTTGAACCCTTATATTCAATCTGAATATAATGCACTTATAACGTGTTTAAATCTTATTTCTTATATTTCTAAGACATAGTATACACATACATAAATCATATATGACCTGGAATATTACACAGACATATAACATATAAAACATATAATTATTATACAAAAGTGATTAATACTTATAAAATTCCATATTCATCTTGTCTTCGCAAGTGTGGTTTTTAATACATACCACTTAATAAAACTTTTAATTAAGTAAATATTTATTAAAATATTAATAGAGAACATTTATTACTTTAATTGATTCTATTATTTAAAGTCTCACTTAATTAACAATCTTCTAATTATGTAACTCTCATATTTGAAATTACTCATCTAATCAATTACAAAATATAATAAAAATAAGGTTCTTCCTTGACCATTTATTTATGAGATTACTACAGTTATATTCTCTATTCTCAATTATATTTTGAACAATTATTTATTCATTATGCAAATTTAAAAATATACTAATGTTTTTGTAAACTTGTATATGGAAACTAGAGCTTTTCTCGATAGACCTCAGGGCCATTTATAATATTAAATAAATATCTGACTTCACCTGCATTTTTCTGCAACCATTTAACTTTGTTGTTACCATCATCTGGACTCTCGAGTTTGTTGATCCTCTTCGGTATCACCTTCTCTGTCTCTGCGTCGTTGAAATTCCTGTTGGAAACTGTTTTGACAACATTGAGCAGGTCGGCGCGTCGGTTTAATCGTTACTTTCAACCTACGCGTCTTTCTATGAAGCGCACACTTTTTTATAAATATTATTTCACCAATCGTTTGGTATAAGATTAAACTTTGTTTATGCAAATTATGAAAGTTACGCTGTGTAAATTATGGCAGTTATGGCAAAATTTCACACGGTGTCTGAACGGTTCCCACGATTAATGACCACTGAACGCCAAACTGAAGCGCCAGGTGTCAGCTATGTTCTTACATATGTCGCTGATTCGTGTGACTTCTGGTTCTTGTTCAGTACTTAAAAAACTGTGTAAAATCTTCCACCCTCGTGTGCATAATTCAACCTGTCTGTCGTTTACATGTGTACACATACACACACATGCAGACTGATACACAGGCGGCCGCATGTCGTTCTGATGTCACCTCTGCCGGTCAGCGTGTGTCATTTTCTCCCCTTCGTTACGTTTAAAAACCAACTAAGCTATGTGCTTCCATATGCAGGCTTACTTACAATATTTGATTTATTTAAAATTAAATACTACGTTTATTTCCTATATTATTTCTTATACCTAACGTATATTTATTACATTATGTTTCTTATTTACATTTTATATATTTCATATGTACTTTCGTATGTTATCATACCTCAGTCAGGGGTTGATACATATACTTATGCTAAACGTATCGTTGCATAAATTCCCCTGCTGGGTAAAATAAAATTTGATTTTTTTCCAATTTTATTTCTTTACTCAGAAATTATTTGTTTTATTATTTATTACAACTCACAATTAGTGGTTATAAGGGTTCTTAAAATTTTTTCTTTCTTTCCCTGGGTGGATTACGTCCCTCCCATGGATTTATAAGTTGACTTTTTATTTATTCATCCATAGAATTTACGGAATGCTGATGCATGGTACTTTCCAATAATCTTGCTTCTTGTCGGATCGTAGACGATAAATGTGTGTCGTCCTTTCCTCCTTTGTAATAAGTAGGGTCCCTCGTACAGTCTGAATAGTTTCTTTGCTGTATTGTCGATTCGTTTTCCCACTGGATTACTTCTTAGTAGCACTCTCTCTCCTTCATGGAATGTGATGAGTTTGTGTGTTCTTTTGAACCTCTCGATCCTCTTTTCTCCAAGTTTTTTCATCCTCTTCTTCGCATTGTCGTACTTGTGACTCAATGGAATTTGTAGATTTCGGTTTGGAGGTTTGTCAATGTTTCTCGACCAGAATCTATTAGGTTTTTTATTTGTTTCCAGTTCCACCGGTGTATATCCCGTAGCTTCACTGTATGTAGCATTTATAGCTTGTTCAAAAAATGATATGTACTCTGCCCATCGGTTATGTTGTTCATTACAGTAAATGCGTAAATGTTTTCCTAACTCTTTATTTACCCTTTCAGCAAGGTTTCCTTTTGGATGTCGTATTGACGTTAACACTGGTTGTATGCCGTGCTGAGTTAGCGTTTCTGTCCATGCTTTATTTTGAAATTGTTTACCTTGGTCACTCAATATCTTTTTGATTTGACCATACTTCGGTACATATTTGCGTAGTATGACATTCAGTACACTTTTTGTGGTGGGTCTTTGAATAGAGTAGAGTCGAACTGCCTTGGTGAACACATCTGTTCATACAAGTATGTGCTTTGTACCCCCGTGAATAGCTCTCGGAAGTGGGCCCAGGAAGTCTACTTCTACTAATTCTCCCTTTTCGTGTGTCTTGATATTTTGCATATCTACGTATGTGTGAAGATTCGGATGTCATGCTGTTTGACATTCGTAGCATCCTTTTAAGATTGCTTTTATTCTTCTAAACGTATTATTCAAAATGAAGTCTTCCTTCAAAGCTAAATGACATTTTAAAGCAGACGCATGTGCTAAACTTTGATGACATGGTATAGTTAGTGTTTTTAGCATCTCTGGTGATAGGACTATTTTCCAATCATAATTAACGAGTTTGTACAATATACTATTTTTTATCATATATCTACTAGATAGTGTTGATAACTTCATGTGACTTATTTGAAGATCTTTATTTTGTTCATTTGCTATATTATTTAGCAAATACTTAACTCTATCATCTGTTTGATATGTAATATTTAATATCTTAACATCGTTACACTTATTTATACTACTTATAGTTCCCCTTGTATAGGACAATAGGCGTTCGACAACATTCTTTCCTGTCGTGTATTGTTTGGTGTGGCGCACAACTCATGTGTGAGCAGGTCATTTAACAAGCCTGTTCGTACCAGTATTTTGTTTGTGTACGGGTCGTTTTTAAAACCTGTCTGAGCTGGCGTTTGGCTACACTTCTGCAGTCATTCATTTTTCTTCTCCCTTGTTCTACGATCACCCCCTTCCTCCTTGGAAGTTGACGGGCGTGTCGATTGTTGCACAACTTTATTTTCATAATTATTTTTATTATTATTATGATTATTATTTGCATTAATATTATGTACATTTGCATTGTACGGTTTTACGTGTTTTTTCGACGTACCTGGATGTGAGTATGCTCCTTTATTTGGAGTTGAATTACCTTTTTCAAAGGGTTGTTTATACTCTTTCCAATTATCTTTTTTCTTCGCGAACTGTGTCGATATTTGTGTTGTATTGGATTTTGTGTAGAGTACTGCTGCTGCTGCGGCTGGTTATCTCTTCTTTCATATTCTTTATTAACAAACTGTGATGATTGCGTTACAAGAATAAGAAGTTCCTCAATGGTTTTAACTCCTTGGGTATATATGGCAAGTCTAATGTGTCTGTCAAAATGGTAGCTTAATTTTAATACTAATTCGTGCTCCGTGAAACTTGGTCTAAGATGCTTACACCATTCAACAAGTTGTATGATGTAGTCTTCCATGGAACATTTGCTGTTGACGTAATACCGCCCATACTCCAGCTGGTCTCGTACCTCTCTCTGGGTATGTATATTCCAGTATCGATTTTTGAAAGATGCCTTGAACTGTTCATAAGTTTCTGTTTGGTCCCGAACAATCGTATACCATTTGGATGCTGTTTCCTGGAAATGTCGACTTACAAATTCTATACGGTCTCTGTCGTTTAGGTTGCTTCCTATTGTTGCCATTTCTCGTTCACATTTATATAAAAATTCTATGGGGTTCTCCCATTTATTACCTTTAAAACTGATCTTCTCTCGATCGTCTACCTTTGCAGCACACATCATTATAGCACTGGGTCGTCTCTTGACTTCTGCTCGTAGTTTTTCTACCTCCTCTTGTAGTCCATCTTTCATGTTGTTAATTTCCATGGAGTGGTGCGTAGTTTTTCTCGTGACCTCCTCCACAGCTACTTCTACAGTCTCGGTCCTCACAGTGAGTTCCTTTGTTCTATTCATGTTGTCCAGGATGCGCTCATTTACGTCTTTGTGTCTGAGGTCTTGCTCCTGCTTAGTAATTTTAAATTTTTCATTCCACTGTTCAGCCAGTTGTCGAATGTGTTCTTTAGTTTCACATGTTGTATATTCACGCTGTTCTTTGAATTTACTATCAATCTTTACAGCTTGTTCATTAAGTGACTGTTGAACTCGCTCTTCGACTGTTTCCACGCTTGCAGTAAGCTCTGTTTTCAAAGTATTACTGACGAGTTCTATTTTCTCTTCTAACCTAGTATTATTACTATCTTACCTTCTAACCTTTCGTTATTGCTTTCTAACTGAGTTTTCACTTCTTCAATAGTGATTTCTAATCGATTATGACTATCTTCTACTTGAGTTTCTAATCTCATATTACTATCTTCTAATCTTTCTAATTTATTTTCTAATTTTTCATTGCTACTTTCTAACTGCGTTTTAAGTTCTGCACTACTACTTTCTAATTGAGTTTTTAGTTCTGCACTATTCGTCTTCAACTCTTCTTGAAGTCGTTTAAACATCGTTTCGAAGTCCATTGTTGGTTGCTTCACCATTGTTGTAGACTACGGTGTCCTAACTGATTCGTTATATGAATTATATTTTTAATTATTGGTCCACCATGACTCTATATTTCTTTATTTAACTTTTATTTTATTTATCAGTATTAATTTCACAACTCTTTTTCTCTCTGTACTTAATATAACAATTTGTAATATTATTTATTACATAAATTGACTATTAATTCTTTCTACAATATTTTTGCTAATTATTTATTAGACTTTCTTTATTACCAGGGCGCCATTTACTTGTAATGATAATTAACATTTATTTTGCAACACGTTATTTTTTCTACATGTCGGGCCACACCGTTGGGCACGCCAATTTCTTTACAACGTTATTTTTAGGCACTTACTTTTACACATATGCTCTTACTCATTTGTGCGCACTTACCCACGTCTCGGAGGTATACTCTTCTGCAGTATTTACCTTGATGTTCCCCGGCCGGGTCGCAGGCTTTGGTCGTTGATTGAGTGTGGATAAGCACGTGAATAACGTTTTAAGTTTTAAATATAAGTAAAGAGTACAGAGGATTTAGTACTGGTTGTGAAATTAGTATGACTGTTTTAATAAAATCATATTCATTTGATTTATTCTTTAAAAATTCAAATTACCATGTTATTAATTGTTTAGTGTGGGTTAATTATTATTTGAACCCTTATATTCAATCTGAATATAATGCACTTATAACGTGTTTAAATCTTATTTCTTATATTTCTAAGACATAGTATACACATACATAAGTCATATATGACCTGGAATATGACACAGACATATAACGTATAACACATATAATTATTATAAAAACGTGATTAATACGTATAAAATTCCATATTCATCTTGTCTTCGCAAGTGTGGTTTTTAATATATACCACTTAATAAAACTTTTAATTAAGTAAATATTTATTAAAATATTAATAGAGAACATTTATTACTTTAATTGATTCTATTATTTAATGTCTCAATTAATTAACAATCTTCTAATTACGTAACTCTCATATTTGAAATTACTCATCTAATCAATTACAAAATATAATAAAAATATGGTTCTTCCTTGACCATTTATTTATGAGATTGCTACAGTTATATTCTCTATTCTCAATTATATTTTGAACAATTATTTATTCATTATGCAAACTTAAAAATATACTAATGTTTTTGTAAACTTGTATATGGAAACTAGAGCTTTTCTCGATAGACCTCAGGGCCATTTATAATATTAAATAATTGTCTGACTTCACCTGCATTTTTCTGCAACCATTTAACTTTGTCGTTACCGTCATCTGGACTCTCGAGTTTGTTGATCCTCTTCGGTATCACCTTCTCTGTCTCTGCTTCGTTGAAATTCCTCGCTCCGTCTCCTGGAAGCTGAGTTCTGACATGGACCTCTAGTCGTGATGATGTGCTGTCCCTGCGTCCTCTCGTCTTCTTGTTCTAGTTCCTCTCCTCTTCTTATCTTGTCCCTCGTAGATGTCTAGAAGTTCTATGTAGACTTCTCGAATTTCATCGTAGTTACAACTCTCGTAGATTCGTTAATATAGTCTTTAAAATCACTCGTGTTCATTAATACTTGCACCGATGTAATGCCGGTTCCATCGCACTTCACGTTATTGAATACTGTTTAAAACATTACTAAAACTTTTTAAAATTTACTGTATTGAGATGCGTGGATGTCGCGTACTATCTGAGCTTTATCTGAGTATCAACTGAGAAAGAGTGTGTCGCTCGCTGGGGTTTTATACTGCTGCCGTCGTTGAAATTCCTGTTGGAAACTGTTTTGACAACATTGAACAGGTCGGCGCGTCGGTTTAATCGTTACTTTCAACCTACGTGTCTTTCTATGAAGCGCACACTTTTTATAAATATTATTTCACCAATCGTTCGGTATAATATTAAACTTTGTTTATGCAAATTATGAATGTTACGATGTGTAAATTATGGCAGTTATGACAAAATTTCACACGGTGTCTGAACGGTTCCCACGATTAATGACCACTTAATGCCAAACTGAAGCGCCAGGTGTCAGCTATGTTCTTACATATGTCGCTGATTCGTGTGACTTCTGGTTCTCGTTCAGTACTTAAAAAACTGTGTAAAATCTTCCACCCTCGTTTGCATAATTCAACCTGTCTGTCGTTTACATGTGTACACATACACACACACGCAGACTGATACACAGGCGGCCTCATGTCGTTCTGACGTCACCTCTGCCGGTCAGCGCGTGTCATTTTCTCCCCTTCGTTACGTTTAAAAACCAACTAAGCTATGTGCTTCCATATGCAGGCTTACTTACAATATTTGATTTATTTAAAATTAAATACAATGTTTATTTCCTATATTATTTCTTATACCTAACGTATATTTATTACATTATGTTTCTTATTTCCATTTTATATATTTCATACGTACTTTCGTATTTTATCATACCTCAGTCAGGGGTTGATACATATACTTATGCTAAACGTATCGTTGAAATATATATATATATATATATATTCAAACACTTTTTGCTACAGTCTATTTCTTGATGTATATAATATATTTAATATTTATAATTAGCTTACTTCAAGATGTTTTTCCCCTTATTTGGAACATGTTTTGGGACGCTTTGTGTTCCCATCCTCAGCCTTCTTAAATTAGGAACACAAAGCGTCCCGAAACATATTCCAAATAAGGAGAAAAACATCTTGAGGTAAACTAATTATAAATATTACACACACACACCTAGAAGAACTACTGTAATTGTTTTATAGATGCATAATACAAATTGTTGTTTTCTCTAGTATGTTGTAATTTATTCTGCTTAAGATCATGATCATTGTAATCATTGTTTCATCACACATGCTTCATATTAATGAACCTGAATTTGAATGCTTAAGTTCAGGTGCATTCAGTTTGTTTGTATTGACATCCCTAAATAAGCCTCCATGTGAGAACCATGTCATGCTTTGCCCTTAACCTGAAAACAAACCTATTACAGTCAAGCATGCTAACAGTTTGTACTTAGCTACATGTTTGCATGTTACAAATTTATGTACACTGTAACTCATTGATAACTAAAAAATTTCTTTTGGGAATAGTAGTAGTAGTAGAATAATATTTTGGAAAACATTCTTAAGCATATTTAATTTTTTAAACATTTGAAAAGAATGTTAAACCAATTATATGTCAATAGTTGTTATCTTATGTTACAGGTATAGCTTTACTGTGATCTCCAACCTTGTAGTGTATGTAATCATGTTAGCCATATTCCAAACAACTAGTGATGATCCAGATTCACCAGTGGAACCAAAAGATTCACTGAAATTTCAGGTGACTTTAAATGGAATTTTTGTTGTTGTTATAAATTCATCTACTTTAATTTCAATTTGTAAACCATATGAAAAGTACCTTTGTTATAGTATAATTGTTATATTCCACTTTTCCAGATATATGACGGCTACAGGGGAGACTGAACTTATTCATTTAAAAAAAAGTAAAGACAAGTATCTATACAAAATTGTAAAGGTACTGATGAACATGATATACAGTTTGTAGATTGAAAAAATAAACTGTAGGTAGATTTTGGTTGCTGTAACATACTATACTTGCATCATCTCGTTGTCATACAGTACTGTTATGGCATGTCGTTGGGTATCATACTGATGTGTATACAAATTATTGATGTAAATATAAATTATTAGCACCTAGTACACACTCACACAATTGTCAGTTTTTATGAGTGTAGTGTACTGCTTACTCTCCACCCATAATCCTAAATCTCTTTTACGAGTCTCTGCACTATGCAGATACCCACGTGATACTCATATGCTGAATGGGAACAGGCATTCTAAAGGTACTATTTCGCTGGAACTGCCTGCCGTAATGTTGACAGTTGCGGTGAGCAGTCACCTATATGTTTACGTGTTTTTAAATAGCAGGTATTTTGTTGCAACTGCTGGGTCATCAGCGGCTGTGACGTCACAACTCCTGGCCGTCAACTACTGTGGCTTGACTGCTCGGGAACAAGTCAAGACGGCCAACCACGACGGTCTGTACTCTTGTTTTCCATTTGCTCTCAGTTTGTCCTGTCAAAATATTCAGTTTTGAAACCAGCTGTGATAATTTCTGACTCTGAATATGAAATCCTGTAAAATAATGTGGAAATATATAATAATTAATGAAATCAGCTGAGCTTAAAGGAGAAAAGTTTATTACTACTGAAAGCAGGTTAGTGGGAAAAGATTACTGGTCCTGAGTGTGAATGTAAGAAGATGTGTACTGGAATATTTATTTCTAATAACAGAGAAAATCTTATTAATAAAATGTATAGTGATAGACCAAAAAATGGACAACATAAGTAATTAATGGGCCTCATTGAAAGCATTAGGTTAATAGACTTTGGCTAAACATTGAAAGTTCTAAACAATTTACATTATCGTCCAAATATTTTGCTACGATGGACTCAGACCAGACTGAAGTTTGTCGGAACGCTTTTCTTAGTTTACAAGCAATTTTGAGCAAACTATTCTTCCCCTGAACTACGTTACTAGATGAAGGATCACAGCTTATTGATATGAGAGCCAACCATAATAAAACTCCAAAAGATGCATTAATCAAACTACATGTTCCTGTTGATTGAATTCCTAAAAAAATTCTCAATACTCATCTCAACTTATAATCCATCTATTTGTGGATTCATGAAAGAATTACACGTGTTCAGCGAATCATGTTCTTGACGAAGCCGAAACCACACGTTGTTAAGGTTATTAATGAGTCTAAGTATAAACGGGCGGTTTCAGATAATACATCACTACTTTCCAATCCATGGTCATAGCTTTTTTCCTTGTGACGGAAACTTTGTAGTTGTAAAAAAAATTTTTTGACGTCATGAAGTGGAGTATTTACACACCACTTCAGTATGATGAAATGATAAGAAGTTCTAAAACAACAGGGCTATTATTCGAAGTAAGATTAGTGGAAAGTCAACAAATATTAAATTTTATAGAGCGGTGGCCTAAATTTTTCAAAGAAGTACTAAAACCTTCAACAGTAGAGATATGATATGTTCAACATAAGCAAATATAAACATTTCATCTACAAGGAAGAACAAAGGGAATTGTACTAGAGCATGAGTTTATTAATTGTATTCACACTGAAATGTTCAAGCTTTACAAGGAGATAATGCTTTACTTCCTGTTAACAATATATACAATAACAAAGTTCTTATAAATGATAAGATCAAATGTGGCAAAAATTCTTCGGTATATATCAAATAAATATAGAGAATTTTACAGAAAGATTATGTTCTAGCCTGCACCAAATACACAGAAAGAAAATGATGAACTACAAAGTGATTAAAGTGGTATTAATATTGAAAAAGGAAAACACTTGTTACTTTTACTTTTTATAATTGTACTTGTTTTCATAATAATATATGATATGATTAAAATTTTACTATCTGGCAAGAAAAAAACATTAGTTATATTTTAGTATTTCTATTTTTATTTATTATTTTTGTAATATGCAAAACATAAAAAGATTACTGTGAATCTAAGAAACCTGTAAAGAACAATAAAGTAGTAAGCAAAATATTTAATTTTGATTTTTTAAAGATTTTATCTGTTATCAGTTGGAATTGAGATCGAAAAGGAAAAGATTACACAAAGCTTACTATCGTACAATGGTTTTCTTGTTAAAATTATCCCATTATTATTATTATTATTATTATTATTTGGGAACTTTAATTATCCTTTTATTGAGTTATTTTATAATTGGAAGTTTTTCCATATAGTCACTCATCCATCTGCAAAACAGTTTTTATTTGTTTTTTTAAATGCTGATCTGTGGAATGTTTTTCTTCTTATTTTCACCCATTCAATTACTTTACACACCTTAGATAAATGCTAGTCTCTCCTCTGCATTAATCGGGTCGTGTATCGCATCGGTAATTTTTCTTGACAAATCATTCTCCATAAAACTCAAAACAAAGTTAAACTACAACAGCTTAGTCTAAAAATCTTTCTGAACATCTCTTCATTATTATAAAGATAAAGTGCTTCTAATTTCTTCTTCCTCAAGCACGTAGATGGCTAATGTGTTTAAATCCATTTCAAACAAAATCACACACAGACCTAACCAGCAATGTGTACTGCTCCAGAGTTCACAGCAGTAACGGCGGGCAGCGGCGGCGAGCAGTTTGAGCAAAACAGCCCAGGAGTCGCTGCCAGCTGCTACTGCTGACAGTTACTGCCAACCTAGCGGCAGGCAGTTCCAGCGAAATACTACCTTAATCTTCACCTCTTAAGCCAGAGGTGAGAATGTTAGTCATCGAGGAGATCAGAAACTGTCATAGAAGTATATAAAATTCTTTAGTATCATGAAATATTATTACATATTAGTATTTAATCTTTTTGTGGTCCTTTAGTGTTTACTATACACTATGTTAAGTGATTTTATTTTAAACACAAATGGAGTAATAATTGTGGGTATGTTTGTTATTTTTTTTTAATCATTGTGGAATAATCCACTGGCTAAATCATTTTTGTACATATTTTTCACCATTAAAGTAAACAAATATTGACAGAAAGTCTGTATTAAAGAAACTTCAGTCACAAAAAGATTGTGAAATCAAATCTTATCGCACATAATTCTCATTAAATAACCTGAGTAGAGTAGAATGCTCATTTCTTCTCTGTGGACTTAAATAATTAACTGTTAGGTAAATGAAGCAAGAAGTAGGTACCTAATTCACAGCATTACAAGGGACAGTAGAAAGAGAAAGGAAAAATGGTTGAATAATGATGAGAGTAGTATAGTTATATTAAAGTAAAGGTTACAGATAATAAAACTAGCATAGAACAGAAAAAATAGAGACAGCTAGTGTAAAGGAAAGAACGCCAAAAAGACTATCACAAAAGTTGCTTTTGAAAGTAAATTCACTGTATGTCTGTGTTCACAACTAACAGCCAATATTAGATTCTATTAGATCAGAGTGCTTTTCCATCTTAGAGTGTGCTGTATATTACAGTTTGTTTCATGATTATTATTCTTTGGTTCCTGCTGTAGTGTTGTGTTGCATTGTTTTTTAGAAATTAATACTTTATAGTACAGTAAAAAAAAAGAGAACATGTATTTTTATTCAAATTAAAGTGGAGTCGTAAACATGAATAAAGAGGAGACCATAAAAAATTGCTTCTGAAGATATCTAAACATGGTTCCACCACTATGAATCAAAGGGAGAAGGCCTTCTATCAAATAGGATTTGGCATGCTTTACTCCCAATCAGATAGCACTTGATGCTGCTTTCCAGGTTAGATCATGCTGGTATGAAGATTTATATAAGTGGGCCTCCTTAGCCAAAAATACGTAGTCTCTACCTCATCACTGAGGTGAACTGGCGAACACCGTGCCAGTTGTTTCCAACACTGAATATGGCCTCTGATGGTGAGGGCCAAACGTCTATCCACACAAATGATAGATCATGGCCTAACAGTGTGGCAGATAATGTTTCAAACTTTGGAAAGAAGTTTGTTTAAAGAAATTTAGAATAGATTTACAGAAAATACTGTGTAGCCAGATAAATAGGGAACAAAATGTGCCACCCAGTAATTAACATCAGTGGAGAAACATCTGCTCTTACTCTGAGCTTATAATTTCATTTTAAAATATGTGTTAAGAATTGGTGACAAATAATGTCCTTACATCTAAACAACTTTGTAATGTGTGATAAACCAGATTGAGTTATAAAATGCTACTTTCAAAGACATTTGTGTATAAAGAAGAAAGAAACAAAGAAATAAAGATAGGTTTAGCTTGTGCAAATGCTTTGTAAAACCACAAGATGGAACAAGTAGCTAAATGAAATAGCCCAATATCAGCGCTACCAGTAACTTATACGAACCAGGAAAGGGCTAAATTTAAAAAATGATAGGGCTAAAAGGAACCAAGATAAAATTTTAATTTTATCCTTGTAAATGTTTGTAGACTAAGTAATTTTTAAGTTACAGCATGTTAAACAAATATTTATTATCTTGCTTAAATGTTTTGTACTGTAACTAAAATGGATTGCCTGATTTTTATTAAACAAATATAAAATTACTTCTGTAGGATGAAAAACATAACGTAACTCAAATGTAAACATATTCTGATAGAAATGTTACTAGCAATGTTGAATTTTGAAATACAAAATCAGTGTTAGTTAATTGAAATACAAAATCCACAACTTCAAAAAATACTCTGAAGAAATTTGATTTCTATGGATAACACAAAATAAAATATGTGTATTAATTAAAAATTTTCAATAAGTATCTTTTCAGTTTAATCAAATTACTGCTTATGAGAAGTCCTTTGTTTTTAATCCCCTTCATTACCGACTGTTGAAAAAAAAAAATATATATATATATATATATATATATATATCTAGTGTTTCTGTTTTTAAGTTATTTGTGAGACATAACTGAAGGATAATAACTTGATGAGTACTCAATGAAAATATGGCACAGTAAAATAATGAGAAAAATTCAAATTGCATAGTAGCTGTAATGCAGTAAAGCAACTTTATTTTTAATAAAACTATTGTTAGTGATTCCTTTATATGTTTTTTGCAGTTAGAACTTTTTGTAGTAATCCATTCTTCATCTTTGGTGTAAATGATACAAATGTGATTTTTATTAGTCTGAATCATTCCATGAACACTGAAGTAATCACTTGTAAGGAAAAACATTTCAATAAATAAAATTGTAACATATGCCAAAAATCCAGGCACATTAAAAAAAATTTGGACATCATATTTCAGTTAATAATATTGTATGTTTTAACAGTGCTTTTCAGTTGTATTGTTTTTACTATCACTATTAACTGTGACAATAAGACACTAAGATATTTTGATGCAGCAATATTAGGAACTGCAACATTTTAGTACTAAAAGACAGTTGTTGTGTGCCCGCGTACACACATTGTGGGTTTAATATAATGTATACACATATATATAGTATGCACACTCATAATCATGTTTTGTATTTATGTTTAGGTAAACATTTATTTAACTTTTTCAGGTGGTTGCTTATACAGTAACAGGTGTTGGTACACTGTTTACTATAATATTCCATTTTGGTATTAAAGAAACGTCACAAGAAAGTTTGTTACCACAGAGTGATGATGTGCAAACTATTCAGGGAAACAGCACAACTTCAAGTTCAAAAACAATACATTTATTCAAAGATATTCGGTTATATCAAGTAGCAGTGATGTACATGGCTACAAGACTATTTGCTAATATCAGCCAAACTATTCTTCCTGTATATTTACATGATGGACTGTCCCTTGGTGCAGAAAGTCTCGCTATTCAGCCTCTTGTCATGTATGCCAGCAGTTTTGTCACATCTGTTCTTGTTAAATCAATGAACGCACATTGTGGACGAAAGGTAATATGTTTGTGTATGAAACATTGTTTCTATAACTAGTATAATATAGAAGTTTATATAAGTAGTGTGTAAAAGAGTTACCAGGACATGTTATCTAAAATATGAATTTATACTGCTGAAATTAAAGCTTCAAAATATTAAGAAACTTTTGTCTAAATGCAATCCATCATTTTTATCGGAGGTAAATGTTTTAAACAGTATTGAAATTAGTTTAAAATGTTGACAAGTAATAGAATTTAATTGAAACTTAAACATTTGTAATTTTTATTTATGTTATAAAATAATAAGAAATTAGGAATTTTAAGTGAAAATATTTAACCACGTTCAAGTGAATGTTTTTTTAATTCTGTTACCAGTTTCCCCTGTTCTATATTTATAATATTTAAGTTAACGTATAAGTTTATTATTTCCATCTGACAGACAAATGTAAAAACTTGTATGAAGCATGTAAATTATCTTTCTTCCGTATCTTCCATTTTTAGTAGAAACTAACTGACAGTTTGATGTGCATTAACATCTGAATCATTTAATTTTAACATGTAATTTAGCAAATTCAGTAAACTTCTCCTAGTAGACACCTTCCACTAACAAACATTTCCTGTACTGTAATTTTTTTAAATCTCCAGAATTTGTACATAAGATTGTATCGGTACAGAATTGTGTGCTACCAGAGTTTCAATTTAAATCAGTAAATTTTTAATTGTCAGCATTCACCTGTGAGGTGCCCCTTGTAACCAGCAACATACAGTGTTATTGTTGATGTCTGGAGACAGCCCAGCTCAGACGTGTTATGCAATACCTTGCCAGCAGCAGTCTTTGTGAATCACAGTAAGCACTTCTTCACCAGAGTTTGCATCAGACAGAAGCTGCATACAGTTCATTAACAAGTAAAACGGTGGCCTCGGGAGTGTAAGATAGGCCGAAATTAAAGTAGGCCTATCATGTGCAATTATTAAAGTATAAACAATATAGCGGCCAGAAAATTAACCATCCAAGCGCTCGAGCAAAGTTACGTCGGCCGACTTTATATTACCACATGTGGAGATATTAAACCAAATCAGTGAACATTTAAGTAAACACAGTAAACTAATTATAAACAGTTGCGTGAGTGTGCCCGAAACAAGAAAGTGGTCAACACGAGACAGTGCAACAAACCATATGGTTTTACATGGTGGACGGGTAACTAACAACCCTAAATATACATATTTAAATCAGTTCAAAACGAATGACGATAGCTTATTTATATGTAAACATAAATAGAGCTCTCTAAGGGAAAAGACATAAATTCAATAAATAAAAGAGATAAATATGTACTGGTTCATTTAAAAAATAAACAATTTGTCATAGGTTAGAAGTAAGAAAGATTTCATTGGTTAATCTGTGTGATTTCATGTTATTCGTTATTAACTCAATGAATTACTAATATAAAATAATATACCAGTATTTTATTGTTATCAAAGGAAGACGAAGTAATTAATTTGTTTAATAAACTAGAAGCGATTTGTTTAAAATATAAACTGTGTTATTATATTTTTACCGTCCTTCCCAAATAACCTATCTGCAGCTGTGTTCATCTGTAGGACTCTGGAAAAGAAACCCAAAGGTAAGAGTTTATTTAATTTGAACAACCTATATTGAAATCTTAAATTTGAAGTAATTTGAGTAGTTTTAGTGGCGCCCGAACAGGGACGGCGAGTGTAATTTTTTATTACATTCGCCAGACCTAATTAAGCTGCAGAATGGGTTATTTGAGAAGTGTAAAAAATATAAATGTTTAATGAAGTTTTATGTAGTTAATTTAAGAGATCTATAATTGTGTAGACAGTTTATTGTGTATTCAAATTAATTGACAAAGATGGAAAATATAGAGAATAAAATGAATCTGACCAACTCGATAGTTACGAGTGAGTCAGGAGGTGGCTTAACGCCAATTATTCCAATTGAATCAGTTGTAGCGAATGATTCGGGGCTGGAGACAACTCAAAGCCGAATAGATGAAAATAGTTTAGATGAAAACAATATAACACAATCCGTAGTAATTAGTGAGGCGGGAGCAAAATCTACTCCCGTAGCGACCAGAATAAAAGAAAAAGGGTTGTCAATGGATGACCTGTATAACCTAATGAGAACAATGTCTGAGAATATAAATAGTAATTTCAATGAAAAGTTTCAAGAACAAAATATAAAGCTAGAAAGTCGTTTTGATAGTAATGACAAAAAATTTAATGAAATAAAGGAGGATATTGATGCAAAATTTGAGGTACAGAATAGTAATTTTAATGATAATTTAGATGAACAGAATGTTAAATTTAACGAAATCAAGAGGGAAATGAATGAAATAAATAAAAAAGTGACAAGAGTCACAAAAGAGTATTGATGAAAAGTAATAGTTGTGGGGATAATCAGAGTAGAAAGTTAGTTGATGTCAGTAATGAAGTAGTAATAAGTACTGATGAGTTGAAGAAAGAATGGAGAGATAGTTTAAATGCAGAGTATGAACAGAGGGCAAATTTTTCTTGTGGTAGAGGTGAAGAAAAAGCTTCACCAGTGTTGTTGGAGGACAAGAGTTCCTCGATAGTTTTTGTAGAAGACAAAAGGTTTTCAAAATGTCAAAATAGATTTTTGTGTTTATCTGGTACAGCCAGATGGTGTTTAAATAATTTAGTGGTGTTGCCCTATGTGTGGAGTGAGAATGTGAAATGTTGTGATGAAAGTGATTATGAGAGAGAGAAAGAGAGTGGTTTAAGCTAAATAGAGGTTATGGAGAGTTGATAGAGAAGACGAATATTAAGAGAATTATGATAAACAGTGTAGATTTACCTTGTGCAGTAGTAAACAATGACAATGATTATATTGATGATAATAACATACACTTACCTGTAGTGAGGGTCAGCGTATTAGTAACAGCTGACAACTATAGCGATGAAAAATTTAAGGATGTGATTGTAATAATAAATACTGACGGAGACTTGACAAAAAACAATAATGCAGATTTGATTTATGATATAGTAATAATGGGGGGTAACCCTATACATTATTATTATGGTACAATGGAAAAAACAAATTTTTATGGTTATTACACAAATGATAGCCATATGATGTGTATAAATAAAATTGAACAATGTTATGTGCAGAAAAGACTAATTTTTGATGACGGGGGTTGAGAAATACTGAATGAACATTTAATTATGTGAGTAATGGTAAAATTACCTGGCTGATTTAGGTATTGAAGTGTGGTAAACAAGAAAATTATGACGAAAATTTGTAAATAAATGTGTTAGTGTTAAATGTAGTGTGTCAGTATTATCTTGTTGTAATGTATATTATAGCTTATGTGTAACCCATGTTGGTAATAAGAATGAAGGGTATAATAATAAATAATAATAATATTTGATTTTACCAAATAATTCACAGGAGGTACGAAGGAATTTTGTTCTGTATTGTGTGTTTAAATTACAAGGGTTTTAAATAAGGTAACTAAAGCTAAATTGTTTTGGGTGGAGGTGGAATTACAGTAATTTAAAAAGGTGAATTTTATTAATGAAGCAAAATTAATTTTAATATGAATTGTAACAGATAGTAATTGACTAATATGTCAGCACTAAAAGATTTATAGAAACCAAAAAATTGAAGGAAGTACATGTGTTAGTAGTGGTGTAATCAGAATGTTGAGACTGAGTCAGTGTTTATAACACCAGTCTGGCATACAACTGTTGATGTAAACAAGTATGTTGTCTGTTGTGTGACTAATGTTTACAGTCATGTGTTGGAGTTGACAACAAGAAGAATGTTGTATTTTGATGAATAAGTGCCATGAGCAAAATCTTATTATGAAACAAAAGAAATGAAGTTAACCTTTTGCAGATAATATGATAATGAGGTAATTACAGTAACTTAAGAGTTTTGAGAAATTAAATTAAATTAATTTGGTAATTAAATTAATTGAAAAGGTGAATTTTAATAATAAATTTAAACGTATTTTGATTTAAATTTTAACTGTAATGATAAATTAAATAAAACTGATTAAAATTGAAGGAAATTGCTGGGTAAAAATAACCAAGAATGTTTGGGTTAAGATAGTGTTTGTAAAATAAGATGTGCATATAACTGTTCATGTAAACCTTTATAAATGTCAATCTATGTTTTACGTTTAACTGTAGATTCCCCACCTAAGTGCGGCCATGACCTCACCGGATCATGACCGTGAAAGTAGTTAATTGTGACAAATCATAAATTTTACGTGTTATAACCGGCTTGTGGTTTTTTTTTGTTTTGTTAACCCGGTGGTTTGTTAGATTTAGAAGGGGGGCTATTTTTAGGGGAATCTACCAAAATTTGGAACAGGGCTATTTTCACCCAGATAGGGGTGGTAGTCCATTAGGGGTGTATCATTCAATACTAGTAAGTATATTATACTGAATTTTTTATTGTAACGCCGAAGCAAGGATGGGGTGGAATAAAAGAAAAAAGTGTCCACCCTTCCGCATCAGTCCTTGTGGAAGCAACTGGGTGCTACAGTCCAGGGGGGGAAATAGTGAGTGTGGATTGGGGGGTGACCCAGTTACAGGTCACGAGGGAGATGTGATTATGGCTAGGATGAGGCCTGCAAGGGTCAAGAAGCCTAGTGCTGCACACAGTAGAATGTAACGGGTATCAGGGGTTAAGGGATATGTAGGGGGGTAAAGAAAAAAATATATATATATAGTAGTTAAGAATAAAGATTCTTGAGGATAATTTGTATTTCCTAGTCATAATTGTTGTGATTTAATGCGATTTTGTATAATCAATGTGTCCTTTTAGATGGGTAATATTGTACTGGGAACATTATTTAATTTGTCTGGAATGCATATGTACTAACGCTAGGATACTGTAAACTTATATTGCTCTGTTAACATTGTATCTTCTAGGGTTAAGTTACAGAGTTGATGATGATCCATTTATATTCGATGTAATTTACTTGTATTTATGGGGGGGGGGAATAATGTTTTCCTAGGGGAGTAAAATTACCAATATATAACTGGTATACGGGTTTTATGTACTCAAGAAATGTAAGCAGACAGTAAGTTTTTATTGCTATATGTACATTACAAATTCAAGGAAGAACCAGTACTTTATATAAACATGAACCAGTATTTTGCAATTAATGAACCAGTACGGCTAAGAGGAAACCAATCAGTAGTGGATATGGTATAATGGAAGGCCTGTTTGTTAATTTTTTAATTGAATGTTCCAGAGTCAGGCGTTACTGTGGCGGGCGCCTATCTGATTTTATGGTGTTGGGATCTCGAACAGAGAAGTCCAGTAAGATCGGATGGGTGCTGCCACAGTCGCCAGACTAGGGGGGTAAGTACCCATGATTTTAGTAGAGAGTTCAGGGGGTTGCGGCGCCATATCCTCACTGATCCTCTTAGATTTTAGGCAATGAGAGTTTGTATGCTTCGGCATACAACCTCTCATTGAGGGGGGGTATTGTAACGGTACAGAATTGTGTGCTACCAGAGTTTCAATTTAAATCAGTAAATTTTTAATTGTCAGTATTCACCTGTGAGGTGCCCCTTGTAACCAGCAACATACAGTGTTATTGTTGATGTCTGGAGACAGCCCAGCTCAGACGTGTTACGCAATACCTTGCCAGCAGCAGTCTTTGTGAATCACAGTAAGCACTTCTTTACCAGAGTTTGCATCAGACAGAAGCAGCATACAGTTCATTAACAAGTAAAACGGTGGCCTCGGGAGTGTAAGATAGGCCGAAATTAAAGTAGGCCTATCATGTGCAATTATTAAAGTATAAACAATATAGCGGCCAGAAAATTAACCATCCAAGCGCTCGAGCAAAGTTACGTCGGCCGACTTTATATTACCACATGTGGAGATATTAAACCAAATTAGTGAACATTTAAGTAAACACAGTAAACTAATTATAAACAGTTGCGTGAGTGCGCCCGAAACAAGCAAGTGGTCAACACGAGACAGTGCAACAAACCATATGGTTTTACATGGTGGACGGGTAACTAACAACCCTAAATATACATATTTAAATCAGTTTAAAACGAATGATGATAGCTTATTTACATGTAAACATGAATAGAGCTCTCTAAGGGAAAAGATATAAATTCAATAAATAAAAGAGATAAATATGTACTGGTTCATTTAAAAAATAAACGATTTGTCATAGGTTAGAAGTAAGAAAGATTTCATTGGTTAATCTGTGTGATTTCATGTTATTCGTTATTAACTCAATGAATTACTAATATAAAATAATATACCAGTATTTTATTGTTATCAAAGGAAGACGAAGTAATTAATTTGTTTAATAAACTAGAAGCGATTTGTTTAAAGTATAAACTGTGTTATTATATTTTTACCGTCCTTCCCAAATAACCTATCTGCAGCTGTGTTCGTCTGTAGGACTCTGGAAAAGAAATCCAAAGGTAAGAGTTTATTTAATTTGAACAACCTATATTGAAATCTTAAATTTGTAGTAATTTGAGTAGTTTCAAGATGTAATGGTTGAAATAATTCCTAATTGTGGATGTTGTATATAATGGATGTGAACGCTAAAATTTTAAACTTTTATCATAAACTTTCTCTTAACTGACACTTCTGTTACATTTACATTTAAACATTTATTAATGTTTTGATAAAAAAATTTGACACACAGAGTGTTTCTTGCATGGGTGTACACATCAATTTCTCTATTTAGGAGAACTATAGTACATTCTCTGGATTATAGTACACTGTATTACCACTGTGCCAGTATAATGGCATTTGACGGAAAGAGAAGCATTCCTTATAAACAGCTAGCATGTAACCAATTTAGACCTGTGTCAACCTGATGTACCTAATACAATTAATTGTCATTGCTTGCAATCAGTTTTCTGTTTTTATAACTGCAGTACAAAGATTTTGAGGGTTATGTTTTAACTTCCCCTCATGGTGTCACTCTATCAGGTAGCATTCTATTTATTGCAAGTGGTACTATGTATTTCTTAAATTGCTAATATACGTGTATGTCTTGTACTCTTATCATGTTATAAACATATTAGCATTTAAGGTTACAAGAAAAATAGATGTATTAAAAATATGAAAACATAAATTTTATATAAGAAAAACTACTCAGGAGAAACTGATGATTGTATTCTGTGCGAATGTGTTTGAACAACTCTTCGTTACTAGAAGACCTAGAAGCATAATACAATAGTGTGCAGTTTAAGTCCAGAGAATGTGTGTATAAAATACCTTCCAGATTTTGTAATAAACTAGTTCTACAGTTTGAAGTTTGTTATACTTTTATTAGGCAGGTAAATATTTGTCTCATAGAGATTCAGTCTGCAACTTGGAGACCATATATAATGAATTAATAATTAATATTCCTGAATATTAATAATACTACTATGACAATTGTGGAATCTTCTCGAAGAGACGAGTGTCGTTCTACTGCTTCTTGACTAGCCCAGCGTGTGGCTGTGACAAGGTCATCCACTCATACAGCACTCTAGACTGTTCAAGAGCACTTGTAACTATGCAAATTATGCTGGCACACCCCCAAAAGAATGGAAAATTATTCTGGAACACCTGTAGGACCTCTATAAGCAACAGCGGCAGGCTTAGAAGTTAGTTACACGTGGCAAGATAGTAGAATGCAGATCAAGTGGTTGTTGCTGATTAGTGGAAAGTGATTATTGTGTTTATTGTGGAAAGTGTAGAGAATAGAGTGGAACTCTAATAATTTACATTATTTTGCGTGTGGACAAATTTAACTAGAATTATTGTGTGAGAGTAACTTGTTCATTTCAAGTTGTTATTTGTGACTAAAGCTGGTTATTAATGACTTCATTGGTGTCAGTATTTTGTTTCCACTGTATAATATGATGGTGCTTGAGACCGTGGTAACAATATTATAATAAGAACATATGCCACACAAAGACACCACTATGAATATTTGTGAAAATCTACACAGTTTAGAGTGGTTTAAATTAATAATCACACACACACACAAAATGTTATAATATATTTAATTTATTATTATAATGGTATTAATATATTTGTAAATTATACATAAGTTACATTTTTTTAAAGCAGTTATTTTGTTTTAGTTTGCATATATGACAGGGGGCTTGATGGGTGTTGCAGTCAGCACTTGGATTAGATTAGGAACCGGTGATTTGTTTGTACATTATGGTATCTATGGTGTTTCTGCTCTTTTGGGTAAGGATTATCTCTGAACTTAGTAACTAACTTGGTTCCTAAATTTAATTTTTATGTAAAAATTTGTTTTAAATAAGTTTTAAGAAATGAACATAGTTTTTCATTTTTTCAAAACATGATTTCACTGTAAATTATTTATCACATTATTCAGAATTTGCTGTGAGTGTTTGGTCACAAAAGTTTTACATTAATCTCAGTATTTCAGTGTGAAAGTCAATTATTTTTTGTAGCATAAATCAGTAATAGTTCTTTATTTGATGATGAATTGAGATCTTATCAAATATTCTATGGAATAACAATTTGTTTATGTATACAATATACTATTCCAATGATACAAAGTAATCACTAATCATGTTTGTAAGAGTACAAAATAAATCAAACTGACCATTTGTATTCCTTCAATTTTCAAAACTTTTGTTTGAAGTTCTTGAAATTTTGCAGAGTATGCTCTTTAAGTATACATTGTTTAACACTCTCAGACTATTTTAGTTTTTGTCATATGATAGTTGTACAGTATATGAGCATCTTTCGTCTAGGTTATTGTTGGTTAGTGCAAAGCAACATGTTACAATTTGAAATATCTGTGTGTCGATTCATATTTATACTGTTGTTTAGGGTTTGCTTGTGTGGGGGGGGGTTAAATGTTTATCCACAACGGCTACCAGCAGGAGTACTTCCATATGATCCTCATTTATGACAGTATTTACATAGTGTAGCAATATCAAAGGATTAACAAACAATGTAGGCTGCTATGAATAATATTTACATACCAAGTACCTGAATCCACATCTAGGGAATGAACACCAAGTTCTAATCTGAGAAGACAAATCTATTAAGGGAGCGAGATAAGCCCTACATGGGAGATGCATAAACGATTATCATAGCCTGGCTAATTTTTAATGTTTTTAACCTAATTGTGTGTGTGTGTGTGTGTGTGTGTGTGTGTGTGTGTGTGTGTGTGTGTGTGTGTGTGTGTGTGTGTGTGTGTGTGTGTGTGTGTGTGTGTGTGTGTGTGTGTGTGTGTGTGTGTGTGTGTGTGTTGAGAGATATAAAGAGATTATAGTTTTACCACTTATAATTATTGAATGTACTTTTATATTATAACAAAACAGGTTTTACCCTATTTATTCCTCAATTTGTAACACTTTTTAAAATGTGTATTGTTTTTTAATTAAGCCCAAGTGGTTGGCACCCATTTGTAATATACGTATTAATTCTATTTCTATTATAAATAAAACACATGGAATGTTATCTGGTAATAATAATAATAATAATAATATTGTAATTTTTATTCAAAATTTATATAGTCCATTTACTGTAACTATTAATATGACTCAGGAAATCTCAGGGTCGATTCTCTTCTCTTTTATATTAATATTATTTTAAGGTCCTTTTGGCTGATATAAAAGGTTCATTTATTGTAAAGAAAAAACAAGTACAGAAAGTACATTACATTACAAAACAAGATAATAATGAAATAATATAAAATTAATATTAATTATAATAATATATATATATATATACACGTTACACAATGTTTATCAGTTCAGTTCAGTTTCACACAACCTCCTGGTATCAGTGATGAAAATTTCCAATGTCTTCAGTTTGTTTATATTATTCAAATGAAGAAATCCACTTCTTTTGTGATCAATAAATGTTACATCTTGTCATTTCATTTATCTGAAGCCTTCTGGTGGAATATAATGATTGAAGTCCAGTGTTTCTATTATTAAGTTAATTTAAGTGTAGTTGTTCTTCAATTGTAAATTGTTTTCATTTAAAGGTTAGTTTTTTCCATAACTTCATTCGTTTTTTTTTATTTAATTTAATGTTCTTTTCTGGTTGTTGGCTCAGTAATGTTTAAAGTCTGATTTGTTTATGCTGTTTCTTTATTTACTCAAATTTTATCTTCTGTTATAGGATGATATAGTGTTTCTTGCTTTGTATTATATTGTTTTATAATAGGATTCATATTTTTTCTTGTATAAATATTTAGCTTTTTTTCAAAATTCAACTCAGCTCTCCTTTTTGTTTTTTTACAATAATAATAATAATAATAATTTTGTTTTCTTTCTTTTTTTTTCCGGGATACATATAAATTACTCTGGTCATATTTGTTCAAATTGAGATTTAGTTGTCATAGGATATTATTTTTATATAATACATTATTTTACCTTTTATGTACAAGTTGCTTTTTAGTTATTACATCATAATACTTAATACAATTTACATATTATTTTATCTGACAAAACTATGAATAATTTTAATACCAAATATTATAGTTATTTGTAATTTGTCAAATATTTTGAAGAATTTACTATTTACTGAACATTATGATCTAGGCCTATGTTTGACTGATTATATTTTTATATTGGAAGACTCATAATCGATCCTGCTTACACTTGTTTTCTATTAATTAACTTCTTTAAATATAAACAAACTATTAATTAACAATTATATTCAAATTACTATAATTCCCTTTAGGGCTTAACTGAATGCACACTTTTAAACCATTGTCTGTGTGATCAATACCTATTAAACTTATATAACACAAACACTAATAAAGAAAAAACTAAATGTTAATGTCTGTATCATCCGCTACTATGGATTAGTAATCCATTTCTTTAAATAATTGTTTATAATTACTACCCACTCACAGTTATTCTTCCTTGAATACCAACGTATCTCACATCCTCTTACCAAGTAATCACACTTGTCTTATATTACATTTGTATCACATCTTAATAATATTTTACATTTATCTCTAAATCTGTATTGTACTTTATGTGCCGTTCTATTTGATTTATTCATTATTTATTAAATTTATCATCATAGTTATTTGTTTATGGACTACTCTAAGTCTAACTGGGTACTGTCTATATAGTATAGTAAGTTGTCATAGTAATGTCTGTTGTAGGACTTTTGGTTTTTAATTAGGTTCACACTTTTATTTATTACTGTTTCTTCTTTCAAATTACTTTGATTTTGATTTGTTTAGATAAATTGTTGTTATTGCTTGCTGATGTCTTCAATAGTTGAGGTGTATGATATTATGGTATTAATATTGCTTGGTGATAAGATTGATATTTATTAAACAAATTCTTCATTATTATAGGCAAATTGAAACCTACCTTTCTTATCAGTACCAATTATTTTCTTATTTATCTCTGGAGTTTATTTATTTGTATTGGTGGCTTTAACGAATTGTAATTCTTGAGTTTTCTCTTGGTTCATTGTATATTTTATTTATATTGTTACGACGGTCTACTCGATCGTCGTAGGTACAGTGGAAACAAAATAATTACAAGACACCAATCAAGTCACTAATCACACCTTTAATTGTTATAGTAAAACAGTTCGTAATTAACAACACAGTGTCTACAGCAAATCAAATGAAAATTGTTCATACGCAATAAAATGTCCACTAATATTAAAACTCAACTGTATTACAATTATACTGTCCGAATATAAAACGCAACACTTCACTAATAACTACTTGAACGTACACCGTAATAACTCGAACCGCTCTGTAAATATATCGCACTAATACTCCCGAACCGCACAGTCAAAAATCTCGCATTGAACTGAAAACTAAGGCCGCGACGGGATGTATTTATAGTTACGCTCACACACCAGAAACTTCCAAACTGCGTCTTATCTCTCGCGAACTACGTAATTGCTACGGCCTTGACACAGTCCGAGCGCCCGAGCGAAGCCTTGCTCAGTCGAGAAAATTCTCGCAAAATGCGTCTAGTAGCACGTACACCACACGCTTACGTCGAGATCTTTCTGGCGCATTCGATAAACGCGTAGATTGTTCTGTGCTGTCGTAGCACTGCCCCCTCCTTAAGCCTGTTCGTCCCGAACTGGCAAAGCGTCTCTAAATTTGTATTTAGCCAGGCGATCTAGGTGGACGACCTTGAACTTTCGCTGTCCTTCCTGTTGAATCCGATAAACAACATCGTTAATTCTTTTTTTTACAGTGTAAGGTCCTTCCCAGTTAGACTGAAGCTTAGGTGAGCGACCACGACGGCGCTTTGGATTGAACAACCAGACCTGATCTCCTTCTTGGAAACCCACACTATTGCTGCGAATGTCATACCGAGTTTTCATTTTATCACTGGCAATCTTCAGCCATCCTCTTACCAAACGATTCATTTCTCGCAGTTGGTTTTCTAATTGCGAGGAATAGTTCTTTGGCTCTTGGGACTGAGTCTCAGGTGATCCAAACATCAAGTCCCCAGGAAGACGAATCTCCCACCCAAACACCAATTTTGCTGGAGTCATGCCGGTTGTGTCATGTACTGATGACCTATACGCCATAAGGAATAGTGGTATACGTTGGTCCCAGTCTGTTTGGTTCTCATCAACAACTTTCGAAAGATGCTGCTCAAGTGTCCTGTTGAATCTCTCAACCATCCCGTCCGACTGAGGATGCAGAGGCGTTGTCCTGGTCTTTCGAATTCCAAGTAGACGGCATAATTCCTTAAACACTCCTGATTCGAAATTTCTCCCTTGATCCGTATGGATTTCCATAGGGGCTCCATAACGGCAACAGAAGTTGTGAACTAACTGCTTTGCCACAGTGGTAACCTCCTGATTTGGAATTGCGTAGGCTTCCACCCACTTAGTAAAGTAGTCACCTACAACCATGATGTACCGGTTTCCATCGTCAGTAACTGGGAATGGTCCAGCAATGTCTATGGCAATTCTCTCGAAAGGTTGTCCAACATTATACTGTCTCATTTTTCCCCTACTTCTGGTTTGTGGGCCCTTGCTTGCAGCACATATTTCACACGTCCGAACCCATTCCTCTACGTCGTGGCGAAGATGAAGCCAATAGAATCGCTTCCGTATTTTGTCAAGGGTTTTGTTAACGCCAAGATGGCCTCCAGATGTTCCATCATGCATCTCCTTCAAAACAGACTGCACTTTACTTCGGGGAACTATCAACTGCATGACCACGTCTCGTCCATCTGCACTTTCCCAAGCCCTTTTCAGCAATCCGTTTTCTAAGGTGAGAGATTCCCATTGTGCCCAGTAGCCCTTCAGCACTTCGGAACCATGGCAGATATCTTGCCAATCCGGGCGGCGACCTTCCTCTTTTGCTGTCAAGATCGGTCCAATGTCTTCATCAGTCATCTGTTCTTGTCGACAGTCTTGTGTTGTCCAGCCATCAGCCAGGAAATCTACAGTGATGGCTTGAACATGTTCGCTTGAGTTTTGTTCTTCCTTTCTGTGGCAATGTCGGCAGTCTTCCGGGCATGGTCTTCATGATAAGCCATCTGCATTACCGTGCAGGCACCCCCGCCGATGTTGTACCTTGAAGTTGTACTCTTGCAGACGTTCGAGCCACCTTGCCAACTGTCCTTCCGGATTTTTAAATCTCAAGAGCCATGCAAGTGCAGCATGGTCGGTACGTAGTGAAAACTGTCTCCCATAGAGGTATTTATGGAAGTGCTCCAAAGCTCTGATAATTGCCAACAACTCTCTTCTTGTAACACAATAATTTCTCTCTGGTTTAGAAAGCGTCTTGCTGTAATACGCTATTACTCGTTCTTCACCGTTCTGCACTTGAGACAAAACTGCTCCTAGACCAGTATTGCTTGCGTCTGTGTCTACGATGTACTTCCCTTCGGTAGCTGGAAAAGCGAGAATTGGCTGCGAACATAATGCAATCTTCAACGTTCTAAATGTTTGTTCACACTCTCTCGACCACTGGAAGTTTCGTTTATTTTCCGTTAGCTCATGTAGTGGTTTAGCAATAGTAGCGAAGCCTTTCACAAAACGTTGGTAATATGAGCATAACCCCAGGCAACTCCGAACTTCGTGTTTATTCTTCGGAACTGGCCAGTGTCTTACGGTGTCTACTTTATTAGGATCCATGCTAACGCCCGCTGCCGAAACCAGATGGCCCAAATACTGTACTTCCTTCTGGAATAGAGAACACTTCTTCGGGCTCAGCTTCAGTTCTAGTTAGAACTTCCTTAAGGTTTTCCAAATGATCTTCGAAAGTCTTCCCGATCACTATGACATCGTCTAAGTAAACAAGGCAAGTTTTCCACGTCAGGCCTCGGAGTATCAGGTCCATCAATCTCTCAAATGTTGCCGGTGCATTACAGAGTCCAAATGGCATGACGTTAAATTGGAATAAGCCACTTGGGGTCGAGAAAGCGGTCTTTTCCTTGTCTTCTTGATGAAGACCCACTTGCCAATATCCACTCTTCAGGTCCAATGTGGAAAACCACTGTGCTCCGGACAACGTGTCGAGTGTATCGTCAACGCGAGGTAATGGATAGCAGTCTTTCTTTGTAACGTCATTTAACCTCCGGTAGTCTACGCAGAAACGCAATCCACCATCCTTCTTCGCTACCAGCACTACAGGGGAAGACCAAGCACTTGACGAAGGTTCAATTACTCCCTCTGTCAACATGTCCTGTACTAACCGAGACATCTCCTCTTGTTTAGATAATGGAGGCCTTCGAGGAGTTTGGCGTATCGGTGTTGTGTCCCTGGTATTGATGCGATGTTGCACAAGAGAGGTTCTTCCCAGTGACTGTCCCCGAACTGCAAAACAATCTTTGAATTCGTGTAAAAACTGTCCGAGTTCTTTTACCTCACCACTTGAGAGGTCGTTAGAAGATCTGTTCAATAATTCTTGCAGTTCCTCTGGTAATTTAGAAGTATCCGAAGAACTGGGTCTTCGTTGCGTTATTCCGGCTACCCAGGCCACAGGAGTCAATTTGCCTAGGAGCGTATTGCTTTGTAAAGTGATAGCTTGATCCAAAATATTCGCCACTCTAATAAGTACATTTCCGGTTTCGTCAGGTTTTACTAAACTTCTGGCAATTAGTATGCCCGGTGTGCTGACTACCTGGGGTTCGAATATAGAGCACTGATTGCCCCTAGTATCTACCGCAGTTCTAACCATGATGATCTTTTCGGAGTTTGGCGGAACAGTTACGGCCACTTGGTTTATGACGTCCATCGATTCTTCTGCTGTCTTCATTGTTGATAGCATTACCTCTTCGCCTCCGATTCTCAAGACATTGTTTTTGAAGTCGATTATAAATCCGTATGCGTTCATAACGTCCACACCAAGAATTGCTTCATCCACAATGTCTGCAACAAGTACTTGATGATTAAACTCAAGTCTACCGAGGCGTAGGTGTATCTCCACTTTTCCATACACTTTTACAGGCCGTCCAGTAGCTGTTCGCAAGCTGCAAGAGCACCAGATTGGCTTGAGATCTTTCACCACGTCGGGGCGCACAATAGAAACTGTTGCGCCTGTGTCAACTGTAATCGAGGTTGGCCTTTCTTGAACAAATCCGGTAACTACCAAGCTCCCGGTGTTTTTCTGAAGCGTAGAAATTGCGTATTCTCTAGGGGCTTCGTTCCTCCAGTTAGTCAGCACACGACCCGTTGCACCGACTATTTCTCGTTTCCCTGCTGCTGCATTCTAACCCGACAATCTCGTTGTAGATGTCCAGGTTTCCCACATCGATAACACTTCGGTCTTCCATCCTTTCTTATTTTATTCTGTGGCGCCGACAGAGGATCTCTGATCCTTGTTCTTCTTCCTCATCGTCTGTGCCGTCGCTATCTTTTAGCTCGCGCACCTTATGACTTGTCCAACCAGATGCTGATTTGGCGGCCTCAAATTGCAAAGCATGTACCAGGGCGTCCGCACTGTTCTGGTGTCTTGCCATTCGTAACACTTGCTGTAGTTCATTATCTCGGACACCGGCAGTAAATGTCTGCATCGCAAAACGCGTTCGAAAATCTTCTGGCACTTCAGGATAGGCCAGTCTAATTAGTCTGTCGATACTTGCTTCAAACTCTTGAAGACTTTCCCCGGAATGCTGTCGCCTTGCTCTCAACTGGGTGCAGTACACATCTCGCAAATGTTTATCACCATACCGTAATTCCAGAGCTTTTATCAACTCGGCATAGGTGTTCTGACTGTCAGGTGGCACTTTCTGTAGTAGTTCTGCCGCGGGTCCTTTTAATGCAAGAACAAGTGAAACAGCCTTGTCTTTTTCTGTCCAATTATTTGCGCATGCAGCAGCTTCAAATTGGCGGAGGTACGTTGCCCAGTGAGTGCTTCCGTCAAAGGTTGGAGCTTTTACATGAACTGTCCCTACTGCAGGCAAAGTGACTTTCTCTGTTAACTTATTTTCTGTGTATTTTTCTGTCTTGATCACTGGTACAGTCTGTTCAGAAATTTGTTTTGGTTGAATCTTCATGCACTGTTCAACTTCAATTTTAATTTATTCTCTTATGTTTGCCATTGAGTTTTCTACTGCAGATATTTTTGTTGACATAACTTCTTCCACAGTCAAGACAGATTTTTCTACTTTAGCTATTTTATTTGACATGGATTCTTCTATGTCAGATATTCTGGTAATCTGATTGTTGAGCTCACCTCGTAATTCACCTACGTCACCACGTAGGAGACCCAATTCTGCGGTAGTATGTTCTTGCATCTGCTTTTGTTCATGAATTAATGCTTTGATGTCACCTGCTTCACGTTTACGTTCCTCTGCCTCCTGCCCGCGTTTTTCATCCTGTCGTTTCTCTGCTTCTTCTCTTTCTTGTATTCGTTCTTCTTTTTGTCGTCTTTCTGCTTCTTCCTGTGTCTGCCGCAGCAGTGTTTGTAAAGCTTCCATTATCTGACTGGGATCCATGTTTACTGATTAATTACGAATCACACTCGTCTTGTACAACGCGTCCACTGTTTCCACTGTTAACCGTTCTATCCCAGTTCTGACACCACTGTTACGACGGTCTACTCGATCGTCGTAGGTACAGTGGAAACAAAATAATTACAAGACACCAATCAAGTCACTAATCACACCTTTAATTGTTATAGTAAAACAGTTCATAATTAACAACACAGTGTCTACAACAAATCAAATGAAAATTGTCCATACGCAATAAAATGTCCACTAATATTAAAACTCAACTGTATTACAATTATACCGTCCGAATATAAAACGCAACACTTCACTAATAACTACTTGAACGTACACCGTAATAACTCGAACCGCTCTGTAAATATATCGCACTAATACTCCCGAACCGCACAGTCAAAAATCTCGCATTGAACTGAAAACTAAGGCCGCGACGCGATGTATTTATAGTTACGCTCACACACCAGAAGCTTCCAAACTGCGTCTTATCTCTCGCGAACTGCGTAATTGCTACGGCCTTGACACAGTCCGAGCGCCCGAGCGAAGCCTGGCTCAGTCGAGAAAATTCTTGCAAAATGCGTCTAGTAGCACGTACACCACACGCTTACGTCGAGATCTTTCTGGCGCATTCGATAAACGCGTAGATTGTTCTGTGCTGTCGTAGCAATATATTCCATTCTTTTATTAAAATTGATTCCATACTAATGTTAAATGATTCCCCCTATATTAATATGGTATTATGAATGAATATCGGCGTTGAGTGGCCCTTTTACGTCCAATTGCTCATCCGAACATTCACATACCTGGTACAGTGCACTTTGGCTGCTGCCCATAAAATAATTCTAGAGTGACGCCTTAGCTTTCTACACTCTATAAATAAAATAATTATAAATCTTATATCATTATACATGCCATTGGAATCTTTTATCTTCTGAATATTTTTTCTTATTCTACCTTGCCTTCCAATAACTCCATTTATTTATATTATATTCAGTATTACTGTTGGTATATTTCTTAAGTAGATTTCTTTCTCTTTTATATAACTTCACTTCACAGTTCAATGATTTATTAGCCTTAATGTCATTCACCTTTGTTATTTAATACCTCTTGTCTATATACACTATACCTATATATTTTATAGGTAAAATATATATATAGGTATTACTTATATATTCAATACCTATATATTTTATAGGTGTGGCTATAAAATAACGAGACTGATGCTACTACAAACGAACTACGCATGCGCCAAAGTCATACGACCGACAGCTGTTTAGCGTGAAGCGTTTTCTATCGGTTGACGCCCCTCCCGTGTCTGTAGTTATATTAGTTTGGCCGTGGCCTTTGTTTGTATAACATCTGTTTTTGTGTTTTGCCGGAAAAATGATAAGTGTTTTAGTAGAGCAACGAATTGTCGTGAAATTTCACATGAAACTTGGAAAAGCCGCTACTGAAACTTATCTTTTATTAAAAGAAGTATATGGCAATGAATGTTTATCACGTGCACAAGTTTTTGAGTGGTTTAAGCGTTTCCAGCATGGCCGAGAAGACGTTGAAGATCAAATCAAAATTCAAAGCAATGATGATTGTTTTTTTCGATGTCCATGGGATTGTGCACCTTAACCGGGTTTCTGAAGGTCAAACTGTTAATCAGTATTACTACCTTGAGGTTCTTGCTCAACTCCGTGAAAAAATCAGAAAAAGACCCGAATTGTGGAAAAACAAGCCATGGGTTCTTCATCATGACAATGCACCGGCTCACACTGCATTGTCTGTCAAGACGTTTCTAGCCAAGCATAACATCCCAGTGTTAGACCATCCGCCTTATTCACCTGACCTGGCACCATGTAACTTTTATCTGTTTCCCAAGGTCAAATCTGCATTAAAAGGAACAAGATTTCAGACCGTTGAAGCCGTGAAAGAAAAAGCGGCACGCTTCATGAACAAGCTCACAGACGAAGACTTCCAGCACTGTTTTGAACAATGGAAAATTCGGATGGAGCGGTGTAGGGATAGAGGAGGGGTGTATATTGAAGGGGATAATAATTAAATATGTATAAATTTAAAATAAAAAGTTTTACAGCATGAGTCTTGTTATTTTATAGCCACACCTCAATAATTATCCTTCTATTATTCTATCTGTTTTTATACTGAACTCTTCTTCAGCAAGTTCATTTTCTAATTAGTTTATTAAATTTCTCTTAGGCCTATTGTCATTAATATTGTGCCCCATTATTATTATTATACTACTAAATGTATTATTTATGCTTGATTTAAATAAGATGTGCTTATTTCTTTTAGAATTTTGGTATTATTTATTTAGTTTGAACATCATTATTCTTTTTCTTTCTTTTCCAAAATCTCTTTCCATAATTATTTGATAAGATGTACTTATTACTTTCAGAATTTTGGTGTCGTTACATAATTGCCCTCCTTCAGAAGTAATTATTTCTGAACATGATCTTTGGTATGGAAGAAATAATTGCTTATGTTATGTTTCATTATTCATAATATTTTTTAAGTGGTGCTTGGTTATGATTACCTTTAGTCTTTTTCGTAATAGGATCAGCTAGTTCATATGTATTATTATGATTGTTTTTGGTTACAATATATGGTCCTACGTATAATAACAATAGTTTCTTAGTGATTCCCTCCAATGCTCTAGGTAGTTCTCTATTTCTTAGCAATACCTTTTCCCCTACTTCATATTGTATTATTTTATCTTCATTTTTCTTATACTGGTTTTTACGTTTTTCAAGGTTTTCTATTACTTTATTATAAAACTTTATTTTATCGAATTGATATCTTTGTGATGCAGGAAAATTGATTAATTCTTGGATTTCTCGGGGGGGGGGGTCTTTTTTCGTACATGGCAGTATATGGAGTACAGTTGATGGATGGATGATAAGCTAGGTTAATGAATTCTTCAGTTGCAGACAGGTAATGTTGATATTATTCGTTTACATTTTCTCTGTATGTTTTCTAATTCATTAGCATTAATTAGAGACACGTTAGCGCGCGTATCAATCATAATTTTGGTGGGAACTCCTTCCACTTCAGCGTTGATGTATATTATATCATGGTTGTGGCTGATAATGTTATTAGCAGTCTCCTTTAACAATTCTTCTCGAATGTTTTTTAAATAATTATTATATATAATTGTGAATTTTGATTTGTCCGTCCCTACGTTCAGTCGTTGTCTATACCCAGTTGATTGGAGCAGTGAGGGGTCGCGAAGGTTTATCACTGCCTCCTGTCGTTTAAAGGAATGTTGTCAGTAACGTTATTTGAGAATGCCGGTAGATTTGACTGGAATTCTTGGTTTGTTCCTCGTTCTTCGTTGCGAGAATGATTCAATGATTCATATGTCCCTTGTATGCAGTTGTCCCCTTGACTTCGACTCCTATATCGGTTTTCACAATGGTTACAATTTTCGTTATTGCCCCAACGATAGTCATTGTTACTAAAACTATTATTTCTATGACGCTGGTATCTTCTTGACTCATGTTCCTCTGCTCGAATATGGTTGATTCGGGGTCTGTATATGCGATTACTGTTATGATTATTATATTGATTATTCCTATTATTATTATTATTATTATTATTATTATTATTTGGATACATACTATTTCGGTTATGATTCACTTGATGGTGATTATTATTGTAGTTATTATTATTATTAATATTATTTAAGTTATTATTACTATTGTTATTACCATTATTGTAATTATAGTTATTTCTGTGGTTATTAAGCTGGTAATTACTCATTCCATGGTTATTATTTCTTCCTTCGTATCTATCGGTTCTCTGCCTGTTTTTCCGGTAATAATTTTCATGTTCGTAATTCTCTAGTAAGCTGGCCATTGCCTGTATAGTTTTAATTTGATTGCCTAATCGGGCTCCAGAAATCCTCTCACATAATGGTATGCCATTTTTGTAACCAGACATCCCTCAGGTATTTTAGGCTCCAAATGTTTAGCTAAGCACACCTTTCCTAAGAAGTATGTAGTCGGTGAAGTACTACGATTGACGTCATATCTCCCATGAGTGATATTGTCTCGTATTATATGTTGAGTTGATTCTGACCAGTATTTTTCCTTAAATAATTTCTTAAATTGTGGGTAGTCGGTAATTTCATTTCTTGTTGCAACCCACCAATTATCATTCATTTCTCTAAAACATTCGTCCAACATTTCTCTATTTGAGTTCCACCTTGTTATACGATATTTATTAAAATGTTCATCTATTCTCGCTACGAATTCCATAGAGTTTTTTCGATAATTTTTAAAATTAATTCCTTCACGACTCTCGGTTGTATGTATACTATCAATATTAGTTGGTCTAGTTCGCACCAGTTCTATTTCCTCTTGGTTCTGTCTGACTTGGTCATTTATCTTATTTATTGAAATGTCAATGTTGTCACACCTCTCTCCGCATTGTTTCTGAACCTTTCCCAAATTTACTTGTTCCCTTTGTATCGTCTCTATTTGAACACGACTATCTTCTTTCACTCTTATTTTGTTCAATGGTTTCGTTAATTTGTTCTATTCTTTCATTTGTTTTGGCTATCTCTTGTCTCCTTTCCTCAGTGTTTCCATCCATCTTCTGGTTAATTATCTCATTAACCTGCTCCATCCTCCCATGAATATTTTCTCTCAGTTCTTGGTTTTGTTCGTTTATAAATCGTCTTATATTCTTATCAACGTCTTTGATTTTTTCGTTAATTTGTTGTCCCAAACTTATTTTAATACTGTCTATTTTCTCATTCATTTGCCTATTATTTTCATTTTGTTTCTCAAAATTTCTATTATTTTCTTCAAACCTTTCATTGATTCATTTTAAATTCTCTGTATTGATTTGCTTTAACTCTTCCCTCGTGGATTTATTGTCATTTTTTAACTCGTTCATTTTCTCCTCCATTTTCTTACTTAGTGTCTCCTCCATCTTCTTACTATTCTCCTCTATTTTCTTACTATTCTCCTCCATCTTCTTACTGTTCTCCTCTATTTTCTTACTGGTCTTCTTGTTATCTTCTTGTATTCCTATTAGGATCCTCATCATGGTCTCTTGTAAGTCTTTATCCCCTGTTTGTGTCAGTTTCTCGGGCTGTTCCTTTTGCTCTGTAGGTTTGTTAGGTTCTGCAGGAGGTAGTAACATCTCTACATCTTCCACTGGTGTCGCCTCTGTGTCTTCCATACTAATCTCTTTTTCTGCTTCTGCTGCTCTCTTCTTTGATGTTGCTCGTTTGTGCATTTCTGTTGTTTTATTGAACCTATATCAGCCGCCAGCTAAAATTAGGAATTGAATTTTGTTATTATTTTATTATTTATTTGCCTATTGATTCCCTAATTACAGCCTCACAGATTGGGCGCCAATTTATAACAAAACGGGTTTTACCCTATTTATTCCTCACGTTGTAAGCATCAATTTGTAACACTTTTTAAAATGTGAATTGTTTTTTAATTAAGCTTAAGTGGTTGGCACCCATTTGTAATATACTTATTAATTCTATTTCTATTATAAATAAAACACATGGAATGTTATCTGGTAAATAATAATAGTAATAATAATAATAATATTGTAATTTTAATCCAAAATTTATATAGTCCATTTACTGTAATTATTAATATGACTCAGGAAATCTCAGGGTCGATTCTCTTCTCTTTTATATTAATATTATTTTAAGGTCCTTTTGGCTGATATAAAAAGTTCAGTTATTGTAAAGAAAAAACAAGTACAGAAAGTACATTACATTACAAAACAAGATAATAATAAAATAATATAAAATTAATATTAATTTCTTGGATTTCGTTGTCCATGACGTGTCCGTTACTTAACTAAATATCACTATAATATTGACGACTCGGAACACAATGTTTTTTATAAGTAAAAACGTAAAGTTTTACCTTACAGCCTAAACCGGCTTTCACCTATAGAAGGCTTCATCAGAGGCTGTCGTTAGTAGCGCTACTTTCTCGTCGCCAACAACAAGACGAGCAGCGCTACTAACGACAGCCTCTGATGAAGCCTTCTATAGGTGAAAGCCGGTTTAGGCTGTAAGGTAAAACTTTACGTTTTTACTTATAAAAAACATTGTGTTCCGAGTAGTCAATATTATAGTGATATTTAGTTAATATTAATTATAATAATATATATATATATATATATATTGTTACTTTATTTACCTTGTTTTGGGGTTTAAATAAGCTCCACATTGGTATGCGCCACTTCGTTACTTTATCTACCTTGAGTACGTGTTTAAATAAGCCCACGTTGGTATGCGCCACTTTGTTATGTTATTTTCTTTAAATACATGTAAGCGTTTTACTATCTTTATGCCTCACTATGGTAGGCGTCAACTTTGTAATGTAAATTTTAGTTTTAGTATTTTAATTAGGTTGCGTCAATTCCATAACGTAGAGTTTTACGGTGTTTAAATAACCAGTTCTTTAATATAAAGTTTGTGTAATGTTGTTATGAGAGAAAGTGTTTGTATTCGTGTGCTAGTGCCTTCGAATTTTCCTGCACTTCTCTCTGGTTGACTCAGCGATAGCCGCTAACCGTATGTTGCCAGTTATAGGTTAGTTTATTTTTCTGTTGTTGACGAGGTTATATTCGCCCTGCGTACCTGCTCTCTCCTACTAATGCCTGTGAACAAATTCTTATTCTATTTTCACGCATAAAATAACAACTCTGGAATCGTTAATCATTGGTTTCTTTTATTATTTTTTTCAGCTTATTTATCAAAACAACATAAATGGTTAGGTCTTGAATCGACCTTAACAGTGTAATGATCAATTCGTCTTCGAATCTGCTCTTCAATGGTTTACAAGTAAATTTTTTATAAAATATTTATCTCAGGGCTTGGATTCTTTGGGCTAGTTATGAAGTCAGAAAACTTCAAGAAAAGGAGTACAACACATTACAATTACATATAAAATAATAAAACTGAATTATTAATGTTTACAAATATAAAATGTTAAGTTTTTTTACCAACAGCGGTAACGAACTCTGCCAGCACTGGAAATAGAATAATAAACAAGATGGCCGCTTAGTCGGTTAACCAAAGTCATGTACTTGAATGTTTTTCTGTTTTAAATAAAATTGTTATTATCATTAATCACTGTATTAATGATCAACGGGTATTCCAATTATCACTGTAAATTGTTTATATGGTGTAGTGAAGTTGATCTGTATGTATTGTGGTAATGAAAATACTTCGGAGTAATATTTACGTTCCTGGCGTACTGCAAGCAATCCATCGCTAGCGTCTTTTGGTGTTTTTGTGTAGATTTAAGTTTCCATCGGTCAGTAATTAATTCTTTATAATTTTCTTGGAGTGTTTTTTTTTTCTTCTCTGGTTTATTTTAGAACATTAGTCGAGTATTACTTGATTGTTTTAATTTTTACACAAGCGTCAGCTATTAGACTCATCTCTTCAGCGTGGCGTATAACAATACAATAAATCATTCGTCCCATCTTTGTAACGGCTTTTTGACCAGTAAACTGCGTTTTTGATTGGTCAGTTTTCATGAACTTGAGGTCAGGCGGCATATAGTAGTACTAAAAATATATCCTTGCCTTTACAGTCAAAAAATACTCCCTTGTTAATTTTTGTTTAAACTAAAATTGGTTTACATATTTCTGTTCCTTTTTTAAAGGTCTACATTTTGGTATATAATTTTGTATAAGTTAACTTCATATTAGGTGTCCTTTCACCTTTACAAAATCTATAAATCTGGACTATAACACTGCCCTTACATTCACTATGATACAATACTGAAATTTTTATAAGATTAATCTCATATGATACACAATTACTCTAAGACTTGTACATTATTAAATTTTGATCCTATTTTGTTATTATTATATTGTATTGATTTGATAACTTAATCATTTCTGACATGTTATTTTATATTTCATTATCGGCCTAGGCCTAAAAGTTGACTTCATTCCCATTTTCTAATTTACATTAATTATCAAATTGTTTTCTGTTTTGAACCCTTTTGCCTGATTACATTTGTTTTAAAGATTACTACATTATTTTTTCTTTAACTTATTCTAACAATGTTTATTAACTAACACAAAACCCTTAACATACTAATTAAAAATGTTGCCTTCATGGCCAAGATTAGATTCATTCATTTACAAACAATAACATAAATTATTTAATTGGTGATAATACCATTTTCATTCTCATACCATTAGGTTCTATTCATGGACCATTATTATATTGTTTATGGGCCTCTATTTAAGTATATTTTGGTATTATTATATTTTCTATTCTTGCCTACAGGCTTGATATTTTTCTTATATTCTTTTACACATGGTTTATCAATGCTAACAATTATTGGCATTGACCTAATTAACGAAAAACAAACATAGGATTAACAACTATAAAATCTTTCAATAAACAATGTTACAATACTGCAATTGTCTGTTCATACTTTAACATTTAGTATGTTTGTCATTTCATATTACCTATAAGAGTTGGGCCTCTTATATTGAACTATTTTGGTTTTTTCCCACTTAATAGAATTATAGGGATCATTAATCTTAACCGTCTTATCTGTGTGATTAATGATCACCCTTGTTTTTTCACCTTTCACTTTTCACTTTTACATTTATTCACTTTTCATAAGTTTTATCTTATTTTTTTACAATACATAGTTTATTATTTGTCACACTATTGTGCTGTACTTTTTATTTTAAATGGTTACATACTTGAGTTCATTTATTCTGACTTTTTTGTTGTTATTCGGACTATTTTTGTTAATTGATTTGGGACTCTCATTATGTCACATTACAATATATATAAATATATATTTACGTTACACATGGTTTATCAGTTCAGTTCAGTTTCACACAACCTCCTGGTATCAGTGATGAAAATTTCCAATGTCTTCAGTTTGTTTATATTATTCAAATGAAGAAATCCACTTCTTTTGTGATCAATAAATGTTACATCTTGTCATTTCATTTATCTGAAGCCTTCTGGTGGAATATAATGATTGAAGTCCAGTGTTTCTGTTATTAAGTTAATTTAAGTGTAGTTGTTCTTCAATTGTAAATTGTTTTCATTTAAAGGTTAGTTTTTTCCATAACTTCATTCCTTTTTTTTAATTTAATTTAATGTTCTCTTCTGGTTGTTGGCTCAGTAATGTTTAAAGGCTTATTTGTTGATGCTGTTTCTTTATTTACTCAAATTTTACCTTCTGTTATAGGTTAATATAGTGTTTCTTGCTTTGTATTATATTGTTTTTTAATAGGATTCATATTTTCTCTTGTATAAATATTTAGCTTTTTTTCAAAATTCAACTCAACTCTCCTTTTTGTTTTTTTAAAATAATAATAATAATAATTTTTTCTTTCTTTTTTTCCTGGATACATATAAATTACTCTGGTCATATTTGTTCAAATTGAGATTTAGTTGTCATAGGATATTATTTTTATATAATACATTATTTTACCTTTTATGTACAAGTTGCTTTTTAGTTATTACATCATAATACTTAATACAATTTACATATTATTTTATCTGACAAAACTATGAATAATTTTAATACCAAATATTATAGTTATTTGTAATTTGACAAATATTTTGAAGAATTTACTATTTACTGAACATAATTGTTGGATATATGCAATACATTTATATTGTATAATATATGTAATGCGCGTGAGCATGTATAAGTTTGTTAGTTTTCAGTTTGTAACAAGACGCCGTGAGTGAAGCACGTGTCGTAGTACTGTGTATTAAGTATGTATTGTGTATGGTTTAATAAACTTTATTATACTCTGAAAACTCTTATATTTCTTCAATCCACACTTTAACATGATAGCAGAGGTGCGTGGTTTAATAAACTTGTGGTCAAGAGTTTAAGTGAGTATAGTATCGTTTTTTTGTGCTGTCGCATGCTGTGATACGGAAAAATGGCGAAGTACAATGACATTACAATTCCAGTGTTTGATGGAGAGGACTATAGTATGTGGAGAAAACGTATTGTGTTGTTTTTGAAATTTAAAAAATGTGATGAAGTGATAACACGAGCAAAAACGGCGCAGGATAAAGACCCGTGGGACGATAATGATTTAAAGGTTATGAACTATATATACAGTAATATAACGAATAAGCAATTGGAATTTATTAGTGATAAAACAACGGCGTATGAAATAATTCAAAAGTTTGATGAAATGTATTTGAAAAAGTCTACGGCATTGCAAATTGTATATAGAAATAAATTGGAAAAATTAAGACTTAAAAATTATACTGATGCAGCGACATTCTTCAGTGATTTTGAAAAAACTGTGAACGAGCTTAAAAACGCGGGTGCTACTGTGTCAGAAAAAGAAAAATTAAATTATATGTTAAATACGTTGCCGGATTCATACAGTTATATAGGCGATTTAATAGACGCATTAAAAGAAGAAGATCAAACTGTGGATTATGTGAAAAGTAAAATTCAAATGACTGAAATAAAGCATCAAAAAGATGAATATCCTGGACGAAAATCTAACGCATTCATGGCGGATAAAAGTCGACAACTGCGAACATGCTTTCAATGTGGCAAAACTGGTCATATCAAGAGAGACTGTAAATATGGTGGCCAAGCGGCAGGCAGCAGCAATACATGGCGAGCACCACGAGGCAGACAAGAAACCGAAAAAAGTAACTATGCCAGACGGCATGGCAATTTTCGAAGTCAGCGAGGTGCAAGAGCACATCAAGCAACTCAGTCGCAGCAGAAGAATCCAGATACGAGCGCATGGGTTATAAGAGTCGACTATCACACGGCGCATAATAGTAAGGTAGATAAAGATAAGTTTAATAATTGCGAGATTAATTGGTTATTAGATAGCGGTTGTACTGACCATATAATAAATAATGATAAATATTTTGATAAATCTATGATACTTAAAGAACCTGTTAATGTTTATTTGGGAGATAATAGAGTTGTAAAAGCAACTAAAATTGGTAATGTGGTAAGTTACTTTGATCTTTTTGGTAAGAAAAATGAAGTAAACATGCAAAATGTATTTTATGCTAAAGATATGCATACAAATTTAATAAGTTATGGTAAAATAACGGAAAATAATACTATTATTTCTAAAGGTAAAATGACAAAAATTATTGATAAGTTTGGAAATACTACAGCTGTAGCTTGGAAAGAAAATGGTCTATATAATATGAAAAGTAAATTAAAAAATGTAGAGTCATTGGTAAATGTTGCAAATAAAAATTGTGATAATATGAGTAAAAAAGAAAGGTGGCATCGTATGCTGGGCCATGTAAATTTTAATTATTTGAATATTTTGTGTAAACATAAATTGTTAAGTGGTATTCCAAATGAACTTGAATCAGAATTCATGAAGTGCAAAATATGTGTTGAAAATAAAATGCATAATATTCCATTTGAAAATAATAGAAAAAGAGCAAAAGATATTTTAGAAATTGTTCATACTGATGTGTGTGGACCTTTTAAAACAGCTGGTCTAAACGGGGAAAAATACTTTATTTCCTTTATTGATGATTACAGTAAGATAGCTAAAGTTTATACCATGATGTCTAAAGTAGAAGTTTTCAATTGTCTTGTTCAATATGTAAATGAATGTGAAAACTTAACGGGTAAAAGAATTAAATTTTTGAGATGTGATAATGGGAAAGAATACTTAAATGGTAATATTTATAATTTTGCCAAAGAAAAAGGTATTATAATTAATAATTGTCCTGCTTACATACATGAATTAAATGGAACCGCAGAACGGTTTAACAGAACGATAATGGATATGTCACGTTGTTTATTAGCTGAAGCACAAATCCATAAAAAATATTGGCCTGAAATAGTTTGTGCTGCTACTTATTTGAAAAATCGTACGTTATCAAATACTATAGAAAAGAAAACTCCTTATGAAATATTTTTTGGGACGAAACCGAATGTTTCAAATTTACATTTATATGGTAGTAAAGTTTTTGTAAGAAAACCGGAACAAAAAAGATTTTCTAAGTGGGATAAAAAGGCTGATATGGGAATTTTGATCGGTTATAGTGAAGTTGGTTATAGAGTGCTAATTAATGGAAAAGTAATAGTGGCTAGACATGTTGATATTGTTGAAGAAAATGTAAATTGTATTGGCTTGAATGAATGTGAATCTGATGTAGAAGTATATGAATCTACAGATAATGAATCTCTTGATGATAGCTTTAAAGGTACAGATGAAAATCTAGGGGATGAAAATGAAAATAAAATAAAAAAATCTGAGCGCATAAGAAACCCACCAAAAAGATATGAAGATTATTATGTATATAATAGTAATATTTTTGCAAATTATTGTAGAGCAGATACTCCTAGTACATTTGAGGAGGCGCTTGAGAGCAATGAAAGTAAGTATTGGTCAAAAGCTATGGATAAAGAAATTGATTCGTTAAATAAAAATAAGACTTGGCAATTAGTTGAAAATGTAAATGGTAAAAAAATATTGGATGTAAAATGGATTTATACAAAAAAGTCTTATAAGGCCAGGTTAGTTGTAAGAGGTTTTCAGCAAACCGATAAAATTGATGATGTTTATTCTCCTGTTGCAAGAATGCAAACTTTAAAGATTTTATTATCATACTGTTGTCAAATGGGTCTAATTATTGAACAAATGGATGTAGAAACTGCATTTCTAAATGGTAAAGTAAGTTCTGAGGTATATGTCCATCAACCAAAAGGTTATGAGGATGGTACAAATAGAGTGTGTAAGTTAATAAAAGCTTTGTATGGTTTAAAGGAAAGTCCCAGAGCTTGGTATGAATGTCTTGATAAATTTTTAATAAGTTTAGGTGTTAAGAAAAGTAATTTAGATTATTGTTTATATACTTTTGGAAATGGAAAAGATACTATTTATTTATTAATATTTGTGGATGATTTATTAATTTGTGGACGTAACAAAGAAAAAATGCAAAATATTAAGAAACTTTTATCAGAAAAATTTAAAATGAAAGATCTTGGTAAAATTAAAGAATATCTTGGTATTACCGTAGAGTATGAGTTCCGTAAATGTGGAATAAAATTAAGTCAAACAAAATATATTGAGTCATTAGTAAGAAAGTATAATTTAGAAAACAGTAAGATGTATAATACACCTATGGAGGTAAATTTAAAAGTTGAAAAGTCTGATATTTGTGGAAGGAATATTCAATATAGAAATTTAATTGGTGCATTATTATATATAAGCTCAGCTACAAGGCCTGATATAAGCTTTAGTGTAAATTATTTAAGTAGATATCAGAATTGTTATAATGAAACACACTTTAAATATGCTTTGCGAATATTAAAGTACTTGTATTTAACAAAAGATTTAAAATTGACTTTTAAAAGAAATGATAATTCTGAAATTATAGATTGTTATGTTGATGCCGATTGGGCTGGTGACCATTTGGACAGAAAATCTACAACAGGTTATGTAATTCGATTATTTGGTAATGTAATTTATTGGAAGTCTAGAAAACAAAAGTGTGTAACAAAGGCTTCGACATATGCAGAGTATGTAGCGTTGTCGGAAGCTGTGAGTGAATTGAAAGTTGTGAAAGAATTGCTAAAATTGTTTAATGTAACTTTAGAAAAACCGATTAATATTTTTGAAGATAATTCGGGAGCGATAAGTTTAGCAAAGTATGGAAGTTTTACAAAAAATTCTAAACATATTGAAGTTCATTACCATTATGTACACGAATGTATAAAAGAAAATATGATTAATGTTGTAAAGGTAAACTCTGATGATAATATTGCTGATATATTTACAAAGTCATTGTGTAAAGAAAAGTTTGAGAGATTTCGAACTATGCTGAACTTGAAAAGTTGAACTTGAAATGTGTATTTGTAAAAATTGAATTTGTAAATACAATATAAATGTAAGGAGGCGTGTTGGATATATGCAATACATTTATATTGTATAATATATGTAATGCGCGTGAGCATGTATAAGTTTGTTAGTTTTCAGTTTGTAACAAGACGCCGTGAGTGAAGCACGTGTCGTAGTACTGTGTATTAAGTATGTATTGTGTATGGTTTAATAAACTTTATTATACTCTGAAAACTCTTATATTTCTTCAATCCACACTTTAACAATAATGATCTAGGCCTATGCTTGACTGATTATATTTGTATATTGGAAGACTCATAATCGATCCTGCTTACATTTGTTTTCTAGTAATTAACTTCTTTAAATATAAACAAACTATTAATTAACAATTATATTCAAATTACTATAATTCCCTTTAGGGCTTAACTGAATGCACACTTTTAAACCATTGTCTGTGTGATCAATACCTATTAAACTTATATAACACAAACACTAATAAAGAAAAAACTAAATGTTAATGTCTGTATCATCCGCTACTATGGATTAGTAATCCATTTCTTTAAATAATTGTTTATAATTACTACCCACTCACAGTTATTCTTACTTGAATACCAACGTATCTCACATCCTCTTACCAAGTAATCACACTTGTCTTATATTACATTTGTATCACATCTTAATTACATTTTACATTTATCTCTAAATCTGTATTGTACTTTATGTGCCGTTCTATTTGATTTATTCATTATTTATTAAATTTATCATCATTAGTTATTCGTTTATGGATTACTCCAAATCTAACTGGGTACTGTCTATATAGTATAGTAAGTTGTCATAGTAATGTCTGTTGTAGGACTTTTGGTTTTTAATTAGGTTCACACTTTTATTTATTACTGTTTCTTCTTTCAAATTACTTTGATTTTGATTTGTTTAGATAAATTGTTGTTATTACTTGCTGATGTCTTCAATAGTTGAGGTGTATGATATTATGGTATTAATATTGCTTGGTAATAAGATTGATATTTATTAAATAAATTCTTCATTATTATAGGCAAATTGAAACCTACCTTTCTTATCAATACCAATTATTTTCTTCTTTATCTCTGGAGTTTATTTATTTATATTGGTGGCTTTAACGAATTGTAATTCTTGAGTTTTCTCTTGGTTCATTGTATATTTTATTTATATATTCCATTCTTTTATTAAAATTGATTCCATACTAATGTTAAATGATTCCCCTATATTAATATGGTATTATGAATGAATATCGGCGTTGAGTGGCCCTTTTACGTCCAATTGCTCATCCGAACATTCACATACCTGGTACAGTGCACTTTGGCTGCTGCCCATAAAATAATTCTAGAGTGACGCCTTAGCTTTCTACACTCTATAAATAAAATAATTATAAATCTTATATCATTATACACGCCATTGGAATCTTTTATCTTCTGAATATTTTTTCTTATTCTACCTTGTCTTCCAATAACTCCATTTATTTATATTATATTCAATATTACTGTTGGTATATTTCTTAAGTAGATTTCTTTCTCTTTTATATAACTTCACTTCACATTTCAATGATTTATTAGCCTTAATGTCATTCACCTTTGTTATTCAATACCTCTTGTAATATAGTAGTTTTAATTATCCTTCTATTATTGTATCTGTTTTTATACTGCAACTCTTCTTCAGCAAGTTCATTTTCTAATTAGTTTATTAAATTTCTCTTAGGTCTATTGTCATTAATATTGCGCCCCATTATTATTATTATACTACTAAATGTATTATTTATGCTTGATTTAAATAAGATGTGCTTATTTCTTTTAGAATTTTGGTATTATTTGTTTAGTTTGAACCTCATTATTCTTTTGTCTTTCTTTTCCAAAATCTCTTTCCATAATTATTTGATAAGATGTACTTATTACTTTTAGAATTTTGGTGTCGTTACAATATATAGTAATGTTTTGTTGAAGGTTTTTCATCATCTGTAATGCTAGTAACTAGCTTGGGTATAACATCAGATCTGATTGGTCAAGACTGTGATAATGGTGCTTTCATTTATGGCGTGATGAGTTTCTGTGATAAACTGTCCAATGGTGGTGCAGTTATGCTGATTCAATCATGGTTGGTATTGTAATGCATACATTTTTGAAACCATTACATTAATTAAGCAACTAATTGTAAACAAGATGTGTAGAAACATTTATAAGATTATTTTTTAGTAGATTTTACTTAAGAGATTGTGTTTCCACCATGGGGATTCCCCCTCTTTGAAGGGATTCTTTCCTCATAAGAAATCCTACTGAGGAACACTTTTGCAGGGCCCTTGTTCATAATCCCTGGGAAACTCTTCAAGAGGGGGGGCTATTCTCATAATGGAACCCTCCCCCGTAGACTTTCTCCCCTGGTCATCTTTGACTGTGTGTGTGTGTGTGTGTGTGTGTGTGTGTGTGTGTGTGTGTGTGTGTGTGTGTGTGTGTGTGTGCGCGCGCGCGCGCGCGCATGCAAGTACATGCATGGGTGTCTGAAAATTATAGACTATTCAATTTGGAACTTTAGATATGTTCTGGGAACGTGGTAGATGGGCTTGACTCGGATTAGTCAAGAATAAGTCCTACTTTTCCCACTGTACTCAACCTACACTTACAGCAATTGTTATCCTGAGCAGCTGGATGAAACTAGGTACAATCCTGAGAGATTTCAGGTCGATTATGAACGTACATTTTTTTATACAGTGGTTAATTTTGGAGAAATCTCTGATTACTTACAAAAATGCATCTCGATGAATATGAAAATTTTCTTTTCATTTTTACAAATTAGATTTTAGGCAGTAAACTTAGTGTGGAGCCACTAAGGATTCCTCATCATAGTAGGGGCGAAACATTTGGTTTTTAAACAAATAAAATGACATGTATTAATTCTAAAAACAGTGTTGTTATTATTAATGAAAACCACAAACGTTTATGAGCAAGATTTGAAGGAGTAGAGACATGAGATTTGACATCATGGTGGGCAGGGTTAGGTGTGGGTTGACACAGGGTGCAGAGTTGGGTATTTAAACAGGGCATTGTGGCTGACATTGTTCATTGTGTGAACTGGTGTCTCTTTCTTCCTGGTTCCACCCAGCGGATCGTCAGGATAAGTAGTGTTTCTGATATAAGATTCTTTTTTTATATATTTTTCTATAGTTCTGTTTAACTTTGTAGATTGGTGGTGGTGTTTTAACAGTTTATTCATTAACAGTTCACGCTTGTTAGTGAATTTTCAGGTAGGCCTAAGTTAGTACTTAATGTATCAGTTTAATTTACGGGCACTCTTGAAGACATGTGCTGAGTCTTTAGTAGTCAAAACATTGTGTAAGTAAATTTTAATGATAGTAATAGTCCAACCAAACCATTCTATGCTAATGTTCACGTACCGGTGAAAGTTATATTGAAAGATCACATGAATTTGTGTTGTAATTTGCAGTTTTGTTTACATTAACTTATCAGCTCTTTATAAATATCTTTGAAGATATGTAATCTGTTTATTGTTTCATTATAATAATTACTGCTCCATGGTGTTATGTACTTTAACAGTTTTGTTAAGAATTTATTACCACACTATTTCATTGTTACTACACGGTATTCTTATGTTTATTCCATAAAGGGTATCATCATCGAGCATTAGGCTAAATTCTAGGAAATCTAAATAATGTTTATCACAGAATATTAATAAAAAACAGCCAAACAAATTGAATATATATTAAATTATAATGTAGCAGCCAGTGTAATTAAGTCTACAGGAATCCCTGAAATGGTAGTAGTGCTGCACAGGAGATTCCCTATCTAACAGGCATATACAAAGACAGGCAAGAGGACAAAAATGCTGTTTACCCTTTTTGAATTTGTTAATAAGAAATCTGGATGATAATTTTGAGTGATCTGTTGTATATGGATAGAATACATATGTTTTGGGGCCTGAGAAGCAAGTCACTATCAGTGTAAGAATGACAGACACTACAGTAATGGGCCCGACTGGTGGTATTGGTGTGGAATGTTCCCTTCATTGTAACTCAATTTGGCAACAGTTCCTCACTGCAGCTTCTTTTTGTCCATGGTAGACCAAATAGTATAATATGGAAGCAATATTTAGTTAGTGTAAAAGCACATTAATCAATAAATTTTGTGAAAGTTGATTCTTATTGTTTATATTGTTTGATAATTATTGTAAAAATTCCTACTAATTATTCATAACAAAATTGTAAGTTATGAATAGTGGCAAATTATAGTGCAGGTGCAGCATACCATCCTGGGTATCTTATGCATTGCCTATTTTGGTTTATGTACTTCCTTGTAACCAATATATAGTCAATTTGACACCTTCTGGTATATCCTGGCACTTCAAAGCGTGCCTTCTCCTAGGATTATTATTAAACTGTGCAACAGTCATGTTTTTTCCTTTGCAAAACTCAAGACGTTTTTTCCTCTTTCATTCCTGTTTACCAATCCAAATTTACACGTACTTCTCTATCCTACCACAGAGTTCCAGTCCACCATAATTGTTACTTGTTACTTCTTGAATCCGGCATCCATCATCAGGTGATGCCAAAGGCCCGATGTCTGGATTATGCCACAGCTGCTGTATCCTCATAAGGCCTTGCTTTGGAAGATATCTTCTAGCTTTCCATGATCACCATAAGGGCACCACCATGATCATTAAATTCTCTTTTTCATCTATCTTTTCAGTTCATACTTCTGACTTGTGAAGCATATCTTCCTTTGTATCATTGTATGCCAGGTAGTTATACAAATGTGTATTATTACTAGGGATTGGATTTTTAGGTGTTGAAAAAACTGAAAATTTTATGTGTTAAACAAAGAAAATGTTTGTTAAAAAGTTAAAAATATTTTCTTTTAATTTAATGTAATCAAACAGGTTGTAACAGGAAAAACGTTTATAAATACTCACCAATTTTGCTTAACTCGTCAGTTCCTGCCAATAAGTCTTTGGAGTTGCAGTCACAATAAACACCATCTCCAAATGTTGATTACAAATCTCTGCCAGTTATCACTCAACAAATCCTGATTGTCCCTCAACAAATCACTCAAGACCTACATCACATGATGCCAGTCTGACATACTTAGAAAGAGGATCATCACTTACACTTATGTTTCCAATATCTACTTGTTGACCTTCTATAAGTTGGCCAACTTTATGTACAATTTCAAATCTAGTGTTTTCCAAACACAAATCTGAATTTATGTTGTAAGGTTTCTATTTTTGATCCTCTCAGTGAACTGATTTTGCTTTCAACAAAATGTATTTCATAACAGTTTTTGTTAAGAGGTTTGTTGTTTTTTCAAGTTTTTTTTATTGAATAGTACAAGAAACTCAGATTGGCAGAAATATGTGTCAAGGAATTTCTTACACTACTGTCTTTTTGAAGAACGTACTGTATTGATGAACCATCATCTTGTCCAATTCATCAACAACTCATTTAACACTATCAAAGTACCTACATAATATAATACTCCAGAAAGCCAAGTTGTAACTTTTACGATCAAATAAATTCATCCCAATTCATGCGTCATTTGTAACAACTCAAATAAAGTCTTACCCAGATTTTTAAGATTTTACGACTTTTTCTTACCTTCGGGTTCACCTCCAGGGTCCTATAGATGAAACTGTTGCAGAGATGGTTATTTAGGTTTAAATGATGAAATAATTTTACTGACACAGTTTTGAGATTTTAACAAATTACTTTTCTTTTATTAAGCAAAATTACGTTATTTTCTCAACCTGTATAACAACTCCTCAAATTCTCATCATTTCTTATAAACTACTACATCTATATCAAGCACAAAGTTATCGGTATAAAAATGACAAATGAACAATTCTTATGAAGCTACCATTCTTACATGACTATAACAAAGTAATTAATATGATTAACGACCCAGTACTTTTTTTTTTATATCACTCACTCTCTCACTCTTTTACATATTCAAAATTTCCCCCTTAAAATTGAGATCTCATTAATATGTTACTGATTCCAGGGAACGAATTTACATGTTGTTGATGGCTTTAAATTAGAAAGTTGGTTATATTTGTACTAAGCCTTAGTGTAGACTTGGTCCAGTTGTTGAGTCATCTTTTCTCCATGCACTGCAAAAATAAATTGATAGTGTTCGAAAATTTTTTATGCTAGGGTTAAGTGTCCCCTTTGTTATATATTATATTACTGTTTTGTCACATTTGAACTATTAATTTTGTCGGCCGACATAACTTACTCGCGAGTACTTGTTTTTGTTGACTGCGCGGTCTGAATAATTTTTCCGACTGGGCCCCTTAATCTGGCGTTGGGGCGCATATTGCGAGGTGTGAGACTGATCATGTGATCACCAATCCGAGCTCTTATTGGTTGGTTTAAAATGTTCTAGAATCAAATTCTACACTTTCTTGCTGCCTGGTGAAGTCAGCGTGTTACCTTCATATTTTCTGTGATTCACGGGTGTCCTGGATTGCAGGTGATTACGTAATGCGTCTAGCCAGACTGACGCTAGACATAAACACAGGCTGATGTTTCATGACATTGTATGCATCTTTGTTAAAGCAGAGGTTCCCCAAAGGTTGTACATTATTTGAATTGAATCTGGTTGGAATTATTAGAATTATTTATCACCCCATTCTGTCCCATTACAATACCCCCCCCCCCAATGAGAGGTTTTATGCCGAAGCATAAAAACTCTCATTGTATAAAACCTAAGAGGATCAGCGAGGATATAGCACCACGACCCCCCTTAAGTCCTTACTAACATCATGGTTACTTACCCCCCTAGTCCGGTGACTGTGGCTGCACGTATCCGACTTTACTGGACTTCCCTCTCGAGATGCCAACACCATAAAATCAGACAGGCAAGTCACCACAGTATCACCTGACTCTAAAACATTCAATCAAAATATCACTAAAAGGGCATTTCACTATACCATATCCTCAACTGATTTGTTTTCTCTTAGTCGTACTGGTTTGTTGTTAACAAAGTACTGGTTCTATTTTTAATACACTTTACAGGTTACACAACTATACATAAGCAAATAAACTTTTGTTTCATAAAAATTAGACTCAGAATACATTACTAACCTCAGGTTTACATAAAACATTTCCCTTCTAAATTTGAATAACATTTACCAACATTGTGATTTTAATTTCAATTTTCAATTTAAATCTTCCAATTGTTACGTCATTATTTCATTTCTGCATTTCTATTCCACATTCTAATCTTCCATCATTGATTATTCAATTCAGTTCCCAACTAAAATTTTACATTCACTATCCAAAATTCAATCTTTACAACATTACAAATTAATTAAATAATTTCAAGTTAATTTAATTCCCCATTTTTTTCCAATCATTTGACTTGACTACCTTAAATTAATTTAATTACATTGATTGCCAATTTCTATCTTGTAAACATTTTACGTTAATTTCAAACAACCCTGTAAATTGATTATATAAAATACAATGCCTACATAGCAACATAACCTTACTGTATACTTACATCTAACACATGTAAATCCCCTACAAATTATATACTGTTAACATGACATTTTTCCCCACCAAAATCATAAATTGATCATATACAATACAAGTGAATAATAACCGTACTATCATATACATGTTACATACACAAAATACATTGTTACCGACTTCCAATGGCAAAATACAATAATCACAACTCAATCTTATAATTTTTTTTTAACCCCCCAACCCCCTTTTTACCTTAACCCCTGATACCCCGTTACAATTGTGCAAATGACCTCACGGACAAGCCGATATCAGCCCATTCACACACACTGACATCACATCACTGCCCTGGCTTGTAACATGGCCAGCACCCATCCACACACTCTATTGCCCCCCCGCTGGACTGTGGCGCCCAGTTGCCTCCACAAGGACTGAGGCAGAAGGGGTGAACATTTTTTTCTTTTATTTCACCCTGTCCTTGCTTTGGCGTTACAATAAAATTCGGTATGGTTGGTATTCTTGATACCAATACTCCTACTACAGTAATTATTCATAAGCCCTTAAGCGGTCTATCACCTCTTTTGGTGCATAGCCTTTGATACAAAATTTTAGTAGATTCCCCTAAACTACCCCCCCCCCTCCAATTAAAATTCACAATTCACCGGGTTGGCAAAAGACAAACCATGATCCGGTTACAATAATTCTATTCATGGTTTGCTATAGATTAACTAACTCCACGGTCACGGTTCGATGAGGCCGTGACCGCACTTAAACGGGGAATCTCCAATTAAACACATAACATAGGTTTTTCAGCCTTACCTTATTTACATCATCCATTTAAATAAACAGCTTGTTTCACAAATACCTTATCTCAACATAAACATTACTAGGATGATATTAACACAAACATTTCAATTTTGAATTTAAATAAAATTTACAAACATTACGATTTTAATCTCAATTGCCAGTTAAATAAGCATTTTCCTTGTTTACCTTTCATTATCACTTCTACTTTACTTTTATATTCATCATTTTAATCGTTTAATTTTGATTGCCTACCATTTTAATTTTACATTAACCATCTCTTTTAATTAATTATTTTGATTGCATTACTTAGAACATTTTACCTTAAAAAATCTTAGCACAAACTTTAATTATATTATAATCAAAACACTGTTAATTTATTCCATTATATTATTTAAAACAAGTTACCTCCATTTAATTACATCTTGCATTTATTTTATTTCATAATAAAATTCATTTATGGCGATTATTCATCAAAATAAAATATTACTGTCGTTATCAACTCATCATTACTGTTACCATTGATCATACAAAATACAATGTACATGTCAACAACATATCTATCAGCTGATGCACTACCAGACTATCAACATGACCTTAACACCAATACAAATTTATTTACATTTTCGTCATATCCTGTTATTATTTACCACACCTCATTATATAAGTCAGCCAAGTAATTACCATTAACTCTCATAATTAAACGTTCATTAACATTAAATGTCTAACCACCATCATCGAAAATTAATCAATTTTAACACAACAGTTTTCAGTTTTATTTCCATACATTATATTATTACTATTAATATAATAACCCTTTAAATTCGTTTCATCCATTAATTCATAATAATTCCCCGGATTATCCCCCATTATTATTTTATCATATGCCGTGTCTACATCGGGTATGGTCAAGTCTCCTTCGGTATCATTTGTCACAATTAAATAGTTTATATTTTCATCATTATAGCCATCGTCTGCTATTAGTACACTAATTCTCACAACAGGTAGGTGTTTATCATCCTCAACATCAATGTAATCATCGTTTACTACTACACAAGGTAAGTCATCAATCTCATCAGTTACCTCAGTCTCATTACTAGGTAAATTGATTTTATCCCCTCCCTCTCTGATTAAAATCTCCACTAACTCTTTATGACCTCTCTTTAACTTAAACAACTATATCACTCTATCTCTCTCTTCATGATCACTTTCCCAACCCAATTTCACATTCTCACTCCACATAGGGGGCAATACAACAACATTACTCAAACACCATCTGGCCTTACCAGATACACAAAATAACCTAGTGGACTATTTGCCGACACCTTGTCACCCAAATATCCTGCTGAGAACATCTTATTCTCTAATAGCACTTGTGAAGCTTCTTCTTCACCTTTAACCCCAGAAAAATTTGCCCCCTGTTCACACTCTACATTTAACCTCTCTTCATACTCCCTTTCTAACTCACTAACACTCCATAACTAACCTCTACTGATTTTACACTCATTCTCACTACCATTATTTACCGTATCATTCTTAGATACAGCCTTTTCAAATACTTGGTTAACATCATCATAATTAACCTCATTAACATTGTGACCTTGTCTATTGTCACCTGTTTTACCACCATTATTATTCGTAATTCTTTCCCCACTAGAATCCTCACTTTTTTTAACCACATTATTACTCACCTTGTAGCCTATCACTTGATTATTATTCGTAATTATTTCTCCATCATAATTACCACTTGTTTTAAAGTCATCACTTACCTTATTGTCTGTACCTTCATTATTTTCAATATTCCTCCCAAGCTTATCTAACTGTTGTATCAATTTAATATTCATTTCATTTAATTTACTATCAATATTCTTTTGTGATTTGGTCACTTTGTCATTTACTGCTTTAATATTAATATTTTGTTGTTTCATTTCCCCCTTTGTTTCGTTAAATTTAGCATCGTTTTCGTCAAATCGTTTATTTGATTCATCCAATTTATTATTTTGTTCATTAAACTTAATATCATTCATGTCAAAACGACTATTTACTATGTTATAATCACTCTTTACTTCGTTAAACTTTACCTCTAACATTGTTTTTTGTTTTTCTGAACTTTCATACTACACATCATACTATACAAACGGTTCAACATATCATTGTCATCAGATTTCTTATTTTTACTAATTGAGGTCGGGGTTAACTGAATGCCCGAGTCATCTGTAACAGCTGGCTCGTTAAATTCTCTGTTTTGGACTACGATTGGAGTTGAATGAATCTCCAACCCACTCATAGCCATTGACTCGGTCATCGCTTGAATTTCTGGCTCACTAACGCCAGTTACATTTATTTGATTCTCTATATTCTCCATTTTTACTAATTGAGGTCTGGGTTAACTGAATTCCCGAGTCATCTATAACAGCTGGCTCGTTTAATTCTCTGTTTTGGACTACGACTGGAGTTGAATGAATCTCCAACCCACTCATAGCCGTTGACTTGGTCATCACTTGAATTTCTGGCTCACTAACGCCAGTTACATTTATTTGATTCTCTATATTCTCCATTTTACTTCCATGTTCCTTAAGGAAATGGAAGTATGGTGATGGCAAAAAAAATCGTGTTCGAGATTATTGCAGATTCTGATTGTACTACACTCAAAACATGAAAAAAAGTCGTTTTTCGAAAGTGTCTGTCTGTCTGTCTGCTGTAGATTTTTTTTTCTATGCCAACCGATAACAGCCCCAAATTCAAACAGAATCAAATAATTTTTTGCATACAGCCCTGATTTGTAGAGTACTCACGACCTATTGTTTTTGGTGAAGATCGGTTGAGGGAAAGGGGTAGTTTACCTGCAACGGTTTTTTTTTATCAAGGGTAATTTCTTTTTTTGGCAAACGATAACAGCCGCAAATTCAAACAGAATTAAATAATGTTTTGCATACAGGCCTGAATTGTAGAGTTCTCAAGACCTATTGATTTTGGTGAAGATCGGTTAAGGGAAAGGGGTAGTTTACCAGCAACGTTTTATGTTTTACCAAGGGTATTTTCTATGGCAAATGATAACACCCGCAAATTCAAACAGAATCAAAAGATTATTTGCATACCGCCCTAAATTGTAGAGTTCTCAAGACCTATTATTTCTGGTGAAGATCGGTTAAGGGAAAGGGGTAGTTTACCTGCAACGTTTTTTTAACAAGGGTATTTTCTATGGCAAACGATAACAGCCGCAAATTCAAACAGAATCAAATAATTTTTTGCATACAGTCCTGATTTGTAGAGTACTCAATACCTATTGTTTTTGGTGAAGATCGGTTAAGGGGAAGGGGTAGTTTACCTGCAACGTTTTTTTATCAAGGGTAATTTTCTATGGCAAACGATAACAGCCGCAAATTCAAACAGAATCAAATAATTTTTTGCATACGTCCCTGAATTGTAGAGATCTCAAGGACTTTCGATTTTGGTGAAGATCGGTTAAGGGGAAGGGGTATTTTACCTGCAACCTTTTACGTTTTAACAACAGTAAAGTACTTGAAAATTCATTTAAACCTTTTGAAACAATGGTAATTGTTAAAAATAAAATAATTTTTTTGCCAGGCAATAAAATTATAATTTTTTAATTTTAATGTAAATTATGTATGAGTTAATATACATGTATAAAATAATATATCGATCGTGGCAGGCAAGCATATCTCAGTTATGTAATGTTTACGTTTCCATTTTATTATTATGACTACCGCAATAAAAAGGCAGGGAAGACACACACACAAAATTCGCGTTATTTCTGCCCTCACTCATGTTTATTTTCTTACATTTGCACGCTTTTTAAATGGTAAGTGCCGAAACCCATACCAACATAACGCGTGCAAGCCGAAAAAGTGTCCAGCGTGGATTGCGATTTGCTTCCTGTGGATCGCTGGGCAGTGTAACTGCACGTGTTTACAGAGGAACGATTCATAGACAGACTTTTCATCTTTTGGGAATGAACCCTCTGCAAGATGCTGAGGGTCCATGAGTGACTTCGGAGCACTCCTTCTTTTTTGCGTGTTTGTTCTGTGAAACATACACTGTAGATTTGCAGCTTTACTCTAAGCAACGCTCAGTAGGAAATGTTGAAAATTTTTGTCCACGGTGTACTCTCATACACACTAAACCTGCTCTGATGTTTTAATTACGGACATCATAGTATTAAAACTTTGGAAACTTCAGCACTACTTAATGGAGATCAAACATTAACTTATACAAGCCATTAATTTTATGCAATTTTTTATATAAATTGTACAACGTTATCGGCAACAAAGAAGTAGTTTTTGTTAAAATTCCTTCCCGGGATGTTTGGCCGTAGTCCAATGTTTTCTACAAAACCAGACGTTTCGGCAATGCCATCGACATCAATCAGCAGTGAAAATCGAGTGCGATAACATGAGGTGGTATACGTTAGTGACCACAGTACTGTGGTTAAGGCTGAAGCAGTAAGTAGAAAGAAGTAGTTTCTATAGTAATATTTCATTTTGAAAATGATTTTAAATATAAATCTTAGAACATGGAAGTCATGTATGGTTCTCCATACCGATATTTTTCTATGGCAAATGATAACAGCCGCAAATTCAAACAAAATCAATTTTTTCCATGCAGCCCTGATTTGTAGAGTACTCAAGACCTATTGTTTTTAGTGAAGATCGGTTAAGGGAAAGGGGTAGTTTACATGCAACGTTTTTTTATCAAGGGTAATTTTTTCTATGGTAAACGATAACAGCCGCAAATTCAAACAGAATCAAGTAATGTTTTGCATACAGCCCAGAATTGTAGAATTCTCAAGACTTGTTGGTTTTTGTGAAGATCGGTTAAGGGAAAGGGGTAGTTTACCTGCAACGTTTTTTTATCAAGGGTAATTTGTTTCTATGGCAAACGATAACAGCCGCAAATTTAAACAGAATCATATAATGTTTTGCATACCTTTTTGAATTAAAGAGAACTCAAGGTCTGTTGATTTCGTTGAAGATCGGTTAAGGGAAAGGGGTAGTTTACCAGCAACATTTTATGTTTTAACAATGGTAATTTTTGATATGACGAATGATAACTGCCGTAAATTCAAACAGAATCAACTACATTTTTGCATACCTTTTTGAATTAAAGAGAACTCAAGGTTTGTTGATTTTGTTGAAGATCGGTTAAGGGAAAGGGGTAGTTTACCAGCAACATTTTATGTTTTAAGAATGGTAATTTTTTTTGTACTACTTTTTTTTTTTTCGTACTTTCCTGAATTGTAGAGAACTCAAGGCCTACTGATTTTGGTGAAGATCGGTTAAGGGAAAGGGGTAGTTTACCTGCAACATTTTATATTGTAACAAGAGATATTTTTCCATGACGAACGATAACTGCCGCACATTCAAACATAATCAAATATTTTTTTGCACGCATCCCTGCATTGTAGAGGACTGAAGGTCTGTTGGTTTTTTGTGAAGGTCGGTTAAGAGATAGGGGTACTTTACCTGCAACATTTTATGTTTTAACAAGAGTAAAGTACTTAATTTTGATAAATAAAGTATCCTGATAAGAAGTTTATAATAATCCACTGTAGAAACTTAGATGAAATATCTATAAATGAAGAGATAAGGTGAACGGGGTGGGGGTAATTTTCTAGAAATGAAATAAGTTGAGAATTTTGTATATGTGTACTACGTTATCGGCAACAAAGAAGTAGTTCTTTGTTAAAATTCCTTCCCGGGCTGTTTAGCTTTAGTCCAATGTTTTCTGAAAAACCAGTCTTTTCGGCAGTGCCATCGACTGCCATCATCAGTGAAAATCGAGTGCGAAAATGTGAGGTGGTATACGTTAGTGACCACAGTACTGTGGTTAAGGCTGAAGCAATAAGTAGAAAGAAGTAGTTTCTATGGAAATATTTCATTTCGAATATGATTTTAAATATAAATCTTAGAACATGGAAGTCATGTATGGTTCTCCATACCAATATTTTACTTCCATGTTCCTTAAGGAAATGGAAGTATGATGATGGCAAAAAAAATCGTGTTCGAGATTATTGCAGATTCTGATTGTACTACACTCAAAACATGAAAAAAAGTCATTTTTCGAAAAGTGTCTGTGTCTCTGTCTGTCTGTCTGTCTGTCTGTAGATTTTTTTCTATGGCAAACGATAACATGGTAGAGTTCTCAAGACCTGTTGGTTTTGGTGAACATCGGTTAAGGGAAAGGGGTAGTTTACCTGCAACGTTTTATATTTTAACAAGGGTATTTTATATGGCAAACGATAAGAGCCGCAAATTCAAACAGAATCAAATAATTTTTTGCATATGTTCCTGAATTATAGAGTACTCAGACCTATTGTTTTTAGTGAAGATCGGTTAAGGGAAAGGGGTAGTTTACCTGCAACGTTTCTTTATCAGGGGTAATTTTTTTCTATGGCAAACGATAACAGCCGCAAATTCAAACAGAATCAAATAATGTTTTGCATACGGCCCGGAAAAGTAGAGTTCTCAAGACCTGTTGGTTTTGGTGAAGATCGGTTAATGGAAAGGGGTAGTTTACCTGTAACTTTTTTTATCAAGGGTAATTTGTTTCTATGGCAAACGATAACAGCCGCAAATTCAAACAGAATCATATAATGTTTTGCATACCTTTTTGAATTAAAGAGAACTCAAGGTGTGTTGATTTTGTTGAAGATCGATTAAGGGAAAGGGGTAGTTTACCAGCAACATTTTAAGTTTTAAGAAGGGTAATTTTTTTTTTTACAAAAGATAACTGCCGTAAATTCAAAGAGAATCAAATAATTTTTTGCATAAGTTCCTGAATTGTAGAGAACTCAAGGCGTATTGATTTTGGTGAAGATCGGTTAAGGGAAAGGGGTAGTTTACCTGCAACATTTTATGTAAGAGAAATGTTTCCATGATGAATGATAACTGCCGCACATTCAAACAGAATCAGTTATTTTTTTGCATGCATCCCTGCATTGTAGAGCACTGAAGGTCTATTGATTTTGGTGAAGATCGGTTTAGAGAAAGGGGTAGTTTACCTGCAACGTTTTATGTTTTAACAAGAGTAAAGTACTTAATTTTGATAAATAAAGTATCCTGATAAGTAGCTCATAATAATCCACTGTAGAAACGTAGATGAAATATCTATAAATGAAGAGGTTAGGTGAACGAGGGGGTAATTTTCTATTAATGAAAATTATAGTTGAAGGGAGCCTCCAGGTGGTCAGGTGGCTAACGCGGGCGATTGATGCGCTCGTGGTCCCGGGTTCAATTCCCGGCAGAGGCTCCATACGGCGTGCACTCAGCGTCGTGAGGCAAACTGAGTAGGCGCTGAGATAACAGCGCCGCCTCCTGGCCGTGAATACCGCAACTAGCGGCTGGTGGCACGTAGTACTAGCCATACACCGTCACACTAACACAAAAGCCTCGCGGTACGCCTTGGTCCTAAAACGGACTGTGGAGCGTAGGTTTATTTATTTATATTTTTATAGTTGAAGGGGGAGGGGAGAATTTTTTATATGTGTACTACGTTATCGGCAACAAAGAAGTAGTTCTTTGTTAAAATTCCTTCCCGGGCTGTTTAGCCGTAGTCCAATGTTTTCTGCAAAACCAGACTTTTCGGCAGTGCCATCGACTGCCATCATCAGTGAAAATCGAGTGCGAAAACGTGAGGTGGTATACGTTAGTGACCACAGTACTGTGGTTAAGGCTGAACCAATAAGTAGAAAGAAGTAGTTTCTATGGAAATATTTCATTTCGAATATGATTTTAAATATAAATCTTAGAACATGGGAGTCATGTATGGTTCTCCATACCGATATTTATATTATTATGGCTTACACATACAATTATACACACTTTAACTTAGTTTTACTTTACCACTTTCTCACCACAATCTATAACAAGGTTCATACTGGCTTGGAAAGTCAGGGAAATCAAAATAAGTCAGGGAAAGTGACGGAAACATTTTAAGATATGCCGAAATTCAGGGAAATTAAGTATATTTTTTAGAAAGTCAAGGAAACTTTTTACTACGACCAGTCACACAAAATGTGTGAAGATGGTCTATTTTTCCTTTAAAACACTGTACAATCAGATGGCTAGAAAATGTGCCTTCTATTGACAGATTGTTTAGTATTTTTGATGATATAAAGAAATTTGTTGACAGCCGAAAATATCTCAATACAAAACCATTAAAAAATATTTCTGTTCAAACCAAAGATATATTCTGAAATGCAAATTGGCTTTTTTTAAAATGCTTTCCTTGGAATGTGAACCATTTTTACGAAAGTTTTACCTCAGACCCACTTGGTCCATTCCTGTTCACAGATTTGCAAAGTCTCGTACAAAATTTGATGGAGAGATTTCTTAAATCCAGTAAAATGCCTACTACAACTAAGCTTTTTTCATTAGATTTACGCGACAAAGAAAATTTGCGTGATGTAAAAAGTTTTGATCTCAGATTTCATACAAAAAAACTTCTCAAAGAAGCCACTTCAAAAGAAAGTGATACCCTAAAATTCAAACTTCAACGCCAGACTGTGCTAGTCAAAATGACAGAAAAGATATTAGAAAGATGTCCTCTGAAGTACAAACCTGTCCAAGGGCTATCATCATTGGATCCTAGTATAATTTTTCATCAGCCAGAACTAGGGAATCAAATATTTGGTTTATTGCTAGAGGCATTGTACACCAATAACCGAATCACAGATTCTGTTGCTGAGAAAGCAAAAGCACAATACACTCGACTTTGCAGTGAAGCTCATTCTACCCTTCAATTACAATTCAAAATATTTTTGGATGGTGATTGTCCTTCCAAGAGGCTTGATGATTTTTTTTCTTCTTTATTACTTGGGAATCAATGTTATTCAGAATTGTGGCAAATTATTAAATTAGGACTGATATTTTCGCATGGAAATGCAACAGTAGAAGGAGGGTTTTCTGTAAATAAAACATTATTAGTGGAAAATGGTACAAGATATCATGAAATTATTCTTAAAGTTCCTATCACTCAAACAATGTTGACAAATCTAAGAGCTGCCCATAGGAGATATGAAGAACATCTCAAAGAGTCAAAACAGAACCAAAAAGAAGAAGAGAAGGAAAAGGTTGAAAAAAGAAAATTATCCATAGAGATCAAGAAACTTGAAGAGCAGAGAAAGATGTTAAAACTGTAAGCTTTGAAAGAAGAAGACAATATAAAATCAAAAATTCAGATTCTTGAGAAGAAAAAGTTAGGCTAAATCTCCCCATTTAGAACTTTTATGATCACGGTCGACTTTATTTACGTAGGCTATGATAATCAAATTTGTATTCATGTATCTATTAAAGTTAGGTATGGAATTTTAGGTTACCTGTATCCAAGAGTGTTTTAGTTTTAAAGAATAATACAATCTCTATGTTGCTTTGTATGTTTCCTTTAGATTTTTTATGCAGTTTTTTGTGATATTTTAACCTAATAATGTACATTTATTGTAATTTTTTAATATAAGCTTGTTCGATATTTTGAATATCGAACCGGTCAATTATTAATTTTCCGAGGTTGGCACTATGGCTTTTGTAAAGTCAATTCATGCATCGGGCCGGAACCCTTTGTCATGCGTCAACCACTGTAGTGTGCACATCCACGGGCCGGTTTTTTTGTCAGGTAGAAATCCATCTCATGTAACCTATCCTTTTTTCCAACCAGTCTTTTCTGCCTGTGTGTCAAGAACAACCATTCATGAGATTTCGGTAAGTCATTTTATTGCTAATTATTTGATTGCTAGCAATTCTGCATGTTGCACTGCTTAAAGAGCTCACCAGAGGTTAAATTTATACTGTAAGAAAAACCGTCTTACCTTCAGATTGTCAATCTTTCCAAATAATATCGTACATATTATACTACCAGAGGATTATGTATTTGCTAGTTTTTCAATTTAATTGCTTGCCTATTTGAATGGGAACACGTGCTTTGTAATTTTTCATGTTGATGCTGGCCATGTTGGGTAAATGGGTTACAAGCCAGTTTTGGCTGTGCAATTTTTATTCTAATCACCAACGTGCCGTGCTGTTTCGTTTTTTGTGCCTGCTTGTGGATTTTTGCATGCTGTTAGTTAAAATTATAACAAGGTTCGTTATTTGCATGTTGTGGCACGGATACACGTTGGTACGATAGGCATGTGGACCATTATTTTGCGTCTGATGCTGTTGGTTGGTCATGTTGAGCAGTTTTGTCGCATGTGCGTGGGCCAGGTGAGCGAATATTGTGTCAAAATTTTGCACCTTGATTTTTTTGGTAATCGTTTGATTACTCGGTCAAGTCATGAGAAGTTTGTACCCGTCCTGTTATGGTCTGCTTTACACGTGAAGTCGACGTGTTACGTGCTTGCAAATGTGTAAGGCGTGAGGGGGACGGTTGGTTTTTAGGTTATCCGGTTTTTTCGGTATAGCCTGCATTTATATTTAATTTTTTTTTGGAATTGACTATTACCTTTTTGGTGCGGTTTATATTTGGCATATGCGCGATATCCTGTCCATACACAGGACCATGTTGACCATGATAAATTTTTGCATTTAATGTGTCTAAGTTATTGTGTTTGTATCGTTAACTGTTGAATTTTTGTATATTGTACCTTGTTGTGTATTAGTGTATTTTTGTGCATTTATTCTATTTGGTATTGCACATGTTCTTGGTGTACAATTTTGTGTTTTGCACCGTATGTGCTTTAATATTGTGCAGCTTGTTGTTTTTTTTTTCGTGCTTTTGCACTGTGCAAATTAATCTTTTGCATTTTTTTTTTTTTTTTTTTTGAGTATGTGATTTATTGTGTTTTGTACTATTAGCCTTTTGGCTTGTATAAATTGTATTTTGCCTTGCACTACTTTACTTTTGTATTTATTATGTTCGGTATTGTTTATGAAAACTAATTTATTTCAGAGACCGATTTATCTAGATTACTGTTAGGCTAGGTCTGGGTCGTGACTATTGTTTAATTTCTAATTCTCTCGTCCAGGGTGGTTGTCGGTTGCGCGAAATTCTTTAAATCATAATGCCTGCTAAATTGTCGCTGGCAGCTTTTGACCAGACCACTTTGGTGGGAATACTTGCGTTGCAACACTTAATAAATAGGTTGAAAGGGTTGCCACAATTGAGAGTCGTGGATCAACATGAGGCTGGTATCTTGGCCTCCAGGTTGTCCGAAGAATATCAGGATCGTCTAGGTAAGGTAGATCCTTACCTATCGGCAGAGTCATTGCCCCAGGGATTGGACGAGGACCACATTTTTTCGGTGGTAGCGCAAATTAAAGATATTTATGTCCGGGGAAGCGTTTTGGCGTCAAAACTAACTAAACCAGAGATACCGGTTGGTTCCGGTCAGTCTTCATCGGCAGGTGGCGGGCACTCAGGTGTTCTCGTTCATGAGTTGCCGAAGCTTTCTTTACCTTTTTTTGATGACCAGTCCAAATGTTGGTCCGAGTTTTGGTCGAAGTTTACCACATTAGTGGACGAAAGTCCTGCCCTCACCCCAAAGCAGAAATTGTTATATTTATTGACTCACCTTAAGGGTGAGGCTTATGAGAAGGTTGCCGCGCTTCCCATAGTTGACGATACTTATCAGCTTGCACTGTCAACTCTTAAAAGCCGTTATCATAACCCTCGTTTGGCTGCCTGGGTCCATTGTACCAATCTGCTTCAATTACCAGCCGCTTCTGTGCGATCAGCTGCGTCTATTAGAAAATTGGTAGACAGCTTCAATGCTAACTTTTCAGTGTTGTCAGCTCTAAACATTGCTGATATATATCAAGCAATATATGCGTCTTTTGTATTGTCAAGGCTGGATTTATCATTACGTGAACGCTTTGAGGTGTCTATTACGGACAAAGAAAATCTCCCTTCTCTAAAAGAAATTATGACATTTTTAATCGCCATGGCGGAACAAAAAGAACAGGCATCTTTGGAATCGGCTTTACCTGCTCTTCCAAGCACTAACCACCAGAAAACTCAGAAGGTTTCCTTTTCTAAGGCTACTCCTCTTGCTGTGTCCACTTTATCTGCAGAGGTTAGAGGTTACTCAATGGGATTCATCTAATTCACGTTGCCTTCATTGCGATTTCTGGACCCATGTGCTTCTCAAGTGTCCGGCGTGGCTGAGTAAAGACCCTAGGGCTCAATTTCGAAGTCTCAAGAATAAAAAATGTTGTCTTTCGTGCCTCCAACATAAACATTCGGGATGGTGCAAAAATAGGTGCAAAACGTGTGGCTCTAAGTACCACCACACTTTACTTCATTTCAAAAATGCCCGTCTGTCTCCGTCTCGTTCACAGATTTCTGAAACAGCTGAACTCAAGTCTTCAAGGTCATCGCTTGCTGACCAAGTTGATCTGTCTAGCACTACTTTGACCGTGTCTCTGCCCCATCCTGCAGGGGTTCTGTTAGCCACATGTCTAGCAGTCTTGTCGTCTCCCAATGGTGGTTATATCGTAGTTAGGGCCATCCTGGATAGCACATCCCATGCTTCTTTCATCACTGAAGCCTGTGCATCTCGCTTAAAGTGCGCTTGTTTTGACGCTTCAATAAGAGTCAATGGGGTAGGTGATATTGCCACCAAAGCAAAAAGGGTGTGCCATCTTTCCTTGGAAACTTTAAAACGCGAGGTTGTGGCGTCTAACCATGCTTTTGTAATTCTTTCAAAGATCTCATCGGACTCACCTAGGTTCCAGGTGTTGCCTGAAGTTAAGCAGGCTACGAAAGACCTTTTGTTAGCTGACCCTACCTTTGATGTAGCAGCCCCAATTAATGCGTTGTTTGGAGCCGATATTGTAGCGGCTATTCTTTTGGGAGAGACTATTCCCTTGGGTGCAGGTTTGCCTGTTGCAGTTAGGACACGTTTTGGGTTTGTAATTATGGGTAGAGCCCCAATTTCACTTAATTGTGCATTGACTTGTGCTAGCGGTCTCACTGGCCTTCCTTTGGATCTGGTGTCTGCACATCAGCTTCACTGTCATTTCCACCACTTTTATCCTTCAGTCACAACATTATCAACTGATACAACCAACCTACTTGAGCAAGTTCATCGGTTTTGGGAGGTCGAAGAGCCCCACCAGTTATCTGAAGAGGATCACTTTGCTGAAAGGTTTTATATGGAGTCAACAAGTCGGTTGCCGTCGGGTCGTTACCAGGTGCGCTTGCCGTTTTTCAAAAACTCTTTTCACACTTTGGGAAATTCCCTTAAGGGAGCTATGTCTCGGTTTTTCGCATTAGAAAGGAAATTTGCGTCTAACAATCAGTTTAAGAGCCAGTATGTGCAATTTATAACTGATTATGTTGCTCAGGGGCGTATGTCGCTGGTGTCTGACCCCAATTTTCCAAAATATTTCATCCCACATCGTGGTATCCTTAAGGTTAGAGGCGATACTTCAAAAATAAGAGTGGTGTTTGACGCCAGCATGAAGACGTCCTCCGGGATTTCCTTAAATGACGTGTTATGTGTCGGCCCTAAGTTGCAGACCTTACTGTCCGATGTTTTGACTTTGTTCCGGCGTTTTAGCCATGTCTTCACGTGCGACATCGAACAGATGTATCGCCAAATTGCCATGCATCCTGATGACTCGGCGTACCTATGTATTTTATGGCGTGAGGAGGTTACTGCCCCACTAAGGGTTTTCGCTGTGCGTACCATTACTTACGGGCTGGCTTGCGCCCCTTTTCAGGCGTTGCGAACCTTGCAGAGGCTGGCTCAGGATGAGGCAGTTTTTTTTCCTGCGGGAGCGGCGGTACTTAGCCGTAATATTTTTGTTGATGATATTGCTGCTGGTGCTGATTCAAAACCAGAGCTTTGCAAATTACAACAGGAATTAATCCTGTTGTTATCGTCAGGAGGTTTCAATTTGAAAAAATGGTGTACTAATCAACCTGACTGCCTGCCTGAATCAGCCGCTCAGTGTGATGCCGTCGTTTCTAAGGATATTCTGGGTTTAAGTTGGGACCATTCAACCGATTGCTTCTCATTTCCTCCTTTGGCCTGTTGCAGTAATGCTCAGGTACAATTCACCAAACGTGTCGTGTTATCCCAGATGGCACAATTATTTGACCCATGTGGTTGGCTTTCGCCAGTGATTTTCAGGGCCAAGGCCTTTTTCCAAAAACTCTGGGCTGAGGGCTTGGAATGGGATGCTCCTCTCAATGATGACTCAAATGATTATTGGAGTCAATTCCTGTCCTCTCTGAATCATCTTTCGGTAATCACTATTTCTCGGCCATTCCTCCCTAAAGGTGGGCGTATTGAAAAGGTTATATTACATGGTTTCTGTGATGCTTCCCAGTTGGGTTATGCAGCAGCCCTTTACCTGTCCATTTATACTGACTCTGGTCCTCCGGTGGTTTCGTTGGTGTCTTCTAAAACTAAAGTGGCACCTCTTAAAACTTTATCAATCCCATGTTTGGAGTTGTTGGGAGCTTATCTTTTAGCCAAAGTAGTTTGTCATTATGTTGGCTTATTCTCTTCATGTTTTCAAATGAGTCAAATTTTCTTATGGACAGATTCGACGATTGGTTTGGATTGGCTGAATATGCCTACTTTTAAATTGAAAACGTTTATTGCTAATCAGGTGGCTGCCATTACCGAGTGGACCAATACTAAGTCTTGGCGTCATGTTCATGGTGTTTCCAACCCCGCTGATTTGGCCTCTAGAGGTACTTCAATCTCCAGCCTCCAGTCGTCGACATTGTGGTGGTCAGGGCCAGATTGGCTAAAGCTTGATTCTCTGCACTGGCCCCCTATTAATTATCGACCGAATCACGACGTGCAAGATGTTGCCTTGGAGACCAAGGTCTCTTCATTTCTTACTCAGGAGCCCCGGGTGGAATTGTTCGATCACTTGTCCTCATGGCCCTTAGTGGTGGGGGTTACCTCAGTTATCTTAAGGTGGGCTATGACTTCGGGGGTTGAACCTTCTACAGCCGTGGGTTGGAAGAGGTTAGCTGTTAACTATATTTTACGCTACATTCAGCGCAGCGTGTTTGGACAGGAGCTTGCGACTCTTCGTTTGGGTAACCGGCTCCCGGTCCGCATTCAGCACCTGGTCCCGTTTATTGATGATTTTGGCCTCATTCGAGTACGCGGTCGCTTGACCAACTCTACGGTAGCTAGAAATCGTTTTCCGGTTTTACTGCCCAAGCATCACCATCTACTAGGGTTGCTAATTCATCACACCCATGTGTGGTTAGGTCATGCTGGTCCTCTGCAAGTTCAATTTCAGCTGGCCCAAAATTATTGGATTTTGTCCGCACGTCAGGTCATAAGAACCATAATTTGGAAATGTCTTCCTTGTTTCAGGGCGCGTCCCCGCCCCACCAATTCGTTAATGGGGGATCTGCCAATCCCTAGGGTTAATCCGGCACCTCCATTTTATTCTTCCGGCATGGATTATGCTGGCCCTTTTTTGGTACGGACTTACGCTGTTTGGAAGGCGCCTATAGTCAAAACTTACTTATGTATTTTCATCTGCTTAGCCACTAAAGCAGTTCACTTTGAAGTAGCTATGGATCTTTCTACTCCGCAGTTTATTGATGTGTTAAGGCGATTTATTAGTCATCGTGGTGCTCCTCAAATACTGTATTCGGATTGTGGGAGGAACTTTGTGGGGTCGCACTCCGAACTTAAACGGGAGCTAAAAAATGTTCTTTCTAATCCTGACATGTCAGCTCAGATAACAGCTTTTGCTGTCGACAACAATATTGATTTTAAATTTATCCCTCCGTCTGCCCCTCATCAGGGTGGCTTGTGGGAACGGGCTGTCCAGTCGGCCAAGTTTCATATAAAACGCATGATTGGGACCAGGTTGTTGACTGTAGCGGAATTTTCATCGTTATGTATTCGTGTAGAAGCAATCTTAAATTCCTGTCCTTTAACTGCCCTATCTTCAGATCCAAGTGACTGCCAGGCTCTAATGCCTGGTCACTTTCTGGTTGGCCACCCCATTACTGCGCCCCCGGAAGCTGAAGTCTCGTTAAATGACGGGACGGTCCGCCATTACAAACAAATTGCCGCTTTGCTCCAGGCATTTTGGAAAAGGTGGCGTTTGGAATACTTGACGGCACTTCATGCCAGATCAAAGTGGTCGTCTAAGTCCAGAAACTTAATGGTTGGGGACCTGGTTGTTATGGAGGAACAGAATTCTCCTCCCCTGATGTGGCCTCTTGGCCGAGTTTCAGCTGTGTTTCCGGGGAGCGACGGGGTTATTCGTCGCGTTTTAGTTAAAACTTCCGCAGGTTCTTTTGAACGACCTGCTATCAAATTATACAGGTTGCCTATAGCTTCTTGACTGGGTTTTGTCTTGTTTTCGGGTGACCAGAATTAGTCTTAATGATTGAGTTGTGGACTTACTTGACACTTTTCTGGTATTTCCCAGGTGGTTTCATCCAGCTGTTGTCCGCATTGAAGTTTACATTGTGGAATGTTTCTGGCATGGCGCTGTGCCAGTCTATTGGGAGTTATGGATGCTCAACAAATCAACAAAAAAAAAAAAGTAAAAAAATGATAAAAATAAAGGGAATAAAAAAAAAATAAAAAAGGAAAAAAAAATTGTAAAAAAACAAGGGAATGTTAACTAAGTTGATTTGCTGAGTTTTAAGTTGTGTCTGGGCAATTGTTTATTGCATTCTGGGCAATTGTTTATTGCATGTTGTTGGGTTTTGTCTGCTCTACCCGAACCTTTCGGATTGCTCGCCTGGTCAATGCGCCCGCGGCGGAGTTATTCAGCATTTTTTTTTCTGATTAATTGCATGTTTTGAATGTTTTGTTGTATGTTTTGAATTTTCTTGTGTTTGCGTGTGACCCCCTCCTATGTTGGAGGGTAATTTTTCAGAGTGTGCTCATGTTCATTAAAAAATGTTTGTAATGTATTTTGTGCAGTTCTCATGGTGTACTTGTGTGTTGACCCATCGTGGTCAACGGGGGCCGGTGTTTGAAATTTCGAATATCGAACTGGTCAATTATTAATTTTCCGAGGTTGGCACTATGGCTTTTGTAAAGTCAATTCATGCATTGGGCCGGAACCCTTTGTCATGCGTCAACCACTGTAGTGTGCACATCCACGGGCCGGTTTTTTTGTCAGGTAGAAATCCATCTCATGTAACCTATCCTTTTTTCCAACCAGTCTTTTCTGCCTGTGTGTCAAGAACAACCATTCATGAGATTTCGGTAAGTCATTTTATTGCTAATTATTTGATTGCTAGCAATTCTGCATGTTGCACTGCTTAAAGAGCTCACCAGAGGTTAAATTTATACTATAAGAAAAACCGTCTTACCTTCAGATTGTCAATCTTTCCAAGTAATATCGTACAAAGCTAATTAATTTTGTTATTGTTTTTTGTATAAATACAACTGTTTACTTTTTGGAAAAAATAAAAAGGAGTGCGTTGGACGGCTATGGGGAAGGTGGAGGCCGATTACTAAAAAAATAAATATTTATTTAAATTCATCCATGATGATGGACGATTATAATGTTAAGCATACTAAAGTAAATTTTCAATAAGATAATGTATGCATGTTTCATGCTTACAAATAAAAATAAATTTCACTAAAAACGAATATTTTAAATTGAGTAAATAGGCTACAATAATGTTTAATAGGTAATTTATATATTGAAAAATTGGTATTGTACACAAAAAATAATGCATACGCTGGTCAGGGAAAATTTGCGGATTTGGTCACTGAAAGTCAGGGAAATCAAATTCAAAATTTCAGTATGAACCCTGTATAATCATTTACAACAGCGCCCTCACTCCCAAGTAATCCGTCTCTGCAACTAAAATTAGGTCCAGATTATATAATTAAAATAAATTATATAAACCGTCCCTAAGTTTGCGGCGCCATTTGTAACTATTCACTTTTACGATCAAATAAATTCGTCCCTATTCATGCGTCTTTTGTAACAACTCAAAGTCTTACCCAGATTTTTAAGATTTTACGACTTTTTCTTATCTTCGGGTTCACCTTCCTATAGACGAAACTGTTGCAGAGATGGTTATTTAGGTTTGAATGACGAAATAATTTTACTGACACAGTTTTTAGATTTTAACAAATTACTTTTCTTTTATTAAGCAAAATTATGTTATTTTCTCAACCTGTATAACAACTCCTCAAATTCTCATCATTTCTTGTAAACTACTACATCTATATCAAGCACAAAATTATCGGTATAAAAATGACAAATGAACAATTCTTATGAAGCTACCATTCTTACATGACTATAACAAAGTAATTAATATGATTAACAACCCAGTACTTTTCTTTTTTATATCACTCACTCTCTCACTCTTTTACATATTCAAAATTTCCTCCTTAAAATTGAGATCTCATTAATATGTTACTGATTCCAGGGAACGAATTTACATACTGTTGATGGCTTTAAATTAGAAAGTTGGTTATGTTTGTACTCAGCCTTAGTGTAGACTTGGTCCAGTTGTTGAGTCACCTTTTCTCCATGCACTCCGAAAATAAATTGAAAGTGTTCGAAAATTTTTTACGCTAGGGTTAATTGTCCCCTTTGTTATATATTATATTACTGTTTTGTCACATTTGAACTATTAATTGTGTCGGCCGATGTAACTTACTCGCGAGTACGTTTTTGTTGACCGCACGGTCTGAATAATTTTTCCGACTGGGCCCCTTAATCTGGCTTTGGGGCGCATATTGCGAGGTGTGAGACTGGTCACGTGATCACCAATCCGAGCTCTGATTGGTTGGTTTAAAATGTTCTAGAATCAAATTCTACACTTTCTTGCTGCCTGGTGAAGTCAGTGTGTTACCTTCGTATTTTCCGTGATTCACGGATGTCCTGGATTGCAGGTAATTACGTAATGCGTCTAGCCAGACTGACGCTAGACATAAACACAGGCTGATGTTTCATGACATTGTATGCATCTTTGTTAAAGCAGAGGTTCCCCAAAGGTTGTACATTATTTGAATTGAATCTGGTTGGAATTATTAGAATTATTTATCACCCCATTCTGTCCCGTTACAAAGTCCCTCTGCCAATGGGTACAAGTGGTAATGGTACTTTTGTTTTTGAAAATGTGAATTCTCACATTAGATCTATCAAACACTTTCCTTCCATTTGATACCAATCCGTCCTTATACAAGGATCGAATAGTCTCACACACTCTGTGTAGAGCATACACGACACAGGTGACATTTCGGATAGCTGACACAAAGGGCTTCCACTCCTTTCTTCTTCATAAATGATGCTGCATCGATAATGAAAAGCAATACATTATCACATTTAATACCCTTCGGCTACAACAAATGTACACTTTCACTGAACAATCTAATGACTAGAGTGTCATTTACTGTTGACATTTCTTTCTGAAAAATAGCTTTCTGACTATTTTGTTGTTTTTAAGCACACCAGTAACTACATTTCCCACATTTCTTCCTGCCAAGCCCGTAGTTCATAAACGCTTACCCATGTTTTTCATTTTCACTCACAGCTCTGATATTTTGAAATGTTTTTTCATAGCAGTTTAGAAAATAGTATTTTCTTAAAGGCAATTCATCTGGAAGATCTAGGTTCATGAACTCCACGAGAAAATTTCTAAGCACTGGATTGTTTACTTTGTGTATAGGAATTGTCTATTGAAATTAAAGCTGTGCACAAATCAGAATAAAATTCCCGAGACTTCGTAGGTCTGAAATGTGAAGAGGGGAGTGTCCTATTTTACCTTAAAGCACTTGTTTCATACTAGAATGTGAAGCTGCAGTGATTATGTTTGTTTCCGGATAGATTTTGTGTAACTTGCGGTCGTTGATCAGCTGTTATGGATTTTCCACAAAGCTGGCAACATAGTATGTTTCCATCTGAGCTGAATATACATTTAAATTCTTTAACATACTGGCGTAACTGGGCACTTTCATATTTTACTTTTGTCATTCTGGCGATCTCTGTACATTATGCGACAAGAACACTATCATGTAATCCGAAAACCATTGTATAAAGACAACAGATTAGGTAGTTAGCTGGTTTAGTGGTTGCAAAATGAACTATTGTCTCCCACACTACTGTAACGGTACAGACTGATAGGGCTTTGTAAGTTAAATCCTTTCAATTTTATAATCGACCAAGTATATATGGCGAATAGACTGTAGCATAGAAACCATTGCGTTGTGGCATTGGAATGCAGATTTTCAACGTGGGGTGCGCTTTCACATTCATACGCGCACTCAGGCGGCTAAGTTTCCCATGGTCTGGTCACGTATTAAGAAATACCTTCGCGAGAGAATGTGCAGATACTGGGCTGTCTTTATAGGTATATATAATATACGTAAATGTTAGATTAAGGTAGAATATTTACCATATCAAGTAGCCTAAATTTTTTATTTAAAAGAAGAATAATTAAGCTCAACAGCATATATTTGAAAAGAAAATGAATATTAATTAGGTACAAAAGAGAATGAAAATGTTTAAGCGGCCTAAAAGTTTATTTTGTAAAATTTTCTAATAAAAGATGATTCACATGAACAGTAATAATTTTGAGATATAAAAAGAATGAAAGTAAATTTAAACCAAATATTGCAATTGATGAATAAACAACTAGTTACTATGGTCAATGAGTGTAATTATTGCTATACACAACCTTCAATCACGCTTGTACTTCACAGTTCATGTGACAGACCTGGGCTTGTAAGGTAAGTTTAACATGGTTTATTAATAATTTAAATGTATCAGAGTAGATAATTGTACAATTGGAGCATCCGAACTAGGGACAAATTTATAATGTAAATTGATAATAATTGTACAATTGGCGCCTTGAACAGTGACTATTTATAAAGTAATTTATAAATCACACCTACAAGTGAATATAAGCGTGATTTGGAGGTTAAGCAATAATACGTACAAATTACGTAGCATACATAAAATAGTACGTCACTGTTAGGTTAAGTGTAAGATGTTTTATATGTAAGTTAAGAGAATCATTTAACCGAAAATCAGTAAATTTATAATTTAAAAATGGCAGGAATTATTGAAAATGAGCTAGAGGAAATAAGTAATTTTAATGAATCAGCTGTCATGAGTAACCTAGGAGTTCATTCGACTCCGAATGTAGGTCGAGACGATAAAACCATAAATGTAAGTGTTACAGATAAAACAGATATTACAGAGGATTCAGGGGTTCAGTTAACTCCAACCTCAACAAAATGTAATAATAAATTTGATGATGACATGATGAGTATTTTACTAAATCAATTTAATGAAATAAAGAGTCGTTTTGATAGTAATGATGAAAAATTCTATCGTCGTTTTGACGTTCAAAATAGTAATTTTAATGCCAAATTTGATGAACAGAAGAGCGAAATTAAAGAAATAAAAAATAATTTCAATGTTTAACTTGATGAAGTAAACATTAAAATGAATGATAAATTGAATGAACAAAATAGTAAATTCGATGAAATTAGAAACGAAATTAATCAACAAAATTTTAATTTTAGTAAGCAAGTGAGTGAAAATGATATACGTTGTAATAGTATGACAGAGCAGATTTTAGAATTAATAAGCAACAATTGCAAAGAGAAAATTAACGAGATGAATAAAAGGTAGACAATAAAATAAATCAGATAATGAATAAAAAGGTAAGTGACAGTGGTAATATGACAACAAATAGTGAAGAAATAATTGATAACAAGGTAAGTGGTAATTACGGTAGTGAATCTAATAGTGTAGAAAAAACTGAGAATTATAATGATACAATTAAAAACGTGGTATTAGAGAATAAGGTAGTTAATGTTGAGAGTGATAGTGAAGATTGTGGTGAGGTAGAGTTGTTAATGAGTGCTGATGAGGCTGAGAGAGAGTGTGATGAAAGGTTAGGTGGGCAAAAGGCAAATTTTCCCCAAGTATATGGTGAAACAGAGGTTTCAAAAGTTGTATGAGGACAGAGTTTCCTCCAGTAGTTGTGTGGAAGACGAGGTGTCTTCAAACAGTCCCTTAATTTGTTGTAATATTCTTGGAAGAGCCAAGAAATATAGTAAGTTTGTTGTGCCCTTTGCGTGGTATGAAATAGGTCAGTGGGGTGGTGACAGGTGTTATGATGAGGAGAAGTATTGTGATGAGAGAGAGAAAAAGAGAGAGATAGAGATTTTTGAGATTAATAGAGGTTATGAAATGTTAGTGCAGAGTTTAGATATTGAGAGAGGAGAGAAAATTGACTTACCTTGTGAAATAGAGATGGATGATTATTTTGATGATACGGTTGTAAATGATGAAAACTTACCTGATGTTGTGATGGATATAGTGGAGGAATATAATGATAAAATAACTTACCGTATGTTAACCAAAAATACTGACGGAGACAGAACTAAAATTACCAATGTAGACGGGCTTTATGAATTAATGGGAGACAAATATGTAGTTAATTACTGTGTTGATATAATTAACGAAAGTAGTCATTACAATAATAATTATAATGTAATGTATGTAGATAAAAATGAGTTATGTTATAAATACATAAAGTTAATATATGATGATGGGGGTTAAATAAAAAATAAGTGAATGGACATTTTAAATATTTTAGTTTATGGTAATGATCTAGCTAACTTATGAAATGAGGTGTGGTAAACAGAAAAATAATGACAAGAATTGTAAATAAATTGATAGTGAAATTAATTATGTTGTGTTGTAAAATGTATTTGATGTAATAATAATAATATTTTGGCAGACTAAATAAATAACGAGAATAATTATGAAGGTGATATTAAATGAATTGTAATTGTTTTGGAGTAAGGTAATTAAAATAACTTGTGTTTTAAATAATTGATTGAATTAAAGAATTTGAGATTAATTAATTAATTAATGTTCTATAGATAAATTTTGATAATGAATTTAGACGATTTTAGGAGATTTGAACTTGAGAATAAATAATAAATGAATAAATGTAAAATGTGTTTAGTTATGGAATGATATGATTATTATGTTTCAGAAGATACATGGAGTTATGTACATTGTTTGATGGTGATAAAAGTTTATATTTTTTGTGTCTATGACAGTAATCATGTTATATTCGAGTATATGAGTGATGTAATGTAAGTATGAAGTTTATAATGCAATTTAGATAAAATAAAATGTTTGATGTTTGAATGGTAAAGTATATATGAGTCTCAGAGGTGGTAAATAATAATATAACCAAACATATAAGGGTTTACCATCTGTGAATTGCAGTAGCAGTATCAGTGTAAACCTTATATGTCTTTTTAGTAGTTTCCCCAATTTTCGGGCGGTCACGGCTTCACCGAACCCTGACCGTGGATTTATAATGTAAATATATTCTAAATTGGTGAACTTAGAAATTAACCGGGGGGTAAATCAGGGGAATCTACATAACTATGGAACAGTGGCTATCATCGAAGGTGGTGGTAGTGCCGTATTAAGGGTGTGTGAATCATTATAGTAGAATTACTGGTCTCCTCGGACATCAGTAATGCCGAATTTTTATATAACGCTGAAGCAAGAACGGGGTAGGCAGCGTCTACCCCTAAAAAACTTCCGTTCTTGTGGAAGCAACTGGACGCCACAGTCCAGTGGGGGGTCATAGTGTGTGTGGCAAGAGGTTACTCAGGGGAGTAACGAAATGAAATCTTAAACTGACATCAACTAAATGAGGTAATAAGCTCATTAAATAATTTTATTTTGATTCAAGAGATGATTACAGTAGATAATTTGTACTAAAGTAATTGATTTAAATGTTTTGCTCCATATGATAATTTTATAAACGACTTTACTGATTTTGAAAAGATTATGTCGAGTAGAGAAGGTGTTTATTATGTTTTGTTTAGTATGTTTTATTATGTTGTTATTTTACTATTGTTATGTTAATTAATCTATTAAAAATATAAATACATAATTTATTCACCACCTACCTGTAAAGTTTTATCTGGGTCCAGGATTCTCGCACGAACGTAAGATGCAAAACATGGTTTACGGGTTCTTGTAATAATTTACGCTACTCATTAATTGAAGAGAATTAACATTTTTAATAAGCAATTATTTCAATTTGGTACGGTTATTTTCCCATAAAATTTATCAAATTAAATCAAAATTTTCTTACACATTTTTTCAATTTTTGTAACACATCTTATATTGTTATAATTAAGAATCTACACCTTATATCTAGGAAGACTGCCCAGTCTGCTCTCTCTCTCTCTCTCTCTCTCTCTCTCTCTCTCTCTCTCTCTCTCTCTCTCTCTCTCTCTCTCTCTCATTCATATTAATTTAGAACACCCCTTTACATAGATATCCACCCCATTATTATTGAAATTTAAACATATACCCTTGCCGGCATGAGGCGTCCGCGCAACCTCGATTTATTTCATATATAACTAATAGACGTCCAACAAAATAGATGTTTGTGGCCCTTACGTTGCACACTATCACCACTGTCGCATCATTGTTAATTCAAACTCGCTCTTTTATTTGAAAGTTATAAATTTTGAAAGAGCCCCTTGGGGCTTGTACCTGCGCAGGCACTGTCTGTAGGCGAACTGCCAAGAGTGGATCTACTTTCACTGCCAACTAGATTGCGTTTTTAAAATTGGAAAACAATGCCAGCTACTTCTTCGCCACTGTTGTGTCCCATTTAACACACGTAGTTGTTTGTGTGTTGGTCGTGGATGACATTTGGTCAGCACTGGTTGACGTCACAAAAGAGGCGGGACTTAGACTCACATCCGTCAGCATGGACCATGTGCTCGTACAGTTTTCGTCTCTAGCCATTTTTGAGTTTTACAAGTCGGCGTCGGTCTGCGCAACTGCCACACACACACGCAAAATTCTAAGAAATGACGCTGGGTGCATTCTTTTGTAACGATTACACAACTGCTAAGGCGTATTGCTCCTTTGTTAGCAATGCTTTAATTCAACACGTGGCCTGGTCACAGATGGAAATTATATTTATGACTATTTTTAATAAACCCCCATAAATTAATAAAACAAAATTCCCTCCCAATTAGTCACGTTACACTATGTTAGGGTGTAAGAATTATAAACATGTGTCATGTATTTTACATTGTATAATTTTGAAGTGTATCTAGGGTAAGGTCATTCACCTGACCATGAGATATCAGCTGATGACTGGTGTTATGTATGTAGTATGTCCCTTATAATTGGTTTGCAGATTTTTTATCAAGATAATTAAATGTTTGAATAATAAATTTTCAATGTGTTTAAGAGGTTTTAAGTTAAATGATGAAATTAATTTGAGATAGTTGTGAATTTTCAGTGGGTAATAAAGGTTAGAATTTGGGTGATAAATATTTCAATAAGGCATTTGAATCAGTCAGAGTTAACTTTAAATGGGTGTTAAACAGAATAAGATTTTGGGAATAAAAGTAATATAGAAACTGAGTATTAGTAGGGACACAGTAGCGATAGGGAATATATGTAGAGTAATGAGAGCGATGTGATTAGAGAGTAATTAGATGAGGGAAGAATTTTGTAAAGGGGGTGGTGTGATAAGGAGTCCTCAACGAAAGGCGTTGTGGCGGGATGTGAACCGTATGTGCATTGGCGGGGTTACCTGGGGGAGACCAGGAACCAATAAGGGAATGAGCATAGGGAGGGAACACATATCCTAAGTACAAAGAGGGTATGTTGTTATAAGGGTAGAATGATTCAAGGTGAGTTAGAGTAGTAAGTTAGTGGAGATAAATGTTTTGAGAGATTGGTGTCATCCTATGTAAATCTGTTAGTGAGTGTTAGCGTCAGAAGGGGGATAAGATTATATTTTAATGCCTTTTCAATGAATTAGGGTTATTGTGAATAATTGGGAATCACCCAAACCAATTGAGTATAAACATGACTAATAGAAATTCACAACGGAAATGTAATAATAAAAAGTAACTAAATAAAGAGTTAATAGAATTTGAAACTAAGCCCAAAATTTGGTAAATTTTATTCAGATACAGATGAGATGTTTTTTATAAGGAAATGAGTTTTGTATTATTTGTGAATGTTTATGTTTTATAGTGTTATTATGTTGGAGGGTAGGGATTAGAAACAGATGTTATGTATTTGGCATTGTATTATTTGTATGTAGTGTGCCTATAGAAAGTCATTCACCTGTTAGTAAGGCATCAGCTGATGGACTGTATAATGGTCAATGTAACCAATTCCTATGTTCTTTTAATAATCAATATAAATTCAAGTGGTATTTTCTTTTATTGTCAGAATAGCGGTTTAATAAAACATTATTACATTTTATTAAAATTTTTTTTTTGAAAAAAAAAATTTGTTTTGATGTTCAGGATATATTGTTGATTATGTGTATTGCTAATATATTAACTGATTTATATTGTTCATAGTATATGTGTTGTAAACAAATGTAATGATAAGGGAATTTATGATTTAATAAGGTGTTCAGTTTATTTTGTTTTTTATGATTTTTAGCAGCTAGTTAAGAAGAGTTGTAAATTCATTTAAAGGATTTTGAAATTTTAAGAGTAAATGGAAGGAGATGATCAAATTAATGGTAATACGAATCTTTGATATTGGACTTAGAGTAATTTCTCTAGGTGAACAAATTTAAATGATTCTGATTTGTTTGATTTATTTTGAGTTGAAACCGTAACTTCAAACCGATAAAATATTGAGAGAAGTAATTGAAGTTAAGATATGAGATATTTTTATGAATCTAAAATTAGCAAAGTAGTATATAGATGTTATGTTCAATATAATCATGAGTATGCGTACGCACCCAGTATTTGCTAAAGACAACCCAGTATGTATGTAAGGGGGAACATATCGATTGAGGATCTGGTACGGTATAAGGCCAGTTTGGAATTTTATTCAGAATGATACAAGGCAGGGGTATTATGGTGAGTACCTGTCCGATATTATGGTGTTGGGATCTCGAACAGAGAAGTCCAGTAATGTCGTTCAGGTGCAGCCATGGTCGCCAAGCTAGGGGGGTAGTTTACCCATGATGTGTAAAGTAATAAAAGGGGGTTGTTGGCGCCATATCCTCACCGATCCTCTTAGGGTTTAGCAATGAGAGTTTTTCTGTTTCGGCAGAAAACCTCTCATTGGAGAGGTATTGTAACGGTACAGACCGATCGGGCTTTGTAAGTTAAATCCTTTCAATTTTATAATCGACCAAGTATATACGGTGAATAGACTGTAGCATAGAAACCGTCGCGTTGTGGCATTGGAATGCAGATTTTCAACGTGGGGTGCGCTTTCACATTCATACGTGCACTCAGGTGGCTAAGTTTCCCATGGTCTGGTCACGTATTAAGAAATACCCTCCCGCGGTGCGCGCAAAAAACTGCGTCAGTCGACTAAGAAACCTTTCCCCGGCCGGGTAAACACACAGGCTCGTGAGCCTAAAACTTTAGTTTATACTTTCAAAATTTTATAATGTGATTGAATAACAAAACACGAAGTTATACAAAATGTGTGAGTTCAGTTTAACAGTAACTTCAAATGAATTAGAGGTACGAACAATTACAATTTGGTGACGCAAAAAATAAAAGGTTGGAGAAATGATGTGATACAATAGTGAAACTGTAATAAATCGTTAGTACTCAAAATTAACAGTGAGCAATATTCAGACAAAAGTGAACAAAATTTGTGGAGATCAACAAGTGACCTGCAGGGACGCCAATACCACGTAACCGAATATCAAACAAATTAATTATGAGAATTTAAATAAAAAAGCCCTTAATTAAATATGGTGTGTGTGTGAATGAGAGAATGTGCAGATACTGGCCTGTCTTTATAGGTATATATAATATACGTAAATGTTAGATTAAGGTAGAATATTTACCATATCAAGTAGCCTAAATTTTTTATTTAAAAGAAGAATAATTAAGCTCAACAGCATATATTTGAAAAGAAAATGAATATTAATTAGGTACAAAAGAGAATGAAAACGTTCAAGTGGCCTAAAGGTTTATTTTGTAAAATTTTCTAATAAAAGATGATTCACATGAACAGTAATAATTTTGAGATATAAAAAGAATAAAAGTAAATTTAAACCAAATATTGCAATTGATGAATAAACAACTAATTACTATGGTCAATGAGTGTAATTATTGCTATACACAACCTTCAATCACGCTTGTACTTCACAGTTCGTGTGACGGACCTGGGCGTGTAAGGTAAGTTTAACATGGTTTATTAATAATTTAAATGTATCAGAGTAGATAATTGTACAATTGGAGCATCCGAACTAGGGACAAATTTATGATGTAAATTGATAATAATTGTACACTACATTATGACTATAGCACTGTTTCAGAAATTTCCAGGACTACTGTTGAGTTGCCAGTTGTGTTGTATATAACACAATATCTTTTCTGTGGAAATAGGGAAACAAGTTCTTTGTATGTTTATATGTAGGGACACGTAAGCATGAAACCACTTCAATTTTTAATAGCCACAGTGCGTATACCTATGAAGTGTTTAATCTGACACTACTGTTCCGTAGGATGAAGTATAAAATATTAGGAAATGCCTGTTTTGTATACGAATACCAGACACTTAACTAAAAGAACTAAAATATAATGACTCAGTCCCATGCAAAAATGAATCACGTTCAAATGAACCCCAATTAAAATAAAGTTACTCCATTATTATGCAACACTCCATATGGGAAGTGGAGGTTATTCCTGGAAAAACGTTTCCCCTCTTTCTTCGTTGGCTTTTGAATATGCATACATGTTAAAGTATGTGTGAAATGCTAAAAATATGTGTCAACAACCTATTTATGAAAAACTACTAACTATTAGTCTATTTAATTATTAACGTAAATATGAAAAATATTTAATTACATATAAATATATTTATTTACCTAAAAATCAGTTCCCTAATTATTACACGTTTTACTGGAGTACTTACCATACTTAAAATTCTTACCATATTTATTACATCATTAAAGTGATTTATTCCTTCAACTCTTTAGCTTGACTCAGCCCCAGTATATTAGAGATTTTTGTTCAGTCAATAATATGTAATATCTGCATCCAAATATTTTGTGAAACTTTGATTACAGTTTAGTTTAGTTTATTGTACCAATTTACTAAGTGTACCTGTGTGAATCATTTTCCTATTTGTCCCTGCCAGACAAATTCAAACCTTACCATTAATCTGTTCATTGTTTAAAATGTTATAAACATTTCTTTCAAGGTAAAAATATGGTTTAGTATTATAAAATGATTGTGTACATTCAGATATAAACATTTAACACTTAAAATTTAATTGTCTGTGATTAAAAATTATTGTAAAATTTAAATAAAATAATAAGAAAGTTATATAAATAAGTATTTGTTTATAGGAAATGTTTTCCAACATGCCAGACTCATTACAGAGATTCACTTTCATATGTTTGTGGGGGTTCAGCTGTTCTTGGAATGATTGCCATTGCTACTTTCTGGACAGCTCCTTTGTCACCATCAGGTTCTAATGGTAATTATAATTCTGTATTTGAGTGTTCTTTGAAAATTATCAATATAACTGTATATATAATTCATTGCTATTATAATACGATGAACAAGATGGAAAATCATGTAACATACAACATCAAATTGTTAACTCTTAACACATTATACAAATATGATAAGCTAATTTTATGTCCTCTCCTCTTGTCCAGCGTCGTATCGCTATGGAACTGCTTCTCTTGTCCAGCATCGTATCGCTATGGAACTTCTTCAGTAGTGCTGTTATTAATTACAATGTTTGTCTTATAGCTTGGTTACGTATTTGTACATAACTGGCAATTTAAACTGTTTATAAAAATATTAATAAATATGCCGTGCTGACGGGCATAAGCTCCCGCTGCATCGTGGATGATTCAAGAAAGAGAACCACTGAAGCTTGCGTGTCCTATTTATACCCATGTCTTGGTCGACACCCTTCAGTGATACAAAATCGACATGTTAGAAACTGTCTTTGGCGTCAGTTCCCCCACTCTTTGTCAAATTCACTATTTTTTATATTTCTGCGAATTGCAGAGTCCTGTAAGTATTTTTTTATACTTATCTTATAACTAATTTTACAACACATGTTCATTGTAATTTTGGACATTGCAACTTAACCCTTTTGATTTGTACACAGTTATTTCACTATTGCACTTGTACGGCGTGTCACTTTCGCGTGGTTTTCGCACACAGTATTTATTAAATTTATTTACATTTTATGGTCCTTTTGGATTTTAATTCTTAATTCTAGTTTATGAATAATTACGGAAAAACAGTCATTGTGCAATTATTCATACTGGGGCAGCAAACTTGCCTGCAGAGACCTGCGTTCACACACACTAGCAAAATACTGGTGTACACACTTTCAGTTACATTTGTGTGTGTGTGTGCACGTTGATTCAGGTCGAAACACCTGTTCATATTTTTGTCTGAGTCAAGCTTGCAATCCATAACATGCTTATTTCTAATATATTATTAATTATTTACAGTTTATTAAGTAAATTTAAATTTTTATATTTCATGCTCAGTACATCACTTATTTGTACTGTCGCAATATATACAGTACATGTGCATTCATTTATGGTTTTGTTTACTCTAATCTTATTATGATTATTTATTAGTTCATTTGTGTACTCCAAATAAACTATTCAGTTTTCTTTTAGTTTTCTTTGTTTGTCCAATCTTGATTTTATTTCTTGATTGCTGTCACCATCTGATGTTATGGTTACACCTAAGTATTTTAAGCTTTTGTATTTTCTATGGCTGCTGTTCCTAATTTTAAATCTTAGCCTTTGCCTCCTACTACCAAGTTCTCTGTTTTTGATGTATTTACCAGCCCTGTTTTCAACCTCCTTTATAGTAGAAATAAAAAACAAACTTGATTATGAAACATTGGAAAGAAAATATTAATATATAGTGGCAAGGCATGGGTAGGAAACTAGGGGAAGCAGAACGTGACTCTTTTTTCATATGTTTTACACAATTTTATACTAAACAGTGTTTAATTTTGTAAAAAAAAAAAGGTTTATGCATTACATATGAAAACTTAAATAGATGCTAATAGTATTTGAATCCTTTACCTTATTATTTGTAGTAGTCCCTCAACTTTTACTTACAAAGATGTCGATCACATCATCATAAAAAGATGGTTTCAATTGCATTTTTGTGATTAGAACCTTTTCTATATTGATGAGAGCAAGTGAGGACACCCTCTCCTGATCATGAGTATTGCGGTGGTATGTTTTTATTCACTTTAAAGCAGAGAATGATTTATCAGCTGAGACACTGGACACAAACATTATCAGTTGGGGTCATCATCTGTTGGGGTCATCATCTACACACTTCTAGAAAAACGTCCACAAGATTGGAATCTATTAAATGTTTGTGAAGGTGTTGACCTTTGGATCGATTCTTTCTATAATGTTTCATCACTAAATGGCTCTAACAGCTCACTTCTCAGTTTAAGAATGTCAAGAAATTGCTGTAATTCTCTTTCAGATTTATGAGTGTTTCTTCTGGGAACTTATTTTTAAAATCTTGTAACTTCCAAAGGACTTAAACATTTTAATTTAGCAATGTCACTGTCCCTATGGGTTACGTTTGTTTCAGTAATATAAATTATTTTATAAAACAGTCTTATGTATCTTCATCGGAAAGGGTTCCTACTCAAATCCTTTTTCTAAGCACTGGAAACACTACATTTCTTCAGTCTTATTCCAAAACAAGTCAAAATCTGTCCTAAGCTTTTTAAGATGAGCTGAAAAGCCTTTAATTTTGTTTATACAAAACCCGATATCAAACTTTTTTTAAAGAGTCTGAAATAAAACATCGGTATGAGGGGAAGACAAGATAATAAGACAAAAGTTAAAATGTTAATTCTATAACTTAGAAATCAATCTGGAAGCAGTAATTCAGTTTCAGTATCCCAGTTGTCGGTGTTTTCAGTCATGGACATTAGTAAATAAATAATATAAATTTTGTGTTCATACACTGTTTCTAAAAGCATGCTGTTGTAGTCCCATCTACTGGGAGCCAATCTGGAAAATGGCTTTCTGATTTCTTCTATGGTTCAGTTCTCTTGGCCAATTTTGAAAAGAAGTCCCAAAACCTGTTAATGTAATAAAAAAATTTACATTCTTTAGTGCAACTGACTTACTGTGAGAGAATGAACTTTAGCGTGTAGCATACCAAAAATCGCTTTTGGGCATTGTTCTTGTACCCAAGATTGAAGACCACCATGTTCCTCTACCATGACAGTGATACCATCATAAGTATGTGCTACTAATTTCTTCCCACAGGCATATTCTTCTAATGTGTTAAAAACATGATGAGCATTAGTTGTAGCTTGCTATTGAAATCATTCATTTCCTGAAGCAACTCTATATAATTCTCTCCATTTAAAGAATTCTGAGCCTCATTATGGCCACAAAAAGCAAGTTCTCATTTCCCCCCAAAACAAGCAGCTTTTATTAAATGTTTTAAGATTCTCCTGTTCTTTTAAATGGGTTCATTACAAGCTTCTACTGACGTACAAAATTGGTTATTTAAACTAAATTCTATGCACGTTTCCCGAACGTCTTCAGTTGAACTTGATCTGTATGTGACTCTGGGAAAGAAAATGTCTCTTTTCTGCTTTCTGTAAGTTACATAAGTTACTAAAACCAGTTTTCAACATATGCTAGTCTCATTAGAAAAAAGTAAACACGGCCAACAAAACAAATAGGAAGATTTATTACAATCACACAACCAGGGTGTTACATAGAACAATGTAATATTATAATGCTGCGTAAAACCTTTACACCCTTTTTGTTGCATATTTAAATATACATTGTTACATTACTTTTAATTTCATAAATAAACTTTGTCTCTAGTTCAGACGCCACTTTGAAGTGTTTCAAATGAATTAGTAATTAAAATATTTAGATTCGTCCCTGTTTCAGGCATCGTTTAAATATTACTTGTGAATTAAATTATTAAAATATTTAAATTATGTCACCTACCTTTACTTGGACGTCAATTGAAACAAACTTAAATCTTGACGTTCTTGTGCAAATTAACCAAAGTGTCGTCTAGTGTACTCGGCAGAGAAAAACAGGTCAATACAAATAACAAATACATATTTATAATTTCATATAAAACATTATTTTATTTAGTTTTACTCTGTCATTCTTGCTAAACTACCACATCAACAATTTCGTCTTTCTCTACATTTTGTACTCTGAAAACCGATTTTGAAATATAGTTAAAAATAATTTTCCGAATTTAATTCCAATCAGTATTGAGGTCCTATCCTCATTTAACAAGTACAAACAAAATTTAATATTCTCTTCTATTATATTGAACACAGACAATTACTTAACTTATATTATATTATATTACTTAATTTATATCAAAAGCAACCCAGCATATTACTCATTCTCCCATTCATACACATTTAATTTTTATTGTCCCCGTAATAAAGAGCTCTTTTACTTTAAATTGTCATAATTTATTGAAGGTGATACATTTACGTCTTTAAACGGCGTCACTGCTGTCCATATGCTGCACTCCGTATTTTTATCACCATTTGTCCGAAAAATGTTATACTGTTTAAATTTTGATGCCACTGAGTTTAGTTAATGTTGCACTGATTTATAACTTTACATTCCGTGTTTACTTCACATTTTATACTGGTTAAAAGATTTTTTCGGCTCGCGAGCTTTTATGTTGAACTGTGCAGTTCAATCACTGTAGCAAGACAAAAGACGCCAACTGTGTTTTTTAAGATGGCCAGCTTCTTCCTCCATGGCAACTTGGTATTTCATTGGTCCAGGAAGGAACCACGTGACATGGCAAATATGTAACACTGGGTATAGTACATTCACTGTAATTGCTCGACTAGCCAAGTACGTGATAATTCAACTGTAAAGACGGGCACTTCCGCGCTTGCTCGCATTCCATAATACCTGCTAGCAGTGCTTGTTGACACATTTTCTGGACCAACATGCGAATGGGCGTCACCTACAGGAATGTCTATTGTTACAGATTGAGGCCTTGTGTGGGTAACTCTGGTGTGTCGTATTCACAATTAAATTAAACCTATCATCCCAATCTGCCCCGTTACAACTTGTTATGTTTCACTTACATTTATTTATATCACTTTATTTACTTTTACACTTTCGGCTCGTGCAGCCGCCATTTTGTTATTACCAACATAAAGTATACTTACTAGGGTCCAGATGTTCGAATCAGCGAATAGGGAAGTGCAGACTGGTTATTTAAGAAAATACAAATGAATTACCATCACACCTATTTTAATTCCTTTTTCATACTACAAGAGAAAACATGAAAATAGCCCTTAACATCATTTCAAATTTTATATCAACAAATATTCCCCTTTCTTTCTTCTACTTGATTACAATCTTTTAGATAGACAATAATAACATTTATTATGCATGATTTTCCCTTTAGGATAGACATAAATACATTTTATAACATAAGATGAATTCTCTGTAACGTAAACCAGTGCTTAGAATTTTTACTTAATTTAGGTACCCACACACACACTCACGCAATTTCATTCATAGCCATCCAATTTTTGATTCCCCTTTTAGCTCATATTTTCTTTTAGCATATGCAAATTAAATGATCATTTAATTGATTTTGACTGTTATTTAGGTGTCTATTACTTAGCTGCTCATCCTCCAGTCGACTCCCTTTCTACCACGCACTAACTCATCGCCGAACTGTTAATTTATTGCCAATTTTACTCACTGTCTCTACTTGGTTTATTAAAATACTGTTTGTGATTAAAATATATCAAATTTTCACATATTTTGTTGTTTAGCGGGCCCACAATTTACGTTCCGGAACTTAACGTGCTATTCGCACTAGGGATGACTGTAGACTGAGAGCGAATACGCTGCGTTATTTTCTGAGGTGGAGAGGGTGTCACGTTCCCAATCTTATTGTTTCAAGACTATGACGATTCAAATATTAAGGCGAGGCAATTATGCATTGCATTCCAATATGACGTATTTTGCAGGCTTGGTCTGTTGACAAGTTTGTTTGGCAAAAAATAGCTGTTGTTTTGCATGTACACTGTTGACCTTGATACAATTCCTGCTCGCTTGGTATTACGCCGTTATAAAACTTTATAAAATTTTACCATTAATTATTATTTATGCTTTTGGAATTTATATTTGTTTTCCCCCAAAACCACTATAGGTACAGAAATGTCCCGTTACAAGACCCCCTCAATGAGAGGTTTTATGCCGAAGCATAAAAACTCTCATTGACACTCATACTTCCTAAAGGGATCAGCCAGGATATGTCGCCACAACCCCCTTTATGGTTTATATAAAAAAATAGTTAACTTACCCCTTGGTCCAGTGATTGTGACAGCACCTGAATGACCTTACTGGACTTCTCTCTCGAGATTCCAACACCGCAAGGCCAGTCAGGCACTTGACGCTCCTGCCCTGATGCGCTGGCCAGCTCAGGACCACTGCCACAGCATCACCAGACTCTGAAACATCAAATTAAAAATCAAATAGTGGCCTTGTATAATACCATATCCCTAACTGATCTGTTTCCCCTTAGCTGTGTACTGGTTTACGTTAAGAAGCACTGGTGGTTTTCTTGATCTAGTAATATATAACCTTATATCTATTATATAGACTTTTCATTCTCTTACTTTACTCGAAATATTCTATAAAAGTTTCTATTCCAATCGACAATAATTAAGCCATTCCCATTTTACAAGAAGAAGTATAAATCCTTACACTTAACGCAATAATATTTCAAAACAATTAAATTCATTAATATAGTTCTTATATAGAACAAAACACATTTAAATCAACTACATTAGAACAAATTATCTACTGGAAAATGTCATAATATTCCTTCAGCTCATCAACATAATTCATTTTAATATTTACTAATGCGTTATTCATACTCTAGTAACCTCCTTCCACACACACACTATGGCCCCCCCTGGACTGTAGCGCCCAGTTGCTTCCACAAGGACTGATGTTAGGGAGGAATTTTGTCATCTCCTGTCCTTCCTTCGGCATCACATTTAAAGTTCAGATATAATAATAACTGATTTTATAATAACAACGTTAAAACGGGTCTATCACCCTTTTATTTGTTCCCACGCGAACGGGTGATAGCCGCTGTTCCATAGTTGCGGGGATTTCTCCTTGAGTCACCCCCCCCCCGCTAATTTCAATTTCAAACCAATTTCACAGGCAACCAACCATGGTCAGTTTTACAATATCTGCCCACAGCTGATTGTCTTCCAAAACCACGATTAGTGCTGGTGAAACAGTAATCGCCCGAAATGTGGGGAAATCTGTCATTAGCATGTTTTACAAATCATCATTTTTTTATACACTGTACCATAGTAATTGACATATAATATAATATTATATAATGTTGGTGTACAGTGTATGTTACGCCCTATTTAGGCCTCCGATGATGGTAACATGCTTCGATGTTACTCATCAACCCTTACCGCTATCTACAGTAACAACATGCCGTCACTGCAATAGCCTAGCTTATTACTAAACTTATGTCATTCTTCCTTACTAATACCACATACCACAACTTATTCTCTCTCTGTTGACACCTAACAACCCCCTAAAATCACCCATTAATCTTGCACAATAACATAATAAACATTAACCTTGAACATTAACATTGCTACATTTAACTAAACAATTCCCCTTTAAATAATTTATATAGAAAATTATAAACATTATAACTTGACCTTTCTATTAACTCTTTTTATATCAACCTTTAATTATTTATCATTTATTGTGCCATTAAATTCTCCACAAATTCAAATCTATTATCAACCTTCATATTTCATTTATTATTACATTTCCACTATGATTTTTCTATTTAACATTTTCATCATCAATTAGTTTGGGTGATTCTCCATCATTCACAATGATTTGATTTATTGAATGGGCATTTATATATAACCTTACTCCCTTCTTTCCTCCTAACAACCACTAACAGATTTGCATAGGGTGACACCAATCTCTCAATAATAACCCCCTTCAACACTAATTTCACTTAAATCCTTCCCCTCTTATAATACAATACGTGATACCCTCTTTGTAACTAGGATGTGTGTTCCCGAACCTGCAATTCCATTCATACCCTTTTGCCCTCCACATAATCTCGGCAAACACTCTTTGAAACTTCTCCATGCGAACCTGCCACAACAACATACGTTGATCACTCCCTACACACCACCCTCACTACAAAATTTCACCATCACCTATTTACTCTCCATTTACGTCACTCACTTTCTCTACATATATGCACTCCTACTACTGTGTCCCTACTACTAACCCGTTTCTGTATTACTTTTATTCCCAAATTCTTATTTTATCTAAAACCCATTAAAGTTACCTCTGACTGACTCAATGCCTTATTGAAATAATTATCACCCCAAACTCCATCTTTTACAACATTTTACATTAATATGATCAGTGAACATTATATTAGAAAATTCATCACTTACGTCATAATAATAATAATATAACTCAACATCTGAAAATATTGTGATGGTACAATCAGGGTACATTTTGTGATTACTTTAAATATGGTAAATAGAATATAACTATTGTATTTTTCTATTTTGGTCATACTCAACCCAACCTTAAACACCCGATATGAATATACAGTGAGTGGAGTGTATAGTAATATTTGTCAGGATTTGAACCAATTCATAGCAAAAACTGTGAAACATCACAAAAAACAGTGTGCAGTTGTTGCGATAAGAGAGCCGAACCTTAATTACGTCAGAGGCTGAGAATGTGTTTACATCAACAACACGAGCTTAACAATGGAAGTGTGACGTAGGTTCACCCCACTTCCGCAAAATCTAACAAAGACTCTTGGTCATTTCATCTGCAGCAGTGATCAATGCCGGCCGGCAAACCGTTCACTCACGAGTGAATTTTAACTTTTTAGACCACCGTAGGTGGTTAATAAACAGTATAAATATCATCAAAATGTGCTAAGGAACGTTAAACAGTTCGGCTTTGTGTAGGCGTCATCGGCCGATGAATCGTCCCGGAAGATCGGCGTATAGAATCGGTCCCACGACGGTGGGTTACGTAGGTCGACACGACGGTGCACCATCAAACGCCGTAAAATTGTACCGATTGTGCCGATCGGGATGATGCTAGAAGTGCGAGGAGGCCGACACGAAATGGGTGAGAACGTTCCTTTTGTACCTTAAATCCTTATTGTATTTCCAAGTATAAATTTTTATTTTAGAAATCATATATTTAAAATTTCAATTACCTAAAAGGAGCTCCAACATTAATAAAAATTTTGTACCATGAGAGTGAAAGAGAGAGAGATTGCTTGTGTGTTGTGTAATTCCTAAGTGCTGGGTTGAGCAACAATACATATAGTACTATATTATAATTAATAAGGATATAGTCACGTAAGTACATTTATTTGCATTAAGCTTTTGGAGCGGTTAGAGTTGGTTTCAAAACTGTTCTGTAAGAAGTAGATCAAATAAAAAGGGTATTTCATTGGTAAAAAGTATAACAGATGTTTTATTATTTCAAGCAATTTCCGTTCTTCATGACTTCGCGTAACGGATTCCTGGCCTATAATATATGTATACAAAGATGGCGCCCGAGTTTAGTAAACATAACCATAAGTGTAATATACAAAATATCGTACGCATAAAATCAACATAAACATAAGATCACAATATTGTATGTTTAATCATTTACTATTCTTTATAGAATCTAAATCTCAGAAAATCATTTATATTCATCACCAAAATTATTCTGTACAACATGTTAATTAATTAATTACTCTCCAATTATTTAATTCAATCAGTTTAAAATTTCACAATTACTCTCATCACTTATTTAGTCTGAAAAATGTTATAATTATTATTAAATCAATTCCTATTACCTACATTGTTTACATAGTACATAATACACCATAATGCAATACACGAATACATTTGACATCAACAAAAGTATATACAATCCAAAGTATTATCTGTTATCATTTACCACAAATAATTTCATAATACAATCCATGTAGAAACCACACTATTCACATAATTAAATGTTCATAAACAACAACTGTTTAACCACCATCATCGAATAACCATCTGGTCTTATGACTACACAAATCATTTTTTATTAGATACATTAATATTAACATTATTACTATCAACATAATGATTATTTAATTTTTCATATTCTTCCACAATACTAACAGTATTATTCCATATTATTATATCATACAACTTGTCATCATAGAGTATAGTCATGTCACCTTTAGTATAATCTGTCACCACTAGGTAAGTTATAAATTCATCGTTAACAACATCATCATCTACTGCTGTTATATCGGCTTCAACACAAGGTATGATTTCAATATAATTATCAGCTCCCTCTACACCTAACCTTTCTACTAATTCTTTATAATTTCTACCCACCTGAAATAATTCTATCTCCCCATCAACACACAACTCTCTCTTAAAATATCTCCCACCAAAATGCCCTATCACACCTTCTCTACTAACCCATGCAGAAGGTACTACAACTTTATTACTGCACCATCTACCAGATGCACAAAAAATCAAGGGACAACTATTTGTAGACCATACGTCTCCCAAATACACTCATGAAGCATTTTCTTCACCCACAACCACAACACCACTGGAAAATTTTACCGTCTGCAACCCCTCTACCTGTAAACTCTCTCTACACTTTCTCTCTAACTCATCAACATTCACTAACATTCCATTATTAAATTCTACTTCCACTAAAACTTCATCAGCACTCTCAATATTCACATCCTTACTCTCTAACACCATATTTTTAATTATATTATCATTTTTCTCACCCCTACTTACCGTATTATATGTTAACTGATCGTCTTTATTTTCATTTAATTTATCGGACTTTTCACCACTTTCTACCCCCACTATAACCTCATAATTATCATCAACACCACTTACCTGTGTTGATTCACCTGTATTCTCCTTTACTTGACATCCATCTCCTTCCCACTTTTTGTCCATCTCGTCAAAATGTTTATCCATCATATCAAAACCCTTGTTAATAACACTCCTTAGTTCATTAAAACCCTTCTCCATCTCTGTTTTTATAAGATTCAACATATACATCTCATAATCGGATTCACACATATTATCATTACTTACCTTATTATCTGCCACCTGATCGACTTTATCTTCGTTAAATTGGTCTGTCTCTCTACCATTTCCTACCACCACTACACTATCATCATTATCATTAGGCCTATCCGCTGTCTTATTTTCTACTCCTATCACTTCAACTACCTTACCTTTATCCTCACTATGTTTTTTTTTAATTTTGGCGAATATTCCCTCTTCTTGTTCTTCCATCTGTGTCATATTATTATCCATATTACCCCACTCATCGTCCGTCATTCTATTCGTAATACTTCTAAATTCGTACTCCCATTCGTCCCATGCGAAATCTATATCGTTTATTTGTTCCTTAGCCATGTTCAAAAGAATTATTTATATAATACCGCTTTATTTTACTTAATAATTACACATACTAATTCACAAACACTCGCTACAAAACATCAACACCACTATTTTACAGTAAACAATTCATCAGATACATCGCACTATCGAAACATAACCTCATATTTACGTCTATTTTCACGTACCTCAAAATTTTATGTTACTTCAAATAACCATTCTGCTCTTCCCCGTAGGCATGTATTTATATAATTTGTTTATATAAATGTCCCTTTTCGGAAGCGCCACTTGTTATGCTTCTTATAATTTGATAAATAAACTTTGTCTCTAGTTCGGACGCCACTTGTTATGTTTCACTTACATTTATTTATATCACTTTATTTACTTTTACACTTTCGGCTCGTGCAGCCGCCATTTTGTTATTACCAACATAAAGTATACTTACTAGGGTCCAGATGTTCGAATCAGCGAATAGGGAAGTGCAGACTGGTTATTTAAGAAAATACAGATGAATTACCATCACACCTGTTTTAATTCCTTTTTCATACTACAAGAGAAAACATGAAAATAGCCCTTAACATCATTTCAAATTTTATATCAACAAATATTCCCCTTTCTTTCTTCTACTTGATTACAATCTTTTAGATAGACAATAATAACATTTATTATGCATGATTTTCCCTTTAGGATAGACATAAATACATTTTATAACATAAGATAAATTCTCTGTAACGTAAACCAGTGCTTAGAATTTTTACTTAATTTAGGTACCCACACACACGCACTCACGCAATTTCATTCATAGCCATCCAATTTCTGATTCCCCTTTTAGCTCATATTTTCTTTTAGCATATGCAAATTAAATGATCATTTAATTGATTTTGACTGTTATTTAGGTGTCTATTACTTAGCTGCTCATCCTCCAGTCGATTTCCTTTCTGCCACGCACTAACTCATCGCCGAACTGTTAATTTATTGCCAATTTTACTCACTGTCTCTACTTGGTTTATTAAAACACTGTTTGTGATTAAAATATATCAAATTTTCACATACTTTGTTGTTTTGTGGGCCCGCAATTTACGTTCCGGAACTTAACGTGCTATTCGCACTAGGGATGACTGTAGACTGAGAGCGAATACGCTGCGTTATTTTCTGAGGTGGAGAGGGTGTCACGTCACCAATATTATTGTTTCAAGACTATGACGATTCAAATATTAAGGCGAGGCAATTACGCATTGCATTCCAATATGACGTATTTTGCAGGCTTGGTCTGTTGACAAGTTTGTTTGGCAAAAAATAGGTGTTGTTTTGCACGTACACTGTTGACCTTGATACAATTCCTGCTCGCTTGGTATTACACCGTTATAAAACTTTACAAAATTTTACCATTAATTATTATTTATGCTTTTGGAATTTATATTTGTTTTCCCCCAAAACCACTATAGGTACAGAAATGTCCCGTTACGACATTACCTGATGGCCTAACAATTTTAATAATATCAAGTTTCTCTTGCAAAGATAATGAACCAAAACCCAGGCATAAAAGTCTATTGATAGAACAACAATCTTGTACACTTACAGCAGTGGTATAATCTGACGCAGAGATTTCATTGAATGATTGTTGAGGACTCTCTCCTTGTTCGTGCTTCCCGGTTCCATTACAGTACCAACTATTAAACACTGTTTAAACATACACATAGTCACACTTTGTGTTTGCCACACTTTGTAGAAAAAACAAATATATTTAAAAATGCATAGACAACACATTTATGACACTTATTTGAATGTAAACATATCAACATTAGTTTTAATGAAAAAACTGCACACTGCATGGTTATAAGGAAACAACTCAATATACACTAGCCAGGTGTCACACAATAGGCTACAGGGAGTAGACATGCTGAGCCCAACACGTTTCTCATACACATACCCCCACCATGTATTCCAAGTGCTAAAACTGTAACACTACGCCTTCATAAAGTCACAATACATAAACGAAATGATTGTATGTCTGATATCGGCAACCTCAGTTACAAATGCGCCCAGGACCTACCTCGTCTGTCACATTCTCACCCATACGTAAGTTACAGATTCATGCCACTATACCACCTGGTCTGTCAAACAAATGTAGTCAATTATAGATTTATTTATTTATATGAAAATTGTAATTTTTGTTTAAGAGTGGTTTATTCCTCTAAACATTTAACAAAACTCTTATATCCGAATTAGGGGAAGCAGCACTTCTCCCACATCCATTGACACTTGCCACTGTTAATACATCTCTCAGCTACTAGCCTACATAATTACCATTTTGACTAACCCACTTATCGTGGTGTTGCACTAGTTTTCTATACCCTCATCAAACAAGACTGTCACATGGTCATTCAGCCAACCAATGAAGTTGGCCTTCAGGTTATTGTCACTCATAAACTGCTGCTCTTCTAAACGGCTTCATTTGGGTGAAGAGATGGAAATCGCACAGCAGTAAATCTGGGCAGTATGGTAGATTTGTTGTTGTTAGAATATTTGTTGTTTTTCATTATTTTCTTTTTTTAAACTTTTAAGACCTATGCACGAACTAAAAACAACACAGTGCCCATCTGAACTACCAAAGGAGATCCTGTGTCTGTGCTGCAGTGTGAGGGCAAGTGTTGTGAAAAAGGACAGTACCCAATGAAAACATTCCTCTTCTCTTGTGCTGTATTGCTGTTTGTAGCCACCGAAGAATGTCACAGTACAATGCTAAAGAGACAGTCATCCCGCATTCATAAAATTCAGCAGTAGTATCCCTCTTCATTCCAAAAACAGTACCTATAAGTTTTTTATTGCAAAAGATTTGCTTTAACTTCAGTGGTCTGCCTGGAAATTCACTGTACTTCCACTGTTTTGGATTGCTCTTTTATCTCACCATTTCAATGTTGCACCAATGTCTCATCTCTAGTCACAATCTTGTCAAGGAAATCCTCCCCTTCCTCATGATAACATTGCAAAAAATCCAATCTGTGCCCATTTGCTGAGTCTTTGGTTATCAGCGATAATTTTGGTATCCATCATAGACAAATTTTGCTGTAGCAAAGCTTCAGTATATGTCATACTGTACTGACCTCAGATTTCAGGAAATTAGACAGACAGATCAGAAATAATGGATCTCCGCCTTTCACAAATCACTTCATTCACTTTTTCAATAATTTCTTTAGTCACTGCAGACTTCTCTCCCTTGTCCACCATTATCGTGAATGTCATTTGTCCTTTATTAAACTTTTTGCACAATTCTCGTACACAACCATCACTCATAACGTTTTTCCATATACATTACTCATCTGACAATGAATTTTGGCTGCATTATGTAGTTTGGTGAGAAGAAAGCAAATCACAGCGTGCAGTTCACATTTGGCAGACACTTTGGTTAAAGTTGACATGTTAACATGCTCACTACTCAACAGTGATTGAGTGAAGAAGTTTACCTATTGGTGTGTGGTGAGGAAAAGTCCATGTAAAGCACTGTGTATCTCCATTCCAATACTGTATATGGGGCTTATTTGATGACATCTCAGATGTTGAAAAAAAGTATCTCTCATATTTCAATGCCTTTTTCGTATATTTTTTTGTAAGATTGCAAGTTGTAAAAATTATGATTAGTTATTTAACTATTACAATAATTAGGTTTTTATAATATCAGTATTATATCATTGTGTTTCAGCTTCATCACATGAAGTAAATGAAAATACTACAAGCACAGACGAAGTAGAGAAACAAACTTCAGCTCATGCATAAATCTCAAATTACCTGTAAATTAATATAAGTATGATTAATTGATTATTCTTGTTAATGACTAGAAAGTAAATAACTTTATAAATATTAACAACGTCACAATATAAATTGTAGAACTTATTTTTAGGCAGGTACAAAGAAACCTAACATGTGAAATGATGTAAGGAAAATTAAGTATGCTACAGATGTTGTAAGGTTCATATTCAACATCTGGGACATTTGGAGCATTGAGATGACACTTTTGTGCCTGTGAGGATTATGAAAGCCAAAGTTTCTTATCTAAGAAGAGTGAAAGGCTGAGATTGCTGTGGACGGAATGCATATTGGAGTTCTGAAGATAATGGAAGTGAGGGAATGGAGACAAGAGACCAAGGATAGGAATGCATGGAGAAGGATTATAAAGGAGGGCAAGGCTCACCAAGGACTGTAGCTCTAAGTGGTAGTTAGGTAGGTACAGGTGCTCTGTTACTCATATCATTAGCTGTAAAGAGGGAATTCAATAGCTGTCATTAAAACTGAGCTTCCAGTTACATATTTGGTTGGAAAAGTAAATTTTTATCTTTGTGACATCATTGTTATGAACCTTGTTGACTTGAATTGATATTCGTTTTCAGTATCGAACAGTCAAGTTAAAAAATTTAAAGGACTGGAACACCTTATTCAGTTGCCTGTTACTACCACTTTGTGTACAAGATAAAATCTCAAAAAAGTATTGTGCTATTCCTTATAAAAAATTATACTTCTTTTTGACGTACTTTTGTATCCAGCCTGATTTGTTAGTTCTATTTCTGTTCCTTTCCAAAGCCTGCTTTCATAAAAAAAAAATGTATGAGACCAGCAACCAATTTTGTTTGATGGACAAAGTTAAAGTATTGTGTTTCTAGAATGATACAACTTCCATAATTTTCAAGACCTAGTATCTAAAAATAGGTTTCTGTAATTCTGAATTGTCTTTGAAACAAGTTTTGTTTCTTTTTCACATGTTTCCTAGTTTTGTTGTCCTTTTCTATGGTGTTACATATTTATTTATTGTTTTGTGCAAGGAAACAATCAAGCCCCCTTGTTGGGTGCACTGAGTGCACTTTTAGTCACAGATTTTTTGGGGAAGGGTTTGTGAGGATCAGTAAAAAATATAACACAAATTTTAACTTATTTGTGTCGATGTTTTGAGAATGTTTATTGCCATCATCAGGACAATTGTTGCTGATGCCAAACACACAACTGTGAGTTTGGCATGACTGTGAGTCACAGTTGTGTGTTTGGCGTCAGCAACAATTGTCCTGACGATGACAATAAACATTGTCGAAACGTCAACACAAATAAGTTAAAATTTGTGTTATATTTTTGACCGATCCTCACAAACCCTTCACCAAAAAATTCGTTGATTGACGGTCACTTTGAATTTAAGGATTTAGTCACGAGTTACATTTAAATTTGGATTTGGATTAAGTTCAAAAATCATATTTACTAGTTATATTTTATATTTTTTATCTCAATTCATGTAATTTCTTTAATATTTTAAGTTTTAATTTAAAGTACTAATTATTTAATGTAGATACAAGTCTGTAAGGGGGATATAAACGGGTGAACAATTGTGGTAGTTTGTGCTAGTAGATTGTTTTAAAATTATAACGTTTGAAAGTTTTATCCACTGAAACATTAGTAAATCATTCACATATAAAGTATTCATTATTTTGATTGCATTTTCTGTGTATTAAAACACAAACACTTTCATGAATTATCAGACTTCCAAATTAAGTGTAAGAAAATATAGTATGTTTGCAAATATTATAGTTGAAACAGAAGATAGATATCATCAATGAAAACTATATGGAACATTATCTATAATAGGAAATAATTTTATGTATTCTAAACATTCAATTAAAGTCATGTCAAATATGGTAAAGAAGATGTAACTACTTTAGTTGACTCCAGTAAGTAGAGTGTAAAAAATACACAAAAAAGCCAGTGAACGTACATGCAGATAGCACACATGAATTTTGAATATGAGTTAAAACTCTCTTGCACATATTAGTGATACTGGAAACATGAAGAAAACCGTGGTGAGTAGATAATAAGATAACAAATTTCTCCAGTGAGGAAAAGCTAGCAGATGGCTTAGAAGCAGAATTTTATATTGTACAGGTTTTAGTAATACCAAGAAGTACTAGAAATATTTTACCATAATCTTGTATCGAATGAAGGGTTATTACATACTGGTAGGTGTACAAAAGTTATCAACCATAAAAATCGTAATGACATTTTTATGATAGTTATATATAAAATAAAATGTGCAAACCAGTCGGGAACAAAACCTCACATAAGGAAAGTGTGATGGAACATTTGGCTTCAGTGTGCAGAATTCTAAAATCTGCTTTGTAGGTGGTGTTTATGTATAAGTTTGGTTTTTATGGGTAGGTTTTTAGGTGTGTGTGTGCGCGCGCGAGCGCGCGCAGTATACATTAATTAAATTATAAACTGATATAACTATGTAATATTTATATGCAAATATATTATTAAATATTTATTTATTTATTATAAAATAAATTATAAATAATTTGTTTTTAGTGCTACAGGTTTGTACTAGTCATAATACCCAGTATTCACTTATCACAAGGGTACAATACAGGGATAAACTGAAAGTATTAATTAGTATTATTTCGTTACAAGTATGTAGCATTTCAAGTATAAGATAGGAAGTTACTAAACTAGCTCACACTTTCATTATATTTTTCTAATCAAAATCTAAATTCCCTTCTGATCAGTTTATCTGTTACTCAGTTTATCCATACTGATGTATAGAATTTTCTGTATTTACAGAGATAACAAAAAGTAAACAGAAATTCATTGTAAACAAATATTTACTACTTAGTAAGGAAACATAAAATTTGGTATATTGGTGTCAATAGTTATAGTTTATTACATAAGTAACATAAATTTGTTAATATTTGTTCAAGAGGTATCAAACTATGAATTAGTAACTACTCAACAACTAAAGGCAGTGTTTTATACCTACTGTGAATTTGTATGTAACAAACTTTTTCAAGTTTCTGTATTAGTCTATTCAATGAGGCGTAAAAATCGGCAATACTAGGGAATTGTAGAAAGTCTCCATGGATTTTCGTAATTTTTTTTTATTGTCTTCCTACAAGCTTATACAGCAAAGTTAAAAAAAAATTTTGACCGCTCTCACCCTTTAAGGGTTGAAAAACGCCCCTAAAGGGTTAAAAATATAAAAAAACGTTAGGACACCGTTTAAAGCCCTCGACATGGGTATATATAGTTTTTTTGGGTCGCTGATCACGATTCTGAGGTCAGACTGCACGTGTGGTGCAAAGGGGTGGTTTAAGGCCAAAAATAGCAAAAATTAGGGGTTGATAATATAATATTTCGCTCGAAAGCTTTCGACATGGGTATATATAGGTTTTTGGGTCTCTGATCATGATTCTGAGGTCAGTCTGCACTTGTGGTACAAAGGGGTGGTTTTAAGGGTGAAAATAGCCAAAATTAGGGGTTGATAACATAATATTTCGCTCGAAAGCTCTCGACATGGGTGTATATAGGTTAAAATTCAAATTCCGCAAAAAATAAATAATAAAAAAATATTTTTATTTTAAAAACTATAATATACAAAATACTTCATATTTATTATTTATTTTCGACTTCCACTTAGAAGCCGTTGATAAAATAAGAAGTTACTGAATTTTATCATCGTTGAGCGCTCACATTTTTGACCATAACTCGGTTAATTTTAAAGATAAAAATTAAATGCATTTTGTAGAAAATGTAAAGGGCTACAACTTTTTTGGGATGGACCATAGTCAAAAACTCTACTGTTTCTAAGATATTGTACTTAGAAACAAAAAAATTGTATCATAAAATCTTGTAAACACACCTTGTAACAGTTGTAACTTATCGAAAAATACTTTAAAAAACATGAAATAAGAATGAGAATATTTGCCTTTTTATGAGCTATATTTTTGTCAATATCAATTTTTTGATAAAACGCTTTGTTTTCAAGATATTTTTTGAAAACGACAAATTTTCTCTGAAATACAAAAAATTAAAATTTACGAAAACTGTACGCATTTCTAATCTATAATATATAAAAAAAAATTGAGGACATTCCTAATATAATAGACAATCTAAATCTACAATATCTCGCACCAATATGCAAAACTGACAAAATGGCGACCATTTTATTTTTGATTTAAAAAAAAATTTAAGAATTTTTACTATTTTGCTCTGTAACTTCATTGTTTTTTCAAGATATGCAAAATATCGACTTACCATTTTATAGGAAATTTCAAGAGCTTTCATCTAGTAATAATATCATCACAAGTTGCGTTATTTTTCATTGATAAATATCAAGTTTAAGTTCACTTCTTCAGTTAAAAAATTAAGAGTTGACATTTTGTTTATAGCATATCTCGATAACGATTCAATATATGGAGACGAAACAAAGTGCCAATTGTTACTTATTGAATTAGCTTTTATTTTGATTCTTATAAGAATTTTCGAAAAGTTGATAGTTTTCGAGTAAAGTACAAAAAACGCTCCAAAAACATTGAATTTTTTGCAAAAAACGCAGTTTTCAAGTCTGAATGACTAAAAAGCAACGCTTTTTTCAAAAAACTTTATTCTGTATTATTTACTTAGAATTTGATTTTCTATCGATTCCTGGGGTCATTATAATTTTTTCTTTTTACCCTCGAAAAAGGGGTGGAAACCACCCTTAAATTCAAAAGCGGCAAAAAATTCTTTTTTAACTTTTTTCTATAAGCTTTAAGGAAGACAATAAAAAAGAATTACGAAAATCCATGGATACTTTCTACAATTCCCTAGAAAAATCCCTATTGAATAGACTATATGCCTTCTTGAATTATTTACCTGTAAGCAGTTACCTACCAGTGTTTTAAAGTATTAATGTTTAGTGTAAGTTATAAGATATTTTAAATAACGTATGTGATAATTTTGTCTACTAGTAACAATAAAATTTGTATGAATATAAGTTTTAAAGGAGTGTTAATGCCTAATATAAACTATTGCTAAATAATAATAGACACTTATTTAATATTGTCCATAGTTTTATTTATATATACACTATATTCTATGAGTTATTTATTGTGCAGTTGTTGATACTTATAATTCTTATATTTATGTATATTTATGATACCTCCTGAGTTTTGTACTTAATGTGTGCATATACTGTGTGAAGTTTTTAATAAATATTTTATTACTTTTTCCAGTTACTTCAATTTTTTTTAATTGCCATCAAACACCAAAACACTGCACTGTGGGCTCCAAATTATTGTCAAACTAGTTTACATGATGCTATTTTTGTATCTTCAATTCTTCAAAGTACATAGGTCTAAAATGTAAGTTTTAAAACTGTAACAAAGGAGAATGTGGAGATGAAAATCACAGATGTATGAAAACTTAAGGATTTGTTAGGCATTTCAAATCAGATACATCTGATACATCAGATAATAGCTGAACAAACACAAAACATGACACAGTTTTCAAAATACTCAAAAGACTAATATATACACCAAAATCACACACAATAATACCAAATTAAAAAAAAAACAAAAGCCTACAGGAAATCATAGCAACAACCAACAAAACACAAGTACTCAACAAGATACGAAATTAATATGGCTGAGGATGGGAACAATAGGACTCCCAAAACATGTTCTGAATAAGGGAAAATATATCTTGAGATAAAGAAATTCTAAATATTATAATACTCCTCTGTCCCCGTAGTATCGTAATGGTATAATAATTTGCCCGTGTTATTCCTTGTATATGTTAATTTGTAATAAATAGTTGTAAATAGTGTACCAGTTGATCGTGGAATATTTATGTTGTGTGTTTTCGAATGTGATTTAAATATATAAGTAAAAGAATTGAATTATTCTGCCTTGATTTCTGAATCAGAATTATAATTATTCCAGTTCAGTAGTTAGAACTCCAAAAATCAATTCAAAAATAGCGGTCGAGTCATCCCAAACAATTTTCAAGTCACCTTCGATATTAGGCTTTAACCTATTATTTGAGGTTAATCTTGGTTTTTGCAGTTTGCGTACTTCCAATGACTCCCCGAATTCTTCTTATACTTGTTAATTATAAAATAAATGCTGATAATATATTACGTTCCTGAAATAATAACGCATGGATATGATTTAATAACATAATGGTTTAATCTCTGTAATATAAGTTCAAATTATTGGAAAATTCCATTCGATACATACGGTTGTCACAATCGATATTTATCTCAGGATTTACTAATTAAATAATTTTAATATATTTTGTGGGAATTCTTGTGGCTGCTACGAAAAGTTCCTTTACATGATAATTAATAATATTGAGTACCTTTACAAACAATCTATTACTTATAATCTAAAAAATTATATATTAAGTAACATACAAAGTTTGACGATATTCAATAAGCTTCGTAAAAGCATATAGGTTAGATTGACGTCAACATCATGGCTACCATTGTCCGTCTTAGAAAATAATGAAGTTTATTAATGTGTACAATAAATGTTTTCCTTGTAATCACTGTTCGTTTAGATGTTGAATGTGTTTTCACTTTAAAATGTTTACTAGTGATTAGTGTTAGTGTAAATTGGTATATTGTCTAGTGGTTGTTCCTTGTTGGATAAAAATATTGTCAAATTATACTTTACACATCTTGACGATATTGCTGAAGATTTTCTGGTTTATTCTGGATAACTTCTTGATTGTGTGTACTACTGGTTCATGAAATGATTGTAGTGGAGGGATTATTTATCTTCGATGATGGTCATTCAGATCTTCTTTCACAAACGGGTTATATATTTTTAGATTTTTATTTTAATTACATCTCAACACGCACTATTAAACTGTTCTCCATCACAGTTAACAATTAAGTGTTATTTCTTCTTTTTTAGTCACCGAACTCATACAAACTTCTTAAATTTTGATTGGCCATTTATGTACAGGTTAAATGTTATATGATCGATTCCCATTAATTACTTTACATTTTTATAAATTACCTTTAATAGATAATTTTATTATTATACTCTAATGATACATGCAATGTTTACATGATGATTCATTATATAATTATAAACAATTTGATACTAAACATGCCTCAGTTTATAACTGTAAAACTTTATTAATTTGAATTTCTATGATATGTGGTGGAACAATTTGTTATGGTTGATTGTAATTTCTACTTTGACTACCTGAGATAAATATATTTACATAAATTAACTGGTGACATAAAATCTTATAACATACAACAAAACTCTTAATAATAATAATTGTTTTTGACAACTTTAATTATTTCATACTTTTAAACTATTGTCTGTATGATAATACTAAAACACTTTTTATAAATAATAAATAGCACTGTTTAACGGTAGTCTGTGTCACTATTTATATTATATCACTCCTCACTGTAAAGGTTTGTGTCCCTTTTTCTATCCTTAATTATATGCCTATACAATTTTGTTAATACAATTTTAATTTATGATTAGGTACTCTTTATTAGGTTTAGTTGTGTTTCAGGGTAATTTGATTATTTAGGCCTACTAGGTTTATTTATTTAATTTTGTCTGTTTACTGCCCTATTCTACTGGGTTATTTCTGGGTTTCTTGATAATATTAAATAAGTCAAACCAACTAGTTTCCTTTAATTTGCTATCAATTATTATTTCTTGTTTCCTCTCTGGATCGGATTTCACTATTATTTACAATTCTTTTTGTAACATTTTGTTTCGTTACAAATTGCCTCCCTTCAGAAGTCATTATTTCTGAACACTTCATTAGGTGTGAGGACATAATTACTTATGTTATTTTTCCATTTCTTCCTCATGATATTTTTTCATGGATTGTTGATTATAATTGCCCTTGATCTTCTTTGAAATGGGGTCGGTTAATTCGTACGTGTTGTTGTTGTTGTTTTTTGTTATGGTGTAGGGTCCAACGTATAGTAATAATAATTTCTTTGATATCCCTTCTAGAGTGCTAGGCAATTCCCTGTTCTTTAACAAAACCTTCTCTCCTACTTCATATTTAATTATTTTACCCTTTATTTTCTGGTATTTATTTCTGCGTTTTTCCAGATTTTCCATCACCTGACTATAGAATTTTAATTTATTAAATTGGTACGGTGGAGACTTAGGAAATTTAATCAATTCTTGGATCTCTCTGGGTGGTTGTTTTTCATACATGGCAGTGTATGGAGTGCAATTTATAGATGGATGATAAGCCAAGTTTAAAAAATCTTCTGTGGCTGGTAAGTAATCAGGCCACTTCCTTTGTTGTTGATGACAATAGGTTCTTAAGATTCTACCAACCTCTCTCAGTATTCTTTCTGATGGATTGCTACTGGGGTGGTATACGGAGGTCTTATAGCTTTTGATGTTCAGTTCTAACAATGTGTTCTTCCATTTTCTACCTCGAAACTGTGTACCATGGTCTGTAACTATTGAAACAGGTATTCCTATTTTTGGAATGTATTGAGTAGTTATTACTTCAAGAATTTTCTGCGTAGTTGCTCGAATGATTGGATTGAATTTGGTGAAGTGGTCCATAATGATTATAATGTATTTATACCGGCTTCTACCTTCACTCCTAGGAAATGGTCCACATATGTCAATGAATAATTTTTCCAATTTTTGTTCTGACGATATAGGTATCATTACACCTTCCCTTCATTCATTATTAATTTTGACCAATTGACAGATATGACAGGGTTTTATATAATTTTGTACCTTCCTGTGTATGTTCTTAATGTAACAATTCTCCAATGCTTTCACTACCTTTACGGCACCCATATGTCCGTATCTTATGTGATATTCCAACTCCATGTGATAATGTTCCAATAATTATGTGATGTTCCTTCTCCATGATTCTGGGAATGATTACTTTCCAGTCTTCTTGGTTCAATGTATTTTTATAAATAAAATTCCATCTTGTTCACAATAGAATTGGTTTATTGAAGAGTTTTGGTTCGCCATACGTTCCTTGATTTTTATTAATTTTGAGTCTAATAACTGATTAGCTTTGATATTTTGTAATAATGCCTCCAAATCAGATCTACTTTTGAGAATGTTGTACACCTTGATAATCCTTTCCTTCTCACCCTCAAATGTCTGGGTGTCCAGGTTTATTCGAGATAACACGTCTGCTATCACGTTTTGACTCCCTGGAATATATTCCCATTTGATATTATACTCCTGCAAGGCGAGTATCCACCTTGTAAGCCTTCCGTGACTCAGCTTACAACTTCTTAAAAATGAGATGGACTTATGATCTGTTCTGACAGTTTTAGGATATCCCAAAATGTACGTTCGGAATTTACTACAAGCAAAGACTATGCTTAATAGTTCCTTTTCCGTAACATTATACCTTCTCTCACAGTGGTTTAACACACGACTGGCAAAACTGATGACTAAATGGTTTCCTTCTGTGTCTTCTTGGTATAATACCATCCCAAGACTGACATCACTTGCGTCACCGTTCAAAAAGAATGGGTGATCAAAATTTGGATGATGAAGGATTACTGTCTCTAAGAATTTATCCTTTATCTGTTGTAGTATAGCATCCTGTTCATGTCCCCATGTCCATCTGTTTTTGGAAGACAGCTGTTCCTGAAATTTAGATGTCAATGCGGAATAATTGCGTTGGAACTTCCAGTAGTAATTACACAGTCCTAAGAAGGATTGGAGTTGCCTCTTATTCTTTGGTTGTGGGAACTTCTGGATTGCAGTAACCTTTTCTTGTGATGGGGAAATACCTTGTTCAGTCAAATTGAAACCTAAAAATTGAACCTCCTTCGCTATTAATTGGGATTTTTCGAGTGTTAGTGTTATGTTGTTCTCTGCTAACTTACTCAATACATATTCCACCCTGTGACAATGTTCCTCCCAGTTGGATGAGGTAATCAACAGGTCGTCTACATAAACTGTGGTGAATTGTAGTGCTTCCTGACCCAATACCTGGTCCATACATAGTACAAATATTACTACCGAATTGACTAATCCAAATGGCAATCTCTTAAACTGGTAGTTTCTACCCTCGAAAATAAAAGCCATATATTTTCGACTCATCGGGTGCAACTCCACCTGCCAGTAACCACAAACTGTGTCCCAGGTACTGATAAATTTTGTACAATGAAATTTCTTTAGAATTCCTTCTATTTCTCCAGGTGACGTGCGATCATTTACTATATGTTTATTTATTTCTCGGGCATCCAAGCAAAGTCGAACCTGCCCGTTCTTCTTCTGAATTGCTATTATTGGGCTAGTATATAGTGATTCGCTATGCTCAATTATATCATTTAACAACATTTTATTAATTTCAGCTCTAACCGCCTCCTTCAATGAATATGGTATAGGATAGGATTTTCTGTGGAATTCTGCTGGTTCTTTAAATTGTATTCTACACTGATAGTTTTTTACTTTTCCTGGTTTTTCTGAAAATACATGTTTATACTTCTTATATATTATAATGAGATCTTCTACTTGTTTTACTGTCAAATTATTTGTGCCTTGGTGTCTAAACTCTCTTATCTCCTGTAATTTACTGTTCCACAGGTCTTCATTTGTCATATTATAGATTATGTTTCTGCATTGGGTGTCATTCTTTAAAAAATTTAATTCCCTAACTTGGTGATGGGTACGGTTCAGAGGGGCACCATCGCTTCCTATTAACTCTGCCGTCCACATAACACCTTCTGAGTTCAAGGACACCTTCTCCTTGCTCAAATCAATAATGGCTGAATATTTCCTCAGCATATCGCATCCGATTAATAATTCGAATGGTAGGCCAATTGCGACCAAACATATAATATTAATTGTAACACCTTTGCTTTCTATTTCCAATGACACTTGTTTTCTCACTGTTTTATTTTGACGCCCAGTGGCACCTATTAAAATAACATTATTGACAGGTAAGGTAGGTATTATATTTTTACTTTGTTTCTGTATTCTCTCCAGTTCAGCGTCATTAATAAGTGATACATTTGCACCAGTATCTATCATTATTCGTGTAGGAATTCCTTCAATTTGAGCGGTTATGTATAAAATTTCATTATGCTGGTTGATTCTACTTGTCACCGTTTCCTCCAACAGTTCTTCTCGAAGATTTTTCAAATAATAATTGTAAATAGTAGTAAGATTTTGACTATCCGTCCTTAAACTTTGGTTATTGTTATACTTCAAAATTCTTTTATTTTCCATAATTAGTTGGTAGTAATTTGTTATTACTATGTTTTTGAATTTGGTGGTTTTTGTACCCAGTAGTTAGTAGCAGTAAGGGGTCGCGAGGGTTTATTACTGCCTCACTCCGTTTAAATTAAGGCTATCATGATTATTTTCCGGGCATGACTGTTGATTTGCCTGGAATGGTGTGCTGGTTCCTGGTTGTTCAACCTCTCGGTTGTCTAATTGTTCACTTCCCCTTGATTCTCGGAAGTCCTCCTGGCTTCTACTTCTTACTCGGTTATAATGGTGACTCATCCCTCTGGGATTTCCTCTTTGATCATAACTGTTATTAAAACTGTTCCTCCGAGGTTGATGGTATCTCCAGTAATTCCCTCCTTCTGCACTAATATAATTTATTCTTGGTCTGTACGGACGATTATTATTATAATTACCCTGGTTATTATTATTGGTATTAATTCCTGAGTTATTTCTAAAATTATTATAATTTTGGTTTGTTCGGTAGTTATTAGAATTATTATTATTATTAATTCTATTACCCGGATAGTAATTTTGATTGGGCATGTTGTTACTATTATTGCTAATTGGATTTCGATTGAAATTTGCTTGTTGGTTATTATTTGGAGTAAAATTTTGGTTGGAACTACGATCGTTGCCATTAAAGTTATAACTATTCCGGTTATTCATGTTATTATAGTGATTAGGATTCATACCATGGTTATTATTTCTTGAACCGCACTGATCAGTTCGTTGTCTGCTTCTTTTGTAGTAACCCTCGTGTTCATAATTTTCTAATAAGTCAGCCATTGCGTGGACCGTTTTAATCTGGCTTCCCAGGCGTGCTCTGGCAATTCCTGTGTCATAATGGTATGCCATTTTAGTTACTAGGGATTCTTCTGGTATTCTTGGCTCTAGGTGTCTCACCAAACATACCTTTCCCCAGAAGTAAGTAGTTGGAGATGTACCTCTATTTCCATCATATCTTCCCTGACAAATGTTGTCCCTTATAATATTTTGTATAGCTTCAGACCAATATTTTTCTTTAAACAGTTTTTTAAATTGAGCGTAGTCCACTATCTCATTCCTGGTTGCTGTCCACCAGTTGTCCGTAATCTCCCTAAAATGCTCATCCAACATCTCTCTAATCGAGCTCCAGATAGTTATTCGATGTTTATTAAAATGTTCCTCGATTCTGGCCAGGAATTCCATGGGGTTTCTACGATAATTTTTGAAATTAATCCCTTCTCTGGTTTCATTTGTGGAAACATGAGTAATATTATTTGGTCTGGTTCTAATTAACTCAATTTCTTCTTGATTTTGGCGTACTTGACCAGTTAAATTGTTCACCGTAGTGTTAATATTGTCACACATTTCTCTAGTTTGTTTCTGTAAATTCACTAAATTTTCTTGTTCCTTTTGTATTCCTTCTATTTGAATACGACTATTTTCTTGGACCTGGTCTATTCTGGTATTTATCACTGCTTTATTTTGTATAATGGTTTCGTTAACTTTTCTCAATCTCTCATTAGTGTCAGCTATTTCTAGCTTCCTTTCCTCATCGATTTGGTCCATCTTCTGGTTAATTGTATCATTGACCTGTTCAATTCTACCATTAATTCTTCTTAAATTCTCTTCATTGATTTGTCTGAACTCTTCCTTCATTTGGTTATTATTTTCACTTATAGTTTGCCTTAAAGTTTCATTAGTACTTTCCTTAATACTATCAATTTTCTCATTTATCCATTTTAAACTCTCATTAGTGGTTTCGTTTTGTTTCCTAAAATTTTCGTTAGTTTCTTCTTTGTTTTGGTCAAATCTCTCCTCCATCTGTTTTATTAAATTTTAACTCATTTTCTCATTTTGTATCCTCGAGTTCTCGTTAATCTCTTCCTTCATACCGTCTATTTTCTCGTTTGTTTGTCTATTATCTTCCTTGATACTATCAATTTTTTCATTTGTTTGTCTGTTATCTTCCTTGATACTATCAATTTTTTTTCATTTGTTTGTCTGTTATCTTCCTTGATGTTATCAAATTTTTCCTCCATTTGTTTTAATAAGTTTTGACTCAAAATTTCATTTTGTTTCTTTGAGTTTTCCGCGATGTCTTCCTTCTGCTTCTTAAAATTATCATTGGTTTCTTCCTTATTCTTGTCCAATTTTTCATTCATACTATTCATTAACTCCATTAATTTTATAAGATTCGGGTCTCCTCTGTCTTCCTTTCTTACTACCGTCTCCACATCCTCCACCGATGTTACTTCCTTCTCGGCCTCCTTCGTCCGTCTCAGTGACAACGCCCTTTTATGCATCTTTATTATTTTTTGGAACTTATAGCAGTCGCCAGCTAAAAATTAGGAAATTACTTTGCTTGTTTCAATTTCTTCACCTAATATTCCCTAATTTCAGCCTCACTAGTTGGTGCGCCAATTTATAATACTCCTCTGTCCCCGTAGTATCGTAATGGTACAAAAATTTGCCCGTGTTATTCCTTGTATATGTTAATTTGTAATAAACAGTTGTAAATAGTGTACCAGTTGATCGTGGAATATTTATGTTGTGTGTTTTCGAATGCGATTTAAATATATAAGTTAAAGAATTGAATTATTCTGCCTTGATTTCTGAATCAGAATTATAATTATTCCAGTTCAGTAGTTAGAACTCCAAAAATCAATTCAAAAATAGCGGTCGAGTCATCCCAAACAATTTTCAAGTCACCTTCGATATTAGGCTTTAACCTATTATTTGAGGTTAATCTTGGTTTTTGCAGTTTGCGTACTTCCAATGACTCCCCGAATTCTTCTTATACTTGTTAATTATAAAATAAATGCTGATAATATATTACGTTCCTGAAATAATAACGCATGGATATGATTTAATAACATAATGGTTTAATCTCTGTAATATAAGTTCAAATTATTGGAAAATTCCATTCGATACATACGGTTGTCACAATCGATATTTATCTCAGGATTTACTAATTAAATAATTTTAATATATTTTGTGGGAATTCTTGTGGCTGCTACGAAAAGTTCCTTTACATGATAATTAATAATATTGAGTACCTTTACAAACAATCTATTACTTATAATCTAAAAAATTATATATTAAGTAACATACAAAGTTTGACGATATTCAATAAGCTTCGTAAAAGCATATAGGTTAGATTGACGTCAACATCATGGCTACCATTGTCCGTCTTAGAAAATAATGAAGTTTATTAATGTGTACAATAAATGTTTTCCTTGTAATCACTGTTCGTTTAGATGTTGAATGTGTTTTCACTTTAAAATGTTTACTAGTGATTAGTGTTAGTGTAAATTGGTATATTGTCTAGTGGTTGTTCCTTGTTGGATAAAAATATTGTCAAATTATACTTTACACATCTTGACGATATTGCTGAAGATTTTCTGGTTTATTCTGGATAACTTCTTGATTGTGTGTACTACTGGTTCATGAAATGATTGTAGTGGAGGGATTATTTATCTTCGATGATGATCATTCAGATCTTTTTTCACAAACGGGTTATATATTTTTAGATTTTTATTTTAATTACATCTCAACACGCACTATTAAACTGTTCTCCATCACAGTTAACAATTAAGTGTTATTTCTTCTTTTTTAGTCACCGAACTCATACAAACTTCTTAAATTTTGATTGGCCATTTATGTACAGGTTAAATGTTATATGATCGATTCCCATTAATTACTTTACATTTTTATAAATTACCTTTAATAGATAATTTTATTATTATACTCTAATGATACATGCAATGTTTACATGATGATTCATTATATAATTATAAACAATTTGATACTAAACATGCCTCAGTTTATAACTGTGAAACCTTATTAATTTGAATTTCTATGATATATGGTGGAACAATTTGTTATGGTTGATTGTAATTTCTACTTTGACTACCTGAGATAAATATATTTACATAAATTAACTGGTGACATAAAATCTTATAACATACAACAAAACTCTTAATAATAATAATTGTTTTTGACAACTTTAATTATTTCATACTTTTAAACTATTGTCTGTATGATAATACTAAAACACTTTTTATAAATAATAAATAGCACTGTTTAACGGTAGTCTGTGTCACTATTTATATTATATCACTCCTCACTGTAAAGGTTTGTGTCCCTTTTTCTATCCTTAATTATATGCCTATACAATTTTGTTAATACAATTTTAATTTATGATTAGGTACTCTTTATTAGGTTTAGTTGTGTTTCAGGGTAATTTGATTATTTAGGCCTACTAGGTTTATTTATTTAATTTTGTCTGTTTACTGCCCTATTCTACTGGGTTATTTCTGGGTTTCTTGATAATATTAAATAAGTCAAACCAACTAGTTTCCTTTAATTTGCTATCAATTATTATTTCTTGTTTCCTCTCTGGATCGGATTTCACTATTATTTACAATTCTTTTTGTAACATTTTGTTTCGTTACAAATTGCCTCCCTTCAGAAGTCATTATTTCTGAACACTTCATTAGGTGTGAGGACATAATTACTTATGTTATTTTTCCATTTCTTCCTCATGATATTTTTTCATGGATTGTTGATTATAATTGCCCTTGATCTTCTTTGAAATGGGGTCGGTTAATTCGTACGTGTTGTTGTTGTTGTTTTTTGTTATGGTGTAGGGTCCAACGTATAGTAATAATAATTTCTTTGATATCCCTTCTAGAGTGCTAGGCAATTCCCTGTTCTTTAACAAAACCTTCTCTCCTACTTCATATTTAATTATTTTACCCTTTATTTTCTGGTATTTATTTCTGCGTTTTTCCAGATTTTCCATCACCTGACTATAGAATTTTAATTTATTAAATTGGTACGGTGGAGACTTAGGAAATTTAATCAATTCTTGGATCTCTCTGGGTGGTTGTTTTTCATACATGGCAGTGTATGGAGTGCAATTTATAGATGGATGATAAGCCAAGTTTAAAAAATCTTCTGTGGCTGGTAAGTAATCAGGCCACTTCCTTTGTTGTTGATGACAATAGGTTCTTAAGATTCTACCAACCTCTCTCAGTATTCTTTCTGATGGATTGCTACTGGGGTGGTATACGGAGGTCTTATAGCTTTTGATGTTCAGTTCTAACAATGTGTTCTTCCATTTTCTACCTCGAAACTGTGTACCATGGTCTGTAACTATTGAAACAGGTATTCCTATTTTTGGAATGTATTGAGTAGTTATTACTTCAAGAATTTTCTGCGTAGTTGCTCGAATGATTGGATACAATTTGGTGAAGTGGTCCATAATGATTATAATGTATTTATACCGGCTTCTACCTTCACTCCTAGGAAATGGTCCACATATGTCAATGAATAATTTTTCCAATTTTTGTTCTGACGATATAGGTATCATTACACCTTCCCTTCATTCATTATTAATTTTGACCAATTGACAGATATGACAGGGTTTTATATAATTTTGTACCTTCCTGTGTATGTTCTTAATGTAACAATTCTCCTCCAATGCTTTCACTACCTTTACGGCACCCATATGTCCGTATCTTATGTGATATTCCAACTCCATGTGATAATGTTCCAATAATTATGTGATGTTCCTTCTCCATGATTCTGGGAATGATTACTTTCCAGTCTTCTTGGTTCAATGTATTTTTATAAATAAAATTCCATCTTGTTCACAATAGAATTGGTTTATTGAAGAGTTTTGGTTCGCCATATCGTTCCTTGATTTTTATTAATTTTGAGTCTAATAACTGATTAGCTTTTGATATTTTGTAATAATGCCTCCAAATCAGATCTACTTTTGAGATGTTGTACACCTTGATAATCCTTTCCTTCTCACCCTCAATGTCCTGGGTGTCCAGGTTATTCGAGATAACACGTCTGCTATCACGTTTTGACTCCCTGGAATATATTCCATTTGATATTATACTCCTGGCAAGGCGAGTATCCACCTTGTAAGCCTTCCGTGACTCAGCTTACAACTTCTTAAAAATGAGATGGACTTATGATCTGTTCTGACAGTTTTAGGATATCCCAAAATGTACCGTTCGGAATTTACTACAAGCAAAGACTATGCTTAATAGTTCCTTTTCCGTAACATTATACCTTCTCTCACAGTGGTTTAACACACGACTGGCAAAACTGATTGACTAATGGTTTCCTTCTGTGTCTTCTTGGTATAATACCATCCCAAGACTGACATCACTTGCATCACCGTTCAAAAAGAATGGGTGATCAAAATTTGGATGATGAAGGATTACTGTCTCTAAGAATTTATCCTTTATCTGTTGTAGTATAGCATCCTGTTCATGTTCCATGTCCATTTGTTTTGGAAGACAGCTGTTCCTGAAATTTAGATGTCAATGCGGAATAATTGCGTTGGAACTTCCAGTAGTAATTACACAGTCCTAAGAAGGATTGGAGTTGCCTCTTAATCTTTGGTTGTGGGAACTTCTGGATTGCAGTAACCTTTTCTTGTGATGGGGAAATACCTTGTTCAGTCAAATTGAAACCTAAAAATTGAACCTCTTCGCTATTAATTGGGATTTTTCGAGTTTTAGTGTTATGTTGTTCTCTGCTAACTTACTCAATACATATTCACCCTGTGACAATGTTCCTCACCAGTTGGATGAGGTAATCAACAGTCGTCTACATAAACTGTGGTGAATTGTAGCGCTTCCTGACCCAATACCTGGTCCATACATCGTACAAAAATTGCTACCGAATTGACTAATCCAAATGGCAATCTCTTAAACTGGTAGTTTCTACCCTCGAAAATAAAAGCCATATATTTTCGACTCATCGGGTGCAACTCCACCTGCCAGTAACCACAAACTGTGTCCCAGGTACTGATAAATTTTGTACAATGAAATTTCTTTAGAATTCCTTCTATTTCTCCAGGTGACGTGCGATCATTTACTATATGTTTATTTATTTCTCGGGCATCCAAGCAAAGTCGAACCTGCCCGTTCTTCTTCTGAATTGCTACTATTGGGCTAGTATATGGTGATTCGCTATGCTCAATTATATCATTTAACAACATTTTATTAATTCAGCTCTAACCGCCTCCTTCAATGAATATGGTATAGGATAGGATTTTCTGTGGAATTCTGCTGGTTCTTTAAATTGTATTCTACACTGATAGTTTTTTTACTTTTCTGGTTTTTCTGAAAATACATGTTTATACTTCTATTATATTATAATGAGATCTTCTACTTGTTTTACTGTCAAATTATTTTGTGCCTTGGTGTCTAACTCTCTTATCTCCTGTAATTTACTGTTCCACAGGTCTTCATTTGTCATATTATAGTGTCTAAACTCTCTTATCTCCTGTAATTTACTGTTCCACAGGTCTTCATTTGTCATATTATAGATTATGTTTCTGCATTGGGTGTCATTCTTTAAAAAATTTAATTCCCTAACTTGGTGATGGGTACGGTTCAGAGGGGCACCATCGCTTCCTATTAACTCTGCCGTCCACATAACACCTTCTGAGTTCAAGGACACCTTCTCCTTGCTCAAATCAATAATGGCTGAATATTTCCTCAGCATATCGCATCCGATTAATAATTCGAATGGTAGGCCAATTGCGACCAAACATATAATATTAATTGTAACACCTTTGCTTTCTATTTCCAATGACACTTGTTTTCTCACTGTTTTATTTTGACGCCCAGTGGCACCTATTAAAATAACATTATTGACAGGTAAGGTAGGTATTATATTTTTACTTTGTTTCTGTATTCTCTCCAGTTCAGCGTCATTAATAAGTGATACATTTGCACCAGTATCTTTTGCACCAGTATCTATCATTATTCGTGTAGGAATTCCTTCAATTTGAGCGGTTATGTATAAAATTTCATTATGCTGGTTGATTCTACTTGTCACCGTTTCCTCCAACAGTTCTTCTCGAAGATTTTTCAAATAATAATTGTAAATAGTAGTAAGATTTTGACTATCCGTCCTTAAACTTTGGTTATTGTTATACTTCAAAATTCTTTTATTTTCCATAATTAGTTGGTAGTAATTTGTTATTACTATGTTTTTGAATTTGGTGGTTTTTGTACCCAGTAGTTAGTAGCAGTAAGGGGTCGCGAGGGTTTATTACTGCCTCACTCCGTTTAAATTAAGGCTATCATGATTATTTTCCGGGCATGACTGTTGATTTGCCTGGAATGGTGTGCTGGTTCCTGGTTGTTCAACCTCTCGGTTGTCTAATTGTTCACTTCCCCTTGATTCTCGGAAGTCCTCCTGGCTTCTACTTCTTACTCGGTTATAATGGTGACTCATCCCTCTGGGATTTCCTCTTTGATCATAACTGTTATTAAAACTGTTCCTCCGAGGTTGATGGTATCTCCAGTAATTCCCTCCTTCTGCACTAATATAATTTATTCTTGGTCTGTACGGACGATTATTATTATTATTACCCTGGTTATTATTATTGGTATTAATTCCTGAGTTATTTCTAAAATTATTATAATTTTGGTTTGTTCGGTAGTTATTAGAATTATTATTATTATTAATTCTATTACCCGGATAGTAATTTTGATTGGGCCTGTTGTTACTATTATTGCTAATTGGATTTCGATTGAATTTGCTTGTTGGTTATTATTTGGAGTAAAATTTTGGTTGGAACTACGATCGTTGCCATTAAAGTTATAACTATTCCGGTTATTCATGTTATTATAGTGATTAGGATTCATACCATGGTTATTATTTCTTGAACCGCACTGATCAGTTCGTTGTCTGCTTCTTTTGTAGTAACCCTCGTGTTCATAATTTTCTAATAAGTCAGCCATTGCGTGGACCGTTTTAATCTGGCTTCCCAGGCATGCTCTGGCAATTCCTGTGTCATAATGGTATGCCATTTTAGTTACTAGGGATTCTTCTGGTATTCTTGGCTCTAGGTGTCTCGCCAAACATACCTTTTCCCAGAAGTAAGTAGTTGGAGATGTACCTCTATTTCCATCATATCTTCCCTGACAAATGTTGTCCCTTATAATATTTTGTATAGCTTCAGACCAATATTTTTCTTTAAACAGTTTTTTAAATTGAGCGTAGTCCACTATCTCATTCCTGGTTGCTGTCCACCAGTTGTCCGTAATCTCCCTAAAATGCTCATCCAACATCTCTCTAATCGAGCTCCAGATAGTTATTCGATGTTTATTAAAATGTTCCTCGATTCTGGCCAGGAATTCCATGGGGTTTCTACGATAATTTTTGAAATTAATCCCTTCTCTGGTTTCATTTGTGGAAACATGAGTAATATTATTTGGTCTGGTTCTAATTAACTCAATTTCTTCTTGATTTTGGCGTACTTGACCAGTTAAATTGTTCACCGTAGTGTTAATATTGTCACACATTTCTCCAGTTTGTTTCTGTAAATTCACTAAATTTTCTTTTTCTTTTTGTATTCCTTCTATTTGAATACGACTATTTTCTTGGACTGGTCTATTCTGGTATTTATCACTGCTTTATTTTGTATAATGGTTTCGTTAACTTTTCTCAATCTCTCATTAGTGTCAGCTATTTCTAACTTCCTTTCCTCATCGATTTGGTCCATCTTCTGGTTAATTGTATCATTGACCTGTTCAATCTACCATTAATTCTTCTTAAATTCTCTTCATTGATTTGTCTGAACTCTTCCTTCATTTGGTTATTATTTTCACTTATAGTTTGCCTTAAAGTTTCATTAGTACTTTCCTTAATACTATCAATTTTCTCATTTATCCATTTTAAACTCTCATTAGTGGTTTCGTTTTGTTTCCTAAAATTTTCGTTAGTTTCTCCTTTGTTTTGGTCAAATCTCTCCTCCATCTGTTTTATTAAATTTTCACTCATTTTGTATCCTTGAGTTCTCGTTAATCTCTTCCTTCATACCGTCTATTTTCTTGTTTGTTTGTCTATTATCTTCCTTGATACTATCAATTTTTTCATTTGTTTGACTGTTATCTTCCTTGATACTATCAATTTTTTTCATTTGTTTGTCTGTTATCTTCCTTGATGTTATCAAATTTTTCCTCCATTTGTTTTAATAAGTTTTGACTCAAAATTTCATTTTGTTTCTTTGAGTTTTCCGCGATGTCTTCCTTCTGCTTCTTAAAATTATCATTGGTTTCTTCCTTATTCTTGTCCAATTTTTCATTCATACTATTCATTAACTCCATTAATTTTATAAGATTCGGGTCTCCTCTGTCTTCCTTTCTTACTACCGTCTCCACATCCTCCACCGATGTTACTTCCTTCTCGGCCTCCTTCGTCCGTCTCAGTGACAACGCCCTTTTATGCATCTTTATTATTTTTTGGAACTTATAGCAGTCGCCAGCTAAAAATTAGGAAATTACTTTGCTTGTTTCAATTTCTTCACCTAATATTCCCTAATTTCAGCCTCACTAGTTGGTGCGCCAATTTATAATACTCCTCTGTCCCCGTAGTATCGTAATGGTACAAAAATTTGCCCGTGTTATTCCTTGTATATGTTAATTTGTAATAAACAGTTGTAAATAGTGTACCAGTTGATCGTGGAATATTTATGTTGTGTGTTTTCGAATGCGATTTAAATATATAAGTTAAAGAATTGAATTATTCTGCCTTGATTTCTGAATCAGAATTATAATTATTCCAGTTCAGTAGTTAGACCTCCAAAAATCAATTCAAAAATAGCGGTCGAGTCATCCCAAACAATTTTCAAGTCACCTTCGATATTAGGCTTTAACCTATTATTTGAGGTTAATCTTGGTTTTTGCAGTTTGCGTACTTCCAATGACTCCCCGAATTCTTCTTATACTTGTTAATTATAAAATAAATGCTGATAATATATTACGTTCCTGAAATAATAACGCATGGATATGATTTAATAACAAAATGGTTTAATCTCTGTAATATAAGTTCAAATTATTGGAAAATTCCATTCGATACATACGGTTGTCACAATTGATATTTATCTCAGGATTTACTAATTAAATAATTTTAATATATTTTGTGGGAATTCTTGTGGCTGCTACGAAAAGTTCCTTTACATGATAATTAATAATATTGAGTACCTTTACAAACAATCTATTACTTATAATCTAAAAAATTACAAAAATTATATATTAAGTAACATACAAAGTTTGACGATATTCAATAAGCTTCGTAAAAGCATATAGGTTAGATTGACGTCAACATCATGGCTACCATTGTCCGTCTTAGAAAATAATGAAGTTTATTAATGTGTACAATAAATGTTTTCCTTGTAATCACTGTTCGTTTAGATGTTGAATGTGTTTTCACTTTAAAATGTTTACTAGTGATTAGTGTTAGTGTAAATTGGTATATTGTCTAGTGGTTGTTCCTTGTTGGATAAAAATATTGTCAAATTATACTTTACACATCTTGACGATATTGCTGAAGATTTTCTGGTTTATTCTGGATAACTTCTTGATTGTGTGTACTACTGGTTCATGAAATGATTGTAGTGGAGGGATTATTTATCTTCGATGATGGTCATTCAGATCTTTTTTCACAAACGGGTTATATATTTTTAGATTTTTATTTTAATTACATCTCAACACGCACTATTAAACTGTTCTCCATCACAGTTAACAATTAAGTGTTATTTCTTCTTTTTTAGTCACCGAACTCATACAAACTTCTTAAATTTTGATTGGCCATTTATGTACAGGTTAAATGTTATATGATCGATTCCCATTAATTACTTTACATTTTTATAAATTACCTTTAATAGATAATTTTATTATTATACTCTAATGATACATGCAATGTTTACATGATGATTCATTATATAATTATAAACAATTTGATACTAAACATGCCTCAGTTTATAACTGTAAAACCTTATTAATTTGAATTTCTATGATATATGGTGGAACAATTTGTTATGGTTGATTGTAATTTCTACTTTGACTACCTGAGATAAATATATTTACATAAATTAACTGGTGACATAAAATCTTATAACATACAACAAAACTCTTAATAATAATAATTGTTTTTGACAACTTTAATTATTTCATACTTTTAAAATATTGTCTTTATGATAATACTAAAACACTTTTTATAAATAATAAATAGCACTGTTTAACGGTAGTCTGTGTCACTATTTATATTATATCACTCCTCACTGTAAAGGTTTGTGTCCCTTTTTCTATCCTTAATTATATGCCTATACAATTTTGTTAATACAATTTTAATTTATGATTAGGTACTCTTTATTAGGTTTAGTTGTGTTTCAGGGTAATTTGATTATTTAGGCCTACTAGGTTTATTTATTTAATTTTGTCTGTTTACTGCCCTATTCTACTGGGTTATTTCTGGGTTTCTTGATAATATTAAATAAGTCAAACCAACTAGTTTCCTTTAATTTGCTATCAATTATTATTTCTTGTTTCCTCTCTGGATCAGATTTCACTATTATTTACAATTCTTTTTGTAACATTTTGTTTCGTTACAATATTAAATGAATAATATATGCATTTATGAAATATGAATATATATACCGGACAAAAGGCTTTTCGCATGACAGATGGCGCCAATCTTACAAATCTTAGTTATTTTGGTGACCCTAAAAAGGGCCATGTGGCTGGTGCGCTGTGATGTTTGTGTTCCGCCTGGGCCGCACTGAGATGTTCAGCGGTTGCGCCCGCTGTTCGTGCCGTACTGCAGTTCTCCTCTTCTTTCGGCATCGGTTGCATCGAGTCCCTGCTGGCCCAGTGAAATCCACCGCTGGCGCGGAACTGGAGTTTGAAGAATGCAAGAACGTCAGTTCTACTCTTCGGCTGTTCCTTCCGGCTGACTCCGTGTCGATGTCGTCCGAGAGAGGAGAGGAGATGAACTGCATCTGATGGCATAGCGATGAAGTGCTGTGGCGAAGTGCGCAAAAAACAACTGGGGTTGCGCAAGTCGCGAGTTGTACAGTGTCCCGAGTCTTAGTTAGGACTCCTGCCACTGGGTCGGATTGAGTTCATTTTATGTTGTTACCTATTTAATGGAGGGCCTGAAGCGACCCTCGATGGTGGATTATACCACCGGGGCTAGTATACGGGGTAGCTTCCAAGACTCACCTGGTCTTGGAGTGTATTTACCAAGTCCGGCAATGAGGGAAATGTGCTGGGTCACACGTGCTGATCGAACATAGAATCTACGCTCCAGGCGTCTCACCGTGTCATCAAAAGAGCGGACACCGAGTCCTCTCCTCAAAAGACAAGAAGAGTACCTCCGGGGGACTTTACACGCGAGCTTAAGTCCCCGGTCGAGAATGCGCTGGAGCGCTGATCTATGACATCGAGCAAGGTATCCCCAAACAGGACAGGCATAGGTAATCACGGGCAACACGTACGAGTTGACGATGAGCTTACCCAGCCGGGGGGTCATTGCCGGATTAGAAAGCATGGGCCAAAGTCTACTGAGTTGCGCTGAAGCGCGTTGACGGACATATTGTTTATGGGTTCGCCAGGTGAGTTGGGAGTCCATGTGGACCCCAAGGTACTTCACGCTGTAGGTCAAGGGTACCTTGAGGGGGCCTACTTTAAGCGGCCGAGGCCGCTTGCGTTTACACGTGAATGTTACCGCGGCGCTCTTGGAAGCGTTGATGGCAACTCTCCAGTCATCGGCCCACCCAACATACGCTTCGCGTCAAGTTGGCGCTGAAGCTTGATTGCCGCATGACTTGCATTCGGCTCTGAGGCAAAAGGCGCAGTGTTGTCCGCGAACAGCAACAATCTTACTCCAGGAACTCTGAGCGTGTTGTTGATGAACAGTGAGAACAGGAGAAGCCCAAGTACACTTCCCTGAGGGACACCAGCTGTAATACGCCTCTCCGAAGAGAGAGTGTGGTCTACTCTCACTCGGAAGCTACGGTCTCGCAGAAAGCTGCCTAACAAATGAACGTAGCAATCTGGGCGAAAAAAAAATAAGAAATTTAAAAAGAAATACAATCTGAGCAAGTCGAGAGCACATTATATATTATAAAAATTTCTATTTATACATGTCAATTTATATCTTGTGTATTATATTTATGAATATGTGTGTAATATAATCTTGTGTATTATATTTATGAATATTGTAATGTTACATAACCCATGCCCAAATATGATAACACAATCACCCCACTCTAAAAGTCAGAAATGGGTATTATGTACCTAGCTATAAAAAACTTTGTACTACAAAATTCTGTAAACAATAACAACGTGAAATATAGTGTACAAAGTGAGATATAGTGTACATAGTGAGAGTGTAAACTTTTAAAAAAGAGCATCTCACAGATTTATACTGTAGATGAAAAAACAATCAATTGTAGTAGTGGACTATATTGCTGCTGACAAATTTTGTATTTTGTGTAATTTTTATTGTGTAGGCCACAAAGGTCTTGTACCTAGGTATAATTTTTATGTTTAAAATAATAATTGTGTTTAAATATAAGATAACCCAGGGTTAGATATAAAATAATAATAATATAAAATAATACTATGTGAGCAAGATGGCATAGGAAAATAGTTTAGAGTAAGGTAAATATTAATAAAATAGTTTAAGTAAATAATAAATAAATCAAATTGTAGGGAATTAAAATATAAAAGACCAATGTACAAGCTTAAGAAAAAATAGAAAGAAAACCCTTAGATAAATTAAATTGGATTATAAACAAAATTTAAAAAGGATTATTTTTCTAAAAAGAAGAAATAAATTTATAATAATTAATAATAGTCTATATACAAAAAAGTATATAGATTCACCAATAAAAAACAATAAAAAATTCTTGGTTACTACGAGTAACCAACTAACAAGATTGAAGAGGATTGTTAAAACGATTGGGAAGTGAACGTTTTTGAAAAGTGTAATGCCTATTAAAATTTGAAAAATTAATGAATACTTTTGGAATAATTAGTGCGAATTTTAATAAAATTGACGAGTGATGTCCACCTTATATTAGAACTTCTTCAATTAGAACCATTCATGCCCTTAATTTGATGAAATTTTGAAAAATAAAACTACCAGATCCAGGCCTAGACTACAGCACTTCGATATTTTGGTGAGATCGTATCCAAGTAAATTTAACTAAATTACAACTCAACTATAACTTCATAACACTAGGAAAAAGCACCATATCTTTAAACACATCAGGAAAAGAAGTGAAACAAACTTTATTATTTTTTGTTAACCAAAAAATTAACATAACGGATTCCTGTGAATTGCTAGCCGCCATTAAATAATTTCGTGGTTTTAGTGAAGAAACATAATCTGCACTCTGGCGGATAAACTCGGAACTACATACTACAAAATATAATAAGTTAATTAATGTAAAGCTTGGTATTAAATTATTCATTTCTGACCATCTCATAGTACAAAGAACTCAAATATAACCCTGGGAAATTAATAAATTATTTCTTTATTGTTTTATATTTTATAAAAGATAAAAATATTTTTTATACATTCTATGTTTAAAAAATAAGATCGAACTAATGTGTTGACAGTGAGAATCGATTATACCTTTCTGTTTTGGGAGGAAATCGAACAAAAATTTACTAAATAAATACAATGAATACTTTGTTATTTGAATAAAAATGTGTATTATTTTCAGTAAAGGGTAGTTGTTTACAGATTGTCTGGAGACAGAGAAGAGAACGGACAACCAGAAATTACATGCTATTGGTGTTAATTTAACCTACAATGTGTTTGTAAATGTCACAATCAGCTGGTCTCATGAGCGGAGAAATATAAATTAATTATTTGTATGCCAAGAGGATAATTCTTTTTGCACTCTCTCTCCTAACTACGGTCAAACAACTTTATTGAATTCACCCAAATCAAATCTAAGGGAAATATCTGCATAGTCACACACACTCGATTTCTTTTTTTTGGATCTTTAAACATAAATTATAACGAATTCTGTGACTCTCATTAAAGCGAGTTTTCGAAGAGTGATAGTGACGATAAGATCAAACGATACTATTAAGCTATACCCGCAAGACGTTACAAGATGACACTAACAACGTGGGGTAAATAAAACTTAGAGTTAATTAACAAAAAAGTACGTCTATAAGACTCCTCGATATACCCGCGAGACGTTACAAGATTGGCGAACCCAACAGTGGGGCTTTTGAACATTCTCAAATATAATCAATAAGTAACAGAAAAGAGTTTACGTTACAATATGTGTGTAATGTAATCTTGTGTATTATATTTATGAATATGTGTGTAATGTTATTTGTGTAGTGACACTAATTGTGTGTATGATGAGCACACATAAAAGATAAATATTATGCGAATAATAATTTCAAAATTTTAATTCGTAATTTTCTAAATTGTATGTAATGAAATTTTGAATAATGTTTAGAAAGTTAATATGATATAAGAAGTGTTATTATTATTTTTAAAAACACCATACACCTTTTCTCGTTATAATATATATATATATATATATTGTAACGTAATGAAGTTAAGGTCCCATACGTTACATAAAAAACTTCATCACTATCAAAATAAAACAATACACAATGTGTGCAATAATTAAAGTCAGGAAGGTAAACCTTCATATAATAAACATAATAATACCTAGTAAGGTTACTAGGTAATAAAATAATAAAAATGTCTATAAATATAAAAAATGGAGTGATCAGTGGAAGGTGTAAACAATAAACAGTGTCCAATGATGTGAATTTACTATAGACAGTTTGAACTGAGAGTAGACTGGTTAATTGATATTTAATATTTTATAATGATGTACATGTTGTTATGTTTTATCATGATATTTTGTTCTCATAGTATTTATGTTGTCTTTTGTATGTAGCAGGTGTGAAGCAATTGCTTTAAGAAAGTATCAAGTAATTGATACTATTTTCATTCATGTTAAACTTTATAAGAATAACTATTTGTGTACTTACTTTGAGTAATTAATGGAGATATCGTTAGATAATATTTGTAAACTTGGCCAGGAAGGCAATAATTGTTAATAAATTGCCAAGGGGTCATAGTAATTATGTTATAAACAGATGAAGGGTTCAATAATAAAATAAATAATAATAAATTGAAATCAGGATAAAATAAAATTAGAATAATTGGCCATAAGCCAGTGACTTATTGTACAGTAGGTCAGGTCAGAAAAGTTAAATAAAAAATTATAACACATGTAATAAAACAAATAGGCCTAAAATTAGTATTTTGTAAAAGGAAAATAATACTTTTTAAACTAAGCCGATCAAGAAGAAAATGTAGTAAAATGTATATAGTTTAAGAATGCATATTAGGTGAAAATTTTATATGATTTAATGTAATGTTAATACGGGAGTATTTTATTAAATAAGTGCAAGACTATTTTCTAATTATGGCTCTAGGATAAAAAATATTATCCAATAACAGAAGAAGAAATGGTTGTCATGGACGACTGAATGCAAGATATCTTGTTGATTTCAACACTTAATTGTTATATGTGAATGGGTTAAGTTCAGTTGATACAAATCCAGAAAAGAAACTAAAAACCTCATGAATAAAGTATAATAAATGAAAATTCAAAATTAGTAATCCATTAAAAGGACAGTGGCTACTGCGACTGCCGAAGCTATTCCTCAACAAATCTAATTCGATCTACTAATAAATTTAACGAATTTCTAAAAAACAAATTAATCAACCCATTAATGGCAAATGAATAAAATGAAGAGTAATCAGAAATAAATGAAGACAACCCATAGACTGGAGATGCTAAATTAATTAAATATATTAAAAACACAAAGAAATTTAGAATAACGTCCAAAACCTCACTTTACAAAACCGAACGAAGTCTTAATACTACACAAATTCCATTGGGACCTGTAACCACCAGAACCGTGAAGATTCACGAAGATCAGAACTGAAACTTCTACCTACATCCCGGGACATCAATACCAAATTTTTATTGAGAAGACCGAGGCTGATATTTTCCAGACAATTGAATCAACATACTGTTCTCATCTCTACGTAGCGAAACACGGCCACATTAAGTACCTTGTCAAAGTACGGTAAAAAACCTGCTTATGTTTGAACTTTATATAATAAGATTTTATAACTAAATTGTAATACCTAGTAACCTTAAATTGCATTACCTGACCTTACTAATAGTCACAAGAATTCCATGTACCCTGAGATAAAAAACAAATTAAAAAATGTAATAAAATTTCAAAACATCTAGATATTAATTCAAGGACGAATCGATTCAATCCTGTGTAATCGATGTGTTGTATCTGTGGCAGGAGAATATATATAAAATGAAGAATCCTTCTTGAATCTGATGATTTCTTGTTATTGGTAGAGTAATTAGTGCATTTTGAATAAGTTGTAATTTACAGAGAAAGGAACGTGAGAAATACAGCAAGCGGAACAACTTAACCTAGAATAACAGGCCGATTGTAAACAACAGTGCTCGTATGCGGACAGCTGGTGAATACGGGAGAATAGCAAACTAATTCGCTTTATTCGCTCTCTCGATAGCGTATGCAGGCTAGGCTTGGAGAAATATATTGAATTACCCAATATATTAACTGTAGTAGAGCGTTATTCTTTTGTAAAGCCCTTAAATACTACCTAATACAGAGATATTATCAATAATTGAATAATATAACCCATATAAAAAATATTTTTTTTTATAAATAGATTAACGTTGATACACGATTTAGATTACTAATTGGCGAACCCAACAGTGGGGCTTTTGAACATTATGTAATTCAATAAATACAAATAGATTGAATATATTACAAATTGACGCCGACAACGTAGGGGCTTTTAAACATTCTCAGATATAATTAATAACGTAACCATATTGCATTTGTTACAAATAGATGCTCATAACGTTGGGGCTGAAATAACGATAAACCCGCAACCATAATACACATTAAGTTACAAATTGGCGCTCAACTAGTGGGCTTTAGTTAAGTAAAAAATCGACTATATCGCTATTACTTAACTTGAGCAGGCGACTATTAGAGGCACAGGAATGGATACGAGAGGTGTTTCTAAAAGGATAGCGAAGGACCAAGAAACGGAAGAAGATAGACGGGAAGAAGAAGCAGAGATAATTACAGACACCGAAATGGAACAACAGGCGGGCGATAAAGAAGAAGCTGGAGGAGGAGTAAATTGGGAAAAATTAATGGAATTAATGAGTAGTATGAAGGAGGATAATAAACAAATGGAGGAACAAAATAGACAAATAAATGAGAAATTAGACAGTATTAAAGAAGATTCCAAGAAACAGAAGGAAGAATTAATTAAAAAATTTGCCGAAAACTTAGGAAAGCTAGAAAATAAAATGGACAGTATAAACGAAAATTCAAAGAAACAAAACGAAGTTTTGAGTGAGAACTTAATAGAACTAATGAACGAGAAGTTTGACAAGAATAAAGAGGAAACTAATGAGAATAAAAAAGACAAAAGTGTACTGTTATCTGAAAAGAAACCTAACAGAAATAATGAAATGAAAACAAAGAAAATGAGACAAAAACGTCAAAGGAAATTAATAAATACATGGGAAGGATTGGAGATGATTAAAGGGGGATTAGTTAGATGCATAATATACCAATTACGGAACCAAGAGAAGTAAGTCAATTTAGAAACTCTAAACGAAGCACAATTGAATTCCCAGAGAGATTAGACGGACCGAAAAAGCCAAAACTAACCGAGGAGCATGGAGGACTTATGGAGATTATGTATGAACCATTCGAATGATTAAGAAACAATACGGAAGAATCAGTTCGAAAAACGATGGTAGACTGTAGCATCAATGAAAATTTTATACCAACAAAATGGAAGAACCAGATGATAATGAGATACATCACAAGGACGGAAACAATTCTACACACTAGAGAGATCCGAACAACCAGTATAGAGGAAATAATGGACCACGGATAAACCAAGTGCCAACCAACTATTAGAGAAAAGGGACGGATTTTATGGATAATGAATAAAGTATAAAATATCAAAATTCAAAATATAATAAGAACAACTTATTGAAGGTAAATGAGAAAAATAATTTAGCAAGAAAAAAATAACACTGATTAAACCTAATAAAAATCATCAAAACCAAAAAACAAAATGAGTGTATCTGATGTAATATAATAGTGAAAAATGTAATTTAGAATGTAAAAGGAATAATAATGATTGTGTCAGAAGAATATAATTACATGATGTAATGTATAACGCTAACCAAAATCTCATAACAGGCTGTATTAATAATAAAGGAATATGAACCAAGGAAAATAAGAGAATGAAGAAGCCAAAATGGAACCGTCAAAAGGATCACAAGAAAAGAAGAAAGAAAAAAAACCAATATTTAAGAATTATCTGTAAGAAAGCCAATTAATAAATATCAATAAAATAGCCAAGTATTGGAGATGAGAAGTGTATAATAGAAGGAAGAATTAATATGAAGAAATAATATGATCTGAGTTAAAGTACAGTGAATAATCCCTAGAGTATTATTATTATTAATTATTTTATTGAAGGTCACATGATGACTACCTTACGAGGTTTATTAATGAAGATTGACTGTAGAATATTCCAGCAATCATTTAACTGGGCAGAGATGATGTTCCTCTGATCTCAGAAAGTATGTAATGGACGACGGTATTTGGTAAGTCGATAGTGCACCACCGATTCGATTCCAGTTATAATGTTAGGGAGGTTTAGGAAAATTAAATATTAGAGGGAAAACTCACAAATAAATATAGATAAATAAATAAAACCAGATCCAAAATGTATAATTAATAAAGAATGTCACAAGAATGATTATAGAAGTAAGATTTAAACTTGGGAAATAATTGATTTTAAGAAGGAAAGAAGATATAATAGTAATACAACGGATAATTTCATATATAAATAAAGGAGTGGGAATTCTGAAATAAAGAATACAGGAAATCATATCCTATACCTCAATCCCTAAAACCAGCAGTGAAAAGGGAAATACAGAGTATGATGGAACTTAGAAGAAAAAACAGAATACAACCAGAAGAAATATAATCAAATACACAGTCGGTGAAAAAATTTTAATAAGAAACGGGCAACAACCTAGCAGTTCTGAAGGGATAGCTAAAAAATTATTGTTATTATATGTTGGACCTTTTTTAATAAGCCAGGATAACCAAAATAACACATATGTGGTGACTGACCCAATAAGTAACAAAGTAAGGGGTACTTATAACCAAGCTGAAATAAAAAAATACTACAATTAAGAAGAAAACATTCCTAGACACGAACTATAAGTTTATTTCAACTAAACGATATTCAGCTAAAATAAACTTCTTTTGGAGGGGGAGTATTATGTAACGTAACGAAGTTAAGGTCCCATACGTTACATAAAAAACTTCATCACTATCAAAATAAAACAATACCCAATGTGTGCAATAATTGAGGTCAGGAAGGTAAACCTTCATATAATAAACATATTAATAATACCTAGTAAGGTTACTAGGTAATAAAATAATAAAAATGTCTATAAATATAAAAAATGGAGTGATCAGTGGATGGTGTAAACAATAAACAGTGTCCAATGATGTGAATTTACTATAGACAGTTTCAACTGAGAGTAGACTGGTTAATTGATATTTAATATATTTTATAATGATGTACATGTTGTTATGTTTTGAAACCCCTCTTTCAATTTTCCTTTTTTTTTTTAAATCTTTTTTTTTGAAAGAGAGGCCACTAGTTATTTAGAACTAGGCAAGAGCCTAGAGAAGCCAAAAAGGCGCTGGGTCCAGTATGAAGGGACTTGCAAATGAAACTGCTTTGAGACAACAATAACAAGATTTATTAGAGCCTTTTTTTTTGTACAATCAATTCCCCAGTATATGATATATGCGCCTTCAAATAATTATTAAAGTTAATCTTACACAATCCATAGAATAGATCAAATTCATTAATAGAGTTCAATAGTATACATATGCACATATCTGCATCTTCATACAATTAAGTTAGGATTACAAGTGCTTTCACTTCATAAGAATAGCTCAAAATCGTTATTATAATTCAACACTAAACATAGGCATCGCCAAATAATTGACCTTGATATCACTGAGCAGCATACAGTTATTTCTAAATAATGTAAGAACGGCGCATAGTATCGACCCTCCCAGTAAGCCACCTAAACCATAAACATGATATATATATATATACATATATATATATTTATGTATAACAACGTATAAACAATCTAACAATCAAGTAAATGCATGACACACAACATATAATTAACATAGATACACATAAGAAAAATATATATACACATCTACATATAAATACCACACACCATGTCCACCTGGTTGACAGCATATATATATTGTCATCGTAACACCCTCAAACCACCTTAATCAGATCAAGTACCCGGCCCACCTTAAAGCTTCTCAATTAACAAACCCAAAACCAAATAATAAGTCACAAAAGACCAGAGTTGAAACACCCCAAAAAAAATCTAAGTATGTGAAAGGCCAAAGTCAAATTAGCAAAATAGTCAGAACGGCACTCGAGTACCAAGTATAAAAGGGAAATATCAATTTCGTACCCCAAATAATAATAAATGTGCCATCACGAGGTCAACATGGCTGCCCGGTTGCATAAAATGCATATTCTCATTTCTTTTATTTTCTTACCCACAAAAACAAATTTTCAAGCAAGATCAGTGGAACGTAACCACCCAAAAATAACTTAGAACTGGTATTGATTTGTTTTACATTTCTTTAACATTTATCAGTGAAGTATTATTATGAAATATCAAAAAGAAAACTTAACAATTCTTGGGCTGGCTATGGCAAAAGTTTAGTGGTTACAAAATTATTTAAACAGTTGAAATGAATTTCATAAAGCAGAATCTATGGATTTAATTTAATAAAACATACTTGAGGTGTTCATAAAGAACCCACTTGACCTCAGGCACGGTCATGCGCCCGGACTAGATCCAACAAACTATGACATTTTATGGACCTGTGGATAACGGCACCAACAGGTGTCGTCCACAGGTTAAAGCACCTCCCCCAGACCTTTAAATTAATAACCAAATCAAATACCCAATTAAATGAAGATGTATATAACCCCGAAAATTCCCCTACAAGGTACCGAGGCACCCGTGCATGCATACTTAACGCTAATATCACTTGGTGACAGTCAGTGCCGCCCATATTTACAGTAAAAAAAAAACTAACATCAATTCGGGTGATGCATGACCCTGGCTGAGTTTACAAATTCTCTGAGGCGTAAGCATTAGTAAAAGGAAAAGATAATATTTAACCCCAAATGTCCCGTTGGACTTGTGCACAACAAAGTTCTAAACTGGAGCATTTCCAAAATATCTCAATGTAAGGTGTAGCGGCCACAAACATTTTTTAAAAGGCATAAATGTCACCTGGTATTACAGCACAAGGCTTGTCGTGTGTGTCCGTCCATTCGTCCTGACAGCTAAACGGAAAGTGACTGGATTTACTTCATGGATGGCAGGTGATCGGCCATCTGCTGGAGCGAGACAGATTGACGACTTAATTCAGGAACCCTGCACAATTATATGGGTAATTACTCACAGGTTCAATAAATCACAATACCCCATTCACCCAGCTGAACTCACACTTCACGACATGCCCAGTTTAAAATCTCCATAAAATTTACTTATGCATTGAAACCCTACTGAATTAAATAAATTATTTTAGGTATAATATATTAACATTGAATCAAATAAATAGTTATTCATAACTTTTCGTCAACCACTTAATCACTTACTCTACCTTCGACATGAGCTAGCAAACTTTAACAGGTTCGTGAGGTACGTTCATTTCACCAAAATCACAAAGTAATTAACTTACGCCCCATTCTACTATAATGAATTAAATAAACAGGCACAAAAACTGTAAAATACTATCTGTTAGCCAGCGTTAACATTTGAAACATGAATAAACAGAAATTAGCCTGATGCACACCACGTGCTGACTATGCAAATATATCGCCCGGCATCAGCGTTGATATTAAGTAAAATACAATTTAGTTTTATTAAACAGTAAGTAATATACCTTAGACACACTTACTGGAGAGTCGCGTAGTCGTTTATCTAAGCATAGTTATATATAGTAGATAAAATTCCAAGTCGAAGCTGCCAGGCGAATACAGACGACCTACTACGTTGAACGCTGATTGTGGACTGGTTATTACAACTACTGAAAAAATTTTACGAAGCTATAGACCCAGAGCGCGCGCGGATCGGCACGGCGGAAGCATAACAAGACGGGCGCCGGTAATACTTAATTAATTAATTCGACGCTGCCCGTTCTCGTTAACATAAAAAAAACAGCCGAGTTTTTCCAAAACACGGCACACCCCCACCCCAAAAGGGCAACTTGGTTGCCTCACACTTGAACTCAGGGAGGGTACCCTGCAGTGTACCCCCTTCCAAAACGATGCTAGTGGACTTGGTGATCATGGCGGCCCAGCAGCACTTGCTCTCAGGAGAACAGAGGCTCAGAAGGAAAACGAAAGAGATGAAAGAAGACGTGTAATGTGTAAGTGTGCGGGTGCTGCGCGCTGACCTGATCAGGGCCAGCCCACAGCCAGAAGGGACAGAGAAGAAAAGACGAAAGAAAAGTTCGGGAGCTCCCTGAGTTCTGACCTCCTGAGGCTTGTCCACTCAAGCCCGAACACTTTGCCACCTTAACAGGGCCACTTGCCCTATATTCTTACGGGAGGGATTCCCCAATATGAAACACATTTTCAACAATACTGTCCCTGCACGGGAAAAGGGAAAATGATGGTCTCCATGCTGCAATGCTCCCAACTCTCGACCGGACGCAAAGCAATGCTACTTGTCAATATGATAATTACCTGGTATACAAATAAGTTTTACATGTGTGCTCCAAGGGCATGCCGGGAGCACCAGGGCGGGAGAAGTCCACAACCGACCCCTCCCACCCTGTGGCTCCCACTCCTCTCTCTAACTCCTTTTTTTTTTTTTATGTTCCCTTTTCTAATTTTTTTTTAATTATTTTTTTTTATTTATTATGTTTTTTAAGGGGAAGGTTGGGAAATCGGGAAGACGGAAAGGGCAAGGATGATTGAAAGGTCATGGGCTGGGACTAAAGGTAGGACATGGCTCCCTCCGGAAATAAGGACGCATGGAGAAAGCCAAGGCTCGCGCAGGCAGGGGCGCATCCCTGAAGTAGACGAACACCACTGGGACTGTGGGGAACATCTACCCGCTACCCTAGCATTCTCGACAACACCCCCGGAGCACACCCTTTCAAAATGACAAAATCCCTACTCACACAGAGACCACCTATCGTCCCCCCCCCCTTGTCAGCCCGTTTACCCTTTTCTACATAGTTTCAATTTCGAGATGTGCATGGTAATCTCCTTCAAATTACCACCCGGCTCTTCGAACCGAGCCGTCACCGGTGACGCGAACCCCAGCATACGATATGGCCCCGACCAGCGATAACACAATTTAGCGGCTCTTTTATCGGCAGCTGAGCTGATCGGGTGGCTCTGGCAGTAGACCAAATCTCCTACTTTAAAGGGATTCGGAATTCGCCCCTGATTGTACCGACTACGGACGCGCTCGTGCGCTCTCAGCAAATTCCTCCGAGCCTCCTTCCACCTCTCTGCAGTTCCGTTATCTGGCTCCCGTGGCAGAAGATCATCAATGTTCCACAAGTTAGTCAACGGGAGTGCGGGCGAGAATCCAAACATGATCTCAAAGGGGACGGCCTTATGACTGTCATGCAGGGCCGTGTTAAAGGCTAGCTGTAACCACTTCAGATTCTGGTCCCAGGTTGTCTGTTGCTCCGCATGATAAGCAATGAGTGCGGACCTGAGATTCCTATTGAATCTCTCCGCATGGGACGGCTGTGGGTAATACGGAGAAGTGGTTACATGTCTGATTCCGCTGGTGAAACACATCCGCCGGAACTCACCCGAAACGAACTGGGGACCATTGTCGGAGACAATGATGGTCGGAAGACCGAAATGCTGAAAAATGTGGTTCTGAAGCGCGCTTATGGTCAAACGAGCTGTTGCCTGCCGTAAGGGCAGTAGCCAGGCAAACTTCGAAAAAGCATCCACGCAAACAAGCAGGTAAGAATTACCTGACTTGCTACACGGGAGAGGTCCCACGTAGTCTATGAATAACTTCTCCATCGGTCTGCTCGCCACGTCCGATGACAGCAACCCTAACTTAGTGTTCTGGGCAGGCTTGCTCAAGCCACATAGATGACAGCTCTTAACCCTCGTTGCGATGTCCCTATCCATGCCCTTCCAGATGAAATGTCTCCTGATACTGGAAATGGTCTTCGAAATTCCCTTGTGGCCTCCTACTGGGGAATTATGATAATAACTGAAGACCATGGGCACTAACTTGCTAGGCAACACGATCTTAGGGGCACGTCCCTTTCTTTCACTACAACACAGGACGCCCTTAGACAAGAAGTAAGGGGCCTGTATTACCCTCCTTTATATTCTGGATGATAGGACCCAGCTCTTCATCGTTCAACTGATGGGGTAACACATCAGTGAAGGCTAACGGAAAGTCTAGTAGAACAGAACAGGATTGCTCAGATTGGACTTCACTGGGCTGGTAAAACATGCGTGATAAAGCATCTGCAACCACATTTTGAGTTCCCCTAATGTGTTGCACCTTGAACTTGAAGGATGAGATCTTGACCACCCATCTACCAATTTTACCCAGTTGCCGGGGATGAGCAAGAAGCCAAGAGAGAGCCTGATTGTCGGTCTCGAGCAGGAACTAAGCGTGTTCCAGAAAACGCCTGAACTTATCTAGAGCGTACACAACAGCTAAACACTCTAGCTCATACGCTGAAGACTTTTGTTCTTGCTGGGTCAATGTTCGAAAAATAAAAGCCACAGGCTGCCTAGCACCATTAACGACTTGGGACAGAACCGCCCCGAGCGCAATCGAACTCGCATCCGTCTGGAGTATGAACGGCTTCGAGAAGTCTGGCATTCTCAGTACTGGGGGGGAAATGATGGCTTCCTTCAGGGTCTCGAAAGCCTTCTGTTGTTTTTCCCCCCATACAAATTTGGCGCCCTTTTTCCGGAGTTCATTCAGAGGTGCCGCAATCCCCGCCGCGTTTGGAATGAAACGCCGATAGAAATTGACCATCCCCACAAATCTCGCGATGCCTTTGGCATCATTTGGTGGGGGAAAGTCCCCGATTCCCTGTGTTCGCTCAGGATCCACAGTGACACCTCTATGGGAAATCAGGTGGCCCAGGAAAGAAATTTGTGTCTGGGCAAACTTCACCTTTTCGGGATTTACAGTGAGGCCAGCACCCCTCAACCTGCACATCACCTCTTCGAGATGACCCAAATGCTCCTCGTACCCCTTGCTGTACACCAGCAAGTCGTCAAGATAATTGAAGACATACTTGAACTTGACATCGTGAAAAACGGTGTCAAGTAAACGGGTGAGAGTTTGGGCCCCTACCGCTAGACCCATGGGAAGCCTAGTGTACTGATAGAGGTTCCACGGAACACAGAATGCCGTGTAGGGCCTACTTTCTTTCGTCAATGGAATCTGGTGATATGCAGAGTTGAGGTCAATGATGGTAAAATACCTCGCCTCACGGAACCAATCAAACGCGGAATGAAGGTCAGGAAGTGGGACCGAATCTACCTCAATGTTGGCGTTGAGCTTGCGGTAGTCGATGACCATCCTATGCTTACCTTCAGGCTTGGGCACCAGGAACGCTGGACTGGCATAACTGGACTGAGAATGTTCAATCACCCCTTGATCTAATAACTCTTGAACCTTCTCCCTCAAGATGTTCATCTTTGGAGGGGCAAATTTATAAGGGTGGGAGCGCACCACCTTGGAGTCCGTTAGGCGGATCTTATATTCCAAGAGATGTGTGAGCCCAAGGGTCGGAGTTAACACAGTGGGGAAACGCTCACACAACTGATCTAATGCGGACCGCTGGGACTGGGAGAGGTGGTCTCTAGATGTGTCGGGGCACTTAACCTCTTGGATATCTTGCCTGGTCCCCTGATATCCAAGGAAAGGGATTACAACTCCCCGATTAAATTTAAAATAACATTGGTGCTCTTGGATGTCAATAATGAGACCACTTTTGCAGATGAAATCGGCACCAACAATGCACTCAACTCCCAGAGCAGGAGAAACCAGAAAGCTCCACACCCAAGAAAATCCCTCAATCTTAAATTTAAATGAAACTACCCGGGAAATGGGCAGAATTTCCTGGGATGCCGTCCAGCACACCACGGAAGACTGTTCTGACCTTTTAATTAAACCCTGTCGTTCAAGGTCCTCGCACACTTTGGATGAAATGATAGATCTTGCTGATCCGGAGTCAACTAATGCTCTGAGTTGACTCCTTTTCAACTCCAACAGCAAGAAGGGGCATACGGAAGTGGGCCTAGAGATGGTTTGGAGGACCTTGATGCCCAAAGAACTGGGACCTACAAATGGCCTGGAGGCGCGTACCTTAGAAGACCTGCGACAGGTAGGAGAAGACCTCCGACATATCTTCCCCTCATTGACCCTTTTCTGAATGACCTTGGGCGCCTTGGGGAGGGACGTTGGACTCGACCCAACCCCGTTACAAAATCGTCTAATGTGGCCCAATCTACCACACCCAAAACAAGTCACATTAGGTGAACGACGGCGCCTCTCGTTACAAGAGTTTATAATCTCAATCTCAGCACCGTGTGATGATGGAACAATTCGCCCTCCATGCGTCTCATGTCTTACCTTATCCCTTGCTACTTGCTCACGGGACTCGTCAATCTCCTGGACCGTTCTGGAAACCACACACAGCCGTTCAAGGTCCGCAAAACAACGTGGACGGTCCGCGAACACCAAACGGGATCTCTCTTGGGGCGTCACCCCTTCTAAAATAATTCGAACGATATGCTTCTCGGGCAACCCCAACCTTAAAATCCGGGCAATTTTACGAATATCCTGCACAAAGTCCCCCAACGCCTCCCCGTTGGCCTGTGCACGATAGAACCGATTACATTTCAAATGCTCAAGTTGCCGACGGGGTATGAAAGAGTCCAACACCTCCCCATGGAGAGAGTCGATACTGCCACCACGACGCAGCGTGTCGGTGACCAGCTCAGCCAATGAACCCCGGCAATACGGATATATAACGGACAAGAGGACATCATCGGACAGCCCCGGAAAATCCGCCAACTGCAGGACGATGTCCAGGAAAACCAACAATTTGCCCTCATCTTCTCCAGCCACCACCGGAAGTCTCTGGAGGATGCCGGAAATAGGGTTGGGTAGTCTCTGGTAACCTACCCCCGCCAGACTCGCACAATACACCAAACATAAATTCCCACGAAACACCTAACACAAAAACATGACTTACAAAAGGAAAAACTTGAGTACTCTCTCTTCCATCAAGTGGACCCCCGGGTTCCCTAGCGCTGCGAAAACCTGACCCGCTCCAGAACTAACTCTCCGTCAGTCGCCAGACTCAAAGGAAGAAACGACATCAGACACTAACACCAACATACAATCCACACCACCGAACACCTACCACATCATATAACATTTCAACCAAGACATTAGCACAAATTTCAGTTGGACGGTACCGACTTCCAGTCGGGCCATACCGCATCCAGCTAACCGCACGCACTATTACTTCCATACAATAAATAAGGGAGCCCATCCCCACGCGATCTCCGGTAAGGTCCAGTCTCAAAAACAACAAAACCCAACTACAACACATGCCACGTGGCAGCAACAGGTTTACAATTCAAATCACATAGCAATAATTCATACATAACACATATATACATACATACGATATAAACCCTGCCATTGCATCTAACTATTTTCATTTTCAAATATTTCTGAAGTTGATGTTTTTTCCAAACTATTTCCGAGTTTGCAAGCCCCATCACACCAAAAGAGCAAGGGTTCAACCCTAGAATGAACCACGCTCTGCTACCATTTGAAACCCCTCTTTCAATTTTTTTTTTTTTTTTTAATTTATATAAAAAAAAACTTTTTTTTTTGAAAGAGAGGCCACTAGTTATTTAGAACTAGGCAAGAGCCTAGAGAAGCCAAAAATGCGCTGGGTCCAGTACGAAGGAACTTGCAAATGAAACTGCTTTGAGACAACAATAACAAGATTTATTAGAGCCTTTTTTTTGTACAAATGTATTTTTTATACATATGCACATATCTGCATCTTCATACAATTAAGTTAGGATTACAAGTGCTTTCACTTCATAAGAATAGCTCAAAATCGTTATTATAATTCAACACTAAACATAGGCATCGCCAAATAATTGACCTTGATATCACTGAGCAGCATACAGTTATTTCTAAATAATGTAAGAACGGCGCATAGTATCGACCCTCCCAGTAAGCCACCTAAACCATAAACATGATATATATATATATATATGTATAACAACGTATAAACAATCTAACAATCAAGTAAATGCATGACACACAACATATAATTAACATAGATACACATAAGAAAAATATATATACACATCTACATATAAATACCACACACCATGTCCACCTGGTTGACAGCATATATATATTGTCATCGTAACACCCTCAAACCACCTTAATCAGATCAAGTACCCGGCCCACCTTAAAGCTTCTCAATTAACTAACCCAAAACCAAATAATAAGTCACAAAAGACCAGAGTTGAAACACCCCAAAAAAAATCTAAGTATGTGAAAGGCCAAAATCAAATTGGCAAAATAGTCAGAACGGCACTCGAGTACCAAGTATAAAAGGGAAATATCAATTTCGTACCCCAAATAATAATAAATGTGCCATCACGAGGTCAACATGGCTGCCCGGTTGCATAAAATCATATTCTCATTTCTTTTATTTTCTTACCCACAAAAACAAATTTTCAAGCAAGATCAGTGGAATGTAACCACCCAAAAATAACTTAGAACTGGTATTGATTTGTTTTACATTTCTTTAACATTTATCAGTGAAGTATTATTATGAAATATCAAAAAGAAAACTTAACAATTCTTGGGCTGGCTACGGCAAAATTTTAGTGGTTACAAAATTATTTAAACAGTTGAAATGAATTTCATAAAGCAGAATCTATGGATTTAATTTAATAAAACATACTTGAGGTGTTCATAAAGAACCCACTTGACCTCAGGCACGGTCATGCGCCCGGACTAGATCCAACAAACTATGACATTTTACGGACCTGTGGATAACGGCACCAACAGGTGTCGTCCACAGGTTAAAGCACCTCCCCCAAACCTTTAAATTAATAACCAAATCAAATACCCAATTAAATGAAGATGTATATAACCCCGAAAATTCCCCTACAAGGTACCGAGGCACCCGTGCATGCATACTTAACGCTAATATCACTTAGTGACATCAGTGCCGCCCATATTTACAGTAAAAAAAACTAACATCAATTCGGGTGATGCATGACCCTGGCTGAGTTTACAAATTCTCTGAGGCGTAAGCATTAGTAAAAGGAAAAGATAATATTTAACCCCAAATGTCCCGTTGGACTTGTGCACAACAAAGTTCTAAACTGGAGCATTTCCAAAATATCTCAATGTAAGGTGTAGCGGCCACAAACATTTTTTAAAAAGCATAAATGTCACCTGGTATTACAGCACAAGGCTTGTCGTGTGTGTCCGTCCATTCGTCCTGACAGCTAAACGGAAAGTGACTGGATTTACTTCATGGATGGCAGGTGATCGGCCATCCGCTGGAGCGAGACAGATTGACGACTTAATTCGGGAACCCTGCACAATTATATAGGTAATTACTCACAGGTTCAATAAATCACAATACCCCATTCACCCAGCTGAACTCACACTTCACGACATGCCCAGTTTAAAATCTCCAGAAAATTTACTTATGCATTGAAACCCTACTGAATTAAATAAATTATTTTAGATATAATATATTAACATTGAATCAAATAAATAGTTATTCATAACTTTTCGTCAACCACTTAATCACTTACTCTACCTTTGACATGAGCTAGCAAACTTTAACAGGTTCGTGAAGTACGTTCATTTCACCAAAATCACAAAATAATTAACTTACGCCCCATTCTAATATAATGAATTAAATAAACAGGCACAAAAACTGTAAAATACTATCTGTTAGCCAGCGTTAACATTTGAAATATGAATAAACAGAAATTAGCCTGATGCACGCCACGTGCTGACTCTATGCAAATATATCGCCCGGCATCAGCGTTGATATTAAGTAAAATACAACTTAGTTTTATTAAACAGTAAGTAATATACCTTAGACACACTTACCGGAGAGTCGCGTAGTCGTTTATCTAAGCATAGTTATATATAGTAGATAAAATTCCAAGTCGAAGCTGCCAGGCGAATACAGACGACCTACTACGTTGAACGCTGATAGTGGACTGGTTATTACAACTCCTGAAAAAATTTTACGAAGCTATAGACCAAGAGCGCGCGCGGATCGGCACGGCGGAAGCATAACAAGACGGGCGCCGGTAATACTTAATTAATTAATTCGACGCTGCCCGTTCTCGTTAACATAAAAAAAACAGCCGAGTTTTTCCAAAACACGGCACAGTTTTATCATGATATTTTGTTCTCATAGTATTTATGTTGTCTTTTGTATGTAGCAGCTGTGAAGCAATTGCTTTAAGAAAGTATCAGGTAATTGATACTAATTTCATTTATGTTAAACTTTAGAAGAATAACTATTTGTGTACTTACTTTGAGTAATTAATGGAGATATCGTTAGATAATATTTGTAACCTTGGCCAGGAAGGCAATAATTGTTAATAAATTGCAAGGGGTCATAGTAATTATGTTATAAACAGATGAAGGGTTCAGTAATAAAATAAATAATAATAAATTGAAATCAGGATAAAATAAAATTAGAATAATTGGCCATAAGCTAGTGACTCATTGTACAGTAGGTCAGGTCAGAAAAGTTAAATAAAAAATTATAGCACATGTAATAAAACAAATAGGCCTAAAATTAGTATTTTGTAAAAGGAAAATAATACTTTTTAAACTAAGTCGATCAAGAAGAAAATGTAGTAAAATGTATATAGTTTAAGAATGCATATTAGGTGAAAATTTTATATGATTTAATGTAATGTTAATACGGGAGTATTTTATTAAATAAGTGCAAGAATATTTTCTAATTACGGCTGTAGGATTAAAAATATTATCCAATAACAGAAGAAGAAATGGTTGTCATGGACGACTGAATGCAAGATATCTTGTTGATTTCAACACTTAATTGTTATATGTGAATGGGTTATGTTCAGTTGATACAAATCCAGAAAAGAAACTAAAAACCTCATGAATAAAGTATAATAAATGAAAATTCAAAATTAGTAATCCATTAAAAGGACAGTGGCTACTGCGACTCCCGAAGCTATTCTTCAACAAATCTAATTCGATCTACTAATAAATTTAACGAATTTCTAAAAAACAAATTAATCAACCCATTAATGGCAAATGAATAATAATGAAGAGTAATCAGAAATAAATGAAGACAACCCATAGACTGGAGATGCCAAATTAATTAAATATATTAAAAACACAAAGAAATTTAGAATAACGTCCAAAACCTCACTCTACAAAACCGAACGAAGTCTTAATACTACACAAATTCCATTGGGACCTGTAACCACCAGAACCATGAAGATTCACGAAGATCAGAACTGAAACTTCTACCTACATCCCGGGACATCAATACCAAATTTTTATTGAGAATACCGAGGCTGATATTTTCCAGACAATTGAGTCAACATACTGTTCTCGTCTCTGCGTAGCGAAACACGGCCACATTAAGTACCTTGTCAAAGTACGGTAAAAAACCTGCTTATGTTTGAACTTTATATAATAAGATTTTATAACTAAATTGTAATACCTAGTAACCTTAAATTGCGTTACCTGACCTTACTAATAGTCACAAGAATTCCATGTACCCTGAGATAAAAAACAAATTAAAAAATTTAATAAAATTTCAAAACATCTAGATATTAATTCAAGGACGAATCGATTCAATCCTGTGTAATCGATGTGTTGTATCTGTGGCAGAAGAATATATATAAAATAAAGAATCCTTCTTGAATCTGACGATTTCTTGTTATTGGTAGAGTAATTAGTGCATTTTGAATAAGTTGTAATTTACAGAGAAAGGAACGTGAGAAATACAGCAAGCGGAACAACTTAACCTAGAATAACAGGCCGATTGTAAACAACAGCGCTCGTATGCGGACAGCTGGTGAATACGGGAGAATAGCAAACTAATTCGCTTTATTCGCTCTCCTCTCTTCACTCTCTCGATAGCGTATGCAGGCTAGGCTTGGAGAAATATATTGAATTACCCAAAATATTAACTGTAGTAGAGCGTTATTCTTTTGTAAAGCCCTTAAATACTACCTGATACAGAGATATTATCAATAATTGAATAATATAACCCATATAAAAAATATTTTTCTTTATAAATAGATTAACGTTGATACACGATTTAGATTACAAATTGGCGAACCCAACAGTGGGGCTTTTGAACATTATCTAATTCAATAAATACAAATAGATTGAATATATTACAAATTGACGCCTACAACGTAGGGGCTTTTAAACATTCTCAGATATAATTAATAACGTAACCATATTGAATTTATTACAAATAGACGCTCATAACGTTGGGGCTGAAATAACGATAAACCCGCAACCGTAATACACGTTTAGTTACAATATATATATATATATATATATATATATATATATTGTAACATAACAAAATGTTACCTAACCTAAACATATACTATCAGGTTTAATAAATGCATAATGATAATATAAATAGATAAAGTAATGATAAGAATAACCAAGAAGAGAGGAATCATAGAGGAAGAAAGAAGCAGAAGTGCCACAAGAAACAGTAAACCCAAATACTGTTTGACACTACAACCAGACAATAACTGACACAAACTGATGGACAAATTTAAATTCACTTTAAGCTGTCAAGCGAGTCAGTGAATAATGTAAACAGAATATGATATGTTACTAAAAAATGACTAAATAAGAATCAGAATAATGTGAAATCAGAATCAGCATTTGGCTGATAATAAATTAAATATGACTAGTAATTATTGAGGCCAAGAACTAAAATTAGCAATGGTCACAAAATGAAAACGAAGCTATATTTCAATCTCAACTATACTTATGACAAATAAACACGTGTGTAAGAGGGAATCTTATAACAATAAGCTACCTCAGCAAAATTATCGAATTGTGAACTAATAAAAGCTTTGAAGGCAGAATTCCGGTATGAACGGTATGCCTTAACAAGGCCTAGACCAAACGATCATCAATGAGATGATTATTAGGAAGTAATAGAAATGTAGGTCACCTACACAAAACAATTGTTATGCTCAAACATAGCAATAAGTATTATTAAAACGATATGATTTATAATTCAATTGTTAGTTAGTAGAATAGAGCAAATTAAGGTGAAACGAAATATCATAGTATGTAAGAACAGTTCATTACAATGTCTAAGGTTAAGGTTTATTCGTAATGTACAGTAATTAAACATCAGTACAGGATTAATAGTGTTCTCACATAAACGTTCGAGTGATGAAACGCGATGTAGACACAAACAATATTAGTCAAAGTGTATAATTGCCGATTTTGGTAAACAGACAACGGTGCGAAATAGTGTACCTGAACATTGTTTATGTAGCAATGTCAGTAAAAGTGAAACTAACTCGGTATCAAACTATGTCAAATTAAAGAGGACAAAATATTCTTTAATTTGATGGCGATACAGCCCCAATCGCAACTGTATTAAGTGCGTGAAAGGCGTTAGCATCATTTACAAAATATGTTTAAGAAATTTGGTCGCTAATACCAATAACATCGGTAGCTGTCAATCACTTTAGCGTTTGGCGGTTATAAAAACCGTTTTGACGGTTGGAAAAACCATACGTCACATTCATCACACCTGTCTAAGCCAATGACAAAATTCCTTAGTAATTAACAATATTGCCTAGAGCCGATCAAGATATCGACTATAAAAAGAACCGGAACGAATTTTCAGCAGACACTTCCTAACTGCATTCGGTGTGACAGGTACGCCGATCTCATATCAACATTTTTAATAACTGATAGCGTCATCACCAGAACACATAAAAGGAAACAGTTCGACAACAACCTACAACTACTTCAAATTATTCAACAAGGAAACATTGTGATTATGTGCAGTATTATTTCATTTTTTGTGCGGAAAAAATAATGAACAGCAGAAAGAATTAAATAGTATTATTTATGATCCTGTAAGTTAGAAGCGGATCGAAATTCTCTGTTCAAGTGCGTGTGCAGTGAATAACGGTAATCATTATAATCCGATTATCGAGGTGTTAAATGAGTTTTAATCAAATGATTAAAACCAAAAGGTAACAGTGTAACCATTTATTCATTCTTTGCTACGAGCGCCATAACCTGTACGTTTTAATACACTGATCTGTACTGACGCAAAAACACTGAAACATTTTTTATGTTACACCATGTCTAAATTTATTTTATAAATTTGTCAATATTAGTTAAGCTGAATGTTAGTTATAAGTGTTCTCCAATATATAATCTTTGTAAATCATTAATCAAGCGTGATGAACGCACAACCTATCAAATAGGTTATTTTTATTTGTTTACTTTATAATAGTAACGTCCAAAACAGTACTAGTCAATATCATATCAGAAAACCATTAGCTGTTGTGTAGGCATAAATTTCTTTTTTGTGTCTCTAAGAACTTACACCTGAGATTTTAATAATAGTAATGTTTAAAGTAAAAAGAAATATCTGGACTTAACCAGATTTACTGTCTATGTTCTGAGCAAGCCCTACAGGGTATATAATAACTTATTTACAATTGTACATCATTGTATGTTTTTTAATTATATTTGTTTGAATTTTCTATCAAGGGTATGAATAAAATCCCATTGTTAACAGCATAACTCGACTTAATTCATTTCTAACACATAGTTAAATATTTTATTCAGAAAACTCAAACAACCTTCAGTTGTGATTAAGTACTTGGAATAGCATTGCCATAAAGGTAATAAACCATTACTTTAATTTCTTTAAATCATTAATTGATTCAATTCATGGGTTTTACACGGGATTTTCCCAAAATAAATCCGTGTGGCGCCCACTATCAAACAAGGCAACTTAACCTTGTAGCTAAAGTGAGTTGGTTTTTGTAAACCGTGTTGACAGCTTATTGAACTTCTAGAAAACACGACCAGGTACGTGAAAGTATATTATATTTATTCTATTGTCCAGACATTACTAGACGTAACGTACTTAGACTATTATCGACCTGGAGGAGAAGTTTCACAGCTAGTATCAACAAGACGATCATCATCATCGAGCGACCAACTATTATACTTTACTTTTAAACTTAAGCAAAGCTAGTATTTAAATAATATTAACAACACTATTTTATTTGTTTTATCTAAGGGAATTCTTTTCAGACAATTATAATTCTACAATTGTAAACACACTTTTAGTAACCTCGAATGTTACATTTTAACTCGCTTTACAGAATTAGTAACCTTCAATTTCCAACCACTACAAACTTTGATATATTTCCAAATAATATTTTACACATAATTAAATTTTATTTATAAAAAGTAGTCCATAACAGGTTCATTATATTACAAATTGACACATCCAACGTGTGGCAGAATTGTACACAACACCACGTTAATTCATTATATTACAAATTGCCTAGCCCAACAGTGTGGCTTTAAGGAGAGGAATTTACATTATATATATATATATATATATATATATATATATATATATATATATTGTGACAACAGCGAGGGGAGCGTATGGTCTCCGGTACCAGCGGCACAGTGCGTTAACACCTGACGAACACATAGCGAGCTAATCAGGGATCAGCAGCCGAGACGTGACACCTGACGTGCTCGGAGCGAGTCAATCAGCGATCCCGGTCAGGGCACAAAATGAGCGCCGCTAGAATTTTTCGTGCATCAACTACAACTACTGCGACGGCAATAAAGGAGAAGAAGCCGCTGGACCAGGTACTCGCCACTTCGCCAGCAAGACCACCAAGCTGCAGCGATGGAAATTCACCAGCTTCCTTGCCTGCAAGATGAAGCTTCAACGCCACGCACGACTGGGACCTGCCGCACAGTGCAGGTAAGTCGTTTAGGTAGCGCTGGCCAGCGGAATCCGGGAAGTCCGAGAGTAGGGCTAACAAATAGAGATGTGGATCCCGTCGCCACTGTGACAGTGTCATAGTTCGGCCCTTGGAGACCCGCTGGGCAAAGAGCTGAAGTAGTCAGAATTGGTCCAGCTGTTAGTGCCCCTAATGCACTGTGCGGCAGCGACAAGCCTCCCGGCCGGCAACTTGGGCCAGTCGGGAACCCTTCGACTTGTGCGGGCAGCTCTGCTCAACCCGCGCAAGATCGTGACCGGTCCTTATCAGGGTCACAAATGACCCCCAGTGCCGGACCTTCCGGATGCAGCCCTATTCCTCCACCGGAGTCTAACTCCCCCGATATGGAGACTTCGGCTTCCACCGACTGGGTGGTAGTAGGGCACGGTGGCAAGCCGAGGAATTCTCCCTCACTGGCTTCCCTGAGTTCGGCAGCATTCCAAGCCTCCTCTGAGGTTCCGCCTAGCCGCACCTTCGAAGGTCAGATCCCGCCGATTATCGTCATGAACGTCAGAGACATTATCGGCTTTAGTCGCCGACTCCGCAAGGTCATTGCGCTGGCAGAGAACGCATCGGTCAAGCTCCAAGCAAGTGAGACTGTATGCGTCACCTTCCGCAGCGCATCCGAACACTTTGGAGTGATCCAGTGGCTGGAACAAGAATCGTTCCAGTTCCACACTTACACCGTAAACCGCATCAAGCCTGCAGCTCTCGTTCTTCGGGGGCTAGACATACAGGGCGATCTGATGGTCATTCTTGACGCGGGCTAAAAGGTTGTGGCAGCCTCTCGGTTATACACAACCTATGGCTTGTGTCGACCCCTGCCTCTAATCAGACTCCAAGTGGAGAAGGGTGAACCCACCCAGGGAACTGTCCTCGAGAAGGCAGAGTTCTTGGCTGACAGTTTCGAGTGGCAGTTCGCTCCCAACCCATTCAAGAACCCGGCCTTCACTGAGCGAATCTGCCGTGAGGTAGAGCGCTTTCTATCGGCTGGTATCACAGTCCAGCCGGAGCCCATCTCGCCGGAGGAGGTCTCTGAGAAGATATGTGCCGGGGTTTGAATTTTCCCGGTGCGCCACAGCTCACTGGATTATTAAGATGTGATTGCCAAGCCAAGCCACAGCGACGCGATCTAGTAAGCCAGTCAACCGTGTCAGCTGGTTGCTGGACGCAGCTTACCAAAGATTATGATCGGCAGATCGAAACAAGTCGATTTTATGTAGCATAGTGGGACCAAAGAATTCAGGCATCCCTCTCATTTCTTTGCCAACCTTCCAATAGAGTGTTCAATGGTCTGACGGCCCAGGGTTAAGCTTTGTAGTTCTTTCAATATGACTTCGTAAGCCAGTAAAGCTTTTTCAGGTGAGACTCAACTATATTATTCTGTGTTCATTTAATGATGGGTTATGTGTTGTTATGTTTGTGTATGTGTGTGTGTGGCCTCGACATCTGTAAAGTCTATTTCATTGTAAAATTGACTTACACGTTACTTCCGGTTTGGAAACACCTGGTGACATTGTATTTAATTCTATATTTAATTAATCAAATTGTAAATTTAATCAAAAGTAATGACTATAACTGGATAAAATAAACCAGGCTAAATTAATAAGAGCAGATAGAATGTTGATAGAAATTGTGACAGTGAGTGTAGTGTGTGTGTTCCGAGGCGAGAGAGTGTAAGGGGTGGGTGTATTTTCTGACGGCCAATCTACAATGTTATAGGGTCCCCGTACCAACCGGGGGAAAGAGGAAGCGGCAGTGGTAACATCAACATCTGTCACCATCCGCAGAGCAGTGCACCAGGATGCTCCCCGAAGCCGTCAGGCCCAGAAATACTCCTGCTACAGAACACCAAAGGACATCTGCCCAGAATGAGACTCGCTGGAAATTCACCACACTCTAAGGATCACCTGCAGCACTCATGGCACACTGGTCAATATGGTACCATTTGAGCTCTTCAGCAAAAGTACAGGTGGGAGCGTTCTAATTATTAAACTTCAGTCAACAACAACTCCATTGACTGGCCCCCTGGTATTCAGGTTAAACATCTTGTTAATGGTCTTAAAGAAAATGGTACAAGAACTACAGCTGTTTTAAATAAAACTAACTGAATTTTTGTAATAACATTTAGTAATGCTCTTAAAGAAAATGGTACCAGAACTCCAGCTGTTTAAATAAAATTGTACTTAAATATTTTATGATAATTGATGTTCTCAAAGAAAATGATATTAGAATCCAACTGTTTAAAAGACTTGTAACTAAATATATTGTGGTAACTTAAATTGATGTTCTTAAAGAAAATGACACTAATAAAAAATTATTACTGGTTACAAGAGTATTTTATTGCAAGTCCTGTCACTCTGGGCTCCAGCACACTTTTCGCTTCCGCTAGGCCAAGTAGTCTAGTTATTAAATTTTGCGTAACGGCCTAAGTGGCCGTTACAAATGGTAGCAGAGCGTGGTTTCAAACCACAGACCTCTGGGTTATGGGCCCAGCAGGCATCCAGTCTACAGACTGATCGGACGCTTCTCTGGAACGCTCTTCAGCTTCTGCTTTGGACGCAATCACCACTGCTTACTGCAGTCGCCCACCTCTCCGCATAGAAGAGGATTCATCTTTCATCGTCTGGAAAGAAAACCCAGGAAGCCAGCTGCTGCCGGTGAATGAAGTAGCAGGTAGAAGAAGCAGCTGGCAGAAGACCTTTCAAGGACCACCTGACGCCGGCAAACATCTCAACGGCCAGTAAAGAAAAGGACTGTTCTGGGCTATTGGTGAGTGCCCGTATATCAGTGCTTTCTCCTAACTTGCTCACGGCTGTTAGGTAGCGCTGCCCCGGCTGATCCTTGCGGGCCCCCACCAGTGGTAATGGGACCAGTGGACACCAGTGTAGGTAAGGACTGGTATTCAACAAAGCTGGTCGTTAGCCCAGCTCCTCCTTTATCGCCATGAGCAGGGTAGCCGCGTGGGTGACACGGTTTCGGCCGGACCCAAGATCCCTGGCGTCTGGCAGGGACTGCCTTGGAGTCTCTGCTCAGTGTCGAGTCGCTCGCTTCCACCTTGCCCCAAGCAGGCGACTCGCCTGATTCGCCTCGAGCGATGGAGACGGACGAGCTTCCCAACCCGATACCTCCCCTCCCGATGGAAGAGCCAGATGAATACGTGACTGTTGGTCTGCATAGACGCTCGGATAAGAAGACTAGGAGAAACCGTCCTCCGAATCTACCTCCCGGACATCGGCCATGGACATCGGTCCTTCTCAGGGCCAACAGGCCGCGGTGCCGACTACTTCGGAGGCAGCTCCGGCTCCCTCTGCTGTTGGTCGCACGCCGCCTTATACCGGCGGATGATTGCGGTCCACGGACTGTCAAACCGACAAACGTGACCTTAAACTGCTTGGCAGCGATACGGTGAAGGTTGTCGTCTGTCGGCTCGAGGACCATCGCATGGTCGAGGCCTTCTTGCAGCCTAACAACCTGCAATATCATAACTTCTGGTCGTGTCAAGCCCTTGTCTGTAATTCTGCGTGGGCTCGACGCGCATACTGATCCCCAGGAGTTCCTTATGGAACCCCGAGACCTCGGTTACACGGTGCAGGCAATTTTCTGCCTGTTCACCAACTCCGAAAACCGAGTACCGCTCCTTATTGTCCGTCTCCACCTCGAGAAGGGCGAGACAGCAGACAAGATCTTCCACCTGACACGACTGTTTGGCTTTCGCGTCAGGGTGGAATCCAGTCGTCTCCCGTGCAAGCTACCGCAGTGCCACCGGTGCCAAAGATTCGGCCACCACACCGACGTCTGTCGCAGTGCTCCGGCCTTTGATGTTCTCTGGGACATTCCACGCAGTCCTACACTGTGGCAGACAAGAGTCAATACTGCTGCATAAATTGCGGTGAAGGCCATGCAGCCAACTACAGCAACTGCCCGGTGTATAAGGCTGAGCTCCTCAACCGAAAGCCGCAGAGGCCCCTCCCAAAGCCGAGGCAGCCAGTAGCACAGCCCCCAGCACAGAAAAAGCCTAAAGTTCAGGCTAAGCCGACTCCGAAGGCACCACCGGCACGGCGCGTGCCCTCTCCGGCTCCACCTCCAGCCCCTACCAAGGCATAGAAACGATCCGCGTCGCCTTCCGCAGCAGAGACACGCCCTGTAGCCACTAACTCGGATATGGAGCCGGAGAATCAACCCTTCACCTCCGCGGAACCACCAACTCCCGCCTCTGAACCAGAGGCAGCCTCGCTACCACTGCCACCTCAGCGTTATCCGCGAGCAGGCAAAACTAATCCAAAAACAGAGGGATAACCACACCGGATGTTCGGACCCGAGCTCCTGCCTGCCTACAGCCCAAGAAAAGTCTTGCTTCTCGGTATAAGTTCGACGAAGCGCAGCAGCGTACTTTTTCTGCCGAAACATCAAATTCGACTGCCCCTGGTCCTGTAGCTTCCACCACTATGACCCGATCTGCCCTTAAACCTGGTTGCTCTTATGCAGCCACAGTTTCCTAGCAAACCGCCCAGTCCGTCACTTCCGATGACGCACAGTTCGTCCGCGACTTTCTGTCAGGCTACGACCTCAAGAAAGTGGCATCCACCTTCAGGTCCATCCGTGATCTCCTGGAAACTGCTGACCCAACCGAGATGTTCGTGCTCTTGGTGGAAGCTTGTACTGTCATAGGTCTTCTATGAACCGAGCCCTTAAACGAGACCTCTTGCTTGTAGCCTGGAATGCTAACTCCATCGGTTCCAAGCATTCCGACCTTCTGGAATTCCTGGCTCGGTTCAAACCCGACGTACTTCTCCTCTCAGAAACCCACCTGACCCCAGCGAACCGGTTTCGATTACCGAATTACGTGGTCTATCGTGATGACCGAGTTGGCCGACAAGGAGGCGGCACGACGATTGCGGTGTGGACCTCTATAGGTCATCATCGTGTCGTTTTGCCGCAGCATACTAACCTAGAGGCCACCGCCATTGAGGTCCACGGAGCTCTTGGTGGCGTCCTCGTGGTTTCAGCATACAAGCCCCCTCGTCGGTGACCTGGACGTCATCTTCGATTCCAACCGAAGGGTAATTTTGGCCGGCGATCTGAAGTGCAAGCATCGTGTTTGGAATAGTCGCTTGACTACTCCGAACGGGAAGCGCTTGCTCAGATATGTTGAATCTTGCCGGGCAATGGTGGTTAGTCCAGCGCAACCCACGTTCTTTCCGACACTACCTAACGGGGCTCCCGATGTTCTGGATATCGAGGTTACCCAAGGAATTGTCTGTCCGGTCGAGGTATTCACGCTTACGGAGCTGACATCCGACCACAACCCCATCTTGGTCCACGTCGCTTACCCAGCACGCCTATGCACGGGACGAGAAGAGGGTAATCGATTGGGACCGCTACGGCCCGGCTCTGTGCCGTAGACTGCCGTTAGTGGGCCCACTCGATTCCGTCCGCCTCCTAGGTGAAGCAGTAGCGGGAATTGAAGAGGCAATCATCTCGGGAGTAGACGTGTCTTCACAAATGCGAGTCAGTTTCACGCCTGACTACCAACGCATCCCTGAGGAAGTCTCTCTTCTCACTCGCGAGAGGAATTACTTCCGGAAACGTTGGCAGAGGACCGATACAATGTTGGCCGATAAGGCAGCATACAGTCGGGTCACTGGACGACTGCGTGGCAGTCTGAAAGCGTTCCGACGTAGCTGTTGGGAACTCGCTGGGGCCCGAACGGGGGATGCGTATCCGCAAAGTCACCCGTATAGAATACCTTTCGCGATGACGGTACGGAGGCGATGACCTCCACTCCCCCCATCGTTGGGCCGTTCGGACAACTCCTGGGTCGCCCGGAAGAGAAGGCCGAGTACTTGGGTGCGTGTTTCGAGCGACAGTTGGCTCCAAACCCGCCCATGGACTGGGACTTTGACGAACAAGTCGAGATGGATGTGGAAGGCTTTCTAACTCTTCTGATCACGGCGGAGCCTGAACCCATTACTTTGGAAGAGGTCTCAGATCGGCTCGCTGAACTTCAGCCAAGAAAAGCTCCAGCCCCGGACGGTGTCTTCTCCCGGAGCCTGGAGTCCAGTTCTTGACTGACTTGTTCAATGCTTGTCTCAGACAGGCCTACTTTCCCAAGAAATGGCGAAAGGCGACGTGATCCCGAAGCAGGGAAAGGATGCTTCCCGCACCGACAACCTCCGGCCCATCAGCCTACTTTCCGCTACGTCCAAGGTTTTTGAGCGACACATGCAGCGTCGTGTACGAGAAATTAACTTTGACGTGCTGGTCAACGAAAAGTTCGGCTTCTGTGTGGGGTATTCAACCACTCATCAACTGATGAAAATGGTGGAATACATCACGGACGCCAGGTGTCGGAGAGAACGGACCGTTGGCTGTTTCTTAGATGTTGAAAAAGCCTTCGACAGCGTATGGCATGATGGCCTTTTATTCAAGCTTAGGGAAGTCCAGCTCCCAGACTGCTACCTTCATCTGATTGCTAGCTTTCTGACGGAGAGGACCTTCTGCGCGAGAGTTGGCGATTCAGTCTCTTCCGAGAGACGAATCACAGCCGGCGTCCCTCAAGGTCTTTTATTCAAGCTTAGGGAAGTCCAGCTCCCAGACTGCTACCTTCATCTGATTGCTAGCTTTCTGACGGAGAGGACCTTCTGCGTGAGAGTTGGTGATTCAGTCTCTTCCAAGAGACGAATCACAGCCGGCGTCCCTCAAGGTAGTGTTCTTGGCCCCCTTCTGTTCTCAGTCTACGTCAACGACGTGCCGAGACAGCCTGGAGTCCAGGTGGCCCTCTTCGTGGACGACACGGCTGTATTTACGGCCAATCGTCATGTGGAAAGAGCTGTCTTACGACTTCAGCGCCAGCTCGACTCACTTGGGGACTGGACTGAAAATTGAAGAGTGCAACTCAACGCTACCAAGAGTGTAGCCGTCGAATTCTCAAAGCGACGGAAGCACCCTGTTAGGCAGTTACGAATCAGCAGAACGTACTTGCGCTTGTCCAATGAGGTCAAGTACCTCGGAGTACACCTTGACCATCGGCTGACCTGGCGTACCCACGCTCAGACAGTTCATAAGCGAGCATCCGCTCATCTGAGCTTACTGTTTCCACTCCTGATCAGCTCAGCCATGACCAGGACATTGGGCAAGATGATCGTCGGCATGTATTTACTGCCGGGCATTACTTACACTTGCCCGGTTTGGGGTTACCTCGCCGCAGTGCATAAAAAGAAGTTGCAGAGCGTCCTCGACAGGGGGTCTTCGGCTAGTGGCCAAAGTCCCCCGTCACTTTTCATCTCGCCTTCTGAGGAGAGGACTTGGTGTCCGCTCCTTAGGCGACACATTCAGGCGGTTTGCACGCAAATTTTATGCACGTGCAGTGAGGTTCCCAGACAATCCTCTTGTGGCTGGCCTGGGCAGGTATTGTATACGTCCAGGTGATTCGTGGAAACACCCTCGGTGTATACTGCGCTAGCACAACAGCCGAGAAATGGCCTGCTACAGAGCACACGCCCTACTTGGGCAGGGCCACGAGGCAGGAGCTCCAGAAGGTAGCTCGGAACTCAGTTTCCTGAGCGGTTCATCTCTGCGACGCACAGCCCAGAGCGTCACTAACATGACATGAAATACATAATCATTTTTAACTTTTAATTTGATTTAATTATTGGACCTCAAAAAAACAATTCTGAAGAATGGCAGATTGAACACAGGATCTTCTAAATTTTATAAATCAAATCTAAAGTTTAAATCAAAATCTGAAAGTTATAAATCACTTGATAAAACATATTTTTTAAACAAGATCATGTTCTAAAGTTCGTCGGAGGCTTACATGGCTGGAGTCAATGTTATTAAAATTTTCTTCCGGGCTGTTTGGACGTGGTCCAATGCTGTTCATTTCAGCAGACGTTTCAGCTAGGCCTTCGCCGGCCACCTTCAGTGCTACAAATCAACACTAACACAGGTGTCACGTTTAGTGACCACAGTACTGTGGTAAAGGCTCAAATGTTGTAAAATAAGTGGTAATTTACTAAATCCTGTCACTTTTATTTATTTATTTGGTCCTCCACAGAACACTTCTGAAGAATGGTAAATGTAGCACTGAATCTTCTATGTTTACAGTGATCTCAATCACCTCAATAAAACGCATTTTAGTTGAAAGTTCAAGTTATGTTGGTATCGTACCTAAATGATTAAGTTTCTCTTTTCCCCAAGTTGACCTCAGATGGTTTTTGATCAATGGTAATTTACTAAATCCTCTCTCACCAAAAAAACAGTCACTGGAAGGACATTACAAATTCTGAGAAGAATACACAATTCAGCAAACAATGTTTGTAATTTGAACTGACAGATTTCATTGAAAAATGTAGCAACACTTCTTTATTTTTGTGTGTTTTTACAACAGCTGCAAAAGTAACATCACACACTGCTTTGAACATCTGTATTTCTTTCGCAAGATTGTCACTTAGGTCATGAGAATAGTTTCTAGTAAATCCTTGTACTGCATCAGTGTTGTCAAAAGGTTTTTTTTGCAATGGCTTCAAATGTACAAATGTTTCAGATTTCTTCATATCGAAGGTCCAGTTGAGATGCACTCTTGTCTATCATTATATCGAAAATGGATTTTCTAAATCTCTCATCTTCTGAAAGTTTTTTGATCGCAGATGCTCCACTGTCATCACAGCAGATTCATACGATAAAATTGTCCTTTTTCTTCCCCCTTTTCATAAACTCTGCAGTAATAATAATGTCATAAGATGTTTTATATCTCTGCTCGAGTACTTGCTCCTCAGACTTCTTATGTGTTTGTCTATGGTCACCTTTAGAGCTTCAATATTTTTCATTTCTATGTTGTGAGAGATATCTGTTTTTTATTGAAGAATCATACTTTGTTCACTGATGTAGTTTAATAAATTCTTCCAAATCTTCAAAATAATTACTGTCTTATATTTGGGGAGTAATTTGTTAGCCCATCTACTTCTGCCATTCCATCACTGGATAAATCACATTCTTTTTTTTTTGGTTTCTTTTAATGCTTTTGTCATATCTTGAAGCTTCTTTATAATAGGTTTTACTGCATCAATTCTTGCACTCCAACTTATTTCCCATCAGTGTGTTTTAACAACACTTGCCATCTCTGTAGGATTACACTATAGAAATTGTATAGCTGGTTAATACAGCTGAAGAATTGAATACCTACCACTGTATTGCCTTTTGTAACATGTAAGCCTACCAAGATTAGACTGTGAGCAGGACAAGGAGAAAAAGGTTTTTTCTCTTTAATTTTTGCTTGGACACCCTTTTATGATTAGCCTTATTTGACCCATTGTCAAAGCATTGACCATGACTATGAAGTAAACCAATACAATGCTTTTTCAGTAGATCTATAATAGGATGAGCCATGGCATCCCGTGTCTTGTTATGGAAATCAAAATACTCCAGACACCTCTTATCGATTTCCCATTCATTTTTTGCTTCTTTCAACTAAACGTATCTCAAAATGAGAATGAAACTCAAAATGTTCTGTCTTTGACACATCTGGAATAGCATAAAAAATGAACGAGAAGTAGAGAGCTTCCTGCATTTCTTTTAAAATTTTCTTTAACACTTTCAACCCTGGCCATTTCAGCACAGGCATCTCCCAGCAGCCTGTCTGTTTTCCATATTTTTCCCTATTTTTTTAATAGTAAATTTGTTAAAATAACATAAATTACATATCAAGTTAAAGATTGGACCTTCTGTTTTCATAAAATGATACAATATTTATTTTTCTGTAGGTGAAATTAGTTTTTAGTATCTAGATCAGAAGCATGTTTTTGAAAAATTAAAAAAAAAAGTTTTACAAGGTACTTTCACATAATAAATGGTTATTTATTAGTAACTACTATACAAAAATTACTTTTCTTACACTATTAAGGCACAGAATATAGTAAAAATAAGTCTATTTGCAGTTATCTGCTTTTGTATGATTAGCAATGGAAAACTCACCTTTCATATGAATTTTTAAATGGTGAAAATTTGATGTCATGGGTTCCAGTCAATGTAAAAAAAGCTGACTTTCTCTAACTCTTTATTAACACTATTTTGTAGAAATTGAGTTTTGTAAAACATCCAAAATAAATATCACTATAGTATTGACGACTCGGAACACTTACAGCCTAAACCGGCTTTCACCTTTAGAAGGCTTCATCAGAGGCTCTGAAAGCCGGTTTAGGCTGTAAGTGTTCCGAGTTGTCAATACTATAGTGATATTTAGTTAAGTAACGGACACGTCATGGACAACGAAATCCAAGAATCCAAAATAAATTAACACAGCCACCACAAATGTAAATGGACAGAAACTAGAACAATTAACGTGGCCTAGTTCCATGACACAATATCTGACATAAGATGGTGCTAAATTATATAAAGCAAAGAAGAATCACTCGAAATACAGCACATCATAGCTGTGAAGTGTGGCGTCACTATTATATATAACCAAGTCAGAACATTTCATTAGAAAATAAAATAACATTGGCAGTATGTAATTTGAGATTACGCAAACTGATAGTATAAATATTAAAGAGGATTACAGTAAACTTTTTGTTTAGTGTATGTGTATGTACAAAAAAAATCGCTAAAATGTATGTAAGAACTTAGTTTAGCAAAACATCAGTGGAAAATAGTAGAAATAAACGTTTCATATATGTGACTAAGAAGTTGAACATCCCTGATAAGGTAAGGTAGGCACCAGCATAGTGATATCCAGAACAAGGAACTGGTCCCAGTCAGTCACCTGCCATTAAACTAAGCCCATCTCAAGTCAGCTGTGCTCAAGAAAGTGTTGTTTTTAATTATGTAGAACTCAAAATTATGAACTGAATGCACATGTGTGGCAAAGAACAGGGTTTTAGAAACTGGATGTGCCATGAATCTAAGTGCAACTGAAAATTAATCAGGTATAAAGTGCATTTGAAGATAGGTCTATTGGCTGCCACATCAGAACTGCCCAGTACTTAAAAAGAGTATTTGTCTGTGATCTCAGAACTACCGTATGTAATTTTTTGATATCGTAAATGTTTTTAATTTTTTGGAGTGTATAAATTAGAAAGACCAAAAAAATAATAAAATAATGTTAGAAATAATACTTTCTAAGTTTAAAAATCTCTATAATCAAATTGTGATACAATCAAGGTCATAGAATAATGTCCCTTGGAGTCAGCTATTACATCAGCTGTTGATAAATTTCCTGCGATTCCATGGTGATGGCAGAAGTCTGAATACCATCTGCACAGACAACAAAGATGACACTTGTGTACCATTACCTCGATTGGCCTAAGTCTTTATATCTTCAAACAAGGTAGGCGAGGGGCTGAGCCATGAAATAAGTAATTTATACAAAAATGTATGTGCATAATTTTAAGAATCAAAGGCCTTAATAAGTAAAATGTAGTGGCTTAATAAAAATTACAAAGGTTGAGTGGAGGTGTGTGAGGTTAATTGCAAAGAATATATTTGAACCCAAAAAAAAGTGCTGGTGGATTTGATTTGATGTAATTTGAGGAAATTGTTTAATTTGAAGTGTATTGACTTGATTTAATGTAATTTCATTTAGTTTTAATTGGTTGATCTGATTTAATTTGATTTTAGTTAATGCAATTTAACCAGACTTAATTTTATTTGAAATCAAATATATATCTATCACATATTATAATAATTCAAAATATTTTGTTGTTTCTTAATATCAGTGGCTACTGGTGGTTGAAAAATTTGGGGTTGCAGTTGGGTTAAATGGTATTAAATTGCTTTATTCTCTGAATAGAAAATGTCCAAGTCTCCTTCCTCCAAACAATACACAAGAAAAGCAAAATAATGCAATTTTAGTGTCACTTCCACGTAACCACGAATATTTATTGTATAAATCTTTTAAATTTACAATTAAATATTCTGTTACCTGATTTTACACTTTGATTAAAATTTGTAATGTCTGGTGCAGGCCTACCTAGATACTCTGTTTAATTTCAATTTTTTTTTAATAATATATTGAAAAATATTGGAACGATCTCACCAAATCGGACAGGTCTCACCGCACTGCTCGGATCCGTCTATCGTGCACAATCTTTACATCGATTTCGGGCCCACACCGTCGTGTCTACCCTCGAAAACACTTTGGGCAGATTCTATACGCACGCAGTTTCGACAATCCATTGGCCGATGACACCTGTTCAATTGCCTACTGCCCCAACATTTCTGATAATTTTAAATAGTTATTTAACCACTTTTGGTGGTGTAAAAGTTAAAATTCACACTTAGTGAAACTCTGCCGGCCGGCTACGTTCACAATCCAGGAGGAAATGACACAGAGTCTTTGTTTAACATTGCGTAGGTGGGGCAAAAATTATGTCACCAGGCTTTTGTTCCTTGTTTACAGCCTCGAGCTGTTTACAGAAAATGTGCATTCCTTCCGCTGACGTCATCAGGGCTCGTCACGTTATCTCTGTCGGTGACATACGATTTTTTACTGTGTTTGCCGTTTCACAATGAAAACGATCGAAATCCTGTCAATTCCCATCTGCGTTTTATAAAATAATTATATAGTCCACTCATCAAAACTTTACAGGGATTATGAAATATTTAAATAATTATTACCAAATAATTGTTAAAATAAATAAATACAATAATTATGGTCTTTTGTACCATGTTTTTATAAATTTAGGATTTTACCAGAATTGTACCATCAAAACTTTATGCCAATCGGTATGGGGCGGATCGGGATTTCTTCTTTATGGATTTTGGGAAGCGCTTGAGGGTAGGGGCTGATGGTCGGGGTCGGATTTGTCTCATGTAGGGCTTTTGTTTGCGCCATTATGTGTTTGGCTTTGTTGACGCCAACCATCAGCCCCTACCCTCCAAGCACTTCCCAAAATCCATAAAGAAGAAATCCTGATCTGCCCCATTATCAATTACCAAAGTGCCCCTGCATACAAACTCACAAAACATCTAGACAAAATTAGCAGACAACACATACAACTAGACAACAACATTGCAGTAAAAAACAACACAGACCTAGTAACAAAAATAAAATACATACACATTCCCCATAATGCCACATTAGCCTCCTTTGACGTTAAAAACCTGTACACAAACATCCCCATCTCCGAAACAATCATCATCCTACAAAACAAACTCAAACAGAACAACACACCAGATGAACTTATCAACGAAATAACAGAAACTCTTAACATAATCAGAAAACAAAACTACTTCACATATAACAATAAATTTTATACACAGAATGACGGTCTACCCATGGGCTCACCCATATCCAGCATACTAGCAAAAGTCTTCCTCCATCACTTAGAAAAAATAAGAATCCTCACAAACAATGACAGACACTCATATAAAATACTATATTGGCACAGATACGTTGACGACATTTAATACTATACAGGGGAAACAAAAGATAATGTGAACAGTTAGTAATGCACATAAACAAAATACACAAAAACATAACCTTCACTGCCGAATACGAACACAACAATAGCATAAATTTCTTAGACCTCTCCATCACAAAATTTGAAAAGAGGCACAAATTCAGTATATACAGAAAACCAACTACAACTGACACATTAATACACAACTCCTCCAATCACCCAATACAACAGAAACTAGCTGCCTTCAGAACTATGGTAGATAGACTTAACAACATCCCACTAGATGAAAAAGACTACAAAGATGAACTAAACGTGATAAAATATCTAAAAGAAGCCAACGGATACAACAGAACAATAGTCAATAAATTCCGACACAAAACAAATACAGAAAACAACAAATTCATAACACTAACATTGTAACGCAACATAGTTGAGGTTCCCCAACGTTACATAAAAGACTGAATGAAATATGGTCAAAGACCATACCCTGACTTAAGGTTGTTCGATAGTTCATATGTTTGAGAAGGACCTCAAGTAAAAAGGAGGCAATGACTAATATTAAATGTAAAAGAGCCAGACCAATGAATGATTGGATGTAATGAAATGTTTGTTTTGTACTGTGACATGTTAAGGTCTACAGAATATTTATATTGTATGTTGAATGTGTTAAAAATGAAATGATGTTGTTTGATAATAATACTTACTCAATAATTATGTTTATATTTTATATTAGATTTGTTTTTATACAGCACAATATAGTTACCAATGTTAGGCACGGTACTAAGTTGTCAGTATTGTATAAAATTGAAAGATACTATTGTTCTAATTAATGTTTATAAACTGGATCAGGAGTGTGACCAGTGTTTCAAGTCTAACAAGTAGTTCTGACAATTATGTCATAAATTAATAAAGGGTTCCAGAACTAATTGATTAATGTAAAAACAAATAACCACCAGTAAATTAAAATTCATGTAATTAACTATGTAATCAATAATTAATTGTACAGTAGGTCAGGTAAACAGAAAATTAAGTTAAAAACCAAATAATGTTATAATGGTTGTAAATGAATCTATAGGCCTAAATTCCATATTAGTGAAAGGAAATTAATACCTTTTTAGTAAACCCAGTCCAACGAAACTCTAGTAAAACATTTACTGTTTAATAAGGAAGGTTAGGGGAGAATTTTATGTGATTCAATATTAATCCAAGCATGGAGTATTTTATTGGAAAGGAGTAGTAATATTCTATAATGCCGGCTCAAGGATATATAGAAAACCTGGTTGTTAAGGCAACTGATTTTAGTAACTTGTTGATTTTGAATAGATGGTACTGATTGTTACAAGCTATTAGATTGAGATGGACCGATATGTTTAAAATATATGAATAAATATAAAGAAAATATATACCCAAATTGAAAAAGCATTTTTGCAAAACAATTATACTTGAATGTTAATGAATCATACAAATTAAATAACCCTCTAAATTATCAATGAATACAATAAAAGAGAATTGAAAGCATCTCACCTCATTCACTAAATAGAATTTGGTATTAAACCATTTCATGCTATAAATCGAAGACCAGTAAAGAGTTAAAACCTGAATTAACGGGATTATTGGAAATACAGAAGACTCGGTTGGACGAAAGAACCTTCATTGGCAGCAGAAGCTGAGATCCTAATTCCAATTCACTGGGACCAAGACTTGTGAAGACCGCAAAAGAAGAATAGAAGCCAGAAGATCTCCTGAGAATTTACCAAATACACAACATCATCAATTTTATTGAAAATCAGAGCAGTTCCACTGGAGGAAGACGAGATAACCCGCATTTTGACCAGATACACTGTTGACAAACGTTCACCGCCAGTCGAAGTTTCGTCGGTTTGGTAAAAAACAACTTATTTTCATTCCATTGTAATTTAAGTAAATAATATTATTTTGTAAATTGAACAACCTTAATTATGCGTTTTACCTGGCCTTACTAATGGTTCAAAGAACTACACGAACCCTGGTATAAGAATTATTTGTCATTATTTTCAAAGTATATATGTTTTTCTTTTTAGAATTCGAATAATTAAGAATCGATACATGTTGGGATAGTCGATTGTATTGTCTTATTGTTTGTCTGAGACAACGTAACTGGTTAAATACCAGAGAAAAATAAATAAAGTACATTTGTTGTATGAGATAACGTTTTAATCATTGCAGAGAAAATACTATATGTAACTGGCGTAATAATTTATTAACAGATTGATACAAACACTCAGAATAACTAACCTATACGCACAATTATTTATAATAACAGCGCTCCAAGTTTGCAGCTGGTGAGACGGGAGATTGCTGAACTAACGGGTTTTGCCATACTAAATTTGAATGAAATTTTTATCGTTGAGGGACTAGGGTTGAGACAAAAACCACTTACATTCAGTAAATACTCCATATATATTGCTCATATTAAACAACCACTGAGAATTAAATTAAGTCTACAGAATACTACCATTATAAATTCAGGAATATAATTCTAAGTTTGTGGACTTAATAATCTGTATTCTGAGGGTTTCACTGGTCACAACCGCAAGGTATATTAGTTAATAACATATTAATTAAACCAGGTAACAGCATTTTAATTGTTACGAATCGCCACCTACAACGTACTACTTGGCGTTTGTTACACCGGAGTCTCTTATAACTAATTACACTCATAGACAAGATCTCTTTATAATTTGACGTCTCCAGCTGGTATCATACATTATTACATACGTCCTCACATAATTAACAAGCAGTTCGTTACTAAATTGATTACAACAGTGGGGTTTGAATAAGACGGACATTTTCGCTAGCACCGGCACATATTAGTCTCTTTACAAATTGGCACATAACAACGTGGAACTTATTTAAACACGTACTCGACACATTCTATATATTTCATTTTGTTACAAATTGCCGCCTGCAACGTGGGGCTTAAACGAAAACGAGGACGTCCATATTAGTCTCTTTCTTTACAAATTGACGCTCGCAACGTGAGGCATCATCGTCGCATCTTAACACCTAATTATTTCTCTATTTACAACATACATCAATAACCAAACTGAAAAAATAGCCCACAAATTCAAAAACGCAGGATACAGAATCACAAACAAAACAGAACACACACACAAAGCACAAAACAAATTCAATCTACCTGTAGTTTACAAACTAAACTGCTCAGATTCAACATAGGCCAGACAGGACGTAGCTTCAAACAAAGATACATTGTAGTCTTACTCATTTCTTGACTATTAAAATTTGTATCTTTTCAGACGTCAACTGAAGTCTTATCGGTTATTAATAATTAAATGAATATGATTATATGTAATGTTTGGTCCAGGGATTCGTTTAGTGTACTTAGGCAGAGAACAGTGGGCAAACACAAATAACAAAATGCGTAAATATAACAAATCAAGTAAAATATAACGTTATTTATTTTCTCTCGAAAACATAAAAAAAATCATGAACACACTTATTCTGCCTTAAGGCGTAAAACTGATTATCAATAAACTACGACATCAAAATACTACTACGTATATCAAAGATTATGCAAACTCAACACTTCTTGTTAGGCCTATTTTCATATTTTTTCGTTCACACAAACATACACATTTAATTATTTTTTTTTGTTGAGCTCAACTTTATAATTTATGAAAAAGCCAGTATTTTAAAATGTTGAAATGGTATACATATGGTTGAAATGTCTACTCCCCTTGATTATGCTGCGTAGAATTTCACCACACGGGACGTCTCCTCGTGGCATGCGTTGTTTTACTGTTTTCACTATTACATTTTTATGCGTTACTGCCGAACTGTCAATTTGTTTTAATTAGTTACTGTTGATGAATATTTAGCCAAATACTGTTTTCACTTTGAAATATATATAGAAAGATTCACATTTTTGTTGTATGCGGGCGTCCGCGATTACGTTACGTAACTTTCTTGCTGCTGTACTGTGCAAAAGATGGTGGTCGACTGGCGTTCAGTGTTACAAATTTCCGTTTGGTTTCGTCTTCAAACTGGTTCACCCCGCTCCCCGCTATTCGTCTCGTCTTCAGCATTGAAGAGTTTCGCTGATCTTAGTATCACCTTTTAAACTTGTAATTAACTGTTTCTCGTCAACAACATACTGGCGGAATTAATCACTGGCTATAAATAGATTTTCGTCTTTTGCTGCATTACCATACATGGTCATGAAAATATTTACTGTCTACCGCGTCACCTCAAAGGGGCCTCATCTTTACATGTTATAGAATTTATGAAATTACACAATAATATTTAGGTAAATTCAGACCCATTACAATACCCCCCCCCAATGAGAGGTTTTATGCCGAAGCATAAAAGCTCTCATTGACACTCTCATACTTTCTAAAGGGATCAACCAAGATATGTCGCCACAACCCCCTTATGTTTTATTCAAAATTGTGGTTAACTTACCCCTGGTCCAGTGACTGTGACCGCCTGAATGACCTTACTGGACTTCTCTTTCGAGATCCCAACACCGCAAGGCCAGACAGGCACTTGACGCTCCTGCTCTGACATGCAGGCCAGCACAGGACCGCTGCCACAGCATCACCAGAAACTGAAACATGAAATCAAAAAATATCAAATAGTGGCCTGGTATAATAACATATCCCTAACTGATCTGGTTCCCCTTAGCTGTGTTGGTTTGCGTTAAGAAGTACTGAGTTTTTTTTTGTTTTCTTTACCCTACATATGGATGAGTACTTAGTTTAAGTCTAATACATTATAAGAATTACATACCAACATTCTGTATAACCTTCTCTCTTTAACTCTTATCAGAAAATTCAAAATGATCGCTCTGATTCCCATCAAAATGTAAATAAACATTTCCATTACAACGTATAAATCCCTTCCATTATAAATATTCCATTCACATTTCAAAATTAATAAACTCCTTAAATAGAGTAAAACACATTAAATCAACTACATTAGAACAAATTACTTACTTAACAATCGTTAAGTATCTTCATATTACTCTTTAATACATTAAAATAAAATACTCCTCGTCAACACAACATCATTCATTCGTTTACATCAGAAAATTAATTACATACTCTACATTATTGATGTAACTCATTTTAATATTTAATATTTCGTTACTAACAACCTAGTAACCACCTTATCCATCATCACATATTTTATTATAATTTGTTAAATTATGAATTTATTTTAAATTCCTCCTTCCACACACACTATTACCCCCCCCCCGGACTGTAGCGTCCAGTTGCCTCCACAACGACTGAAGCGGAAGGGGTGAACACTTTTTTTCTTTCTCCCCCCATCCTTGCTTTAGCGTTATACAAAATTCGGCATTACTGATATCCCGGATACCAGTAATCCTACTATATTAATATTGTAACGTTTCGTTACAAATAAATTGTTCATTGTTTCGTTAAACCTTTGTTCAACGTTACGCTCCACTGTGGTGAGCGTCGATTTGTAACAAGCCGCTGTTCGTCTATGTTAAGCCCCACTGTTGTGAGCGCCAATTTGTAACCAGACGCGTGTTCCACGCCGTTACAAATAATTATATCTTTGTGTTGTACAAAGAAAAAAAAATTTTCAAATTAAAAAAAATTTTTTGTTCAAAAAAAAATTTTATTGTTTGTTTGTTATTGTAATAATTTAGAAATAATCCTGGTTCTGTGTTTTGTTTAAAATTTTAAAATTCTGTGAGTTTATTTTGGTTAATTTTTACACTTCTGGTAGACCTTAACTAAATCCGGAGTTAATCAGATTATCTTCTTGCTGTAATCGATTAGTGATTTTCAGCGCTGCTCCAGTATATCACCTTCAGTTAAGACTTATCGTCTTCCAGTAAGTCCTGTAGTTAGTTAAACTCTTAATTTAAGATGTGAAATAATTGTAAAATCCAGATAATTGAAATAATTTGATTTATTAATAATAATTCTTATTAATCGATTTTAAATCGATTTTGAGCAATTGTTCGACTCTTTCACAGGGATATATCGATCTGCGATTACAGGTTATTTTTATATAAATATTGAAAAAAGGTTCTTATAATGATTATATTTATATAGTCAGAGAAGGATAGGCCTAGAAAGTATTACATGTACAAAAATATAAGTCTTAAAAGTAAAAAAAATGACAATTTGTTAATAATACATAATGTTTGTAGTATATAATTTATACCCATTCGTTGACGAGACGACCTTGTTGTTGGTTGGTACTTTGCATCACGGGAAATTCATAATGGCGGCATGTCTTGCTGTGGAATATTACTGCAAACTGATGGTTGGAAATTCTGATAATAAATTCCCCTTCACAACTGTTTTATTGGTCTCCGTGATAGTGTATATTGTCTATTGTGTTGTTCTGGTATCCTGGATAAGTGTTCAGTGTTCACAGGTATTAATTATCTTATTTTAGATGTATGGAATGTTTGCTGGTTATGGCGAAAAAATCGAAAAGTTGTTACGAAGTGAATTATTAATGTTAGGTTGTTTGAACGGTTTAATTCACTTGTATTGTGTTGTGTATCATTTGTTTTCACTATTGTGGTAGAGTATTTCACTGATTTTAAGTTCAAAATGGTCAATTTAGGTAACTCTCGTATTTCACTGATTTTCGTTTTAGTCCATTACACTTCGTTATACGGTTTTAGAACGCGATTCAGCATCAACCATTCCCGTTGAATGTTAACAAAGAACTGTTTTACTTCCTTCGTCTTAGGAAATATCTTGCCAAGTTAATATTGGAAAAGTATTGTTAAAGTAATTTTCATTTCCTTTCTACATAATTATAAAGTACATTATATATGGAATATTTTTAGTTTATTGATTGCTTTCATGAACTATTAACCACATAATTGGTTTATTTATCTCATTCTGTTTAATTTGATATGTCATAGTCCATATTTGTTGAGATTTTTTCTGTCTTTTTGGAAATCTAGGCCCAAAACTCTGTTTCCTGTTCTTGTACAAAATTCCTGCCATTTTAGGTGTTATAAATATAATTATCATAAATTTCAAATGGTCACAAAACTTTCGCTTTCCTTAATTCCTTATAAATTTAACATTTGAACTGGCTTTTAGTGATAATTCGTTAATTTACTGGTTCTCCTCTGAAATAGTTATTTTTTACATTTTGAAAATTTTTAATAATTTAAGACATTTTTCTATATTACTCTTTTAAAGCATAGGATCATTTACAGTAGTTAGTTATCGATCCACCTTACCTAAAATTTGTTAGTTTACATGGTTCATTGGTTAATTAACCAGTTTATATTAATTTTTGGGAATTCATTATTTGGCCTAGAGTTTAGTATTTTACATATATGGTTTTTTCAAATAAAGTTAATTCTACACCTCCTCTGACTTTTAAAAGTTAACATAACATGAAATAAAATTGTTTACATGACTATTGATACTTGTAGCATCTAATTCATGCTACTAATACAAAAAATAATATTTGACATGAATTAGCAGTCTTCAAAGTTAGACATGTTTGCTGGAACTATTTTGAACATACATTTTAAACATTTTACAAATTAATACAGCATCCATACCTAAACATTTTAATCTGTATGCATGCTGTTATCTAATTAAAACATCTTACTCTAAATATAAACCTTATTCTATTAGAACTCTTTTAAAGTGGAGTTCACAGGCTCTGAACATTATTAGCCATTTGAATTTCTTAATTTTATTTAAACTTAATTTATTTTCAGTCCTTTCTAATTATATTGTATTATTATCTAACCCCTTTATACAGTAAACATTTCCCACATATTTCCTTTATTATTAGCATTACTAAGAATGTTTTGATATAATAAAGTGACCTTATTTATGAAATATAGGAAATATTTTTCATTTGAATATTTCATCACCTGTTAATTATAAAATATAAAAGTTATTTAATAGCACCTTGTTTAAGTTATAGCTACACATTAACTTGAAGTTTATTACATTTAAAAAACACTACACTGGTACACATTCACTGTTGGTTCTGACTTATGTTTGAGTTTTATCATATTCTCAGACCAGACCTTTAGTCATTATGGACTGTGAAGATTTGTTTATTTTACCATATAATAACTTTAGTTGGTTCACTTCTTATCATACTACTCAATACTTTTGTCTACAATTAAGTTACAATTTCATAAGGTTTTGGGGTGTTATACTTTCTTTAATGGTATTAACATTTGGTTTGGGGTTCATTGTAGTTAATAATAGGTTTTTATTGTGGTTCTCCCATCCTATATCTTCCTTTCTTCTCTTCTTCCTTCTTGGGTAAACCAAGGTACTTTGTTTTATTTTGTCCGATGGTTGGTTCGGGGTATCTTCTTTATCATCTGCTTCTAAATTTCTTCTTCTTTTTTGGGTTTGGTGTATCTTCTTTATCATACTACTAACTTTACTCTTCTTTCTTGATTTCAGGATATCTTGTTTATCACCTGATACTAAACTTCCTGTTCTTGTTTCTTCTTGTGTTTGGGGTATTTTCTTTATCACCTGCTCCTAATCTCCTGGGTAATCTCCTTAATTTATTTATTATGAGTTTCCTTTTAATTTATTGGCTTTTATTGTTGCATTTTTTATTGCTGAATTACTTTTTTTTCTTTTATAGTGGTGTTTTTCTTTGAAGTGTAATTTTATTTTCATTTGAAATTTTTGGTTATATGTAATTTAATTATTTATATGATCTTAATTGAATTAATTACTAGTGGAATATCTGTCACGCTACAATATTCACATTCCCTTAATCAGTCTATCACCCATACTTAGGTATATAGCCGTGTTCCAAAGTTCTATAATCTTAGATTCCCCTGATCTAAACCCCCCAGTTGTATTTCTAAGTTCACCAATTTAGAATATTAAGCCAAATCCACGGTCAGGATTCGGTGAAGCCGTGCCCACCCGAAAATGGAGAATCGCATTTACCATATATCTTATGTACAATATATGTTTATGATTCCTACACACTAACATAACACAACATAATAAAACATAGTAAACACTCACAATGAACATAAATCTCATTACATTAAAATAAACGTCTCAGTTGCATCTGAATAAAATTTCCAAACATTACAAAACTTTAATTTCAATTGAACCTGTTAATACTCAACTTTTAATTATTTACCACTTCTTATTTATCATCAACATTCATCTTACATAACATTTTATTCATTAAACATTGCGATTATTGCCTCAAAATAAACAATTCATCTTTAAATTTGCATATAAAATTATAAACATTACACTTTAATTTCAGTTGAACTTTTTACTAATCAATCATCAATCACTTAGCATTACCATTACCATTAAATTCTCCAAAAAAAATTTGTTTAATTTGTTATTAACATTCATTTTATACAATATTTCATTTATTATCCCGTTTCAAATTAAATCAATTATTTTATCAAACACATTTAATTACTTTAACAAAATTCACAAAGTTGAGTGTACTTTACCTTGCTACATCATTACATTTAATATCAACACAGAAGTATATACAATCCAAATTATTATATGTTATCGTTTACCACAAATCATTTCATAAGACAGTTCATTTCAAAACCACTACTCACATAGTTAAACGTTCATAAACACTAATGGTTTACCCCCCATCATCGTATAATAACCTGGTTTTATTTCTACACAATTCATTTTTTATTATATTCATTATATTATTTCTATCAATCTCACTACTATTTAAATTCTCATATCTTTCTACAATACCATAACAATTAACAGGATTATTCCATATTATTACCTCATATAATTTGTCACCACCGAGTATAGTCAAGTAATCCTTAGTGTAATTGTCACAATTGAGTCAATTATAATTTCATCATTATTATCATCTACTGCTGTACCAGTTTCATCACAAGGTAAGTAATCAATATCATCAATCTTATCATCATTTGCTGCGCTAACTATTTCGCAAGGTAAGTACTTAATACCACTAACTCTCTCAATATCTAACCTCTCTACTAATTCATTATAACCTCTATTAACCTTAAACGTCTCTATCTTCCTATCAAAATAACTTTTATCATAACACCATTTCATACTTTTTCTATCGTTCCATACAGAGGGTATTAAATCATAAAAATGCCTACCGGTACTAAAAATTAAGGGACTACTTGAAAACATACTGTTTTCCAATAAGGGACTCTTGCCCTTCAAAAACATTTGTAAACATCTTGGTTTACAACAAACCTGGGGAAAATCTACCCTCTGCTCTATATCTACAAAATAATTCTCTTCATATTCTCTCTCTAATTTACAAATACTGATTTCTACTCTCTCACTCTCTCTCACTGTTCCTATATTATCATCGTCACTATTTATTTTCACTGTATTACTCTTATATATATCATTTTCAACTATCTTACCACTATTACTTGTTAATTCATATTCGTAACTAACATTTACCTCGTTAATTATTTCTTCGAAATTTTTCGTTATTTTATTATTGACACCCTGGTCGTCTGTTATTTCGTCATTTTCATTTTCGTCACACTCACCCGTGTCATTAGTTTTGACACCACTACACCCACTTATTTGGTTTAATTCAACTCCTATATTTTCTAGTTTATTATTTATTTCCACGAATTTCTCACTCACTCCATTAAAATTCTCACTTATACTTTTAAATTCGTTATTCATGCTTAATTTACTCATTTCTATTTCACTTCTTATGTTTACAAATTCGTTATTTATTTCTCTTAATTTTTCGTCTCGTTTGTTTTCCGTTTTCAGCTCCATGTTACTAGCATTTATCTCTGACTTGATTTCAATTTTAAACTCATTCAAGCTCGTGTTTAAATTATTATTTTCTGACTTCATTTCAGTTTTAAATTCATTTAAACTTGTGTTTTGTTGGTCAAACTTATTATTCATTTCTACGCTATTTGCATTTATCTCTGATTTCATTTCAGTTTTCATTCCTGACATCATTTCCATCATCAACGCTAATTGGTTAAATATATTTATCTCGCTATGTCTACTACCCCCTTCGACCGTTTCATTGACATTCACTATTTCCCCTAAGCTCTCGACATTTTCACTCATGATTATCATACTATCTTGTGTAACATTCAATACTGATCCTACCTCTGCACTTTCATCTAAATTTGTATTTGCGTCTTTCTCTGCCATTTTTCGACTAAATTGTAAATCAACTTTAACGTAAATAATGTAAATTTCACTGTTAATTTACAATGTCACTGTTACTCGGGCGCCATTTGAAGTCTTTAATTAATTAAGTTCAGTTGGGTGATTAATAATTAAATTTTGTCCCTGTTAGGGCGTCAACTTGGCAGAGGAAAATATGCAAATACGATTAACACAATGCGCATATCAAGTAAATATAACGTTATTTATTTTCTCTTGAAAACATAAAAAAAATCATGAACACACTTATTCCGCCTTAAGGCATAAAACTGATTATCAATAAACTACGACATCAAAATACTACTACGTATATCAAAAGATTATGCAAACTCAACACTTCTTGTTAGGCCTATTTTCATATTTTTTCGTTCACACAAACATACACATTTAATTATTTTTTGTTTGTTGAGCTCAACTTTATAATTTATGAAAAAGCCAGTATTTTAAAATGTTGAAATGGTATACATATGGTTGAAATGTCTACTTCCCTTGATTATGCTGCGTAGAATTTCACCACACGGGACGTCTCCTCGTGGCATGCGTTGTTTTACTGTTTTCACTGTTACATTTTTACGTGTTACTGCCGAACTGTCAATTTGTTTTAATTAGTTACTGTTGATGAATATTTAGCCAAATACTGTTTTCACTTTGAAATATATATAGAAAGATTCACATTTTTGTTGTATGCGGGCGCCCGCGATTACGTTACGTAACTTTCTTGCTGCTATACTGTGCAAAAGATGGTGGTCGACTGGCGTTCAGTGTTACAAATTTCCGTTTGGTTTCGTCTTCAAACTGGTTCACCCCGCTCCCCGCTATTCGTCTCGTCTTCAGCATTGAAGAGTTTCGCTGATCTTAGTATCACCTTTTTAACTCGTAATTAACTGTTTCGGTTCGTCAACAACATACTGGCGGAATTAATCACTGGCTATAAATAGATTTTCGTCTTTTGCTGCATAACCATACATGGTCATGAAAATATTTACTGGCTATCGCGTCACCTCAAAGGGGCCTCATCTTTACATGTTATAGAATTTATGAAATTGAGACAATAATATTTAGGTAAATTTAGACCCATTACAACATTGAACACACAAAGGGACGACACTCCACTACAGAATGCACCTTTGCAAACCACCTCTTTGAAACAAACCACACATACAAAAACATCGACAATGACATGGACATTCTACACGTACACACAAAAGGCCGAAAACTCTAGACACTCTTAAACAATTGGAAATATTTGCAACACATAAAAACGACATCCTAAACGAACAGACACAATTCAAATCACACGCAATATTCTAACATATCAATCCCCACACACACAACATCGATCCTTCAAAAGTTAATACCATTACCAACAACAAGACGGACAGTGCTCCCAGCGGCAGCCTCTGAAGAAGCTTTTTAAAACTGAAAAATGGTTCAGGCTATAAGGTAAAACGTTTTACTTTTTAGCCATAAAAAACTTTGTGTTCGTAGTGAATTAATTATATTTAGTTAAGTAACGGAAACTTCGTGGACAATGAAATCCAAGAACTTAGGCTACAAGAAGTTTTAATTTCAAGAAGGCGAATTGAAATGCTTTCTCAAATAAAATTGATTCAGTAGTGATAAAGTTGGATCCAGTGCCATAAAATTATGTCCTTTTTACTGAGACAGTAAATAAATATCCTATAAACACATTCCTGTTTACTGAGACAATAAAAAAAGTATCCCATAAACACATTCCTAGGGGCTGTAGACAGCATTATATAGCAGGTCTTTTTGATGAAGTTGAATTTGTTTTGAGTAGATATAATCAACTTTTTGCTGAAGACCCATTTATCCAAGATAAAATAAAATGTTGTAAAATAGTTTTGGAAAAGTTGGGAGAAGTCAGAAAACAAAAATGGATTGACACTACTGAAAACCTTGATGTGACTCAACAGTAAAATAGCTTGGAATTTGTTAAAGAAACTAGTGATGATCCTCGATGACCCCAACTGGGTCACAGAGTAACAGCAAATCAGAGATTACAGAAATGAGACAGATCTTCTTGTTAAAGAGTTCTCTAAGAAAGAGATAAACAATTCTTTAAATTTTATGAAGAATGGTAAGGTGGTTGGTATAGATAACATTTGCACTAAACAAATTAGGAATTTTGGACTTAAGATTAAAGAACAGATCAGACAGCTATTAATAAGTGTAATATAAAATCCTGAAGATCTGGAGGAAGTCCAAAGTTATTCCACTTTTAATCAGGCAAAACCCTAAACATTTCTAGTAGTTACTGCTCTATATTGCTCTTAGGTATTTATGTTAACTATTTGAGTGACATCCCACAGAAGACACAAATCAATCTGGATTCAAAGCTTGTTCCACAGCATGCAGACTTTACACCAGGAAGAGACTGAATCTTACTGAATATATTGAAGCTAGTTTTGAAGATAAACAAGTAACAATCAATGCTTTAGTAGATCTATCTGCAGTGTACAGTATGAGAAACCACACATTGTTGCTCCAGAAGATATACAGTATAAAACATTTAAGGATTGCTGTCTTGTCAAGATCATTGAATCAGTGCTTCAGAATAGGCATTTTCATGTGGTTCTAGACCAGTGGTTCCCCACCTTCCGGACCCGCGTACCACTTTGGTCTTCTGCATTCATTTCGAGTGCCACCGGATAAATCAAACAGCGACCTACGGACGAAATGCTGATATCCATCTCGCGGTGCTCTTCGAGAACATGGAAGACGTCTACTTCACAGAGCTAAATGTTCAGAACAGAGTGGCCATGCCTCCAAGAACAACATTGACAGCATTTATTCAAAGATATACTGACGATTTTGCGAAGGCACTGCTCTTTACGGCAGTAGGCCTATACTTTGACTGCATCAAGGAAAGTGTGGAAAAGTAATGTGGAAGGAATACGGGCCGAAAACTGGCTAGTCATAAAGGCATCAGATGCTCTCGATATGTATACACCGTGCATGTACAGTAAACGATTTTGAATGCTACTGTTTGTGAATGATGCTGTCCTTTAGCACGTATGGGAACCAATAAGTTTTCGGAAATCAAATCGGTAAATGGCACACGAGCAGGCAACTTATGTGAAGGATATGAAATGTTGGGTCTAATAGAGAGTAACAACTACTGGCATTTGACAACGGGGGCTCAATGTCGCTCCCCAGCAAAAGTGAGGGAACTGTTCTTAAAAGTTGGTGACTACTTGTTAGGGCCGTATTTACGGGGGAGGATCGAACCCCCTCCCCCCAGAGGGTTGGAAAAGTTGACGAATTTTGATAATCTCTTCAGTCAGTGAGTATCTTCTAATTGTTTCAATAACGATTTTCTTATTATGTTATGACCATTTACTTTAATGGGACTGGTTTCAGGATGTTGTCACGCATTTTTCAGCCATTTTAAAGATAGTAGACCTAATGTTGATTATTCTAACTTGCTTTGTATTTGTATGAAGCCGACCAGACCCCGGACCCCGCCCCGCCAAATTTTAGATACACCACTCCTACTTGTGGTCTATCAAACGCTATCCAATTGTGAGAAAAATACTTTGTCGAAAGATATTTTGCACAGATTACAACAAAAATATTAGGAATGATGTTTAACGATGACATTTAGAAATACAACGTAACGTGTCCTCAGTATCTTACATGAAATCTGTGTATGGCAGTGCGCTAGATGAGTGTCGCGTTTGCTGTACTTTACCAAAAACATTGTCGAAAGGATGTTTCAGCCAATTGTTTGGCATTCTATACGTGCAAACCAACCGAATTTGTGCGTTGATTCATAACCGTTGATGAGACTTTGGTCCACCACAACACTCCTGAGACCAAACAAAAGTTAAAACAATGGACCACAAAAGGTGAACCAACTTCAAAGAAGGCAAAGACAATTCCTTCTGCTAGGAAGGATATGGCGACCGTTTTGGGACGACTGTAGAGTAATCTTCAATTGCTACAATTAAAAAGGTGAAAACAATTAATCTCGAGTACTACGCAAACTTACTCCACCTTGTAAATGACGAAATCAAGAAAAACGCAACGTTTAGGGAAAAAGAAAGTGTTATTTCACCAAGAGGAAGCACCCTCTCAAGCGCCAATTTTTGGTATGGCTAAAATCAAAGTATTGTAAGTTCGAATTGCTTCCTCACTCGTCATACTCGACCTATTTAGCCCCGAGTGACTTCTACCTCTTTCCTAACCTCAAAAAATGGCTCGGAAAAGAATTACTGATGACAATCAAGTCAGTGGTGCTGTAAGTGGCTACTTTGAGGACCTTGACAAATCGGTTTATGAGTCTGACATAACTGCTTTAGAACATCGTTGGAAAAAGTGTATAGCGCTAAATAGAGATTATGTTGAGAAATAAATGCAAATTATCCAAAAAAATGTTTTCTTATTCAGCCCCGGGACTTTTCACTCTACCTTCGTATTCAAAGAAGTTGTCAGACTATAGATCGTTAGTGGTGAAGAGCACTTTTCTTCTTGACTCACCTGTGGGGAACTCAAAAAACCATATTGCGAAGATAGGAACATTACTGTAGCCGTGGCTTTCTCCGGCACTGCCGCTACGATGCTCAACGTCTACTGTAACCAATGTAACTAGAGTAACGTACTGGTCAACGCTGCTACTGTAAAACTGCCTCTCAACCTAACGAGCATGCAACATCAGCTACCACAGCAGTCGTTACAGTGCTAGTGTGGGACGTGCAGTGCAGACACGGTGGTGCAACTGGCAGATGTTGCCGGAGTTTCCGAGAGTGACTACCACAGAAGTTCGACGTCAGGGAATCAGGGTCTTAGGCAAGTAAACTGCTAGAGACTGGTGACGAAGGTTGGATCCAAACAGACGTAGATGGGAAAATCAACTTCAAAGAGCTTTCTATTATGGTATAAGTTCGGAGGATTAGCTTATTGCCAATGTTTATCCGAAATTAACAACGGAACATGAGCGTGGAAAATTGGTTACGCGAGAGAGCTACTTTAGCATCGGAAAACGATACATGGAGCTAAAGTAGTCAAAATATATTGGAGCAAACAGTAGGCGAAGCGGTGACTTATATGTAAGCGATGGACACTGACGGCAGCACCTCTTAGGGATATGGGATGTACCATCGCACAAGATTCAATTGGAAGTCGGTATCTAGTACTGCTAATGTATAACCTTGTCACGGTATCACTGTACAATGGAACCAGGTTACGCATCACGTATCTAGGCAGGGACGAGGGACCATCATTACTACCAGAGCGGACAAAGGAGAAAATATTCTTATCCACCCAATACCGATAATTCCGAACGAACTACCATTTCAGTTCAAGTGACAATAAGTCACAAAGTCAATATGAACGTTGCGGTGTTACACTTGTGCACACCTCGCTTCTTGCATGGATATATTACCTACACATGTAGTTAGCTATACATGTAGCCAGGGCCGAGTGGCGTGTTGCTGCTATAATAATGAGTACATTAAAAAAAAACTGTTAATAAATTTGTTAAATCTATCACACATCTAATAAGTGTATGTAATAATAATTCTTTTTTTAAGTCTTTTCAAAAGACTTGATGTTTGATCAAGTGATCATTCACCTGATGTTTTGAGTCTTTTGCAGTAATAGAATTATGTATTATATTAGCAAATAATAAATGTCTTCTGAAAGTATGTTTTACATGACTTGTTCTGAAAGTATGAAAATATTAAAACCTATGAAGGTGAAGATTATAACTGTGAAACGTAGGTAAGGAGCATATGTAGTGATAGGCTTTCTGAAGAAACTTATTATTTGCTAATATAATATATAATAACAATTCATTGTACACGATGACGATGTTACAGTTATTATCGTGACCATACATGACCATGATAATGATGGTCGACAGTGCATCAAAACGATTATGTAATTAACTTGTGACACGTATTTTAAATTTTCATCTTTAACTGATGAACTTGTGCATTTATTAAGTAAATAAGTATTTAGTTATTGGGGGCAGCGTTAGAAACAACGTAGAAATCTGATACCAAATGAGCGAAACCACAGGTAAAAGGAAATATCTCAATATATATAAGATTCAATAATTCTGTAAATATAAATTTCGGGCATAGGGAAAATGCGCAACAAAAGAAGTAATATGTAAATTTTGAAAAATTCAGACGTGACAAGGAAATTATACCGTCAGTGTTTTAAATAAATATAAAGTATACTGTTATCTCTTACATTTGAAAAGTTTTGTATATGGGATGACAATTATATGAAATCAATTACTACACAACTACTTAAATTACACAATACTAAGTATTTCAGTATGGTGCCTTCACTTGCAAAGTCAAGTGTCATATGCATGAATACAGAAACCTGGACCAGGCGGCTCGATAGCTGGGGACTCTTAAACTCAGCAAGGATAGACAGTTAGGGAGCTGATTAAATTTAATTAATAAGTATTTCACGTAGGTTAGCTTTTACTGTAACCCAAAATTAATAAGGACCAATGAACTTATCATTTACTTTTCGAAATACACAATACCTACATTTTAAACAGAAGTACAGTGTTTGCTTAAATAGTTCCTCAAGCATTTAAACCTACGTTATATTCATAAAATAAAGAGGAGAATTTTATGATCGTTCTAAGCGCTCCCGGTTCAGATTGTGCGCGCTGAACAAATCTGACACATGGTGCCATATAGTGGCGAAAATGGAAACTAAACTAGATTCTATTCTGAGTGTGTACTCGTTCAACAACTCAGTATCCCCACCAAAGTATTCTATTCTAGCTTGCTTGCTGCGTAACGGAGACGTGCGATGACTGCGAATGTGAGACCAAACTTTGTGTTGTAATGTTGTGTGAGGACTGTGGAATGACGTGTTTATGTATTAATTTTATTTTTATACAGTTAGTACTATACATATGACTTAGAAATGAGGATTTTATTTGCTTTTGTATGTTTTTACAGTTACATTTAATAAATACGTACCTACATATGTTTAAAGAAGTGAAAGTGTTATTTTCAATTACCTAAGATTTTGGAGTGTTTTAATAATACAGTGCGGTTAGCAGAACTAATCATGAAGAATTGTCGGTTATAATATTGCGTGGTAAAACATCTTGTTACATTTTTAAAGGTAAGTTAACCGTTAGACGTAACCGTTAACAAACTAAGTGTATCTAACCTATAACGGTTTTGTAAACAATGACAGCGAAACGCCGTTCGTAATCGGTTTTATCCTTACAAGTATAGCTTCGATTTTAATTTTGGGCACTGAGAATTAGTTGTGGTTAGTATATGAAAGTATTTACTCAAAAGAGACGTGTAGGTAGAACATAAAAATTTTTTAATGTGTAGTTGACAATACGTTATTTATAATTTTTAATATATAGTATATTTAGTTCAGTTTGTAATCTGCCTTTACATAAACATAGAAACGCATCTTTTTAAATGTTTATGAGCTCCTTTTAAATATGTTTTAAACAAGAACAAGAAACTTTCATGTTTTAATTGTAAACATTTCGGATTTGTATGTACTGCGTGTTTATATATAGCATTGTTTTGGTAAAGCTTACCTTCCATGTGAATGAAATATTGTTTATAAGTTAATGTTGAAATGGATCATAGTGAGTTCGGTATATGTGTTAGGTAAACAACATTTTGTACGTATTCCACAGAAACTGGTGAAACTATGGCTCATTGTGAAGTGAATGAAATTGTGGTATTTGCGACAGGTGCAGGGGCGTATTTACATACAGGGAACCCCCCCCCCCCCCCGGTATCGAAAAGTTGAAGGATTTTATTAATCTCTTTAATTTTTTTTTAGGCCCTGTTTTATTATTGTTGCAGTGTCCAGCTTCTGCATCATTTCCATGTTTATTGTCCACGTTTCTCTGATATATGTCATCTCAAGAAACAAATAGGCTACATATTTTATTGAAGACTTTTTTGTTAAACATAACTGTTCATACAATGTATTATGTATCAGTACAGTTAGTCTAAAAATTGTATGAAATGCATAAAAACTTGCAATATGCAAACAATTTCTTAATTTTAATTTAGGCTTATGTGTGTGTAGTGTAGTTAAAGTAAAAATCCATTTTAAAGTATTTTGTGATATGTTATTTGCCACAAGAATCACGTATAGAATAATGAGAATTTTGTTAACAGGAAACTTGCGTCACCATAAAAAGTGTGTAGCACAACCTAAAGTAGATGGTGTAAATTGGCCATTGAAAACATTGGTGTGTGTGGTCTCAGACTAAAAACTAAAATCAGTCAGTCAGTTAGACTAAAATCATTAAAATATACCTTACACACAATAAAATCTAAATTGTTAAAGAATGAAGAATTTAATAAAACAAAAATAATAAAACAGCTTGAAAAGGAAATCGAGTAAATTGAAACTGAATAACTAGATACAGTACTGTAATTGTTATTAAACTACTGTCAGTTAATTTAAGAGATCTTCATATTGCATTTTAATCAATGCTATCAAGATTATTGATACTGATGCATAGACAAAGCTGTGTTACACAGTTTGATTTTCAAATAGACTCACCTTTTAAATCTATAGCCTACATACTTTGATTTGTTATGACATTTTCATGTGAACATATGTGTATGAATTCCATGAAGATGGGTAAAATTCAAACAGAGGCTGTATCATATAGAGCACCTCTGGCGTATAAGAAGGAACTAACATTTTAAGAGTAACCTTAAGCCCAAGCAAGGAGTTTAGTTTCAAAGGATGCTTTCAAGACACTCCTGATTTAAGTAAGGTGGAGATAGGTTGGCTTTTGTTAGTATTGGAAGTTTTAAAAACCTACTTACAAAGCTAGTTTATGTAGGAAGAGACTTCATTATCATGTTTGCCTAGTTGTGAGAAATATCAATTTTAATTAAAGGAATAAGATGCAGATATTATTATTTATCTCATCCAGAAAATTATAATTCCCTGATTATTCATTTTAATTGTACATGAATTGTCAGATTATAACATGTATTTTTAATGTATATGAAAGAGAACTTATAACCAAAAATATTGTACGATCAGGAAACAAGTATATTTTTTAAAATAATTATGTGTAGACTTATATGACCTATGAAACACATACAAAGTAACAGAATTTTAAGTAATATATTGGCATAAAAATATTGGTATGTATTGACCATCTTTAATATTTTTTAAATAATATGATTTTTGAATCTTATATAAATGGTAATAATAATAATTATAAATGTTCAGTGACATAGGGCAAGTACTGTACATTATTTTTTGAGTCATTAGTTATCTTACAAGATATAATATATTATATGTGCATATGCAAAAGGAAAGAAGTTATCTTTCTTCAACAGCAGTGATTATTTATTTCAGATTCATTTGGATGAACTTTGTATTTATGAGTTTAAGGAATGTTATGTTAAACTTTATATTTACAGTATGCCATATGAAGTGTTAAAACTGTGCTTTTATTCTTTCACATTAAACAGTTTAAAATGTAAAAAAATCGAAGAGTTAATGTCACTTACAGTTTGTCAATATACCATTAGCGTTTTCCTCTACCAGTGAACCAGTTTAATGCCGTTTCTTAGTTTTCATTCAGAGGGAATAGGACAGTATTTGTTCTTATTCATACAAGAATATCTTTTGTTTATCAGTTATTGAAGTCGAAGAAAATCTTATTGTTCTTGTGGATTATTTCCAATTGAAAACCATACGTTTTAAACATCTGAGTATACAAATTTGCACAATAGATGTGGTAATAACTTGGCAGTTTACTGCAATTTTTTTTTTAATGAAAATGCAGTTAACATGTTTTACCAACTTTGTCGTGTTCACTTGCTGGTGCTACTTGTCATGTTCCGGAAGAGGCCTTTCAGTGTTTCCACTATTTTCAAGTCCTAAACAACAACCATTGACTTGAAAATGGTGGAAACACTGAAAGGCCTCTTCCGGAACATGACAAGTACTACAGCAGTTCAGCAAGTAAACATGCCAAAGTTGGAATTACAGAGACTGCTAATTCAAATAACAAGAGTAACATGTTTTAATGGTTACCTTTGATTAAATATGTTGTATCTTATTCAGTTGATGATGATAACGTTAAATTTTAGTTAGAAACTTGTATGCCTTAAATAACTGTAAGTAAACAGAAGTCACCAGTAACAGTGAATTATATGAAATACAGGGCATGCCTATAATGTAAGCCTGTTCCATTGAAATGTGTGTGCTAAACTTGTAGTAAATTAACAGCAGCGGCTTGATTTTTTGAAGCACAACCCAAGTCTTTTATTGTCTGCAACAAGGATAGTTTGGGTTTGTTATCGTTTGTAGTTTATGGTATTATGGACTGTGTTAGTAATATAAATGCTATTACTACAGAAGTGACAGAGAGGTGTTAGCATTGATACAGAGTAGGCAGTGACATGACTGCTGCGTCACCACATCTTGTTGTCACCGTTATGTCAGTGGGAAGTAACCAAAGTATAGTATAGTATATTATACTACCAGTCACTGGCATTAACACCGACGGACGCACATAGTGAACAGTCTATCAGTTCGCCTCATTGGCCCAAATAGAAAAATCACCTTGGAAATGATTATTTAATCAACAAATATCCCGTCCGAGAACGGTTACGTAAGTCTTCCTGTTGTCACGTGCTGATTCAAAGTCGCGCTGGACGTTGTTAAGATTCAACAGAAACATTGACGCTAGTCTTGGAAATGCCACAGTTTCCAAGAACAATTGACCTTGATTTGTAAGCGCAAGAATTGACAAAAGTGGTTTCGTAAGCAGTTAACACAAATGATTCCCTGTTAACGCCTGCTCACTTCTCACTGATAGAGGAAACGTTAAGTGACATATTGGGGGGACATTCCTGAACGATGATAGTGTTTTTGTCGTCTGCTACTTTTGCAAGTTGCCACCGCTGCTGGCAATAATTATCTTGTAAACTGTAGACTAGTTGCGTTTGAGCTTTTTTTTTAATTCTCCATATATTTAATTGAGGATTCGTGTTTATGTCGATAGACAGACATACATCTTATGTAAAGACGTTTGCGCACATTAAACGATATGGTAACTTTCAAATAGTTCTACTTTTTCACCTTATTTTTTTTTATTACGTTTTTAAAGATAAAGTTTTATTAGTGGCGGAAGATAATAGATGTCAACAATCTTTGTTAAGACAATTAACGAGTGTTAAACTTGTTTTGTGTGATGTCAGTTTCACGAAATTCAGTTCGAGTTAACAAACTGTGCATTAAGTGCAGATTTTTGGTTTGTTACATATGTATAACAGATCGTAACAACGACGGTGTCTTTTTGTCCGACGCACCTCAACACTTTCTTGTACTTGTACAGTATATTTCCGTCAAGTAGGCATGCTCATTTAGGCCAGTGTTTTCAAGTAATAATAAGATGACACATTCCTTGTGAATTAGTGGTAATTCAATTTCTTGAGTTCCGTAGACCCATTTTCGTGGTAGGTTACTTCTTATTTTCTTAAGTTATTTCTCCAGTAAATTTTTTATCTCCTGTGACTCTTATATGTTACAAATCCGATGATTGTCACATCCCTTATTACCTGGTCCTTCCATCGATTTCGTGGCATTCCTCGTCCTCGTACTTAGTTGGTAATATTCCTCCAATTTGAATTATCCCCCCTTCTGTATAAAGTACGTATTCATACCAACGTATTCTTTGGAAATTTATCAGTTACTATAACTTGTACTTTCAGTGTTTCTTCTATTTTATAGTTTGTCATCCTTCGGCATTTGAGTTTACCTTATAATCTTGCTTTTGAATATCGTCAGCCTTTCCTCATCCTAATCTTGTCAAACTCATTGTTTCCGCCGTATGCGTAATCACCGGTCTTTTTTGCAGCTTTTATATTTATATTTTAAAGTAAGTAGATTTTAGAAAGTGACAAAAATGAAAACAGAATGAAAAATATTGTCAGAAATAATGTTTTTGAATGAATTGAAACGATGAAACGGAAGGTAAGTTTTGAAAACGTCCCGAAAGTTTTGTTAAGAAACTGAATGTAAATTTGAATATCCACTGGGTAGAAAGATTACATACACCATTCAGCATTTCTCATTTACGTAATTAATCTACGAAAAGTTTTTGCTGCCATTGCTGCACTCAAGCGAAATTGTATTGTTACCGTATCAATTTCTTTAAAATATTTTGACAGATTTGAATCAAAATGCTTTTGTTGTAATAAGATACAAAAAAAGACCTCTTTTTCCGTCTATTGTATTTTCGTATGCATGAATACATGTGCATGTGTTGGACGGTTGTCTTTTCCGATAATATATAATACAAATGAAAGTAACACAGAAAATTTACATTTACATTAAATGCTATTGCTGCACGCTAGAAACAACGTTTTATGTTTCATGTTTATCCGAGAATAAGGATTGAAAACAAGGGGTAAATATAAAATAGGCCTATCAGTAATCAAGTATTGAACTTTCAGAACTGTCCAGTGTAGCCTACGTGTTATGTTGGATTGGCTTGTTCTGCAGTTTCCCCAAACCTGTAGTGATGAAATTACGTCTGCTCAGCGTTTCTCATTAAATTAAGCCTGCTTTGATTATTCCTTCAAACCTTGAAACTCACTTTTACATAGTTAATTGTTTTGAAGTTCAGACGTTTTTGAACTAGGTATTCGATAATTAATCTAAAACCCAAGCAGTGAACTTTCTTTAAATTTAATTTCTGGAAACTCTGGCTCCTAAGACCAATCTGAATTGCTATACTATTGCAATTCCAGGCTTATTATTATTGCCTGGAATCTGTGTGATGGAAGTTTTCAAGACGGATTCGGTATACATTGTTCACTTGCTTTAAGGAATTATTTTTTTGTGTTTTTCGGTATTCCAGTTAAAAGAAAAAATCGTGTCGCTATGGAAGACAGTTTTGTCAGCGCGCCGTTCTTACAAAATGCTAACTTCGCAACGCCATTAATGTCTTTCAGCATTCCTTTTAACAGCTGTTATATATTACTTTAATTCTGTAAGACTCAGAGCTCTGTGGTCTGTCTGTTTCTTCATGTAACAGCTTGCCGTATCCATATTCCAGCATGATTGTTTTAATAAAGTCAACAGTTATCACAGCCGCCCGTAATATTCCATTCCGAGAGCGGCATTAATCAGCGCCACCAGATCGCATGTAGCCTACAACAATACTATTACTTGATGCGATTAATAACACTTATAGAACTTTTTAAAAAGATTTTTGAATTGCATTCTGAACGAACTAAGATGATTCAAATAAATTGAAGTCCTATTTAGGATAGAATCCGAATCCTTTTTGATTCCCCTAGTGGTCACGCCTTAACTCTTGACAGATGCAACACGCAGACGAATAAATAATTCGTAAAATGTTAACGGACAGCTTAAACGCAAAACAAACTGGTAGCTTTCATTTTTCTTTGTCAAGGCATTTCGTTGAAGGCAGTAATAAATTCTCTAGTAAGCGTGTTTTCCCAGTAAACTGTACCGATCGTGAGCTCAACAAAAGGTAGCCAGATTATGTGGAAGTGTTCTCTTTCATTTAGTCACAATTCTCAGGTAGTGTGGAGGACCTGAAATATGTGTTGCTGTCTCTCAACAAACATGTGTAAATAATCGTTTTTTGCTTGAAAGTTCTGTATAACGAAATTTAATTGTTATCGGTAAGCATTTTGTGTAGCTTCTTTAAGGAATTTACAGCGTAAAAGTTTTTATAACATTTTAAAATTATCTAATCATATAATGTTACTTTGGTTCAGTTATTATACACAGAAAATTTTTGAGTACATAATGAAGGATAGGAACGTGGAGTAACGATGGTGTAAGCAACTCGCGCTCTGAATCTGCGCTGTTGCCCATCAAAAGTTTCACGTTTACTGTGTAATCTGTGTGTAAAATTTTGAAAAGTGTTGACGGATTCCGTGACCCATCAATATAAAAGAAAACAACTTTGCATTGTGCTTGGGTATTCAGTAAACGGATTTAATGTACCAAATTCCTTGTATTTTGTATTCATTGTTTTGCTTAAACTTTACAGAAATTTGTATTCGTATTTATGTAATCGCAATTTCTGTAAAATATTTAGGCCCATATGGGCCCATATTTGTTATTTTATTAAAATACGTTTATTATGAAGAATACACGGGAAAGTCATTGTTAATTCAGATATGAAAGAAGGAAAACAGAGAAATTAAGCAATCAAAGATCCGGTCAATTATCTGTGTGTGTGCGCGCGCGCGCGCCGTTAGTAGTTTGTATGACAGCATTTTGACAGTGCAGACACGTTTCTTTACTCTGACTCAGCTTATTAAAAAACTTGTTGTAATCTCTTTTTGATGACATTTGCTTCTTCTGAAGTTTTCTCTACTTTTCCAAAACTATTAAACTGTATTCTACAAAACACAATTTAATGACCTAAAGTTGACGTTGTACGTGAATTTTTCTCCCACTTTTTAGGGAACTTTTGTAAAGCATACACGACAAGTTTATATCCATTCGAAATTGTTCAGTTAATGTTGTTGTTGCTTCAATCGTTGTTCAGTTATTGTTCATTCGAAAATGTATGCACAATTTGTATTTTCGTAACCAGCGCACTTAAGGAGAGGCAGTACCCATTAATGTGTGTTAGTAATCCTAATAATTTTAAAAGTGTGAAGAAGGAAAGAGCTAAAATTCGTAATTTTTTAAGAAAATTTTGGATTCTTCCTTAGTATAAGGCATCGTTCTAGAAAATCCCGTATTTTCGAATATTATTAAAACGGGGAAATTAATGGATATCCTATACTAATAGTAAAAGTTAAGTAACTTACTAAATCTGGCGTTTTTAGAATTAGTGTCAAGGTTTATGGTTTTGTCGTAAGATTTGTCATTAGTGGAGGCCTTGGTTGTATGACAAGTGTGCGCAGTTTTGGAATCGTATCCTCTTTTTTTTGGAGTCTCGTCGGGGTTGATGGAATCCGCAGCAAGCAGCTTCATATTACGGTCATTTCCCGACATTGTTTATTTTCCATAAACTTGTTTTGGAAGGCTGCCATATCTACCATTTTTTAAATACATTAGTTAAACCGTAATCATCTTTAACGATAGCTATCTTTAAATGCTTGGTATTTTTCTTGAAGCTGTTGTGATAGTCGTCGGAACAAGCGCGCACGACGACTCTCTCTCTCTCTCTCTCTCTCTCTCTCTCACACACACACACACACACACACCTGTGCGCTTCTAATACCAGTAATTTTTTGACAGTAACTTCAATTTATGACTCACGTAGCACACAGCCTTTAGATTTTATGGTGTGGACGCCTCACTTCTTAAAGGCATGGTCTGGTATCTCGGTGGGGTATGTACCAGGCGGTGCACATCAGACGCTGAACTTCATAACTGAAGCAGATACGTTACACTGTGATGAATAAGGAAACGCCTCTTGCCATTAAGTTTGACTGAGGATGCACGAGGATCCTTGCCTGACATCGATTTTACTACGTTTTGGACGCTTAGAACTTCTGTCGCTTAATTTAGTTTATTGATTTACAAAACTTGTGTTCTGTGTAATTTTTTCATATGCTTCAAAGTTCTGGGAATTCGTATTTGTAAAATTATCAACGAGTTGGGTTATCGTATGGTATAGAACATTAATCTTGTATTATACTCGGTTGAGGTTATTAGTTCATGGTTGTAACGGGCAGCTGATTGTCCCAGTTCTCTCATTCGCGTAACCTTAAGGGGATATGGCACTGAAAGTCACCAAAAAATTCAAAATTTTCAATTTTTTTGTTTATTAATTTTTTTAATCTATGGAATGTTAGGAAACAGGGAAATGTGATGAAATATGTTTCTGAAGGTAGTAAGTGTCATATTTTTATAGTTTTTTAGAACCGTACCAAAATGCGAAATTGGCGGTTGGCGAGTAATTTGTTCAGTAATGAACACAATATTAGGCTATACACTACTAAACTCTGCTCTAGTATGTTATTATATTGAACTACATGTGTATATATGTACATACTGATTATTAGCCACTAACCAAGTCATCACTGCAACTATAATCAGCTGACATGAACATCAAAATACAAAAACAGTCAGCTGATGTTCTCAGTAGTGTTTGCTGCTTGTAAACAGTGAGTGAATATACCATTATCGTTTTTAAGTATTATATTAAGTGTTATAAGTATGGGTAGACCATCCATAAAAAGACAAAACATCAAACAAAAGAATATAAGTAATATAAATAAGCGGTATATCCAGTTTTTTCCAGTTTTTCGATTTAGCAGGCCTAGGCCTAAATGCTTATTATGACATAAAAAAATGTAAAATATACATAAAATCCTTATAAAAATTTATAATATTATAGTACATGTCAAACTTATAAATAAACTAATGTTAAAACTTGTAAAAAAATTATTTATTGGTCTATATATCTCAATACCTTGTCAGATTCAACAAGGTAACTTTCAACGCGTTATTTCCGCAAATCAGTTTTTTCATGTTTTTTAATATTCAAATTGATATAACTCAAAAACTACTAATATTACAGGGTTCAGATTTTTACCATTCACTCTTGGATATTTGACCTAAATATTTAGGAAGAATTATGTATGTCACTTTATTAGAAACTGAGATTTTTTTTAAACCTAAAGATTTTTTAAAAATAACTTTTAATTGTTTGTATAAAATCCAAATATTAAGCTACAGTTATAATTCTACTTAACTTTTTAGAGGATATCCTTACCTATACAATGGCGCTTTGTTCATGAAAATCCAATTGTTAGAACATGAGTTATATCAAATTTTATATATTACATATATATTTTTCAAAAAAAAATCCGGACTGTACTGTATATTATACTAATGAGAAAAAAATTTGTTTTCATTTATGGTCATTTTTTATGACTATAAAACAGATAAAGGTAGTCTGAAATGTCTAATATGTTTAATATAGATGTTAGCATTTTCAGTGCCATATCCCCTTAAGGGCTTGAACGTACTGTCTACCAGCGGCTGTCAGCAGCCAGGAAGAGGGAGACCAAAGAAGAGAGACGAGTATGGCAACCAGACACGGAAGTCTCAGTATCATGCTGGCTGTGTTCGAGATGGTCGTGGAAGATATCGTTGTAATAGCTTCGCGCCTGAAGAATAAGAAAAAGAAACATGTTCGCTCCGTACTGAAAGAACGTCGTGTCGTAGGAAAGGGATGTTCAGTGTGTTTTCCACTGATTTGAGGATGTATAAAAATAATCAACTAAACGCTATAACTCACCGTCTGTGGCTTAAGTAAATGTCTTTATTAAATAAAAGACATTATTAAATGTCTAAAATTGAATAAAAGACATTTACTTAAGCCACAGACGGTGAGTTATAGCGTTTAGTTGATTATAAAATACGTGGCTTGGACTATAAGCGGATTTATTCCATTAACAATATGTATAAAAATAATTTTCGTTTTTTCTTTATTAGAAGTCTCCCAGCATCAACAACTCAACAACCTTACCACAGTGGTTTTTTCCATAATACGATTGAATAATCTGCGACTAACACATCATATTTGTATAATAAATCTTTCTGCCGTCGTTTCTTAATGAAAAATAAATAGTTTTTAAAAAGACAATGAATATTATAACATGGAAATTTTTTTTATGAGACATGTGAACAAGGTAGATTCTGGCAGATGACTGGTTGATCCCGCAGTGCAAACACGTGATACTCAGAGGCGGCTATAAGGCCCCCGAAGACCCCGCGCTGCGGGGCCCCTAGACTTAAAGTAGGCCCATTCGGAGAAAAATAGAAGAGGACTTTTTTTACTAATACTGAAAAACGGTACGATTTGACAACTATGCAGAATACTCTTCTTATAAGAAATTGATTGTCATAGTTGATCTTTTCTTGATGTCTTTTTTGATAGACATAACATATATTTATTTGGGGCCCAAAATGGTGAACTCATAATAAAATCTTTAGGCAACTTTTTCGTAGTAAAGAAAAATGATGATGTCAATTTATTTAATGAAACTACACAATGAAGTTTTCTGGTTAGATATTGAAGCATTTCAGACACGTGACACAACAAATATGTTGAAGTATGTTGCATGTTTTTTTTTATAAGACTACTTCATGGCCCCATCAAAAAACTGAAAAAGGGCCCCCTGCCGTACTTCGCTAAGGGCCCCAAAACCTTAGCGCCACCACTGGTGATACGAAAGAAGCTATCCCATTGATTGCGTCCTCCGTGGTCGCCGAATGAGTTGATCTTAATTTTCTGGTGTCAGACAACCATATTATTGCCGCAATCAAGTGCGTAAGGCGACTTATCTTTTGATTATGTAGTGGTTGGTCAGTCTTGTTGTTACTACCAGTAGCCTAAGTAACATGGTAGTTTGTGCAAGACACTTGTTTCTGTTTCTAAACCACGTTGTATCCGTTATTCAGATATGATTACCGCGGATTCACATTCACGAACTGATGATAAATCAATACACAGACATTGCCTATGAGAGGATAAAGTCCTCGTGATTCGAAGAGCTCCTACAAATTAACGATTTCCTGTATAATATAGCTATAGTGGTGTATCATACGTACACAATACGCAGTGATTTCAGGATGGATTGCTTCTATTCCACTATACAAGTAGACCTACATGGTGTTTAAAAATGCGCATTAAAACTCCGTGGAGTTCTTTGCGTGGACTCGTATGCATTAAGGGCCTGCCATCAATCTCAGTGGCAATCACAGTGTAAACATTTGGCGGTGATACACGCCGTATTGAAACTTTTTTTTATAAATTTCTGTCATTAGAATTGCTAAAGACCAGTCGAATCAAAAACGATGATAAGTGTACACAATGATTTGTAAACGTAATATTCTACGTTGATAAGAGCAGTTAGTTGTTAATGAGATAAATCGGTGATTTCATGTGCTGGAAGAACAATTAAGTGGAAGCTGATTTATAGGAATGGTCCTCGCAGCAATCAGTGAAGCTGATAATTTGGAGGAGTCAAAAATAGTTTTTGAAACATAAAATCTAGATTCTGTGTACGTTCAGACGAGTTTACGCAGACATACATAGAGATGGCGGGGCACATAGGACATGCCACTGGATTACAAGATTGCTCGCTGATACTTCTTAGTTAATAAACTATCTAATTTACATGTGTTTTGGTAATGATATTTTGTGCGTAGATGGTAATGTAGACAACACATAAGCTCAATAAATAAGCCTATGCTAATTACCCCCTTTTTGTGCCTTATACGTAGCTTAAATAATTTAAAACAGTGTATTGTGTAGTGCACTTGATGCTGACAATGAAGCGGTACTTTTATAATTAATAGTGTATAAAATAGTCTATATAGTACAGTGCTGTATTAGTAAACCATTAATGCGGATGCTTCTTGAATACTGTTTGTGCATGCGAGCCCGCTCGTGATTTAGTGAGGTCGCTAAACTGCAAAATCTGTCTTAAAAGTACAAAATTTCGTCACATTTAGGCTGTTCATAATACGAGTGAAAAAGTAAATGTGAATAAGAATTGTATTACGAATACTAGGCTTAGTTTTTCTGCATACTAAGTAAATACGCGCATTGTTAGTAGTGTATTCAAGTGCAAACGAGATGTTTGCAAACATATTCGTACTCCGGACATTTGCGAACCTGTTTAACAGGTTTTCGTTACAAACATTTAGGAGTAATCTTAGCACTTTCGACGTTGATTTTTTGGAAATTAGACCTTAGTGGAGCTTTCTTGGCCAAAGTTTCGGAAGCGTGCAGGATAATATTTTCATTAGTATAATCAGCAACGCGGCGTAATGCTTACACAGCTCCTGAAGTCGTCGTATTTATACATGTTCACAATCTTCAGTTTATTCTTTCTAAAAATATGTTTTGGTTTTCCTAATTGGTTGCCCCACAGTCTTTGTAATATAGCTTTCGAAACATACAAAACAATCAACTTGTCCTGTTTCACACGCCATTCTTTTCACAACATTATTTCATTTGTTCTGTACCTTAAGTGCATATTTCAGAGAGTTGCACCTCAGCTGTTGATGGAGCAAGTGATTTTTATTTAAGATTATCATTCTCAACAGTTCTTTAGTTCTGATAGCTTTCTTTATTCAATCTGCACATGTCTCTGGGTAATAGATTCACAACATTAATTCATTTGTTCTGTACCTTAAGTGCATATTTCAGAGAGTTGCACCTCAGCTGTTGATGGAGAAAGTGATTTTTATTTAAGATTATCATTCTCAACAGTTTTTTAGTTCTGATAGCTTTCTTTATTCAATCTGCACATGTCTCTGGGTAATAGATTGTCAGCATTCAGAAGAACCACTTCGAGATGGTATGATGCAGTATCGTTCTTGCATTCACCATTCTGGTGTGTTCATATATCACACGCGTGAGAAATTTAATTCTTTTGGCTTTTTGCTTAGTTATACGTTGGATATATTTTGATTTTTATCAAAAAATTTGTGAGATTTCTCCTCTCCCGTATTTTTAGTAATCGTTGTATCCAATACGACTCCTATCTTTTATTTCCCTGGAGTGTGCGTCTGCTGAATCTATCTATGCGGCAGTTTCGTGTCTTAAAATTTTTGCGACGTTGATATACTTGTATTATATGAGTCTTGTATTCTCTCTGATATAGCTACTTATAATTGCTAAATAAATATAGTAACTATATTAATATAGTAAATTAATTTACACACATTAGGTGTAAATGCTTATTTAACGAAAGTAATACCAGTTACGCGTCAGTTAACTGTACTTTGTTTATGTATACATCATTTTGAGAAACAGAACATTTCTTGGGTAAACAATAAAAAGTGCTAATATTACGTAGGGTGATTGCAAATTTTCGAAACCGCTGTGTGTAAGAGATATATTTTAAGAACTTTATCGAACTATTCTACCTTCTATTACATTTTGTTCTATGAAACTTAATTTTATGTTAAATAGACACTTTACTTAACGTAAAAGTGTAAATTATTTACAGTGTAAATATTGTTTAAATATGAATTTACAGGGCATTCAAAAAGACTCATAGTTATTGTTTGTACGTGTGAGTGTTTTGTGTGTAATTTGTGAACAATTCATAAAGTTATACGCAAACCCCGTGTAAGTAAAATATTTGCTGCACAACTAACTATTGTTACAATGTGTCACAATTTACCATGCTCATTTTCAGCTGTTGAAAAATACTTGTGTGAATTGTTTTCGACATTTGGCCATATTACGGGAATTGAACGTGCTATGTTTGTGCGTGTTAAGTACGGACAGAATTGGGAACTTTTAAATTTTATTGCAAAGTAATGTAGGCCTATTTCAAGTTACGTCATCACTAGTATCAGTTTTGATATATAGGCTCAGTGTATTCGTTCAGTGTAAACAAATGTATCCCTTAGAATTAGATATTACCAATTTTGTGACTTCACATAGTATGATTTTTTCGTCGTATTAGTAAAAGTAGAATTTTTGGGACACTGATTGCCTCAAATTGAGGTTTGTCTTTTACGTAGAATGGAATAATACTACCATTACTGTTGCATACGATTTGTTTTGAAGGCGTGAATTACATCACTATTCTCACCGAAGACGTAGATTGTCACAGTATGTATATAATTTAAATTGTGAAGTTTGGTAGTTACAGAACGATATATTATGGTTTTTCTTCACGTTTTTACCCTCCTCCCACCTCTGAAGTAGTGTAGGATGTCGGTCGATCAGGGGTCTCGTCCAGATGTCTTTCTTTTTATCTCATAATAACTTACTCCAGTACTCATCGTAAAAGCTTTGTGTTTAATGAAACTTTAGTTTTCGTGAAACTGAGAGACCACCTTGTGTGTTAGCGCGGTTGTGGATAATGTCGTTTTAACAAGAAATTCATCATTTCATGACCTGTAGTACTGAGTAAGTGTATGGTGACTGAAAATTCAAAGGACGTGGCTCGGTTATCATATCCATACGTTGAGGTGACATCGTTTGACCGTACGTGTAGTACAGTCTGTTAATGAGAGTGTGACGTAAGGTGAGCAGTTTTCGTAATGAAAAAAGAAATAATGTAAACTTGTAATTAATGTTAATTTCAAGACTGGTCTGAATTAAGTAGGTTTACAAAAGAGAAGAGGCGTAAATAGACAGGAGTTACTGAACAGGGACTGAAATTAGATGTTCAGGAAAAAATAACGGGTCTCAAAAGAATGAGTGAGACCGCAAGGTTATTGAAACATTTCGCTAATAGAAGAGACAGACGTGTAATGCATATTTGAGACACATAAGATCGGATTATATTGATTAAACGAATTGTGGAAGGCACAGGCTGTAGATGAAGGATACCGATTCAAGCGCATCTTGCAGGTTAATTCATTTGCTGGATATGGGATGTGGAATTTCAGAGAAGTGAAGAGATTACCACGAGGATGGAAGCCTCAGTCAAGCATAATTGTTATCAGTGAGCAGCACCTGCACGTTGATTAGTGGTGGGTACCTAACATGTCTTACATTTTGATATTCCTCTTGATTGTAATCATTACATTGGTTAACACGACTTAACTAACACTGGTATAAAATGTTTATCATTGAAAGTACGTTACACGTATAATAATTAAAATTCCAAAAATCTACGATTTATGAAACATAAAATTCATATGTTACGTCAAGCGATTCAAGAAGTATCAGCAAGAACGAGTACACTTCATATTCGTGTAACAATTAACGGCACCTTCATAATAAAAAAAAAACATGAGATATCAGTTGGTACCTTTGAGACTATAGGAATCGAAGTCTGAAGGCCATACCAACTGTTATGGTTCAAGGTTTGTTAGTAATATATATATATCAGACGTGAATATATTGTAGACTTGAATCTGACTTATTTAAAATTAGGTTTCCTGGAATGTGTATATCGTCTTATCTGTATGAATAGAGGCTTACACTTGTTCGTATATAATTGAATTGGTATGCCAACACTTTATGTAACCAGTAATTTGCTTCCATAAAACTGTTTTGACTAAAGATTACTGAAAGATTTCTGTTTATTTGTGTAAAGTATATTTTGATGTTTCAGAAAAGTGTTTTATTTAATTTTTTTTTTTTTTTGTATGCCTGTATAAACTCATTCTTGAATAACGAAAGAAAACTTCATGTGTGGGCGTGTTTAACATTTTGAATGCACGTGTATTGCAGTTTTCTGTTTTGTTTTGTAATGTGTTTTACCGTCGTGTGTTCCAAAAGCGTGTGACAGTGTTGTGATTATCTTCTCTCATATCCGAAGCCCCGTATTAAAATTATTAGTATGGCACTGCAGTGTCGGTGATGTAGTTCAGTTATGCGACTACTTGTATGGAGAATATTTTTTCTTAAAACGTGTTAAGATGCTACTGTTACCGCTGACATTGGTTGACGTATATCGAAAAGTTAGTACTGTTTTATTGAAAGTATAGTTTCAAATTTGTCCTGCAAATTACGACTAAGTGTGTCATTTAAAACATGAGTTTAAGGATTATGCTGTTTAATTATTTGACTAATAAGGATAACATTGTGTCCAGTGTCATTTAAAGATGTTAAAAAAAATGAATGTTTTCAAAAGGTAGGCTGATAAGTTTTAGTATCAGTAGGCTTTGCGGTATCAGTATGGTTGTCAGATTAAGAGGAACACGCACTAAAACCATCGTTAAAAACATTTTTGTTTGAAGATCAGGAAATTTAGAATTGACCGACATTGTTATGTGAAGTTGTTTTGTATAAGTGTGTTACTAAGAAAATTTTGTTAGCGGACTAAAATAATGAAACTATTACGCCAAAGTTTTGTCTGATTTTTCAGTGATGTTTTTGGTAATTGATCAGTGAGTGTTTCTGGAGTTCTGAAATAGTAATTTTGTGAGGAATTCTTATCTTTGCAGACAACCCAGCCCTCCAGATTCAGAGAACGCATGCTGCCGATATAAGTATTTTAAAAGTTTCAAGAGATTATCAGGATTATTGGACTTCGGAATAGTAGTGCTAATAGCAATAAAGTGGAGTACTTGTGGAACATTCCTTTATCAGCTCCCGTGAACTTCACGAACGTTCGTGCGCGGAGCTCTATGACTAAGCCGGAGAATTGATCGACTTGTACTAGTCATATTCCGATTCTGGTGATTCATTTCTCGGAAATGTTCTGTATTTAATTTTGAGAGGGTATAATATAATATTCTTACAGTACTGCTCCCGATACATGTTTTTAAGTAAAACCTCAGTTTTTTTTTTAATATATGCGTTGGCCCTTGTGTTTACTCACTAGTTCTTGTACGAAAATTATTCTTTATTATTTTGTGGAGTAATTGTGATTAAACATTTTTTTGTCTCGTAAGTTTTCTGAATTATACGGCTGGTAAGATGAGTTTAGTGATATACAAAATGCAGATTTTATGTAATTAGAAAAACATATTGTTTTAGTAGAAATATATTTTACTCCTACATCATTTGCTACACGTAATTAACATAATATTTTATTAAATAACCTAATAGGATAATTTGTCAAGAATTAATTTTATAACATTTGTTTATAAATTTATTATTTTTACAGAAATTTAAAAAATATTTCTCTTCACACGAGGATATTTAATAATATTAAAGAAAAACACAAGTTAATTATGTTCCATACAGGTTCGTATGTTATGATGCAGAAGTGTGCAAATGATTTGTACGAATATATAAACCATATGTCTTAACTAATTGACAGGGAATCGTGAGAACTGTTTCTTTTGTAAAGTTTAATTAATTTTTAATAGTAACTAATATTTTTGATTTAAAAAAATAAACGTATTCTTCGCTAATAACGATTCCGAGTTTTGTGAATGATTTATTCACGAGTTACCTACCATTGACGGAGAGATGAAATTATTCAGTCGGAGAATATGAGTACGTGTGTTGCTCGTCCAGGAGAAACAAAATGCGAACAGAAAATGAGGATATAATCTTGTTTAATATAAATCAGAAATATAACTTGTAGCTGTATTTAAGGGATAAAGGGAAAACGTTTTAAGGCGTTATTGTTTTTTGTTAATCTATTTGAAAGGAAGAATATGGCGTTGTGTCGACAGAAATTAATACTGACGTAGTAAAAAGTTTAATTTAACCAATGAAGTTTTAGCGGTTAACTACGTAAATTGGCGTTAGGAAACGGTAAAAACTATCATATTAATTGTTACAATTAACTTAAGAATAGAGTAGAATAGCGTAGAGGAAGCATTGCGAAATATCGTACAGTAGAAATAACAGTATACCAGAAATGCGAGTGTATTTATTATATTTTATAGTTAGCACAATTGTACCAATCCTGCAAGATTTAATTCGATGTAATAATTAATTTGTTCGAAAAAGTATGAGCAGACAGAGCTTACGTAGCATTAACAGTGCGGGATGCGGATTGATTTTGGACATCTGCCAGCGTATTGCGTAACAGTTGAGTGAGCTCTGGAATCGCAGTTTAATCAGGCAGTATATAAGACAATAAGCGTATAGCCACGAGTGTGAAGAAGCGGGGGGAGGCTCACATTTTGTAATCATTTGTAGCCCAAGTAGTAGTTAGCCTTCTGCAACGCTTCCTGTTCTGGTGAGATGTTTAACAACGTGTCATCATCAACGGGCGCGCGCGTTGTGACATCACGGTTACCAGTGACTTGGGTCACGAACATTTCAGATGCCGACACCTGACTGTGTGACAGCTTACGAAGCAACAGTAACCCACGAAACTTGATTTAGCCTTAACACTTCCAATCAATCGATTATCCCAATCTGTACTTAGTCGAGTTGTGTAAACTGAGTTACATGTAGGGAAGTTTACATTAGGGATGAGAAAAGTACGATCCGCCGGTGTTGTTCTATCTGGCCCGGAAAATGAATGTGTTCCCACCAACTTCAATTCCGTTCTATGCTAAAAACAATTCAGTATGTGCAGTATATATGATAATTTTGCATTTCCGATGTATGTATTCATGTATTGCATGTGCTTATTTTTCATAAATGAATTGTGAAGTGTACAAATATACAAAACTCCTAATAATGGAGGGGAGCCAAGGGCCACGCAGGGCTGTAGTGTTTTGGAGGAAAAGAGGACGTCAACATTAATTTCTTAATAACAAAACATGGAGTACTTGGTGTATTTAGATGGACCTTTGTCTTTTTCACCCTTATCCCACACTGTTAATGGCGTATTTCTTCCCGCAGACAACTGTAAGGAGTTTTCACTTAAAAAAAAGAGTGGTGTTTTATGTCATTAATGTTGCCTTCCTTTAATACAGACTGGTATAAAATACAAATAGAGCTGTATGGTTTTAACATAATAAATTGATCTACTAGTATGTGAAAGGTAGTTGAAGAGTTTTCATTCATGTAAAACATGATTGTCGGTGTATTAACTTTTGAAATCGATGATTCATGATTTTCGAGAGCGGGCAACGGCGGGCAGGCATTTGCCACGAAAACAGATGTTTTTGTATTCTCCGTTCTGGACGAACTGCAATGATTTATTAAGCGTGATCTTGGAGTGTATTGATCCAGGTACGACCGTTATGATGGATTCGTGGGCGTCGTATAAAGGCATGGGAAATATTTCTGGCGTCGATTTGGCTATAGACTACTTACTGCTAGTACCAGATAATACTTGACTACTAATCAATGACATATTTTTATAGAAAATGTTTGTCTATTTGCGCGGGAATAAGGAGAAATATGATGTCCTGCCATGAAAGCAATATGGATATTTTTTTGAAGTGTATATTGCTAGGGTTTTTATATACAACTGTCGGTAGAGGAAAAAATGCAGTTCATGAGACGGTAATAGGCGGTGACATGTGCGAGCTTCCCACGACTCATTAAGCAGAGCGTAGTTCAGGCACTGAAACGAGGCCGTCGGAAGCGTTAAGATTACCGGAAGTAACTATCACGATGCCCACTGTCATCTAGTTTATTCGTATTGTTATCCACTGCGACGGTTAAATGTGAAATGTAAGTAACAGACACGTGTAAGTCGTCTTGAGAACTGGCATAAGTTACATGGGAGGGGCCTGTGTGCATAAGTTACATGTTGCTAATGAGATAGTACTGTGTAAGTGATTTGAATGGAAATGTACGATTAAGATACATCACGTTTACGATCTTTGCACTGACCGAATGGTCGCTCGACACTTGGTAGAACATTTCGGTAATATTTAATTTTAATAAATACACATTTGGTTGAGTTCTGTAGATATTTTTTCATTAGTCGTGAGTATTGTTTCACCAGTTACGGCAGCTCCAAAGATCAGATTTGAACGTAACTCAAATCTAATCTCTGGGGTTCAAATCTAACCCCTGAAGCTGCCGTAAATGGTGAAACAATACTCAGGACTAATAAAAGAATATCTGTAAAACTAAACCAAGTGTGTATTTATTAAAATTAAATACGGAGTATTTGCTTAAGAGATTTGAACGCTATGTTAACGTTTTTACATTACTGTCACGAGAGGATACATGATATATACTGGGCTCTGCTGTTATGAACCTTGAGAGTGAAAACTATTTATTTGATTATGACTGTAAGTTGTTAATAGAATAACATTTGTGACAGAAATTATCTTTACAATCGGTAGACTGTCGAAATCTTCGACAACGCAAATATGTAAGGAATTACAGCTTATAGCACCTCTTTGTTGAACATGTGATGTATCGGTCCTAAAGGTTTTACGACAATATCGATTATCTAATGAGAGTTTCAGGTTGCCCACATATTTAATCCAGATGGTCTTTTGCATTTTGTGTATACTAAAAATGTTTTTCTCGAATTTCACTGTTTCTCAGTTCTCTGCAGAAGTACAACCCTTCATTGTATTAAAGAATGTCATCTCCACGATTCTCGGGCCCTGGGTTAAGTCAGGACTTACCTACGTACGGGTGTGATCGTATTTTTGCAGTTTGATAGTCACAATCCTATGTATTGTTAAAAAAGTAAAATGATCCACTTATTCACCTTTTTTTATATTGAAACAAGCTCTACAACTTTGTGTTTAATTGTGGAACAAAAGAAAACGTATCTATTTTACGTATCAGCTAAGGATTATCTGTATGTTGACAGGATTTGAAATATAATAGTTTTTTCGGTGTACACTGGAAATAGTAAATGTATTAATGATTTCTTCATTTGAACTTGTTTGAGAATGCCACTTTTACATGAAACAAAATACATTAGATTGGGGGATGGTCGTCCCCCATGCTGCTTTTCGGACGGCTCTTAACCGGTCTTAAACAGCTCATTATCCTTTCTGCAGAATAGCTTGGTACACGAAGGGGTGAGGATATCCTGACACGTTTAGTATATAATGCATCTATATAGTCCAATGAAGTCTCTTTTCATACACACTTGTACTTTTCTTCGACCAGTGCAAGTCGAAGTTTTCTTCGTCTTCAGATCGTTATGATCGGTCTCTTTTCGTTATTGTCCTTATCGAAGTTTTTATTCTTAGTTTTCATGCCCGACGCAAGCAAGTCTGGTATGTGGATCCCAGTCTGGTCTACTTGGTGCACATTAATGAAAGTTGCCACTTCCTTAATTACATGTTTCTTGTCAAGATCGTAATAATCTCTTAGATCTTGTACCTGATCGCTGCTTGTATTGCTTAGACTTAAATTGTTTTACCTGGCCTACAGTCTGCGTAGCGGAAATATAAATTTGAGTCAGGCTTGAAGTTGGATAAATACATATTTTTTACTTTTTAAAAATACAGTTTTTTTTGTATCGGCCATCTAAGGACCACATAAAAATACAGTTTTATTAATTTTAAAATTTTGTTGACTTTAAAATCCCCCCAAAGTCCGTTTGGCAACTACCATTCCCTGGGAACTGTGTGTGCACCTATGGTAGTGTAGAGGCCCCCGGCCATCGAGCCGCCGCGGCCGTGTGGACGTCTGTCAAGGTTTCTGTACTCACGCGTGTCGCTTGACTGTGTGATGTTTTAATCACACGACTGTGGGGGTCGGCATCAACGTCTAATATAGAGATTCTAGAACGATTCCAGGCAAAAGTTCTACTTATTATAACAAATGCACCCTGGTTTATACCAAATAGAGAAATCCTCTGTGACTTAAAAGTGTCATCTGTTAAAGATGAAGTGAGTAAGTGCAGTGAAAACTATTTAAGTAAACTAGAACTACACCCTAATATTCTTGCAATAAAATTGCTAGACAATAGTGAAGACACTCATAGACTAAAGAGACAAAAAATACTAGACCTACCATCTAGATTTTAGCACCCATAATCTTTGTGACTGTTGTTTCTTTTTGTAACCTACTTTTAAGGAATAACTGAGCTTGTTATCACAGGATAACAGCTCCACATGGTCAACACCTATTTTTTCCTCATACAAAAGATTTGCTTATAGTATGTTATTTTTATGTTATACTGATTGCAAATAGTTAAAAAAAAAAAAAAAAAATCACACGACCCTACCGCTGGACAGGTTTATTAGAATATTTAGAAACTCGAAACGATTGTATTATTAAAAATAATTATTATTCATCTAGGAAAAACATATTTAGAATCCTATTTTGGAATAGGCCTGTTAACAGTTTTTTTTTTGTGAATGTGTATGTGAATCGAGCATATCGTCACAGTGTAGGCCTATATGAAACTTTGTATTTATTTTAGACGTAACAGTACAGTAAGTGTACGTAGTCGCCGTACAAGAAGCAATTGGGCGGCCGGTAGACGAGGCCAACGACCGGATTATATAATCATACGGTATATCCGGCAACAGAAACCTGTTCCACGCCGTACTTTCCCCGACGCAGTCAGCGCTCCTCTCCTCTCGTTGCTTCACCAAAACCAAATAATGAACCAGTAGATGTGGAAATTAACTTCATCTATCCATACTATGCAAAAGCTGACGTTGCTCGCCAGTATCCAGTTCAGCTGTATTCTCAATGTGGAAGAATTATAAAGAACTAAAAGTGGTTCCTTATTGTCCGTTCTAACAGCGACGTTTTCGTTACGTTACGAGCTGTACTCATCCTGAGGGATGTAATATACCCTCGTGTTTGAGCTGATTTATTTCATAATTAAGAAATACCGTACAGAAACAACTGAAAAATAGACATAAGAATTAAATATTAATAGGTATCTATTGCTCGTATTAAATTATTTGTTACTAAGTTATAAAAAAATGTATTCAGTTTTTTTTTATTTCCGTGTTCCATAAGGAAAATGATGTATGGTGATGGCGAAAAAAATTGTGTTCGAGATAAGGGCTGATTCTGATTGTATTACCCTCAAAACATGAAGAAAAGTCATTTTCCGGGAAATGTCTGTGCTAGAATTTTTGCTATGGCGAACGATAACTGCCACAAATTCAAACAGAATCAAATACTTTTTGCATATGTGCCTGAGTTGTAGAGGACTCAAGGCCTATTGATTTTGGTGATGATCGGTTACGGGGAAGGGGTACTTTATCTGCAACGTTTTAAGGAAAGTACTTAATTTTGATAAATAAAGTATCCTGAAAAGAAGGTCATAATAATCCACTGTAGAAAGGTAGATGAAATATCTGTAAATGAAAATGGTAGTTGAAGGGGGGGGGTAATTTTCTAAATGATAGTTGAAGGGGGAGGGATAATTTTAAGTTTTTACGTGTATACTACGTTATCGCCAACAAAGAAGTAGTTTGTTGTTAAAATTCCTTCCAGGGTTGTTTGGCCGTGGACCAATGTTTTCTACAAAACCAGACGTTTCGGCAGTGCCATCGACTGCCATCATCAGTGAAAATCGAGTGCGCTAACGTGAGGTGGCGTATACGTTAGTGACCACAGACCTATGGTAGATGCTGAAAAAAGAAGTAGTTTCTATGGAATATTTCATTTTGAAAATGATTTTAAATATAAATCTTAGAACATGGAAGTCAAGTATGATTCTCCATACCGATCTATTTTTATCCAGTTTTCCGACGTAAAATTGGACGTTTGCTCTCAAAATGCCTGTGTGCTTAATGGTTACATAAATAAAAAGAAAGAATTCGTAATTATACGATTTGTTTTCTCCAGAAACAATTAAAAAATAGACACTAGAATTAAATATTAATAGGTGTCTACTTCTCCTATTATATATTATTTGTTACTAAGTTATGAAAACTGTATATATTCAGTCTTTGTTTGATCAGTTTTCCAACGTAAAATTGGACGTTTGCTTTCAAAGTGTTTGCGTACTTAATGATTAGATAAATAAAAAGAAATTATTCGTAATTACACGATTTTTATTCTAGCAGATTTTGAAGGAACTTTCTTGTAGTCGAAGTTGAATAAACGCAGTAATCGAATTATTTCTGTTATTTACGCGCATGAGCGTATATTAATGTGTTTATTATTTTTTCTTAAATAAATTACATTAAACCAATTATTTTAAAGAGGATTATTAGATTTATTATAAATGGCGGGGTGGATAAGAGAGATTTGCAGTTGACGTGGCGTCATAGTTTGCAGTTTAAGCTAGGTGGGCAGGAATTTTAAAAAACTGCAGGTGGCCAGAGAAACGCTTAGTATTATTAGCCTTTTTTATTCTGTATGTAAACAGTATTAGCGTATATACAATTACATAATTAATTGTATCAAGCTGCACTATTACTTATACTTCGTAAAAATATATTGCATACAGTTGCAAAGATATATTTGTAGCCTGTAAACGGTAGTATAGTTTTGGGATTTAATGTAGGGACAGTGTATTATAAGAATTAATTGTATTTAGAATGAGTTATGTGTATTGTATACGTAAAAAATGTATTGAGCCGTCTGATGAATGGGAATTAATTGTTAGCGTTTTTTGAAACTTGTAGGTTTATCATGAAGTTTCTCCGTACGTCGACGAAAACTAGTGGCTGTGTAGGTTAAATGGCAACAGCGCGGTTGGTATAAAACCACTCCATCACGCCAAGAGAATTGTCGCCGCGGCAAACAAGTGAAGGCTCCCATGACTGGGTTGAGTAATTTGTAGCTACTTCATAGTAGTGGGTTTTACGTACACAAGAGATTGCCAATCGCTGGGTACTGATATCTTGAAGCTTGACTTGAAATGGGTTAATCGAACGTTGCGTTTCGAAAACATCGCCAATTTGACGTTTTTTAATTGTAAACCGTGTTTTCTTTTTCATTTTACAGATTGCCTTTCAAAGGAAAGCCTTAAATAGGAGTTATTTTGTGGATTACTTAACGAATTCGGCGCAAGATAAGAAAGTATTCGCGTTTGTAGGAGTTACAGCTGAGGAGGGTGTTTCTAGTTGAGATGAGGTTATTTACTGGAGCTAAGGGGTAATTTTACTGACAAGTGTCAGCTACACAAGCATTCCTTACTGACGGGAGTTGCCAATAACGTTTGTTCACTTATTGTCACTACCGTTTGTTGATGACTTTATTATTAAGAAGCTAATTAGTTTCTACCATTAATTGACTTGAACTGAAAATAGCATTGAAAATGTAATACTTGCTTTCGTATGCAAGTGCAGATTATTAATTTTATGCATAATAGAAGTTTAATGAAGAAAGTTGTGTTAGTGGTTATAATCACAAACAATATTATTACTGTTGCACACCACTATAGAAAAATTATTCCGATTAGCGCTTTTAAGCTTCTCATAGCTGACGATGAGCTGAGAAGCTTGAAAGCGCTAATCGGAATAATATTTCTATAGTGGTGTGCAACAGTGATAATTCTGTTGATGCATAATAATTACCGATATTCCCACCTACTACGAAGGCCCATCATATTCTTTTTTAATTTTTGGTTATTATTGTTATTAAATAAATAATAACAATACAAGCTTTAGAACTGCCACTGCCTCATTATTTAAATTGTATAATTACACCAGGGTTTATTATTAGTATTTGTGAATTGGCAACATTACGCAAGGTAGCAGACGTCTGTGTTGTTCGTTGTTTGTACTGTAATTGTTTGTATGTTTAATGTAATAGGCGTGTAATGTTTTCACTACTTGACGGGTACTCGTATCTATGAACCTTCGTTGTTTCTCTACGTTACGCCATTGGATTGCTCACTGGATTTTTAATCGAGGACAGTACGGTTTTGACGTAAATCTGTATAAACGCCGATAAATCTGTATAATATTGTACAAAAATATAAACATTATTAAAAATGTATCATATAGAAAACCGTGGTACGAGTTATATCAAGTTAACAGCATCAACAGTAGTGTAATCATGTGAACATTATGTTTATATTCAGTTTTTTGCGGATACCTATGGCTACGTAGATGTGCAGGTATATTTTTGATTCTAGAACGCTTTGACTTTTGTGACACAGTTATTGGAACATGAATTGAGCCTGTCTTTACCGTCTTAATATTAAAATATACTTTATTACTTAATCCTCTGATGCCTTGTTTACTGGTGTAAGACAGGTTGTGGGATGTGAGCAATAGACCTATTATAATATAGTTGCTAAAAATTCATAAGAATTCAACTACAAAAAGAGAGGAGATAGAGAGAGAGAGAGAGAGAGAGAGAGATAGATTTTATTACTTCGACGAATAAAGAATGTACTGATATCGCGGTCAGAGCAAATTCTTATGTAAATATTGTGATCACTACAGAGATTAATAGATTCCCCTGAATATCCAGTAGGCCTAATCAAAATGAAACGGTTTTCCGTAATGTAATTGTGGTGTTTCTAGATATTTGAATATTTCTAACTTATTCTTTAGTGGTATTACTATCAGTTGAATTACAATTTGAAATTTGAAAACTCTCTTCGATATCAAATTACATTTAGTGAAGAAGATGGCAAAGTAAATGAATAAATTACTTACGTTTACGCATTTTATATGTGGGTGAGCAAATTTGGCGTGACGACTGGGGTTGCGTGTGAGTAATATCCTGTAGCCATCTGTTATTGTTTTGTTGTTAGTTTAATTGGCAGCGTCTTACACTGTACAGGCGATCTCGCGTTGATGATTTTATCGCTAAGATAATACTGTAATTGCTTTCGGTGTATTACACATACAGCACGTATCCATCCCACAGTGGATAAACTACTGCTCTTATAACATCGCGCAAAATTTGGTAGTCAGTAGAACAACTTTACATATTAATTTGTTTATCAGTTTCAATGTGAATGGAAAGTCAGTATTCAGTTGTGATGTTAATTTTGGATTTTCATATGTTTGACTCGGGATAAGTGAATCTGAGCAAACGCTACCCATAGGCCTATCTTATGAACTGCGGTTTTTCAGTTTTACCCCAGAATCAGTTATGACTATCCGATTCACTTTGTATGTTTTAATTATTATACGAAAGGAGATTCAAATTAATGTTGATATGGTTATGTATGGATATTATAAAAATGTATTGCTAAATAGTAGAAAAAAATGCATTTTTCCTTGTTGTACAGTGTCAGCAGTAGCCTAAACGTACTGTTCACTGTTTTTCTATTTGGTATACCCAATAAGGAAAATACTTGACAGCCATAAGCCGGTTTTATTTTATTTTATTTGCATGGTAAGCTTTTAGCATTCGACAGGCAGGTATCAGCAGAATGCGGTAAGGCGTCTTATTTATAGGGGAATATTTAGTCGCTTTGAAAACGCTGCTGTTATTAGCCAGGGAAACAGTTGTACGAGCAAGGGGTTTTCCTCCATACTCGTTAAATCACGTACTGGATATCAGGAATGTGTTGGAGGAAAAACGTGCGAAGGGAATCTGTAACGTAGTGAGCGTTAGGTGTGTAGTTTGTGAACATATTTTGATTAATATACACAACACCAAAAGAAACTATTTTTGCCGGACAGAGAATGAGGTAAAGTGCGATAGTTCAATTATAGATGAAATTTCTGACAGTGTCCATTTATGGAATTATGGGAGACAAAGGTAATGTAAGACATTACATCCATGTTACTTTCATGTTGGATAAGGCAGTCGTCCGATGTTTCATTTATATGGTAATATTACAGTAACCCCTCAGCATTCGCGAATTTAAACCTGCTATTCGCCAGTTTCAAGTATTCGCGATTAAAGAAATGTCGCTGTATTTAGCCTAACATTCACGTATAAAAGACGTAAACATTATGGAACTTTTCATATGCAAAAGGTATAGGCCTACTATAAACCGTTCCCGATATAACATGACAGTTACCTATTCCATTTACGCGTGTTGGAAAAAATTGCCAGCAAGTTACAAGGGAAGGATGTGTCCTGCCGCTTATTTATGAACATTAAGAAATCAACGAACTTGTCGATCAGTTCGGAGGAGAGGGCTTTGACGACTTAAACAGAGGATTTGATCAGTCCATGCTTCCGAGCATAGTGTAGAGGAGCCTGTGGAGTTAATTAGTGAAGAAAATTCCAAATAAGTGAGGAAGTAGTAGAAGGTATTGCGACTCTACCAATTTCAGTTCTAAACCATTAAATGAGATTCTAAAACTTAATTGAAGAAGAAAAGGCAATGGAATATGACTGGAGGTTTAAGGGAGAATTGAAGCCGCCGTTTTTGTATATTCGATGATTTTAAAATAAGTGAGAACACCCTTAAAAGAAGTGACTAGAATCACGAAATATTTTTAAACGTTTATTTGAAATAAATTTGTGTTTTTGTTTGTTAACTATATTAATGAATTGTTTTTTTTAATATTGCTTCACATTTTGTAATTATTCAAACACGTACATAAAACCATTTCTCAGATTTATGTATTTTTTTCAATAACCTTCCCTTCCTGATTGATTTTCAGGAACATAACTTTACCTTTTTACGTTGACGGATAGATTTAACATGCGCAAATTTCATATTGGCGAAGGTTTATGAGAATCGAACCATCGTGAATGTTGACATATTTCTGTTCTCTTGTGTTTACAAAGACCAATTTAGTTATGCAATTAAAATGGATTTTTTATTATAACAAGATTGCGAACGTGTCGTACGAATGTGAGTTATATTTCTAATGCTCGTTAAGTGACCGACTTGTAAATAAACGTGTAAATGCTGTAAATGAAATAGCAGCCTGCAAGTCTGTCGCGGTAACACACCCAGACAGCAGTCAGGTGTTTCGTCCACTGACGTATAAACTTTAACCAGATTATTGTCATTTGGAGTGTTTGTACCGCAAAAGTTTGTACATTAATTAAGACGTACGTATAAACAGACTTGCCATAGTAAACAAGATTCTAGTAACATAGATTTAGTATTTTGTATTTAATAAAAACTTTTAAAAAGATTTTTGTGTGTTGCATTTTTAAACTCGCTTACACAGTTGAGAGAATGTGTGGGGGGGTTAGTTGTTAGTGGGTGTGACCTAAACTGGTTCAGAACAACTCGTTGTCTCTGTGAATGGAGTGAGGCCCCTCCCAGTAAGGCCTTGAGCCGCGAACGGTAGCCTCAGGGCATACAGATGTGTGGCCTCGAAGTCTACACCTGAGCTGGATGCTGCTTCACTCCACTGGTTATCACTTAAGTTTAAAACGTTATTCTTTTTCTTGTTCCTTTTTTGTGTTAATTATGAAGCCTCCGCGCTATTTTACGATAACCAACCGATTCTACAAAACTCCAGCATGTTGATGTTTTAATCGTTAATAACCATCCCGAAATAATAATCTCTTTTGTATTGACTTATAACCTATAATAATAATTAGGTATTGATTTAGATTTAATATACATATTTAATTACATTGTTACTGACACAATGACGAACAGTATTCGTTACTGAGGAGTAACTGTAATCATTATATACTTGTTTACTGCTAATATGAAGACGGCCATGGGATAGACATTTTCTGTTTCATCCACGCTATAAGAATATCGATTGTTATGGAGCATTTATTATTGAAAATTCCAAATCATTACTTAAGTGTGTGTACTGGAATGTGTATTTTTCTGGAAGACAAGGTTTTTTGCCCCGTTGATACTCAAATTAAAAACGGAGGTACTGGTGTTTACGCGGGTTTGCCAGACGAGTTAGATATCATCTAGAAGAAATAGTAAAGTAACTCTGTATACTACTGTATTGTACTAAATAAAACTGGTGGGTGTGAATGTTTACTACAGACACGGGCTTGAGTAGTGGTAAGCAAAGTCAGTACGAGTTAACAGTAACAGACTACGACGGATGATTCAGGGAGGTGATTAATTGTTAATTACGGAGTTTGCAGGTCTCGTTGTGAACCGGAAATAAAATGACCAAACCGTATGGTGCATAATGTTGTAACAAGTATCGTCGTCTGTACGTTGTCATGCCCTTGAAAATATGGACAATACTAAACAGGAGACTAAAACGTTCATAAATTTGAAAGAAGACGAAAAACTTTCGTTCATATTTACGTAACTATTCATTCTAGCGATTCTAATTCCTCTAAAATAGTTGTTGAGTAAACGTTACTGTGATTATCGAAGTGAGTAAAGACAACAACGAGAGACCATAATGACGAAACATATTTATTTACACTTATATTAGATTAGAAGGAAAAATCAGTAATTTAACATGTAACATTTTTGAAACTACTTGTAAATTCATACGTTTAAATAATATATCTCGAGTAGGCCTATGAAGTAGGTAGTTCGTGAATTCCATGTAACCCAAGGTGTTAGAAGAGTAGCCTAAGCTGACAGATAGCGATAGTAAAAGATTGGAGTCGCATGAGCAGGAGAAGAAGAGGAGGAAGACCTAGAAGGTCGTGGAAAATGAAGTAGGCTTGTTTGAGACAAAGGAAGGAGATAGCAGAAAGCTGGAGGACTGAGAGAGCCTAATGAGTACATGTACACCAAGCAATTGAGTGTGAAAGAATGTCGACAAACACTTAGTACATGTCGCTAACATTAATTTTAAAGGCCTTATTTCTGTTGAATTCAAATAAACCTAAGTTTTGCTGTTTCTTGCGTTTTTGATCTGTATTCCAGTTGATGTTTTGCCCGATCTGTGAACAGATAGGCCTACCCACCCCAATAAGCCTTCTGTAGTTTCTGTATTGCTTTATTTGTTGGTGTTAATGAGTCCAGCAGAACTACTTCGGTTAAATAATTTCGTTTTTTGGACGGACATTGGTAGTTTACTGGTCAGTGACTCCTTCTGTTCCTCCTATGACACGACAGCCCGAAATTGGGCATTGTCCTCTTATATATATTGACCTTCCATATCAGTTTGTCAGTAGCAAAGGACTTCCGTCCTCGCACTTCCAGCATCTCTGCCGCCTCTGGGACGACATTATCCTTCCAGATTTTTCTTGGGCCACCTTTTGCTCTCCATGTTTCCTACGAGGGCTTCTTTGATATTCGCCCAGTATTCATCCCGCAACTTGACCAGTTGATTGCAGTCTCCTCGGTTTCGTGTGCGTGTCCGTTGTTGCCTTATTGAAACGATAAAAGACATCTTGATTATCTTCCACTCCCCTATACCCTAAAAAATATGGGACCAGGGTCCGCTTCAAGAGCTTCCTCTCAAGTGTCTTCAGGTGTTCCAATACTCTTTGGATCAGTATCCAGGTTTTACTACCATGTCGCAAAATAGTTATATATATGCGTATTCTTGTCTGTCTGTGAATATCTCGTGATTTAAAGATGACGATAAGCGCAAAATAGCTTTGTTGGTCAGTTATCTTTCTTTTTATATCTGCCTCTTCATTCTCATATTCTTTCATCGTTGCTTTTATAGTTCTACGCAGTCTCCTGTAAAATAAGTCTTTGCCTGGGTGTGTGACTTTGCTTTCGGTATATTTATCTGACAAAAGTGTAGTTATCTGGGTAAAGTATAGGCTTTGTCCGACTTATCGTTATAGTTTTATTCACATTTGTCGATAGTCCTGCCACTTTTGTACTTCTTTTCATACTTCTGTGTCTCACTCACAGCTGGTTTGATCGAGTTATGATGGCTGTAACGTCGACATTCGCTGCTATTTGCACTGGCTTACTGTAGAGTACTCTTGAGCGACCTACACTATTTTTTATTGCCGAATATTCTAGAGTTGAAGAGGAGATAGGAGACAGTCCGTCGCCCTATTTTAGACCGTGGGTGAGCTCAAACGGTTTCTTCCGTATTGTCACCTGTGTTAGGTTTAGTTATGGTTACTTTTGTTAGGTTGGCCAGTGTCATTTTGTATTCCAAATCTAGTATTCCAAAAAGTTATTTGGATTCCAGATAATCCGTTATGCTGTATAATTTGTCTCTCTGAATACATTCCATCTTGTTGCAATTCTATTTCTAATCCCTGCAATTAACTACTATGCTATAATATGCTAACGTATTGTATATATTACTCTGCCGGTTGTAGTTTGCTATTACCAGGTTTTAGTCACCCGTTTTTGTGTGTGAATTCAACTTTAGTCTTCGATTCGTCTTTCCTTTCTGTTGTAAAAGTGTACACTAATTAAAGCCGTGTCGTGAGAAAATGTATGCTTTGTTAGTTTCTTTTCTCACATGTACAGTATCAAGGTTCATAAATTCACGTACAGGACAGCAGAAATGGTTTAAGGCATTAACTGTGTCTGTAACGTTTTCTTCTTTTTGGGTTACCACTGTCTTTAATACCAGCGCGTGAAAATGGTCTTACCGTTTTACAAGAACAATAAAAACCTTGTTCCCTTGTTTCTTCAGACAGCTTGTTTTTCCGTCACTTTGCACTTATCTTGCTATATACTGAAGAAGTAAAAACTTGTGATTATGTCCGACAGTACAGACTGTACACTTTTTGTTTCGGGCCGAGGTTTTACAAAGGTTTCCAATTCGCATATGATAGTTATTCGTTCCTCTTAGATGTGACACTCTGTCATAAAAATTAATTTCTTTCCCTAAAAATGTAAAGTGTTAGTGAAATATTGTTATTTTTAATTCTTCTAATGGTACAGTTGAAACAAATAATTTTTCTAGAATATTATGGACGGCAATGTTCGATAAAGCGGCGATATAGGTAAAGAGCAGATATAGGCATATGCACCATTCAAGACTTGGCATATCGGTATTTTTTACTAGCGTCACGTGCAGTTGTTGCAGATTTGTGAAAACTACATATATATCGAGTGCCCGTAAGTCTCTACACTTGAAAAAAGTATTGACTGTAATTAAAATATAGTAATCACTCAATAATACATTAGTATATTATTATATTAGCAATAAAATATATTAAAATATGTGACGCAATCATAAAATAATTACTGTATTTTAATAAAATTTACAAAGAATTTTTGTACAGTACAATAGCTTTTGGTATATCGGCAAACGGACATTCCTTAAATAATGTCCTCAGTCTAACTGTAATAGACTCTAAAACGATTAACATTTTTACTATATGATTCTCTCTTGACATTTTCTATTGTCTAATTATTATTAGTAGCACGCGTAACACTATATACCCACTTTTGAGTATGTGTGTGTGTATGTGTGTGTCGTATTGGTGGCACATCATTTTACTATTTTAATGTAACAAAACACTGTTATCAGTGTTACACTAAATGGCAGTAATATCGTGTTACTGAATGAGTGATAAGAAAAAATGGTTATTAATTAATGATTTGAAAAATCATAGGATTGTCATATGTAAATAACGCATGGAGACTATGTGGCTGAGAGTTGCCGCTTGCTTCTCTGTTACGTATTGTCACACTTTATGTTGTACAGTCAGTCCAGTTAGTAACTTTATTAAAAGAACACTTTAAGTTTCCCATATTTTAGCATTAATTAATCTGCGTATTCTTGTCTGCCTGTGAATATCTCTCGATTTGAAGGTGGTGGTAAGCGCAAAATACCTTTGTTGGCCAGAGTTACCCAATTTTTCATATCTGCCTCTTCATTCCCATTTTCTTATATTGTTGCTCCCACATTTTTTAAACACCTGACTGTGCGTCTACGCAGTCTTACTCAAAAATAAGTCTTTGCCTGGGTATCTGACTTGGCCTTGGGTAGAATTATAATTGCTGCGCATCTATATGTAGGCCTATAGCCTACTGCCTTTAAATAAAAAAGTGAAGATTTTGTCAAAACGTTACTTAACAGTAGCGTAGGTGCGGCTATTGTGTTTTGTTTACAGCGTACTACCTGTGCCGTTGTCAGACAACTTATATAACGTATTGTCGGTATATAAACTGTATAAACAAACTGATAGATTTGTTGGTTCTGTATAATGCTGCCACGATTTTTGGCACCGTTCACTGGGCGACCATGAAGCACGCTGCTGTCTTATGTGGGAATCACTTACGTACTCATTTCCTACCACGTACTTCAGCTAACCGTAGATTTGTAATTCGGATACGAAAGATAATAAACTTTATGTTGCATTTATTTAAGAAATAATAAGTAAATTGTTTTTGTCTTGGTTATATATTGGTTTTGTATGGTATTACTAAAATAATATAATTAAATACTACAGTGTTACATAGTACTTGTAGATATTTTGTTACAGTTGTTCAACAGACGCAGTTACCTGAAATATATAGAGTAACATTAGTCTAGTGGATAGTGCAACGTGTCACGTTCTTAGGCTTATAAACCGTAGGTGCAAGATGAAGACAGAAGTACTCAATCAGTTCAACACATTTGTTCGGAACGTTTTCGTGTGGTTTTATTCTATGTTACTGTTGCGGATGGTGAAACATGTTAAATGGGGTTCTTTTTTCTTCCTGTGACGTGACAGTCCTTCACCAGACTCGAGTCTCCTTTAGATTTAGTAGCTAATCTTGAGCCCAATGTTCGTAATTATCGGGGGGACCATTTGTGCTGTTCGTGTCTGCCATAAACGCACGGAGGCAGTATTTTTGTCTGATTTGTTTGACTGCAATGTAACTTCCACAGAGTTGACCACCTCGTTCCTGCAGTTTGGGAACTTGGAGGTGAGAGTCTACTTGTGTAGAGATGCTAATAACTCAAACGTACAGTATAGTGGCGAGTTGCGCGTACTACCCTCTTTAAACCCCGTTAAATAGTGTTGTGTTGCATTAAGTGAATATGCATCAGACTTAACGTCGTGTACAAGTAATTTTTGGATCAGATATTTTGTAGTTTGCATACGACCTTATTACAGTCTGTTAAAGAGATATGAACGCACGTTACTTGGAATATTGTTATGGCGACAAAAATGCAACAGAAAGAAAAAAAACATCCATAGTCCACTGTACGTATCATTTTCCTTCTTCTGTACTGTCTAGATCAATTGTGGTTAAGGGGGGGTTTTAATCGTACACAACGAATACCAACCAACTTGTTAACAGTTGTCCGAAGAAGATGGCGTATGCGAATCGAAGCAAATTAACGTGTAATCTGTAAACTTGTGACGGAAATTTGTAGTAATGCTGTAATTAAAAATTCTCGTAAAGACGCTGCCATCGCAGTGTAAGTTACTCTGGTGTAGGAGTATAGTCGCTGTTTTCCACATTCCGAGACAATTATTGTATTAACTGTTTGTCCAGTTATTCGACAGTATTGTAAATTGTAGTATGAAGAAAATACAACGACAGTAGTCACGTTTGTAACAACGTGTTAAGTTTTAATATGTTACGTATTTCTTCTGGACACATCGTGAAAATCATCGTATAATGTGATTGTCGTGTAAGGTTCATGGATAAGAGTATTACGTTGAAGACCTCAATAAATTAGTGGAATATTATCCTCTAATCTAAATAAGATTTTCCCGTAGATATAGGTCAACAGTGCTAATTTTTAAGGTGTCACAGAATTAATTTGAACGGTTTGATAAACGAATCCGAAAGCTGCTTTTCTCATTACGGTACACATACCGATGTCACTAAATCTTTTACGTAATTGATAATGATTTCTGTTCTGTTGTTCTACTACAACCTTACGGGATCATATTTTGAATACTTATTGTTACTACAACCTTACGGGATCATATTTTGAATACTTATTGTTACTACAACCTTACGGGATCATATTTTGAATACTTATTGTTACTACAACCTTACGGGATCATATTTTGAATACTTATTGTTACTACAACCTTACGGGATCATATTTTGAATACTTATTGTTACTACAACCTTACGGGATCATATTTTGAATACTTATTGTTACTACAACCTTACAGGATCATATTTTGAATACTTATTGTTACTACAACCTTACGGGATCATATTTTGAATACTTATTGTTACTACAGCCTTACGGGATCATATTTTAAATACTTATTGTTAGAATGATTGTATTTTTGCAGGTTCTAGCACTTTATGTAAAACTGAACATATTACCGTCTCTTGTGTCTACGTACTTAAGTTAGCGAGTTCGCAGTGTAATCGCACGCTGCTGTTTTTATTTCCACGATTTCAGTTTTGCATTTTGTTTGTAAAGACTTGATCATCTGCAGATTTCAAGCGTCTGAAAATCGGTTTTATAGGTGGCTGAGAACAAGAATGAAACCAATATCAGGTTAATATACGATATTGACAAAATAATGTGGTGCTTTTAGGAGAATAAAGGGTTAACTTTCTCACAGAAGCCCCCAAGTGAATAGAGTAGATGCAGTTTTTCCTTTCCTTATGATTTCCCTGGGGTTAGAACACGGCACGTTTCCTTTTGCAAACATCCGATAGTCGCAGACGTTCTCGCATACGTTCTGAACTAACACGCTACGTGATCAAAAATACTATAAATCTGTGTGGAGGAAATAAAGGACGTAAAAAAACACCTGTACTAGTCGGTTTTTTTTTTAAGTAGTCTCGTGACTCAGATTGTTAGTTAACTAGTTAAAGGTATTACCTATTAGATAAATCTATGTTAAATTTTTTTCATCTGTACAATGGTTTCACTGTCTAATGATTTTAGTAGTCTATTAAATGGTAATATGAATTTTCCTGTTACCAAATTTTCTGCTGAATATATGAATTTAAGGCTTAAAATGTGAGGTCAAGTATTTTTAAGTGTTAGGCCTACGCAACTCATACGATGTTTGTTTGACGAGATCATTAATAAAACTTAAGTTCATTTATGGATATAAGAGAAAGGCGCATGATGTCTGCTGTTTATCCATGCAATACTGGCAATATTGATACTACCCTATTTTTTTTGTAAAGTCTGCTTTTGAAATTGTAACATTAGAATGTGTTCGTGGTGTCATGTTTCACGTGTGGTGGGTACCAGCATATGGTAATCCGATACCGATCAGTACTGTATAGCCTAGTAGGCCTACGCTGTAACATACAGTGTCGTTATACTCGCACATCTCCAACAACACGTGACTGATGAAATGCGAATGTCGCTAAAGTGACTTCATGTCTAAAGTATACGTTATAGGCCTATGTGTTGTCAGTGATGATCACATAGCCGACAGGGAAAAAATAAATTACACAATAGTCGGCTAACCATCATATTAATAAAAAATTCGTATTGACTAATCATATTCTGCATTTAAATTAAAACGGCAGCTTATTTACGCAAGAACAGTGGTCGATACAAGTACGTATCAAGTGACGTCACAATAAACGAGGTCGTAACGTTATTTTTAGGTACTTACGTGCGTGTCTGCTACTACTTTATTGGCAAAATTTATGAAACAAATATATTATTTTAGTCTTTTGACTTTTCTATGACGTACGGATGCTACCGAGGAATGTTAAAAGGATTCGTTAAATAAAACACTATAATCAGATGTAAATTGTAAACAATGTAATGAGGACTGACAGAAAATAGGCTTATCTAGTAGAGTGTGATATTGATACGTAATGAAGGAGGCAGGTGAGATTTACGGATGACACGGGTTCGGCTCTTTTAATATAAATTACGAAGGCACTGCGAAAGATGCATGCAGGAAAGGTGTCTGTAAGGAAATTTTTGGAAACTGAGAACTGGAGTAAAATCACGAAACGAGTAAAAATTAACCGCTGTTACACTAGGACATTAGCAAATGTCGTGGTGGACTGAATCAACTATGAAGGATCTTGTTCGGTGTAAAATAAACATCAACGACTTGGCTAGCAGATTTTGAAATGTTTGCGTCCGTAACGCACTAAAGGGTCAGCGTTTGATATTTTAAATATCCTAAATGTTAACGGTAACGTGCACAAGTACATGTGTGTATATATTTAATTAAAAAGTGTAAGGGGGCAAAGTTATACACATGCTCGCGCAAACACGTGTTTTCGAAAGCTGTGGAAATCCATAGAAATCGGCTTTGGTTTTTATTTAAACAAAAGGAAAATGCATTCAACAGACCTACAAAATGGAAACAGCTCTTAAACAATAGCAACCGGCTCAAAACCACCTAATAATTTTATCGAGGGCTAGTGTGGAAGAACAAAATCCGACGCAGTGAAAACCAAATGAACCAGAACTTGCTGGCGCGACGTTCAGCCATTCTGGCTCATCTGACAATGACCGGGCGAGTTAGCGGTCGAAAAACGTCTCAAATAAGTGACAATATTTCTTGACCAATACGTCCAAAATAAGATTATGAACGTTTACCTCAAGTAAAGTAATTCTATTTAGTTTGTCGCATATGCGGCGCGCAAGTATCATAGACACACTTCTTCTGCAAGTACGTATAAAATTATTTGACTTGACTTGTGTTTTACAGCCAGTTAAATATCTACGTTATGTCTCTTCACCTTTGTAGTCCGAGGGGTATTACCTTTCCCACTTGTGATACAGTTTAAATTTAGAAATTGAGACATAAAAGTACTTTGCGTTGTTTCCTTTTAAACAACAATCAGATAGAAACGTCATGTTTTTTTTCAGAAAATTGTTGACGTCGTTCTTTCGAGGGCCGCACAACTGTACCGGGGACCGAATGTTTGACCGCCCAGCTCTACATCATTAAATACAGAACGTATCAACGAATGATCGATTTGTAATCGATATAATTATATAGATTTTTTAACTTTTTTACATAATTAACTATTTAGACGGGTATATTGAAAATTTAGTCGTTTACATTTTGTTTATTAGAATTATTTAAATAGTTTAATAATTCTGTTTTAAAATTATTTATCATTTTTAATTTACTCTTCTTAGTTTGTTGTTGTTGTATTCGTGTATATAAAATTTTTTCCATATATATACTAATATTTTGTCCATTTTGTGTTTACACTGCTATGATTATTGATGACTATTTTTTTGGAATTAGTTTCGTGGACTCAGACTTGAGACTCGAGTCTCAATGATAGAGAAAGCGCCTGCCCCACAATAGTTAATTAAATAAACGTGAAAATCACTGTGACGCATATTGAAAATAATTAGTAGTTACTGAATAAAAATTTACTGTACACGAAAAGGAGTTTCGAAATCTTTACAAGAATGTAATGAATAGAAAACGGTATTTTCTGATTCACTTGAACGTAGTAAGATGCGTCTGTGCGAAGTAGAATAAGCTCTTGTCGAAGTATTTGGCTTTATATGTAATAATAATAATAACAATGTGTAAGTTAGGAAACAAAATACCAATAGGAAAGGGAATACGATTTTAGTGGACTGCTTAAACTTCATTCTTAACATTACCAAATATTATATTCAAGACAAATAGTACTTTCGTAGAGTGTAAAATACATCTTTTAGCCGTCTGTGATTTGGAAAGGTTGTAATGTTCTTTCGTTCAAAATATATTCAGGAATGAGAAGCTGGTGTTCAATAGGAAAGTGTCGGCCTGTCTGTGCAAAAGACTGACGTTATGTTTAATACGTTTGCGTTGGTTAAGGGCTTCAAGCGAGGATCTTGCGCCTATGACTTAGTGAAATATTTAGATACACTAAAAGCAAAGGATGGAGTAGAATGCCAGGAATTATTAATTGAATAAGATGGGAATGGAGTGCGATGAGAAACATAACCAGTATCCTGAAGAATAAAAAAACCTGTCGTTGTATTTAAAGAGTTTAATCATCGTGTGGTTCCTGGTGTGTCTTACGAACCAAAAACTTGGATAGTAAGCTCGACAGTAATATGAAAACCACCGACTCCCCTGGAAACATAAAAAGTTCTATATTAGAAGTTATAATAATAGTCAGGAAAACGATTAAACGGATGCAACCATATTGAAATAGGTAGAGGAATGCAGATTGTGGTATACGCGCGCGCACATAATTAAGAAACCGTAGAAGATTAAATTGTTTCCCGATAACTGTATTACAAAGCAATAGCTCACCTTTTCCTTCACGTTACATTTATGAATAGCCACTTCAAATCTATGTTAACGGTTTAATGAGTAGTAGTTCAGTAGTTTAATGAGGACAGACTTTATAGGCGTTTCGAGTTCTCTCGTTGCAGTCATTTGTAGATCCTTGGCTGTACTCGCTTTACATGCTGTATAGTGTTATAATGTTATTATTTATTAGATTGAAAGTTAGTAGTTATACCAGATTGGTGGGGTAGTCGTGTCTGGGCTGTATAATAGTGACTGATCATGAGTATAGTGCGAATCATTCACAGTAATCGGCTTTGTTTTTCAATGTGGTTATACTTATGTGTCCTATGTGGCCATGATTATCAGAAGCAATGATCCCAGTAGGTGACGAAATGGTAAGAAGAACGTGAAAAACAAGAAGAGGGTTTAGGTAGAGAAATTGATCAAACTACAGATAGAATCGATTAAGCTATTCGAGATGTCTATGAAGAGAACATAGAAAACGTACTTGCGAAAGATAATATAGACGTATCAGATTATGTAAAGCCCCCCCCCCCACACACACACACACACACATTTTGATTCATAGTTAGGTACTTTGTAATGACAAAAATCAATATATTCCGGTGTAAATCATTTTCGTAATACGTTATTTGTCCGTCTCCCAAGTAATATTTTTGGAATTAATAGCCTACTGGTGAAACATTTTCAGCTCAAGCGGGAAACTAGTAAGAAAAAGAATGCATTGGAGGCTTAAAGGAATTTGTAATTTTCTCAACAAATGGTATATAGCCTACTGTATTCTGTAAAGTCCACAGAAGTATTCAATTATTTCAAATTAATACTGCCAGTAGTTATTTGTAACTAGCGTAATAAGACGCTTTGAGATTGTCATAATTAATTTCGTCGTAAGCAAACGGTTTTTGTAGTTACGTGTGCTTTTCTCAATCGGATTTTTTTTTTGTAATGTCGTTTCTAGTTTCCTGTACACTGGAAGAGGGTGACTCTAATTTCCGAATAAACTTGCGTTCTTTGCAATTTAGTGTGTTATACTGATTTACATTGTAATACTTCACATTTTACATACAGGCTTTACGTACTCAAGTTTCTTTACCTATAAAAAGCGTGCTTTCATTATTGAGTAGTTTTTAATTGTAGGCCTACTCTAAACTTGAAATAATTAAAAACAACAGAAAAATATGTTGTCATAAAAAGGGTAGATCTTTTTCTTCTGTGTTGTGGATATTTGTGTTCCGTATAGATTATCAATGAACGAAATATTCGAAACCAATATGGAATGTTTCAATTTCGCCAAAACCAATTACAGTTTATCTTTGCTTATAATTTGTGACAGAAGTGGTAAATATCGAGTGACAAACACTTCTGTGCAAGAAAGAAATAATAATATGCCTTGCACCTGCTACGCTATTGTGATATCGAAAAGCTCGCCAGTACTGGTTTTTCTCACGTTCGTATCGTGATGTTTGGAACCATCGTATGCAACGTATAGTTGACGGTGTGTTACGAGAAATAACTGTTGGCGTGATACCCGATTTTTCAAATCTGACGTACGCCGAGACAGTTGGACAACGAAAACGTTAGCAGCGTGCGCCCAAAAGGACAAATTTGTATTCAGTTTTAAGATAAACACTGGGCCCGTAGACAATAAACAGTATGTCAACAGCAGTGGAATAACAATTGCGTGGTGGAGGTCTTACACTAGAAGCGGCTAGGACTTTCTCACCTCTGTCAGCGCGAACGTTTTTTTCCCTTCTGTTTGTCAGGATAAGAGTCAGACAGAGTCAGGAATGGTTAATGTATTCTGTTAATGTTTTGGTCTCTAAGTTTCGGGAAAGGAGGACCGACCGGGCGAGGGGAATCACAACTATTATTATACGAGATAAACTATCTGTAGCCTATATGCAGTGAGGTGAAACTTAAGTACAATGCAACACAGAAGAAGTTACCACGTTTCAGTTCACGTTCCGAGTCAGTGTCGTTATCCAATGAGTGGTAGATTATTTTACAGCAGTATTTCACGTATATTTTACAGTTATTTCTGCTAAACAACTATGTAAAATGCCACGTATGTAGGAAATAACACGCATATTCCCTGGAGGGAGAAATACCATAGCTATATAGAAAAGAGGTTGTCTAAGCAACGGACAGGAAAGAATAACCATGAAATTTTTTCGTGTTCTGTAACCGTAAATAACTATAAAATTAACATATTCGAACCAACAGTGAATACTTTCACCGCGTATAAAAAGAAAATCGGCGAACCAAATTGTTGCCTTATGAAATTTCGCACGTAAACTTAACTATTTATAGTCAGGAATACGTGCTTCATATTTTAAAGTAATTATTCGTTTTGAATAATGCCTGTTGGCCGAAATATGAACAGAAGTGCGACGCCCACGTTCCACAATAGCAGACGTCTGGTGACCCCTAAGTGAAAACTAAGTGAGAACGTGCCTATTTTTGCCCTTGTCCGCCCCTCTCTATATGCTAATATATTTTTAACGACGGGAAAAACGGGTGTGGTACACGTGAACCGTACGGCTATGCACTACCCCACGTGGTCTCGGTGTTTGGCGTCCGTTCATTAGCTAATTACGTAAATACGTATTAAACCTTTGCGAGATAGGTAACTGTGAAAAATTCTTTTTGGTAAAGGAACTCTGGATTTTATTTAATTGACGTTTTAGACGACATTTTTCCACCTATAAGTTTCCTTGAACATCGCTGAAAGTATTTTTGATTAAATGGTTTATTTAAAAGCTTTTTTTGTATTAAAAGCATTTACCTATTACTAAATTCGGGAAGTATAGCCTACTACTGAATTATGCGCTACAGAATATTACTGTAAGAAATTTAGAATACAGTAGATGTTTTGTTTCATCCTTCTGTTCGAAGATGCGTGTTTGGTAAGGATGCTTGTTCAGAATTTTCGAGAATAAATTGTCAGAAAATTATTAAAGTTAACCCAAGAAAACTTAATGCTAACATCTCTAGGCGTAGAGCAGAGGCCTGCAGATTTCATCTTTATCGAAGTTTTATTTTGCTTATCCAGTTCGATTGATCACTAATTACTGGACATGGATATTTTTTCGACTGTTTTCTGAAAATAAGAAATCATTGATGAGAATCTTCTTTTAACGAACACAGTTTATGGGCTTAAGCTATTCAAAATTGAGTTGTGTGACGTTTCGACATATATGAGCTCTACGTTTATTTGTGTTAAATTTTTCATCGCATTCATTGGTTTATTAAGGGCGCTATATGAATTCACGCGCGCGCATGTACTGCCACGTGACATTAGTGTGAAGAAAGGCCACCAGTAATTACGCTGACATTTATATCAGCCGTTTGCATTTAGTATATTGTATTATTGTTTACGTCAGACACGGAGAAGGACGACACATATCCCTTACTCTTGTTTTTTATTTTTCACATGTATTTCAGAATTTTTTTAAATTTCTGAACTGTTATAGACGTTCATAACGAATTGTATGTTTCACACTTTTTATATGAATAGTACAGTATAATATTTCAGTATGTAAAGTTGCCATATAATAAAAGCGATGGAGGAAAAAACGATGCAAAGCTGTAGGCCTACTTACCAGTCTGTACACTAACGTGCCCCGAAAAAGAACTCATGTAGAATGCCAGAATAATTTGGTTTCTTCTACATGCTGTACGGAACATCCAGTTTTTAAAAACAAGAGATGCTTGACATTGTCGTGAGAATCATATAATTACATATTTAATCGCTGATATTTAGTGTTAGCGGACATGACATTTATCCGAAATACTCGTTGCTATCCATTAAAAGTGTCGAGTCTTGTCGACGCGTCTCATCAATGTTCTGTAATGACTTGATAGTGGTTTAACAACGGAAATCATGTAATTTTTAATAAGTCGCATAGTTACGAAACAGGAACTGTAGATATCACAGAAGATTCGCATCCTTTAGAATTATTTGAGACGGTTTATGGGACCGTTACGTCACGCTTTATATGGAGATCGTGTATTTTACAAAATTTGGAGACACCGTTTGTTTTGAATAAAATTATAATTTTCTTGGTTGCGCTGTAGACACAATAATTACGTGCCCCCTCCCCAAAACACACGCAGACGGAGTGACAGGGATCTGTATTAATTATTAACGTTTACCTCTATATTTTCTTTTACAAAATTTGAAAGCAATATTTCGTGCAACGTTATAGGAAAGACCGCCTTCCTGCATAAATATAAAGGACCATTGATATTGTACTGGTAGAAAATATTGCGTTTCGCTAGCGACATAACACCTACTGATGTAATACGGTATAGCTGAATGCTATTGAAACTGTAATTTACAAAATAAAATATATTCTTGTAAAAAGTTTAATATTAATAATAATATAAAATATATAACAAGAAAAATTTGAGCATTTATAAAAATAAAGCCTCCAAAGTTTTAATGAATTAATAAAAACACTGAGTGTTATTATTTCGGTATTACAACAGACTAAAAGACCTTACTCTTATAACTTTAATTAAATAAATAATCTCATGAAATTATTATGTGAGTCACAGTAAACAGGTTACTATTTACTCGCGTGTTTGCAGTAAAATAAATAATTTCTCTAAATGTACGATTGGTATTTAATAAAACCTTTTTCTGTTGCAGTGTCTACGAATATGAAGGCGTGAGATGTACTCTGAGTAGCATAATCGATGCAGTGATTAAAACATCTGCAAGTTCCTTAGAAAGTACAAGGTAAATAACCTTTATTCATAAATCGACGTGTTGTTAGGTTGAAAAGAATTGTTATTGTTGTTGTATTGATAAGAATTGTTTTGATTTTTAATAGAATGTTATATTGTGCGATTTTAAGTATCCCATTTATTTATTTTTTGATAAGATTTGTAGGAAAATGTTACTAGATAAGGGATTTGTGCACGGGATGAGAAATGAATCATACACATGCGGTTTTTGTTGTGATTATCTCATCTGTGTGTACACCTCATAATATCAGTCTAGGTTGAATAATCTTTTGATCATAAAATCCATTAATCTTGAAGATTTAATTTCGTCTGTTTGATTCGGGCGTATGTTGTTCTGTAGGAGAACCAAATTCAGATTGTAATTTGAATTCTCATTTTTCTGCGATAGGTTTTTTTTTAATTGTGCAAGACTTATTAAGTAACCGACTAATCGTTGATTTAGTACCGATCTTTTCTACTTTCCGAAGTATTATAATTTATAAGGCACATATTAAATAGTGTATATATTTGAAACGTATTTTGGTCTAGTAATAAGGAGGCTTTGAACAGTAAGAAAAGAAGATGGAAAGTAGTGTAGGGTTCAACGACAGGGGGATGGATTGGTCAGAAGAAATATCGGGCAAGCCGTTTCGTGTGGTGGGGCAAATACTATCGAACCGTGTAGTCTCGCTCTTGCTCCCCACCATGTCACCGAACATTTACTACACTTCAATTTTGTCGGCTGTATGCAAATTTAGTTGTTTGTAATGCACAGTGCAGTTAGTTTTGCAATTGATATTGTCTATACGACGTTCATGTGAACGTTAAAGAAAAGAAAAACGCCTTGTTACAAACAAAATGTTAGTTACGTAACTAAGCGTAATTACCTAAATTCAGCAGTGGCCGTAGGAAACTGTTACACTGCGCCAAACAGCATTACCTGTTGCTTATGCAACATAATGATTGTGCTAAACTCGACACCGTAGTGTCTTTGTTACAGTCGAACCTTCTTAAATTAATGCGAAATTAAATTATTTATTTTTTTGTGACATATTTGTTTGATTCGTCAGTTTATATGTGAGACATACATCAGCTTCATTCGGTCTGAGATATGCATGCATTAATTTTATTTAAACATATAATAAGAGGATTTAATTAAAGATAGTAACCAAGACAGTAAAATACAGGCCTCGGAAATGGCGTTCTTAAGAGGAGTTAAAAGCTGTTCTAAACTTGACCGTATAAGAGAAGAGTTACAAGTTTCTAACTTGAATTAAAAATTAAAAGGTTTACAAATAACGGTGGAAAGAACATTTAAAAGAATGACAGATTTCGGACTGGCTAAACAAGCCTGTAAATACAAACCTTATAGGACGTAGATGTGTGGGTAGACCCAGGAAGAGATGGATGATCTTTGAAGGCGGAACATGCAGCACCTTGCCTATGGTGTGTTGTGAAGATGATGGTAATTAAAGATCTAGACTTGTTGGGTGATTTCAGATGCGTGCTCACAAGTTGTGTGTAAAAATGTACGAGACTAACGATAAACAGCAGCAAGGCATGCACAGTTAATGGCGTCAGCTTGTTGGTGACCCGTGTCATAGTTTTAGAGAAACGAGTAAACTGCCTCGTGTTACTGACATGATTGGTACATGTTTACACTATTAGGTAACGCAAATTGTTTGTACTAGACCTGATTGTTGCTCTTGCTGTAATGGATAATATCGTTGCTCATTACGAGAGAAAGGAACTGAAAAAATTGATAATGTTTTTGCTATTTACTAAACACGATAATTAATTAATGTTCCGTGGTAATTTTGCTAGTTTTGTAGGTATAAATTTAATATTAAGCACAACATATGTTTTATTAGGTGCCCGACGGTTCCTACAGTGATTAACATATTGCAGTATAATATACGACGTGCTATTGCAACCTGTGATATTATTAGGCATGATATTCTTTATCTGTTTAATCGTGTAATCCGAGGCTTAGTAATTGAATTCAAAGTAAACATATAAATTTTATTAAAATTGTCTGTATGAAAGTTTAATGCGAAGTATACAATCTTCTTGTTTCTACTAGTTAACTAAAAAGTCGTGTCCCAAAATTTGTTTCTTCAGAGAATTTGTGCATATTCGTGCATGGCTACATTCGTGTGTGGCTACGTAATTATAGTGTGGAAAAGTGATATGGTAACATGAATGGTAAGATTACGTGGGTTGGGACATTTTGCAAAGGGTTAAATGGTAATTGTGAAACCCTATAATGAAACTCACCCCTCCTAAGGGTACACGATTCTTTCGGCAGTAAATGTAGGCCTTATAAGTTATTACAAAATGCAGTGAAGTGTGTATGAACGAGAGGGATAAGACTGTATAATGTTGACCTCGTGAAGCCTCTGAAACTACAACGGAGACCGTATCTGTTGATTAGGGTAACCAATACACGTGTGTACACATGGCTAGGGTGAAAGAGACCACAATAACAGGACAAGATATTAAATGATAATTATTCACCTTTCGCTGTTACGTGTTCTTTACAAACATTTACGTGTTCATTCAAAGAGGTTTTAATTTTTGTTAATTCATAAACCGTCGCAGAATTTTCGTGTCAGGGTAGACATTAAGGTTTAGACTGCTTTGTTCATGAGGAAAGAAATTACATAAATAGTGTTGTACCCCCCTTGTTATTCGTTGATCGGCGACTCTTCTAAAGAAGTCCAGTGAAGAAATAAATTTTACAAAAAGCAATTACTTAATACGTACTTCAGCCGTTATGTTGAAGTAAGAAATGATTAGTACATAGTGGTGTGTGCGCGCGCGCGCGTGTGTGTGTGCTACACGTGCCATCAGGTGTGAACGTATCGTAATAGATAGTTATTAACGATTTACTGCTTAGTTAACGCATAGAAATCTACTGTTGCTGGGGATATTAGGCTCGTAAGAGTATTAAATTTGCGTTTAATGTATAGTTACTAAAATTGGTATATTGTAACAGTGGGTAGCATTGTCTTTACTCACCTGGGTCGTCATAATCCAATAAGACATGAGTCATTACACTTCCGTGCCGTGTACGGTGTATGTGTTGTGTGTAATGCGAACGACATTCTGCGATGTGTAATGTGGAAATCAGATTTTACACCACGCCAATGTAGTGAAAAATATACTTTTCGACCCCTTTTATTAAGTCATTTCTGTGAAAACCAAACGCCTGCGACTTGCACGCAACGACGTGAACTTGTTAAATATTTACTGCCACACCATACTCGGTCCTCTCTCTTATATATTAATATTCCAAACTCACTGTTTTTGCAAGAAAACAATGGCTGCTATAAAGTTTTACAATGTAACTAAGTTTTTCAGTTTTAATAAGTTTCTCCGTGGCTTTGTTTGTTGTTTGTTTTGCCCGTTTATAAATTTTCGATGTAATCTTTTTGTTCAAGCAGCAGAGCGATTCATGGGCTACTTTATGACAGTTGAATAATACGTTTTCTCTCTGTGAAATGACGACGTGAAATTTTTATATGTATTACTGACGTTGAAAAGTCACTGGCAAGCATTGTTGAATACATCTGAAATTCTCTATGCTGATTTTAATTACATTATGAGTTTAAAATGGTTAGACCGCAACGTTTAATGTGAAAGTTAAATTGAAGAATTTATTCCAAGCTTGTGTTTAGACAACTTGATGCTTAGAATGTCTAGTTACTATTTTTGTAAAAAAAGAACCTCGTTGCCGTTCTGTGATTAAGAAGTTTGCGTTTTTTTGTAATATTTTGTTGATTTGTAATAAACATGACAGTTTTTGTGAGTTTTTGTTGGAGGTTGAAGAACTTTTTATTAGTACTATTGGATTCTGTAGAACTACAGAATTTGTATTTGGCTGTCAGTTCAAACACATAAAATGGATTCAACGCATCAATAGAATGGAAGAAAGTAGAATACCGAAGATGGCGAAAGATTACAACCCTAGAGGCAGAAGAAAAGTTGGTAGAAAAGGTGGACTGTGGAATAGGCTAAAGCCTAAAATCGTTAAGAAGATAATTCAAACATGAAACTTACAACAAGAAAAGAAGTCAGTCCAAAGCCACCAAGTCGAAAAGTCTGCATGGCTTATCGATGTAAATGCTAGTAGACGACGTGTTGAGTGCGTACCATGTTTTCTGACTCCTTAGATTGTGGAATTTTTGGTCGATTTGTGTTCTGAACGTGACTTACTAAAAATATAAGCACTCGTTGCTCATTATGATAGCTATAAGCTCGAGGTGCCATATATCCCTTGTACACGGGTTGGCAGTATATTCAGCGATAGTATTACGACGGGCTGAATTCATGTGAGTAGACTACATATTGTGTATCATGGAATTCAGTCAGCGTATTATGGCGGAAGTATGAGTTAACTCGCCGCAGCCTGAGGCACATTTGGACAGCTCAAGCCGTACAAGAGAAACCGGTTGTGACAGCCAGCCTAGATTGCCCTCTCCTGTATTTCTACTTCTATCTTTTCATTTGTTTGTTGCATGTTTATAATAATGTTTTAATGTATTTACACTTACTTTCTAAATGCATAGGCCTACTACTTGCACTTAAATCTATGTAATGCTGGAATTTTCCTTGTATGTGCTCCTTTTTCCAGATCAGATTTTCTGTTTTGGAATGTTTAGTTTAAAATATAAAATTCCTGAGCTAAGAAAAATGACAGGATATAGTTAATATAATGTAAATAATTTTTATTACGAAAGAGTTGCTAAATGTAAGTGGCAATAATACTGCGGCATTGTAAACTATTCTTATTATTTTTTTTTTTTAATGATCTGTATATTTTGCGAATATATTTAGAGGAAACACGTGTAAATACGTTTTGGAGAAATCAGCCGTTGTGTAGAAAAATTCATGTACAGATGATGTTAAGGAATAGTTCAATTAAAGACGTAGCGAAGAGTGAACTATTTACATTCGTCTAAATCTATAGAAAAACTATTTTTTAAGGGTTTGGCTCACAAACTCCAGAGTTATCAGATATGAGGAGCACTTTTGAAAAGAGTGGAAAACGTGAGTCATAATTGATCGACATATTGAAGTGCCAACGTAAGATTATATGAGTCACTCTTAGATAGACAGTAAAGTTCGTAGTATTGTTAGAATTCTTCAAAGCCGGTAGAGTCTTCGTCAGTAGTACAGTATTGTATTTTTCGAAAATGTGAATAATGCAGTAGGCCTATAAGTGAATGAAAAGTGTCCGTTCTTATTTCATAAAACGTAGAAAGTACATCAAGAGACATTAGGTTTTTGAGCCGACCGGACAAACAACAAGTATATCCTATTATTTGAAGCGTTTCAACTGTTAACACGAAATCGGTCAAATAAAACGTCATCAGCTGCTTGATTTTAGTAACTACAGAGAATACCGACTGTTGTGATGCCCTGTAGTTTATTTCAAAACTAGAATGGAATTAAATTTATCACGCTGAAATTATCTAATTTCTTAATTAGATTTAACTTGTTTATTGGTTTTTAAATGTATATCAGATAATTATCAGCGGTATTTATTAGTCTGCCAGGTGCAGATAGGGTGCGCACCTGGACTGTGCATGGAGTGTCCGAGAGAAACCCTATGAAAGCCACATGCTGTTAACTAATTAAACTACAACTCTTAGTGACAGAATGTAGATGTGGATTCTGCCAACATAGTTCTTTGATAGATTCTGGAAGACAGATGAAAACCGAAACCAAATATTAATATTCTTTCATCACAGCCATGTCCCCAGAATAAGTGGAATCACACACTGTTCTTCAGATAACAGGTATTGATTGTGGACGTTTGGTCGGGCATTCCACCAACCATAATTGTAGGATGAGAGGAGTATATAAAATAGAAAAATTGTGAATCTAAGGAGGATCATTAGGAATTGCCCGATAGCATTGTAACCGAATCGAAGGAAGAGCCACAAAGTTAGAGAAGATGGTAACTGAATGTCCCGTTGGATTACGACATTTCTGACGGAACGGGAGCTTTGGACAAGAAAACTAGATTGCGAGGCTGGGACTGATCGATCGTATACTTGTTAGTGACAGACAATCGCTAATGTGCCGTACATGAATACACACAAAGAGACGTCAGACAGTGCAGAGCCAGTTGGTTGCGGTGGTCAAGTATAGATAACTCTGTTAGGTCGACAGAGTGATACGTTTGGAAACCACGACACACCTACCCAAATCCTAAACGATTTATTTGGAAATAGACTTAATGAAAAAATTAACGAAGTTTCTTCTGATTTTTCAGTATTGGCTTAACAGATGTTGATCGCTTCATAAGCATTCCATTCTAATATTTATGTAACATTTTAACATTATACTCTCAAATTGAAGTGTTATGAAGCTGATACTACACAACAAAAAGAGTGTTACGATGTGTTTAACAAGACGGGGCGATCGTGCGCATGCGGTACAGAATGAGGCCGAGGACAGAACCCTAAGAATGCGAATGATGAGTCAAACTTCATCGCTTAACCTAAAGGTTCAGCAGTAATGTACAATTGACGGAGGGATTGAAGATGGGAACAGTTTTTAGACGACTTTGTGCCAGATTCTATCGAAAGTGTTACAACAATACAGTGACTTAGAGAGCTTGATGTTGGAGTGTAAATACGTATATATGCACGTTCACAAGTTTGTAAATACGTGTGAAGTCGAGTTCTCTGCAGAAAGCGCACAACTGTGCAGTCACTACAAAATATGATTGTCAGTTATGACAGACAACGAAATTTTTGGCTAAAAAATTAAATCAAGCGAGTAACGTGCCGTCGACAACCGCTTATGCTTGCCACGATTGCTTAGCTGGTCACCTCGTGTAGCAAAAACGTGTGACTTGATGAAGTTCAGTATCAGTAATGGGAGAGGTGGTGGATTTGCAGACTCCCAAGAAAGGCATAGATTTAACGTCTCCACTCTATGGGTAGTTGATATAAAGATGTACAGGAGGGGATGCCTTTATCAACGTCCACGGTTGCTAAGTTTTTACTGCTTCTGTATCAGTACCGATACTAATTGCTTGCGTTTTTCATACAACACTGGATACTCAGAGCACCCCTGAACAGTATCCTTAATAAGGGCGCGAGGTAGACATTTGTGTCTGTTGTTACGTGCTTACCATAAACGTAACTGGTTTTTCACTTAAAAAAAAAAAATATTTAGGCCCTATAGGCTATATATATACTGTATATATTCTCACGTAAATTAATTACTGTTCTGTTAAGCGAAGCATATAATAATTAAATAAATGTTATAGACTTTTCAGGATGATTTTCGAAGTTGTTACAATTCAATTTTGTATAGCCTATAGTCTACTAAAGGTGGTCACCTAGAAATTTCGGGTAGCTGAAAAAAATTTAATTTCTAGATTGCAGAAATTCAGGGAAAAGTAATTGCTCTGTTGCATTAAATATGTACGTTATTTTAATAAAAAGTGTAAAAATTGTACGTACACAAGTAATTTAAACCATAGATGTAAATTTCTTTATGTCTAGAAGAATTGTACGAGATTTGCTGGTCTGAAGTGTTACGCAGTGTTTTAAAAGGGAGCGCGCACGCACACACATACACATTAAATGTTTGTGTACACATAATAATGGATAATAATAGTTGGTTGGTTTTCTTCATAATTAGCCGATGGAGTTGACTTCAGGTTTCATTCTTGGTGTGGGGTATAATGTGTCATAGCGACAAGTTCACCCCAGTCTGCACATTTAACCCCTCCCTGTTGGCAGAGTAAGAGAGTGCTTCCAATGCAGCATATTACAGCCTTAGGCAGTTGAGTCAGATATTGTATTCCCCTCTGATCTGAAAATCCAAGTCTTGTCAGCTTTTTGTATTACAGATTATAAAAACAACCGAGAGAAATATTTCTCCTAGCGGTTTACGAAATATTTCTCATCAGTAATTTACGATGAGCAATACTAAAAATAATTTGTGGATTATTAGAAAAAAATGTTGTTTTGAAATTACAATGAGATGGGCAGTTTGGAAAAACGGTCAAGCGCGATGTGCGTTGGAATTCGGGCAGTAGTTTTAAATGTTACTCCTCTGGCCGAATTCTCTTTGAAGAGTAAGAGATTTTACCTTAAATACACACTTGTATATCAGCTTGGATACGGTGTTACATAATGTTTATAGAACAGTATGCTGGCCAGCGTTCAGTACAGTTAGCCGTATATAATTGCATTGGTCTTGGATGTTTTCCACAAAGCGCACATAGGCCTAACCCTAATACCTACATTCCGAAAGAGGTGAACGTTAATTAAATTTACATAGTATTGTCACGAGAACAGTTAGCAGACGGTTTGACACTGAAGTATATGTCAGTATTTAGCCCAGTTTTATGCATTTTATAACATAAAGATTGTTTAAACAAGGCATGTCGACAAGGACAAGGAACTGCAGAGTGACGGATGTCAGCCGAGTTCACGTGGGAAGCTACAGTGTCAGCTGGTGACGTCCTAAGCTGTGTGCTAAGTTATGAACTTCAGTAATGTAGACTATGAAATATGTAGCACATAGCGTACATATAGCATACGCTATACATTTACGTTACTTTATGTTGAACAGTCGTGCGACCTAAGTACAGTTTACCGTCTCAAGTATGTGATGCCCAGCGTTAGGTTAATTTGGTCAGCAGTTTCCGTAATTTCAACTTTGTCGTGGGTTGTTGACAGAACCGCCAATTGTTTCACACTGGGCTCATTTACCAAAACGCCAAATCTCATTTTAATTTATAACTAACTTGTCTTCTAATCATTCGCAGATAATTTTTATTAGCGCTCATTCTACTGTTGAAGTAACTACTATGAGAAATATATTTTTGTTAGTTATTTTTGTAAGTCCTGTCGAGTCGAGGTCTTGTAGGACTTGAATTATGGAGACACCGAATGCCTCATCCAGTAGGTTTGGCAAAAACCTACGACAAAGTTGAAGTTAGTATAGTTCGGTGATTTCAAATTATGTTTCGAATACATCACATTGTGTAGGAATATTCAGGATTGTGGCTGGAGGGCGCATTTATAATGGCCAGTGTCAGTGACGGACAAAGGAGGTGCAACGGGGGCGGTTAGCCTTAGGCCTCTTCGACAGGGGGCCCCGTGTAGGTTACAGCAAAGTTACACGAGAACCTTTTATTTCTATTCGATATCCTTTAAGTAAAAATGTTTTGTTAGTTTATAACGAGGAAACGATGACCGATGTTTCAGTGTCTACATCGACTTATTTAAGATTTGTTTCAAAGGTCCTATACTATGGATGATGTATCAGATACATTTAATATCGTACAGCAGATTTCTTGAATGACCGAAAAGCTCAAACTTGTGAATGGCGACTTTGATAAAGAACAAGTCGTGCAAGGAATAAAAATATGACGTCATGTATGCGCTTTACCACAACAGAAGCACCAATTACACGGATTGCCAAGTGAGGTCTTCACTTTATCGTCAGATAGTACTTACGTAAATCCACACTTCCAACCTATATCTCACCCAACAGGTTTTTTTTTTGTTTTTTACAACTTGCGTATGTATAGCCTCAAGTGAACAAAAAGTTTCTCAACCCCGAATTGATAAAATATCATCTTAGCCCAACAATGGATGAGAAAAGACTGAAAAACGTGGCCGATTTGTCTATAGAAAGAAAAATTACATTTTTTAAAATTTAGATCACTAAATAGATAAATTCAATAAAATAAACGCTCCAAAATATAATTAAACTTCGATGTAACTTAGTAGTAAGTAAATAAAACTTTAATGTTTTTTGTTTTATATGTTTCCTTTTTCCAGTATTGTTAAATTTATAAATAATAGTAAATATTTAGGTATGTATTGTTAAAAGACTATTATATATATATATATATATATATATATATATATATATAAGCTAGATATGGGATGCTAAAACCGTAGTTGGGGCGTCAAAATGAAAAACCGCCGCGGGCCTTGGTTAGCCTTTGTCCGCCACTGACCACTATTACCAGTTAGGTTAATGAATTAATATAACGCATGCATGAAAGGAAATACAATTTTTTTTTTAGAATAAAATGCAATTTAGGCAATAGTTGTCAAGGGAAAGTAGCTGCAAAGCTGCCCAGTGTGATTTTTAAGCTTGGGTACGACATAACGTATGCCCAGCCTTTTGTTGTGCGTAATAAGAGTTTAAAAACGTTTTTTTGAGTACGTACTGTTTTAAAGACCCAGTTCGATTAGCCTATACATTCCCGCTTTTTTATTTCAGTAACCTGTGTAAATACCGATTGGACGAACAAACGCATATCTTTGTAACATGAACTAGTCATAAATACTTACGGTTGCACGTATCGGTATACCAAATATATGCTCATTAGCAAGAGCTACTATCTGTGTTTAGAAACACAGTAATATCTGTATTGTATAACCACCATTTTTGTAATAACAGTGAGAGGGTGAGGGGGATGAAATGAGTGCATAATAAAGTGTGGTGTGTGGATAGTCCATTATAAAAAGAACAAAGTTGGCTGCAGTATTGCATTAAGTGAGCGAAACACAACAGCTTTGTGGTGTCTTTGTATTCAGCCATTGTACATTAACAATGAAAGGAAGAAATTAAATATAGTCCAAACGCTATACACGCTATATCGCGTTGGGAACTAAAACCGTAATTAAACGAACAATTCTAAAGCAGCATGCATGTTGTACACGGTAAGGATAATGTGTGAAATGTAACTGTTAGATAATGAGTAATTACACCTTCACATTGTTATGGAAATGTATCTGAAGTAAATTTTTAACATTTTCTCTTCATAAAAATAAAATTTATATCCTTTTATTTATTGAAATAAAATATAATTGTTAATTTATCTTGGGTAATGGGGAAGATGGACGACGGAAGCCGTCACAGAAACTTGTATCAAAGTGTGCAGTACGATATAACGAAAATATTCCCTCTAAAATATTTTCGTTTAGATATTTTGGTTTACTATAGTTTGTAACATACTTTTTGGTACTTGTAGAATAGAGCCCATTCCCACGCCTCACCGATTTCAAAGTATCGTCATAGAAGTAATAATTGTTAGCCGACAGTATCTGGTGATAACGATAGACGTTAATAAACGTGTGGAGAGCCTCTTGTAATCACTTCATTTATTGTTGATCATAGATTTTCTACCACATTATTAGTGCCATTGAAATATATAGTGATTTTGCATGCTTGTTCATATAATGAAATAAATCGTGTCTGGTGAATAATCGCCGTTAAGGAATAATTTTTATACGTACAAATATAAATTGACGATAGTGATTTACGAATGCAGTTATTTTTATTAATTGTAAGTGAAGTACACAGCACAGTATGCGAATCACTAAAGTGATTTCTTACAATCATTAAGTTTTTGAAGAACGTATTATTTTTGAGAAAATGTGAGGGATATTCTCTACTGACAATAGTAGTATAGGTATATATAATTTTATAACATTTATATTGTGTCCTCGAGGATAGTCGCGCATACCATTCTGTCCTCTTTTTACATATGTAGTTCCTATAGAACTTATTACACATCGTTGTGCTTCTAACTGCAAATTCAACGTGGCGCACCTGAAAATGTCGTTAAGGTCTACAATTTTTGTGTCCAGCAATCCGGCGATTTTTTTTTCATTATGTCTATAACATACGATTTAACTTTCTAAGTATTTGTAGTACGTGTGCTCATGCTTACCGCACGTGTTACTACTAATGAAATCTGTAAAGCGGTAAACTACAGTAGGCCTAAGTCTAGTAATGGCCACCTCGTCATATTAAGATGCCGCTGCATTGCATGTAGAGTAGAAATTCGCTATATTCATAATTCGACGCACACATATTCACAATTTAGAACACTTATTTTCTTGTAAATTTGCCCGTTATTATTGTAGCTCATTATTAATTTTTTTCCGAAAATAAGTCTAATTTTGCAGTCCGGCTGTGTTAGCAAATGTTGCAACAGTCTGTTTTATCAAAGGAGAATTAGAATAATAACTGCAAGTAATAACGTAAGTAATAAGTAACGACGGTGCCCCCCCTCTCTCTCTCTCACACACACACACACACATTAATTTTTATCATTGTATCATTTTTTTATGTTCTTGCCATTGTTAGAGATAGAAGTTGCTTTTCTATCCTTTATTTATATTTGTTGTCAGTGTGTATGAAATTACAGACTAAAGAGTGTATGCTTAAACGGTAAGAGTATGTCAACATTTGACATATTTTGTGTTCAAATGAACTTGTTGGGATGAGCTCAGGTCCTTCTGTATTAACTGAGTATGTAGATCCCTCATACTCCCTCATATCCCTCATAGATCCCTATATAATTTGTAACGATCGTTTCGTACAAAATTCAGTTCGTTTTTTGATCGTCCTTATGTAAATGAGCGTGCGTACTGTACTATTCATTGCAATATGTGTGTAATATGAACTTGGGCAATATAAACATTTTACGTTCTATTACGTGTCTTTGACACTTATCGACACTTATCACGTGAATTGACACGAGTTGACGTTTTATGAGTTCTTCGACGATGAATTTTCAATTTTCAATAATCATTTGTGTTATTGAATTTGTTAAGTATCACAGCGCATCCACAATGGTCGCAAGTCTTTGTTTGGAAACTTTTGTAGCTTATCTTTATTGCTGTTGCTGGCGGTTACTTAAACCTATTCTCAAGATTCATATGGGTTTGTATGTTAACACATATTGCCATTGTTACTTTATGCTTAATGTAAATAGCAATAAACACTCGTAATTGCCTTTAAACGCCGCGAAAAAGATGTCGAAAGTAACTCGCAAGCTTTTGTTAAATGTTTATTAAGTACTGAATTTGTATAGACCGTATCAACAGTTTGCTCCGCGTCGTCCGGTGTATTGACTGCTTAGAGCATGTTCTAGTTTTTGAGTTTAATAACAATACTTTGCACAAGTAATATTTTGTGTTTTTAATCATTGTAAACACGAGGTTTTGTACATTGAAAACGGGTAATTATCACCGTGTAATTATTTTATTGATTTTTCATAAAAACCGATAACATAACACGCTTTAAAAGGTTGTAGTAATTAGGACAAATTCAGAACAGTGGGAAGGGCGAGCAGAGGTGTTATGTTGTCAGAGCCCAACTGATAAGCTGCGATTGAGTACTGCCAAGGTATATTGTGTGGAGTCTATAAGGGTAAAAGATAACAGTATTGTATTCGAGTATACCCGCCTTGCTATTCGTGTGACGGTATAATTGCTACACACGACATATTTTCTTATCGTTTACGGATGGATGCAGATGTACACAACATAACGAGAAGCTACAGTTTAGCAGGTACACTGTCTAAATATGGTTTGTAGTTCTTTCGTGTGTAGTTGATTTATTTTGGCGATTAGTTAATACTTAAATACGTTTATGTGTATATTATGTTTAATTATTTTATATGAAACTATATTTTACGCGCCAGTTGCTCTATAGAAAGTAAAGTCACCTCGAACTGCTCAAAGTAGGTTACGGATAAATATTATGTGCAGATAGTGTGTAGGTATTGAGCAACGGTTAACCTTCGTTTGTGAATGCATAGTGCTAGTGCAGGCGTAACGTGTATCGAATGCAAAGTTCACCAGCAAAATGGTACATGTCATGATCTAACAGCGTGAACAATGTGTCTGCATCAGTATGCCAAAATTTGGTATCGACAGTCCTACTTGCGCCACTGTGTTTTGGCCACTTTAAGTTTTAGAAGATAAAATAAAGCTGTCAATTTTCCTATCTACGCCAGTTTTTTTGAAGGGGATGCGAATGTTAAGGTGGGTCGATAGCGAACTGTCCTAAGCGTCTTTTGTATTTTGAAGTGATTATAGAAACTGCAATATTAATATTTATTAATATTCGGTCATATAGACTATTATTTTTTTTAAATCAAAACGTAACAGTTAGTAAAAAAATATTGACTGCTTATGAAATTAATGTGTAGTGGGCGTAATATACAACATATGACACGGACAAAGGTAGCTCAGCCCTCTTTAGTGCTTTAAAAATTTAATTACGTTGAGTTTAAACTCATTAGAGTAACCACAGAATGATATGGAAACAACATAAAATTCGATCCACTGTTCCGGACTTCGTAACAAGCTCGTCTTTTCATCTTGCAAGGGGCGTTTTTGGTGATATCTTTGTTTCTTGGCCTCTAGTCGAGCAGACGAGTGGACCATCTGACGTGTACTCATCTGTTGAACCTCCCATTGCCATTTAATTCTGTAAACGATATCACGCAGTTCGATTTGTTTATCGTCTTAGAACACGTTGCTTTCCCTGTCGTAATGTTTCCTACTATTGTGTGCAGTTTTTGTATCATTCTCGAGTTCACGGTTCCTCTCCTGAATTGCTGCAGGAAGCACGTACGAATTAAAACGCTCCTTTCCGAACACAAGTGTAGTTTGTTATTCTTCACGACATTGCTCATCTTTCCATAGGTAGTCCATCCTGAACTTATTGTACTCCACAATTTCAGACACATGATCCATAATTTCTGTTATTGCATGTGTATTGTTTGTCATTATTTTCTGACAACATTATTAAGTATTGTTTTTTCTTTTTTCGTGTTTATTTCAAGTAGAGTTCGCAAATCATCTTCGTCGCTTCGAACACCGTTAGCAAATGTCATATTTGAAATACGTATTTCGTCTACTCTAATTTCTATCTTTTACCAATGCAATCGCTTTCAGCGATACTGAGAATAGCTTTTGTGAAGAAAGAAAAAAGAACTTTTTGTAATCAACAGATTCCTGGTGGAGTGGTTTTCCGTATTCATTGCAGTGTTGTTGAAGTTCATTTAACGTTGGTAGGTGGTATTTTGTGTTATAGTTGCTTTTGAATTCTGTTTGATAGACGACTGCTTCTGTAAAGTTCTTTGTTTACTCTGTAGTGAGAATGTTGCTGAAAACTTTGTATAGAGATGACAGCAGTGAGATTGGTGTATCGTTTCTGAAATCATGCCTTTAACACATTTTTTCGTATCAGTACCACTAAACTACTTTTCCATTCTGCAGGTACCTTTTTCATTCGATGGATTTATGCAGAGGCCACTTTAGTACGTATTTCCACTTCCTCGTACTAATTATGTACACTGCTAATTACTGTGAAATGACCTGACAACTTCAAATCTCTCAGTACTTGTAAAAAATGCAGAATATCATTATGCTCACTTTTACTGTTATATTCTCTTTATCGTCGCCTGAACTGTTATTTATATTTCTTATTATGTCTTATTTTCATCATGTTTAAGGCGATGGCACATTCTGAATTTAAATGTTTGCGCAGGTACTGGAGACAACTGTACAAAACCTTGTAGTCTGAACAAGAAGGTTTAACTAATGGACGAATAGATGTAGTCAAACAACGGATTGTAATCAACCATAATTAAGACACTTTGCATTTGTCACCAAACGTAAACACTCAGTCGGAATACCCGTTATACTATTCCCATTAGCAAAAACGATTATCAGAATGAACTAACTTACGTGCACAGTTGACCGGGAGGCTTTTTTCTTCTTTCATGTGGAATTACAAATTGCGTATGTGTAGATTATGTAACTGTAATAATACAGCAGAAAGTAGTGTACATTGTCATATTAAGTGGTCGAACATATAGACCGTCTGTGTGGCAGAGGGGAGCAACGCGGGTTCACGTAAACGCATCAGTTTCTTATCGATCTGTGTTTGTGTCTCACAGTGTTTATCCTGTGCAGTCATATCTTATCAGAAAGCTTAACCGTATCTACTATGTTTGTAGTCAGGTGTGGCCGGCAGTCAGTGTCAGGTTGTGAAGATAAACTTACTTCTTTATTCTTGCCTGCAACGGTATTCTTCACTTGTAAGTGTTAAACTCCTACCTTTATTACAGTGAATGCTTTTTTAAAGATAATTCTATGCGATTGAGGACACACCACAAAAGTTCTTGGTTCTTTCGATCACACTAAGCACGTTTTGAATGCTTAAGTTTGTTTAGTCGATTGTACCCAACAATATATCTCGTTCTACATTTACGTGGTTTTAATTTTAGAGACATTTTTATATTTGACGGTAAAATGAATTAATTTTTTTAAAGAACATGATAAAGCTGAACACGTTGCCATATGCGTAGTGGTTGGGAGCAGATTACCTCGTGCGTTAGTTTCAGTTTCGGCATAGAGAATAACCGTCGATTTTCTCAGTTGTGTTGCCTGCATACTTGTTGACATTTGAACTGTAAGAGAACTTAGTATGTTAAGTGCTCGGTAGCAAAACTGTATTCCTTGGAAAAAAATCTGTACAATTTGTCATCTACTTAATCGTTGCTTAAATTAGTAAGTTAAATTTAAAAGAAACGGTAGTCTTTATTACGACTTTATTTATACTCTTGCTATAGACCAATGTTTTGTCGGCGCATCATGTGTTGGTTGTTTGGTATTGAGGACAGCCATCAGATTCAATTAGGACACAGGGCGACCTCAGAAGTCCATTCGGTCTGATGATGTTATGCTCCACCGAATAATATGTATCATTGAGTTAAATAGTAATAGTAGTATTGTCTACGCCATGATCTTTCTTTCCGCCTTGTAGATTACCACAAAATGTATGCAGCAAAATCCGATCTATTCAATGCACTATAAAAAAAAGTATAAATTTATTTTCCTGTCAGAATGTATTAGATAATTTATTATTCTTATTTATTAATACATCATTAATAATGTACCGGTTTATTAATATATGGTAATAATAAAATTCGTTCCATATTATATTTGTAATTAAATTTAAAACCAGAAGAATGTTGTAAAGTTTAAAACTTCTCTGTAGAAGGACCCCGAAGTTCACAGACATATACTGATGTTGTGGAAGAAACTTAAGACGCTTCTTAAATCGGCGATTAAGAGAAGACATGAGACAAGAAGAAATTTCTTAGTAAAAGTAACAAGAAAAAATTGTTTAATTAGAAGTACAGTTTTATTGAAGAGGCTCAAACATTTTATTCAGTAGAAAAGTTGTTTATACACTGGGTATTAATATGATTCATGATGTCTTCACAAACGACACGAATCCCCAGCAAGTGTGTAGTGTTTATAGATTGAATTTGGTAAGTATATGTTCCAGTTACAGGTGTGGTGTATGGGATTACAGGTGTGGGTTTAAGTGTTTGCACTAAATTACTTATTTATTATCAGCAATTTTGAGATAGTGCTTAGAGTCATTTTGTCATGTTGTTAGTTTCGTTGATTGCGTTTAATTTATGAAAATAAAATCATTGGTTACTTGAGTTGAGGGTCAAACACTCGAAGGCAGAGTCTAGTCGTATGCATATTTATGTAACGTGTTAAGTAGTGTTGTAATATGGTGGTGGGCAATCATCAGATCCGGTTAACTAGACGGCCGACGGGACAGCGTCGTAGGCGTTTCGAAAGTATTACATGTGTACGAGCGATGAACATGTGTTGTGGTTGTGCGATGAGTCGGATCAGATCGAATCCGGTTTATTGTCCTGAGAGGAAGCGTCTGTCCCTGTCCAGTGTCGTATTCAAGGAAGGCGGTTTTATGTCTGCTTTTCTTTACCGTTATTATGAATTTAGTAATTAATTAAATTAATATTTGACGTTGGTTTCTATATTTTATATAAAGTTTAGTAAATAAATAAAAATAAATATGAAATAAATATGAAATGAAATGTATAAATAAAAATAAATGAGAAAAATAATATCATTATCCTGATCATCACCACTACAACATCGCTCGTCTACATAGGCCTACGTCACTGTATTTCTATTACCGTAGTGGTTAAAAGTGCTAAGACCTTATAAAGTGTCATTTGTTATATACGACCTCAACAAAAAAAAAAAACAACAAAAAACAAACAAACAAAAAACAACAAAGCGTGATATTCTTAAAATATTACATCTGAGTGCAACGATCCACACAAATGATGTTCTGTCTAATATGACTAAAAATAGTGTCACACACACAGTCAATACGAGAACGTCTGTGTCTAAGTACACGATGTGTAGCAAAACTGGTGGGTAAACTCATGTATGGCTTGGGATTGCACACTGTGACACGTGCTTTGTAGTGGCGGTACTTTCCCAAATGATGGATGTTTTTAAACCGTTGTTACCGTTTATAAATAAGGCAGGAGTGATTGTGTCTGGAAGCGTTTAAAAGGAACTATGTAATTCTGTTATAATGTAACAGGTAAAATAACAAAATACGAAAGAAACATGTTATTGTACTTCTGTGCTACTGACAGTTTTTTATTGTTTATAAAAAACATTATGTAAAAGTAATCTTTCCTCAGGAGAACAATATATTGTTGTTTTAAACACAGAGTTACTCTTCAGTTGAAAACGTCTTGACTGTACAACGCATTTATACAGTTTCCAAGGCAATTAAATAAATACATAATTGGAAACGTCATTTGTAACTTTATTGCTTATAGCGTTACTATTTTTCCTTCCCAACGTGTGCTTCAACTTTTAAGCTGTAGTGAATAAAGTAGTCGGAAGAAAAAACGTGGTAGAATATTATTTGTGTTTAAGCCCAGTATTACATATGCCAGTTCTGTTTATCGCACAGTAACTCTTTTCTTTAATCGAGCTTCCGTTTTTTTATCATCATCGTTATTACCAGCATCAATTTCAAGGATAAACCATTTCTGATTTGTTCTGACCCAGTGGATTTTCATATGGAATTGTATATCAGTTCACACGACGAATATGTATCAGTTCCATATGTCTTGTATACGAAGGTAAGTCTGAAGAATTTGTGGAGCGACTTTAGCTTAGCGTTAGAACTAAAAGTTTTGGTGTGTTCTGAGATTCACACTTCATGTGAACACCTGTTAATTTCCAAATCGACCTGCCAGTATATTCATTGTTGATCACCTGACACCCGTGTTTCGAAAAATAGGCAGAATCGCTCATTGTGCTGTGATTGAATTCTTTATTTAATAAGGTCTAGCGCCAATTGAAATTCACAACAAAATAATAAATGTATTAGGAGATGTTGCGCCTTCAGGAACAATTGGTGGGAACTCGAGTTTAAACGTGGTCGTACGAGTATTGAAACAACTCCAAAAAGTGCAACAACTCCACATATAAAACAGTAGCGTACACGGTAGACCGTGACTGAGACCAGCGACTGAGAGGGGATGACATTGCTGAGATTATAAGGCATGGGCATGAGCATATTTTGAGATTATGAGACATGAGCATGTGTTTCATATTGTAACTCAAGAACTTGGTATGAAAACCTTTGTGCATGAAAACCTTTGTGCAAGGCGAATGCCGCATTTGGAGTTGCAGTTTTTGGGCATCCAATCTTCGGTCGACCACGTTGTTTAAAACGCCCACGTACAAACCGTTGTTTATGAATGTGCAGCATCTTCTAGGACTTTTGCCATTTCCGTTGTGAATTTTTATTAGCGCAAGAACTTTTTTAACAAAGAGGTACAACCAGATGTTTGATTTTGACTATTTTGAAAACACGCGTGACACGTAAATTTCGAACAGCTAGTAACCAGTGAATAAATTTACAGGTAGATATGGAAATTTATATATCTGTAAACGGTGTTTAGATGAAATTTGAATCTGACAACATACTAAAAATTTTAGTTCTACCGCCAATCTATAGATGTCGCTCCACTAGAAGTTTGAAACAAGAAATATTTTGTGAAAGAAAAGTCATGAAGTTTGCATCCAGCAAGATAACGTACTATGCTGGTTCACGCTTAATAGGATTAAGAACGGATAAAACTTTTGTAAAAGTATTAGTTTTAAAATGAACCTACATGTGTGCCGTAAATAAAATTTAAGAAGAGCACGTATGTATGTTGCTCCTTTTTCAAGATGGAGAAGTGATGTAGTACAGTGGATCAGTACAGTGAGCTTGGAGAAGATAGAGACACTGGAGAGGCAAGTGTCAACGACGTATTAATGGTGATTTACAAGACATTTGATATACTGGTGAGTGGCAAGATGCGTTGGAGAAATAAACTTGCACACAATTATAATTTATGGCACTATTTAACAGTTCACTAAACCAGGGGTGTAGCAGAACGGAAAACAACAGTAACTGAAACAGTGGCTTGTTTCCGTTAAACTTAAAATTAACTTTTGTTAAATTAGAAAATATTCATTCGATGCTTTTTGCTTTCTAAAAAGAAGAAAAACGATTGTAGGTTAGCAACTTGAGCCAACTTCTGAATTAACTAAAATATGTGTAATTTTGTACATACTAATTTAGCTGTACTTGTATGTGGTCTTATGGGTTAATCTTCGTGGTGATTCTGGCAAAGGTGTAACTTTATCAAGCAGTTGCTAATCATGGCGACTTCAATTATATATACCACAGCCGTCCGCGCCAGATAAATCTAATGTGGAACTTAAACAGACGTGTGTAAAGTTTGTTGTTCGTTCATTAAGTACTAGCGTTCATTCTCAAATAATGTTCCTCATATTCAGTTCCGGCCCTTTGAATGTCGATAGTTTACGGAAAAGTATTTTGTCGCGTCTTCTTTACTTGACTCTTCCCAGCCCTTTCACACTTTTTTAAAAATAAAATTTGCGTATTGCCACACACACGCGCGCACACAGAGTAAATTTATGTAATCGGCGTACCTTTAGTGCCGGGCTGTGCCAAATACTTATTTCACGTGTACTAGACTATCTATCCTTGGCTGTTATTGTGAACCGGCTCTTTGATATTATATTTGCGACTTCACTATCCCAATATTGTTTTATTATAATAAAATAATAATTTATACTTATTCATTTACGAATTATTTTTACGGCGGGGGCTTATTCATTGATTTCTCTCTACGGCGGGGGCTTATGTAGGCCTACCCTTTGCCTGTGAACATATAGCGTGTAATACATGTAACATTACTGAGAAGAGAAATTCGACAATCTCTTTCATTGAATTTACAATGCAATATAAATTACTGGTGTGTAGTAGAGGAAAATACATTGGGCACATGTAATTTGAGTTTGTAGTTAATATTATATTGTACTCTGTTGTCATATTCAAATCTAAACTTAACTGTTGTATTTTTTGTGATTTTCTTTTATTTACAAACGCGTGTTCACGTTGTACGATGCGGTCGGATGGACAAAGCAGAAGAGAGCAGTGAAAGTCCGCTTTCTGTTTGTTTGTAAGTCAGTTTTACTTTCTGATTCACTGAAAGCAGATTAACACATTATTATTCCAAACTATTGTTCATTACTGTGTTTAAATGTTTTCAGTTATTGTTTCGTTTTATTTTTAATGTAACAACTATACTGTAGCTTTTTGTATAAAGTACAACGGACAGTATTTTTGAAACAAGTAAAATATAATGTAGGCGAACATCAATTTATGTTTTGTTTCATTGATAAAACCAATTAATGAACACTTATGTTTATACGTTTTAATGCGTTGTTGTCATAAGCTCAGGGAAAGTGACTTTGGTATTTGGAACTGAATGACATCGTAAGTTGATAAATAAAATCAAGAATTTATGCGTAGAGAATTTACCTATCAGGTCAGACTATGTAACGAAACGTTGGCAAAAGGAGCCTACATTTCGGAGACTGAAACTAATGCATTAATGAGCAAATGTGAACACGTTGCTGGGTGATAAACAGAATTTAGGTTGAAGTCACAACTCTCCACTCGCTGCCGAGTTAACATAGCCTGTAGGTACAACACGTGGTACTGTAAATTCCCCACTGTTTGTTCCTCGAACAGTAAGTGATTAAAATTATTGGTTAAGAATTGATACAGTAAATCCGTATAGTTATTTTGACCGTTGAAGTATTGACATAGGCTCGGTGCCACGTGAAATTACATGCGTGCTTATCTCGAGGGATTTTGATTGTATATTTTACTCGGGCCGTGTGCCAAGGGTGCGAATTAAGTTTTAATTGTGCCCAGTTATTCCAAATAACGACTAACTGCCCAAGCCAAATATCAGATTTAAGAGGGTGGACGATAGGAGAGTCGTTCTTGTGCTTGATAAATGGTATGATAAAGTCGGTATGATATTTTTGACTGAAAAGCGTCGTTTTGATTTTTAAAGAAGGCGTCGTTGGGAAGCACAGGTAGTGAATTCATTTCGCTCGTATTGTGTTTTTCTCCTAAGAAAGAAATCAGTTTGCTGGATTTTGATAGGTAAAGTTGCATTAATTTCGAAATACGGAATGCAAGTGGGATAATGCTGTTAATGCGTGCTGCGCGTATAGACGGCTGTTAATTTCCCTACTGATTAGGTTTTACTTGATCGAGATGCTAGCGACTTCAATCGCCCGCCATTCCCACGATCGCTTTTCCGCCCTCCACCATTCTACCTTGGTTAGCAGTTATTGTGAAATATGAACCCTACAGGTATACCAAGGCAGTACGATGTGCATATAGGAAAAACTAAGTATAGCGAAAAATAAACAGCTGTGTTTTTTTGCTACCTACTATATATTTTTTTTAAATACAGTATACTTTTGGTGCGTTTTCTGTTATAGCAGCGTATGTAAAAAAAGATGGTAAAAACCACGTTTATATATTACGGCGTAATGAGTCCAACAATCATTTCATCTATAGGATCTATAGGTGCATTGCAGTTTGCAGATTTATTAAGAGATTTTAAGAATTTTGGGTAACATTAATATGTTATCATTACTACCTTACTCATCAATATTTTATCATTATTTTATTTTACTCTTTTGGCGTGCGGCTCAATGAGTGGCACTATCTGCAATATGAGTGTGTGTGTGTGTGTGTGTGTGTGTGTGTGTGTGTGTGTGTGTGTGTGTGTGTGTGTGTGTGTGTGTGTGACTGACATAACACTCACCCGCTCACTGATCATGGTATCTCCGGAACCTCTCCATATAAAAGTTTGAATTTATACAGGGACAGAACGTTTGCACTTTTCAAGTCCTAAGGGCTAGTTGAGAAAAGTTTTTGAAAAATTCGATTGTTAAGGGTGATTTGAAATCTAAAATAACGAAACTTCCTAAATATATTTCTTATTTAAGTCCAGAACTACACATGATGTGTTGATTTCAAAAGAAATTTTTGACATGAACACAGACATGCGATTTGTGTTGTAAAAGGCCAAGTTTCGATGCACCCGTTATCTTTATCGGATATGAAAAAGAGATTCTATCGTGAAGCGAATTCAGACTTGATTATTGACTTAGTATATGGTCCTATAGCGTTGCTTGAAAAAGCTTTCGGAATCCAGATTTATTCTGGATGTCTTGTCATTGAAGACTTTAAATCAAAGCAAATTAAGATTGCTACAATATGCAACCGTTTTCAAGTTAAGAATCAAATACATTTATTTGACACCGTACTACAAAACAAGCAGTACTCTTATCATAGTACATCATTACAGTGCAGAAGAGTCATACAGTTACAAAGCTATAAAAATTAAAGACGGTAATAGTTAAACAAAACTGTGGGGAATCGAAAGTGTGGAAGCGTTACATTTTCCGATGACGGATTTTGTGGAATGACCCCCAGCCTAAAAACATTATCATGTTAAAACAGTAAATCATGTTTGCATACACTACTAACAACAATAAGACGGCCACACTATTCCTTGGGTGGGATGTTTGAGTGCAGGAGCGTAGTCGGAATCAGATTCCGTGAACTGTTTACCGAAACTGTGTGCTGGTGTAGTGAAATGATAAGCCTTGGGGATATGGAAATTTTTACATAATTATTTTGTCAATTATACGTTGGTATATTCGTGTGATGTGCGCGCGCGCGATCGTGTGAGTTGTAAATAACTAGTTACTGGATTTAAAATTAATGTTTTAAAAGGATGTAGCCAACGTAACTGGTAGCGTTGCTTGACAGTGGAGAATAAAGGCCCCCGGGCGTCGTGTTAAGGAAGGGACTATTAAGAAAGTGTTCAGAAATAATCTTTTGTGATAGCCAGTCGACTGCATTGCTCCCAGTGATACAGTGCTACTAGCCTATTTAATGTTCTCTACGAGCATAATTCTCGTCCTATTATCGTACAGTTATTATAACCAAATATTAACACTAGTAAATGACACATTTTTTTATTAGTTGTAATAATAAAATGTATTGTACTTTAAATAAAAATATGCTGTGCGACGAAGAATTGACGAACATATTTTAAATATGCATTCTAGTGCATACGCCCAGTAAACACTGGTTTTTAGTATGTATAGTAAACGTATTTTTAAAAGCTGCTTGACACAACGGGTCGTTCTGATCAGTACTGTCAATTTAAAACTATCTACACTTACACCAAGGACGCTGTGATGTCCAGAAAAGTATATTATAAGCTGGTATTATTACTGCGACAAATATATCATGCACCTGATAATCGTGTACGCCTGTAAAAATATAAAAATGCAGACTTGTTGCACAGCAGTAGAGACGTGCGTTCCTTACCCGTTAGGTGAGTTGGCAGCCCTGTGTCAATTGGATTATTACCAGCCATAATACACGTATTAGATGCAGCCGTACTCCTTCAGGCATTGTTGGCTGTGTGACTGCGCACAGAACGTTGTATCTTGTATGGAAATCGTTTTCTTGTCTTTTTAACACCTTTATTTAACTGATATCATGTACGTTGTCTACTTCATACGTCATCTACTTATGCAGCAGATATCTTTAAATACAGACCAAATTTGTAAATAGGCTATTGTTGCAGATATTTGTGTTCCTGGTGTCTAAGCCTAACAACAAGATATGAAGTGTTAATATTATAGGTGTTCTCAGCCTATGACATCTGTATTTGTTGACGTTACTAAGCCATACTAGTCTTATATTCAAGCTCGTTGTAAACGAATTACGTGTAATTAATTCGATAATCACTTATCGTGGGCCTAATTATAAGACACATGGTCGTGTTAAAATAAGGTTTATAAATAATTGTAGAAACAAAAAGAATTAAAATATTTCGAAATTTATAAAATAAAGGGAGTCAAGTTTCAAGCTAGTCTCCCCCCCCCCCACGCAGCAGCTCCTAGTTACACCACTGCCTGTACAGTAGGAATGATGGTTAAGCATTTTATCTAAACATAACCAAGTAGTCGTGTTCTGATTATGACGACAATTAGGACTATAGGTCTACCTTATTATTATTAAGATAATAATGGGAGTGCGTAGAATACAGGGTTAGGTTTAATGAATTTCTTTCTCTCCGTGCAGGTTCTATAAATAGTGAAGTGTCAGAATAATCTTAATTATTCTGACTTCTTTTCAGGTACGTAGATTTGAATAGTGCTGACTGCCAGCGCAAAAAGAAAATATATGTACGTTAACTTTTAATTTATTTCACTTTAAAATAATTACGGAAGATAACGTGTAAATGTGTAACGGGCTGTAGGAGTCAGAAAGGAGTGGAGGGGTCTATAATGATGTGTGTCTAATATTGTATATTTTTAATCAGTCTCCCCCCCCCCCCCGTACGTTTTGATAATACAACTTAAAGAATGTTATCCACTTTTTGGGCTGTGATTGCTTAGGCTATATATTCTCAACGTAATCGAATAAGATCAAGTGTGCTGCGTTTGGGGGCGTTTGTATGAATTACCTTTGTCTAAATGTAGTCACATGGTCAGGTAAATTACATAGGTCTTTTTTTGTCTTTTGACGTTTTATTTACGCTCCCATGCGGACAGTTATTTGCACCCAAGTAAGTTGTTCGTTATGAACGAAACGGTCAATCTGTAGTCTGTGTACTGTACTTTCCTGGTATCTGACTCCAACTCTTCCGTATAGTGAACATATTCCGACTATGCAATAATACCCGTCTAACTCATGCAAACAGTTTGATACTAAGAGAAGTAACCGCAGGACGTGTCGCATATCGTGTATTGTACTCGTCTATGTGTACCGTTTGTAGTAGGCTAATGTTCCAACGTACATGGTTGTAGTTTTCGCCATTACGGGAACGTCACCGTCGTATGATTTCGGAAAGTCTCTTTAATGTTAACGCAATTTGTGTTGTGGTTTTGCTTGTTGCAGTCCGTTTTTGTGTTAGTGGTTATTTTAAATTCATGTATTGACGGGGGAAGAAATGAATTGTAACACCGTTATCGTATTTGGTGACACTCGTATAGACAGATTGATACAAAGTTTCAATTCTTCTAGGAAAAACTGTGAAATTACAGGAAAAACGTTAAAATGAAAACTATATTATAATTATACAGAAAGTTTTAACTTGGTCAGTGCTCTGTTGAAGCCATGGTGGGCACGGTCACGTATAAGAAAGTGGCGTCCAAAAGTATTGCAGAACAGGTGGAGTAGGGCGAGCGACTGCGTTGTGTACGTCTGGGCGCTAGCTGTGCCAACACAACACCGACGTCTGCGTTTCATTCAACACTGCTGTGCCCACGCTCACGTGAGTCACCTCTTTACCGTAAACATAGTCTGCACCCTACAGCATGTGTAAACTTTTTGTGCTACTGTAACTAGAACATATATGTATTTGTCACCGTATTCGTTATCACGTGTGTCAGTTGAGTGTTAATTCTCCCGCACACAGTTGCCCTAAGAAAACTAATAATTATTTTAATAGTTACCGTTTGTATCTGTAGCCGCATCTGAACTATACAGATTGAATGAGTGTGTTTATCGTACCTCTTCGCTATGTGATGTCGGTCCGTATTAATTCCATATGGCGGACAGTACACTATGGGTCCTCTATGTACATCTGATTGTTTTTTACGTCATTTTATCGAGTGCAAAAGATTTTTTAATAAACAAGTATAGTATTGATCGGTTAGAGTTAACAAAAGAATACAATAGAGGTTAACTATTAGAAAAACAAAGAAGCAAATACGTTATGGTGGGATCTGTAGTTTGTGCGTAGTTATAAGGGTGTAGATTCTAAATTATGATTCTAAAAGAAGAGTATCTAGGTAGAATTATTTGATAGAATTTCTAAAATAGAAGAGATACGACCGGCGAACAAGCAAGAAGAAACCGTGGGTACAAGAGATGCCGTGGTGAACGATTTGAGAAACAGGAATTGTGTGCTTTGGACACATGCTACACTAATAATGCTAGAAGACCGGTGGCCTAAAAAGATACCTCCACGTTGACGGTTAGGGAATTAAAAGAAATTGAAGTGCTGTGGGAACTCGCAACTTGGAAAAATAACATGCTTTAAACGGAACGGTTTGCTAAAAAGGGACAGGTAAACGGCAGTAAGTTTGTTAATACACTGAATGATTTTGCCAGATTGAAGTTGACAGTATGTAAAGTTTGTGTTTGTAGTGTAATGCGTTTCAGGGTTTAGCCCTGTGTTCCATATGTATGGTCGCGTATAAGTCCAAATATCACGACAGAGCACATAGTATTCCCGGAACGCACGTCTGGTCTTGGTTCACGCCCCAATAATAGTAAGCATTCATTCGAGTAAGCTTACAAGATAGTTTCTTGATTCAGTTACACAACAGGTATAGGCGTAATGAACATATTAAAGGAATTAGGGACTGGAAGGGGATAAGTACAGTTTGTGTTTGAAACCAAACTTCAAAATACCGAGAGAAAATGGAGTACGGCAGGGAGAAGACAGTGTACCCTCAAAGCCGTTCTCAGTATTGCTCATTGGTGAGTTATAGTGATTAGTGGAGGAGAGTAGAGGAGTAAAAGTAAATAGAATACATACGAGTATTCACAGTGACATTTGAGACAACATAGTATTGTTTTATGAACGTATAGTAAGATGGAGAAGTTTATTAAATAAGATCAACCAGGAAATTGTAATGTTAAACTAGAAATCAGTATAGAAAAAAACGAACGTAATGTTTCGTAAGCTGCGCAACCTAAGGAGTGAGAGCTGTTGTAAATGAAGCGAAATTTTTAGGTATATGCCGGTAGTCAAGGTAGAATAGACGGTATCGTTTACAGAATTAAAATAAAATGGAAGCGTAGAAGACCCAGATGGCCACGAAGACTGGTACACTGGGGTTCAAGACTCCTCGTGTTCACGGCCCTTTGCAAGGAAGCGGAATGTACTGTGTTGCGGTGAATTGAACTAGACGGACGCTGGAGGAAAAGCACAGGAGAATGACTGGAGGGGCAGTGCGCCAAGTGACAGTGATTCTCATGGAATTTTTTAGAATATATGTTATCGCTTTTTTGTAATCCGTAGTCTGCTAGCCGGAATAGAAACGGTAACATTTATTGAACAGTCCCGAATTTTTCTACCGTCTGTCAACACTAATGATTGTATGGGTCCCCGACCTCCGAATCACCACGTGGAAATTTAAACATAGTTTCTCAGTTTATACGTACTAAGTTGACATGGAGACGTACGGGGTTCTTGTGGATATACTATAATGGTGGATAAATTTAGGTGTCACTCCTCGTAAGTTAAAAGTACTGGAACGGTTTATGTGCGATTAGCCTATATCCGTCCGGACTTTCTCGAATATAATATCGTTCTTGCAGATGACGTCCGATAGTGTTTGTTCGTCACATTACAAAGATCACTTCTTTATCTGAAGCATAAGATACAGTAACACGCAGTCGTAATCGAGTGTTAATTTTCAACGCCAGTACTTTCTTCTTCTGTATTTCATGTGTATACAAATTGACGATCATGTTCAAAATGGAAATACGTTTCTTTGCTTCCCAGTATGACAGTGCTCTTCATCAGCATTAAAAAAATTTACGTTTACTTATCGTTATTATTTCTTTATATATTCTTCAAACAGTATCCTAGATGTAATGTTCGTTTTTTGTTTGAGTTCCGCATAACTTATCTAAACTGTAGTAACTTATCCAAGCTTCATTCATAAGACAACTCTGTATGATTATGACAGACAAAAGAAAGCATTGAATGTCCCACGAACAAACATACATGAATCCACCCACTACATGGAGACTTAACGGTAGGATGTCGATATTGCAGAGTTTTCCCAAATTCGGTCTTACACAAGTGCAGCTGGCGATCGTCTATGTTTTACAGTAGTGTGCATTTAAAACGGTAAAGTTTGTAATTAATACGTTAAAGTGGATAGTATGGCACGAGATTTGATGTCTTGATTTATATCAGACGTCGGATTTAGGCGGTAACAGTGGCTGAGTGTTTCGAAACAAGACAGTAAATAATGTAGATAAACTACATTTAACTGTCAGTAATATTTTAATAATTCAGTAATCACGTGGTGTATAATTCATAGTTTATTGTAATTGAAGCAGATAGTGTTCATTCTGGTGTAACTTTCGAATCCGTTAGTTTTCTCAGAATTAATTAATATCGGCGCAGTCTTCCGCATGGTCTGCATATAAGTACGTAATTAGAGAAGACTGTTCATTTCATCTGTGATAGGCGAAGTGCGATTAGTTTACTGCACTTCATTTTCTTCCCAATTTCTTTTTGTGGATTTGTTGTCGAATAGGTCCACAATAGGTAACGAGCTGATATGTACACCGCAAAAAACTACAGGATAAAAAATACTTTAGAATATTTTATGGAAACACGCCGTATTCGAGAACATTAATTTGACAACACTAAATGGTCCGTGTAGGTAATGTGGTTCGCTTGTCTCTAACAGATCGCAATCCAGTAGAACTGTTGTGTCAAGTCACCTGTTTCATTCACTAGGTTCTCGTCCATGTGAAACAGTACGTGACATGCCACGCTATACTTCGGTTAAAGGTTCAAGTAACACAAAATAACCACTGCATTGGAAACCGTTACGGTGAAGTAGTTGTTCCAAGTCTGCGTTGATTGTGTTGCAATTACGCAGCTTCACCTTAAACATACCTAACCAACCTCATTTTGTTTCGTTGGAGAATATGTAGTTGGACTGAAAAATGTTCTGTCACAAAACGTGTACAAACAGTAAAAGTAGGCCTATATTAGAGTATTAATTCTTCAGTATGACAGTTTTTATACTACTTTTGGCATAAAACAGCAAAGTGGGCTTTGGCTCTTAATGTAGGAACATTTCGTAATCAGTCTTTACGATTTTTAAGATTCAGATTGTGTGTGTGTGTTCCATGTTCTGTTATATACGCACACGAACGCACGCACGCGGATGTAGTAAATGTCCCGGCAGGGTCTTGAATAGGTTGTGAATATTTCCATTTAAGACGACATAATGTGAGAGAAATAACTAAACATTTTCTTTAAGAAAGTTAAGATTATACACATTATAGATAATGTGTATAATGTGTATAATGATACACATTATAGATAATGTGTATAATGCCCCGTAAAAGTGTACTTAGAACAAGAGATAAAAACTGTATGTTGAATAGGTCAGAATATAGCACACAGTAATGACCTCAGAGTAGTGAGATAAGGTAGACCAGTAAGGTAGACGTAATGTGTTTTGCACTAGAAAGAAATATGACAAATATACTGGCTACAGAAAATAGTTAGAAATACGAGGCATGGTAGAGACGATGACAGCTAACTAGAAAAAAATAATAATACTAAAACTTTAATTGAAAAAATTAAGTCTGTGGGAGCGCAGATAAAATTAATTCTCAGAGGGCACAAAAGTAATCTTGCGCGCAGAAGAGCTCAAAAGTATTGTATAATTCAGCGAGGAATGAATAGACGTAATGAATGAAGAATATAACTAACTTGCTGTTTTTAAAGTCATAAGAAACATATTCGTGTAAGAATAGGTCGCTGTTGAAACAACTAACGAGAAAAATTATGAACGTCGTTTTTTAAAATACTAATGCTATTGTCGTCGCTATTATAATCTGTTCCGATGGTTTCAGTCTGTCAAGAAAGTATTTAAAAAACATAATAGGTTTAATGTAATATCATTGAAGAAAGAATGTGTTATGTAATCAGAGATATGTATGTGAATAACAAAGTACCGTGTGTTGTGTCAATCGTAGATAATACTAAAACGCATTGTAACGAAGACGAAGTTGGCGTGAATTAAGTAAAGCTCACTTGTTTAGTAAGTGAAACGAAGCGATGAAATTATGTGTGCAGTGTATCGTAAATGTGTGGAGAAAGTTATCACATCGGTTATCATAGTTATGGGATTTCGTTTTCAGTACAACTTTCACTTCGGCGGCCGTGTCAGTTTATACACTGTACGCTGTTAACAAGGTGCGAATCAACCTTTGTGCCACGCTCGCATGGTGTGATTCCTACCACAGCCATTTACCGTTTGATCTGGTTTTTTTTTTTAGTAGAAATGCCCAACTGACTGACGTGTGTATACCTAAAAACATAGACTTTGGTAACTTTGGTCCCAGTTTACAACTATGAATCATTCCCCTTCATCCTTCTAAAGGAGGGAGTGTTTTCTCCCTGTTAGTTCTTTTATCATATCCTTAAATTTTGGTATAACTTACATAACGTTTGTGATATAAATTTGTTTGTGGAGAACTTTGGACTGATTAGTTAATTTCTCGAAGACATGCACAATGTCAAGGATCAGCTATTCATGAAATACATTATTAAAGTTCTTGTCTATCACTTGGCACACTTGAAACTATATACACTTGTAACACTTATTCAAAAAACTGTATGCTTTCATTCGCATCATAATATTTCCTAAGTAACTGACAAAGCAGGAAGACGACTTAAAAATTTTCATTTTATTTTCAGTTTGCATCTTTCATACGCACAGTAATCGCGGTGTTTGACGTCTTGTCCATAGACTACTTGTAAGATTAACTTTTTTTTAAGTGTCAGGTAGCTGTAAGTAGGTCTACAGTTCTTTTATAATCTAAGCAGGAATTGTAACAGAAAAGAAAACATTAGCATGAACAATCTATGGTTTGCTCTATCGCTTTGTGCGTTATTGATGGGCTACAGTTTTTTTACTAAAGAAAGTAAATAAATATTAATCACGTATATTTCTTGTAGACTTTGTTACTTTAAGTACTAGAATGGCAGTTGTTACATTTCATGAAGACACGGGTTTTAAGAACTACACAAACCTTTTATATTGTTATATATAATCTTTTATCATTTTTTTATCTTTTACGCTTTCCAGTGTTTTAAGTATTCTATTAATCTGTTTTTATAGTGATTACTTTGTTTAAAGTCTGATTGGAGAAGTAGTTATTTGTTTATTTCTGCTTGTAAGTATTCGTAAAGGCGTGTTAATTGCCTGACACGTCAGAGCAAGTGTTATTGAATTTAGCTCACTTTTTTGAAACTTAACTCTTGCAATTTATAAAGAAAATAGAAAACACATGTTTTTACTTTTAAGTTCCATAAGGAAATGGAGTATGGTGATGGTGAAAAAATCGTGTTCAAGTTATAATATAGGCTATGAGTAAAATAGAATTTAAACAATTGACAGGACATTCTTCCGTAGGGGGTAGTTAAAAGCGAATGGGCCTGTGCTACGGTCTGGAATATAGGCATCAGGAAGGAAGATCCCAGATTACGTGGGAAGACATAAGGGGTCTGAGAGAGAACGTGTTAAAGAAGAGGAATCCGAAAACGGAGACAGCTTAATTACCGTTTAACTTAAAACTTCTGCTCTCGTAGTATGTTGTTTTCTTAAAAGTGTATGAACTATGTGTATTTTCATTTATCGTATCTTATAATAGCGGCGGCAGGGCGGCAACTACCATAATGATTAAATCCGCATAGTTACATCGGCACGCATTGTGCAGTTCCATACACAATTATCGTACTAATATAATCAGTGTGAAAATGGGTTAGTTTCATTGGTTACAAACCAAAAAGAACTAGCCAAGTTATCCTTGAAATTTTTCACTGATTTACTCCATAACCCTGAATCGGGACGTAGACTAATATTTTTTAATTTACTCGGTAGATAAAATTTGAAATTAAAAAATACGTGACACGCCGTGCGGAGAGGCATGAACTATAGAGGACCGAATTCGCGCACATTTTGCGTAAGTTGGTAAAGTGTTACATACGTCCACTTAAGTAATTATATTTTGTCCCCGAGCGGAGCCGGGTGTATAGGTAGTGTAATACGCACGCGCTCATTTCAAATCGTAATAACTTTCAGTTAATTAATCGTGCCTGCCCTTTCGGGTATAGAGGTTCCAGGCCACCGAGCCAGTGTGGTCACCTATCCAGGTTTCTGCACTCATACATATGACCTTGACTTTCAAGTCGAAGCTATAACCATACGATCGTCTCGCTGGGCAGTGTAATAATTATATAGGTAACTTTGTTTTAAGACATTCTGATTCTGGTCAGTAGTGATTAAAATAGAGATGCAGATTTAGAAACTTGAATAGATTCAGGCAGTGGCGTATCTAGAATTTGGCCTGGAGAAGGGTCCGGTCGAGTTGGCTTCATACAAAAGAAAAAACAAGTTGAGTCTAATCAACATTACTATCTTCTTTAAAGCGGCTGAAAAACGTGTAATAACAACCTGAAATCAGTCCCATTGAACTAAAATATGGGTCTCAGTAAAAATACGCATTTTCAAAACATTGTTTACAAGATACTGGTATTGACTGAATTGATTTTCCTATATTTCATACTTCAAACGTATACGCTATTGGTGTGTAATAAACCTGTTTGTATATAGAAAAAAAGTAACTACTAAATTAGTTGCAACAATAATAAAAAACCCTAAAAATTAAGAGATTAACAAAATTCGTTAACTTTTTTCGACCGGGAGGGGTCCGGGTCCCGTTCGCCCCCCCCCCCGTAAATCACACAGCACAATCATTAGAACCCAGTATTGTTTAATCATTATTCAGCTAAAATTTTCATAAATCATTACAGTTTATGAGATAAGATTCCTTAGTCAGTGAAAAGTTATACAATCTATAATAATCGATTCGAAAAGTCAGTATTAGTAACGAGCCAAACACTGCCTAAATAAAACAACTGGATTGAGGCGTCTTTGAATGGAAGAATCAGAATTATGGCTATTGTACACGTATTCCAATAGATCAGTACACTGATCAAGCCGAAACAACTGAGAAAGTGTGACGTTTGAGGAACACGATGATGACTGAGTTAATAACGATTACAACTACGAAGATACAGTGGTTAGAAAGTAAAAGTACACAATTAATCATTTGGTTTTCCTTCACTGTAGATGTTACACATGTTAAGGAATTATAGAATTATAAGTTTTCTTATCTTGTGAACTGTTCAGGAAAGAAATTCCATTTTTGTAACAATAGCTCACACAGGATGTGGGTTTGTATTTACCACACTATTACCGTAAGGAAACTTTATTAGATAATTGATCAGACCTCAAGTACAATTGTGTACTTTAGACGTATAAAGATCAGTGTCTTTTTGTTGTTTGTGAAGCGTTTTTATCAGATTCTTTGGTAAGCTGGCCAGGTTAGTAATGAATGATTTTGTTACGTATCCTACTCTCACAGTATACTAACCTCTGTTAAAACTTTTGTTAATACTGAGCTGTAGACAGACGTATTATTTTTTAAAAACCATGTTTAAAGATCTGGAGTAGAGTGGTTTGCTTTTTTCTGTTATGTTGGGAATTGGCGTTTCATTAGTTCGTTTTTCAGGTATCCGTTAAGGTATGTCGATGTAGGCCTAATTTAAAAACTAATAGGGATTAGTTAAAATATATGGATTTAAGGTGTTTTATCTCTAGAGTGTTGTGTATTGACCGGCAGTACTTCAGTTCTCGTGAAGTTTGCATTATTTAATAATCGTTGCCAGAAAATCTGAGCCGCGATACCATGGGCATAAGTCGAGTGGTTGTGAAAATCGTTTTTCATCCTGTGCTGTGCGTTCGATGATCGCACATCTGTAAACAGAATGATTTGTAACTTTTAAAAAAGTCTTACAGTTTTAACGTTTGTCTTTAAAATGTGGAAGGTGAATTAGTTAGTTCGCACGTATTTAAGTGACAAAAGTAATAAGTTGTTAACCTTTTTACATTGTAAGCATAGACGCGAGCATAATTTGTGGACTGAGTGAAAAACACGTTTACCTTTAATCAGGTTTGTATTTCTTTTGCATTGACAAATTACGTATCAGAAAATATTTCAAGTACTTGCAAAAGACAGACTAGCGTTGTGTGTGATCGCTATTGGGTTATACAACGTACCCAACGAACGCTTGTATTGAAGACGTAGCCTATAGTTTAATTGTAAGTCGACAGTATCAAGAGAGGCATGCATAAAGAGAAATACCATAGATTGATGTGGACAGTGATTATGGAAATTGAAGACAAAACAGTACATTTAAATATAGGCCAACGGGAAAGCCTTTCTTATTATAAATTCAGGAGTGTAGGTTACGTAAAACGTTCGATCAAATGGTGAAAATATATTTATTTCAGTGGCCGTCGAATTGACTGTTGTTACAAAATCTGTACACATGATGTAGTGTGCGTTGTCAAGGTTATTAGGAAAGAACAGGTGTCCCAAATTCTGATCAGTTTGCTTAGCTGTCGGTAGAGCGACTGTGGTTGTCCTTCGGCTATCTGTGCTCCACTGTTGTAACGAGCAATTTTTATGACCTTTGTAAAGCGAGGATGGAAAAGAAACTTGAGTAAGCGTAAACCAGCACGCTGCAGTAGGGATTAAATTTGTTAATTCTGGCGTTTAATTAAATACAATAAAATAAAACGTAAAACTGTGTGTAGTACTTACAAATTAGTTAATTTAAATTGCATACAAATTAAACTATATCATGTTTAAAACAAAATTTGATAGTGTAATTGAGTTGTACCTGTACTTGTGTGGTTTCACTGAGTCCAAATACGTCGTGGCGGGAATTACTACTTTCTTGTTGTGGCTGCTGATCTTTCAGCATCTTTTATGTATTTTTTTTTTCCAGAGACAGTATAGTATGTGTATTGTACAGAGGAAATTGTATTGTCCTATCATATGAGGAAACACGGAGTATCGTATCGTAAAGAGGAAGTAGTAGTATAATACGTTTAATAATTTTATGTTAATGTAATACTGCATGCAGTACAGTATTACTTTTGTACTAGAATGTGAATTGTGATGAAATGAAACTGCTTAAAAAATCATGAAATCGATTATGGGAAACAGTGAAGTTACGTGTTTTGTGTTTCGGCTTAGATTACTGATTCGTCACTTTCATTATTTTGTTCGTACGGGCCGACGTTAGCCATATATCAGTGGATTATTATTTCATATTCAACTGGTTACCGCGCACATAATCAAGAATAACGCAGGTCTGCCGGGGAAATGTGTAAACGTAACGGGATAATGCGGTGTGTTGTAACGGTGTGGTAGACTGTCGTCTGGGCGGCTTCTGTTGTAACGAAAGGTATTTGTTACTACTGTATATACTGGAAGTCTAAAATGTGTCGGTTACCATTGCGACATTACGGTGGCATGTGTACATCACGTAAGAGTAACTTGATAAAGCAATTGTAGCGAGCAAAGCTGCGAGCGGTGGCGCGTATGCAAAAGAGCGAGGTGACACGGTCAGGTCTCGTTGCCGTTTTTCATTCCGGTGGTTTTCATTTGTCCCGTTAATTGATCGTTTTTTTTTGTAATGTAATGGACTGTGTTTACAGGAAACGGAAGCAGTTACATCCTGTATTCTTATTGTAATTTCTGCTGTCATTTCGTTATTACAAACAGAGGAAATTGGTTAAGTGCCATTTTCTTTTCGCAGAGCAGGTTAATTTGATTTGGTTTTCACCTCGATTGTGGTTTCAAACAATTTAGAAAAACGTTTGCGTTCGTTCAGAGGTTAGATGACTATACCACTGTCCAAATGTGCAAACACTCTTTATAATGTATCTGTACAACAGACTTCATCTCATTCACCATTTCAGTAGTAGGGTAACGTTCACAGAACATTCATATTGCATTGTATGGAACTTTTACATCTTTTTTTTTATGGACTTTACTCCAGAAATGGTGACATACACTAATGTCAGTAAGTGTTTATCACAGTGTGTCACTACTTCTGCGACACCTCTCTGCACGAAGTCCTGCGGAGATAGCCTACCATATATTATGCACATAGTAACTTCTATATCCCGCAGTTATGTTGGTTTTGCGATTGATCGTAATTAAGTAATTGAGAATATTGTGTGTAACCATCGCGGTACTATAGGCTTACACATGTTCGGGGTATGCTGTGACGGTATAATGAAGGTGGATCATGGTAGAGGTGTTCCCGTCTTAATTATAGTCTAAGCGTTATTGATTACCGTGATCCTGTTATTTATTACACCTTTGTCGTAACAGAATTGTACGACATAGTATATTAAGTAAGAAGTATCGCCCTTTACTTTCAGTAGAATCTAATACGTGTGCTGTGACCACGTAACAGCCTTGTTAGGGGATTTATGATTCGCACTGAGTGTTAAGAACCTTGCTGCTCTTTCATTTTAATGTCGTTTCTGGGATGAATCTAATATTCGGCATACTTTGTATGTTCAAGCGAATTCACGCTAAATACTTGTGTGTAATTATCTGTTCCATTAGAACTGACTTCCATTTCCCCAGCTTTGTATTGCGCACACGCACTGTGCTGTGGAATCCGCCAGAAACTTGCACCTTTGTGGGGTACTGTCCGTTAGGGGAAACGTGATGGCTGCTGCTACACATATGAAGCATATTAATACAACTATGGCATAAATACATAATAATTTAACTTATTAAATAAGTAGTGCGTCATAATGATAGGTAAATGTTCATATTTTTTATTGGTGATTAGTTCTGGAGTCGTAGCTCATTTGTGGAAAAGCATCTCCATTGCAAAGTATTCTTTCTATCATTTTCCCTAACATTCTTTACCAAAAACAACTAATTTTTTATTACAGTTTCGTTTATTCATAAAAATTTTGTCCCTTTTATCTCTTACCCTGAAAAGACCTTATGCTAATGATGACCAACTTTTCATGTATTAGTTCATGACCAATTGTTTTTTTTATTAGTTCTGTACCGGCTCAACATGTATACTTTATCATTAGGCCTAATATGAAATATTTTTTCCGTGTCACTATATACACAGAATGATTTCACTTTAAACTGCACGTAATTCTGAAGTACATCATATACCTTGTTTTCATATAAACAAAACATCGCAAGTAGATACAACGTACAATCAGTATAAATCTTTCACTTTTATGTGTACAATTTTACCTCTGAATAATTTTTACGTTTGCCGATTGTAGCAGTTCACAGCAGTCATTGACTGTCGGTCGCTTCGCCATATTTTTTGTTAAAGTACGTTTAAATGTTTGTCTCACTTCTATCTTTCTCTTAGACTGTTATGTTCATTAGTATTATCTAATGCTCTGTTGGCGTCATTATTCGTTAATTGTTAAAGTCAGACTCTACTAGATTCACCAGAACGAAAAGGGATGATTGCTTCACGATGGCGTGTTGTTCTGATAAGAAAATTTTGACTCACTTTACGAATTATAAGGAATTTCCCGTTCATTGCTAAACACGCTATAGTAGTTTAGAGTCAAATAAATAAAACCTTTTCCTAAAGGTGGATCCAGCTAAGAGGAACATTCCCTCACTGTCGTCATTATTTTCATTCATATGAAATGCGTTTGCCAGTGTAATAATCGCAGAATGCTGTATTGATTGGAATCGTTCGTTTGTGCGTATCCAGAATTGCCAAAGACATATAGGCCTACATAGGACATTTGACAAGATGACTGAAAAAATCCTTAATTTTCGTATTAATTCTCCATGTTCCTAACCTACAAGTCGTCGCAGGAATCACACACTACTTTAAAACAAAGGATTGTCTTCATAAAAATGCTTATCTTTCCAGAGGCAACTAAGAAAATCTGTTTGCTTAACAATTTCTGGAATTGCGTGTTTGTAACTATTTTGCCCAAATATTACTTCATTCACAGCTTATCATCATATTGTAAATATTCATTTAACTCTCCCGTCAGTCTTCTGAGCAATTCTTGTCTAGTTCACTATACTACACAACTAGATTATAACTCACAGCTGCCCACCTAGCGTGTCCACTTGAGTGACTCATACGCCGCCATTTTTGTAATACCGCCATTTTTCGTCTAAATTATTATAGAAACGTAGTCGCAGTGCTGCATGCTGCCAAAGTTACCTGTTCCCGATCAGAAGTTCCGCTGGGTTAGAATCCAAACTTCGTCCACACAGTGTGTGTGTTTATGATATGACACGATGGGCATGCTTTTCAGTAGGTAGGTAAATATTACATACTTTCTGCTCAATGTAATCTTATTTGGAAATTTAAAATTGAGCTCTTTTGTGAAACGTTTCCGTAAACTCTTAAAGAAATCATTATATTTATTGCTTATCTTATTTTTCATTTCATATTGTGTGAGAATTCAAAAGACGAATGATTTTTCTATAATTTCAGTTTTTGCATACTATTTGTAATTCATATTAGTCAGTCGTTTTAAATGTTATTACGCCTAAAATGTGATGTATATTTATTCAACAAAAGTTTTATTATATAATACGAATGTGAAGACAGTATGTCGCGACAAATGATATTACAGGACGCTGCACGCCACGGTAGATTTGCTTGTGTTGACAATGTGGCAAAACTGGTTTTGCTGTGAAGGTGCGTCATCCATGCGAAGTGAATGTACATCCCATCAGCTGAGATAGGCACTGTTTGTTATTGTTCAGTCGATTTGATGGCTTTATACTTCGCGTAGTCGTAAAAAATTCCGGTAATTGCCACCTTGACTTGGTATCATTTCAGATTTTAGTTTCGAGCAAGAACACTTCTGCCGGCGCAAAATCCTTGTACCGTTCCGATCAGTTGGTGTAAAGTTTTCATTGGACTTTTTATCGGTTAAATATCTTTTCTCACGAAACGACGACCAGTTTTCGTCCATATCAGTCCTTCGACGTTCGGTCGTACAGGACTACGGTCCGGTACAACGTTCCTCCTGTAGGCATATATTATTGAGGTAAAAAAGTATTCCGGCCACTCATTTAATTCCGCTTTAACAATTTGTATGTTGTGTTAGAGTACTTAAGTAATCAAAATAGTTTTCTTAGTTGAAAGGGAGACCCAATTTCTCATGAAATATTAAGAGTTTGTACGAATATGGTTATCGTCAAGAGTTCAAGAATGGAGTTTTGTATTGGTTTTGGAGTACTAAATTATGTTACGGATTCCACAACAGTTTGTTCATATTATATTTTGTAGTGATTCTGTTATGTTGTTACGTTTTGTAGATGGAAGCGGTACACGTTCGTTTTATGTAATTTACATCTTAATATACGTATTCAATGCTTACTGAATAATGCCTATAGCCTACGCATTGGAATAATAAAAGCGTATTGTCTGTTGATTTTCAGTTTGTACAGTTTGGAACTTTTAGTAGTACCACATCTTATGATATAAATGTCTGATATTAAACTGAAACTGACGTGTGGAAGCAGTGTTTATTTGCATTCTTTTGATACGTTAACGAGTGTTTTCACTGTTAGTTGGTCCGTTACAATGTCCATTTAATAGATCGGAACAGTGAATGCTGTTGGAATTCAAGTTTCACTTGACGCCACTGCGTACAGAAATAGAAACTCGGAAAGAAAACACAACGTATTCTGTATATTTTGCAGTCGCAATCGGTTCTGGCATTCTTTTTTTCTATTTACATACGTCTTTTTTAATTCTTATCACGTTCCTGTTCGGTCAAGTAATTGCATAAACTCCATTTTGACGTACTATGGTCGCTCTTCAAAGTATACAAATCATCATCATTTTTGCGGTTATAATAATTCTTGACAGTAGAACCCGTACCGTACATTGTTTTCGGGAAGTTTTAGCATCTTGTCTTTGATAATGACTGTTGTTACTTGTTCCAGCGAATCATATTTAAAAAGGGTGTATCGTGGTTCTGACGTAAACAGTTTAGCTTCTGTCAATAGAATATACATATGCATGTTAAATTAAGATTAAATTAACGATATTGATCTTACCATGGGTCATTATCAGTTTTCCAACTAGTCGGTTTCGTTCAAGTGTGATGAACATTGACGTTACAAACGTCATTGTATTGTGGCGATTGTGTTTTTATCTCCGATAGGGATTGTGGTAATTCAAAATTAAGATTGCAGCTATGGCGAGGTAGTAATCGTGGTAACAATTTTTAATGGACTAATTCCTTGCGAGACAGTTTAATTAAAGCAAGATTAATAAGTAGTTTTGACTATTGACCGTGAGTCCTTCACTCGAACAACGAGTCATTGATTTCATGTAAAGAATACCTGCTTTTAGTTTTTATGCAAATCAAACTTACTAAAGTACAGTGAATCAGAGACACATGTGACTTGTTTAAAAAAGTCTGGTAGTCTCCTAACGGAAATTTGACAAACCAGTTTGAGAAGAGCCACCAAGAACATTCTCAAAACGGTATCTGGAATTATATTTCAGTGCAACTAAACGTGAGGCCTAAACATTTTACAGTTTTGTTTCAGTATAGTTTTAATGAAAATAACAGTAGATTTTTTACGTATACATATATGTACAAATACATGTAGTACACGGCCCCACGTTGTTAATTGTAACTCACTAGTTTCTTACTCACTCATACTTTGCATAGATGCATTCTTTATTATTCGACAGATATGGTGAGAAAGCTTAAAATTGTGAGTGGATAACCTGGATAAATATGGACGCAAGTTATTTAGCACAATAATGCTACAAGATGTTATACAAATACTGATGAGCATAAAAATACTTACATCCGTCATAAAAGTAAAAAAGGACGCAGATAACAACATAAAAATAAAATGTCATGTGGAATTACTACAGCCAGTTACTGCGAATAGAGGGATAAGGCAAGGTCATTCGGTAAATCCACAAATTTTTAATCTAATAGGCATACTGGACGACTTAATAGTGTGCCATGAAAGATATTGTATAAAATGGGTGTGCAGACGCCACATTTCTTATGGATGGTGAAACGACTAATATAATGTGGTGATATCTGGGGTAAAACTGATGCTGTGATTACAGTCAGATGCAAGTTAAATGTAGATAACGAAACCGTGGAGTAGGTATTGGTATGTTGATAGTGATAACAAGCTAAGGTTAGATAGAAGTAAGCTGCCAAATTACAAAAGCAGACAGGATCTCAGTATTCACGAATGACGTCTGCTGAAACAATACATTTCTAAAATATTCCTCAGGCTTTCACGGCCGGTGTCAGATGTATGGTTCATGTTATCCGGGCTGTTTGGCCGTGGTCCATGGTTTATTACCAAACCAAACGTCTGATATTCAGACGTTAACAGCCCGGATAACATGAACCATACATCTGACACCGGCCGTGAAAGCCTGAGGAATATTTTACGACACCTCTACGGGGAGGAAGTTTTAAAGAATATCAGACGTTTGGTTTGGTAATAAACCATGGACCACGGCCAAACAGCCCGGATAACATGAACCATACATCTGACACCGGCCGTGAAAGCCTGAGGAATATTTTACGACGCCTCTACGGGGAGGAAGTTTTAAAGAATATCAGACGTTTGGTTTGGTAATAAACCATGGACTACGGCCAAATAGCCCGGATAACATGAACCATAATACATTTCTAAGTTTAGAAATGGAAACGCCAACATTAGAAAAAAATATCGGTATGGAGATCCATACATGACTTCCATGTTCTAAGATTTATATTTAAAATCATATTCGAAATGAAATATTTCCATAGAAACTACTTTCTATTGCTTCAGCCTTAACCACAGTACTGTGGTCACTAACGTATACCACCTCACGTTTTCGCACTCGATTTTCACTGATGATGGCAGTCGATGGCATTGCCGAAAAGTCTGGTTTTGCAGAAAACATTGGACTACGGCTAAACAGCCCGGGAAGGAATTTTAACAAAAAACTACTTCTTTGTTGCCGATAACGTAGTACACATATAAAAAATTCTCCCCTTCCTCTTCAACTATAATTTTCATTAATAGAAAATTACCCCCACCCCGTTCAACTAGCCTCTTCATTTATAGATATTTCATCTACGTTTCTACAGTGGATTATTATGAGCTTCTTATCAGGATACTTTGTTTATCAAAATTAAGTACTTTACTCTTGTTAAAACATAAAATGTTGCAGGTAAACTACCCCTTTCTCTTAACCGATCTTCAACAAAATCAATAGACCTTCAGTCCTCTACAATGCAGGGATGCATGCAAAAAAATAATTGATTCTGTTTGAATGTGCGGCAGTTATCGTTCGTCATATAGAAACAATTACTCTTGTTAAAACAGGAACAGTGGCCGGTAAACTACCCCTTTCCCTTAACCGATCTTCACCAAAATCAACAGGCCTTCACTTCTTTACAATTCAGGACATTATGCAAAAAATTATTTGATTCTATTTGAATTTGCGGCAGTTATCGTCCGTAAAAAAAAAAATTACCCTTGTTAAAACATAAAACGGTGCTGGTAAACTACCCCTTTCCCTTAACCGATCTTCAACAAAATCAACAAACCTCTTGAGTTCTCTATAATTCAAAAAGGTATGCAAAAAAGTAGTTGATTCTGTTTGAATTTACGGCAGTTATCGTTCGTCATAAAAAAAAATTACCCTTGTTAAAACATAAAACGTTGCTGGTAAACTACCCCTTTCCCTTAACCGATCTTCAACAAAATCAACAAACCTCTTTGAGTTCTCTATAATTCAAAAAGGTATGCAAAAAAGTAGTTGATTCTGTTTGAATTTACGGCAGTTATCGGTCGTCATAAAAAAAAATTACCCTTGTTAAAACATAAAATGTTGGAGGTAAACTACCTCTTTCCCTTAACCGATCTTCACCAACACCAAAAGGTCTTGAGAACTCTACAATTCAGGGCTGTATGCAAAACATTATTTTAATGTGTTTGAATTTGCGGCTGTTATCGTTTGCCATAGAAGAAAATTACCCTTGATAAAAAAACGTTGCCGGTAAACTACCCCTTTCCCTTAACCGATCTTCACCAAACATAACAAGTCTTGAGTACTCTACAATTCAGGGCTGTATGCAAAAAATTGTTTGATTCTGTTTGAATTTGCGGCTCTTATCGTTTGCCATAGAAAATACACTTGTTAAAACATAAAACGTTGCTGGTAAACTACCCCTTTACCTCAACCGATCTTCTCCAAAAACGACAAGTCTTGAGAACTCTACAATTCAGGGCTGTATGCAAAATATTGTTTGATTCTCTTTGAATTTACGGCAGTTATCGTTCCTCATAGAAAAAATTACCCTTGTTAAAACATAAAACGTTGCAGGTAAACTACCCCTTTCCCGTAACCGATCTTCAACAAAGTTGAATTCTGTATAATTCAAGAAGGTATGCAAAAACGTAGTTGATTCTGTTTGAATTTTCGGCTGTTATCGTTTGCCATAAGAAAAAAATTACCCTTGATAAAAAAACGTTGCCGGTAAACTACCCCTTCCCCTTAACAGATCTTCACCAAAAACAATAGGTTTTGAGAACTCTACAATTCAGAGTTGCATGCAAAAAATTATTTGATTCTGTTTGAATTTGCGGCTCTTATCGTTTGCCATAGAAAATACCCTTTTAAAACATAAAACGTTGCAGGTAAACTACCCCTTTCCCTTAACCGATCTTCACCAAAAACAATAGGTCTTGAGAACTCTAAACTTCAGGGCTCTATGCGAAACATTATTTGATTCTGTTTGAATTTGCGGCTGTTATCGTTTGCCATAGAAAAAAAATTGCCCTTGATAAAAAAACCGTTGCAGGTAAACTACCCCTTTCCCTCAACCGATCTTCACAAAAAACAATAGGTCGTGAGTACTCTACAAATCAGGGGTGTACGCAAAAAAGTATTTGATTCTGTTTGAATTTGCGGCTGTTATCGTTTGCCATAGAAAAAATCCACACACACACACACACACACACACACACACACACACACACACACACACACACACACACACACACACACACACACACACACACACACACACACACACACACACACACACACACACACACACACACACACACACACACACACACACACACACACACATTCGAAACAAGTTGAGAATAACAGACATAGCCGACTGACTGGATGAAAGAATGGCGAAAACTCTGGAACGACCACAGATCAGAATCGAGAGGATCAGGGGCGAACCTAGGATTTCATTTGGGGAGGGGGGAGATTTTTTTCAACCACATATCGTTTTCTTAGAGAATTATTTTTCTCATGTTAGGCCTATAATGAAAATCGTACCAAAAATTAAAACTAATAGGCAGATAATAGCTGTAATTCACTAATTTCATTGAAATAAATTAAAAACATACATCAGATAGGCTTCCAGTTTGTCTTGCGAGCCTAATAATACCTTTCTGTGGAATATACGTACTTTAAAGAGAACGTTAAAATTAGGAAAGTAAAGAAAGTGAGGGATACCAGCATGTATATAATTGCTGTGGATATAAATGTATCCAACAGGGTTATGGATATAAATTTTACAGCATGTAAAATAATGTTAAATAATTTTGTTGAAAAATTAACTATCGACAGTCCTTTTCAATTAATTACAATAAAAAAAAAAACACAACCAGTTTAAAATTTTTGCTCCAACATTTTCGGATTTCGGGGGGGGGGATATATCCCCCAAATCACCCCCCTAGGTTCGCCCCTGGAGAGGATAGATGAGACGGACAACTGCTAAGAATGAAATGGATGGATATCTCGTAAGTCAAGGTAAGAAAAGACGTTTATTGCAGGCACATATACGCCTGATAATTATAAAACGTTACACACGCGCGCGCGCGTAGAAAAATACTTAAATGCTTAAATAGAACCCCTGTCTTAGTACATACCTTGTATATGACGAAGATCGTGGAATTGTTTTCGTTCTGGATTACGTGAGTATCTCTCTTTTTAGGAAAAACACTCAGTAACTTTAAGAAATAGAGTATGATCATCTTGTTTGTGGTGAACGATTTCAGGAGGAAATTTTACTGTCATGGTTTATTGCCAGGTCTGTTTATATTCAGACCAATTAAATTATGTCGTTAATCAACGAAAAAAATGAAACGTGTACGTGCAACTAGCTGGCGGTATGTGGTACACTTCACTTGTACATTGTTCTATTTCGGGCACGTCTGTTATTTTGGAGTGCTTTGTTTTCGTTTGGCGAAGGCACGCAGTGGATAAATCGTGAAATAAAACTGAAACGGAAGCTTTGAATCCTGTTGACGCGTGTTGCATTTACTTTGTTCAGTTTTGTTTGTGTAAATTTGTTGTTTCCAGTGTAGATTTTGTCTCAGAGTTTTCGTAATAAGCCACTGTATGCAGGATAACTGATAGTAAGCTACTGTTTATTATATATAAGACAGTAAACGCGCCTACACTTATCAGGTTTGGTTTTGGGGTTTTGCATGGGTGTGTATGGACTGACATTATAACACACATACGCACGCCCTCACATACAGTTAAATGGAACATTTATATACACACGGAATCCTCTCTGTACGTATGCCATAGTTACAGTAGTCTGTAAAGTTTTTGTAGGTATATGAATGCTTTACGCCTGAGTTAGTTTGCAATTTAAAGCTATGCTGTTTGTAAAGGCAGTGTAACTAATCAAAAACTTGAGTAAATGAAACAAAAACTTAAGAGTGAATGCAAATACTGTAAGTATATGTAGCTGCTGTGTCATTGAAGAGCAGATAATCGGTGTTTGCGACAGCGTTAGTCAGCCGCAACTTTCACCACTATCACGGTATTTTTGTTTTTGTTAATATTTGTGAAAGTGCAGTTGTCAGTCCATACCGGTTGTGAGACACTAATAGTATAGCGGAAAATTACATTTTTTACTATTTCCAGTAATAGTTTTAATTACATAATAAAAGAATTATAATAATCGTTGCGATGAAGATATCACGGAACGATGTTAACAAATTCTGATACGTACTTTGAGTATTATTTGTAGCAGGGTGGCCTCAACTTTACTTTTGGCAGCCACACTTTGACAACCGTATTTTCAGTTATGAATTGTATCATATTTGACTTTTTGTTTTGCTACCAGGTCTTAGAAAAATTTTTTCCAAACGGTAAAACTAGTTCTTTGTAAGCTGTATTTGTTTTCACTTTGAAGCAGTCTTGTACGACAGCGAAAGCGGCTGTACACAAAGTTAAGTTTTGGGTTTGCTGGTATACTACAGATTTGAATTATTACTGGTGGAATTAACTTTGAATAATATGTAAAGGAAAATTTTAACACCCGAATTGATGTTTTGGAGTAGAGAGTAGCAGACGTTTGTTGATGCAGTTTTGTTAGGGGCAGTCTGTGTTAACTCAAATACTCACATTTCGTTTCGAAAACGTTTATTTTTATACGTGCTGTTCTTAAACTGAGAATAATACTTAAGTTAAATAGCGTTAGCATTTTTCACAGCAAAAGTGAGTTTTCATAAACGTTGTGGGTAGATACAAAGAATGGAAGCTCTTCAGTTTGACCGTGCAGTATTGTCAAACAATTATTGTTTTACCAGTTATTATTATTGTGATTCCATACATAGTACGTAATTTTGTTGCTATCTGTGTGGTTTATAATTTAATTATATCGTCATTTAGTAAGGAACAGTGTAGAGAGCGAAGGCTAACGCAACGCAACAAACAGGTTTTACTCAACAACAGGTGTCGGTTTGGGCCACGCCTTGCCTCTCCTCTCTCCACCCCCAGACTTTTCCTCTTTTAGTAATTATTTCTGTTAACCGATGTTTCATTTATGTAAGATGATGGGAGTACTTTTTTTTTTAAGAGCTCAGTATCAAACGAATATTATAAGAACAAGGGACATTGGATTTCCACGTTTATAAACTTTTGTCAATGTTATAATACAGTGCTGTCCAGCTTAAAAGCCCCTGAGGGGTTTTAACCTGGTTAAACTCAGGAACCTACCGGCGGAACGCACAGTAAGCGATCAGTTTTCGACATGTAATGAAACAAATAAAACAGGTTTAAATTCGTTGTAAATAACTAAAAGCGAGTAATTTACACGTGTAACATATCGTTAACGGTACAAACTGTATTTACGTCAGTATACTAGGGGTTAAAGCCTTTATCTTCTGAAAATATAAGAAAATATGTGTGTTGTGTGTTTCGTCTAGCCAAGGGATGGAAGAAAATACACTGAGTCTTGTAGTGTGATGAAAAAGAAAGAGGACTGTAGTAAATACACATTCCATTAAACAACCCTCGAAAATTGTTGGCGTTTCCCACTCGCCAGATACCGTTTCCGGGGGGGGGGGGAATAAAACTTTATTATTTAATATTTACCATGTACCGCTACATTATTCATTAGCCCAGTTTATATTCTGATAGTCCCTTATCGAGTTGAAGATGAAAAATAATCAAGCTGGACTAGGCTGAGTGTTTCCTCTTGTGGCCACTAACATGGCGAAGTCCCGACGAGAAATACCATTTGTCTATTGCTACACCAGGGTTGAAATCTTCTAAGGGTGGTCCATTTACTGCCAGCTGCATTAGATCTCCTAATGAAGTGATGTCCAGGGAAAGTCTCTGTTTCACTTTTATCCTGTTAACGAAGCTAAATCCTCGTTCACAAGATGCTGTTGTTACTGCCATGCATGCAACGCCGTAAAATACTTTCTTTAGCTCACCAAAATGCTCAGGAAACTTGTACAGAGTTTTTAATAGCTCACCCAGTCCTTTTGAAGTTATTTGCTCTTCTTTAACCATCATTTTTAATTGAAGCCATTCCGATAGCAAAACATCCTCATTTATATCACCAGTAATAAAAACATGCGCCAATTGAAGAATCTCCTCATTGCCATATGCAGTTAGGGTGTCATCTTGAGGAAGGCACAAGAAATCCAGAACGTGGCACTTGGTGCCTACTACAGTCTCAAGTGTATCAAGACGGCACTTCAAGTAATGAACTGTGCTTTCGATCAGCTTATTACGGATTGATTTGTATTCTTCCTCCCCTTGAGACGTGTTTGTGAGAACAGTTCCTTGGTCACCTTTGTATTTTGAGCAATTCAGTTTCTCTGAGTCTGAAGTGTCAGAAAGGAATTGTTTCATACTGGATCCTTCAGATGAAAGCAAGAACTGAACCATTTCCACCGTTACCATCATTGACGATCGTACCTGTGAGACCAGTAACTGTTTCAACTGTAAAACTTTACAAAATGGCTCTAGTTTCCCATACAGGTCAATCAAAAAGTTTAGTGTTTTTACAAACTTGTATGATGTAAGGATTTTTAGATAGCCTTTTGCTCTAGCTGCATCCGTAGCTTCTCCTGTTGTAGCTTTCCGGTTCGTTATATCCTCAAGATGGATGGCCAGAGGTACGAGATCACGCCGCAAAGCTTTCAAAGCGTCAGATTTACTACATAGCCACCGTACATTGTGAATATTTCTGAGTTTTACTATCTCACTTCCTAAAGTTTTCGCGGTGTTTTTAAGCTCATGGAGGCGTTTTGAGGATCGTTTGTAAAATTTGTATATGTTCTTCACAGTTTCGTCAAGCTTTTCTAGGTAAGGGATGGAATTGGCAGCATCAAGTATGGCCAATTGTAGACGATGTGCGGCGCAGTGAATGCTAATTAAATGCGGAGCTTCTTCTTTCAAACGAAGTACGAAACCTGACTTTGAGCCAATCATAGACGACGCCCCGTCAGTTCCCACACTAACCATGTACTTTTCTCCAATCAAGCCCTAAGTTATCCAAGAGCCCAGTAACAGCAGTGAAATGCGACTCTGCCCTACCGCTCTCGAGAGGCACAAGGCCTAAAAGGTCTTCTCTTATCTCCCCTTCACACACATAACGAGCATAAACAATCACATGTTCCTCAGCATTTCGGTCCGTGGAACCATCAATCAAAATACTGAAACACTGAGCATTTTTTAGTTTTTGAACCACATCTTCTTGTAACTGTTTAGCAATAAAATTAATGAAAACTTGGCAGTTTTTATCGTTTACATATTGTTTTGTCTCCACATTTACACCTAATTTAGTTGCAAGGGCAACTTGCTTAGGGAAGTCAGTGAATGGTTTTTCATTGATGCCTATAAAATAGGCTATGTTGAATAAAGTTGTTAGATGCTCAAACATAGAAGACTCTATTTTCTTAATACATTTGGCAAGAGGAGCTTTTCCTGGTTCTGACTCTACTTCAAGACGCGTTAAATTGTCCATATGTACTAGGCTTTTACCATGAAACACAAAAGTTTCCTTTTTCATGGAACCAGAAAATCCTGCTACCCATTTTGGGTCACTATTTTGAGGGTATTTAGCGCATATAGTACATTTTGCGCGGTCGGAATCGTAAGCTAGCCAGGGGAAGATATGCAGCCAAGCTCTTTGAAATTTTCGTTTCCCAGAGGAACCGTGAGTAGGCCTAAGTCCACTAGAACTCGCGTTTTCCATAGTAGGCATTTCAGTTTCCCTACTAGGCCCGGCACTTAAATCTCTAGCAATAAACGTCGCACTCGCAGACTCACTAGGCGTCGTCGTACTGACAGTAGAACTTTTTTTAAAGAAATAATTAAGTTTAATCTGTTCATTATGAATAAAATAACACACGAAAAATAAAATACACGCTGAACACGATCTTAGAAATTGAGAATACTTTTAGTACACGAAACAATAAATCACACGCGTAACACATCCGGTCAACTCAACAATAATTAGCAGACTGTACAACTTGGAAGGAGTGACAAAGGCCGGCGGCCGGCGGCCCACGCAGAACGGCGTGAAATTTCCGCTCCCCTCTCTCAGCAACACTATTTTGTTCGACGTGTTTCAAGATGTTTATATCCAACAGAGCAGTTTTGTTTATAAAATTGACACGGTGACAGCTAACTGACGGCCTATGACTTCAACACGCGCCTTTACTAAAACAAAAACATGACGTGTTTTGGTTTAATAGACGTCCTTCTTTTTTCCATTTTTCATTCTTTCTCTCCTCTTTTCTCCTTTTTTTCACAGTCAAAACCCACTCGCCACTGGCGAGTGGGCGAGTACAATTTTCGAGGGTTGCATTAAACAAAGAAAGTGAAATCTATATTAGTGAATCAGTGAAAGATTTGTTCATAGGTTTCTCATGCATGTCATTCTCAGTTAAAATAATAATTTATTACCCATTTACTTATTAAAGTAAAGGAAATAAATCATTACATTAATTTTCCAAGATAAGGTCACAGGTCGCCAGTTGGAAATCACTGTTAAAGTTTATTGTTTCTGTAATTGTGGAGTAAGAGATCCGATATCCGAGCGAAAATGAAGTGCAGGAAACTGTAACCAGTCCGCGGAAATTGACTATGTATCCGATAAAACAAAATATTATAATTTAGTATAAATAAATATTTTTTCGCGTAACCTTGATGTATTTTGAACTAGTTAAAGAAAAGCTATAACTTCATTACTGTAATTTATGCCTTGTTTTAGTGAACACTGAATTTTTTTTTAAAGCTCCAGTAAAAAATAGTATTTCCTAATAGATATTTTTAGATTGCTTCGTGGACAGACATAATTTTAGTTTCATAACGTTGTAACGTACCAAAACAGCAGTTACATAAAAGAATTGTCTAATACGTCAAGTAGAAGAATAACAAGAAAATATTTCATCAAGCATGGAAGAAGGAACAGGAGAATGAAAATCAAAATATGTATCTACGAATAAATAATATTGAAACAACTCAACGAAGAAGAAGGAAGAGTAAAAAGAATATCATCGAGTATAACAAGGAAAGAGAAAATACCATGAGTAAATATATAATACGTTAGCATCCAGGCCCAATAGATCAAAATAGTGAGGGGATATGCCGAAAATAATTATCATCGTAAGAAGGAGACAAATCAAATACAATCACCATAGTGAAAAAACAAACTAATTTGTTATAAGAATGAAACAAATATAGGACAATGACTATCATAATAATGAATGAAAATGTGGAAGAATATGACTATATTCAGTGAACATGAATTATTACAAATAATGTGCAACCAAGAAAAGCACCAAAAGTAACAAACAACTAACCAGAAGAAGAAGAAGAAGGAGAAGAGGAAGAAATGTACCATGAAGAATGAAGATTATGTATGACCAGTACAAGACATCAACATTCACAAGATATGGAAAGCATCAAAATCAATGTAGTGACCAGAATAAGTGTAATGATTATTGGACTATCAATAATAAAGAAACCAAGTGTTGAGCATCAATAAGTAATCACAAACAATGACAGTGAATACCTAATATAAGTGTAACAACATGTGATATAATAACATTTTACCCCAAGTAAACAGCACAAACAATAACAGTGAAAGTGTTTATAACGGAGGGAAGTGAATAACCATTTGTAAGTGAAAGAATCAACGATTAACAAGTGAAATGCACAGACAATTAGTGTACCAAGTTTAATCCAAGATTGTAAAACCACAGATATAATCAATAAGACCACCAAATATATGATACAGAAAAGTGAATTAATTGTTCATAGAGATCAATAATAAACGCTTTATAATCCTTGATATGAAATGTGCCCGAGTGTCATAGCAACACAGGACAAAATGTAGATGAATGTCAAGACAAATAGTAGTGAATAAACTAATTTGTTGAGTATAAACAAGTCAATGTACCAAAGCCTAGATACAACCCACCAAAATATGTAACATAATTAGACTAAGAAACCCAGTATTATTGTTTCAACAGATAGTGTAAAAATGTGTACAAAATGTGTAGAACATAATAATAAACCATTGTAGTAACATGCCATAATGAGATGACATTAGTTGAGATGAATACTGTAAAAAACTATGAAGCACATTGTTGTCAAACAAATGACACGTAACCTCACATGAATTGGACCTACAACATAAAATCATATACATTAATTAAACAAAGTAATTATCCATAATTGTTTCAAATAGAGACTAAATAAGAATAAAAATACAAAACAATGAATACCATATGAACTGAAGGACACCACAAATGAGTCAGATTAAGTACAATAACAATAAACCAAATAGACAGAACCCCAATGTGACAAGAGAGTTAGTCAAAAAACATTATCAAAACTTATAAAGAGAATGTAAAAAGTGTTACCAGTAGTTAGAGTAATGTTCAATGCTACTACGAGAACACCTCACAAATATTATACTAGTAATTTAATGATTGAAATTTAATAAACTAACTAACTGCAATCATAGAACTAGGTGTAAATAGCCACCATACAATAACTTAGAGAGATTTCAGATAACAAAAAGTTAGTGAATACACTAAACTAACCATGTACAACAATTGTACACAATTTTAATTGTTAACAATATATCCAATGTGTAGTAAAATAACTAAATAAGTGTGACAAAATGGCGAGATGAGAGTATAATGTATTTTTGAACCATACTATATATGTAAACAAAATAACATTTTACCAAAATAAAGTATGAACAAATGTATAGAGATATACCTATTAATGTTATTATACAAAAAATATGTAGTAGAATAAGGGATAATAGCGATATAAGTAAATGTAAACAATCGGACATAGTTGGCTTATACGCCATTAGCAAATTTTGTTTAAACTGTAAATATAGCAATATTATGTACTAGCATGAAGGAGAAATGGACTCAAAATGTTAAGTCATAAGTATTAAGATGTAATTACAACAAAATATAGTGAAAAGGACTTATTTGTGTTAAGAACCACTATATGAGTTTTAAAGAAGGTAAAGTGAATTATTAATGGACGGAATTATTACTTGTTTGGACTTAAAATAAAGACGCAAGTGTCCGCAATTTAATGCCACTATCCAAATGACGATATGACAAAAAATAAGAAACTTGTAGCCATTATAAGATTTTCGATCATTTTCGAATGTCCATGTACACGTCAGAGATAATCTCTTACCCGAAGTTAGTAACGCAAAAAATTAAAATATTTATTTAACCAAGGCGTCTGGGTTAGAGAGTATAGCTTTCTAAACCAATCGAATGACTCAATTTCACCAGACGAAAAGAGACGCTTTAGCGAGATGATTTAATGGTCTTCCAACACTCGAGGCGAGAGGAGCGTGTCACAGTCGTCAAGACATATTTTAAAATGTGCGCGTCACCCCAGTAACGTGGTCAAACATTAACCTATACTGAACACCCCATTATCGAGTGACAGTGTAATAAGTGAATAGTGAACAAAAGACATGACCAGTGTATAATAAGGGTCATGTCAAGTGAAAGGAAACAGGGAGTATAATACTTTAACAATTTTAAAAAATATTAATGAAATAATTCTCGTTGGTTAAACGAAAATTATTGTTTGACTGCACTAGTCAAGTAAACACACTTGAGTGCATTCACCGATAACGATGAATAATTATCAGAATTTGATGAACAAAGTTATCGTCCAATGTGATGGCGATATTTAATTAAAAGATGTCATATTTTTATATTTAAAGAATAATTAATAAAAGCGGAATCAATTCTAAATGCCGCACACAATTACTAGTAAATATAGTCGCTTAATTGACTATGAATTTCGTCTTGATAAATAATAACTTTCTTTTGTGGATACTATCATTACTGATAATTCTACATCATATTATTGATAAATAAAGTGTTTGTAAAAATAGTATTAAGAGTTTTATATGATATTAATTATTATACGTTATAACTTACTCTCATCTAGGTAAACTAACCTAGAACCAAAACGTATATTTTGTCACAGAGAAACACTTCTGTCCTAAAATGATTTTTATAAGTGAAATCGATAATAAGAGTTTTTTCAATTTTTTTCTCTTTCCAGTTCATAATAGTAATAACTAATAAATCAATAACATTATTTTAATTGTGCAACGTTAACAGCACGTGTTTACAATCTTAGCTTCACTAGGAACCAGAATACCGTACGATAGTATTGACTATCGTATTGAGATTAATAATTTTAAATTTTGTTCTTTTTAATCATAATAAATAAATAAACATTGTTATTCATTAACACATCTTTATATCTTGTATCATGTATATTAAAAGAATTCACGAAAATTGGTAATACAAATGACCAAAGTGAACATAACCTAGTTCACCATATTATCGTACATTGTATCAGTGTTACCAGCCTTGAGCTGAAGAAGTCTCAATATTTATTTAATTTGTTGTTGTTTTTAAAGAAATCAATATTAATTGTTTTAAAGGAGTTCTGCTAAATTTCACTACTGTCAATAAAATCCTCAATTTATTACCAGTGGATATAGAGTCTTCATTTCTATAAAATAGAAGTAAACAGCTTATTTTTTAGAAACAATTATTTCACAAGGTGGCGGCAATATTCAAATTATTGATATTGTATTATTCAACTTACAATTGAATATCTGAATTGTTTTATTTCATGTGCATTTATCGATATTCAAACGGAATATCTGTGTGTTATAAATGTATTTACAGTGAGATAGAATCGCCCATCGAGAAGATTGAAGATATTCACGGATGGTAAGTGGGGAGGTGAATACAGCGAATTATTAGTGATTTTAATACTCTTTTAAACACAAACTTTAACTTCAAGTTATCCATTGCTAATTAGTTATATTAAATATTAAACAAACCACATGACAACGTGAGAGTACGACAACAACACGACTAGTTAATAAAACATACTAATCAGAATAAAATTAAAACGTTAAAAAACACACCAGAATAACGTTGTTGTTATATTACAACGTTAGTAGTAATAGCGAATGCTAATTGCCACTTTGATTCGGGACTTACTGAAGGTACTTTTGATTACATAACTTTAAAGAAAACATTGACCGTGATCCCCTAACGATAACATGATGATTTGTAACTTTGTAGTTGCAAGCGTGTGTGCTCAGAACGGTTTTTATATAATTCACATAAAAAATCATTCATTATTTTAATCTGGAAAAATATTTAGTTTAAAACCTGAGCGTAATTGATTTTGGTGTTTTATTTTTATGATTAAGAAGTTTTTAACTGCTATAGACTGCCGTTTTAACTTGAATAAAAACTTCCGATCTATGATTTTTTTGTCAGTTAGTTACAGTCAGAAGAAGATGGTACACATATCACCTTGGATTAATAGACGAAGAAGGCGGAGATAAACTATACGGTTAACCCAAGTGCCTGGAGAAGTTTTTATAACCTAAATTTGTATGTGCTTTACAATTTGTTCCTAATGTTCCAAGAGCTGAAGTTCGTGAAGTAAAAGTAGTCCAGTTAGTTTAGAGGGAATTAAGCTTTCCATAGCTATATAATTTTTCTAACATTCAGGTCCACGTTAAATTTGTGCGCTCGAAGGTCCAACAACATCCCAGTGCTACAGTATGTCCATGTGCATAACGTAGAACACGATCGCGCAGACGTAAAATATAGCGACCGCTGTTGTGTTCATCGGGTCACCGTCAGGACGGGCGGATAATTCGGACAGGCCCACTCAGACATGTATCATCACCCTCCCTTGACGTACTCATGAAACAAAACACCCCCAAAAAATTACAGTAAAGAAGAGTTGCGAGTGGAGCCTTCAGTGTTTCGGTTGGATAAACATTTTACTCGGCGCACGCTCCTCACCTCAGTCCAGTAGGACAGCCGCTCGAAATTGATATTGTGTGGCTTGGCTGTTAGAAACGTAATCATCGAAAATCTTTTCAGAACACCTCTGTACAATTAAGAATAGAAGAGTAATACAAGTAACATGGAGTTCAAAATTCGATTTATAAAGTAACAGTATTTGCAAAAAATTAACCAGCCGTCTTCCCTAGTAATTCTCCTAAATTATTACGCAGTTTTTGTTTAAAATACTGGAATTTCAGTTGACGTTGTCTGTTTAGATTACGTGAAAAACGGCTCCTGGCGTAGTGAACGAGGTTGTGACATTGAGAGCGTAAAGTGTAAACATGTTTTTCATACTTAACTGTATATTAACATTCAAGGATAACTGTTTCACATAATCTGCTATTGAAGCTTGGCGCAGTCGCTACAAACGTTCGCCCTGTGAAATTCTTTGCTTTGTACTCGCTGAATTTTTCCTCATCGCCTTGAAATAAGTGAAGTTTGCTTGAAACATAACGTATCTTACTAAAATAAATAAAAACGTAAATGTTAAAATAACAGATGTTACGTAATTATTTTTACTTAAATATGTTAATAATATTCTTATTGGTTTACATTTCGTTAATTCCTGGGACGTGTGTATGAATATGGTGCGCACCATTTTGAAAAAAAAAACGACCCAGATCCTCTCTTTTGTCGCCTGTAGTTTTAGCGCAAGTTTCTCAGGTAGATGTCCACGCTTCTTTGCAATAATAATGAGGAATTTGTGAAGAATGTGTTTCCAGCTATAATATCTTTACAGATTAACTAATACTTTAAACTTCCCCAAACAACACTTGGAAACTGCCAGTAAGATGAGTGGTGGTTGGAAGCCGCTGCAGTTCCAGCGAAACATATTGAGTATCTCTTGGACTGCTAACGCCATCGATTCTTAACATCCTGAACTCTAGCCCAACACAAACAATACGTGATTCTGGTCAGGTCCCGATTTGTGAGTTACAAGACCACCGAAACGGTTATTGAGTAAGCTAGCACGGTGGTGCCATCGCCGCACCGGACAAACCTCGAAGCCACTACCATTGACTACATGCTCCTGGTGACGTGGTAGAACTTATGCTTAGAGATTATGATAAGAGATCTGAAATGGCCGCATCACGATTAGTATAGTCAACTGGGTAAGTTTGCCGATTCCCGGCGGCTGACGGTCATTGAACCACCAAACCGACTGAAGTTTTTCTCCCAGCCGTGCTAGCCTAACTGTAACTCCTCGACGTTACTGCTTACTACCTACGTTACGACATAAACTGCGATTCTGGTTTAGTCATCACAGTGATACAAAACATGGTTTGTTCGGTCGAGATATCCTACCGAGCTGTCCTTTAAATGCTGACCATCATTTTGGCAAAACAGGTTACCGATTGGGAGTGTAGCCTGGCGCTCTGTCGCTGCGTATCGTCTAGTAAATTCGTAGTCTCGCCAGTAGGAAACCTTGTACTCACTCCAGACTGTCAGCGAGAAGAATCTCCATCGACCATGTGACAGTGTAAAACTTTCCCGGTTCGTACTGCGCAAGAGCGATTTAGCTGACTCAGCCGGCAGTTAGAAATAAAATTCCTTATGTACAGGATCATGAGTTTCTACCGCATAGTCACACAGGCGGATACACTTTGCAGTTCCATTTGTGCAGGCCTATAGCGTTTGCGACTGAAAACGTTGGATAGAACACCAAACAACACATCCAATATTTAAATCTAATTCAGTGCGCTGACACCTTTTGAAGCCGTAGCCGATCCAGAGAGTTTGGTAACTTTCAAACCAAGTGATGTTCTTTTGTCTTTTCCAGTTTTGTTTTCCTGAACTGATGATTCAGTTCACTGATGATTTCAAAGAGATTAAAGTTAAATAAAGAGTCGCGTGTGGTCTGCTGTTATTTTGTTGTTATTTCGCCGATATTCTAGTTTTTGTATCCTGTCTTTAGGCCTGAAATCTTTTCTACTGACATCGCTAAACAAAAACATTTTATAATAGTAAAATGATTCAATAATAGGATAACTCAATTCCTACGTAGGCCTACCGTGCGCGCGGTCAAACACACACACACATGGGTAAACATTTCCTTTAAATTAAATGTATATTATTTAAAGAGCGTTTATAAAGGTGCATGTCTGTTGTTGGTCATTGACATTCCGATGGTAAGTATCTACGTTGCGATGGTCATACGAAACGATTTCTCTTTTATTATGAAATGTGTATGCACATAGTTTTCCATGTTTGTTAGTTGATTGAGTTTGGTTTCATGTGGTTTATGAAAAACACATGAAATATGCGACGATTTTTATACGATATAATAAATTAATCTGATAATAAATAAATATAATAAATAATAAATCTGATAAAGTAAATAATTTAGAAACTAGAATTCATTTCGTCCCAAAATAACTTCAGAATTCATGAATAAATGGTAACATCACATTAATATATATTTGCACACATTTAATAAACCCTACTTGATTTATCGTTCGCTCGTTGATGGACTTGGAATTCGGTATTACAGTTTTACTGAAGATGTTTGTTAAAGACTTGTTTGTTGGTATGCCTGCATAGAAATCCCAAACTACACCTGGCGTCTGAACAGACTGCAAATAATGTGTCAATATCGTTATGTATTACATTCAGTAGACCTATGTGATGTAGCGTGGATCGATATCTGTAAAACGGCTCGTAATTAATTGTCCTGACTTTACAAACGAGTAGGCCTAAGTGGATTTTTCTGGCCCTGCAAGAAATTAGAAATCACATTAGGCCTATTATTTTTTACCATTCCCATTGTTTTAGAATTAATATTTTATAATAATTATTTTAAACTTTATCCATTATTACAGTTCAGTTGTTACAATCTAGTCAATGATCTGACGTTTCTTAAATACTGTTACCGTCTAGTCATAATTTACAATTGTTTTCTGATATGTGTTATCACTTTCCCAACGTTCGTCTATTTATTTGAAAAGCCGTGTAAACTTTGTATATAGTTGCTAAAGTTGGTAAGTCGTCGTCGTCATCTCAGCAACAACACCACCACTAGGATTATTCTTAACTTTCCCCTTTTATTTAATCATTCGTGGAATACTTTCTGATGTATGTGTCAGTTCCGTGACGTTTTCCCCACATCCTGTGTATTTATGTAAATTCTACGTGTCCGGTCCTTGTAAGTTAAATTCCTTTTCAGTACAGTATTTCCAGATACCTCTCTTCTTTTGTACGGCCTTACAGTTCTATCGGATACCGATAATACTGTCTTCAGTTCTTCTCTAACTCCTGTAGCAATTCCTCCTCTTCAAGACTCCGGACGTGGTACTCAGCTAGAAGAAGAATGTTGCGACCGAATGTCAAGTTATACTTTCTGCTCCATGATTACTCTAATCGCTGCCATCATAAGAAATCACTTTGTCTCTTGGAATAGGGTCCTGGAATAGGATCATTGTTTTATACCTTTGTTATTACTGAAGGTTGTGTCCATGATGAATAGTTTACATGTTGTGAGTGAACGATAGTAGCATATCTGATTAAAGCTATGGGCCCTTTAATCATAATCTGAGTGATTCATAACACCAGAGTGTTCTTCCAAAGTATCGGTGCTCTAACCGATGAATGTTTTCGGTTTTGCTTACAGTTTATGCGACTGAAGTGTAACACAAACTTGTTACAATGTGACGTTTTTGGAAGGGAAAGTTGTATTGCGTGTCCTGTTAGTAATGTGTAGTTTTGTTGATTTCATAATTCGTTTGGACCAAGACAGATTGAGATTTTCAAAAGTATGTTGCATGGAAAACAGTAAGCCTGTATAATATGTATGAATGAAGAAACCGGAAGGAAGAGAGCGCGTAACGTAGTGCAAAATGTAACAAGCGCCTAATAGCTCGTACTGATTACGAAGTGAATTACGTAATTAAATGATGTTTAATTTTTCATTAGTTCGTGCTATTTTACATGCATCTTCGTAACTGAATGCGTGTCATATTCGTAACGTTTCTCAGGAACGAGTAATTAATTGTAGACTTTGCGTGTGCGCGCATGCGTACAAGAGTGGGTGTTAGGCGTTGTTTCGTGGAAACGTCACTAAAGCGATAATTATAGGTGTGTATGTTCTCGGAAATATATTAATACGGGTTTATATAGTAAACAGAAATACATAGAAATAATAGATAATAACTCGACCAAAATAATATTGTGAAATAGATGTTTACTAGATATGTTTGTTAGGAACCACTGATGTTTTCTGTAAGCCTGACCAGCAGTTATTCATTAAGAAGAGTGTCATTCGAGTGTCACGATTGCGTTCACCGAGCTTTCGGTAGTGTTGCTTGGTGGTTTGTGGAGCAAATGACACTTTTGGATATATATCAAGTCCTTGGGACCGATGTTGGGAGACTGGATTTGGCGAGACTTCGTCAAAAGTAGTTACTCCAATACTATTGGGCCTATATAGTATGATTCCATCCTTCCTCAGACATGTTGGTTCGAGGGTTGCAGTTGAAAAAATTGATTTAAAGTCACTGTCGATTCGTTTTTATTTTACATGGAACAGTGGCCGACAAACTCTAACGAAGGCCCGGGGTGGTTCTTTTGCGAATGGTGGGACGGGGGTTTCATTTTAAAGTCCTGCTACGGTTATCAGACATATTTGGCGAGCTATTGCAAGGGCCGGGAACAAGATATTACACCCCGATAAATTGTTAATTTATTCTTTAGCAGGCCGTATTGTCTTGTACCCGCTCCACTGAAGATGGCGGCCGAAACGTCTGGCTTTTCAACGAGTGTTAGTAGTAGACCACGGCCGTGAGAGTTTGCGTTCCCTGCTACGGTTATTTTGTACAAGTAAATATTTAATCTTTTTTTTTAGTAATACGTACCTAAATATTTTAATCATTATTTATAGACCTCCACGAAATAGAAAAAGAAAACGTATAAAACGAGAAAATCAAGAGGCTTATTCACTTACAATTAAGTTACGTTTTATCTATCGACAGATGTTTCAAGTGTTTTTCATGACTTGTCGTTTTTTTTTACGTAAGGCTTCATACACGCAAAGTGATTAAAAATACTGTTAAGATGAGATACAATTTGGAGTCTTGACAATAAGCTGAAAAGAACATCCTTGGATGTCCATGTACGTAGTTGCTGCGCCTGTGGTGGTTTACCAAAGTGTGTCTAAGGGTTAAGTTTTTTCAAAACAGTTTTGATTGCACGATATTAAATCAATTCGGAATTGGTTCCTCGTAACAATATACCCATTCTGTGGGTTGAAAAGCGAACAAGAAAATGTTCAGTTATAGGATTTAAAGTAGAGATAAAGGATTGTACTGAAACTTTCCCGAAGTTTATACAGGGCAACCTTAGGTTTAAGGGGACCGAGGGGACCGCCCCCGTCGCCTCCTTTGTCCGTCCATCCCTGCAATGAAATAAATTAGAAGAACTTTACTTTCTTTGCTTGTGGGCATATGCAAAATTTCATTTCGGAGGGGGGGTTAAAAAAAGTGGAAAGTGGAGAGAATAAATATTATAGTAACCCATCTCCAAACAATATCTCAGTAGATAGCCTACATATAATTATTTATTATTGTTTATTATAAATAATATTTTTATCTACTTTAAAGCACACAGTATTATGTTGTTGAATGGGTTGCTTTGAATAGATTATTTTGAGTCCCCAAAAAACCCCTCAGCCTACACTTATGCATCATCGTGTGGGTCTCTTTTTCACTACAGGGTTATTTATAAGTGCTGTCTTGTTCAGTTTTTAAATCTGTTACTACCACCATATACAGCAAATTTTTTAAGTCTATAATGCCGATTTCAAATTTATTTATCTTCTGAATAGACAAATGCAATCGGCAAAACGTTTGATTCTTCAGCAGGTTGGAGTAACTGAGTGATTACTTTTCTGAACAGTGTTTAATGAGCCATCTAAATGAAATGTATATTGTTTTTGAATTTGTCTTTAGGTCCGGATAGAGCAAACTTATAAATATGTTGCCGTACTTCACATCGTGTTTTGACAGGAAACATTGAATTGAAATTTCTTCATTGAAATCAGTTCTCCAGATTTATTTAAAGCAGAACTCTTCTTCTCTAATTCGTTTTCTGATAGCTGCATTATCTGTATCTTCAGCTACCCGAAAATAGGAGCACAACTATTGAGCTGAATATAGGATCACAGCCGTTATTATTTCGGTAAGGAGAGAAGTGTAGACATTTTCACTTATTCCTATGTTAAATTCTTATCCAACTAATAGTTTTATTACTTCCATATTCCTTAAGGAAATGGAAGTATGGTGATGGCAAAAAAAATCGTGTTCGAGATTATTGCAGATTCTGATTGTACTACACTCAAAACATGAAAAAAAGTCGTTTTCCGAAAAGTGTCTGTGTGTGTGTGTGTGTGTCTGTCTGTCTGTGTGTAGATTTTTTTCTATGGCAAACGATAACTGCCGCAAATTCAAACAGAATCAAATAATTTTTTGCATACAGCCCTGATTTGTAGAGTACTCACGACCTATTGTTTTTGGTGAAGACGGTTGAGGGAAAGGGGTAGTTTACCTGCAACGGTTTTTTTTTATCAAGGGAAGTTTTTTTTTTGGCAAACGATAACAGCCGCAAATTCAAACAGAATCAAATAATGTTTCGCATACAGCCCTGAATTGTAGAGTTCTCAAGACCTATTGTTTTTGGTGAAGATCGGTTAAGGGAAAGGGGTAGTTTACCTGTAACGTTTTATGTTTTAACAAGGGTATTTCCTATGGCAAACGATAACAGCCGCAAATTCAAACAGAATCAAAAGATTATTTGCATACAGCCCTAAATTGTAGAGTTCTCAAGACCTATTGTTTTTGGTGAAGATCGGTTAAGGGAAAGGAGTAGTTTACCTACAACGTTTTTTTAACAAGGGTATTTTCTATGGCAAACGATAACAGCCGCAAATTCAAACAGAATCAAATAATTTTACTTCCATGTTCCTTAAGGAAATGGAAGTATGGTGATGGCAAAAAAAATCGTGTTCGAGATTATTGCAGATTCTGATTGTACTACACTCAAAACATGAAAAAAAGTCGTTTTTCGAAAAGTGTCTGTGTGTGTGTCTGTGTGTCTGTCTGTGTGTCTGTAGATTTTTTTTTCTATGGCAAACGATAACAGCCGCAAATTCAAACAGAATCAAATCATTTTTTGCATACAGCCCTGATTTGTAGAGTACTCACGACCTATTGTTTTTGGTGAAGATCGGTTGAGGGAAATGGGGTTGTTTACCAGCAACGGTTTTTTTTTTATCAAGGGTAATTTTGTTTGTTTGGCAAACGATAACAGCCGCAAATTCAAACAGAATCAAATAATGTTTCGCATACAGCCCTGAATTGTAGAGTTCTCAAGATCTGTTGATTTTGGTAAAGATCGGTTAAGGGAAAGGGGTAGTTTACCTGCAACGTTTTATGTTTTAACAAGGGTATTTTCTATGGCAAACGATAACAGCCGCAAATTCAAACATAATCAAATAATGTTTTGCATACCGCCCTGAATTGTAGAGTTCTCAAGACATTTTGGTTTTGGTGAAGATCGGTTAAGGGAAAGGGGTAGTTTACCTGCAACGTTTTATGTTTTAAAAGGGTATTTTCTATGGCAAACGATAGGAGCCGCAAATTCAAACAGAATCAAATAGGTTTTTGCATACAGCCCTGATTTCTTAAGTACTAAAGACCTATTGTTTTTGGTGAAGATCGTTGAAGGGAAAGGGGTAGTTTACCTGCCACATTTTTTGTTTTATCAAGGGTATTTTGTATGGCAAACGATAACAGCCGCAAGTTCAAACAAAATCATATAATATTTTACATACAGCCCTGAATTGTAGAGTTCTCAAGACCTATCGTTTTTTGTGAAGATCGGTTAAGGGAAAGGGGTAGTTTACCAGCAACGGTTTTTTATCAAGGGTAATTTTACTTCCATATTCCTTAAGGAATGGAAGTATGGTGATGGCAAAAAAAATCGTGTTCGAGATTATTGCAGATTCTGATTCTACTACGCTCAAAACATGAAAAAAAGTCGTTTTCCGAAAAGTGTGTGTGTGTGTGTGTGTGTGTGTGTGTGTGTGTGTGTGTGTGTGTGTGTGTGTGTGTGTGTGTGTAGATTTGTTTTCTATGGCAAACGATAACTGCCGCAAATTCAAACAGAATCAAATAATTTTTTGCATACAGCCCTGATTTGTAGAGTACTCACGACCTATTGTTTTTGGTGAAGATCGGTTGAGGGAAAGGGGTAGTGTACCTGCAACGGTTTTTTTTTATCAAGGGAAATTTTTTTTTTTGGCAAACGGTAACAGCCGCAAATTCAAACAGAATCAAATAATGGTTCGCATACAGCCCTGAATTGTAGAGTTCTCAAGACCTATTGTTTTTGGTGAAGATCGGTTAAGGGAAAGGGGTAGTTTACCTGTAACGTTTTATGTTTTAACAAGGGTATTTCCTATGGCAAACGATAACAGCCGCAAATTCAAACAGAATCAAACGATTATTTGCATACAGCCCTAAATTGTAGAGTTCTCAAGGCCTATTGTTTTTGGTGAAGATATGTTGATGGAAAGGGGTAGTTTACCTGCAACGTTTTTTTAACAAGGGTATTTTCTATGGCAAACGGTAACGGCCGCAAATTCAAACAGAATCAAAAGATTATTTGCATACAGCCCTGATTTGTAGAGTACTCAAGACCTATTGTTTTTGGTGAAGATCGGTTAAGGGGAAGGGGTAGTTTACCTGCAACGTTTTTTTATCAAGCGTATTTTCTATGGCAAACGATAACAGCCGCAAATTCAAACAGAATCAAACGATTATTTGCATACAGCCCTAAATTGTAGAGTTCTCAAGGCCTATTGTTTTTGGTGAAGATATGTTGATGGAAAGGGGTAGTTTACCTGCAACGTTTTTTTAACAAGGGTATTTTCTATGGCAAACGGTAACGGCCGCAAATTCAAACAGAATCAAAAGATTATTTGCATACAGCCCTGATTTGTAGAGTACTCAAGACCTATTGTTTTTGGTGAAGATCGGTTAAGGGGAAGGGGTAGTTTACCTGCAACGTTTTTTTATCAAGCGTATTTTCTATGGCAAACGATAACAGCCGCAAATTCAAACAGAATCAAATAATTTTTTGCATACGTCCCTGAATTGTAGAGGTCTCAAGGACTTTCGATTTTGGTGAAGATCGGTTAAGGGGAAGGGGTAGTTTACCTGCAACCTTTTACGTTTTAACAAGAGTAAAGTAATTGAAAATTTATTTAAACGTTTTGAAACAATGGAAATTGTTGAAAATAAAATAATTTTGTTGCCAGGCAATAAAATTATAATTTTTTCATTTTAATGTAAATCATGTATAAGAGAAAATATATCGCGCTTGGCAGGCGATATTAAGATTTAAATATAAATCTTAGAATATGGAAGTCATGTATGGTTCTCCATACCGATATTTACTTCCATATTCCTTAAGGAATGGAAGTATGGTGTTGGCAAAAAAAATCGTGTCCGAGATTATTGCAGATTCTGATTCTACTACACTCAAAACATGAAAAAAAGTCGTTTTCCGAAAAGTGTCTGTATGTGTGTCTGTCTGTCTGTCTGTCTGTGTGTGTGTCTGTAGATTTTTTTTCTATGGCAAACGATAACTGCCGCAAATTCAAACAGAATCAAATAATTTTTTACATGCAGCCCTGATTTGTAGAGTACTCACGACCTATTGTTTTTGGTGAAGATCGGTTGAGGGAAAGGGGTAGTTTACCTGCAACGGTTTTTTTTAATCAAGGGAAATTTTTTTTTTTGGCAAACGATAACAGCCGCAAATTCAAACAAAATTAAATAATGTTTCGTATACAGCCCTGAATTGTAGAGTTCTCAAGACGTATGGTTTTTGGTGAAGATCGGTTAAGGGAAAGGGGTAGTTTATCTGCAACGTTTTATGTTTTAACAAGGGTATTTTCTATGGCAAACGATAACAGACGCAAATTCAAACAGAATCAAAAGATTATTTGTATACAGCCCTAAATTGCAGAGTTCTCAAGACCTATTGTTTTTGGTGAAGATCGGTTAAGGGGAAGGGGTAGTTTACGTGCAGCGTTTTTTTTATCAAGGGTATTTTCTATGGCAAACGATAACAGCCGCAAATTCAAACAGAATCAAATAATTTTTTGCATACAGCCGTGATTTGTAGAGTACTCAAGACCTATTGTTTTTGGTGAAGATCGGTTAAGGGGAAGGGGTAGTTTACCTGCAACGTTTTTTTATCAAGCGTATTTTCTATGACGAACGGTAACTGCCGCATATTCAAACAGAATCAAATAATTTTGTGCATACGTCAGGAATTTTGTGCATACATCTCAGGAAGTACTGAACGGATTTTATTCAAGTTTTCGCCAATAGATATAGTGTCTATCGAGGAACATTTATGTGTATAATTAATACATATATGTTGTACATTAGCTTAGCTATCACGGTTTATGTCAAGTAAGTGGTACAGTTTACATCTTATATATAAAAATGAATGTTGCTTTGTTTGTCCCGTATGCGTTCCTATACCATTCATCCGATTGCGATGAAACTTCGGTGAGTTGTTGTGCGCACGTCCGCGAAGGTTTCTTCCACATCTCCTCCTAAACCACTGTACCGATTTCAACCAAACTTGGCACAAATATTTTACGCAACGGTAGAACCAACATAGGATAGGTGTTTTTTCGATGGGGTCCTTTTGGGGGTTCTTTGGGGTCTTCCACATCGCCTCCTAAACCACTGGACCGATTTCAACCAATCTTGGCACAAATATTTTACGCAATGGGAGAACCAACATAGGACAAGTGTTTTTTTCGATACGATCCTTTGGGGTCTTCCACGTCTCCACCTAAACCATTGGACCGATTTCAACCAAACTTGGCACAAATATTTTACGCAACGGGAGAACCAACATAGGACAGGTGTTTTTTTTTCGATACGATCCTCTGGGGGGTCCTTTGCGGTCTTAAAAAACTATTAGATCTGGTTACTATGGCAACCCAATAGAATAGATTCTGTTCTAAATATATTATCGCATTAAATTGAAGACCACGCGAACGAAGTTGTGGGCAACAGCTATTTATTTTTAAGAAGCCTACTTTAATTAAACTTTATTAATTAAACTAACATTTTCATTACGTACAACGTGAAACTCCGTAGCGAAGCACGGGTATTCTGCTAGTCATGTATAAGAGAAAATATATCGTGCGTGGCAGGCAAGCATATCTCAGTTGTGTACTGTTTACGTTTCCATTTTATTATTATCACTACCGCAATAAAAAGGCAGGGAAGACACACACACACAATTCGCGTTATTTCTGGCCTCATTCATGTTTATTTTCTTACATTTGCACGGTTTTTAAATGGAAAGTGCCGAACCCATACCAACATAACGCGTGCAAGCCGAAAAAGTGTCCAGCGTGGATAGCGATTTGCTTCCTGTGGATCGCTGGGCAGTGTAACTGCACGTGTTTACATAGGAACGATTCATAGACAGACTTTTCGTCTTTAGGGAATGAACCCTCTGCAAGATGCTGAGGGTCCATGAGTGACTTCGGAGCGCTCCTTCTTTTCCGCGTGTTTGTTCTGTGAAACGTACACTGTAGATTCGCAGATTTATTCTAAGCAACGCTCAATAGGAAATGTTGAAAATTTTTGTCCACGGTGAACCCTCATACACACTAAACCTGCTCTGATGTTTTAATTACGGACATCATAATATTAAAACTTTGGAAACTTGAGCACTACTTAATGGAGATCAATCATTAACTTATACAAGCCATTAATTTTATGCATATTTTTTATATATATGTGTACAACGTTATCGGCAACAAAGAAGTAGTTTTTGTTAAAATTCCTTCACGGGATATTTGGCCGTAGTCCAATGTTTTCTACAAAACCAGACGTTTCGGCAATGCCATTGACTTCCATCATCAGTGAAAATCGAGTGTGATAACGTGAGGTGGTATATGTTAGTGACCACAGTACTGTGGTTAAGGCTGAAGCAGTAAGTAGAAAGAAGTAGTTTCTATGGTAATATTTCATTTCGAAAATGATTTTAAAAATAAATCTTAGAATATGGAAGTCATGTATGGTTCTCCATACCGATTTTTTTTCTATGGTAAACGATAACAGCCGCAAATTCAAACAGAATCAAATGATGTTTTGCATACAACCCTGTATTGTAGAGTTCTCAATACCTATTGGTGTTGGTGAAGATCGGTTAAGGGAAAGGGGTAGTTTACCTGCAACGTTTTATGTTTTAAAAGGGTATTTTATATGGCATACGATAAGAGCCGCAAATTCAAACAGAATCAAATACGTTTTTGCATACAGCCCTGTTTTGTTCAGTACTAAAGACCTATTGTTTTTGGTGAAGATCGGTTAAGGGAAAGGGGTAGTTTACCTGACACGTTTTTTGTTTTATCAAGGGTATTGTATATGGCAAACGATAACAGCCGCAAATTCAAACAGAATCATATAATATGTTGCATACAGCCCTGAAATGTCGAGTTCTCAAGACCTGCTGGTTTTGGTGAAGATCGGTTAAGGGAATAGGGTTGTTTACCAGCAACATTTTATGTTTTATCAAGGGTAATTTTTTTTTTTGACGAACGATAACTGCCGTAAATTAAAACAGAATCAACTACTCTTCTGCATACCTTTTTGAATTATACAGAACTCAAGGTCTGTTGATTTTGTTGAAGATCGGTTAAGGGAAAGGGGTAGTTTACCTGCAACGTTTTATGTTTTAACAAGGGTATTTTTCATATGACGAACGATAACTGCCGTAAATTCAAAGAGAATCAACTAATGTTTTGCATACAGCCCTGAATTGTAGAGTTCTCAAGACCTATTGTTTTTGGTGAAGATCGGTTAATGGAATAGGGTAGTTTACCAGCAACGTTTTATGTTTTATGAAGGGTGTTTTCTATGGCAAACGATAAGAGCCGCAAATTCAAACAGAATCAACTAATTGTTTGCATACAGGCCTGAATTGTAGAGTACCTAAAACCTGTCGTTTTTGGTGAAGATCGGTTAAGGGAAAGGGGTAGTTTACCTGCAACGGTTTTTTATCAAGGGTAATTTTTTTCTATCGTAAACGATAACAGCCGCAAATTCAAACAGAATCAAATGATGTTTTGCATACAGCCCTGTATTGTAGAGTTCTCAATACGTATTGGTGTTGGTGAAGATCGGTTAAGGGAAAGGGGTAGTTTACCAGCAACATTTTATGTTTTAACAAGGGTAATTTTTTATATGACGAACGATAACTGCCGTAAATTCAAACAGAATCAACTAGGTTTTTGCATACCTTTTTGAACTAAAGAGAACTCAAGGTCTGTTGATTTTGTTGAAGATCGGTTAAGGGAAGGGGTAGTTTATCAGTAACGTTTTATGTTTTAAAAAGGGTAATTTTTTTATGACGAACGATAACTGCCGAAAATTCAATGAGAATCAAATAATTTTTTGCACCCCCTGAGTTGCAGAGAGCTGAAGGTCTATTGATTTTGGTGAAGATCGGTTAAGGGAAAGGGGTAGTTTACCTGCAACATTTTATGTTGTAACTAGAGAAATGTTTCCATGACGAACGATAACTGCCGCACATTCAAACAGAATCAAATATTTTTTTGCATGCTTCGCTGAATTGTAGAGGACGGAAAGTCTGTTGATTTTGGAGAAGATCGGTTAAGAGAAAGGGGTAGTTTACCTGAAACATTTTATGATTTAACAAGAGTAAAGTACTTAATTTTTATAAATAAAGTATCCTGATAAGAAGCTCATAGTAATCCACTGTAGAAACGTAGATGAAATATCTATAAATGAAGAAGTTAGGTGAACGGGGTGGGGGTAATTTTCTATTATTAAAAATTATAGTTGAAGGTGGAGGGGAGAATTTTTTATATGTGTACTACGTTATCGGCAACAAAGAAGTAGTTTTTTGTTAAAATTGCTTCCCGGGCTCTTTAGCCGTAGTCCAATGTTTTCTGCAAAACCAGACTTTTCGGCAGTGCCATCGACTGCCATCATCGGTGAAAATCGAGTGCGAAAACGTGAGGTGGTATACGTTAGTGACCACAGTACTGTGGTTAATGCTGAAGCAATAAGTAGAAAGACGTAGTTTCTATGGAAATATTTCATTTCGAATTATATTTTAAATATAAATCTTAGAACATGGAAGTCATGTATGGTTCTCCATACCGATATTTTTGCATACAGCCCTGATTTGTAGAGTACTCAAGACCAATTGTTTTTGGTGAAGATCGGTTGAGGGGAAGGGGTAGTTTACCTGCAACGTTTTTTATCAAGCGTATTTTCTATGGCAAACGATAACTGCCGCAAATTCAAACAGAATCAAATAATTTTTTGCATACGTCAGTGAATTGTAGAGGACTCAAGGCCTTTTGATGTTGGTGAAGATCGGTTAAGGGGAAGGGGTAGTTTACCTGCAACCTTTTACGTTTTAACAAGAGTAAAGTACTTGAAAATTCATTTAAACTTTTTCAAACAATGGTAATTGTTGAAAATAAAATAATTTTGTTGCCAGGCAATAAAATTATAATTTTTTCATTTTAATGTAAATCATGTATAAGAGAAAATATATCGTGCTTGGCAGGCAAGCATATCTCAGTTATGTACTGTTTACGTTTCCATTTTATTATTATGACTACCGCAGTAAAAAGGCAGGGAACACACACACACACACACACACACACACACACACACACACACACACACACACACACACACACACACACACACACACACACACACACACACACACACACACACACACACACACACACACACAATTCGCGTTATTTCTGGCCTCATTCATGTTTATTTTCTTACATTTGCACGCTTTTTAAATGGAAAGTGCTGAACCCATACCAACATAACGCATGCAAGCCGAAAAAGTGTCCAGCGTGGATAGCGATTTGCTTCCTGTAGATCGCTGGGCAGTGTAACTGCACGTGTTTACAGAGGAACGGTTCATAGACAGACTTTTCGTCTTTAGGGAATGAACCCTCTGCAAGATGCTGAGGGTCCATGAGTGACTTCGGAGCGCTCCTTCTTTTCCGCGTGTTTGTTCTGTGAAACGTACACTGTGGATTCGCAGCTTTATTCTAAGCAACGCTCAATAGGAAATGTTGAAAATTTTTGTCCACGGTGTACCCTCATACACACTAAACCTGCTCTGATGTTTTAATTACGGACATCATAATATTAAAACTTTGGAAATTGAGCACTACTTAATGGAGATCAATCATTAACTTATACAAGCCATTAATTTTATGCATATTTTTTATATATATGTTTACAATGTTATCGGCAACAAAGAAGTAGTTTTTGTTAAAATTCCTTCCCGGGATATTTGGCCGTAGTCCAATGTTTTCTACAAAACCAGACGTTTCGGCAATGCCATCGAGTTCCATCATCAGTGAAAATCGAGTGCGATAACGTGAGGTGGTATATGTTAGTGACCACAGTACTGTGGTTAAGGCTGAAGCAGTAAGTAGAAAGAAGTAGTTTCTATGGTAATATTTCATTTCGAAAATTATTTTAATTATAAATCTTAGAATATGGAAGTCATGTATGGTTCTCCATACCGATTGTTTTTGATGTCAATATTTGTAACCATGTAGGTCTACTATAATCAAAGGCTTTTCTATTCTGTTAATCAATGTTCTACTATATTTTACTGTATGCATTGTATTTTTTACGATACACAGAACGAATAGTTGCAACACACGTTTTTCCTTAGGATATGTTTTCCTCTTACACCAGGTAACTATAAGATGATATTAAATTTTACGTCATAGAATTTAGTCTTCAAAGGAAAAGATTTTTTTGATAAATTGTAGCATTTGTAATATAATTTCAGAAAGATTATAATTTTGTATGTAATAAGTACACGTTAATATTCCATTGACATAATAATATTTAATGTTAGTGCCTCAGTTCAATTCTAGTTTACCATTTTCATTTTAGTGATTAAAAAATTTATATTTAATGGTAAAAAATGTGTTATGAATTTAGTTATTAAGTAAATGCAAATGCTGTATACAGGTGTACAAAACTGCAAAGCTAAGTTTGCTCAAGGAACCAGAGGCGGCGTGTAGTGAAACAGGTTGAAAATTGCGTTTTCAGTAGACAGATTAAATTATTTTTTAAGAGAGTACAAGGTAGTAATTTCAGTTAATCATTGATCATTTTAATCCAGTAAGTCATTTTATCATTAATTATCATCACAGATTTCTCAGTTTGTATTTTAGAACTGAGCGTTTTGAAAAAAAAACCTTTGTGCCACTAACAAGTGTTTGCCTTTAAGTTTCTCAACAACTTCAAATAAATTCTTCGAATACATGTAAACTGAATTTATGTTTTCATAATGATATGTATTGTGCATTTTCGTTTAAGGGACAACGATCCTCTGATCTGTACTGATGAGGGGACAAATTGAGTGTTTGTTCCACTCGTATTCTCAAACTTCGCGATATTTTTCTCCAGCATATTTCTTTTACGTAGCTTTGTGTTTATTTTATTTTTTTACATGTTTTTCTTGGGTATTTGGATATTGATTGTGCTTCGCACCATTTAGGTTTAAGTGGAATTGTCTTGTCTAAACAATATAACGCATTTCTGTGGGGAAAAGTGCATGGAAAATATTAAGTGCTATTTGAAAAGAGTATTGTCGACTGTATAGGCAAGAATTCTACTACTATATGAGAGTTTTTATTCACTGAAATAGAATTATCGTGTTACATAAGGATTTTCTAATGCTGTGACATGCTTTGGAAATCTGTAGGGCTAACTGCAAATAGCGTTGATATGTTGGTAAAATTATAATTTATTTATTTATATAAAGTTAATAATATTTATTTATTGTGTTTGATTTACGTAATTATATATATATATATATATATATATATATATATATATATATGTTAAACTGGTTCATTCGATATTTTAGATATTTGAGAACAAAATGTGAGTAGGCCTATGATGAGCATGTGGGCAGTACCAGTTAACCAGAAAGCAGTACATTATATCAATGACCATTGTGTATACTTTTTTTTAATAATAGTCGAGTTACATTACTCAAATAAAAACAAAACAAATTAAGGTGTAGCCTATATAATAACGTTTCGAAATAAGAGTTTTTAAGTAGACGCTTCAGGTTCCGTCATATTGCAGATGTCTAGCTTTATGTCGTACTCAGCGGAAGTCAGATCATCTTTAAATGTTTCAAGTTAGTTTAAAGGTAACAAAAGAATTAAAGCCCATACACCTGTGCTCCAAAGTATTTCATGGGTTCAGAGTAGAATTCTATAACATTTTAAGCAAAATTATGAGCTAATTCACTTGTCTTAAGGAAAGTGCTTTATCTTTTTGTAATAACATTTTAAAGAATAAATTGTTAGATAACGTGAAGATCAAGTTTTAAAGAGATAGTAGGAGGCTGTTCACCTGAAGGTTAGGTTATTGTAACAAATATGGCGGTTCGTCGTGGGAATGAATAGGACAGGTAGATGTCATAACATGGTGGGTTGGCACACGCTTACTCACACCGATTTCTTCACATACTACAGTTGGTTCATTACAAGACGGCCAGTGTATTCAGCGCAGCAGCCGTTATGAAATAGCCGTCTCATTCTTCTGGTTTTTGTATATACGGTCTGTCATGCGTGGATCTTTTTCTTTTTCATAGTTTTTATTTGTACAAAAATATTGAACGAATGTTTATCTCATTCACCAGACCGTCAATTCAATTAACCGACGTCAGCATTCAGATTTCCAGGATATGCGAATTCTGATCGAACAGCCATTTAACACATTACTTTTCTCAATTTTCTATTTGCCGAATCTGATGTTTCCCAAAATTTCTCTTTTTTACTATGACAATACTGTTCAGTCGATATTTAATATTTTTCATTGCTTTCGATTACTTGAAACTTCCTCGCTACCCACTAATGAAACAAATTTCGTAATAGTGTTTGCACGCTTTTTAATATCGTATATAATTTGTAGACTACTGTATCGTAGCGTTGTACTGTTTGGTATCATGGGCCAAATACTTATCCTTGTTTTACTTTACATTATAAAAAGTTGATAGCTCGTGCTTCAAGGAAAACAACATATTTAAGAATTTGACATATTCTTACAAAGTCCGCACTTGAAAAAACTTGACAAGGAAGAGCACTGCCCCATTTGAACTCGGCATAAAAATTGAATTCAGGAGTATAAGACCAGTAGTATTAAGTTTGGAGGAGAAAGCAGTAGAACGCAACCATGTGCGTATTACCGCGGAGAACTCTTCTGAAAACGAGGCAGCGAGCTCGGCAGTAGGTAGTGGTTCGCCTTCTATGTTCTTAGTAGAATGCTTCAACTCCCGACCTTTTTTGATGTGCAAGAAATTTATCGATTAATTGAATTGTAGTTAATCAACTGTCTTCTGTAGTGTTTGTGGACTCTCCGTGGTATCTGTATTAACCAAAAGTATATAAAAAAAATGTGATCTAGACGTTTGTTGCAACCCATATGGTGTGAAAAACTCAAAACTTAATATCTTCGCCATATTACTAGTTTTGATTTATTTTTACACAAAATTTTTAACGATCAAAGGCTGTTGGTATCACGCATAGCCTGTTGAAATGCTTGAATAAAATAGCTTTCGATTTATATTAAATTTAATAAACATTAATCCAAACCTTAAAACTTAATGGGAAGATCAAATGTCATTTTAACCCCACGTGCGCGCGCGCGCGCGCGTGTCGAGTTTTTACGTTGTATGATTTTTTTAACTTTATAGATGAGCTGGTATTTGAGGTAATCGAACTGCAGTTTTGTGTAGAGGCAGTTTATTTGCTTCAAGTACGACTAAATAAGTTGTCTTACCGTTAGAATGCAGGCAGCCATGAAATTGCGTTCACTGTAACAAATTCCCAAACTTTTCCTTTTAAGTACGATGTTAATGTAGTAGCTTACTGGCTCTAAAGTAGCAGACGTAGCTTAAATCTAATGACGATTAAACTGTACTGTATGTGCTTGAATATGTCGACGTAAAACGTGTCCATAGCGTTGTACAGTGCAGTGTCGTAAGCTATTTTTTCTGGATCTCTCGCAGATCTTTTGCGGGCCCACCCCTGCTACGCTTACTTTCTTCATGCTTTTTTCCCTCTTGAATACTAACTAACCCCTCCGTGGCAACTATTAAAATTTTAAAATTATAAATCGCAAACAGAATAACTGTTCTTTCTTGTATGATGTAGCCTATATTCAGTTAATAAAATATACCTTTTGTTTCAATTGATAGTTTGATTTGTTATTTAGTATGTTTAATGTTTTTGGTTAATGTACAAAAATACTGATGATCGGACTAGTAACCAATTACAATTTTGTCAGATATGGAACTCATATGCATTTGAAAGGAGTACAAATTTTATTAAGTTTAAATTCATGAAGACAGTGAATGTTTATATTAAATTTTCTTTATTAATTCGTGTCATATTTTTAAACAAATTTTTAAAATGTGTTTCACCTTTTCAAACTTTCTGCTATGTGCTTATAGGTTTATAATTGCCATAATTTTATTATAGAATTAATATTGGTACTGTAATTTAAAAAAATATTCTAATATAAATGTATTATTTTTCAAAATGGAATTTTTAAATTTCAAAACATTACTTAGTATAGAGTAATATATAAACAGAATTTGACGCAAAACATTACGCCACTAGTACGGTGATTGACACAACGAAGCACGGTTCGCAAAAATTATTTTTTAATCAATAATAATATGGTCAGTAAACGATTAAACGTAATAATCAAATATTATAGAACCAAAATTGTTAACTTCATTTTGAACTACCGGTATTACGAATCCAGTCTTTATATTGAAATTTAAATACATATTAAAAGCGGACATACGTTGGATATACGGTGGACATTTTTATAATGACAGGTTTTTGTTAAGTACTGCAAATCGTAACGAATTAATTGAAATCACCAATCAAAGGAAACAGTTGAACATTGTCTGATATAACCAAAGTGGATTAACACCAAAATTTCTTAAGGATACTTTGGATATTAAAGGTATTGGTAAAATGCTATACCTGTTCTCATGTTCTGCTATCGTTTTCTGATTTGTTAACGGGGGGGGGGGGGGTTCGGAAAGGAGCTGCACGTGTAATAAATTGCAGCACGTCCATAATAACCAACGGCAGGAACGTAACAAACTGCAGTGTACAAATGTGAAGTAAACCACGTTATGATACGGTCCTCCAGGTGTCTGGCCACCCGTAGAATGCACTGCGCGTAGTAATTCAGAATGCGTTGGAATGCTCAGCGCGCGTGACTGCGTAATTGTGTTTTAAATATTGCGTATTATCCTGCAACTGTCGTTAATTGTTATATCGTACTTGAAACAGGATTGTGATGCTTGTCACGTCGTAAAGCGTGTGGTTATGTTTGCTACGACGAATTATGAGGTTACTACTGTTCACATAATACTCGAATAATGATAACATCGTCGGAGGAAACGGTGCGTGAATATACCCTAAGTAGGCCTGACAATGTATTTAACGTTAGGTTGCTGACTCGTTGAAGAATCGATGTTACGAAATTTCACTGTTTCCATTATTATCTTAAAACGAGAGTTGAAATGTCGGTAGATGGAATGACTTTGCTAATAGCACGAAGTATTATCTTATACAGATCTGTATTATGATGTCATGGTTCATTTTTATTGTAGTAAATGATTAGCAGAAGTATAGCCTAACGTGTGCAGATGTTTAATAATGAATCGGTGTGTATCAAAGAAGAAACAGATAGTTAACACGAATTGTTTATTCGAATTTGTGTGCGGATTGCTTATAGTGTACTTGCTACGTTATTTTGGGAGCTTTTGGACTGCGTAATGTAATAAACACGTTATTAAGTACACGTGTGTGCGTGTGCGCGCGCGCGCGCGTGGGTGCCAGCTGATTTGCAGAATACGCATAGTTATACACAGCACCCTGCCTACCACTAACGTAAGCCGGATGGCCATGTACACTGTTTTACGTCAATTTGCAGACCTGCCCATAGTTGCCGCATTCTGCACACAACTGGTTGTGCTGTTCATTTATAGGCTATAGGTCGTAAATACTACTTTTCAAAAATTAAATACATGTGAACACAGTAAGAATTATTGCGAGTTAAATACACGTAGCCTAGGCATACGGGAATTGACTTCTGTTGTCAGGCATACAGTGCTCCATATTTTTTCCAGGAGTTATAGTAGGTCAGAGTGATTCTTATTGTGGCAGTAGCCATAGTTTTACAAAAACGTGACCTTATGTCCTGGGTTTGGAGCGGATGATAGTGGGTAATAATTCGTCTCTGTTCCTGTCGACTCGTTAACGTGGGTCAACGCTATACGTGTTTATTGTATAGCGTGAGCGGAAGATGATTCGTGGCCTGTCATAGAATTAGTCTGTATACTTTCGATAGTAGAAGAAATTTAGTGTTTGTCATTTTTGAAGACAGCGGTCATGTAATAATGAATCCATACGAGTAGTGAACTGAAAATATTTAATATTTAATGCAAGTATAATTACAAGCTTTACTGAGCTCATTAAAGCATGTCATCAAGTCGTAGTCTCACCATTTATGCAGTGGCGTAGCTAAGATTTTTCCGTAGTTGTAGATGACTGATAATAAACATGGGGTGATGTGTTGGTGTGGTAGGAGATTTACTGGTTACAGGAGCTGGCTGATACTGCCTGCCTGCAATTTACTTACACCTTACCCAATGGGAGGGGTTTGTAACTGTCCAGCAACCCCTCTTGGCCACGCCACTGCATGTATATGTTCTGAAATTGTTGGATTATGACAGCTGTAGTCTTGAGTACTATATGGATCTCCTTTAATCGCCAGTGTTGCAGAACAACCCAAAAACTTACATACTGTGCAAATGCTTCAGTTGTGCCATGATGGGTAGATCTTACTGCTTCAGTACACAGTAATGTGTACATGTACTATTGTAATGCAAACATATTGTCAGTTTTATGATTTGCTGGATCACTGCTGGTAATCTTACATTGTCTTACATCACTTTTAAAAAATTATTACAAATCATGTATTGTGTTTTATTTGTATTGGCATATGTACATATGGTTTTATGAGTGTTCGCATTTTATTTAAATTTTGTTAAGCTTTTTATTAATTAATTTGTGTAACAATAAAATGTTGTTTGTGTGATTCAGATGTACAGTGAAGCTGTTGCAATGCAAGCAGCGTAAACGCAATGTCTCTGTGGCTTCCAGCAACCATCTCGTGGCTGCAACTTCTGCTTAGCCTTCACGTTTATGCCTGGGTACAGAATATTCCTCCCAGGATAGCTTTTCACTATAGTAAGTTATGTACACATTATAATGAACGTTAGTTACAGAGTATGTAGTTTTAATATTAGATCAAATTTTGACAATTTCAGTACATACAGCACATGAAATCATTGAGTTTTTTGTCATAGCTCACCGATTTGTGGATTTATACTTAGAATTTTTTCAGTTTACATGTTAGGCTATATAGTTGTACTATCGTATTGTGAAGGTAGTTGAACTTAATTGAATCAGTGGTTTTGAAAAGGGCATCAGTCACATTTTTTGAGAAAATGACGTATGAGTTGTTTTGCATTCTATAAGCCTAGCTTTACCATTTTACATGAAAAGGGCACCAGTCCAATGCTCAGTACGGCTACACTATGCCAGTCAATATTGTGTTTATTTTGAAAGGGGGATCAGTTCTGGACTCATGCCCTTTTCAAAACAACTACGTTGGCGCTGCTGGGCGGCCATATTGTTAAACACTGCCAATCCCACAATCCTAAGTCAATCCTACACTGTAATATTATTGTTTGTTGTTGATGGTGAAGCACAAATCAAATAAATTTTACAATAAACTGCAGGAGGTTAGTGAAATGTGTAAGAATCGAGATGATATTGCCTATATCTGTTTTGATTATATGCAGAATCTCCCTCTACTCCACATACCTGTTCAGGAAGTTTTCTGCTTAAGGTAACTGTGGGTTTATGTTTTCTGTATTGATGATATAAAAATATGAACATCACATTATCACTTATACCATGAAGGTTTGGGTAAACGAGATCCAAATGAAGTTTGCACTTTCCTTCATGATTATATTTCTAATAATATTCCACAAACTACAAAAGTTCTTCATTTATTTTCGGATGCCTGTGGAGCCCAAAACAGGAACAATACTGTTATCCACTATTTGATGACCCTGGTTTCTTCTGGTCGATTCAAAAAAGTTATCCAGTACTATCCCATAAGGGGACTCTCATTTCTCCCCTGTGATCGTAATTTTGGAGTTATTAAGAGACACATAAGATGAAGTGATCGCATTTACTCACCTACAGAATACACAAAGATGGTGGCAGAATCAAGTTTAAGCTGCAAATTTACCAGTATATTATACGAGGAAAACTTTTCTGTTAATTACAAAGTGTGATGGATAAATTTCTATAAGAGGAAAGTTTTATCCATAGTATCTTTGGAAAAGAAAATCCCTAAAAATGAAAAAGTAGGTTTTACTATTTCCAAGTACTACATATTTGAATGTAAAAAAAAAGAATCCAGCCGTGTTGAAGGTCTATGATTATATTGAAGGTTTGACTTCCCATCACTTTAGACTTGCTAAACATCAGCTGAAGCTGACTAGAAAAACACAATGAAAAGTGCCCAGTGAACTGCAAGAAAGTAGAGGACATCAAACAAACCAAAGTACATTCCTGATGAGCACTTACCCTTTTATCATGAGGGTTGGCCAACAAAGGATGGAGAAGAAATAGAATAAGTTTTCACTTGACGTTAAGAAATTCACCATCTATTTATAGTATATTTCAATTAAACGTTTATAAAATACGACCAATTATATGTTATTTTTAGTAATTATTTGTGCAATAAGAAAATATACAATGTATCTGACGTTTTTATGTCATAAATTTTGAAAAGGGCATGAGTCCAATAGTTTCAATTTTTGTTTACAGGCATACCGTAAGAGATAGCAACCTAAAAATATAGTATATTATGCAAATTTATTACATGTAATAACAAAAAAATAATCATAAAAGTAAAGCTAAAATTTTACTTGCAAAACAGTTTTTTATCGTTTTCCAAAACTTAGGCCTCGTGTACTCATGGCCTTTTCAAAACCACTGATTCAATTGTAGTACACATTTGAAGTATGGTAACATTTGTGAGTAGTAAACATCTGTAGCAATGCATTATTGTATTTATATTAGTACAGAAACATTGTCTAATGCCTTAACGTTGCCGGTAGTTGTATAGTTGTGTTACCAAAAAAAAAAAAAAAAAAAAAAAAAAAAAAAAAAAAAAAAAAAAAAAAAAAACTCAAGTGAAAGCCGTATCAGCTGTATGTCACTATTTTACATGTCAGCACTGTTACATTGTAAACAGGGTATTAAATTTACTGCGTATTTAAATTTCATAAAACTTTTAATTTACTTTAGTTTTATTTTCTGTATACTGTAACACATTCTTTTTAATTAGTCATTTTTATTTTATGGTATCTTTTTAGACAGTTTTTCTTTCTTTGAAACGTAATCCGAAAATTAGTGTGATGTCCTTTAAAGGTTTGTCTTTTAAATAATAGAAGCCATTCACATTAATTTTTCAGTTGTTTAAAAATATTAAAACAAGTATAGACCCAAGACGCGCGCGTGTGTGTGTGTGTGTGTGAGAGAGAGAGAGAGAGAGAGAGTGTGTGTGTGTGTGTGTGTGTGTGTGTTACAAGTTAAAGTATTATACATACTCGCAGTGTAATTTAGAGTCTTATAATAATATTTGTCTTGAAAAATGTTTTTTTTAAATGCATACTACAAACGTCTTAATGAGAATGAATGCCAAAAGGATATCAATTTATCAAGCGATTGAAAACTTGAATATTCTATACGTATTTTTAATAGTTGGATTACATTTTATTGAGGAAATGAAAGGATACTAATCAAATTTAAAAATTCCTGTATATGTCCAATTACTTCAAATTAATATGTCACCAAAATCTTTAAAATTTTACCATTTTTTATGTAAGGTATGGATTAAACAGTTGTTTCATATAAAGTATTTTTTGTTTAGCAAAGACTGGAATTTACAAGGATAAAACTTGTGAAATTTAAAAAGTTAAGTTAAGGTATAGTGGTTTTCACCCCTTGTAATTTACCTGTATAGAGTCCATGTACAGGTTCTAGGCTAGTCTAGTATCCATGGATTTATAATATAGTATCAACATATATTTATATAAATTCTTAGTGTAGTTGCTTTATTAATAATCCCATACTAACTGTAAATGATTACTGACTGCAAGTGACTTAATTGCAGTCAAGCTGATACACTAGATCTTTGAGACATTCTTCACATGCTTTTATTGTAACTGTGTGATAAGTTTATAATAAATTATATGGTCAGTGATATTAATTTTGTTACAGATGAAGAATCTGGTGATAAGTTTTATGGGAATGAATCATTTACAGATCATTTTAAGTTGTTACAGAAAGAACACAGTTCAGTTCTTATTGGAGCAAGGTATGTGTTTTTTAATTAATGAGGTCGTAATGAATGGTAAAAAGTCTTTGCTATATGTATCTTTGATTACTGCATTATATATTCTGAATTAATTATATTGTAACATATAATTTTGGTTGATTGGAGTATTACAATTGTTCTACATTGTAAGGGTAAGATTCTAATAGAAGTTATTTGTATATGCCATTTATTTGAAGATGAAATATACACAATTTATAAGAAGCTAGTTTTCTGCACATTTAATTGTATAGAATAGAACTTTCATAAGTATTACCGCTACTACTACTAATTACACTATTTAGACTGGTGCAAGGTGCCAGCTGATGGTAGTATTGCACAACACAACAGCAGCAGATTCACACTATTTGAACTATCAGTTCAGAGGTTATACGAAGCAAAATATAACGCTTTCCTACTCGTGAACAGATATCTTGCTAGCATACCTAACCTAACCTAACCACATTTTAGGGAACTGTATTTCATTCCAGGCTTCGCCCATTTTATTAAGTAGCATACAAATTCTGTAGATTTATCTCAATTTTTTAAGCAGTGTATTGTCTGTATCTGTTGGTTGGTTAACATATTAATCTTTTCAAGTTATTCTGATTATGCTGATTGAACATTGTCATCATAGTCTGATCCATCAGCCAAATATAATATGGTTGGTATTGGATGATAGAAGCAAGGTACATATTTTTTATTGTAGGACTCATACATGCCAATGGTGTGGAGTCTAAAATTATTAAGCTTTGAACTTAAAACTATTGTCATACTATGTAGTTTGACTGTTGGCACAAAATACGAATAACAGCTGATGGAAAATTTTACTGGTTACTCAGGTAGATTCAAAGCTTTGTCTTACAGATTTGACCGAAAATATTCCCATGACTCATGAGAATATGCTTGTTGCTTGTGAGAAGCAATTGTTGGCTTTCACATTTTCTGAATAGATTATATCCGTTAAAAATCCCCTGCAGTTTTTAATTTGATTGATGGTAGATATAAATAATTTTAGCCATGTTATGTTCATATTATATTATTTATTACATGAACACTGCCCCACACCACACACACACTGACACACATACATTCACGTGTGTGTGTGTTTCTTGTATAGAACTGCATCCTTCATTTTCGTTCCTTCTCCCCAATTTTACAATATCTTCTTGAGGTACTCCTATTCTAAAAACCAATACCAAAAATATACGTGATGATGCACTCCACATTTTTTTTAGGGTGTATATACTTTTGAAACTAAATATTTGTCATGCAAAATCTCCTCCTACTCTCCCTCAGAGGCGTAGCTGGGGGGGGGGGGGCAGCTGCCCCGGGCGGCATACCCAGGAGGGCGGCAAAGTGAGCATAGACTTCAAAAAATTGTTTTCAGTTTATAAAACTACAGACAGCTTGTTTCTTTGATATGACTATTCGTTTCATAATAGAAGCATAACCAGCCAGCTTGTTTGTTGTCATAAACCTTGCGTGATAAACAGTATTAGTCTATTTATGCTCAAACATCGTAATGATGGTCATTATAATAACAACTTTGTAGTGTTTGTAGTGAGTTGTGCTGGAAAGGAAAATTGATAATCATACAGTATTATATAATCTTAACTGTTATTCGTATACAGACGAATATATTATACAAACGTATAAAAAAAAAGTTACGTGGGCTATGTATGTGCAATTCTTCCCGGTTCGACACAGCGAACGTGTTGATCAGTATCTTGAGTGTGCGGTTTGTCTTTGATTTGTTCGTCTTGTGGGTATAACTATAATACTTGACATGTATGTCATCATACTAATACTATTATTGAAAATAGATTTTTTTATAATGTTATTTGAAGCTGATGTGAAACGAACTAATAAACTCAGTGGCGCCCAGTTTCAGAAGAAGAGGGAAGAAAGATTAAGAACTACAGCAAGTTCTAAAGAGTTTATGAAGGCTTTTATTTAAGGAAAATCAAACCCTGAGTGTCAAAATATTACAATTAACAAGGAATCAACTTGGGATCATAAAATGGATGTTGTTAGCGAAGAGGCTGTTGATAAATACAGTAAAGTTAACGACGTGAATACATCAAACTGTGAAAGTGTCTAAGTACAGTTACAAGATTCAGTTGGTTCTAGTACCATGGATGATGTTGCATCGTGCACTCTTGAAATTACAGGCGATGAAGGACAGAACATTATTAGCAACAATGTAGACCGTGTTCCCAGTGATGCTCTGCAATAGGGAGCTCATGTAAGTGTTCATGCTTGCCATTTTTTGGGACAGTAGAACGTCTGTCTATTCACCTTTTTTCTGTTCCACCTATCGAAGAAGTGTTCTTAAAGAATTCGTAAATATTACTCTAAAAGGACATTGTGATACCAGGTGGAGTTCAAAAGCAACAATCTATACGGTGAAAGCAATGTCCACTCAGCTGGATGAAGTGATTGCTGCACGAAGGAACGGAGGGCTAGACCGACTGAAACAACTGATACGAGGGAAGATGCAGCATTAATAATTAATGGGATATAAAACATTAATTTTGTAACATTACTCTTTTTTTGGGCAGATATTCTTTCTTCTATGGGCAAAATGAAGAAAATCTTGCAGACCAAAGGGATAAGGTTTTTCAAGCATTGACACTTCTGGAGAAGCTAACGGACAAATTAAACGTTTGGAGGAATGAGCTGTATGACAATGTAATTTCTAAGGCAGAGGAGGTATGTAATGAATGGGGTGTCAGTATCACAAAAAAAGATAAGAAGGAAGCCAGGGAAGTAGGCAGACGATTCTGCATTAACCGTTCGGCAAGAAATACGACGTTCTCTAATAGAAATTTTGGACAAACTGTCATTTGAAATTTCAACCCATTTCTCTTAACATAAAAGAGTTAGAAAAACGTTTTGGGCTCCTCTGTAAATTTCTCCTCTGATGGGGATATACATTTTAAGGAACAGCTTTCCCAAATCAATATTAAGTGCACAGTTCTTGCAAAACTCTATCCACATGACCTAAACAGTGAATAATTGTTCAGTGACTTGAAAGCTGTCATACTTTTATTAAAAAGAGCGAAAGTTAACGGAGAACAAATGGACTTTACACCTCAGGGACTGCTACAATACATTTCTTCATTGGGATTAGAAGACTACAAAACATTAACAACCGTTTTAAAAATGTTTCTTACTCTATCAGTGTCTGTGTCTTCTTGTGGAAGATCGTTTAGTAAACGTAAATTGATTAAATCGTTCCTACGATCAAAAATACTCAAGACAGGGTATCAAATCTAGCGATACTTTCAACCAGTGGCGGCTTGTGAGTAAACTCACCAGGGGTTCACACAGATAATATTGTACGTTATTAATCCATGTGCCTGCTAATATTTGCACTGAAAGTAGCATTTCCAATAATTTTTCAACATTAAAGTAATTGACGTTACTAAGAAATTTTAAATAATTTTAGTAAGTAATATTAACAAAATGAATCTAATATTGTAGTTTACTAAGCTTCAACTGGATTCTTTATTTAATTAATCTTAGAAAAATTAAATTTAGTAATAATGATAGCAATCATGTTCTGAAACAATAGTAAATTATATACATACTACTTACAAGTATCAGTAGGTTAATTGGATCTTTAACAAAAACTAAGTGAACTTTTTGTAAACAAAGCCCATCCTACGGTCTTTCTTTGAAACAAATCTATCAATCACTATTTCATTAACCTTCGGGATGGTCTTCACCAGTTCTTTCTCTATTGATAACATGGCTAAGGCATTAAGTCTTTCTTAAGACATCGTACTTCTCAAAAAGGTTTTATCCTCTTCAGAGTCGAGAAGCATCATTCGGCTTCAGCTGAAGTCATTGGGATTGTCGATATCATCCTTAAAAGCGTATATGACTCTGAAAACGAATCTTTCAGATCATGTTGTATAAGAAATTGCAGTAAGCTCACAGCACCATTCATACATCTTATGTCTTCACATCGGTAAAACACTCCAAGTTCGGTTTTTAGCTTTGCTTTGTCCACAAAGGGGTATTTTTCTATTGTTTCATCTAATGCAGATTGAGGAAATGATTTACTGTACTCACTAAATTTTTGAGGAACAATAAGGGATACGGCTGAATGGTGCGATGTAAATGAAAACCGCTCTTTTATTTGCGTTGAAATTACATCACATACTTCTTTAGCCGCGATCGTCCTATTAGCATGACCGCCTTCTTCATGTCTTGCTCTTTTGCGTTGTAGAGGCATCTGGTCTACAGCACTTTTCACGGAGTTCATTTTTTCTCTTTCTTTATTTATTTCCCTCAGAAAGGTTTCCACGTCCTTTTTTGTTCACACAGGATCTGTATAGGTAAGCTGAATTTGTCTGTATAAAATGTCGACGTGTGGCATTATATTATGGAAAACTGTAAGCCAAAACACAAAAGTTGGGTCTCCCAGCATTCGCCGGATTGCTCCAGCTTTGGTAATAGAAGATTCTTGTTTAGAGGTTGATTCTATTTCCTCCATACAGGTAATAAGGTCTTCCCGATGTTCGAATACTGTATTTACAGTTCTGCTTTTAAAATTCCATCTAGTGCTTGAAGCTCGAGGGATTCTTTTCCCGACAATATTATCCAAAATTTCTGCTCTTTGAGGTGAATTGCTGAAAAAGTTTGTTACATCACTCAAATTCGTGAAAAATATCCGCACTTGCTGATTTTGGCTAGCAGCTCGAGCAATCACTAGATTTAATTGATGAGCATAGCAATGGATGTAAAAAGCATACTCGTAATGTCGTTGAATAATTGTTTGTACACCGGTTAGGTGTCCGCTCATCACGTTTGCTCCATCATAACTGTGAGAGATTAACTTTTCCGGCTTATCAACAACATTTTTTAGGGCGCCAAGAATGCATCCAGCGATCGAGTCTGAGTCGTGTCCGGGGGGATGTATAAACCCCCAAAATCTTTCTACTGGTTCTCCATTAGGTAATACGTAGCGAAAAACAATAGCTAATTGAAATGTCAAACTAACATCTGTGGTCTCGTCAGCGATTACAGAGAAGAAATCTGCAAATTTTATTTCCTCCTTAATCTTTTCCTGGCAAACAAGAAGCATAAAATCGAGCAGGTCGTTTTGATTTCTTTTGATGTTCCTTTAAAAACGGTTGCATCACGTAAGTGTTCTCTTAGTGAGGCATCAATCTGAGCAGCAAAATCCACTAAGCCTCGAAAAATCCCAGGATTTTGAAGAATCATCTCCTTCCCTGTGTCCCCAAAGTGCCAGTTCAAAAGCGCCGCAAAATTTAATGCAGTCAATTATTTTTGACAATGCATAACGATTTTTCTCTACTTTTTCATTATGTTCTTTTACATTCCTCCGATAAGCGCTGTTCAACTGCTGATGTATGTCGACTTTACCAAGCAAGTTAAACTCTAGCAAAGAGTTCAAATGAGTTTGAGAACATTCATGTTTTTTAATTTTCAAGAGTAAATGACCTAAATCATTCACACCATACTTAATCCAGTTTAAGTTTTCAGAGCTTTGTTTTGCAAATAACAGACAAGGGAAACAATATAGTTTATTTGTAGCTTCACAACCGCAGAGCCAAGAAGTCTTCATATAAAGTTTCTTTAAATTCCCTTTTGAAATCTCTATCTTTACCTTTGGTCACTTGTACGATATTAAGCTTTGGGGTCGGACGACCACGTTGTTTTATTTCGAGTTTCTTTTCTAATGAAATACTTGGAAAAAATTGTTTCTTTTAACACAGACACAGGGGTAGCAGCCATTGCTAATCGATCACCAACATTAACACAACACAAACACAACTGCACTGGGCGCGAGCGACACTGGGGAGCGAGTAACGTGACGCCTACAACGGCTAGAACAGCACTGGTTCACAAACTGAATGTGCGCACAATCTTTACATGGGAGAGGTTTGCCCCCACCACCGCGCCAGTGCCGCATTACGTCACCGCTCTCATTTGATCCAGCAGCTCACATACAGAGCTGTGCGCACACCTTACGCCGCATCTACTGCATGACTGTTTTACCAGAACAAGCATTTTGTTATTGCATCATAAAACTAAACCAAATTATTTCCCGTTTATTTAGTGTTTGTTAAAATTAATTAATTTATATTTATTTATATAGGGGGTTCACGTGCTCATGTGCACCAATTAAGAAACCGGCACTTCTTTCAACTGAAAATGAAATTGATTCGTCTTTAGATTATAATGATTTAATAACCGGCTTTGCAGCAGTTAAGACCAGAAAAGTTAGATTTTAAAATGTCTCGTTTTAAATATTTATTAAATATTAAAAATAAATAATAGTGTTTACTAATGAAAATGGAACCATTAACCTGTAATGGTAAGTGATTTATTTTATTGCTTTTAATGTAGTCTTTGTTTAACTTTATGTTCCTTTAGGATATTGTTTTGACGATGCCCTTTAGGAATTTGCATGTTTATTACAACATTGTTGTTATAAATTTTTTATATTACTACATTTTTTATAGTCTACATTTGTTACTAATAAATGTATACAAACTGAATACCGGTTATATTATAATATGTTTTTCTTAACTTGACTTTACAGATGTTCTTAAGACGTTTGCTGGACGTACTTTCATACAAAAATTTACACATTTGCATTTATTATGTACTTTATTCACCAGATGGGACTTCATTTTTGCTCTTTTGTCCCTTTTAATTGTGAAGACGAGGCGGCTGATGATCTCCTTGCCCCGGGCACCAAAAAGCCTAGCTACGCCACTGCTATCCCCTTGATCTCACTGTCCCTATTTTTGTATTTTTATGTATTCTTGTTGGATTAGAAACAAGTAAAGTTTATGTTAGTATGTAAATAAAGATTTTTGGAAACAATAAGGAAAACTAAGTTCTTGGAAACTATTCCTTTATGTACAGTGAAGTTTACGTTTGTGGGTTTGGAAAATTAATTTCAATATTAGCACAGTTGCCTTTGTTAGCTTGTGTTTCTTATATCAAACACCCAGATGTGCTAACCGTGTTTTTATTCACAGCAAAATGAAAAATTTCAAATTTATTTTATTTAAAGTTGCAAATTTTTATACATGTCTACAAATTCCTTTGTTGAAATTAACAATTTTTATGATTACATATTAACATTGTAAAAGACTTATCACTTTGAGAAAGTATTATGGAATGTATATAAAACTGGTTAGTTGAGTTGGTCTCATTTTACATTGTAAATTCAAACCTACGCTTTCCTTTCGCACAATGCTAGTTACATAAACTTTCTCTAATGAACACAGTCACAAGGCTCCTGCATACAAACTAAGTTTTAACCTCTGTACTACATCCTTATTATATTCGTGTCCAGTATTGTCTAAATTTTATTTGTACACTGTTAGAAGACACAACATTCATTGTATTTCCTTCTAGTAATTTGTTTACATTTGGCAGCTCTCTAATTTTTTAAACGTATAATATCATATAATGATTTCTTACAATATGAATTACTTTAAAGTGATGTGAAAATTAGGTAGATTGAATATTTTGTTCTGTATAATTTGTACTGTACTTTCCTATATAAAATAAAGTAAACATAATTTAAAATTATATGCGTTTATGTGTGTTCAGTTAGAAAGTCATGCTCTTAATGGATCAGAGCATGCGTACAGAAAAACTAATATCATAGGTTAGCTGAAGTTTTAGTAAAATGATTTTATATTTATTTATAATATATGGTAAACAGCATCAACTTGTCAGATAAGTAATTCACTGATTAGTTTTAAAGTATTTCAAAGGGTCAGTTCCTAAATATCATGTAGGTTATATATAATTTAAAACAGTCCACACGTTGTATCTGACCAAAATGTACAGCAAGTTTACAAATATTATAGCAAAGTTTTGAGATTCTGTGAGTCCGATGTATTGTATTCAAGATAGTATCATAATCCTAAATCCCTTACTATACTGAAGAATGTCGACATCGTTGATTATAGGGTAGAGGTTGTCAACGATAGAGAAGCGTACGCGCAGTGAAACATGGGAGTGGAGTAGTGGGGGGAGTGGCTATACCTACCAATATTGTCGTGTACCCCCACCTTTCTCTCGGCCGGCGCAAATTGAGCTTCTCTAACGTTGACAATCTCTACTTTCTTCAAAGTGAAACAAGATGTTTAGTGTATGTCAGATGTTATTCATTTTTCTACTATTATGCATTTACTAACTAATAAATAATAATTATAATATATGATTAAATACCGGTCCTTACATTATCCCTGGTTTTCTTTAGCTTCTACTTAAGGCTACCTTTAGTGATTACCTTAACTGTGATGTGATTGTGTATAGGAAAGTATGTGTACAGGTAATTAGTTTTCTGATATTTTGAAAAATTATAAATTAATACTATATTATGTTACCGCTCCTGCTACCCATCCAGTCAACACACTGTGTAGGCCCCAGACGTGTGCATCATGTGTTGAATGGAACTAACTTATTTTTCAGACAACTGTTCCATAAAATATGTGGTGTTCTATGGTAATGTTTTCTCTGTGGTTAGTGTATTACATCATATATAATCAAAATATATGGGTTTGTGTGTACTGGATGGATCTGGTGCCATCAGCCTAATTGTTTACCACCTTCACTAGTAAAAACGAAAGGCTATTTTTATGACCACAAAAAATGCAGCTGTTAAGAGGGTTTACAGGAGAGTCCATTGTGAGGGACCCACCTTGTGGGTTAAGGGAGATTTATTTAGTTGGCTGTTACTTTGATTGGTTGAACAAAATCATTTTATTATTATGTAATGATAATAACATAATTATGTAATATTATGTAAACCAAGTAATTTTATTATTGTGATTAATATTATTTTATTAGTTAATGATAGCAAAAATATTCTAATTAATAATGAAAAAAATGAAAAATAATGTTAAAATAGTTATTTAATTTTTTAATGACTGAAATTTCGTATACATGTATAAAATATATACATATTTCATATGTATTCTGAAATTTCACATAAATAAATTACAAATAAGTTGCATAAACATGCATCTACATAAGTTGCCACCATTTTAAAAGTGGTTCAGTAAATTAATTTTAATAAATTTTAAACAGTTATGTGAACTGAGTTATTAATTTGAGGTCTTTAGAAGCTTTAAATAAAACAAAATATGAGCGAAAAAAAAAAAAATGTTTTCATGCAATTGTGACATGAATAAAATTAATCACAAAACTTTTTTACTTTTAAATTAAGTTGTACGAAACAAAAATTTTGTCAATTCTTAATACTTCTTAAGTAAATAATATTACTGAATACTGAATTTTAATATGTTTATATTATTTATACTGAATATAATATTCTTTACTGAATCGTTTAATGTTTCATAACTTAAAACATTCAGAACTTTTTTGTTACAATTAGTAATTGTGACAAAATGATGTAACTAACATTTTTCAAATCTTAAAAATACATTTATAAAATACAGTAGAACTTGGCTAATTCGAACGTGCATAATTCGAATTCGTGGATAATTCGAACTTTTACCGTGGTCCCTTGAATATACTATGTAAAACCATGCAAAAACATCGTCTGTAATTCGAACTTTTTTTGGTTAATTCGAAATAAAAATTTTGCTCAAACTACAAAAAATCGCCTGCTGTATGGGCTAGACCACATAACAATAGAGACACGACTGGAAACAGACAAGCAGGCATCGCCCTTTGTGAACAGACGCTTGTCCTTTATGTCAAATTCGTGGAATTGCCGTCAGTATCTAGCGATGACACATGACTGGCTCGTGTAACGGTACCGTCCGCCATTGTCCCTGGTTCCACGCCTCGTCAGTCAGCCACCCCCACTGTTGCTTTCAGTTCAGTCTGCCTGCATTCATGGAAGTGTTAAGTCTTTTTGAGTTTCTACTGTGCGAGCTGTGTCCTGTAGTGAGAGACCGTTCCTTTCTTTATACAGTACTGTATATACAGACTGGTGTGTTTTAGTGACGCTTATTGTGCAGTTTTATTGTGTTGTGTGTTCATCATGGCCCTTTCAAAACCAACACGGACCCAATACAAATCATTGACATTTGCTGAAAAAGTTGCCGTTATACGGAAAGTGGAAAAGGGACAAAAAAAGAAATCTGAAATTGCCAAGTAATTCGAGATACCGCCAAATACGCTGTCAACGTATCCAAAAAATAAAGAGAAGATTTTGAATAGTGTGTGTAAAGCCAGCGACAAAGATAGGAAAAGAGCGCGAGGACCAGAAAATCCTGATGTGGATGAATATGTAGTGAAGTGGTTTAAGCAAGCAAGGGACAAAAAAATTCCAGTCAGTGGGCCCCTCGTCAGAGCCAAAGCTGAGGAATTCACATCTAGCTTAGGGAAAAATGATTTTAAGGCCAGCACTGGTTGGCTCGATGGTTTTAAAGAAAGGAATGGCATGTCTTTCAAAACTGTTTGTGGGAAAGTGGATCTGTTGACGTTGAAGCTGCAAATTCATGGAAAGACGATTTGTTGCAAATGATTTCTGATAGAGACGCTAAAGACATTTTTAACGTAGACGAGACGGGCTTATTCTTCAAATGCACCCCCGACAAAACACTTGCTTTTAAAGGAAAAAGGTGTAGTGGCGGCAAACACAGCAAGGTGCGCATAACACTTTTAATCGGAGCAAACATGGATGGCTCGGAAAAACTGCCTTTGCTAATGATAGGGAATTCAGCCAACCCACGTTGTTTCAAAAATGTAAAAACGAAACCAGTTGAATACAAATCAAACAATAAAGCTTGGATGACAGGTGAAATTTTCGAAAGATGGCTTTTGAAAATCAACAGGAAATTTCGGAATCAAAACAGAAGAATCGTCTTGTTTATTGACAACTGTACAGCGCACAACACTATTCCTCTGATGGAAAATGTAAAGGATGTGTTTTTCCCTCCAAACATGACTTCAGTAGTTCAACCTATGGACCAAGGTGTAATAAAAAATGTTAAGCATTTTTACAGACGGCTTGTGGTCCAAAACATTCTGTCAGGTGCTTATTTAGATGAGCACGAAAATATCAAGATTAACATCCTTCAAGCTGCCCGCATGTGCAACAGTGCTTGGGACTAAGTTACGCAAAAAACAATTGCTAATTGTTTTCGTAAAGGTGGTTTCTGCCACATTGAAGGTGAAGAGGAGAATAAAGCTGCTAGAGAAGTCGTACCCACTACGGATAACTGGGAAGATGTTGGACATGATGCAGGCATTCGTTACGAAGAGTTTGTAAACATGGATGAAGACTTGGCGGTGTGCGGTGAACAGACAGATGCGGAGATCGTGGCTGATGTTACGAACATAAGAAATGATGGTACATCTTCAGATGAAGAAGGGGACCAGCCAGAACTTCCAGAGATACCGGTTCCAACGGCTTCACAGGCATCAAATTACATTCAAGACTTGAGACAGTTTGTTGAAGGACAGCAGAACGTAAGTGACGCTATTTTCCAAGCACTTAATAAACTTGAAGAGTTTACTACAAGTCATTGTATTAACTGCAAAATGCAATCAAAAGTTTCTAGCTTTTTTAAAAAACTGTGAATGCTATATTTTGTACTGAAACGTGTTTATACGTTTGTAATACATATGTATAAGGAAATTGTTTAATAAAATAACATATTGCTTTACTGAATTTCGGTTTTTGATTTGATTTTTCTACCCTTATTAAAAGTTTTCCTAATTCGAATTTTTGGATAATTCAAATTTTTTACTGGTCCCTTCAGCTTCGAATTAGCCAAGTTCTACTGTATTCATTTTCCAGTAAACTGTACTAGCTAACTACTGTACAGTCAGTAGTTGGATATAACCGATATTCAGTTAATAAATTAAAAATTGTTTTATTATACTTTCAAAAACTAATAAAATACATTTTAAAGCAAAAACTTATAGATTATTGTGTTCTCATATATTAGTAGAATGTGTATAATATACATTTATTCCGATTGGATGGACTAAGTATATTTCAATAAGGAATATAGTAATATTATATTAATAAATAATATGTAAGGGGATATTATGGCTAGTACACTACAGTTATATTATAAGGGATGAGTGTACTAGAAATTCATATTGTTCGAAGAGTACTAATATATTAATCAACTAATGTATTTCTTTTTTAAACGCTGTTATTTGTATTTACCTCTTCCCTCCCAACCTACAAGTGCCAAATCATGAAGCCACAGTTTGAATAATTTATTGTGTGTGTGTGTGTGTGTGTGTGTGTGTGTGTGAGTGAGTGTGAACTCTTTATTTTGTTATTTGTTGCAGTTAATGTTGGTTCAGTTTTGTCTTAGGTTTACAAAGTATGCACTTTTTACATACATTTATAATATCTGATGAGCAGAATCAGTATATTAAATGTGTGGCAGACAAATAAAATATTTGTTAACAGATTCAGACGCTTAAAAAAATGTACCAGCATCAAAAATGTAACAATTTAAATAGTTGAAAACCTAATATTTGTTAAAAATAACAGTCCTCGGGAAATGAGACTTTATTATTAAGCTCAAATTTCATTGAATTTGGTGTAATATATTTGTTATTTTTATTAATTTGTGATTGATGTATAGTCATTTATGTTTGAGTTGAAGTTGAATTAGGTTATGTTTATTAAACTGGAAATACTGCATTGTTATTAAATGATTCTCTGACTGATTATGTATTTGACTGATTTAAAAAAAAAAAAGCGGAGACATTGAAATTGTATAGACATTAAAATTAACATAAAAGGGAATTGTATATATAATTTTACTTTTTATCAGTAAATATGAAAACCTGACACAATTAGTTTGCCAGAATTAGTCTGTATCATGAGAGATTTTAATGTAAATTCATGGTGTATTTTATATTTAGGTCTAATTTACAATATCAAAACTAATTTGAAAAACAATTCATTTTGGAATGCAGTATGAAAGAATATTTTTATTTTAAAACAGTATGGTGTAGAGCAAATTAAGCATTATATATGTCTGTTTAATTTATACCTATTTAAAAATGTAAGTCTATTTATGTGTATAGTTAATTGGCGTATGGTTCATATCAAAACAGATTTTGAAATAATAATGTTCCAATCCATGATTCATTTCCCTATCCCTTTTTTATTCACATAGTTTCTACAGAATTAAGACTTTTTCATACACCGTAGAAAATAGTGAAGAAAACTGAAAACTTTGAATAACATTACAAATGTCAAGAATCTGTAATTTGTGCTGTATTGCACATTAACACTTATAAGCAAAAATGCTAATGCTGATAGTAAGAGTGGAGGTGATGGACAGGTTGGAAATAACTCTTATTTCAAGCAGATTGTCTATCATCATTGTATACAGACATAAAACTCAGAATAATATTCCTGCTTTTCCAATGGTTATAAAGTCAACCTCTCTTCAGTGAAGTTTACAACCAGGAGGATGGACTGGATTGGTGATGCTGGGAGCAAAGTTTATTTTATTTATTTTTTATAGAAGAGTAGTATTGTAGGTAAAGATTATATCATAAGGATGTAAATGTGGTACAAGTGTAGGTGTGTCGTGTCATCAGTCTACTTCTGTACCCTTCTTACAAGCAGATGAACAAAAGAGACCTGTACAGAATTTGTTTTGAAATTAAAACGGACACGTAAATGATCAATAGTTGATTCAAAATATAAAGTTAGTAAACACACAGCTGCTGTTCACTTATTTTTTATCAGAATTGTTAGGTATTGGTCACATAGTATTAGGCTGGTTAATTTTATACTTGTCAGATTTGTATATTATGAAATATGTGTACCTAGAGCCTGTGTCTTGGGTTTACCTTGTGAATTGGACAGTAGGGCTCATACAAAACACTTTGGTTATCATGTACTCTCAGTTTCCTGTCCAATTATTGTTAATATGGTATGGTTTTAGTGTGGTGGAGTGAGATACGTGGTGATTCTGTGTGTGTTATGTTGAATAGAAAATCCTTCACTGACTGGAGGCATTGTTTTATTTAAAACCATTGAGAAAGGTCAGCATCTCTTTGTTCTACTGAGTGATATATATACTTTAGTATAAACTTTACTTGCAGGCTTAATAAATAATCTACCTGTTAAATTGTATACATATACACATAAATGTATAAGGAGGTATGTAAATAATAGTTATATGATTTAATGAGAAAAAATTATAAAGTTTCAGTAAAGTCCATCTACAATTAAAAAAAAAAAAATGGAGTTGAGAATCAGTTTCTCAGATTAGAAGTCATAATTGTTCTTCTATTAAATGTGCATATGATTGACCTTCATTACACTGTTAACATTCTGTATTACTGTTTTTTGTGTGTGTGATTGCAACTATTTATTACTCTCTGAACTTGTTTTTCAAATAGTGTGTAAAATATACATAACATTAATTGACCTTCAGTAAATACTAGCCATTAATAGATTTGTGTAAGAACATCTAAATTAAGTTTTCTATATGTAATTTTATGAATATTTATCTCTGTGTTCTTTGTTAAGAAAAATATACTTTGTTGTGTTTCTTGTCAACACTGATTGAAAATGGAGTTTCATAACAGTTAATGTTATATTTATAATTTTATTTTTCTTGGAAATAAGAATAAATTGCTTAAGATTTTTCAAATTCAACTTTCTAATTTTGTATTCTATAAAATATTATTTAATTAATGTTTTCTTACTATTTCTTTTATGAATTTGCTAACTGCTATAATTTTTTATTGTTCGACTAAGCTTTTCGTCATTACTGACATCTTCAGGTCTTAAACAAACCTAGGTTGTTTAAGACCTGAAGATGTCAGTAATGACGAAAAGCTTAGTCGAACAATAAAAAATTATAGCAGTTAGCAAATTCATAAAAGAAATAGTAAGGATGGCTGCTAATTTAAACAATACGAAGAATAATGTTTTCTTATTTAGAGGGTCCACTTATTTACCAGTTTGCCTTTATAATCTTGTTTTAATACTATGATTAGAAAACTGAAACTTTTCTTTAGTTCATATTTGAACTTTCAGGGAACTGTTTTCTCTTATTCTGTCATTCTGGAATACTATCCCAAGATTGGTTGCCTTCCATAAGTGTTCCTGTGTAGATTGAATATTAATGTCTTCTTTATCTCCATTTTATTTTTTATTCAAACTTTATATTGTCTTGATGTGCTTCTAAGGTGCTTCATTATTTTGTATATATTCCAAACAATATATTTCTGTATTACAAATGTTTTTAGTGTACTTATGTTGAACTAGACGTTATCATTTTAAGTGAATTAAAGTTGTTAACAGAGTCCTCACTTGTTTAGTATAGTCAAATATATGGTACAATATGTAGATATAAATAATAATTTGGAATAGATATTGGTTTTATTGCTCATATGTATTGAGTTACATGTACTTGTACATTATTTCTAATATTTACCGACATGTTGAATGTAAGTGATAATATCTTATAGTGTATGATTGACCGTGAAACAAGAAATCTTATATAGAAAATTATATTCAGGATACGAATGAGAATGATCGCGAATTATAAGTACAAATTTATATATACATCATGTCTACTGAGTGTATTAACCAGTAAAATAAAATTCTTTCATGTGTATGTTTGTGTGTTTCAGAGATATTGTGTATAACATCAGTCTTGCAAACCTGACAGAGTTTACAAAACAGGTGAGTGTAAAGATTTGGTAAATCTGGACCACTTGTGCTAAACAAATCCTGAATTATTGAGGCTACTTAATTTAGACAAATTCAAGAACTATCTAAAATTAAACTGAATACAGTAAACCATAGTGGCTGCTGTAAGTATAAGAAAATTATAAAATTCTATACTTGTTTCTTTATTTTAATTTCAGAGAATATTATGGCATCCTTCAGGCGCACACCGAGAACTTTGTTATTTAAAGGGAAAGTCAGAGGTAAATTGTACTGTCTTATTTTTATTGTCATATTAATGTGTATGTGTTTTCATTTATTGCTTCATTATATTAAAGATTGTAAGAACTTATAATCTGTCCTGAATAAAAAGACTTATACAATATTTTTATATGTGCAAGTAAATTTTTGTGTAATACAGTCATAAATTTTTATAAAGATGTAAATTTTAAATCCTGTAATTTTTTAGAGATGGATTTTTATGAATATTGAATTACAGCTGAACATGCCAAACATACTAGCTTTTCACGATACTATGTGTGCATGTGTGAGTGAATGAGAGAGGGCATAAAATCTGCAGCTTGTACAGCTGTAATATTTTGCATGTGGTACAGTCAGGATTAATTCAGGATACTGTACTATGTATTAATAGGAATTAAGTATAGCTTACATGTGGAGATAAAAATAATTGATTCAGTTACACAGACAAATACAAACTGTTTTAACATGAAAAAGTTTCGAAAATGAGCATAATTAGCATGAATATTGACTTAGTGCACGAGTGTTTTTCAGTAATAAATTTATCTTGTGCTTCATGATGCTGTAAAATATAATAATAGTTTAACAACAAGAACTGACAGTTTAAATAATAAAAATATCAAATCACAGTCAAATGTTTCCATTTTTTATGACCAGTGTGAAGGTTGTTATGTTCTGATTATAATTTGCATAAGTACAATAACTATCACACAATTTTGCACTTGATTCCAATATGCTATTCACATCATTAATCTACTGGATTTTCATATTGTCAAGAGATTCTTCCCTTAACAGACCATACAAAAACATTGTCACCCCAATATACGTGTAAATATTCAATATGACTACTCAGATGATGAAAGAGCTAGTAGTTATGCCAATAGGATGTTTCAAATGTGTTTCCAATAGTTATGATTCTACCATCCTATAGATTCTCTTGGCTAATTGTTTCTTATGTAGGGTTCAAAGTACTCAGTAGAATTATGTAAATTCATAAGAATTTTGTTATAATCATGTTTTCTCTTTGTACTTTAGGATGACTGTCATAATTATATCAGGGTAGGGGCAAGAATTGATGATGAGCATCTGCTGTTATGTGGGACAAATGCATACAAACCTCTATGTAGGACTTACAGAATTACAGTAAGTGTATTAAAATATGTTCTTTTTTATGTAGTGTTGGTGGATGCTTTTATCTGACCATTTTAATTTTTTCTTACACAGGATAGAGAAATATCAGTTCAAAAGGAAATAGAAGGTCAGGGCTGGAGTCCATATGATCCAAATCACAATAGCACTGCAGTTTTCACAGGTCAGTTATAACTGATTGTTTTTTTATTTTGTGTTGATGTTTTTTTTTTTTGTACGTATTGCATATTCTGGTCTTGTTATAGATGGTCAGATGTATACTGCGACTGTAGCTGATTTCTCAGGTGTTGATCCATTGATATACAAAGAACCACTACGAACTGAACGTCTTGACCTGAAACAGTTGAATGGTAAATATGTTGTATATCTAGTTGTTAGTTGAAGTCATATTTGAGTGTGTGTTAAATTAGATAGGTGATGTTTGTGTATGTGCATTTTTAGAGGATGGAAGATCAGGAAATCTTAACTATGTATTATGTGAGGGTTATCCAAAAGTTAGTGGCATCATAATGAAAGAGCTGGTTTCTTAATTTAAAATAAATTTTATTGTTCAACATAATCTGCTTAACACTAATACATTCCATGAATGCTCCAAAGCCATGGTCCATCCCTCTAATGGTTTTCTGGGTAGTCTGCAAAATATCCCTCCTCAGCTGGTGTCATCTCTTCATGTAACAGAAATCATTTACAGATATCTTGTAGTTTTGGAAGAGATGAAAAGGACCCAAATGTTGAATGGAGTCAATGTTATGCCTATTTGTACTTCAGGTACCTGATTTTCTCCATGGCCTTGTGTAGGTTTGAGGACAGTTTTTTTTGCTAAGCTAAGACTTTTACATGGGTATTTTCATACAGCTTGTCCAGAAATCATGCATAATATCCCGTCATGATTGTTTTTTTTTTAGAGACAATCAGTAAATAAAGTTTTAATGAAAGAAAAAAAAAAGATTCCATACATTTTGTACTAATGGTATAATCTTTGTTTACTTTATGCAAGATAACTGTCAGAGTTATCACTTTTTTAGTGCGTGATGGTGAACCAAAGTTTTAAATAAAATATCAAACAGGCTGGTTTGATATTTCGTATATTTATTTACAGTACATATCCAACTTTAATAGAAAATATTGTTGCTACCAGCAGTGTATTGCTAAGAACGTAATTTCAAAATTTCAGTGGCATAGGCAAAAGAGAGTGGGGAGGGGGTAGGCTGTCAATGGGAACTTGCAGATAAAAATCCAGTACTTCAGCCAACATTCTATTACCGTGTATCATAAAATCTCCCCTCTTGGATAGAAAAATTCTGAGTACACTCTGAGAATTGAACTTACTGGATAACTCTTTTGTATGTGGGCTATTTGAAAAATAAGGTTCGGTAGGCTACTAAGAAAACTTTTTTTTAACTTGACAGATATTTTATTGCTAGCATATATTACATTTAACCCTAGTTCATTTTTCCACCTAGATGCCACCATTATATAAGCACTTGTTATAGCATGGGACAAGCTTCTTTATATCCACCTCAAGAGGTTTGCTGCCTGTTTTTTTTTTAAACCATTCCTCCACTGCACTTTTGAATTCGTCATTGTTTATAAATTTCTGTGAAGCCAACACATTTTTCAGGTGTATAAAAGATGAAAGTCACTTGGTGCCAAGTCTGAACAATAAGCAGGTTGATAAAAAAATATTCCAGTTAAATTTCTATGTACACTATGTGGTTGTGTGTTGTCGTGAAGCAGGACAAAATTTCAAGTGGCATAGGCAAAAGAGAGTGGGGAGGGGGTAGGCTGTCAATGGGAACTTGCAGATAAAAATCCAGTACTTCAGCCAACATTCTATTACCGTGTATCATAAAATCTCCCCTCTTGGATAGAAAAATTCTGAGTACACTCTGAGAATTGAACTTACTGGATAACTCTTTTGTATGTGGGCTATTTGAAAAATAAGGTTCGGTAGGCTACTAAGAAAACTTTTTTTTAACTTGACAGATATTTTATTGCTAGCATATATTACATTTAACCCTAGTTCATTTTTCCACCTAGATGCCACCATTATATAAGCACTTGTTATAGCATGGGACAAGCTTCTTTATATCCACCTCAAGAGGTTTGCTGCCTGTTTTTTTTTTAAACCATTCCTCCACTGCACTTTTGAATTCGTCATTGTTTATAAATTTCTGTGAAGCCAACACATTTTTCAGGTGTATAAAAGATGAAAGTCACTTGGTGCCAAGTCTGAACAATAAGCAGGTTGATAAAAAAATATTCCAGTTAAATTTCTATGTACACTATGTGGTTGTGTGTTGTCGTGAAGCAGGACGACAGGCCATATGCTGAAAATTCTGTATCACCCTTCTCAGTTTTTGACACAGATTTTATGGTAATGAAACTTTTATGTGACTATTTCATACAGAACAGTTGGTGATATTTCAGGAGAAGTATCACTTAACTCGCTTATGGTGAAACATCTGTTTATACGAATTTTGTCATCGACACATTGCACAAGCTCATCAGTGACAAGTAAAGGTCAGTTCCTTTGGTCTTTGTCATGAGTGATGTTTGTATGGTCGTCAGTGAACTCCCGACACCATTTCTGCACTTTACTGTCACTCATCACATTTTTGTCATACACCTCAGTAATTTGGCGATGAAGTTTTGGTGCACTTAACTTTTAACTGTGCAAAAATGGTACGACAGCATGGACTTCACACTTCATGGGATTTTTAGTGTCATTACTTATTTTTAATAAATGTACCATCTGTGTACACAAAGCAGCAGAGAAACATTTGTGTTTATGGACTCAGCATGAACTAAACTAATATAATGTATATGTCTAAACTCAGTCATATCAACTGCACAGAAATTATGAGCAATCGGACCTTTTTTTCCGAACGACCGTTGTACTTCATTCCTTGCAGATTGTTAGTAACGCAGTGCACAATGCCAATTTTTTGTTGAGTTATTAGTGGACAAATTTTAATCATATAGTTCTTTATACAGTATCATTAATTTATACAATTGTCTTTATTTTTATTTTTTTACTTTTAATTGCAATAACTTCAAAATTGTTATTCTGAACGGCTGTGCATGAATGGACACAATAGTAATTATCGGTAATAATAAAGAGGACTTTTTATATTTTAAATCGTTATTTGATTAGTAAAACTACCTAGATTATTACTAATAGTATTGGCTCTTTTTTTGAAGTCTCACATCACCCTGATCTTCCTTTCTTTAATTATATGTGCAGTTATAACTATAAGTCTTTATTTAGAATCAATGTACAGTAGAACTTGGCTAATTCGAAGCTGAAGGGACCAGTAAAAAATTCGAATTATCCAAAAATTCGAATTAGGAAAACTTTTGATAACGGTAGAAAAATCAAATCAAAAACCGAAATTCAGTAAAGCAATATGTTATTTTATTAAACAATTTCCTTATACATATGTATTACAAACGTATAAACATGTTTCAGTACAGTTTTTTAAAAAAGCTAGAAACTTTTGATTGCATTTTGCAGTTAATACACTGAGTTGTAGTAAACTCTTCAAGTTTATTAAGTGCTTGGAAAATAGCGTCACTTACGTTCTGCTGTCCTTCAACAAACCGTCTCAAGTCTTGTATGTAATTTGATGCCTGTGAAGCCGTTGGAAACGGTATCTCTGGAAGTTCTAGCTGGTCCCCTTCTTCATCTGAAGATATATCATCATTTCTTTTGTTCATAACATCAGCCACAATCTCCGCATCTGTCTGTTCACCGCACACCGCCAAGTCTTCATCCATGTTATAACATTGCCAAACCCTGATCACATTTGATATAAAAAAGTATGTAAAAAAATGCCAAGAAACAATATATTTTGATAGATAAATGATAACGAGAATGAAAGTAGTAAATATAATCAATAGTGAAGGAGGAAGAATACAACCAAAGGTGGTCACAAAACAAGAAAATACGAACTAGACTGACAGACAACTGACGTTGACCCAACCCCAGAGATTGGCCAGATATCAACCAAAGTGAAGCGAGACAAGAAGACGGTGAAGAAAAAAGAAGAAAATAAAAAATTACATGGCCATAACAAGTAACTAACAAGATTGTTTTAAAAGAGCATAATTTTTTATTATTGTTAATAATTTATGTTTAAATTTTTATTAGTGGTAACTTGTAAATGACAGTATCTCAGCAATTGTTATACGTAAAAAAAAAACCATGTGTAGATATGATTGTATGTATATCCTTATCTATAGGAGATGTGTCAGCTGTTATGTTTAAGATTACACTCATACAGACAGGGAATAGAAATGTGTGCGTGGTTCAATCAGAGAACAAATTGTATATCCTAATATATACTTTGGAACTTTTACTAAGATTATATCAGCAGTGTGTATATTATTACAGTATTATGTGTTCGAAAGTATAAGATGTTGGAGAGTTTATTTATTCAATAACATTATTGCTGTTGCTACAGATGTAGTATGTTTCAATTAACACAATATATTTTAACATTATTGAATTGTTGTTATTATTACTAATTATGACATTTCAGACCAATTTTTATCACTTTAATGACAATATATACAAAGTTATGTTTTGTTTGAAAGATGTATTTACAATACCATGTTGTTTGCATATTATAAAATGATATGTGACAGTCTGAAGTTAACAAAAGAGACATGAACTCATTAGATACAAAAACTTTGTAATAATAGTGAGATCGTGAGAAATATAAGGGTAATTAGAGATAGGTAGGGAGTGACAAAGTTGAACAGTGAAGTGATAAGTGTAATAAAATAAACAGCATATAATCTTAAGAAAAAAGAGTTAAACAAGTGTGACAAACCCAAAATATAAGCACATGTTAAATGAGCAACTAAGTTAAGTATATTAGACTGAAAAAAAAAAACAGAAAAAATATTATCTCAGTATAAAATCACCAGGGTGGTTACTGTTATAAAAGAGATGGTGTAGACATAACACTCACCAAATTTGTTCATTTGTTAATTTAAAGAAAGAAGTTATTGGCTTAATGTTTAAGGCAATAATTACCAGAAGAAATAGTTTTACAGTAATATGTTAGTATGTTTTAAGTAAGTAAGGAATTTATAAAGAAAATAATAGCAATACCTTTATAAGAAATAATAGGCAAATTATATTAATTATGTGTAACGAAAGGGAACATGGCAGAATTATATTAAAACTTAGAAATAAGTAAATTATGTATTAGCATAGTATTAGCCATTTTGGACTAAAACATTAATACATGACTTAGACCAATCTTGTAAGATATCAAACTAATCTTTGAAAGAAAATAGAAACATCTACGTAAAGATTACAACCATTGAAATTATCCCCAAGTAAATATAGCCATTATAAAATATTTATTCAAATTAAACAAAAATTCAAGGTTTGATAACAATGGGTTTATTTTGAGATCGACCAGGTAGAATAATTACGTTACCATGGAAACTGTGGAGTAACAAGCCAAAAAATACCGTTAGATTTTTTCACTGAATGTATGACGCTTTAATGAGATAGACGCTAATTTTCGAGTGACCAAAATTGTCCATTAAAACATAGCAAATATCAGGAAAAGTTATTAATAAGTGAATACCAAGACATAAAATAAAGACTGGAGCCATATTATTGAAGTTGAGGCCAAATTAACGAAAAAAGAAAAGAAATTACTACCAGTTAAACTGAAAAAGATGCCTGATGTCCTGAACCCAGCAAATTAAAGAAGATTATAGTATAACCCATGAATAACAGATCGTACGAATTCGCCATAACTACGGAAGTGATAAGTACATTTTAAATTACCCGAAATACATAAATAAACTCACGTTAATTATCTCACTAAAGGTCGAAATCTCACTGAACTGAAATTCATTACTTTCAAAGATTAAAAAGAAATTTAAGTCACTGACAATTTATAAACTAACCAATATAAGCTGTTGTTAATGATCCATAACTTGTAAACACTTTTACTACACTGCGCTAAACAAAATATACCTACACAATATGTTAGTTAAGTTTACTTGATGTAAAGGTGTGTATTTTTATTGTTTTTAAAAAATTTGTAATCCTTTGAACGTAACCTCAAGATCCTATGACAAACGACATTAATAATTTGTATACAATTTTTAACAGACGCAATCATTAAACGTCTGGTATCAATTCAAATATCGATTGTCAAACCCTGTAATTGTCTCATATAAATAACCGGAGCATTTGTATTAGAATAATTTGTATTAAATGAATAATAATCACTAATAAAAAATGTGTAAGTATTGAGTGTAACCACGGTGTTATAATTTCATTAGGAGGTGCACAATATTTTATGTACATTTTAGCAGATGACTGACGATTTACACAGCCCACGCATCGAACGGCTGTGTGCTACAGTGGGCCTAGCTAGCGGAAATATTTGAATTATTCAAACCGCTTGAGCGGCGCTGGTCATACGCCCTTGAATTTTCTTTTAATTGTTTTGAGAAAACAATTTGGCGCCACCGGGACTTTCTCACCCCTAGTGAACATCAAGACCTGGTTATTCGTACGTTCGCCACGAACGAAATCTACAGAAGTTGCACGCAATCGAACTACGGATCGAGAAGACACGTACACTCATTACACACAAATTGTACATTATTTACATTTTGCAGAGTAAGACGGTAGACGTACTCACGGTAGAATACAAATTGGCGCGCAAACTAGTGGAGCTAGAATAATAAAGAATTTATACAATTAAACCCTATAAATTCTAGCGGCGATTACGAAAGATTACAAAATGCACACCAGAGGAGTGTCGAAAAAATTGGCAAAGGAGAAGGAGATGGAAGAAAACAGAGGGGAAGAAGAGGAAGGAACACCGATTGAAGAAGTGGAGACAATAATAACTACAACAGAACCAAGCCAAGACGAAGAAACGGAATTACAGGCGGGCGACAAGGGAGAATTTAGAGGAGACCCGAACATACTAAAATTAATGGAAATGATGAACAATAATTTGAAGGAGATGAACAATAAATTCGACAAGAATGAGGAGAGCTTGAAGGAGATGAACAATAAATTCGACGGCATGAAGAAAGAAACCAATGAAAATTTCAAAAAACAGGAGGAGAAAATAGATGAAAAATTGGACAAGAAGTTTGAGTCAATTAATGAAAAAATAGTGAGTACTAAGGAAGAATTGAGGAAAACAGTCAACCAAAATAATGAAATACTACAACAACGATTGCTGGAGGAAATTCAGCAAAGAAGCGAAGAATTGAAGGAAGAATTGAGGGAACAGCTGAAGGAGGACCACGAGAAAAATAAAGAAGAAATGAAGCTACAGATGGCACACCAATTAATGGAGTACCGAGAAGAAGCAAAACAGCAGGTTACGGAAATCAACGACAAATTAGAGGAAACGTTGGAGAAGCTAGAGAAGACCAACGAAAATGTTTCTGGAGTCCGCAAGGAGGTACTCGATAAAATGAACCGTCTCGAAGGAGAAAATAAGAGAAGAATTGAGGAAGGTCATGAAGAAACAGTCAGAAGATGTACCCAGATAGACCAGGACATACACCAAGTCCGGGAAGAAAACCAGAAAGAGGTAGCAGCTGTACGAACAGACTTGGGAGAACGAATGGAAGGAGTTTACAGCAACTTAAATAAAGTAGATAGCAAAGTAGACAAAAACCAACAGAGGATTGACGAAATGCGCAGAATAGAAGAGTCATTACGGGAAGAAGTGGATGCCTGGCGTGACCGACTATGTAATAATAATCATGTCATGAACACAGACAACAGAGATGCTATTAATTTCCGTAATTATAAAAGAAACCCTATTGAATTCTTGAAGAGGGTAGAAGAGTTAATCATCAAGAATCGAGAGACTCGATGGACTACAATAAGAGGGATGTTGGACGAAATGTTCAAGGAGACATACGACAACTGGTGGACTGCCACTCGACCAGACATCCAAAACCTTCAAGACTTTAAGACTCAGTTCAAGGCTAAATACTGGTCTGAGTCAACTCAGAATATGGTCCGTAATAACCTGAGCAATGGAAGGTATGAAAACCAGAATGGACAATCCCTTACCTCCTACTTCTTGGGAAAAATTTGCATGGCCAGGAATTTGGAGCCACGTATACCTGAAGAGTGTCTGGTAATACAATTATCTTACCACTACGACGACGCCATCCAAAAGGCACGGATGTAGAGCCAGGTAAAGACCATCCAAGATATGGCTAGCTTACTAGAAAGCCATGAACATGAGTGGCAGTACAGGAAAAATAGAGGGTACAGTTTCAGAAATAATAGAACTAATGAGGGACAATTGCCACAGAACCAACAGGGAGATAATAAACCACCGGTAAATAACCCTAACAATTACCAAGGGAACACACAGGGCAATAACGCGCCCAGAAATTTTAACAGAAGTGGAAACCATAATAATAACAACTTCAGGAACAACCACAGGGGTAATTTCCCGTCGAATGGTTACAACAACAATTATCGCCCTGGAAACAACAGTAATCAGAACAATAATCCAGGATACCGGCCACAGGTAAATTACATAAGGGGGCAAAGACAAAGGAGCCCAAGAAGAAACTATCCCTCATCTAACTATCGGCGAACGTACTATAACCAGGTACCCGATACGAGAAGTCACCCATTCGAAGAAGATCACAGGCACAGCGTGGATAACCGGAATAATCAACAGGAGCCGAACGCTAACCAACCATCAAACACTACTGATGTGGGGGGCAATGAGGTCAACCCTCATTTAAACGCTTAAGGCCAGTGAAAACTGCGGACAGCCCATCACTGGACCAATCTCTGGGTGAATATAAGAGAACACATGGTATTAGAAGAGTGGCTGTACCAGATAGAAGAGACATATAACACAGACAGAAACAGTGATGCACACCAGAGCAGTCCGAACAACGGAGGAAACTTATGTAATCATGGACAATGGATAAACCAAATGCAGATGAAACACTATAACAAAAGACAAGGGCAATAACACTTACGAGATCACTCACCCCGTCACCAAGAAAATAAAGGGGGTATACAATCAAGCCTCAATTAAGAAATATTATGACAATCAACCATAACTGTAAAAAACAATTTAAAGTAAAAAACCAACAAAAATACTTTAAATAAAGAAAAAAAAATAAGGTGACAAACAAACAAGTCTGCCAATGCCATAAAGAAAAGATCTCTAAAGTATGTCAAAATTCCAAAACATTCGTAAGTACAGCTTACACTGAGCATTAGAGAAACCATTATGATGAATAAAAATTGTAAAAAATCAAAAAAGATATGTAAGAAAAGCTTACCCAAATATCTTAATAATATTTTAGAACAAGTAAAAATGGAGAGATAAAAGTCACAAGGCATTCAGATAAAGTAAGAGCAACCAACTTACTACAATATTTAAATAAAAATTAACAATAGAGGAGTGTAGTTACAAAACATTCCTCCAAAATAAGGTTAAATTACCATAATATTTAGCCAAAAAATGAGGCATAAAAAGCATAACATACTGTAAAGGAATAAGCTATAAAAAATTCCTAACTAGTAAGAAGCCACAACTTACTATGATATTAAAAAAAAAAAAAAAAAAAAAAAAAAAAAAAAATGATCAGCTTCCACAACTATTTAGAAAGAGGGGAAGTAAAATTACCCAAACCAATGATCACAAAACAATATAAATGAAATAAACGTTCTAAGAGTTATAATGTGAAAGGAGATGAAACAAAGAGTAATTAAAAATGAATAAAAAGGTGAATTGTATCAATAAAAAACAATGCTTCAAATAGTATCTATAAAGAAAGATGAAACAATATATGACTCGAACTGAGCTATAATGAAGTATAAAAGTAAAAGATTCCCAACAAATATTATGATTATGATTATTATTATTGTTATTTTGAGTCACGAGTTGACTATATTTAAGAATTATTAATTGAGATTGTCTGTTGAATGAACCAGCAATCATTTTACTGAGCAGGGATGATGTTCCCCTGATATCAGTATAAGAGTAGTTTTGATGAAAAATAAGATTTATAGGGAATAAGTTATAATAAAAAGTCAATAAGCCAGTTCGCAATATGAGAAGATAATGAAGAAAAGACTAAGAAGAATGGAATTAAAGGATACAGAATTAATTATAAAAATGAATGAGAAGCAGGAGAATTTGAAAAAAAAAAAAAATTTGATACGATACAATTGATAATTTCATCAAACTCAAATTCACGTTTTATAAAATGATCAATTTTGGTGGAAGGGCATTATATAACATTGCCAAACCCTGATCACATTTGATATAAAAAAGTATGTAAAAAAATGCCAAGAAACAATATATTTTGATAGATAAATGATAACGAGAATGAAAGTAGTAAATATAATCAATAGTGAAGGAGGAAGAATACAACCAAAGGTGGTCACAAAACAAGAAAATACGAACTAGACTGACAGACAACTGACGTTGACCCAACCCCAGAGATTGGCCAGATATCAACCAAAGTGAAGCGAGACAAGAAGACAGTGAAGAAAAAAGAAGAAAATAAAAAATTACATGGCCATAACAAGTAACTAACAAGATTGTTTTAAAAGAGCATAATTTTTTATTATTGTTAATAATTTATGTTTAAATTTTTATTAGTGGTAACTTGTAAATGACAGTATCTCAGCAATTGTTATACGTAAAAAAAAAACCATGTGTAGATATGATTGTATGTATATCCTTATCTATAGGAGATGTGTCAGCTGTTATGTTTAAGATTACACTCATACAGACAGGGAATAGAAATGTGTGCGTGGTTCAATCAGAGAACAAATTGTATATCCTAATATATACTTTGGAACTTTTACTAAGATTATATCAGCAGTGTGTATATTATTACAGTATTATGTGTTCGAAAGTATAAGATGTTGGAGAGTTTATTTATTCAATAACATTATTGCTGTTGCTACAGATGTAGTATGTTTCAATTAACACAATATATTTTAACATTATTGAATTGTTGTTATTATTACTAATTATGACATTTCAGACCAATTTTTATCACTTTAATGACAATATATACAAAGTTATGTTTTGTTTGAAAGATGTATTTACAATACCATGTTGTTTGCATATTATAAAATGATATGTGACAGTCTGAAGTTAACAAAAGAGACATGAACTCATTAGATACAAAAACTTTGTAATAATAGAGAGATCGTGAGAAATATAAGGGTAATTAGAGATAGGTAGGGAGTGACAAAGTTGAACAGTGAAGTGATAAGTGTAATAAAATAAACAGCATATAATCTTAAGAAAAAAGAGTTAAACAAGTGTGACAAACCCAAAATATAAGCACATGTTAAATGAGCAACTAAGTTAAGTATATTAGACTGAAAAAAAAAAACAGAAAAAATATTATCTCAGTATAAAATCACCAGGGTGGTTACTGTTATAAAAGAGATGGTGTAGACATAACACTCACCAAATTTGTTCATTTGTTAATTTAAAGAAAGAAGTTATTGGCTTAATGTTTAAGGCAATAATTACCAGAAGAAATAGTTTTACAGTAATATGTTAGTATGTTTTAAGTAAGTAAGGAATTTATAAAGAAAATAATAGCAATACCTTTATAAGAAATAATAGGCAAATTATATTAATTATGTGTAACGAAAGGGAACATGGCAGAATTATATTAAAACTTAGAAATAAGTAAATTATGTATTAGCATAGTATTAGCCATTTTGGACTAAAACATTAATACATGACTTAGACCAATCTTGTAAGATATCAAACTAATCTTTGAAAGAAAATAGAAACATCTACGTAAAGATTACAACCATTGAAATTATCCCCAAGTAAATATAGCCATTATAAAATATTTATTCAAATTAAACAAAAATTCAAGGTTTGATAACAATGGGTTTATTTTGAGATCGACCAGGTAGAATAATTACGTTACCATGGAAACTGTGGAGTAACAAGCCAAAAAATACCGTTAGATTTTTTCACTGAATGTATGACGCTTTAATGAGATAGACGCTAATTTTCGAGTGACCAAAATTGTCCATTAAAACATAGCAAATATCAGGAAAAGTTATTAATAAGTGAATACCAAGACATAAAATAAAGACTGGAGCCATATTATTGAAGTTGAGGCCAAATTAACGAAAAAAGAAAAGAAATTACTACCAGTTAAACTGAAAAAGATGCCTGATGTCCTGAACCCAGCAAATTAAAGAAGATTATAGTATAACCCATGAATAACAGATCGTACGAATTCGCCATAACTACGGAAGTGATAAGTACATTTTAAATTACCCGAAATACATAAATAAACTCACGTTAATTATCTCACTAAAGGTCGAAATCTCACTGAACTGAAATTCATTACTTTCAAAGATTAAAAAGAAATTTAAGTCACTGACAATTTATAAACTAACCAATATAAGCTGTTGTTAATGATCCATAACTTGTAAACACTTTTACTACACTGCGCTAAACAAAATATACCTACACAATATGTTAGTTAAGTTTACTTGATGTAAAGGTGTGTATTTTTATTGTTTTTAAAAAATTTGTAATCCTTTGAACGTAACCTCAAGATCCTATGACAAACGACATTAATAATTTGTATACAATTTTTAACAGACGCAATCATTAAACGTCTGGTATCAATTCAAATATCGATTGTCAAACCCTGTAATTGTCTCATATAAATAACCGGAGCATTTGTATTAGAATAATTTGTATTAAATGAATAATAATCACTAATAAAAAATGTGTAAGTATTGAGTGTAACCACGGTGTTATAATTTCATTAGGAGGTGCACAATATTTTATGTACATTTTAGCAGATGACTGACGATTTACACAGCCCACGCATCGAACGGCTGTGTGCTACAGTGGGCCTAGCTAGCGGAAATATTTGAATTATTCAAACCGCTTGAGCGGCGCTGGTCATACGCCCTTGAATTTTCTTTTAATTGTTTTGAGAAAACAATTTGGCGCCACCGGGACTTTCTCACCCCTAGTGAACATCAAGACCTGGTTATTCGTACGTTCGCCATGAACGAAATCTACAGAAGTTGCACGCAATCGAACTACGGATTGAGAAGACACGTACACTCATTACACACAAATTGTACATTATTTACATTTTGCAGAGTAAGACGGTAGACGTACTCACGGTAGAATACAATGTTTACAAACTCTTCGTAACGAATACCTGCGTCATGTCCAACATCTTCCCAGTTATCCGTAGTAGGTACGACTTCCCTAGCAGCTTTATTCTCCTCTTCACCTTCAATGTGGCAGAAACCACCTTTACGAAAACAATTAGCAATTGTTTTTTGCGTAACTTGGTTCCAAACACTGTTGCACATGCGGGCAGCTTGAAGGATGTTAATCTTGATATTTTCGTGCTCATCTAAATAAGCACCTGACAGAATGTTTTGGACCACAAGCTTTCTGTAAAAATGCTTAAAATTTTTTATTACACCTTGGTCCATAGGTTGAACTACTGAAGTCATGTTTGGAGGGAAAAACACAACCTCTACATTTTCCATCACAGGAATAGTGTTGTGGGCTGTACAGTTGTCAATAAACAAGACGATTCTTCTGTTTTGATTCCGAAATTTCCTGTTGATTTTCAAAAGCCATCTTTCGAAAATTTCACCTGTCATCCAAGCTTTACTGTTTGATTCATATTCAACTGGTTTCGTTTTTACATTTTTGAAACAACGTGGGTTGGCTGACTTCCCTATCGTTAGCAGAGGCAGTTTTTCCGAGCCATCCATGTTTGCTCCGATTAAAAGTGTTATGCGCTCCTTGCTGTGTTTGCCACCACTACAACTTTCTCCTTTAAAAGCAAGTGTTTTGTCGGGGGTGCATTTGAAGAATAAGCCCGTCTAGTCTACGTTAAAAATGTCTTTAGCGTCTCTATCAGAAATCATTTGCAACAAATCGTCTTCCATGAATTTGCAGCTTCAACGTCAACAGATCCACTTTCCCACAAACAGTTTTGAAAGACATGCCATTCCTTTCTTTAAAACCATCGAGCCAACCAGTGCTGGCCTTAAAATCATTTTTCCCTAAGCTAGATGCGAATTCCTCAGCTTTGGCTCTGACGAGGGGCCCACTGACTGGAATTTTTTTGTCCCTTGCTTGCTTAAACCACTTCACTACACATTCATCCACGTCAGGATTTTCTGGTCCTCGCGCTCTTTTCCTATCTTTGTCGCTGGCTTTACACACACTATTCAAAATCTTCTCTTTATTTTTTAGATACGTTGACAGCGTATTTGGCGGTATCTCGAATTCCTTGGCAATTTCAGATTTCTTTTTTTTGTCCATTTTCCACTTCCCGTACAATGGCAACTTTTTCGGCAAATGTCAATGATTTGTATTGGGTCCGTGTTGGTTTTGAAAGGGCCATGATGAACACACAACACAATAAAACTGCACAATAAGCGTCACTAAAACACACCAGTCTGTATATACAGTACTGTATAAAGAAAGGAACGGTCTCTCACTACGGGACACAGCTCGCACAGTAGAAACTCAAAAAGACTCAACACTTCCACGAATGTAGGCAGACTGAACTGAAAGCAACAGTGAGGGTGGCTGACTGACGAGGCGTGCAACAAGGGACAATGGTGGACGGTACCGTTACACGAGCCAGTCATGTGTCATCGCCAGATACTGACGGCAATTCCACGAATTTGACACAAAGGACAAGCGTCTGTTCACAAAGGGCGATGCCTGCTTGTCTGTTTCCAGTCGTGTCTCTATTGTTATGTGGTCTAGCCCATACAGCAGGCGATTTTTTGTAGTTAGAGCAAAATTTTTATTTCGAATTAACCAAAAAAAGTTCGAATTACAGACGATGTTTTTGCATGGTTTTACATAGGATATTCAAGGGACCACGGTAAAAGTTCAAATTATCCACGAATTCGAATTATGCACGTTCGAATTAGCCAAGTTCTACTGTATTAGAATTATTATTTTTTTTAATAAGAGAATCCATTCTATACATAATTTAATTATCAAATAATTAATAACAAAATATGCATGTACTATCAATCTCATAAATTTTCTTTAAAAAATCCTAAGCACAATAATATACACAAAAATACACTGAAACACTGAGTACATGGCACTATCACTGAGCACAGTATTTAACAATGTTGGGCCCACGTGTATGAACTAGTTGTTATATTATGAATGCATCTGAACTGTTTGTTGATCACACTGCAAACAGCTAATGACTAGACCTGTCGTGCATACTAGAGTGATGACATCACTGACAGCTGAACTAGAATGAGATGTAATATAGTACTGAAAGTTGTATGGTGTATTGGAAAGTTGAATGTACGTATGCTGTAAATATGTGTTATGTGTGAACTTGAGTTGAAGATAATAAGAGAGCAATACTCTTGTCAGAAGAACTGCAGGTAATGGTAGTCCTCTGTAGTCTTGTTTAATTGAAGTAATATTTTCACTCCAGCATTGTGTGTATCAATACTTAAATTTATCTGATGAGTCTGCATGTTGAGGTACAGTTCAGTTACATACAGATACTTTTGTTTTCAGATCCTAATTTTGTCAGTTCTGTGGCATATGAGGATTATGTGCTGTTCTTTTTCCGAGAAGCAGCAGTTGAATACATTAATTGTGGGAAGGTAAATTACCTTATTATTATGTAGTATATTTTACATGTGCCTCTTATTCTATTTACTAATACGTGTTTAGGCAGCAGCAGTAATAACTAGTAGCAATAGTGAAAACCCACAATAGTAGCTATTGCCCTTTTTGTAACTAACACTTCTTGAACATTGTTGTCCATTAGAAATATTGACATGTTTATTATACAGTTGAATGAGCAAAGTGAGGTCTCAAATTTAACTTGACCGTTTAGCATATGTGTGTCTGTGTGTCCTCTGTCTGTTTGGGATATGTCTTATGATAACTATTGAGCGCATCAGCTGATTTTGTAAAACTCGGTGTGCATATCAATAGCTTTAACCTATAGAGCCATATTGTTTTTGAGATTGATCTTCCACAAATAGGCAGCAGAGGGTAAAATTTTGAAAAGTCGGAAAAATCAATGCGGGATATCAAAGAGAATTTTTCCCTAATCTAATTATATTGTCAAATTTTTAAAATTCAAAAATTTCTGTCACCACCACCCAAAACATGTACCAAATTTTAATAAATCACAAAACTTCAAGTGGGGGTATCAATAAAAGATCATTGTAATCATGGTCTGAATTTAATGTTTAGTTAGGTTTGGAAATTAAAAAATGTCTTGACACCAGAGATGAAAAATGCATAAAACTTTACAGAAAATTGTCAAAATTCTGTCGAGCAAAGGTTTTGAAGAAACTGTAATAGTCTGAACGAGTTCTGCAGCTCAGGGAGCTCACTAGTATTACTATGTGCCAATGAAAATAATAATAATAACTAGTAAGCTTCCTGAGCTGCAGAACTTTCTCACTATTTTTAACTAAATCCGTACATTCATTATTAAGTTAGATAAATTTCAAGATCAGACAGTTCCTAAAATTATCAGAAAAATTATGAAAACCTTGGCTGCTCTATTATTTTTTGTAAAATTTCAATTATAAAGCAGAGAATCATAAAGTAATCACTATATTTCCGAACTACTGCATTGGTATTTTTTTTCCTAGGTAAATTTAAAAACAATGCGTAAAGGACAAAAATAATTTAGTACTGACTTTTAAGTTTATGTATGTTTCTGTAGATATCTGTAGGCTTATATGTAATACATTTCACAAATAGATATACAGCAGGTAATAATAAATACATTTTTTATAAATATGGCTTACAACATTTTTTGAAAATGATCAAAAATTTGCAGTGTGTGTTGAGAGATATATATTGTAACGTTTTATTATTTTTATCTATATTAAATAACCACAAACTCCCACTTACCTTTAATTTGTTAACTTGCTTGGCCAGATCATCTAGTGGTGGAAACCCTTTTTTGTATAGCGAATTTACCAGCACAGAAAAAAAAGTTAGGTGGTTGAAATGATTATTCTAACACTCATATACCAAGTTGAAATAAAATAAAATTTTTAGTTATAAGTTTATTCACATTTTATACCACTTTAAATCACATTTTTTTGAAAGTTTTAATAAGTTTTCGGCTCGCGAGCCTGTATGCTGAACCGGCCGGAGCCGCAGCTGTAGAACAACACAGTTTCAAGATGGCCAAAGCGTTCTCCTGCTGACCAACTTGCCTTTTGATAGGTCGAGCTGGCGTCACGTGACACAGTAATTAGCGACCACGAGGTACTGTATTCTCCCTCTGGCTGACTAGCGAGCCTTGTACGTGCCAATTCATCTGTACGGGCAAGCATACGCGCATTTGTGCACATACCTTAGCACCTGCAAATGTAGCCTATTTCGGGGCGGACAGACCAGATGTGCAACTGGGTGCCCCGACAAGGAATGTCTATTGTTAAAATATAGGCCCTGTGTGGGTAACTCCTGTGCGTCGCATTTACAGTTGAACTAAAACCCATCACCCAATTCTGTTCCATTACAATATCTGTCAAATTATTTAGATACCGAATTTGTATGTTGAATAAAATTCCCCCCCCCCACAATAGACTTTACAATTCTTGTAAAAGTTGTGAGTTCCATTTTTGGCCCTTGGTGCCCCCAAAGTTAAGAAAATTTTATACTAAATGCTACATTTAAATTTTGGTTAAAATTTTTCTTCAGTCTGTCAGCTGGTTGGATTTTTCTATTTTTTCAAATTTGTTTTCTCTTTTTTTTATAGCCCAGGTATCATATAATTTTAAAACCGGACACTATATTCAAATTTTGGTTAAAATCCTCTTTAATTTGATATGAGCATGGATTTTTGAGATTTTATGAAACTTTTGAACCACTTTTTGGTCCCTGCCCTTAAAAAATCTAAAATGCCCTAAACTGAATATTATATTCAGATTCTAGTTAAGATTCCCTTTAACTTGAAAATTCTCACATGGATTTTTGTGAGTTTATCAAAATTTTAACCCACTTTTTGGCTGTCGTGTCTCAATATTTTGAGATTTTCAATCATTAATGCTGTATTCAAATTTTAGTTAAAATCCGTTTTAATTTTTTCGATCCTTCACACAAATTTTTCAATTTTTTTTACAATTTAGACCCCCTCACATATTTGCCTTTAACATATGTTCACGCAACAGTTTTGTAAAAATGAGTTGACGCATTCATAAGTTATCGTGAGACATACCTCAAATAGACGGACAGAAAAATACCAAAACTGTTGAGTTAAAAGTGATAACTCTCTTAGCTTGTTCAGTGCTAATATCTGTCCAATTAAAATACATTTATTTTATACCATTATTAGCATATAACCAAATTTATCAAAATTTTGTGTGTACAGTCATACCCCGCTTTGCGCGACCCCACATAACGCGAATTCGCTATAACGCGTTTTTTTTCTAAGAAAATATTTATTATACATATTAACAATTACATATACAGTACCAATAATATTGTATATATACGTATCATCGTAAATGTAATGAATATGTAAATTTTGAATTTAACAACTAAAGTTTGCATATTTTATTTTGAAAATGACAAATAAACACATAATTACATTACTGTAGTATTTTTTAAGGAGTACGAACACGTCAGCCTACCAACACGTTTGGTGGAAACGTAAAAACAGACAGCTGATTTGTACAGATAAATAAGAGGTTGCATTAGGTCAGACATAGATCTGTATATAAGTGTCAGCCAAAACAGTAGTACGTTTTGTAAACATACATGGCTGTGCCATTACACATTATAAATGTTATTTGACCTTGAATACTATTGTTGGTGGGATTCTGATGAATGAGAAATCGTATCTCTGTGCTGGAGACCCGTGGTGACGCTGAATAGACAAACACATTTTCACTACACACAGCAGTGGCTGACGTTTATTAACCATTTCTGAGTTCCCGATGCCACAACTCAGATTAAACTGTGCACAATGTTTGTAGAAAAGGCGGACGTGTGTGACGTAGGCGTTAGTTTGGAAAATGCATCTTCCATTCCCGCCAGAAATGTATTCACGTTTCTTGTTTATCTTGTCTCAGCCAAATAAACATTACTGTACTGTATACGTACTAATTTACATTCTTGGAATGGTAGTTCGGGTTAATCCATCCTTTTTAGGGCCCCTTGTTGAACTTAAGTCTTGGCCAATTTCCTGGAAAACCATTCACACTCCCCCCCCCGTTATTGTTTCTAAACATTGGGAATACGTTTTCCTTTCAGTTTCGTTCGAACATTCAATTAAAACGGATTAACACTGTGCACTGATAAAATGTCAAAATTAGCAGTTAAACGTAAATCGTTGACTCTTTAAGTTAAAATGAAAATTTTAAATCGTATGGAGTCGGGTGTTGGTGCCACAGGAGTCGGTCGTGAGTTTGACATATCGGAGTCAACCGTACGTACAATAGTAAAAAGTAAAGAAAAAAATTGTGCTATCCAGTCAGTCCGCGGGTTCATCTATTGCTGCTACAAAAGTGAATCGGTCTAGATCCTCTATTATAGAAAAAATGGAACACCTACTGTCAGTTTGGGTTGAAGACATGAACCAGCGGCGAATGCCTTTAAGCCAGGCTGTTATCATGGCTAAAGCTAAGTCCCTGTTTGACGACATTAAAAAAAAGGAGGAAGAATTTTCGACCATTGAATTTAAAGCAAGTCGAGGTTGGTTTGATCGATTCAAACGTCGCTCAAACCTTCACAGCCTTCGACTTCAAGGTGAATCAGCAAGTGCCGACATAGAAGCAGCTGAAAAATATCCTTCCACATTTAAGGATTTGGTGAACAGTCGAAGCTATCCCCCTAACCTTGTTTTCAATGTGGATGAGACAGGGCTGTTTTGGAAAAAGTTACCTTCACGCACTTTCATTTCTAAAAGTGAGCGACTTAAATTGAAATGCCTTTTTTGAGATTTCGTATTATGAATATTTATTTATCAAAACCTTTGTACGTACATACGTATTTTATTATGTTTATAACACATTTTGACAAGGAAAATCATATAAAAGCAATAAAAACTAAAACAACGAGGTATTGGTTGGTAAAAAATAGGAAACCCTGCTTAGCGCGATTTTCGTTTTACGCGAATCGCCGAGGAACTATCACTCGCGTTAAGCAGGGTATGACTGTATTACGTTTTTAAAACTTTTACCAAAATGGACTGTAGTAGAGGACGTGTGTCAGATTGTGTATAGCTGACTGCACCACACACACACACACACACACACACACACACCACAAAATTTATTCCATAATGTAACTGTATACAATTTTCAAAGTTTTTAATTGTGTTGAATTGATATTCTTTCTATTGACTGTTTCAACATACGCATATAAATATTTGTACAGAAACTGTTTAAAGAATTTTTTAATATATTGATCTGAAGAATACTTAACTGATCCAAATACATGTTTAAGAAACACAGCCAGTATTTGTGTCATCTGAAGTAATTTGCATTTGTAAATTGCATTTGTTTCAGTTCTTATATATCTATTACCTAGTCTGTATATGAAATAATTATATTGTAAATTGTGTTTCTTAGAACCATACTAAGTTTAGTAAAAGCTAGTGGAAGAAATTTATTTCCTTTAATTTTATGTATTGTAAGTTGACATATTAATGGTGAATGAAGAAGCATCATCTGTACTAAAAAAAATTGTTTTGTGTGTGCGCGTGTGTTGTGGTCTATACATTTTCTCATGTATGAAGTAGACTTTTAGAATAGCTACATAAAATTAAAAGATTGTTTGTGTACGTATCTTCCCCTATATTCTTTTTTTTACAAGGGTAGTAGTCAATAGTATTTTTATAAACACCTTTACAACATTTTTGAAAGCCTTTGAGATACTGCTAGAAACATGTCTGGAAGTGTATAGACACTTTTTTTATTTTGAATTAAACAGTACACTGATTGTTGAAACATTGTTGTTGAGAGAGTTTATTAAAAATATTTTGTAGTGATTTACAAATACTATATACATTAATAAAGTATGTGCGTGTTGTGTGAATTTAAAATGAAAAGTAAGGAGTGATTAGGTTACTTAAGTGGAAGCAAAGGCAGAAAATCATGTAACCTGTCATTTGCTCATGTTAAAGCTGAACTTGAGGACTGCTAGAGGTTAGTTAATGAACTCATTTACACTGTGTGTCATTTTGTTAACTGTCATTTGTTTGTGTGTTTGTACTGAATGGTTGTAATGATGTATTCAAGAAAATGTTCGCTACTTTTTCTTCCCTGTCCAGTGTAAAGTGGTTGCATCTGTGTAGTCTTGCTGTCATAAGATTACAATGCACTTTAAGCATAACCTGGTTGTTTGGTTTACAATACGTAAATATAAATTGTGTGTACACATTGTGGAAGATATAATAACTAGTTATACTTTTGGTAAAAGTGTATGTGAATTTTGATTTCAGCATAATTCTAGGACTGAATTTTAATAATGTATACTGCAGAGTGAACTTCATTCCCTGGAGTTCACTGCTGCTCAAATACACTAGTAGTACTGTGGGATGAACTGCACCTCTAACACTAAAGTACACATGTACACATACACCCAGGAGGCCACTATAGAGTGAGGACAACTCTCATGGGCTTAATATACATGAATAATGTTATCACACACACACACACACACACACACACACACACACACACACACACACACACACACACACACACACACACACACACACACACACACACACACACACACACACACACACACACACACACACACACACACACACACACACACACACACACACACACACACACACACACACACACACACACACACACACACACACACACACACACACACACACACACACACACACACACACACACACACACACACACACACACACACACACACAGTAGCCTAACATTATTAAATTCTTTCAGTAGTAAAACAATACACAGAGTCCATCAGAGTATTAAAAAGTAAACAATAGATGTATTAATTATTCCACTGAAGATAACAATGTGTAATAATAAAAAATAATTACAGATGATCATAAGAATAAATAAAATAAATTAAACATGAATAATGATTACATTAACACACTGAATACAATAGCAAACATACGAGGGGGGACCCAAAAGTAACAAGAATTTTTCTCTGGCAGTTGATAGAACGCTAGTTTTGACTTCTCCCGCTAGGTGCCTTCACTAGACAACATTTTGTATCAGTTGGCCTAGCGGCATTGTTGTGGAAACATTAGCAGCGCGGTCAGTGTGACTATTTTTTGTAAGTGCTGTTTCACGTTTTCAGCGATTTGTCAATAGCAAACATTAAATACCAACGTGCTAACATCAGGTTCTGTTTCCTGTTAGGGAAATCAGCAGCAGAAACTGTCGCAATGCTTCGGACGGCTTATGGGGAGGAAGCTTTGAGCCAGGCAAGGATTTTGAGCTGACAAGAAAGCACACGCGGAACGAATTTTGCTGCAACACGTTTCATCTTCAGATCTTCAGTCAAAATTCATTGGCATGAACTCCAGGATATTCCAGTCATTTCCCCCAATTCATCGATTGTTCTACGACGATCAAACATGATCGCAACACGGAATTTTTCAATGTTTTCGTCCGTTTTGGAAGTCGAGGGACGTCCCGGTCGTGGTTCGTCTTCAGTTAACATTTGACCACTTTTAAAACGAGAAAACCACTCATAAATGCTCGCCTGGCTCAAAGCTTCCTCCCCATAAGCCGTCCGAAGCATTGCGACAGTTTCTGCTGCTGATTTCCCTAACAGGAAACAGAACCTGATGTTAGCACGTTGGTATTTAATGTCTGCCATTGACAAATCGCCGAAAATGTGAAACAGCGCTTACAAAAAATGGTCACACTGACCACGCTGCTAATGTTTCCACAACAATGCCGCTAGGGCAACTGATACAAAATGGTGTCTAGTGAAGGCACCTAGCGGGAGAAGTCGGAACTAGCGTTCTACCAACTGCCAGAGAAAAATTCTCGTTACTTTTGGGTCCCCCCTCGTATTTTTAATGTATTAAATGCAACATAAAAATTCATTAAGATAATAATAATAATACATTGACAATAGGTGAATTAAGCAAAATAGAAAAGTTGCCATCTATCACCAATGTTCCTAATGATTTTCTTAATCAGATTATGAATAAAGTGAAAGAAATACAATTTTTTATAACTTTAAAAATCAAAACATAAAAAATAGTGTATACAGCAAGTGTGAATATATATATATATATATGTGTACCATAATAATTCAAATGTATGTATAAAATTTTTGCTGAGTCATATAAATTTACAAGAAAGTCAACAAGTAATATTAGCAAAAAAATGAAGTAAAAATGAATAGATCAGATTACAACGTAGAAATTCAACTTAAGAAGTATTAAAGATAGTTTAAAGCTGTTAACTGTCTGTTAGGTTTTGATCAGACGTAATTATCAACATAATTTTGAAGGAAAACGGTTTGTACAAACTCAGTAGAACCAGAGTTTTGAAATGTTTGTTAATAAATGATGACCATACGATGTGAAATTAAAATTATTAATGTAGTAATTTTTATAAATTGACATATAAAAACATGAATGTGAAGATTCATATGTAGTGAATAAAACATTCCAGTATGTGGTACATTAACTTTACCACTTGATCTTGAGGTTAACTAAGGTTAGATGATGTATTTTAAAACCAGTGGTGAAATATTGTATAAGTTACATTGTATATGTGTAGAAATTATATGAAGTTATTACAACAACAAAAAATATATCTTACAGAAAGTGTTAGTGTTAGTAAATCAATAATGAAAAAATGATAGTTTTATAAAATGTAGAAACTGTGGTGGAAGTCTGAACATTAAAAAAGCTGTGTACAAAACACTGGTTATGTGTTTTTGAAGTTATGTCCATATGACCCTTAATTATAATTATTCAGTTCTTGATAACTGATACTATGATTGTCAGTTGTCATAGCCAGATCATAAAGTAACATGCAGAACAAAAATATAGCTTTTACTAACATAGCTTATCTTATATGAGGATATTTTGGTGTACAAATATTTGATAGGGTGGTGACTGCAGAAGTTGGCTAGTACAGTCCTTAAAGAATACTATATTGTTTCAGAGTGCCAAGCAATAATTTTGAGAACTTCACATTGTACAGAATATTGATAAATGTAATATAATAATCTGGTTTTCGTGGTAATGGTAAAGTGACTAAACACTGACGAATCAGAATATCAAAATCTAGAAATCTAGGCCTTCCCACAATCAAGTTATTGATTCGGCTACTTCCATGTTCTGTAATTATATTTTGTGTTTTTCCATAAGTAAACTGCAGTTAGTTTGATTCTTTCCCCTCTAAGAAATAACAATTTAATAATATTTTTTTAAGATTTTCTTTTTAATTAAATTATTGTAGTAAACATCCATTAAGTTTGTGAGATAATTGATAATACTACCGGTATGTTATTTTCACTTGTTATTGTCTGGTATAAAGTGATTTTTTACAAATAATCGCATGAAGTGAATATTCCTAAATAGTCAGCGGTTTTTGGAAATAAATGACAATAAATATTTAGAACATTAATAATATAATTATTCTTTTGCCTTGAAATTAATTATGGTAATGCTGACATTGTTTTGCGAATGTTGATGTAAATACTTGTCCCTTTGGTCCCTATGTATTAAGTAATTGTTCCTTATTGCCTGCAACCTGTATATGTTAAATGTTGTGTTTGTAATTTTATGTAAACCAATGTGATTTTAAAAGGGTTGTGCTTGCTATATTTTTTTTTTAATTGAGTAAGCCTGTATCTTAGATTTACATGGTTATACACCATTTAAATGTTTTTATTGGCAAGATGACCTATAGTTACTTTGAGAACTTTAATGTAGAAACACATTTGAAGTTTATATAAAGTTAGAGAGTGTATATGTGTACTGTTCAGACTACTACAAACTATGATCATGACTGTATAATGTAGAGGCTTCTGTAAGATGATGGTGAATAACAAAATGTTTATAATTTTAGTATATTACGATATATGTATTAAATTTAAGTCAATTACCTGTTTCCTATAAAGTAATGACCTTTCACAGTTGTTATTTATGTTTGGAATTATGGCTTTAGTGTTATCACATTGTTAGTTTATTTTAACCATGCACATAAATTTATGTTTGCTTTTTGAACTTTTTATCAGTTATAGTGTTTCAGTTCCCTACTTTTTACGATGTCACATATTGGTAATTAGAAGTGGTACATACTAAGGCATGGTATGATGAAGTGAACTAGGTCACCCCCTATGTAGGTATTTGCAAACTAGTCACTGTTGAGTACATGTGTATACAAACACACACACTTACATTTACAAACACTTCATATCTATCTAGTGAGGTGATATATATAGATGGAATTAGTAACTATGGAAAGACTAATTTCCTAATGCATCTTTTTCTACAGTTATTGTTAATGTTATTTTATATAAATCATGCACAAGAAATCTGAGGATTTTAATAAATGTTACATTTAGGTGTAACTTTCACCTTTCATGTGGTATATTTAACGATGTTTTGTTACAAAAAAAATATGGCATTAAGTGCAGTCCTAAAATACATTAAGAGTTTGTTTGTCAGGTGGTGTACTCAAGAGTGGCAAGAGTATGTAAACATGACAAAGGGGGTCCCCATCAGTTTGGAGATAGATGGACGTCATTTCTGAAATCAAGGCTCAACTGTTCTATTCCAGGAGATTATCCATTTTATTTTGATGAAATACGTGAGTATTAAAGCATTTGTTGTAACATGTAATTTTGTATTGTATCAGCTTGTGAAAATGAATTACTGAGTTAATTACAGACCAGAGTAATTCAGAGTAGTCTGATATGAACACTCAAATATTTTTATTTTAATAAAGTGGACTTCAGTATATGACTTGATACAGTTTATATTTTTTAGGGATACATTAATTACAGTGGTATGAGCAGCATTCAAACTAAATGCATTTGTAGTACCTTTACATTCTGCTAAACATGAATGAATATGATATTATTATTTCATTATACATAGTGTATACAGATTCAGTGCTTGTCTTAAAAAAATAAATATTAAATTTTGATTCAGAAGTTTATGAGAGCTCCAGATGGTAGATAACAGTAATAACTTTCATTGGTAATAACTTAATAGTATTTGGTGTATTCATATTGTAGTTACGATACTTTCACACTTGTATATGTTACATATAGTGTTATATAATATGTTAGACACTTATGCTCTAAGATATTTAATTTATTGACATGATTTTTCAGAATCTACAAGTGATGTTGTAGAGGGGAAGTATGGGTCAGCTAATACCAGGCTAATATATGGTGTCTTCACAACTCCAACAAACTCTATAGGCGGCTCTGCAATATGTGCGTTTAGTATGGATGCTATTATGAAAACATTTGATGGTCCATTTAAGGAACAGGCAACTATGAATTCTAATTGGCTTAAAGTTTCACCATCAAAAGTAAGTTTAACTGGTTTGAAATAACAACAGGACGTGTGTCTGTGTGTGTGTGTGCGCGCGTGCGTGACTATTCATTCAAGTTGGTAATTTGTTTTTATTTTAGTGAAATTGTTAATTTTGTTGCTTTGAGGTTGTAAGGTACTCACTGACATGAAAAATTGGTGCATGTCACATTTGAATATTAACAAAAATACAAAGGAAAATATAATTAATTTATGGATCTATGAATAGTAGTTTTGTACGGGTAATACATAAAATCAATATAAAATATGCACAGAAATGAAATTATGCATGGCTTTAAAAGAATCACAGTTGTGTTTGTTTTGTAAGAAAACTATTCTAAGAAATGTTTTGTTACGTTGAGCAAAGTGATTAATATATGAAAATAATGAAGCAAAAGTTGAAACAATTTCCATTAAATTATAGAATAACAATTAAAAGGTACCATAGTGGGTTTTTTATTTTTAAAAAATATGTTGTCTTTTCAAAATTATCTTTTGATAATATTATTTCATGGATTGGTATAATTAATTGAAAGTTATTTATTCAAAAGGTTTTTTAGACCACTGAACATGAATATGATTTTAAAACTGTAATTTACAAATGTGAGAACCAGCATGACTATAATTAACATGAATATCTTAAATAATTCTAAATTAAATTAAAGAAGATATATCAAAAGATTTTATATACAGAGTATTCAAGTTTTGGTAGTCAAGAACTAATATATAGTATTGTAACTTCAAAATTGTTAAAATTAAGTTATTTTAAAATTCCGTTGAAAGTTTAGCAAATGTTTAATTGAAGTAAACGTGATTTTTACAGTGTGTTGAAGCTTGCTAACTATTAATGTAATTGAAAAGTAGTTCTTCAGTTGATTATGCTTAAAACTGAAAAAAATCTTCTGTTTGCCTGTAAAAATGTTCTATATATTTCAGTTCATTAAATAATTTAATTATTTTCGAAATTATATTATTAATTATATAAACTAATTATAAGGTTGAACTTTTTTCACTGTAAGAGACTTCAGCTTCCATTGATTGACACATTATTTAGGTATGTTACTGTTTGCTGTATATGCTGAACTCCAACATTTTGCACCATCAAAATATTTATGTCAGTGAGTTTTCTGGAGCTTGTTATGAAACAAACATTTAAGAATTTAAAAATAAAATACTATACTCTGCCAGACTCTTACCTTGCGATCTTTTCTCTCTCTCGTAACTTACCTTTTACACAATCAGAAGTTCAGGGCCGCCACCAATATCTTTGAAGGACAGATATGGAAACCTTTATACTTTACCTTAATTAAAACACTGGACAATTTTGCAATCTGACTTCCCACAATTCAGAAAATTCCCCGGAACGTTTAGACGAGTTTTTCAGCACAGAACACTAGGAAATGGTAACGGCGAAATAACTATGCTAACACATATTTAGGTTAGTAATAATCGTCTGATTTATTGTTATTCAAAAATGAACTTCTCTTTTCCTTATAACATATTATTTCATCTTATTTCTATTATGTAAAATTTTCTTATACTAATTTCTTTTCGCTAACCAGTACTTGGATATTTTTCCCACTCACACACACTCTTACTCTGTACAATTCCTTAATACCCCCCCCCCCCCGTTTCATTAAAGAGCTCTTTATTATTTGAAATATACAAGACTGTTAATCAGACTGATTGTTTTTAGAATACCTGCATGTGCGATTCGCATATTCCCACCATCTTTCTCACTTCACTTTCGTCCCCGCTCAACACTGTTCTAATTCTTTCCACTCGCCGAATTCATTTTATTTCACACTCACTAATTCGTTATTATTGTAATACGTTTCGGCAGGTCTAGGCTACTATTATCGCTTCGACCTACCGAAATTTCCGAGGCCGCTGTATTTACGGCTGTACTGTGTGATTAGTTGTAGCGAACTGCCCGGCGACGACTGTGTCGACTGTCTGTGTGCGCTTGGTTGCCTACCTGCCAGGCGTTAGGCGTCGCCATCAACTCGTACTCTGTGATTCGTTGTTTCCATCGCATGTTCGGCTATGGAATATCTGGTACGTGACTTTCACGTTGTGAAAAGGCGGCACACACATGCGCTAGTACGCACCCTACTGACAATAAACATTCTTGTACCATGCTGTGCCTTCCACGGAGCTACAGTCAGTGACCAAAAATACACTCTGGGTGAATAAAAAGATTGTCTGTACCTCAAAGGTTGTCTGCAGATGGTTAACATGAAAGTCTTTAAATTATAAACCCCCTTCAGTTTGTCCCGCTACAAGCTGAATACATATAAGAATTAGCTTTACATAATAATTAGTATGTAATAATACTACTAAATAATAATTATTATGTAAATAATTATAAAAACAATAATTATTGTGTAAATAATTGTTATAATGAAAAATAATATTATTAATACATAACATTATTTTTCCATCCCAGTTTCATGTGAGTAAGTTTTTCTCAAAATTGCAAACTTTTTATCTGTAGCTACATTTAATTTTGGGGACTACAGTAAACCCTCGATTTAACGGACTAAGTGGGGCTGAGGGGTGTCCGTTAAATCCCAAATTTTGTTTTTTGAGGATATATTTAAATCAAATATGCCTATAACACTTGAAATTTTAATACTATTAATATCATGCAAATACCGTATTGTTCCGAATACAAGCCGCACTTTTTCTCCTAAAAACATGGTCGCTAATTTGGCCTGCGGCGTGCATTCGCGCACTAACGAAATTCGAAGTTATACCTGACTTCTGGCGGGACGAACGCTTTTGGTATCTATGAGTTGTTTACTGCGTAAGCAACAGCAATTTGCCTGGCTGTTGTTAACGCTGGCATTATGATTTATGACTGCAACCGTACGTTTTAACAGCAAACTGAACAATGAATAGGAAGAAAAGTGTACGTACCTGCGCATGCGTGCGTGCTCGGACCCTTCCGTAGGCGGCAAGACAAAGGATGAGTAGAGGGGGTGTGAGTAACATGTTTCTAAATAACGGGTAAACTGCCAGTGTGGTTTTCTATTGTAACAGCGACAACATCGCTTATCTGTATTTTAATACGTACTATTAATATCATGCAAATAGAATGTTATGTACACACCTTTATTTATTCTGGATAAAAGCATCAAGAGTCAGTTGTTTCCCACTAGAATGTTGCTTCTTTATTATTAAAGATCTAAACTGTCTAAAATGGTCATAATAAGCACACACTTCCGGATCTGAAGACTCCCCAATGTACGCGATAATTTCGTCCATGCTGTTTCTTATCGCTGATAATTTAGGGCCTCCTGTAACAGATGTTTCTTCATCGTCATCATCTCCATCTTCTTGATCGTTGTGTAGAACAGATTCCGCGATCTCTTCCTGACTCAGGATTTGGTAGCCTGGATCACCCTCGTCCAAGTTTAGCCACTGTTCTATGTCATTCTTGTTTACGTCTTCACCAGCCTTCTTTACGGTTTCACAGAAATCGGATGTTTCAAATCCTCTGAAATCGTACTCCGGTTCAGTCCCATTCAGTAACTGTGTCCACCCATTAGCCAATGTTGTTTCCTTCATCTCCTTCCATGTGGCAGCAAAATTAAAGATGGCGGACTTGATGTTGTATGCACACAGATTTTGCAGCGTTCTAGCTCCTCTCGTGTCGTTTTCATGGTCTTGTTCGTCCTCCAAGACAACCATCACCTCTTCAAGAAACTTCTTCTTGTACAGCCTTTTACAGGCAACAATGACTCCTTGGTCCATTGGCTGTAAAATTGAAGTGGTGTTCGGAGGGAGGAAGACGCATTTTATTTTTCCGTCGTTGCTAACTAACTTCTCGGAGTTGCGATGGGCCGGTGCATTGTCCAGTAGTAAGACGGCTTTCACTGCATGTGATGGAATTTTCATAGTCTCTTCTTGAAAACGTCATACTTCTGGCACAAAATGATTAAAAAACCAGTCTGAAAAAATACTGAAGGTAAACCAAGCATTTTTTGAACTTTCATAAATGACTGGCAACTGGTTCATTATGTTCTTTATCGCATGAGGTTTCTTTGCGTTTCCGACTATGACTGGAGTAAGTCTATGCAAACCATCAGCATTCACACACAGTAGGGCAGAAAGCCGCTCCTTGTTGAGTTTACGGCCTGGTGTGCTAGTTTCATGTTTGTGTGCCAGAGTATTTTCAGGCACAGCACGAAAGTAGAGACCAGTCTCATCAGCATTGTAGACCTGAGACAAAATGAGACCCTCAGATTCGATCGTTTCCTTTATATGTTGACGAAAAGCCTCAACTTGTTCAGTGTCTGCACTCAGCGCTTCACCACATGTTGATCTATTTGTGATGCCATGCCGTTTACGAAAACGCCAAAGCCACCCATCACTCGCCTGAAATTGGATACCAATATGTTTCGCCAGTTTATCAGCAGCAGCCCGCAACTCGACACTACGAACAACGACGCCACTAGAATGTTGTTGAATAAACCACTTGTACACAGCATCCTCTAATTGTTTGTGTTTGGCTAATTTAATGTGTTTTCTTTCTCCCTCATTCTTCGAACTATCAACACTGTACTTTAGCGAAAACTGAATAAGTTTATCTTTATTCTTTCGAATGTCTGAAACGGTTTGTTTCTTTATACCGTACACTTCAGAAACATGTGCAACAGACGCGCCACCTTCAAGTTTACTTATTAGTTCAAGCTTTTGCTTTATACTCAAGTTCACACGTTTTTTCGTAACGCCAGACATACTTATGCTGTAATTCACTAATAAAGTAATGGACCTTGCTGTAACAACGCAAGTATAAACTCGTTAAGACTCTCTATTTAGCACGTGCAAGGTTCGTACTATAGAAACACATGTAGCGTACACACTGTGTTCTCTGAATAAACTGATGCGACGCTGTACGAATGTGAACTGCGCGTGCATACGAATTATCACGAAAATAGCCGAATATTCAAGAGTGAAAATGAGTTGCTATGGTTATAAACTACCACCAAATTTAAATCACAACCATGGACTTCAAAAACTTAATCGTGATTTTTTCGTGTCAAAATTTTTTTTTAACATGATAATGTTTTTAGGCTGGGGGTCATTCCATAAAATGCGTGATGCAAAATGTGTAACGTCATCGAAAAATGTAACGCTCCAGGTGATGTTAGTAATAAATAAATTTGGTCACAGTGAAATAAGATGCATATCAGTGTATATTGTTCAGTGTTAGTCGTCGTGATGTCTTCCACTGAACGTGTGTGACGCCTGCGTCAACGACAACGCAAAGATGGGGATCGTGAAGAATTAAATGAATTCTTATCTAATTCTTATCTCCGTTCTCATCAAATACAATTGGAGATGAGAAAATTTGCGTGTTTCAAAACAAGAAACGAAAGAATGCTGCGATAGCCAAGCAACATCGCCAGAACAGGAGAGTCTGCAGTTTATGCACATTATACGTTTCAAAAGCCTAAAAACATTTTCATGCTTTTTTTTTGTCTGTTAAATTCTGTCCGTTAAATCCGAAGTCTGTTAAATCGAGGGTTTACTGTATAATGGTAATTTTGCAGTGTAAATTGTAATAACAAATCTAATGAAGCAGTTATTCCAAGTTAATTCCAGGTTTTGGAACATCATACAAACCCATAATACATTTTCCTCCTGTTTAAAAAAATCTGTGCCTCATCTTGATCATGTGGATTGAGTACTTGGCTAATATCCTGTAAGTCGTTCAGAATTTATTATTTATTGCTGTTTGTATGAACATGATTGTTTCTGTTGCAGGTACCAGATCCAAGGCCAGGTCAATGTGTCAGTGATAGTAGAACACTTCCAGATGTTTCTGTAAATTTTGTTAAATCTCATTCTCTGATGGATGAAGCTGTTCCTCCTTTCTTTAACATGCCTCTAGTTGTTCGTATCAGTTGGCAGTAAGTGTACAGTTCTTTACTTTTTGTTCCTTGCTACATCATCTTGTGTGTGTATTGTACGTGATTCATGCCTTCAGAGCAGAGAAAAAGTTAGTTGCACTTTCCCATATTTTTCCCCTAAAAGAGGTACTTTGATGAAAGTTGCTGGCAGCGTTGGTAAAACTTCCAATTCCTCAGCTATATTAACTGAAAGAATGGTTAGTCTATTATTAGTCACAAACATGTTATACCATTTGCAAATAGCAGCCAATTTAGAATTCCTCACATTGACTTGTTTTCTGTGGGCTAGGAGGTGTTGGCATATTGAAATTCAATGAATGTTGACGAAAGCATATGGTGACAAAAGAAATTGTGCTTCTGTATGACAGTTCAACAGCTCATTTGAACTCTTGGTGGGAGGAATGCAAACATCCTCCTTAGTTAATCCTCACCTTGGGCCATATGATTTCCACATGTTCGTTGAAAGTTGTTGAAAGAGGGCCTCGCACTGAGAAAAGTACAGTATAAATGCTGTACAGGCATGATTATCATATGTTGGTCAGGAATTTGTCAACAAAGGCATAAAAAAACTCAAGTAATTCAAGATTAAATGTTTAAAAAATTTGTTGTTTTCATAGAAAACTATCAATCCAATTGTATTTCAGGCGAATAAATGAATTTTTATAAACATTCACATGCTGTTTGTTTTTTATGCTAGTGCAACTAACTTTTTGACTGTGCCTCATATTTATGTGAATATACAATAATACCTAATTTTATACCACATAGTTAAAACTTTTGATGGACACTCACTAATAACGGAGATTTTCTGATACCAGATATTTAAAAATCTCTGTCATGGTTTATATATCAGTTAAAATATTTCCCAATAACAAATCTGGTATAAATAATGGTCTCTGACATTTTTTTAAAACGTTTTTTGTTGTTTTTAAAAGTGATAAATGTTTTAGTAAAGAAATTACATGCAGATCATTAGATGCTTGAGGAACCATAGATGCACTTTTAAACAGCACAGAAGATAAGAGAAAGTAAGCTCTTGTGCTTGAAGTTTTCACAATAATTAAAACTGACTGGCACAATAATTAAAACTGACTGGGCATTTAGACCTTGGTCCATGGTGTCCTGCTAGACATAACAACTGTGCTCATGATGGCCATCTTCAGTCGCATGGGAACAGAGATGTAGTACATAGCCCTATGCAAGTGTAATAACTTTCTGTTCCTGTGCCACTGAAGAAGGCTGTTGTGGGGATAGTTAGGAATCACATTGGATGTATTGGACCACAGCCTAACTGCCTGGTTAATTTTAATATTAGTTCACAGAAGACATGTACATGAGCTTCCACAAGTATGAGGTTCACAGTTGCTGTGATGACCAACTTTGAACCTGTATTTGACAGGGTTCTACTAGCCTCATTATTATTACTACCTATGTAAATGGGAATCTGAGGAAACTGTTGTGATTTATTTATAAATTTTTTTCAGGACAGGATCAAAAAAGTCAGGGTAACTATACTCCAAGAAACTATAGCAGTGGTACAGCACACTGTTCAACATTGTGCTTTTTAATCTTGAATCTGACCTACCACCTGACGTGCACTTAAGTACATAAGATATAAAGAGAATTTAATGAAGCTATGACAGTTCAGAATGCCTTGAATAAAATCTGGTAGGGGGGCTGCAAAGTGGAGTCTGGCTGTGTTGAAATAAAAATCTAAATTCACTGTTTTCACTAGGAGATACAAACTTGGGCTACCGAAGAACTGCACTGCAGTTGTTCTAGTTGTTTTATGGAGATTCATCTTAACTCTTACTGTGCTCATTGAGAAAAACCTTTACTTCAAAAACCTGAAGAATATGTCACTAAATACGATACACGTGTCAAGACATTTGGGAACAATTTTTGAAACAATATTTCAGATATAGGCTTACAGAACTAGAACAAAAACATGTACTTTTTTCCTCTCCAGGACATTCCACTAATTAATCCTATGTTGCCTTATTAATCCTCTGTGGACTCCCCCTGGCATAAACCCACTGTCGTGAGTTCTGTGAGTAAGCAGGATAACCCCACACTTTTGTGACAGTTAGCATTATATGTAATCCACACAAAGTATGCAGAATTTCTGTTTGTTGATGCTAATGATTCTCTGAACAAAGAACCATTATTCAGAATGTGGTGGTTATATTTCTTAACTTATCCTTGAATTCTGTATTCCTTCAACTGCTACATCAAGCATGGAAACTGAACATTTGGAAATATATTCAGCCCTTTAAGACTGTGGAACTCTCTCTCTTAATTCAGGAAAACGTTATTCAGTAGGTACAGTCTTTCAGTGTGGTATGATGAGGAATAAAAGAAGACCAAATAGCAAAAATGGTAGCACAAATTGTCCAAAGCTAAAACTGGAGGTAATGATAAACAGTTGTAGGAAACAGATTGATGAAGTATATAGGATATGATAAGACGAAGGCCTGGAGGTGCAGGTTAATGAGTAGCAAACTGTATGATGCACAGCAGTAACCAGATAATATAAAACTATAGTGGAGTCAGTAGGAGGGTGCAAATATTTGCTGGAATTGGTTACCTAACCACTGAGGAGGCCACTCTGTTGTGTCTTATGTTAGAGTAATTGATTTTCTGACTAAACCTGTACAATGGTTTTGTGTTTTGCAATATATGAGATCATTATGGAATATGCTGGATGCTTTTATTAATGAAAATAAGTGTTTCTGTATAAAACTGCAGTTATTTTCAATTTTTATTTGTCAAAACAGGTACAGGTTTACGGCTATTGCTGCTGATCCACAAGTGAAATCAGTCAATGGAAGTGCTTATGATGTTCTCTTCATTGGAACAGGTGAGATCAAAATATTTTGTTTAATTAGATAGTTGATTTGTTATTTTGTTTGTCAGATATTTGGAAATAAATTGTTTGCGGTTTCAGATGATGGAAGAATAATAAAGGCTATCAATGTTGCAAATCCTGATGGAGACCCTCAAGTACGTAGTGTTGTAATTGAAGAACTACAAGTTCTGAGACCTGGCACTGTTGTAAGAAGTCTAAATATTGTCAGAGTTGAAGGGCAGCCAGATAAACTACTGATTGTGTCTGATGATGTTCTGCAGACAATTCCTCTACAGAGATGTACTTCATCGAAAATAACAAATTGCAGGTGTGTACCTCCATGTAATACAGTTATTTGTATTAATTTCCACCACCATAAACGTCAGCAACAAAAGAAGCCATTAGTAAAAATGTTCCTCATCAGAATCAAAAGAAAAAAAAACTCCTCGGATACAACACAATTACTTGTTAAATACATAAATACCTTTCCCTCAAAGGTCTTAAAACAATAATAACCCAAAAGTATAATGTCATACTAAGATATGAATACTTTTCTTGTCTGTGGAAGTTGGGACAAATTACGGTAATCGTCAAGTCAGCAAAAACCCAAGTGCCTTGTACAATTAGCCATCTTTTTTTTACATTATTATTGAAGTCTAATCCCTTTTAGTGTGTAAAATAGAGATGTATTTCTAATAAAAAAAGTTTATAGTCATGAGATGAATACACAATTCTTAAAAAAATATATGAAACATTTATTAAAGTAATATAATAGAAACATGCGTATCTTCATATCTGGTGATTCTGTGCATGTAATATGAAGTAGAACCAGTCATGTATGTATCAAATCTTGTTTAAATTTGTTACAGCCATCACATCTGATTAGAATGGAAATATTTTGAAGATAACTGTTTCAGCACTATGAATCTCTCTATAAATAGCTTTAAAAAGTTATGTAAAGAATAATATTCCTTATTGACCATTTTAGCTAGTGATAAAAATTTGTGGAACACAGTACCACAATCTTTAACATACTATTTGTGATCTTCAGCTCATTCATGACTGTCTTTCAAGCTTTGACATTTATAAAACTGTCATTTATCCAACCAGACGTGCTAAAAGCCTTGTGCAACACTTTCACCATTTTACAACTTTTATGTAGTTTTTTTAATACAAAACGTGATGCATGTCTTTGATTGTGCATTGTAAAATTTTATAAAAATCAGCAACATATCAAAACACACCTGACTCAGTCAGCTGTCAAATCCAAACTGTACATCCAGTTTGGCTTAAAATATTGTTACATGTTACAAACAAGTATACCATAGTCTACAATATGTTTTTAAATTAGACAGTTCTGATGCAGGAAATTTAAAAACCAAACCTTGTATATAACATGACAGTGTGTTTGTTAGTTAAACCATTGTTGACTTTTATGATGGTAATTTTGACAATACAGCAAAAACATTATTTAAGTAGTTATACAATTTTAAGTGAGTTTTCTTAAAGAAATTAGAAGTGCAGTGCTGTAACAGAACTAAATGCAATTTCTGTAGCTCAAATGGGTTAGCTCAAACAGAGTAATGTCTGGTTGCAAATGAAAATTAAAGAATAAATGCCTGCAGACATAATTGTTCTTCATTGCTTAGTTCACAACTTAAAATGTGTTTTGATTCAAGAGTAAATGTAAGTTCAAAGAACGCTAAACTTTCTTTGCTTCCTTTAATGGCATTCAATCTTTTTTTTATCATTTCACTAAAAGGACTTGTGTCTTTGCATAGAAGATTATTAAATTTGATTATTCAAATTTGAGTGGCCTAAAAAAATATTTTCAAATAAAGAGACAGGAATTAATTTCTTCTTTTTTTTTATTATATGAAGAAATATGAAAATCTTATGTCTGAGTTCATTTTCTTGTTCACAAGAGAACTCATTGTCTTCTTTATCCCATAACTGATGATATGTAAGTTTCAGAAACTGTGTTTATAAACTTTCTATCCCAACAATGTGCAGTTCCATGCTGTTGTAAACTGTTGTAGTAATCATTTTTGCTAGGGTATATGTGTTCTTTACTTTTTGTTGTAACATTTGAATCAGCTACAATGAACAACATTTTTTGCTAAATATGAGAAATGAAATGTAGAAATATGTGTTTTACACTGCCACATTATAATAGTATGTTAAATTAGTAAATAATTTTTACACTGACGGAAAGTTCAAGTTAATTTAATCTTATGTATTACAGTGACTGCATAGGACTGCAAGACCCATATTGTGCATGGGATATGAGAGAGAGGCAGTGTGTTGTCCATAGTGAGACAACAAACAAGAAACATTTTGTACAAAATATTTTTAGGGGAGAACACAAAGCATGCCCAACACCATGTAAGTAATATTACTTAAAGAGTAGGAAATCTGTTAATTTAGAACATTGTGAAGAACTGTAAAGCAGTTGTTACTTCTGTGTATAGTATGAATACATGGATAGAATTTAGTCAAATCTCTCTCTCTCTATACATACATATATATATATATATATATATATATATATATTTATTATTTATATTGAAATTACCTCAAGATATTTTATTTTCCTATAATTTCAATATAAATAATGAATATATTATATAAATCAAGAAAGGGACTGTAGCAAAAAGAGTTAGAACATATATATTGAACACCTACAATACCTGAACAGATACAAATCAATACAAAACATGACACAATATTCAAAGCACTCAACATCGAAAATACACAAAAAAATAACACATACACCACAATCACACACAATAAAACCAATTTGAAGTACCAGAAGCCAACAGGAAGCCACAATAATAATAGTCAACCAACACATATGTACTTCACCAGACACAAAAACTGGAAGGCTGAGGATGGGTACAAGATGGTACCCGAAGAAAAAAATATCTTGAGGTAAATTCATTATAAATATTAAATGTATTATATACATCAAGAAACGGACTGTAGCAGAAAGTGATATATATATATAATTTTCTATATAAGTAACTTGACGTTTCTTGCAGTAGTAATTATATAAATTTGTGATGTTATTCAATTTGTTTCTTTTGCAAGTAGTATAATTTCGTAGTGACTAGGAATAGAACTTGAAATGACTATAGACAAAAAAACAACTGCTTACATGCAATGACAAGTACTTCTTTAATTTGTATACACAGTATTAACACATTGAACTATCTTTATCAAGTATATTCTTCATGCATGTTTTTGTGATTATTGTAAACAAGTTTTGCTATCATAGTACATGAACATTTCTTTAATAAAAAGTTTACAAAATTGTAAAGTGCTGGCTCAAGTTTTTAAATTCTTGAGCAATTATGAGTTACTCGTGTCCTTAGTGTTGAAAAATATCGGTATGGAGAACCATACATGACTTCCATATTCTAAGATTTATATTTAAAATCATTTTCACCCAAACAGCCAGGCTGTGTCTTACCTGCCTTTTTATTGCTGTATTAAATGAAAAATATTATATTACATTAAAATGAAAAAATTATAATTTTATTGCCTGGCAACAAAATTATTTTATTTTTAACAATTACCATTGTTTCAAAAAGTTTAAATAAATTTGCAAGTACTTTACTCTTGTTAAAACGTAAAAGGTTGCAGGTAAACTACCCCTTCCCCTTAACCGATGTTCACCAAAATCGAAAGTCATTGAGACCTCTACAATTCAGGGACGTATGCAAAACATTATTTGATTCTGTTTGAATTTGCGGCTGTTATCGTTTGCCATAGAAAACACGCTTGATAAAAAAACGTTGCAGGTAAACTACCCCTTCCCCTTAACCGATCTTCACCAAAAACAATAGGTCTTGAGTACTCTACAAATCAGGGCTGTATGCAAAACACTATTTGATTCTGTTTGAATTTGCGGCTGTTATCGTTTGCCATAGAAAATACCCTCGTTAAAAAAACGTTGCTGGTAAACTACCCCTTCCCCTCAACCGATCTTCACCAAAAACAATAGGTCTTGAGAACTCTACAATTTAGGGCTGTATGCAAATAATCTTTTGATTCTGTTTGAATTTGCGGCTGTTATCGTTTGCCATAGGAAATACCCTTGTTAAAACATAAAATGTTACAGGTAAACTACCCCTTTCCCTTAACCGATCTTCACCAAAAACAATAGGTCTTGAGTACTCTACAAATCAGGGCTGTATGCAAAATATTATTTGATTCTGTTTGAATTTGCGGCTGTTATCGTTTGCCAAACAAACAAAATTACCCTTGCTAAAAAAAAACCGTTGCAGGTAAACTACCCCTTTCCCTCAACCGATCTTCACCAAAAACAATAGGTCGCGAGTACTCTGCAAATCAGGGCTGCATGCAAAAAATTATTTGATTCTGTTTGAATTTGCGGCAGTTATCGTTTGCCATAGAAAAAAAATCTAAAGATAGACAGACAGACAGACACACACACAGACACTTTTCGGAAAACGACTTTTTTTCATGTTTTGAGTGTAGTAGAATCAGAATCTGCAATAATCTCGAACACGATTTTTTTTGCCATCACCATACTTCCATTCCTTAAGGAATATGGAAGTAAATATCGGTATGGAGAACCATACATGACTTCCATATTCTAAGATTTATATTTAAAATCATTTTCGAAATGAAATATTACCATAGAAACTACTTCTTTCTACTTACTGCTTCAGCCTTAACCACAGTACTGTGGTCACTAATGTATACCACCTCACGTTATCGCACTCGAGGTTTCACTGATGATGGAAGTCGATGGCACTGCCGAAACGTCTGGTTTTGTAGAAAACATTGGACTACGGCCAAATATCACGGGAAGGAATTTTATCAAAAACTACTTCTTTGTTGCCGATAACGTTGTACACATATATATAAAAAATATGCATAAAATTAATGGCTTGTATAAGTTAATGATTGATCTCCATTAAGTAGTGCTCAAGTTTCCAAAGTTTTAATATTATGATGTCCGTAATTAAAACATCAGAGCAGGTTTAGTGTGTATGAGGGTACACCGTGGACAAAAATTTTCAACATTTCCTATTGAGCGTTGCTTAGAGTAAAGCTGCGAATCTACAGTGTATGTTTCACAGAACAAACACGCGAAAAAGAAGGAGCACTCCGAAGTAACTCATGGACCCTCAGCATCTTGCAGAGGGTTCATTCCCTAAAGACGAAAAGTCTGTCTATGAATCGTTCCTCTGTAAACACGTGCAGTTACACTGCCCAGCGATCCACAGGAAGCAAATCGCTATCCACGCTGGACACTTTTTTGGCTTGCACGCGTTATGTTGGTATGGGTTTCGGCACTTACCATTTAAAAAGCGTGCAAATGTAAGAAAATAAACATGAGTGAGGCCAGAAATAACGCGAATTGTGTGTGTGTGTGTGTGTGTGTGTGTGTCTTCCCTGCCTTTTTATTGCGGTAGTCGTAATAATAAAATGGAAACGTAAACATTACATAACTGAGATATGCTTGCCTGCCACGAACGATATTGATGTTTGTAACAAAATTTTCTGTTTGTACATTTTGAGTGTAAATTAATCCATTATACTATTAACTCATACATGATTTACATTAAAATGAAAAATTATAATTTTATTGCCTGGCAACAAAATTATTTTATTTTTACTTCCGTATTCCTTAAGTGGATTATTAAGATCTTATTAGGATACTTTATCAAAATTAAGTACTTTACTCATGTTACAACAAAAAATGTTTCAGGTAAACTGCCCTTTCCCCGTAACCGATCTTCACCAAAATCAACAGACATTGAGTTCTCTATAGCTCAGGCACATATGTAAAAAATTATTTGATTCTGTTTGAATTTACGGCAGTTATGGTTCGTCATATAAAAAATTACCCATGTTAAAACATGAGATTTATAAAACATATCTAAGATTTATATTTAAAATCATTTTTGAAATAAAATATTTTCATAGAACCTACTAACGCTGGGGAAATCTGAGGAGCCAATCAGAGTTGGGCCTACCTGTCACTCTGCTGAATTTGGTGGAAAGCCCTGTCACTGTCGTCAAGTCCCCACCTCAATGAAGAACCCATTGTTTTATAAAAATATATTTAAATTTTGAAAACTGAAAATTCTTTTCTTGTAAATATTTATATTTTATAATCAAAATGACTGTATTTTTGTTACCTGGCAACAAAATTATTTTATTTTCAACAATTACCATTGTTTCAAAAGTTTAAATAAATTTTCAAGTACTTTACTCTTGTTAAAACGTAAAAGGTTGCAGGTAAACTACCCCTTCCCCTTAACCGATCTTCACCAAAATCGAAAGTCCTTGAGACCTCTACAATTCAGGGATGTATGCAAAAAATTATTTGATTCTGTTTGAATTTGCGGCAGTTATCGTTTGCCAAAAAAAAAAAACGTTGCAGGTAAACTACCCCTTCCCCTCAACCGATCTTCACCAAAAACAATAGGTCTTGAGTACTCTACAAATCAGGGCTGTATGCAGAAAATTATTTGATTCTGTTTGAACTTGCGGCTGTTATCGTTTGCCATAGAAAATACCCTTGTTAAAAAAACGTTGTAGGTAAACAACCCCTTTCCCTTAACCGATCTTCACCAAAAACAATAGGTCTTGAAAACTCTACAATTTAGGGCTGTATGCAAATAATCTTTTGATTCTGTTTGAATTTGCGGCTGTTATCGTTTGCCATAGGAAATACCCTTGTTAAAACATAAAACGTTACAGGTAAACTACCCCTTTCCCTTAACCGATCTTCACCAAAAACAATAGGTCTTGAGAACTCTACAATTCAGGTCTGTATGCGAAAAATTATTTGATTCTGTTTGAATTTCCGGCTGTTATCGTTTGCCAAAAAAAAAAATTTCCCTTGATAAAAAAAAACCGTTGCCGGTAAACTACCCCTTTCCCTCAACCGATCTTCACCAAAAACAATAGGTCGCGAGTACTCTACAAATCAGGGCTGTATGCAAAAAATTATTTGATTCTGTTTGAATTTGTGGCAGTTATCGTTTGCCATAGAAAAAAAATCTATAGACAGACAGACACACCGACAGACAGACACACACACAGACACTTTTCGAAAAACGACTTTTTTTCATGTTTTGAGTGTAGTACAATCAGAATCTGCAATAATTTCGAACACGATTTTTTTTGCCATCACTATACTTCCATTTCCTTAAGGAATATGGAAGTAAAATCGTGTTTCTACTTACTTATTGACCGATCTTTGCTAAACATTCCATCGGCAAAAATATGTTTATTACGTTACGATTTTGCGTTTAGATTAAGGTAGCGTCAGTTTATTTCATTTTTAGCGATCAAATGCTTGAGTGCTTGTTTCTTGATCCTTTCAAATGTGTGCTACTAAGTCAGAGACGGTAAATTTGATCGGGAAGCTGAAAATTGAGGAAGGGCTCAAGGAGTGGGCATACAAGAAAAATATTAACTGTACCTTAACCGTTAAATGCATGATTTTTTAATTTGATGAATCGAAGAATATATTTAGCTATACTAAATAAAAGTTTAGTATACTAAACACAGAAAAACAATTTAAAATATCGGTATGGAGAACCATACATGACTTCCATATTCTAAGATTTATATTTAAAATCATTTTCAGCCAAACAGCCAGGCTGTGTCTTGCCTGCCTTTTTATTGCTGTATTAAATGAAAAATATTATATTACATTAAAATGAAAAAATTATAATTTTATTGCCTGGCAACAAAATTATTTTATTTTTAACAATTACCATTGTTTCAAAAAGTTTAAATAAATTTTCAAGTACTTTACTCTTGTTAAAACGTAAAAGGTTGCAGGTAAACTACCCCTTCCCCTTAACCGATCTTCACCAAAATCGAAAGTCATTGAGACCTCTACAATTCAGGGACGTATGCAAAACATTATTTGATTCTGTTTGCATTTGCGGCTGTTATCGTTTGCCATAGAAAATACGCTTGATAAAAAAACGTTGCAGGTAAACTACCCCTTCTCCTTAACCGATCTTCACCAAAAACAATAGGTCTTGAGTACTCTACAAATCAGGGCTGTATGCAAAACATTATTTGATTCTGTTTGAATTTGCGGCTGTTATCGTTTGCCATAGAAAATACCCTTGTTAAAAAAACGTTGCAGGTAAACTACCCCTTTCCCTCAACCGATCTTCACCAAAAACAATAGGTCTTGAGAACTCTACAATTTAGGGCTGTATGCAAATAATCTTTTGATTCTGTTTGAATTTGCGGCTGTTATCGTTTGCCATAGGAAATACCCTTGTTAAAACATAAAACGTTACCGGTAAACTACCCCTTTCCCTTAACCGATCTTCACCAAAAACAATAGGTCTTGAGTACTCTACAAATCAGGGCTGTATGCAAAACATTATTTGATTCTGTTTGAATTTGCGGCTGTTATCGTTTGCCATAGAAAATACCCTTGTTAAAAAAACGTTGCAGGTAAACTACCCCTTTCCCTCAACCGAACTTCACCAAAAACAATAGGTCTTGAGAACTCTACAATTTAGGGCTGTATGCAAATAATCTTTTGATTCTGTTTGAATTTGCGGCTGTTATCGTTTGCCATATGAAATACCCTTGTTAAAACATAAAACGTTACAGGTAAACTACCCCTTTCCCTTAACCGATCTTCACCAAAATCAGCAGATCTTGAGAACTCTACAATTCATGGCTGTATGCGAAACATTATTTGATTCTGTTTGAATTTGCGGCTGTTATCGTTTGCCAAACAAACAAAATTACCCTTGCTAAAAAAAAACCGTTGCCACTAAACTACCCCTTTTTCCTCAACCGATCTTCACCAAAAACAATAGGTCGCGAGTACTCTGCAAATCAGGGCTGTATGCAAAAAATTATTTGATTCTGTTTGAATTTGCGGCAGTTATCGTTTGCCATAGAAAAAAAATCTACAGACAGACAGACAGACAGACAGACACACAGACAGACACACACACAGACACTTTTCGGAAAACGACTTTTTTTCAAGTTTTGAGTGTAGTAGAATCAGAATCTGCAATAATCTCGAACACGATTTTTTTTGCCATCACCATACTTCCATTCCTTAAGGAATATGGAAGTAAAAATGGGTGTGTCATGGGACAATGCCAGAAATGAGAACTTCAATGTAGAGTGGCAAGTGAACTGATGCAACATGTAAAAGGTTGCTCATATGTATTTGAAGTAAGAGATTTTGCTATCAATAATTAAGATTGAAATACGAGTGAACGGATAATTAAATGAGACCAGGGCATAGTAGTGTTTATATGTATTTAATTTATAAAAAGCATATACATTGAACCTAAATAGAATCATGTCACACAGCATTTTATTTTCAGTATATATAAATTTACAAACAGTATGTTACAAATAATTTTTTCCAGTGTAACAATATGATGTATGCAATATTTTAGTTGCAAAGTAGAATGTGATAATTATTATATATTTATATTATGTATTATATTACAATTAATATATGCAGTATAATAATTTAATTTTTTACCAAGTATAAAATGGCTAAATAACTAAATCAAATTTTGAAACATAAAAAAGCGTCCAGCCAAATACAAAATAATAAAAGACCAGAATCAAACTCACGAAGTAACTATAAAACATACAATGTAAACAAAGATACAAATTACACACCTTTGACATTTTGAACATGTATCCAAACATTCTCATTGATGTTGCTATAAATATTATAATAAATAATAGGTGTCGCTGATTTAAAATTGTTTTATGAATTAAACAGAGCGAAAGTTGTGTTAAGTATAATAGGATAATAATGAACAAATACAAGAAAAAGATTTCAAAAGTATTCAGCTCTATCTCTCAGCGTGTGAGTACATTTTATTTTATCATAAATAAAATTGTTTTTAATGTTTACTTTATTCTTGTAATAGTATTTAAACATTCAGAATATTATACTTTGCTTAACGCACATATTTTTGTTGGAGTGGGGAAATAGTAGGTAGCTATGTGGGGTTTGTTTGACCTAGCATTACTGCATTTTCGTTACATCTACTTTGTCACACGTTGATTCAGTTTGCTGCCCTAGGCGTACAAGGTGCACAGGAATGAGCTGGGCACCATAGTTTTCCATATATGAAGTTTTCATTCAATAATGAATGTGTGTTTATTGTTCTTAAAACAAAAACAAAAAATCATTAATAAAAAGGATAGCTTGAAAGTTGCCTAACATTAAAAATAATAAGTGAAATTTAATTCATGCACAGCGTGTTTAAATATCTACTCGCACGTCATACAAATCCATGTACAGGCTATCAAATGGTCCTTTCAGGCTTCTTTATACGAGGATTATCCAGAAAGCAAAAAATGTTTTGTTATTAAAAAATTAAGAAAGGTAGTAATCGAATAATCGTTACAGGAACAGAAACTACTTTTTTACAGTCTTCATACAAATTCAAACACATAGTGTGACACAATTTTTTCTATTTGTACATTGAACTCCCATATTGCCAAGTTCTTACACCATTCATTGACAGCTTCTTTCAGCACATCATAAGCTTGAAAGTGCCTGCCTCCCCAGAACTCTTTCAACTTAGGGAACAGATGAAAATCACTAGGCATCAAGGCAGGGGTGTTTGATGCTGAAAAACATCGCAGCCAGAACGTTGAAGCAAAACTTGAGTTGCTATAGCATACTGCACTGTTTGTTGTGTACAGTGTGTTGGACTGGTGGAGCATCGAACACTATGCCTCTGAGTTTATTGTCTGTCCTCTTGGCATAGAATCAACCAATCGTACACACTTTTGATCCCTAAACATGATCACCATCACTTTCTGTGTGTTCAGAGCTTGCTTTGTTTTCTTTGATTTTGTTGGTGTTTTAGAATTGTGTCATTCCATTGATTGATGCTTTGTTTCTCATGTTTTATGAGAGACCCATCTCTCATCACTGGTAACAAAATGGTCCAAAAGTTCATTTACATCTTGATGATAATGAGTGAGAAATGTGACAGCAGCTCACATCCTTTGTTTTTTTTGTGTGATTAACAGACAATAATCGAGATATACATTTTTTTGTAACCAAAATTGATCATGAACTATTTCATTAAATAAAACTTGACAATTTGGGAAGAAACTGTGCTATCCTCCTGAATTTTGTCGTCAACGTTTTTCTTGAGTTCATCATTTATTATAGATGCATGACCAGATTCATCATTATTCGCATTTGTTCCTACCCCATTAAAAAAATAATACACCACTTCCCAACCAATGCTTTGTCCATCACACTCTTAACATAAACTTCCTATATTTGTATATAAATTTCAATAGTTCAGAGTTTTTTTGTGTTCAAAAACTGAGTGACACTGTGCACTTCATACTTCATAGGATTTTCTATTTTGTCACACATTTTGGCTCAAACTGACCTCTTAGTAGTGGAGAAGGAGTTCAGTGACACAGAGCAATGGCCAGCAACAATGAAGATGTGTGCCGAGGTCAGACATTCTTTATTTTCTGAATGACCCTCGAATGTTCATAGGATGGGCACAATAGTGCATATTTCTCTTTGTAACAATATCATACAGATGTAATAGTGATTGCTTTCATTATAAACAGTGCCAAGTCATATGTGCTACGACCGGGAACTATAAAAGGGTCTGCTGCCCTTGACACAGTGGCATTAGCACATGCATTATAGTGCATAGTGAGTATGAGAGTTGCCTAAAGTTGCTCAAATGTGCAGGTGATGTTCATCATCTTTTTTAATTTGAGCAGTGTTGTTCATTGAGAGAACTCAAATGATCAATCTGTCAATAAAGAGTTTTATTTGGAAGTAATGTAACATTTGATGGAAGCTTCAGGCCTCAAGACAAAGGAAAATCATTAAAGAAACCTGAAGGTTAGTTTAGTATCATAAACCAGGCAATGAGAACAGATAGCATTCTAACAGTGGAAGATATTTTTAAAGTTGTTGATGAGCAGTGGATGAAACTGCTTTGAAGGGGAATTCTGATTAAGATGTATAAATAAAGTAAAATAATTTGTGAAAAAATTCTATTATTTTTTTAGAGGTGCGTTGTCTATTTGATGGTGATGGTTTAAAAACATAAAAACTGTGTATAATTTGCATTATCAAAATACAAATGTATCTTTATTGAAGAAGTGTTCATGTATGTATTTAATAAACATATACAAGAAAAACAGGAGCTCATATATACAATCACAAGCATATAAAGTGTACATTTTGTCTTATAAAGTTTTGTATATATTTTGTATTATGTTTTTATACTGTGTCATATGAATAATGTGTGGCTAGAAATTCATTGTTCATTACTCTTATTTTCTAAACATCCTCAATGAAATTATTATTGTTATAATAATTTAATAATTTGCAAATTGAATTGCTCATGTACATTCTTATGGTATCTCATTAATTTACATGTTGTTATAATTTTGTTTCAGCTCATGTCATGTCTGCTGTGGCATCTGAACCCTTAGAAAAAGACATTGGTAAGTCTTTTCTCTAATTGAAAGATATGAAGTAGATTTCAGTGTTGCTTATTTTGTGTAATTACACGCAGACTGTGCTGAAACCTTTTTCTTGAAATTTGTGTATCTTTGATAGCTGTTTACTGTTTTTATTCTATAGTGTGCCTGTGTGAAGATTATTTGTCTTAAGCTGTATAAAAAATTAGTGATTGTTGTTTGTCTTTAAGTAATGAAAAAGTTGATATTTGCAGATGATGAAAACAAGTTGGATATGTGTCCCAAGTGTACAACATGTAGTCCCTCTCCGTGTCAGAATGGTGAGTCTACATACTTGCTGCTGTTTCCTACAATAACACTGAATCAGAAATTTTGCAGTTTCAGTATGCAACTTATTGTGAAATGGGTTTGCTAACTAACTAATGTGTGCAGTAAAAGAGCATTCTGACATAAACATCACAATTTCTTAAAAAAAGTAACTCAGTTATACAGTTTGTGTTTTGATTTTCTTGTCATGTTTGTATAAAATAAACAACATTCAGAAGTCACACTACCAAACCTAAACAATTATGCTGTTGCAGTTTTAACGATTTTCAATACATGTAAGGATGACTGCGAATAATGATTGGTGTAATAAGGATTGAGTTTATTTTAGTATCAGGATTTATATCTTCCCAATTTGTTTTTGTTCATTTAATTAAGTAATATTTTTCAGTTACAAGGGTCTGTGTTATACATATTAATCTTTGCAAATCCTATACAGTACAGTATAACTTATATATTAATTGGGGAACAAGTTTTTTGTTGAATTATCTAAGCCATGATGGTTATGGAATATTGTAGATGGAATATTTAGTATATTTTCATAGTATGCTGAATCCAGTTGTTACATTTTAAAATATAGATACTTAAATATCACACTTTTTTATCATGTCATTCGTCCTACAGACTTAGGAACAAAAACAAGCAAGGAAGGAAGAGATTAGGTTGAAACACAGGGTTGAATGAGATAGGGCATAAGATGTTAAAGCATCTGTTGCTAATGTGCATCAAAACAATGAAAACAGAATATGAAGCAGTAGCAGTGGTAAGACGTATAAAAATATTAATCAGAAATGTGGTAATTAAAAATGACAGAAAAATGTTACTCTTTTTGATTTTTGTGAAGTATCAGTATTGAGTTTTGAAATATTAAAATTGACTATTACTTATAGAATAAATTGTAAAATTGTAGAACTTTTGTCACTGAACATTCCTTTTCTTTTTAAGAAAATAAACATTATAAAGGCAGTAAATTTGAACCAATTTACTTCTTAAAAATCAGGAACATAGTTGATTTGAATGTCTTCTCAGTACCCTTTTTTGAATCAATTGCAGCTGCAGGACTTGATGTCACAGTATATTGTTTTTGGTTGCTCACTCGGTACAAGCATTGAATGCTGAAATTACATAAAGTTTTTCACACCTATCTTTCTTATTTCCTTACTGGCATCCCAGACTTCAAGCCCATCATTTTTCTCTTGTACGTTGTTGTACGTTGCATGGAAACATGACTGCATTTTTGAGTTTTATTTTATTTTTAAGTGTGTATGAAATGAATCTAAAACCATGAAGGCCATTCTTGTTTTTTCAGTAATATTATACTCTACAATTTATCTTCTTTAATACACTAAGTGTTGTAATTTTTGCTAAATATGGAAGTTTCATATTTAAAAAATTCCTGTTCATTTGGCATTTTGGACTAGTAGAATTTACATTACAGACTTTATATTTCCACATCCTGATTTTGGGGGGGTTCTTGTTTCCCCAGAGTTGAGTCTACTAGTTTTCTGTTTTTTTTTTCTTTTCCTTTTCATAAGAAAAACGGTATCTTCTATTTTAATACTGTACCTTCTACAGTATTCATCTCAGCAGCGTGAATTATCATAGAATAAGGGCGTTATACCCCATCAGGAAGTAAACAAAAACTGATTATGTTATAGGATGGTGTTTCATCTGAAAAATTAATTCAGCTGCAGTACATATAGTTTCCTACTTCCCCAAAGCTGCAGTAACTAAAACGATACATAATTTTAAATTAAGTTAACTGTGATGAATTAATTATTTCCTCTTTGAGAATTATTTAAATGTTTTTAATACATAATTTTAATTTTTTATAAAAGTCTTATGAAAACTAGTGACAGAAAGCTATTTTAATTTCTGTGTTATAAAATTGTAGCAATCTTTAGATTTGGTATTTAAATTTTACAAAAGTTCAGTGTACTATACTGTAATGTAGAAGAACAATAATAAGATGTAATAGTATTTCAGATTCATTAACAATCGATTATAGGACTCTTACACAATATTAGTGGTTGTTGAAAATGAAAAGAAGCAATAGCCATCAAAGCATTTTCTCATTACACAACTAAGGTGTGCTTTATAAAAAAGTTAACAATTTTCTGTTAATTGGAAATGCCTATCGATGTTACAGTGTTAAAAATTAAATAATTGTCGTGATGTAACATACTTCTAGTGTTTCAATTGTTGGTAGGAACATCCTGTATTTAGAAAACATTGAAATATTAGCTATAATATTTCAAAATATTACAAATGACAAAAATTCAGAATATAACTGCATACTGTGTTTTTTTTTTGTGGAATTATGGTTGTTCAAGGAGATTATTCCATCTTGTCAATGTTCTTACACTGGATACACATTGAAAAATACTTTGCTTTCACAGAACATAACTTCCAAATTCCTCTTTGCACTTGGGAATACTTGAAACCGTGCTCTTAGTATCTCCATGGAAACTAGTACTGTTATTGTTGCAAATTAGCACCCATTATTTGATATAGGGAACAGTCTAAAATATAAATGCATGTTTTGACCATTTAAAGGGTGGTGCGGGTGTTGCTTTCTGTAGTTCAAAAACACCCTCATTGTTTGACTGAGCACATGGTATCAGAATGGTGAGGAAAAGTACAAAATAACAAGATACAAGTAGTTATATGTTGCAGTATTTAAAATGTGAATACATATTCTGCAGATAGGTGTATATATTCCCCCCTCTCTCTGACACACACACACAATATCCATCTGGTGGTATATTAAATTTATTACATATTTGTTTGACAGACATTTTTTTGAGACTTCAGCAACACAAAGATATAGCAAATCTGAAATGTATGAGCTTACTTATTATAAATAACATATTGTCACACTATTAAATTGTCTGAATTGTTAGCAGTCATCTAGTCCTCTTTATTATGATGTGCTAGGGTTAATCTCACGGTGTGCTTAATCTTTAGTATGCAGACCGTTTAACTATCAAACCAGAACTGAACTTTATAACTTCCCCCACTCTATGTACATATTGTGTGTTGACACTCGTGCAGTACTTTTGATGTGAAGGTGTCTCAAATTGTTGGTGAAAATTATGTAATGAATGGAAATATGAATAGTTGCAATGTGGTTTTGCATGAAATGAGAATGCATGAGTAGCTAGTGAAATAAACTATGACTGTGCGGTATGCAGATTGCTTTATGAAAAAAGTTATATATATATATATGTATGTATCATTACCTTTGTGTTTACTTATATTAATTATGATTTATGTTTGTTTTATATTTGAGAGGGGAAAGTGATTGTCTGGGTTTCCCATATAAAGAGTGTATTTCTTAAACTGTAGATTTTATATCAATGATGCCCCCACCATACTCACAAGATATGTTAAAAGATTTTCTATAAATTTTGTGGAACTCCTTATTGTAGTTTTTCATATTCTAGTAACTCCAATACAATACAGAATATTGCAATAAACATTGTTTATCATGTATCTTGTCTAATCTTGTGAACTTCCAACTGTATGGAAAGTGAAGGCATTATAGTATTGGTAATGTTTCATTATGTAGGAAACCTAATCTGTGTTGTGTATAACTTATGGATTCTTAAATCATTAGATTATGAAATATGAACTCCAGGGAAGTTACGAACATGTTTACTGAACACATTAAGAATCAGATTAATGAATAAGCTTTTTTACAAATTCAAAGCTACCATGTTTACCTGAAAACAAATTGTTATTTGTACGTACAGCCCCTTCATTGTAATTCTGAACATGTTGAATAGCGTTCTTTACTGTTCATTTAGCGACACTTCTTAGCCTTCATTGACTGGTATTGATATTTTGTGATTGTGCTTTTTACTATCCTCTTTTAACTATTCAGGGAACATTAGTGTAATAGCACTAATAATTAAATTCATAATTAAATTATTGTGTACTTCAAAAGTAATAAGGTGGAATAAAGTGTGCTTTTGAATTTGAAAATTCCCACATTTGTGTTGTCCTGTAAGCATCTTTTATCAAACTTCATGTGAGCTTTTGGTGAAGACAATTTCTTAATTATTATCTGCTGTCTGTTGTTAGTGTATGCATTGCATTGATTGTTTGAAATTTTTTATTTTTGCTTGTATTAGTGGATTTGCTTTTTTAAATTGTTTATTATTGCCTTATTTATATGATTAGAAATATATTGAGAAAGGAAACAGTAGAAGACAGTTATGTTATAAAATTCTGTATGAAACGAGGAACTCATCAGTATGATAATGGAGTATTGAGGAATGTTTTAGGAAATAGATATATCATTGGTCCTTATATTACTTTTATGTTTATGGATGAAGGTGTGATTGAGTAAAACAAATAAACAAATGGAACTGATGAAACAAAGTGGCTTGGAAGAACAAAAAGAATATAGAAAATGATACATGATACAGAAATCATCACTTTATTTAATAGGAATCACAGACTGATTAATTCAATTACCCTTGCACCATTTGATTCTCCTTTATACATTTTAGTGTGTACCTACCAAAATTGCATTAGTGGCAAATAAAAGAATATGTTTTTTGTGTCTACCAAGCAGTTAACCAGAAGGTTGACTAGATAGGAGGAACCAAATGAACATTACATGGTAATTACCCCAATGGACAAATAAAACAAGTGAGTGGAGCATTCTCTCTTTATATTTTTTTTTTTTAACAATCAGCAGTCTTGGTTAGGCAACACTGTCTCGCCCCATTATGCTACTTCCTTACCATGCCTTCACTGCTGTGATTCATGGCTGGTTTTGTTTAATAAAACATGTTGATGACAAAAAGAGAATGCTTATAATTGCAGATCATAAATCTGACATTGGCATGTCGTATAAATCTGACATTTCATACTTATAAATGAAAAAAATGGAGAAGTTGTTATTGAGAGCCAGTTTTAATAACTCATTTGACAGACTTAAATATGGCAAAATTAAATTCTAACATGTTACCATGTACCTACTGTATACAAAGACATTGGATACTGTTAGCATTTAGTATTTTATGTTGTTTCATAAGTAATTGTGTGTTAATATTATCTTGCCTAATATACCTAAATATTGAATTGTTCAATTGAAATAGGTTTAGAGGCTGTAAAGCATTCTTTATTCAACGATTTTAAAAGAAGTCTCCATTAACATTAATGAGTCCCACTTTTGCACTAATCTGTAGATTCCCTGCTGGTAAAATTCTTGCAGCTGTTTGCGGAACCATTTGCTAACAGAAAACTCTACCTCAGCGTCTGATTTGAACCGCTGTCATTTTAGTGATTTCTTTAATGGGCCAAAAACATGATAATCGCATGGAGACAAGTTGGGTTTGTAAGGTGGATGTTGTAAGACTTCCCACTTCATACGACCAAGCAGATCTTGAATTGCCTGGGATTCATGCATTATCATGCAGAGGAAAGACACCATTTGTGAGCTTCCCAGGATGTTTATTCTTGATGCTGACCCATAAGCGTTTTAAGCTGTCTGCATATCGCTCAACGTTGATGTTGACCCAGGTTCTTTAAAATCTAAGAGCAGCACACCCTGATAATAAAAAAATACAGTCACCATTACTTTTCCTGCCGAAGGTTGGGCCCAATATTTTTTTGCCTTCGGAGACTGTGCATGGTTCCACTGCATACTCTGACATTTGGATTCTGGTTCGTAGTGATAACACCAACCAAGACTCATCACTGGCGGCAGTTTGGTATAGAACACCTTGTTGTTAATAGTGCATCAAATGCTGTAATAATAAGGCCGAATGTAAATTTTTCTGCTCATCAGTAAGCAATCGTGGAATCCACGGAGCAGCAACTTTGTGATAGCCAAGACTATGAATGATGGAATGAACAGTTCCTACACTGATGGTCAAGATTTGAGAAAGTTCTCTAACTTTGATGCACGTATTTATGCATAAAGCAGTTTCCAGCTGTCTCACATTTTCCTCTGGCGCAACAACACGTGCAGTCCAGGACGGGCCAAATCTTTAGTGGATTTGTAAATAAAAATAATAAGTTTATTTGTTATTAAAAAAAAACAAATTATTGTCACATTTATTTGATGTACACATAATAATAATGTTGAATAATATACAGCAATTGCATTAAAACCGAATGTGATGTGTACTACCATTTGATTTTTGGGATTAAGCATTCTGCTGATATGACTACCAATCAAAAGGGAATCGTCAGTGCTGAGAGATACTGTTAAGCATGTCAAAAGCTCAAAATTGCAATCAAATGGAAAAGCTCAAAGCTGTCAAAAACTTTCTTTTTCATACTGTTCATCCTCATTCTGTATGTTAGACACGGGAACCTTTGAAAAAATTTTGTTGGGAGGTTTTTGTATATCCACCATATTCTCCTGATTTTGTGGCTAGAGACTTCCACCTTTTCCCTCAACACAAAATTCATTTGGAAGGAAAGATGTTCAAGAATTTTTAGAGGTCAGTTTCTGGTTATTGAAAAACAAGACCTACATTTCTATGAGATAAAAAAAATTGGTGCCATGCTTTGACAAGTGCCTAAGTAGGAGTGGTCATTATGTAAAGAAGTAGTGTACATGTAAGTTTAAATATATATATATGTATTACTATAATACTTATAACTAATTTACCTCAAGATATTTTTTTTTTTTTCAAGAAAAAATATATCTTGAGGAAAAAAAAAAATATCTTGAGAGAAAAAAAAAGAAAAAGAAAAAATATATCTTGAGGTAAATTAGTTATAAGTATTATAGTATTATATACATCAAGAAACGGACTGTAGCAGAAAGTGATTGAAATATATATATATATTTATTTTTTCAAGTTATCTGCATTTTATTATACAGTAATGAAAATTATTTTTTGAATGCTCCTTCCACTTTGCTTATTCACTACAAGTGTTAAATTACAATCCCCTTCACTGTTAATGCCTTCTTCATCATCACTGGTTCATCACTGTTGTTATCACTGTCACTTTCTTGGATGTTAATAATAGTGTGTTGTAATGGGTCTAAATTTACCTAAATATTATTGTGTAATTTCATAAATTCTATAACATGTAAAGATGAGGCCCCTTTGAGGTGACGCGATAGCCATTAAATATTTTCATGACCATGTATCCTTATGCAGCAAAAGACGAAAATCTATGTATAGCCAGTGATTAATTCTGCCAGTATGTTGTTGACGAGAAACAGTAAATTATGAGTTGAAAAGGTGATGCTAAGATCAGCGAAACTCTACAATACTGAGGACGAGATGAATAGCGAGGAGTGGGGTGAACCAGTTTGAAGACGGAACAAACGGAAATTATTAACACTAACAGTTAGTCGACCACCATCTTTTGCGCTGTGAAGCAGCAGTCGTCTCACCCGCATACAACAAAAATGTGAATCTTTATATATATTTCAAAGTGAAAACAGTATTTGGCTAAATATTCATCAGCAGTAACTAATTAAAACAAATTGACAGTTCGGCAGTAACACGTAAAAATGTAACAGTGAAAACAGTAAAACAACGCATGCCACGAGGAGACGTCCCATGTGTTGAAATTCTACGCAGCATAATCAAGGGAAGTAGACATTTCAACAACAAGTTCAAAAATAATTAAAATACTGGCTTTTCCATAAATTATAAAGTTGAGCTCAACAAAATAAAAAAAAAATAAGTAAATGTGTATGTTTGTGTGAACGAAAAAATATGAAAATAGGCCTAACAAGAAGTGTTGAGTTTGCATAACTTTTGATATACGTAGTAGTATTTTGATTTCGTAGTTTATTGACAATCAGTTTTAAGGCGGAATAAGGGTGTTCATGATTTTTTTTATGTTTTCGAGAGAAAATAAATAATTTTATATTTTAATTGATATACGCATTTTGTTATTTGTATTTGCTCACTGTTCTCTGCCTGAGTACACTAAACGAATCCCTGGACCAAACATTACATATAATCATATTCATTTTAATAAACAATTACTGCGTAACACTTCAGTGTTGTATATTATCATCACAGATACCTTCTTTCACAAAATCTTTTTCTTACAATTGCTCAGCATATCCACATGGCATCCAGTCTTTAATGGTTATATGGATTATTGCATCTTCTAGAAGTTTCTTACTTCTTTTATTTTGAATTTGATATTTTCTGGGCTATCTTTCCTTTTAGTTATGCCCATATAAGTTTGATTGCATTGTATTGCAGTGATAGGATTCTCGCCCCAAACAATGCATTTTTCTGAGGAATATTACTCTCACTGCAACAGTTTTGTTTTGCTAATTAAAAACTGTCTGCCATCATTACATTTTTTAAACGTAAATCTGATTTGCCTCAAAATCTTCCATGTAGAGTGATGTCCTTCAGAAAAACCTATTTTTTCTCTGGAATTTTTTTTTTCCACAAGTTGGAGATTTCCTATGATCATAAAACTCATATACTGAGCACCATACAACATCCTTATCTCAGTTATCTAAATTGGTGATCCACATTTTGTGAGCTTTCTTTGTTGGTGGGGACAAAATTTATAGTGTGTGGAGGTTTCAGCATTATTTGTTAAGTGAAAAATCGGGCATTTATTTCCTTCTGATGTTGTTCGATGAACTTTCAAGGGTCCTTAAGAAAACAGAATACATTGAAAACTTTTTTCTTGACCATGTTCTAAGATCCAGGCTTGACCTTGCAGTACCAGTTGAATTCATTGTGAGAATAGTATTTATTTTATCAGCTGGATACTTCAGGACCAAAAGCCCATGAAGAAAATTATCTATCAATTTGGTCTTATACTGCTTGACTATAGTTGTTGCAAGAAGTAATACGTATTTCTGGGCTGAGTGCTTTAATGTATGGTCATGGTCCAAATCAAGATATAGCCTGATAATCTGGTATCATTTTGTGTTGCCGAACAGGCATTTTGTATTAAACGTATGGAAAATATGAGAAAATGGAAATGTTAAAATTACCTCCAACTTAAACAAGCTGTTGAAATTTTAAAAGCACTGTTGAGGTTGAGGTAGCAGTAAGCAGAAACAGAAATCTGCAATAGACAAACTGGTATAGTTTTTTAAGATATAGGGATCTGTCAGAATTCGTGAAGAATAGTGGGGCTGCACACTGTGCCACAATAGATATTCAGGGAATTAGGATATCCTTGGTAAAAGCTAATATGCATTCATAGAACAAATTATGACTATAGATAATAATTTTCCAACTAATTAAGGAAATTTGTCAGGGTAACAAATCATAAATTGAACAACTTGTATCTTATTTTCATACATGATTGTCAGGTAAGTCATGCACAAAGACTTTACCATTAGATAGCAGAGATTGGTTGTTTTTAGCTGTATGCAGTAAGACACAATTAATTATGCACTGTAATAATGTTTGCTTGGAAAAGGTGATTAGATATAGTATTTACTTGCGATAGCTTATTTACTTTTCAGTCTTGTACATCATCCTAAATATGCTTAAAGTACTTTCATTATCACTAACATTGGTATTGGCGTTACTGTGTTGGCAATATTACATTTTTATACGTTCACTCTAATTTAATTATCACTGAACTAGCCTTTTAAAAGGGATATTAATTGTTAAAATGGACATTTTATTTTGTGTGTTAAGAATATAAATACAGTCATCGTTAGTGTGTTATTCATGCTACATATATATTTATAGTGGTTACCACTTTGATATCAGTTGTAAATTATAATGTCATATCAAAGCAGTCGAAAAGTTTATTTTTTGTATTATCCATGTTATTTCCAAGTAATATTTAAATTCAGATATTAAGACAAATGAACAATTTTTATGAGGTAAATGTATATTGTAATGAGATTCATTTTCAGATAGTAATGGAAAATTTATCTGCCTGTTAAATGTAATAAATTAAACACACAAACTTACTGTGAATTTATACGAAATTTCAATGAAAAGTTGATAAGCAGCAATATATTGATATATAATATTAGTTTTAATCTGTTCAGCATCCTGCTGTATCTGTACAGCTAACATGCACATTGGTAACCAGTTACAAGATATTAGTATTAACCATATTGAAATAATTTCTAGCTATTGACACAAATGCAATACCAGGATCACAAGAGAAAATAGTCATCTATACAGCTGACACATTGGGAATGGCAGTAGCAACATCTGTATTGGCAACACTTGTTGTAGGTTTTGTAGCAGGGTATCTTTTTTCTCGTCACTTTCGACATGACCCAAACTATTCCAACATGCCTCTCCACAGTAATCACCAGCTGAATAGGTATGTACCAGTGAATTATTTGTGGAATTTTTACAGGTAGTAGACAATTCGGTTTACTCAGTTCGTATTGGAGTTTGAGAAAAAACAACCTAACACATTTATTTATTAAACAAATAATTCAGTGATGAAAATATTTTTTGCCAATATATACAGTGGGTGTTTTCTTGTCGGTTATACTCATAGCATATTGTAAACAAAAAAAGTTGTCTTTTCACAACTGTAAAACATTCGATGTTTATTATAAAGACAGCTTTATTTTTCAGGTTAACGGAAGGTAATCTGAATGCAGAAGGGTCATCATATTTGTCACCATGTGCCAATAACAAGGCAGCTATTAACAATCTTGTTCATAATGTACCACCAAAAAACGCAAATGGAAAAAATGCAAATTCATCATCAGACAACAAACCCATACAAAAAGTTAAAAAGACATATATATGATTCAAAACATGGCATTATTCTGTGAGAAAATGATTTGTGAAAGTGCTGTGAGTGTCTCTTAAATAATGCAACAGGATATCATTAGCTATGAATTAGCTGAAGAAAAAGGATTTACGAACGAAAAATTTGTAATGTTTATCAAAGCGGAACCATGACATTATTTTTAGTGATTAAAGAATAAAGTGATCATTGAATTATATAGCATGTGAACAAAGTTTATAACATGTTAAAAAACTTAGAAATACAGTGTTAGCAGGTTGTGATTGTAACTAATGTCAGAGCATTTAACAGTGTCAACAATTTGTTGAATACAGTTAACTATCAGCAGTCATTCAAGATAGTGTGTACTCTTTTATGGTAAAACAATGTTTTAGAAATTATTTTTGCATTATATGTTTAATTATCTTGCTGTTTTATTTTCTTAAAATTTGTTTTCCATGAACCCAGTTCAGTTAATTTTTTTTATATCTATGTATTGTAGATATATTACAGAATATATCCAGTTAGGCACGGTGAATGGGGGTGAGGTCGATTCGTCCATGCCGTGCCCCTGGATAGCAGTTAGATTTCTAACTGTGAACTGAACATCGACTGTATGTTATCCAAAAGACTGTGCACACTTCACTGATTGATTGCTACAGGGTATGTATAGTAACCGAAAGAAATTTGCAGAAATATAAATTACCTTTTGTATAATAGTGGCTCAATAATGGCTAATCATATCTATTGGAAACTAGATTTGTAAAAAAAAAAGGTTTATATGAATTAATGTGTAAATGCTGTAATTTAAAGAGCACTGTGTTGTTATAACTGAAACTTGTGTAATTAACTGTTGGGAAATATTCTCAGGATGTTTCTTTGTACAATAATATATAGCTGTAGTTTTGAGCAAACAAGTGCCAATAGGCAGATTTTAAATTGGATGTATGAATGGTTTTTCATTTACTGTAAAATGATCTATAATGTATAAATTGTGTAATATGTGTGTTTACATGCGTGGGTAGGTTTTGTGTGTGTTGAATGTATGAATTAGATTTTAAATTTTTTTCTAAGTTATACTAGCAATACATTCCATGATAGGCAGCTAATTTAGTTGTATGTTAGATGAACAAATTATTAAATGCAGTTAAAAGTAAAATTTTTATAATGCAAATGTTGTCAAGACTGTGATGTAAAGATTTTTTATTGCCTTAGAATAAATAGATACTGTAAAGATTTTAAAGCAATATCAATTTTGTATAGATTTAAGCCTAATATATTCATGCCTTGCTTAAATACATGACATTATGTGTAAAAGTGTATATCAGTTAAGTATATAATGCATTTCATATTTAAAAAAGGTTTTATAAATATTATTGCTACAGAGGAGATTAAATAATTTTTGAAATTGTTAGTGCTTTCTGAAATAAATTATTTGAATCGTTAAAATTTAGTGGGTCAACTAAGTGAAAACAACTGTATATTACGTTTCTGTTGATACTTTCTGTATGTTTCCTGCTGGTTTCAGGTTGTTTTGTATATGTTTTTGTTTAGGTTATGACAAAAAGAGAAGTAAAAAAACCCAAAATCATCAGAGGAAAAATAAATGTGTACACATAACTGTAATAAATTACATATACAAATATAACATTTATGTTTCACTCACTTGTTAAAACAATTTTTAACATTGAAAATGTTTATAAGGACGTGTCGCACATTTGCAACCGATTGCTGGTGCGTTATCGAAAATGGGAACCGGTGAGTTTCCATAGAAACTACTTCTTTGTTGTCAATAACGTAGTACACATATAAAGCTTCGCTTATTAATGCGACTACATTTAACTTATAATCTGTACATTGGTAAATGAAGAATGAATTCATTGAATGGTGAATGAACTGTGTAGATTTATTGAAGCATTTTCAATGCCCTTCTCTGTGCATTGCATTTGTGCAATGCCTGTAAATTTTTTTGTATATATTTTATTTTGAAACTAGGAACAGATTATTTTTGTCTACGTACAATGCCTATGATTTTATTTCATATTGAACATGGGTTGAATTTGGTTCCCTAGTTACAACGTTCCTTTCTTTTAACTGATTAAATCTAATTTCATAGTCACAATAGTTTGAGATTAAGTTGAACTTGTAAGAGGCTAAGTTGTGTGTGTGTCAAAAATGTTTTAAGTTGTTGCCTTTTCATATATACTATATAAAATAACAGCTGACTCATTTATAAATATATAGGGTTTATTTTGGAGTTACTTTTTAGTAATGACGAGCTTAGTTGAAAAAATATTTTACACTGTGACATGGGGAATGTGCAAGAGCGTGTGTGATTGGTAGGGAGGGTTTTAATGTTCATGCAAGTTAGTATAGTTAATTTCTTGTAACCAAACCAGACTATTTTTATTAATGTGCACACCAGTAGGCAGCTGTCTGTCCTGTTTAGAGCATACAGTTAATTTGTTAAGAAAAAAACTAAATTAACAGGTAAACCTTGATCTCAGTTTTGGTGATGGTTACTTCACAAACAGATTTTATAAAACTGATTTGTGAGAGATTCACACTCTAGTAACAGTGACAATAAAATTTTGGAATTCTGTTTTTTATTGTACATTTTAAAATGTATTTCTTTCATTAAAGTTAAGTCACTACAATGCAATAATTATTATTAATTATTTAGCTGTATATAGTTGTTTGAATCATACACTTTTATTTTTGTAAATGCTGTACAAAATAAATTTTTTATTTTTTACACTTTAATGCTGTATTTACTTTTTACAAATTACTTATGTATATTACAATGCTTTTCTTTCTCTTCACTTTATAAAAAAATCTTTATAACCTGTATTACCGTAATTTGTCTATGATAATTTTTATGACGCAGATTAAATAATGATACAAAAGTTCAATTTAGAGTTTTTTATATGCCTCATAGTTTTCAGGTTAATTTTTATTAAAAGATTGCACATTGTTTCCTGCATTAACCCATACCAGATTGTTTCAAGTGACCATCTAGAACATTCTAGTTACAGTTTTCTTAATTGCCTTGAAAGATTCGGTCCTACATTCTCACTGACTTGCTGCTGTGTAATCCTTAATCTCCACTCATGGTTTGCCCCTTCTAGTTTCCTTTCTACTAAAGTCACCACTTGAACATACTATGTTTTATTAAATAACCAGTTATTTTTTTCTCATGGTTAGTTTCTTCTGTATACTTTCTTACCATCCAGTAACTTCAAGGCATCTCCTGAGTCCTGTACCAAAATCAATGGTCCCAGTCCGTTCTGTTACTGTAATAATACCTGAATTTGCTGCAAGTGGTAATGCATATTACAGACACAAGTTAATACTGTACTAAAACAAAGACACTTGAAACAAAAGGATGGTCGCTGCTAAAATGTTAAAGTATTACATAGTTAACTTGAAATGATCATGAAACTTTGCGTGAACTGGAATTGGTACTAGGAAACAACTGTATAATATGTGAATTGCAGTCTGTAAATATTAATCTTCTATTAATATTAAAATGCTGAAATGAGTTCTCTTTAATAAATTTAACTTGTATAAATAGCAAAAGGGGGTAAAGGATAGCACATTACATAATACTGTAACAAGAACTGTGTTGTTTACCTTGTGATAAGTTCATTATGATATCCAACAGATGATTTCCAGTATGTGTTCCGTAAGTAGAAATAACTTTTAGACACATTGGCCCTTCTCTAAAAACAAATAGTAGCCTTATCATAATTATTGTGTTAGAATAGCTGTCTCAAATAACTGAAATCATAACAAAACTGAAATGTACTCTTTAGGTCTCAACAGCATTTCAGTTTGTATGCAGATTATTTTTTCTGCAAAGTAAAAATTTTAGAGCCTGAATACATTTTCCAGCATTATCTTAAAAAAAAAAACATGTGGCATACAGTGTGAAAACTGAAATGGCAAGTTAATTACATCTTAAGGCAGTCCTCCCATGAACCAGAGGCCTCTCTGTATTGCAGCCCCATTTATTACACTGCAATGTTTCCAAGACTTGTGATTTAAGACATGTATATTTTTAATACTTATTTTCAAAAAAATGTTAAATATTAAACGTTCATAAAAATTCTTTAGAGAATGTTAGAATAGTGTTATCTACGTAACTTAGTGATGTCTAAAGTATTAGTTCTTGAAAAAACAAAATTAATGAAATCACATTGCTCCAAAAAAATGTAGGCCTCAATCAAATGAAAATGAGGCTGTCCTACATTGAGTGTTACAACTTACATGACAGTTCCAGTCTGTTCAGTGTTTTAGAAGTACAGTGAAACCTGCTGGTCCGAACTAATTGGAACCAAGTCCTGTTTGGATTGGCATAAATTCGGATTCACCAGGATATAGGTTATACAGTACTGTATATTATAAATATAAATTGTATAACGTGTATAAACAGTACCACATTCGTGCCTACAATCTAAGTACTGTACTACTTTTTGATCTTGCAATCTCTCTTTTGTACTATAAAAATACTGTGAATACCAGTTAAATATTGCATTGGCTACTGTTAATTCCGATACAATATGTGAATCGCTTCAATGAACAACTATACTGCCCTACTAAGCGCAAAGGGGGTATTTGAGTAATTCAAACTTTCAGGTTTGAGTGCCATTCTTATTTTTCAAAAAATGTTTAAATTATGTATTGTATGTATGTCATTTATTCCCACTGTTTTTTATCTAAAAGCTTAAAATATTAAACAAAAATTTTTTCTAAAAAAAATGCAGGTACCCTTTTTTAGCGTATTAAAATGGTTCCCGTTACTAAGCTAATAAGCAGTAACTACAAAAGTTTATATTTTTTAAGAACCTTGTATTTATTAAATGAAAACAATAAACATGTTAATACAAAATAATGGTTTATAATGAAACTAAACATCGTTGTCTTCCTCAGTGGATTGGGTAATAGGTATTTCTTTCCAAAAATTTAACCTGTTTTTTGGCATAATAGAATTCTCAGATTCCAGAAGCTTTCAGATAATGTTATCACGTCTTTTGGTTGTAATACCCCTCGGGTTTTCTTTTGATTTCGGAAATGGAATTCCAGATTTCATAACTTTAGCAGTTAGAAAATTTAAAGGTAACCGAGAACCATGAAAATCTTTTTTATAAAGTAATGACATTGCTCCTCTTTGTGCCTGCACCTGAACTATATCATGGATATACAGCCTTTCACTATGATTTCTGTTAATCTTAGGAGCAGAAAAATCTTTCCAATGATAGAAATCGCTAAGTTCCAATTCCAAAATATCAACTTTACCGGAATTTGCTTGTTGAACAGCATGATTCAGTAAAGTCGTACACTTTTTTCACTTTGCGGAGAGACTTTTCCACTTGGTGGTGGAATGAGTTGGCGCTCATGAATGTATGACCCGGTTCTAAATAATTTATGTCTATTACATTTGCAGAAATGTGGGATGAGTTGACTATGTACACTAAAAACGTAAAGAAAGCCCAGTTTTTATTCTGGGAAGAACAGTTATCTACCCATAAAATAATTTTCTCCATATCTCGCTGTGACAAGAAGAACTTATAAAATGCACTCATTATATCTTCTTTTTTTCTTCCTTGAATTGCTTCATGCCAAAGTGCTGCCATAGCTTTTATGTTCTTGTTTTTGCTTTCTACAGGAACAAAGCTTTCATTGTAAGCAACCAAACGTTGAGCTAATATAACGGATTTAAACATTTCACACCACGGCAACATTATTACTTTTTCCAGGTCAACTGAAAATATAACTTCTCCTTGTTCTGGATGTTTGCTGGCATGTTCTTTGTACTTTATCCTTGCGTCTTCAGCCTTTTTAATATGAATTGACCAGTTTTTGTAGTCTGCACAATCGTTTTGTAAATTTTCTTGCGAATGAGGGTGAATTTTAAAGTGCTCACACATTTCGCATTCTTCATGTCCTAACTTTACAAAAGATATGTTTAACTTTTGTACTATTGAGCGGTATAAATCATAAGAACAAGAAAAAGTTGGATTTTTATTTTTAGTCACTGAACATATCTTTTATATTTAAATCACTGGGCAAATAACGCCGATTAGGTGCATGCTCCGTACGATAATGCGAAATTGACGGGTTGAATGACACTATGTTTTTCTATCATGCTGTGATCTAATTTATTATGAGGTATTTTTCCACGTCTACCATCTGATTTTGGAGTAATAAGAGATTTCTTATATTTACAAAATAGTTGTAGAATTTTATCATTATTCTTGTGAAATCCAAGAGTTGTAAGGAAAAAAGGTCGGCATACCTCTTTAGATTCTCCAGTTTCATTTTTTAAAAAATACTTAAGGGTACAAGATCTTCGAGACTCCGGTCCAACTGTTCTACGTTTTACATTTGTATTACTTATGCATGATAACATAAAGTGGTCCTGCTGTTCATGGTCCAAATTCCAAAACTGACTATTTATATCAACTCTTCTTCCCTGATTTATCACTGTGTTACATTTTTTCTTACATTCCTCACCACATCCAGTTCTAACAAAACGCAAATTCTTTAATTTATTATGCTTTATTGTCTTCCTCTCTTCAGCTGAATATTTAAATTTTCTACGTCTTCTCTGTTCTCCTTTTTTAGTGATATGAGTTGTTATTTCATTTTCATCCCTTTCTTCAGCCTCTGTTCTATTATTTTGCTACATATCTTCCACATTTTCTTCCATATTATTTAATTCTAAATTTTGGTTCACATCAGCCTGTACATTTCCAATCACCTCCTCTTGGACCAGCTCATAGTTTTCAATCTCCATTAAATTATTATTACTTTGGCATACTGGGTTCTCAATAATACATTCGTATACAACTGTTTCTTTAGAAGTTTCTGGAAAAGTCTGAATAATGTTATCCATCTCAGTCAATTTTACTGAATTTTGTATTTCCATGTATTCAATATTCAGTACAGTTGGCATATTTTCCATGGTATTTTGCCATTCAGTATTAGATGAGGTAGTTTTAAGAGCCATTTCCAGAATGACTTTCGCTCTACTCATTCTGAAATTAGAAAAAAACTGAGTTTTTACGTTGCATAAAAAGTTTTATGCGTGTGCCGTTAAGCATTATGGTCATAAAATAGTAAAAAGACGTTTTGAGGTCCCCTGAGTCCGAAAAAACTGACTACTGCATATCAAAGAACACCTTAAATGTAATAGATATAGCAATTTTAAACAAAATTGTTCTATGACTTTTAGTTTTTTAGATATTTTGTTCACAGACACATATACACACACACACATACCATTTTCTAAAAATGGTTTTTCAGACTCGGGTATTTAAAAAAAATCTGATATACTGATTCATCAATCAATAATAATACGTTCGTTTTGTTTTAACATATTTTTTGTGAAATTCTAGGTTATGTTACTAAAATAAACGACTTACCTGGAAATCTTGACAAGAATCGTCTTTAAGAAAATAATTCTTGTGTTAATATATAACAGTTATATTGTAAACACAAAATTATTTTAAAAACTCTTAACAATAAACTAATAGTCCAAAAAGATGGAATTTTCTGACAAACATTAACAATGTGTTGACAACTCACAATCATATGCAATACTAAGCAGTCTTGATAGTATCTGCGGTTTACTAGAGCAATATAGAGGTAAGTGTATCACACTAAGCATTTTTGGTTGTAAGTGAATTTAACATGTGTAGATACCACCTTTTCCTAGTATCGGTAGTTTCCACCAAAAGGCTTAGCATAGGGACGTTTTTGTAGATACCCCTGAATGTTATATCCCAAAACACAATATTTGCAGTGTAGATACGGCTAAACTGGCCCAGCATAAGATAGAATATGCACTTTGGAATTGCTAGGCACTAATATCTTATTTTCCGAAAAAAATGTAGATACCTCCTTTGAGCTTAGTAGGGCAGTATAGAGACAGTGCATGGACAGTGACGGGCGGGCGCCAAGTATGACACAAGATTACTCACCGCTTGGCCGCCCTCACCCCTCCACCACTAACCGCTACATTCCTAGAAGTCTATTTGCTACTGGCTTATGTCTATTTTTGGGTAAAATAGATCGGGCATTTTCTTTTCAGCCTAGTCTGGAAGTATTCACCAACGTGAGTGGATGTGTGTTATATTTGTGTGATCTATGTTTATTTGTTGTTTGTGGTTTATAATGTAGCAAGACATTTTTTTTTAAGTCTACATTAATTTTACGTGCTGCATTTATAAATGAATAAGATGGTGGTAAAGTGAAAATATAATTCATGTATTTTGAAAGACAAACTTGAAGTGTTGAAGTGGCTAGATAAGGGCGAGAGTGGTACAAAATTAGCAGCTGAATTCGGTGTTGGTAAGGCGACAATAAGTGATTGGAAAAAAATTGCACTAAGATTGAGCAGTTTTGTGTTATGGCAACAGAGAATGTTCTTGAGGAACGCCATACATCAAAGGTGTCAGACTTTAACAAAGTCGACGAAGCCTTATTTACGTGGTTTTCTCAAGAAAGAATGAGAGGTGTTCCCCTTAGTGGTCTCTTAATCCAGGAAAAGGCAGTTCATCTTAATAAACTTATGAATGGTGACCCAAAATTTATCGCCAACAATGGTTGGCTGGACAGGTGGAAGAAAAGGCATGGTGTATGAATGTTATCTATAACTGGGGAATCTGTTGGCGGATCATTATGTGGCAAAAGAACAGGTATAATTTGGAGACAATTGCGTCAGAAAATTATTCACCTCAAGAAGTATATAATTGCGACGAGACAGCATTAAATTTTAAGGCATTGCCTAACAAGAGCCTTGCTGCTAAACAAGAACTTGGTGCTCCTGGCTTTAAAATGTCCAAAGAATGACTCGCTGTCTTAGCTTGCAGTAATGCAGCTGGGACTAATAAGTTGTCTCTCATGGTTATAGGCAAATCTAAAAAACCGAGGGCATTCAAAAACATCAACGTCAACTCACTTCCTGTACACTACAAGACTCAAAGAAAAGCATGGATGAGCAGCGACTTGAGCAAGGATTGGTTTCATGAACAATTTGTGCCTGCAGTTAAAAAGTTCAGTAAAGAAAACGACCTACAACCCAGAGCTTTACTTGTCGTAGACAATGCTACAGCATGCCCCCCCCCCCCATAAGAACTTGTCAGCGGAGATATCAAAGCAATTTTTTTACCTCCAAACGTCACTCCATTACTGTAGCGAATGGATCAACAGGTTCTTCAGAACATGAAGTGTGTATATAAGAAATTGTTCCTAAGGTCTCTAATTGAAAATGAGGACCCTACACAAACAATTCTTCAAGTCCTCAACAAAGTCACCATAAAAGATGTAATATACTGGATAGCCGATGGATGGGAAAATATCAAGCAACAACTCATCAGACAGTCTTGGTCTAAGTCATGGCCAGACCTTATCTACATTGACGGCCCTGAACAAGTCGATGAGAGAGGGAAGTCTTGCAGCTTGTACAACAAATCCCAGGCTGTGAAGAAGCAGATGACACGGACATCAACGAATGGCTGGCAGCTGACATCAAAGACCATTAAGTTATGACTGATGAAGAAATCGTATCTTTGATATAACAAACACGTGATGACGATTCCGACAAAAATGAAGAAGCAGATGATCCTGTGCCACAGATCTCACACGCTGAAGCAGCGAGAGCTTTTGAACTATCGTTAGCCTATGTAGAGCGGCACGCCAATGCTACACCGGCAGACGTCTTATTTTTGAGGTGCTGGTGGAACATCAGCTTTGCATCAGAGAAAAATGACTGATTTTGTGCAACACCTTAAGTAGTGTCTAGTTATGTAGTGTGTATTTATTGTAGTTGTTTGTGTTTTATATACTTTTACTGGCACTAAACTGTAAGTACCAATATGTTTTTCCATTCACTTTACAGATGCTAATTTCTTGATAATGTAATTCAAAACTTTATTTTGCCATATATTTAAAACAATCTAAAGTACTTAGTTTTAATAAAAATTTCACTAAAAATTCATTAGTGTGTATTTATCTAAGCTTTTTATGTATAAATTATATTGATATGTTCCAGTTATTCTGTCATATTTTTTTATTTCTTTGTCCAATTTTTAGACCCTTTTTTCAAACTACCGGTTCGGATTAAGCGGGTTTTCGGACTAGCAGGGTTCCACTGTATGTTTTTTTACTAATGATTATGTAAAGAAAATTGGAAGATATCTTTGTTTTCTCATACGTACAAATCATAATTTTCAGCAGTCCATAAAGTGTCAAAAATTAACTTTATCAATCAAAGTATCCGTGGTAAAACAAATATTTTGCGATGTTACATAAATATTGCTGTGTTGAAGGGATAAATAACGTGTGGAAACGTGATGCATTGCATGCGCTGTGTGAGTGGCAGGGTTACACCATCCTTGTGCTCTCCTACTCGATCTTCCAGATGCATGTTCCAGAATGTAGTCAATTATTCTACCGGCATCTTGGTCAGTTTTGTGACATACTATGCCACACAGCCTGAGTATAAAAACATTCTTTCCAAAGCCAATGAGTCAGTTTTTTTTTAGTGTGGAACAGCAGTTTATTGTGTGTCACCAAGTTGTCATCTATTTTATAGCAGTTTAGTGTAAAGTAATAATTATGAATTATTGAGTGCACATATCTGTAATTGATAACTTGTACTATTTTGTACAAGGAATACAGGGAACTGAGACCTAACAATTGGTACGGTACAAGGGAAGAAAGGATGGGAACTGAAGTGTTGTAAATGTGGGAAACCTGGACAATCTACAAAGAGATTGCTGACTAACTTGAGGAATGAAGCTCCTAGACAACACACAATATCTACACTTCAGAGATTACTAGGAGTTTGGTAGTTAATGGATTTGTTCAAGAATAGCTGACCTTAATTACAGTTGGTATGGGTGCTACAGTTTCAATTGTGTGCCCTGATCTGGTGAAAATTTCAAACTAATTTCATGCTCTTGTACGTTGTGTACAGCTACTGGAAGGCCTGCAAAGTGTTTGGGAGAGTGGCGATACACTGTGTGAGTCATCTTGAGTTTGATCACCAAGTAGACACTGTGGACACTATCACTGTTGCAGACACTGTGGATAAATCAGTTCTTAGTATGGGCATTATGAACACATTTGTAGTCGACTTCAAAAACAGTAACCTGAGAATCAGACAAGAAGACATAATGCTCTCTGAAGCAAGTACACCAGAAAAACCAATGGCCATGATATATCAAATGGTCCTAAGTATCTCATGAAAGTCTGACAAAATCATCATGGGTAAAACTGATGTAGATACTAGGAAGGAACCACTGCTCTATATTCGAATCTCAGGCAGTCGGAACACTGGGTATAACACTTAGTACGTAGGCTTTCACGGCCGGTGTCATTATGATTAACTAAAACTTCCGGGCTGAAAGGCCGTGGTAGAGTGCTTGATCTACTGTAGATAAACGTTTCGGCCACACCACCGGTGGCCATCTTCAGTAGCAAAAAATGTGTTCGAATAGATGACACGCCGAACATGTCTCCCAATGAACTGGGAACAAGCAACAGTGAGTTACGGCTACGTTGCTTCTATTTATAACTTTTTGGCCGCTTAAGGTGTATCACGCGGACCAATGAGAAGCCAGCTCATCAATCTCGATTCTGATTGGCCATGGAAAATAAACCATGCCAGACACTATTTAAGGAGATGCTTTCACCTCGGCGGTTCATACCGACGGACGCATTCTTATGAATATGGATGGACTCCAGATGCAGGCGAGTGAAGTAACCCCGGACAGAAGACAACACGCGGGCTTCATCAAACATCACCCGGTGATCGTCGTGGGAAAGAGCGTGTTCAGCAACTGCGGACTTTTCCGGCTGGCCCAGGCAGCAGTATCTCCGATGTTCAGAGAGGCGCGTCCGGACACTACACTTCGTGGTGCCTATGTAGACCTGGCCACACGTACAAGGAATACTGTACACCCCGCACGACGAGAGCGGATCCCTGGCGTCTTTCACCGGTCGCAGGAACTGTTGGATCTTTTTGGTTGGCTTAAAGATCGTCCTGACTTGCCGATGCGGTCAGTCACGCCACGGATGTAGGGCAAGACGGCAGAGCCAACAACCTCAGGCGACACCGACTCGTCCAGCCTACCAGATCTTCTCGGCCGGGCAGCTCTCCTAACCTCCGCAGCAGAATAGCCGTTGGACTGCAGTGCTTCCTTGAGATGCCGAAACTCATCTTCGAGATACCGGGGCTCACAGATTCTTTTTGCCTGGTCTACCAGAGTCTTCAGCACCGCCCTCTTCTGCCTAGGATGATGATTGGAGGACTTGTGCAGATATCTGTCGGTGTGCGTTGGCTTCCTATAAACTTGCTGCCATCGGTCCTTTTCAGGACCAACACATCCAGAAAAGCCAATTGATCACCTCTCACGCTCCATCGTAAACTGTATGCGTGGGTGCACAGCATTTAGATGTCCAAGGAAGCGTTCCAACTCTTCATCCCCATGGCTCCAGACCACGAAAGTGTCGTCCACATACCGCAGCCAACACTTCGGCTTCAGAGGCGCAGATGAAATTGCCAACTCTTCAAATTTCTCCATGTAGAAGTTTGCAACCACAGGGCTAAGAGGACTTCCCATTGCGACGCCATCCAACTGTTCATAGAAGCCGCCATTCCACTGGAAGTAGGTCGTTGTTAGGACCTGCCGGAACAAAGCAGTGATGTCCGCCGAGAACAGGTCACCTACATACCCCAAGACCTCCTGAACAGGGACCATGGTGAAAAGAGAGACCACATCAAAACTCACCAGCACGTCGCCAGGCCCCAGCTCCAACTCCCGGATCCTCCGGAGGAAATCAGAAGAGTCCCTGACGAAAGAATCCGTCTGCCCGATGTGCGGCTTGAGCAATCCAGTGAGGTGCTTTGCCAAGTTGTACGTAGGCGAGCCAATAGCACTGACGATGGGCCTCAACGGAACGTCTTCCTTATGGATCTTCGGTAAACCATAGAGCCGAGGGGGAAGGGCCTCCGAACACCGGACGGCCGTCTTCACATCAGGCGCCAGAGAAGATTGCTTAACCAAAGAATCCGTTTTTCTTAGAACAGTAGTAGTCGGATCTTTGTTCAGCCTCCGATAAGTGGCCGGATCTAATAAACCTTCAATCTTCCGCTGGTAGTCTTCGGTGTTCAAGACCACAGTAGCGCTCCCCTTATCCGCCGGCACAATGACAATGGAGTCATCCCTTCTCAATTCCCTCAAGGCTTGCAACTCCGCCGACAGAAGATTGCATTTTGGTATAACAATTGCCAGTTTAGTAAAACCAGATGCAGCCAGAAATGTTGAATTAGTGTGGCAATTATTTTGGACCAACCTGTCACTTTATAAATCAATACACATCTGGGCACAATTTCTCCTGTTGCTTGGGTAGCCAGAATGATGTAATGAAGACCCAGAGCTCTTCAAAATTACCAGAATTTGAGAAGCTGTTGAGATCTTCTGACGATCTCTTAAGGGCTCAGGTTAAAGATTTCACAGAGGTTTACATGAATTTAAAGATACTTTTGTAGTTTGAGACCTGTATGTAACTGGGAAGACTGACTTTTACAACATCGTATCAGAAATACAACTTTAATATACAACATGGTGGGAAGGTATCTACATGGTAATGCAGATGGTTTACCTTGCCAACTGTGCTGGCTCAGATAAATGCCAACATTGCATCTGGAAGGAAGAACAGTGAGTGATCATGTTCAAGCCTCACCATAGCCTTATTGACAAATGATTAGACGACACAAACTTCTGTTAAGAACAAAGATGACAAATATGTTGGATCAACTTGATGGGAAAAGAGAAGGCTCTTCATTTTGATTGGGAAAATATCTGCCATGGTTCCAAAGTACTGAAAAGGACTTCAGAGAGTGTAGATGGATGAGACGTGGTCATACACTTGATAGCTTTGAGAAGTAAAGTGCACAACATTTTGAAGGAGCATAATGGTGCATCCAGTGGTCATCTTGGCATCAATGGAACAATTGGCTAAATTTTGTCCTGATGTAGAGAAGTGGTGTCAGATTTGTGAAATATGTACTGCAAAGCAAGCACCCACAAACCAGAAACATATGAAAAATGTCAGACTTCCATTAGAGAGATCTGTGAATGTTATTGCTGGACCTTTCCAAGTTAACAGATGAGGGAAACTGGTACATCATATGAGTAGTTGTAGGTGACTACATTACCAAACCCAAATCAGTATGTTATTACTGATGCAAAAGCATTAGTTTACAACTTCTGTTGCCATTATGGAGTTCCTTCAGAAATCCCTACAAATCAAGGGAGGAATTCCCAAGTCAGGAATTTTAAAAGTATTATGTCATCACTTGGAATTTTAAAAACCAGCAATACCTCCCCACTGTCCTGTCTGATGGAATGGTCGAGGTCCAACAGAACACTTGAGCAGCATCTATAGAGAGTTATGAGAACAAAACAGACTGGGTCAGTGTATATCATTATTCCTAATGGCCTATATCAGTATGTGACACACTCAGTTTGACACCAGAAAATTAGTGTTTGGGTGAGAGATTTGTCTCCCTAGGGACTTGATGTTTAGATCCCTTGAGACTCAGCTCTGAAGAATTATTCTCCATAATTAGAGAACCAACTGTGAGAAATGAATTGCTTGATAAGAGGATGGTCGAAAATAGACCATCCTCAATAGCATTATGACCATCAGTGGCGTGTGGTCAAGGGAAGCAAGTGAAGCACTGCTTCAGTGTTGATTGGAGAAACACTATCTGCAATTATTTAAAGTAAATGTTATTAGTTAATTGAATACAATTTTAAGTAATCAAAATACAAATTCACTGGAATTCTCTAACATGACTACTTAAACAATTTTCTAAGTTGACTGACTTCTCACACAGGGTAGGTGAAGCAGGTTCGTCGCAGCTTGAGGTAGCCTGGTGTAGAGAGATGCGTGCGCACGTAGAGCGAGATAGAAAACACCACTGCAGTGGTCGCCAACAACTGATGCTAGCTTCAGTTGAGTTGGAATGCATGCTGTGCTTGAGTTTCGTGATATCGCTGTGCTTGTTACGTTTTATTTAATACCACATTTAAATCATAATCGTTTTCTGTTTTTAACATTTGAATTTATAATTATACCTTTTTAAATAGTTCGTATTACATTTTATTTACATTGTATTTAAATGATACGCAATGTATTTGAAGTTATAGTTATATAATTTAGAATAGTTTCAGTGTTGGTTTAAATATTTTCTACACGGTTGCTTTGAATAATAAAAGTCCTTTTGACAAAACCTTTTCCTTGCCAGTCATTTAACAAAAACACTGAAATTATAAAAACTGGTAGGCCACCCTGGATCTTTCAAACTTAACCCAAGAATCTGGAAAGTTTACTAGGCATTTCCAGACTAGTATCTACAGCAAATTGGCTTAGTGAGTATGAGTGATTGGTTGGTAGTGCTGAATTAAATGCACTAATTTGCTGGTATTGTTTCTTGTTTGGAAAGGACAGGAACACTAGCTGGGCCAAGACTGGATTCAGACATTTAGAAAACCTAGTGAAATCTACTGCCGGCCATGAAATTACTGTGAATCATCCTTGTTCATCATTTGTACTGCTGCTTATGGTCAGAGTAGAATAGAAATTGTTAGATCACCAACTGAAATAGGTCTCACAAGCAGACGGTTCAACGCAATAGAGACATTCTTAGAAGAAGAATTAATGCTGTTTGTTTTCTAAGTAAACAAGAATTAGCATTTCGGGGACACGATCAAATGAAAAAGTCAGTTAATCGAGGCAATTACGTAGAACTTCGAAAGTATACAGGTAAATACGATACTCTTCTTGCAGAACACATGGGAATACCTACTGTATTTAGGGGACTGTCTAATCGAATACAAAATGATCTCATTGAAGCAATTACCTCAGATCTTGTAGTGGCTATAAAAAATGAAACAAAGTAGGCACACTTTGTAGCTGAAACCACATTAGTCGATGAAACCACAGATGTTTCAAATAAAGCACAGTTCTCTATAGTTTTGCATTATGTGTATAATGGAGAAGTGAAAGAGAGATTTTTAGGATTCACTGATGTTGTCATTGATATGCTCAGGCTGTTGCAGAGCTTATTCACCAATTCCTGACTGATTTTGAATGTAGTGAAAAACTAGTCGCTCAGACCTATGATTGCGCAGCAACAATGGCAGGAAATTTTAATTGCTGTACAGACCATAATTAAAAGAACTAATCTGCAAGCTCTCTTTGTCCACTGCTATGTTCATGTTTTAAACCTTGTTATGTTTCAAAGTGTGGCATATACCTGAGTGCAAAATATTTTTTAACATACTTGGTGATATTGCAGCATTTTGTTGAGATCTCTGAAACACACTAAATTTTTAGATGAGTTTGTGCAGCGAACTTCCCGATGTGTGCTCAGCACTCAACGCGGTGGAATTGTTCTCCTAGACATGTAAATACCATGTGCAGGAACAGAAGTCAATTGTGTGACATATTCAGTGCTATGCTGCATCACCTTGAAGAGATCGAGTCTGACATTATAGCTCCTATTAGTGGATTTTTGTCAGTGTTAGAATACTTCAATTTTGTGTTTTTCTTCTGTCTGTAGTAGGGGAGCAATGTGACCTACGAGCATCACTTGTATATACGGTTTCAAGATTATTTGAAACCCTAATTTTAAAATGTTATTTGAAACTTGTTTTTAAATGAAAAATATGGGCAGTATAAGAACCATTTTCTTGAACGTCCTTTTCAACAAATTTTTTAACAGCTTGTGTTTAAAAACGAACTTATTATGTTGTACTGTTGTACAGTAGTGAAGAGTTTTAAGGTAAAAGAATATCTGATCTTTTAATGCTTTTAAACTCTAATATGATATTGAAAACTGCTTAAAATTTGTATATTTAAATAAAATGTGTTTGCATACAGGAGAGTTATTAGTATGCTTTAACAATGTATTAGTGTGTTCATTCATAAAAAGTTGATATTTTACCACTGCATATGTGTTATTATAGTATTTATATTTATAGACCCATGTGTTTAAAAAAAATCTCCACCTCAACTTAAAGCTTGTATTGTGCCAGTGTTTTTTAAAGCGTTAGTAACTTGGTGTTCAAGATGTCGAGCCGTGGGGTATATGTGTTCTATGTATTCTGGGTTAAACATAATATTTTATCGTGCTATAAAACATTAAGATATTAGACTTAATAGTAGACCTTACACCTAAAATTAAATCATAATCATGTGTGCCGCCTCCTACTAACATGAAAACAGATTAGTAGGTAAACCACCATATGTTAATTTTAATTATAAATTAGGCTTCCGCCAAATATTTTAAACTGAAGTACGAAATCGGATATAATTCAGCTTCACCAAAATTTTTACCCATCGCATGCCACTGATGACCATATTACTGTTGGTGTCGTAATGAAAATACGGTATGACAACACAACAGTACTGGTGTTCGTTTTGAAGGAGATCAGGTTTGGTTGGATAACCCAACGTCGTCATGGTCACTCCTCAAAACTTCATGCTAACTGGGAAAGCCCTTACACCATGAGAAAGAGAATCAATGATGTTTATCAGATATGACAAGAGTAACACAATTCAAGATCGTCTACGTAGACCACCTCATGAAGTATTACTGCAGACTCGTTGCATGTGCCAGGATTACCCACGCAATGTTTGTGTGCTCCTTCTACGTCTTTCCAGCCATGACTTCTAGACGGTTGTCAATTATTCTAGCATGATCCAGGTCGGTTTGAGTATAAAACGTTCGTTTCAAAACCAGCCAATCAATTTTTTTTAAACCAGTGATTCAATGTGTGTTAATGGCAATGTGTGTTATGTAGCAATTTATTGTAATGTGATAATTGTGAATTACTACACTTTTTATTAGTGACTTTTATTATTTACTGTGAAACTGTTAACTAGGTGATATTTATTGTTGTTACAAGAGTATGTGTTGGACAAATGTAAATTTGAAGAATTGTCTTATGGACATGTTTATTGCTGTTTTTATTTACTGACACTGAAATTAATGATTCCTCTAGTGTCAGTTATCTTGTCTCCACAGTTTCGACAGTGTGCGACTATCAGCACATTACAAAATGACTACTTGTTGAACGTGCATTATTTGTAGCGTTTATTTTAATCTTTAGGTTATAAATTTTGGAATATGATTTTTCCACATTTGCATCATTATTCAGTGTAAGAACCTTAATCACACGCGAGCACACACACACACACACACACACACACACACACACACACACACACACACACACACACACACACACACACACACACACACACAGGATCTAACTTTTGAAAGCTAGAAAAAAGGTGCATTTGAACTGAAGAGCTAATCAACAATAACTTGCTTTATCAACACACCTTGCTGTCAACAAAAAGTTTAGGTAACTGGTATTGAGATGGGTTCAAAGAACATTATTCGTCAGTATATTCAATGGCATTATTTGGAGTAAAGGACTAGTGAGAGTATTAAGTTGCTGCAACTAAGGAGGGTTCTCCAGCTGATAATGATTAGGTGGGACAGTCTTATGGGAGTGTAGCATTTACTTTGTGCTACACAATGTTTATTTTTAATTAAAATTACTTTCCGGGCTGTTGGGTCATGGTCTTTTTCAGTGGTGTTCTGTTTACCATTCTGCTCCTCTGGTGACTTACATGATGATATTAATGTGTTGTTATATAGATTTGGGTGAATGGTCTGTAACGTGTGGTTTTAACTCATTTAAAGCAACAATAATTCACACTGTTTATTTCTGAATAATTGTGCCTTTTTTAAACACTTAGTTATTTACAAGATGTTACCACATCTCTTTAACAACATTGTTAAAACTGGGTCTTAATGCCAGTTTCAACCTCTGAAACAAAGTTATTCAGCCCATGGTTTCGAGGGGAGGAAATAAAAAACTATGTTGCTTGCTCAGTGCTGTGATTGAAAGGTAGCTGCAGATGTGAGTCGAACCCCATGATCTCATTGTGGCAGAATTTTGGAACCAAGAAAGTTAAACCTTTTGAAAGAGCAATATACTTTTACATTCAGTAAAAAAGTCACATTAAAAATTGGAATAAAATAACTTTCGGGGTTATAATAAATAATAAAATAATATTATCTGATTTAGTTGCTTTTTTTTCTTTTACTGGTTTGTATGATTTAATGTTTTTTGTTCTGTATAATTTATTGGTTTATATGAGATTATACAGGGTGGGGCGTGGGAACTTCCTTTTTTGACAATGGTGCGGTGAAGTTATGTGGGGGTCACAGAGTGGTGGGGAGGTCTCAATTGAAGAGGCAGGGTGGGAGGTTTGTGTCCCCACCTGTTTCAGTCGCAACAATGCTTTGGTCGAGGCAGCATCGGGCTTTTGCCGTAGAGGCGTATTTTTCTAACAGCCACTCGGTCATTGCAGTGCAACGTACCTTTCGTCGTCACTTCGAAATTCCCCCACGAGGCCATGTTCCTGATCGGAAATCAATTTTATTGTGGGTGGACGCCTTCAGGGAAATGGGGAATGTGTCCAAAAGAAAGAGAGGACCTCCGAGGAACGTTACAACACCTGAAAATGTCGAACGAGTTCATTTGGCTATGCTGCGGTCTCCTAAGCGCTCTGCACGTAAACATGCAGTTGCCCTTGGCGTGTCGGCACGTTCTATTCGTCGAATTCTTCACGATGACCTCCATTTGACCCATACAAAATGGTTGTGACCCAACAACTGATAGAACGTGATTATGTAAACCGACAAACATCATGTGAGCAGCTGGTTGACACCTTACCCAACGACGCACTTGTGTTCTTCTCTGACGAGGCACATTTCCACCTTAGTGGCTGTGTTAACAAACAGAATATGCGGTACTGGAGTAAAACAAATCCCAGGGAACTTCATGAGAGGCCCCTTCATTCTGATCTTGTCACGGTATGGTGTGCAATTTCAAGAGTAGGGATCATTGGCCCTTACTTTTTTCAAGAAAACGGTGGTGCTGTTTCCGTGAATTCAGACCGTTATTTGACAATGATCCAAGAATTTTTTTGCCTGCTCTCGAAGCAATGGAACTGGATAATGTGTGGTTTCAGCAAGATGGGGCCACAACCCACACAGCCAGGGTTTCAATGGATTGTTTGAGAGAAGACTCCCCCGGGCGGCTGATCTCCCTGAGAGGGGACGTAAACTGGCCTGCGCGTTCACCTGATTTAGCCCCCTGTGATTATTTCCTGTGGGGTTATCTCAAATCTCTGGTTTATAACGATCGTCCACACACACCCTGGAACACCTACAGAACAACATCCGAGCCGAAATTGCTAATATACCGGTCCACATGGTTGAAAGAGTGGACCGAAACTTCCGAATTCGACTGAATCAGTGTATTGACAATGGAGGGTGACAATTACAAGATATTCTTTTTAAAACAGTGTAAAATCAAATCTCTCATGTTGTGTGACAGGTGAAAAATAAGAATAAAGAGTTTTGAAACGTGTACAGTTTTTTATTTCATTTTCAAAAAAGGAAGTTCCCACGCCCCACCCTGTATAATGTTTATTGGATCTATATCACTACTAAGTACATCAATTATGTTAAATAATTATTTATCAATGTATCATGATGATACATATGTGTCAAACTCGATTATCATTTACTAATTGATTAATGAATTAAATTTTTTTTTATTAATTCTTTTATTGGTTTATGAGATGTGTTTATACTAAATTCACTAGTAACAAATTAAATAAATAAATGATGGAAATAAATTTTAGTTGTCACCTAACACCATATCTCATCTTCAGTGTTCGGTGGAGTTTGTATGCCAGATTTGGAAAGCAAATTCCATGAGGAATTTGCTGATACAGGTGCTACATCCCATCTTTACAAATTAAGCTGGTAACTGTTCCTGTTCTTCCAGTACAACTGGTGGGATTCATAGCCTTGGTTAGCTAGGCTAAGTGCCCAGTGTGGGAGTCATAGCTATAATAGATATATAACAAGATCATTTATCTAGTTGTATAGCATTATAAAAAGCACTAGATATAAATTACAACACTGAATTTAAGTTTAATACACTTTCCATTTTCCTCCTTACAAAACATTTCACCCATTCTATGGACGAGACATTTTCAGTTGACCCAATCAGATGCTACCATAGAATTCATAAAATATTTGTTGAAAAATAAAACGTGTTAAACCTAAAAAACAGTATTACTCTTAATAAATAAAAGGATGGGTCCAAGATTTATCCAGCATAGCTGGGTGCTGACCAAGTGTGCTAGAAATAGGCACAGTATCTGTACAATTTCTGGGAGAGTGTCAATATGTTAGTATTTAAGAATGGACCAGACATCAAGGATCATGTAATGGTCTGGTTAGAAGTTGGGTAAGAGCTTTGAAGGCTCAGCACAAGCCTTGGACCTAGAAAGGCTGAAGTTTTCGTTTGTGGGTTTTAACCAAGTAGCCCCAGACTGTTACGCATAGAAAACATGCAGAAAATCCTGTTATGAAGAATGTAAGCAATGAAATGACCATAAAAAACCAGAAGCAGGGTATGATAGAGCTTGTGTAGCAGGCTCTTATACAACCATGACGAAAAGCCTGCTCAACATCCAGAAAGATGGCAACTGTCTGTTGAGCCTCCACAACATGAAATGATGCATCAAGGAGTGCTCTACTCAAAAGCCATACTCAATTGTCTGCTGAAATTAATTTATATACAGACAATATTTGCTGATTACCCAAGTTCAGAATTATCTGAGGTACTTTTTTTTCTTCCCCTCACTTTGTTAATACATACATATTTGTAACACACTTTTAAGTACCTTTTTTTTTAATGAACATACAAAAATGCATTGTGTGTTGTATACTAAGCATTGTACAGAAATTCCAATATGTGTTTATGTAGGAATTAGCTATGATAAGGGTGATGGGCAGCAGGCGACAAATGTCATAGCATGTCAGCCTTGGATGGTAAGATTCCTGGAGAAACTGTTACCTACTCCAGGTTCACTCTCCACCCACCAACTTTTATAGTATGTCCACTCTGTGGTTTGAATGCAAAATAATCCTTATCCAATAACCCCCCCCCTTATCCCATTTACACAGGTTTTCTATTCCTCAGTTTCTGTGTCGATATTGCACTGAAAGTTTAACTTTATTATTGTGCATGTGTGTGTGTGTGTAAGTTAACATGTCACTGCCGGAGAAAAGAAAGTGTTGATAGTTTTGTTAGATACAAAACTTGCAAAGACTTGCATGGGGCTGTGTCTAATGCTTCAGCAAGTTTGGGAAGTAAAAGTATGAAATCCTTGACCTTCGAAGATGACAGTGTGGCTTTGTTTCATTAGTTCACACAGCAATGGGGAACGGGTGTCACACTTTCCAGACTGATACTACAGGAAACAAACAAATTTTATAGCTTCTAAGCACCAACACTCAGGTGACCAAATTACCACTAAAAAGAATTGGCTAAACTTTGAGCATTAAAATAAATCTCTTTATCGACCTTCCCTGTATACTACACACATAAATGAAGTTCATGGATAGAATGCAAATCTGTTTAATAAATTGTTTTCTGATAAATTTATTCCTGCTCTAAAATCTTATCTTCAAGAGGTAATTGAAAAATTCAAGCAATACTATTGCTGACGTCTCCTATTTTACAAAACAGTCACAAAAGTTACACGCACCCCATCACCGAATATTTGAAAGACATGGTAAGACGGTATTACCATTATTTATATGATTTAGTTAGTTTATTTTTTTATTAGTTCATATGATTTAAATGTTTTATTGGATTTATATCACTACTAAGTACATCAATAATGTTAAATAATTATTTATTAATGTATCAAGATGATACATATGTGTCAAACTCAATTATCATTTAATAATTAACTAATTTAATTTTTTTAGTGATTAATGCTAGAAATGTTTCCCTAAAACACTGAAATGTTCATGAAATAAATTTCTTGAAACAAATATAACATTGAAATCCAGCAGAAAGTAACAATGGTGAGAAAGAACGTACCAACAAAACCATATAAAAAATAAACACAGGACTTCTGGAGATATTGAAGAACCGAATTTAGTGACTAAAAAAATGTTAGTGTAATTTGTGAGAAAAATTGTGATGGCAAAACAGAAGATTTGTCTGATAAAGAAAGGTCAACTCTCCAAATTTCAGATGCAGGTAGATTGGCTGCCTTGGAACTAGCATTGCAATAAATAGAACAGCAACCCAAAGCACAAGTACCTGATTTAATTTTATTAAAAAAAATGGAGTGACATGGCAGCGAGGAAAAGAACGACTACGAGTAGTACTTGTATCACACAGAAGCACCTATCACAGCCTTTTTTAAAAAAGTCAAAGTGTTTTTAGTCAGTTTGATATGTATTCATATATACAAAATTAAATTATTTTTCTTAGTGCTCTTTTCATTCTCCTGCATTTATTTTAAACTGTAGTGCAATCTTCCCATTTCTATGACATAATATTTTTAAAAGTAAATTCTCTTTTGAAGAAATTGCCTTTTTAAATTTGATAATAACATATGTATCTGTATTTGAAGCAAATAGACCCAGTAACAATGTACTCATTTTTCATAGATAATTTGTTATGGAAATTTAGTATAGTTGTTGCTCTGTGGTTTGTCATGTTTTACAAAAACTAAATTATTGTTCTCAAAAATACTATCTCATTTTAGTAATTTAATCTAAATATACAATGATTTAATTTACTTTAACCAATTAATTTTTATAAAACTGATTTCAAAACCAAACTACCTTATATAGAAAACACAAAAATAATTTAACAGAGCACTAACAAGTCATATTTTTAAACTTACTCCAACATACTTTTATGATTATAAGGAACACCACTGTTTGCAGGAATATAGTGATTAGAGAAAATTATACATGATTAAGCAGAAGTTTATGTCCAATAATCATATTTGTTAAATAATGTAGTGGCAGTGGATCTTTTCTCCACAAAAACTATGTACTCATCTGTCTATCCTTTAACACATATGATTAATGGACAAATCTGGACAAATCATAACTAAACACTTATCTAAAATAGTAAAAATACTAACTTTAGTACAATAAAATCTTGCACAAGCTCTAGTATAATTAAATTAACAAGAATATTTACAGAATCTTACGACTTTATGGATTTATTTTAACTCTAAATGGTAATATTGGAAAACGTCCTTTTACTGATATCTGGCTGACAATAAGATTTGTAGTAACTCCTTATATGTTTCAAAGAGTTATGTTGTAAAAAACAGGTAATGTTATGTATATAAATGTCTTTATTTCAGTAACTATGTTTCTATATATTTTTAAGAACACACAATGGTAAAAGAAATATATTCACAGATCATACATGGTAAGCACACATGATGGTAGATAAGTAGGATATGCAAAGTATCCAAAATCATTTCAACTATTTACAAAAGTGCCTCAATTAATTAACTGTAAGCACCACCACTCTGCAACAAAAGAGACAAATAGATTAATAAAACAACTGTTTGTGTGCGTGTGTTTAAACAAACATTACAAGAAATGAAGTGACTATTACACCTGATGATTGTACTTCATCCTCTCTAAATTTTTAGAGATTTTAAATTAATTTTGTTAAAAAATAACAAAAGTTTTGTTATGTTAAAGTGACAGATTTTTGTATATTCTACAAATAAATTCATCATTATAGTTGTTTCATCACATGTGACCTCTTCCTGCTAACAATTGTAACTATACAAACCCAAGACATGTGCACTCCACTCATGAAATGGATTTTCACTGCATAACTTTGCTATTTTTTTAAATGCATACTTTGATATTTATTATCCCAAGTATATTGTAATCCCCTATCAATGCTAAAGAAAACAGTGCTAGCAACTTCATGAAAGAAGGTATCCCAGTGAGGTTGTAACACAAGAAGGGCTAGCACACTTCTTTTGTCATCACTTAATAATATCTCTTATCTAAAATAATCGGTTCTACTTACATACTGATTTTTACCATAAATAAAACATGAATAGGTATAGAGTTGTGGCTATAGGTTAAAATCAACATGCTACTAACCAGTGGCTGATGACTGACTGACTGCAGTAGTTATCATAAAAAGGGACAATGGCCATTAAAAATTGATCGGGTATCATGGTTTCCTCACAATGACAGTTTACTTTAACCATTCTTCCCCACTACCAGGCAAAAGCATATTCCTACTTAATATGACATAATAATTATGACTATCATTATCTACATGTGTAACAAATTTGTTGTTATGTACAGAGAATAACAGATGATTTTGATTTTTGTGATTAAATTCCAAAGATACAAAAATAGCATTAAACTAAATCTAACATTAAAAACACTTTAAATCCTTAACCTTTTATAGTGGTCCTCAAAATAAATAATACAAGTATGATGTTTCAGTTGTTCAGAGGTTTATGAATATTCACTTTGTAAAGATACATAAATTATGTTTTTTTTTAACAAATTCCAGAAATACTCATTTGCCTCCCCTCATCCTGTGCAAACATAGATATAATCAACTTATGTGATTTTTCTAACAACCTTGTAAATATGGTACATTTTTTATGTGTCATGATTTTTCTTGACTAGACACCCACCCAGGATTATCAGAGTAAGTTTAGCAAATGATGCACTAGTACTAATCATTCTCATTTTGAAGCAGAGAGACTACCAATATGAGGTAAAAGACTTCAGTGAGAAAAGATCATTGTAACAGTGAATCTCATCACTGAGTTTAGTTAGATGCTGAATATGTTTTATCAGTGGAGTTTTTTGTTTGTTTCTTTCAACTAGTATGGGTTGTGCTTTTAGTGCTCTACTGATTCTACTACTGTTAATAGATATTGATCACTGAACCAAGTAAAATTGAATTAGAAACAAAAATTTGAAAACATTTATAGTACAATTACTTTAATGATGCGGAACTAGCAAAGTTAACAAATGTTCAAACTTCATGAAACAAATGTTGGAAAGGTCTGTTTTTTTTTTAGCATTTTTAATGAGTTCCTACTAACTTACAACACAACAAGGCTTAAGAGGAAATGTTATCTCAAGTAAAAATTTCGATTTAAAAATTTTCAAAACGTGACTTACAAAATTACTGAAAAAAAACTACGGTAATAACTTATACAGTTATTATACCAGAAACACAAATCTGTTGGTTTACAGAAGTAAAAAAGTATCTCACAGAAATGATGCTTACAAAAATGATATTTTGGAGAGTACATCTTTAGGAAAAATGTTAAAGAATTTCGTAGTTGCTTGGAAAAAGACAGACAACAAATAAAAGCTATCTGGACAGAAGAAAGGAAAAGGGAACATAGTAAAAGGATGCAATAATACTGAAAGCAAAAAAAGTGAGAAAAGGGAAATCTTCGAGACGTTATTTCACGAGATCTGTAGTCGGCCAAAATCGAGGAAAGAGCTTATATTGTTAATTTATCCTCAAAGTTTAAAAGTGGGATGATCATGTGACCATTATTTATAAAATATACAAAATGTGTCATTCAGCCTAAAATGATAAAACCATAAGGCTGTGGCAAATCTGATATATAATTTTTCCTGGAAAACTCTTATAACTATTTCATTACTATCATTACTTTTGATTCTACAAATACAACAAATGGTAACACTTGTTAGCCACTACATTATCACACCGAGAATTTATAGATAATATCACTTCATTTTGAGTAAAAGCAGGAACTTGAGCCAGAAAATGTTCATGGTAAAACAAGTTTTCTGTGTGTCACATCCATTGATTGTTAACATACGGATTGTATTAATATTAATATTTACCTTATTATCCGTCTTGTGACTTCACTTTTTTAAACAACACTACGCGTTTCGGAACGTATGTTCCATCATCAGGTGTAATTACTCTTGCGAGGTCGTCGAAACATTAAGAGATATCATAAACACATAAAACAGTAAACATAAGTTCGTATTCAGTACCTAACACGCGCGATACGTTTTCGGTGCGCACCTTGACGACACTGAACTCCCGCTATCACTGCTTGCGCATGATGTGTGACGTGGACCTTAGTTGTTCTGAGATTTGCATCGCAGTGTCATACAAAGAGTTAGAGTGAAAATTTAACTGGTCATTTAATAAATAATCTGGACTGGTTTTAAAGGCCTTATATATTTCAAATTCTTCATTAGCATTCATATTCCTACCTTTATTGCATATGTGTATCGGTTTAAAGTTTGTACTAAAATCTGTATAATTATGATTATTGTCAATCAAATGTCGTCCAAAATTGGATTTAGTTTTTCCAAAGTCTTTTTTGGGGAGATGGTCTTTGAATCTCTTTATGAAAGGTCTCCCCATCTGGCCTACATACAAACAGTCACAGTCATCACATATTGTCTTGTAGACGCCTGTTTTTTCTTCTAAAGGTCTGGCCGTTTTTGGACCAAGTATTTTATATATGTTATTGCTTGTTTGAAAGGCCATCGCTATATTCATTTTCTTAAAGATATTTGTTAGAATTTTCGGAAGGACATTACCATACTCAGTTGATATGTGTGTTGCTCCTGGCTTGTTCTTCAGGGGCCTCATTTGTCTGTTTTGCTGTTTCTTGAGTAGTCTATCTATCATTGAACTTTGGTATCCGTTAGCTCTGGCTATGTATTTTATTGTATTTAACTCTTTTTCAAAATCAATTGTCTCAAGTGGAATTGTAATTACCCTATGGATAAAACTGTTGTATGCAGCCATTTTTTGAGATGTAGGGTGGTGGGAGTCTGCGTGTATAGTGATATCTGTTGTGGTTGGTTTTCTATAGATTTGGTATTGGAATCTATTTTTTGTTTTTGTGACTGTTAAGTCAAGAAAATTCAGCTTATTGTCGGTTTCAGTTTCGAGGGTGAATTGTATGCGTTTATGTATGCTATTCATATAATGTCTCAAAGTATCTATCTGTCGTAGTGAACCGTCAAAAATTATAAAAGTATCATCGACATATCGCGTGTAAAAGACTATTTTGCTGTGAAGTTTATTTTTATTGGACAGTAAATATGTATTTTCGTAATGATTCAGGTAGATATCTGATAATAAGCCAGAAAGTGGTGAGCCCATGGCGAGGCCCTCCTCTTGAATAAAATAACTATTATTGAATGTGAAATAGTTCTGCTTTAATATAACTTCTAATAAATCAATTAATTCGTTTATTTTTCGGGGACTTAGTAATTTTGCTTCGTTGAGGTGTTCCCTTAAAATGGCTATTGTTTCCTGAATAGGTCGAGTGTCTCGTTAAATAGACTCATGCATCTGTTAATCATGTTATTCAAGTTCTTAACAAAACCGTTGGTTGGATCAGCTGACATCGTTTGGATATTGTTATTTTTTATAAATTCATTAACCTTCGATGAATTTGTTCATGTACATTATAACTATGGTGTTTCCTTTATCAGCTTTAGTAATGAGAGCATTATTATCTGTCAGTTTATTTTGTATCTGTTTTAAAAGTTTAAAATCTGTAATGTGTTTACAACCAATATTACCGATATTATTCAGGGGTTTTAATCTCTTGTTCAGTTTACTGTTTACTATTATGCGTGTTTCGTTCTGCAATCTATGGTCCGGCACCATTTTTATAGCGGCCTCGGCATTAACTATTTCTTGAATTATATGGTTTCTATTGTTATATGGGATGTTGTACTTTAACCCTTTGTTTAGAATATTTATTTCTTCGTTATTTAAATCTATTGACGTTAAATTTGAAACTCGCTCATAAAATTCATGTTGACATTTGATACTATCATTGGGGTATTGTTTATTTTGGAGATAGATAAACTTTCTATTCTGTTTGAAATATATACGTTGTAGAGTGTGTCTGGTATATTTATCAATGGTTTCCATTACATTGTTTATGATGGCTGGGTGAATGTTATTAAGCATTTCCAGTTGTGCTTTGTATAACTTTATGTTTAGATCCACCTTCTTTGCATATAAATGTCTTAACTCTTCTTTTATCCACATTATTTCACCACGTTCTTTTATTTTTATTGCAGTTTTGGATGTGTTCTTAATTTTGATGATAGCATACTTTGGTATTACGTTGTTCTTAATGCATATTTTGTTGAATTTTTTGTGTAGGTTGGTTTTCAATAACTTTATCTTAATGTTTTGAAATTTAAATACTATAGATGCCTGACTGGCTTCCAATTTAAAATCCATAATATTCGTATCCAAGTCACACTTTGAATAAATTATTAATTTATTAATTTAAATTAATAATGGAAGCATCAGGCATCTATAGTATTTAAATTTCCAAACATTAAGATAAAGTTATTGAATATCAAGTTATTGAAAGTCAATAGATTTAAATAACAAAGAAATAAATATTCTAAACAAAGGGTTAAAGTACAACATCCCATATAACAATACTTACTTACTTACTAGCCAACGCCCACCCTTGGCTGTTGAGCCATTAGGCGACGCGCTGACCAGTAGCGTCGGGCTTCGGCGATCTCGGTATCCTCGTTGGACGGGGTGTGGTCTAAGGCCGGGCAGTCTCTCAGATGGTCGGCGTCCATCGTCGCGTGGCCGCACAGTTGGCACTCAGGGGTTGGCAGCGTGTGGAGGCGGTGCAGATGTGAAGAGAGATAGTCATGTCCGGTTTTTAGTTGGAAGTTGGCGACACACACTGCACGAGGGAGGTTGGGGTTGATTGGACCCTCGGTAACGAGGCTTTCCCATTTTTTACCGGCGGCCGCCTCCGACAGTCTTCGCTTATTCCATATGCTGACGGCGGAGTTTATTTGAGCTTTGGAAGATTGTAGGGACTGCGGGCGGGTAGGGTTGTGCCTTGCTTGGCCAGTTTATCGGCCTCCTCGTTACTCCAGATGTTGACATGACTGGGTATCCATTGGAGTTTTAGGATCCACCCTCGACTCGCCAGGGTCTCCAGTTTCCTTCTACAGTCGATAGTTCTTTGGCAGTCAGTTTGAGAGTTCCGTGATAGACTGCGTATTGCGGCCTGCGAGTCGACTAGGAGCACGGCTTTTGAAGGGGGAGTGATTTTTTCCAGTTCATCAATGGCAGCATGAACTGCTTCGATTTCCCAATCGTAGTTACTAAGGGGGCTGCCCATGGCTAAGTGTCCTTGGAAAAGGCGGCTATAGTACCCAGCTCCTGTTTTCCCATTGCCCGGAATTGATGAGCCGTCAGTGTAGATATGGATCCACTCTTGCTCGGGATAATCTTCGTGGATGGTTTGCAAAGCTGATTGGTTTAGTTCTAAATCTGTGGATGCATGTTTAGGTGCTGAGTGGTTCTTAAGATGGTAGCTGGCTTGGGGTAAGAGACTGAAGAAGTCCTGATGGGTATTCAGCGGCGCTGTTTCTGTGAGGGCAATATCGTATTTTTCGGCGATGTTTTTGTACATAGTTAATGGGGTTATTTGTGTCTTTAGCCTGGGAGTAGGTTGTCGGTAGTCGTTCCATAGACGCTTGTAGACACGCCTGGAGCGCTCCCAGAATCGCAGTGCTGACCTTTCTCTATATGACTGTAATGGTTCTATCTGGGTTTGTGCCTCCATGGCCTCGATGGGGGTGGATTTTGCAGCACCTGTTATTACTCTTAGGGCTGTATTTTGTGCGAGATCGAGTTTGTTTTGTACGCTGGCGCTTGCTGTGACAGTGACTTCGCTTCCATATTCTAGCATGGGTCTAATATATGCTTTATAGGTAGTCTTTAGGACATCTTGGTTAGCTCCCCACTTAGTGGCTGTCAATCTCTTTAGTAGTCGTGTTCTTTTTAAAGCCCTTTCCGCGCTTTGGTCCACATGAGGTTTCCACGTTAAGCGCCTATCCAATTGTACTCCCAGGTGTTTAGAAATGGCGCTTTCTTCCAGCGCTCTCCTGCTGTAAAATAGGCTAATTGGCGGTACTTTTGTAGAGAGTGAGAACAGTTGAAAGGTGGTTTTAACCATATAACAATAGAAACCATATAATTCAAGAAATAGTTAATGCCGAGGCCGCTATAAAAATGGTGCCGGACCATAGATTGCAGAACGAAACACGCATAATAGTAAACAGTAAACTGAACAAGAGATTAAAAACCCTGAATAATATCAGTAATATTGGTTGTAAACACATTACAGATTTTAAACTTTTAAAACAGATACAAAATAAACTGACAGATAATAATGCTCTCATTACTAAAGCTGATAAAGGAAACACCATAGTTATAATGTACATGAACCAATTCATCGAAGGTTAATGAATTTATAAAAAATAACAATATCCAAACGATGTCAGCTGATCCAACCAATGGTTTTGTTAAGAACTTGAATAACATGATTAACAGATGCATGAGTCTATTTAATGAGACACACGACCTATTCAGGAAACAATAGCCATTTTAAGGGAACACCTCAACGAAGCAAAATTACTAAGTCCCCGAAAAATAAACGAATTATTTGATTTATTAGATTTATATTAAAGCAGAACTATTTCACATTCAATAATAGTTATTTTATTCAAGAGGAGGGCCTCGTCATGGGCTCACCACTTTCTGGCTTATTATCAGATATCTAACTGAATCATTACGAAAATACATATTTACTGTCCAATAAAAATAAACTTCACAGCAAAATAGTCTTTTACACGCGATATGTCGATGATACTTTTATAATTTTTGACGGTTCACTACGACAGATAGATACTTTGAGACATTATATGAATAGCATACATAAACGCATACAATTCACCCTCGAAACTGAAACCGACAATAAGCTGAATTTTCTTGACTTAACAGTCACAAAAACAAAAAATAGATTCCAATACCAAATCTATAGAAAACCAACCACAACAGATATCACTATACACGCAGACTCCCACCACCCTACATCTCAAAAAATGGCTGCATACAACAGTTTTATCCATAGGGTAATTACAATTCCACTTGAGACAATTGATTTTGAAAAAGAGTTAAATACAATAAAATACATAGCCAGAGCTAACGGATACCAAAGTTCAATGATAGATAGACTACTCAAGAAACAGCAAAACAGACAAATGAGGCCCCTGAAGAACAAGCCAGGAGCAACACACATATCAACTGAGTATGGTAATGTCCTTCCGAAAATTCTAACAAATATCTTTAAGAAAATGAATATAGCGACGGCCTTTCAAACAAGCAATAACATATATAAAATACTTGGTCCAAAAACGGCCAGACCTTTAGAAGAAAAAACAGGCGTCTACAAGACAATATGTGATGACTGTGACTGTTTGTATGTAGGCCAGATGGGGAGACCTTTCATAAAGAGATTCAAAGAACATCTCCCCAAAAAAGACTTTGGAAAAACTAAATCCAATTTTGGACGACATTTGATTGACAATAATCATAATTATACAGATTTTAGTACAAACTTTAAACCGATACACATATGCAATAAAGGTAGGAATATGAATGCTAATGAAGAATTTGAAATATATAAGGCCTTTAAAACCAGTCCAGATTATTTATTAAATGACCAGTTAAATTTTCACTCTAACTCTTTGTATGACACTGCGATGCAAATCTCAGAACAACTAAGGTCCACGTCACACATCATGCGCAAGCAGTGATAGCGGGAGTTCAGTGTCATCAAGGTGCGCACCGAAAACGTATCGCGCGTGTTAGGTACTGAATACGAACTTATGTTTACTGTTTTATGTGTTTATGATATCTCTTAATGTTTCGACGACCTCGCAAGAGTAATTACACCTGATGATGGAACATACGTTCCGAAACGCGTAGTGTTGTTTAAAAAAGTGAAGTCACAAGATGGATAATAAGGTAAATATTAATATTAATTTATTCAAAGTGTGACTTGGATACGAATATCATGGATTTTAAATTATATACGGATTGTGTTTCTTGGCCAGGGAGTACCACTGATGAAAATATTGGTTAAACAAAATTACATTCAACAGTGGGTATCTGTTGTGGTTGCAACTTGGAAACACTATACAAATAAAGTTAGTGTGTCATTACTATATGTCAAGACAACAAAGATCATTCATATCTAAAATGAAAGAAAATTGAAAGATGGAGAATTTGTAGTTATGTGTCATTTTTCTGAATAACTCAGAAAATGACTTATTCCTGAACTCTGAAAATGAAAGTGACTTGTTATTCATAGCAAAGCCCAGAGCTACCAATGGCCAAGTGATCATGGTACTGTTTGTCCCTTCGTAGTTTACTACTAAAGAGAAGACAAAATAGACCATATCAATTATGTTGTAACATAAGATTCTCTTGAACTCAACACTGCAGCAGTTTACACCATAATTTCACGAACAACCAACAGAATTACACCACAAATTCAAAGGGAAGAAAATAGAAAATAATAAGAAATTAACTAAGTGAAACATGAAGTCCGAGCAAAATGATGGTAATACCTAGAGCAATTTAAGAGTACAGGGAAGAGAAGCATCCAGTTGTGTTTTTAGACAAATTGTACATTTTGTCTTATCCATTTAAGGTTAAGACTGATAATTATGATAACTCATTAACATAAAAAAGGAAAAAGAGCTATTATTATTCATGTTGGAGGTGACACAGGATTCCTTCCTAATACACTCTTAATTTGGCAGGTGGGGACAACATCTGGGGATTATCACAATCAAATGCATTCTGGAAATAGCATGCACTGAACCAAAACTCAGTTAATACTGAATTTACTGTGTAATTCAATTACTCATTACAGTAGAGAATAAAATCTGAACTAACGGGAATTACTGGGAGTATGAATTACTGATTTGTTTGGATTTTTGAAAATAACAAATATATAACAGTAACAGTAGAACAAACTAGTCAGTTGTATGGTGGTTAAATAATGAGAACATACTGTACATTAATTTTACTTACATATTTTGTGACAGTACAAAAAAGGGACATAATTATTTTATGTTGAGAAATAAAACGATCTAGGTGAATCTGAACAAAATATGACTTTCGACAGTGGGGTGGCATGAGTCAACCAGAGTGACAGAGGTGACGTCGTCGTCGAGCTACAAACCTAACCATATATGGACACGAATTTATATTTTGATCGACGTCACAACAATGTCATGACGTTAAAGAGAGTTTTATGATACTGAGACACAATAGAAACTGATACAATATTCCAAAATCTTCGAGATGTTTCGATTGGTATGGAGGGGGTACCAAGTGACTCGTTCTTAAAGTATCCAGTTGCCTGTGGCCATCTTCCTGTTTCTACTGCAAAGTCATCTTGTATAATTAATGATCATGGATGTTCCAGGTTGGATAATTTAATAATCACTTATATATCAGGGTAAAGCCCGTTGGAAGTTCAAAAATTTAATGAAAATAAAGAGTAATGTCTATTTCACAAAGACCACGTGTTTAGTGTAAATTATTGTGCTGCGACCTCAATCTGTTTGCGACATCCAATTCTCGCCTAACGAATTTTAGAATCTTCTGAGACCAGGGAAATCAAGAGTCAATTAAGCAAGCGTTAGTTAATACAAAGTGGGGAATAGTTGTATATTAACTATAAATATGCTGGTGGCCCTATGACGTGTTGTTGGAATCCAAGGTAGGTGTGAGAATCGATCTTCAAGGTAGGTGATATTTTGGGCGGGTAGATTTAAAAAAGAGTAAGTTCCTTTACAATTGGCGAAACCCTGCCAGGATTTTTAAAATGAATTGTTAAGTTCCTTTACAATTGGCTATGCTGCCAGGATTTTTGTGTACATTTTACATAAAATAGGCCTGAAATTTGATGACTGGAAATAGACTGAGGAACGGCGGAGGAAGTTGAAATTTTAGGTTAAGACGTTCAAAATAACATGTGGTCTGAGAAAATTTTGTTTAGCAAAAGTAAACACTCATTAATTATCTCAATATTAAATTATAAACAGTAGTTAACAAAAAATAAGTAAAATGTGGAGAATAATGAGGAGGAAGTCGGCGTGTCTGACTTAACCGGTATTAATGAACAAGAAAGTCAGTCAACTGGTGTATTAAAGAAAGAAATTAGTCTGACTGAGTCAGAGGTGATGGATGAAGTTAAAATTCATTCAACGCCAGTCTCGGGTGAAAAATCTGATGATGATGATATAATGAACATGATGCATTTGCTCTTAGAACAACAGAATAAAATGTCTCATGATATGAATAATCGGTTTGATGTTAACGATGTTAAATTAAATGAACAAAACAGTAAATTAAATGAACAAAACAGCAAATTAAATGAACTAAGTAATGATAACATTGAATTCGAAATGAATATGATCAAACGTCTAATCGAAATTGATGAACGTTTCCATACAATAAAAGAACAAGTAATAGAGTCAGTAAATGAACAATTTCAAGAACGAATTAACGAAGTTAAAGAGAATATGGAAAGTAAAATAAACGAATGTAAACAGAACACTGTAGTTCAGACAGAAGAAGTAAATAAGCATATTCAGATTTATGAAAATAATACTAACCTTATATTTAATGCAATAGAGAATAAGTGTAAACTAGAGATACAGTCAATACAAGAGAACGTGGATGTTATGAACAAACATAGCATTCAGTTAGAGTGTATTAACAATAACAAATTTATTTCGATGGAGCAAAGTATTATTGAGGTTAAAGACAAGTTACATGTGGCGATAAGCCAGAAAGTAAACAATATTATGGAACAGGTAATGTTTACTCGGGATGTAAACAATGACGTGGAATTAGAATCGTTTAGTTGCGACAATCGGGGGGTACACCCTATGCAATTCTTAAATCGCGTATGCGAATTTAACAGATTTAATAGTAACAGCTGGGAAGTGCAGCTGCTAAAAATCACAAATGTTTTAAGGGGAGTTCCACGATATAGGCGGAGGTTCATAGAACCGAATGGGAGAGTTACGAGAAGTTTGAAAGAGCTTTCCGAGACAAATTTGGTCGGAAGAGGACCAGGAGGTGTTGAGAAGTAAAATAATGGGGTCACGTAACTTTGGGATGCATAGTAACAATGTGACCATTTACGTTATGAGAATCTTTAATGAAGCAAAATACCTTGAACCGCCGTTACCGTTTAGGTCGTACGTGAGGCATGGTTCTAAACATTTACCCCGTGAGGTACAGATCACGTTGATGACACGGGAGGTAGCAGAGATAAGCGAACTGGAAAAAATTTTGGACATCTTCCAAAATATAAGAGACCGGGAAATGGGTAGGCGTCCGAACCCACCGGGGACCCACAATAACGGGAATAATACTCAACTGAGGGGGTCACCAGCCGTATATAGAGGTGCGAGGGGAGAAACTGATAATCGACATGAGGATTGGAAATGTCTGGGGTGTCAATTTGAAAATTTCGCTTCCAGAATATTCTGTTATAGATATAGAAAGGCGAAGAACGGTCGGAGGAACGAAGCAACTTCACAACAGAACAATCCAAACCAGAGAGGAGGAGTTGGCTGCAGCAGAGCGCCTAGAAGTAGTGAGAATGTCACCAGGAGTGGAAGTGGGTATGCACAGGGCGGTGCAGCAGCTCAACCGGAAAACTAGAGAGGACAATGGAGGAAGGGACCCAGCCATTGTCAATAGATAACAGCGTGGTCCAGGATGACAACAACTATCAGAGTCATCTCATCCGAACTGATATATCCAAAGAATTAATGGAAGAAGACAACACCGATCTAGCGAAACCAGAGACAGGATTGACTGAAGTAATGATCACCATAGAAGGTAAGGAGGTGAAAACCTTAGTAGATACGGGTAGCGAAGTATCGGTGATTTCTGAGCAAATATTAACTATAATTAACTTCTATAATATAATAGAAGTAAACAAAAATATTCCCTCTTTACCAGTTGCTGGGGTTACTACAGTAGGGATTACTGGGGTTAGGAGGAAACGGGTAACCAAACAAGTTCAGTTAAATATGGTAATAAACGGGGGCGAATATGAACATACATTTTTAGTAGTACGAGGGTTGAATTTGGAGGTTATTTTGGGGAATGATTTTTTAATAAGGTATAAAGCAGTAATTGATTTCCATAAACGAATATTAGAATTGGACAATGAAATTAAACCAGTTAGGGTTAGTTCTGAATGGGTATTAGACACAATAAGAATTTCGGGAATAAAAGTGATACAAAAACGGGTCAGTAGTAGGGACACAGGAGTGAGAGTGAATGTATGTAGAGAGAAAGAGAGTGATGAAAGTGAAGAGCGAATACGGGAGAACAGGGCACATAAGTTTTGTAGTGAGGGTGGAGTTGTAGGGAGTCCCCAACGTAAGGCGTTGTGGCGGGTCGTGTAAAGTTTTAAAGAGGTGTTTGAGGAATTACCTGGTCGAGCCAGGAACTATGAGTGTGAGTTAAAAGTAAGGGAACACACACCCTACGTACAGAGAAGTTATTCAGTGCCCTATTCTAAAAGAAGAGCGGTTCAAATAGAGTTAGATAGAATGTTGGAGGGGGAGATATAATTGAGAGGTCGGTGTCACCCTATTCAAACCCGCTAGTTGTAGTTGCAAAGAAGGATGGGAGAGTGAGGTTGTGTCTAGATGCCCGTATAATAAATCAGATCATAATTCCTGACCGGGAGTCGCCCGAAGCAATAAATGAGATATTTCAGAAGTTTTGTGGGGTTAAATACATGACATCATTAGATTTAACCACAGGATATTGGCAGATCCCGTTAGCATTAGAAAGTAAAGTACACTGCTTTCCTTTTCAATGGAAAAAATTACCAATTCAAACGATTACCATTCGGACTAAATACTACTGTGGCCAGTTTTATAAAGTGTTTAGATGAAGTATTACAACCGGATAATTTAGAATTTTTAAGTATTTATGTTGATGACATTTTAATAGCACACGAATGTTCTCAGAACATATTGAGCATTTGGAATATGTGTTAGACAAATTGCAAAAAGGGGGATTGACTGTGAACTGGGAAAAATCTACGTTTTTACAACAAGAGATAAACTTTTTGGGCTTCATTATTACACCTGAAGGGATTCACGCCAACCCAGAAAAGGTAGAGTCAATTATGAGATTCCCCGAACCTAAAAATATTAAACAGTTACAAATTTTTTTAGGGTTATGCAATTTTTACAGAAAGTTTCATAAAAACTATGCTCAGATAACCTCAAAATTGAGTGCCGAATTACAAAAGAATAAACAGTGGAAATGGGGTGAAATAGAAAGAAAGGCATTTAACGAGATAAAAGCCAAATTTGTAAACATGATCATGATGAATCACCCTGATTTTGAACGAAAATTTTACTTGCAGATGGACACTAGCAATGTCGCTCTGGGCACGTAATTGTACCAGGAGGATGAAGACAAGGAACATCACACCATCGCTTTCACCAGCCGTACCTTCTAGCGGCCGAAAGGAATTACACAACCACAGAGAAAGAATTATTAAGTATTGTCTTCACAGTGAAGAAATTCCGTACCTATCTGCTTGGAAGTTCAACAATCATCAGGACCGATCACAAGGCACTGTCTTTTCTAAATACTTGCAAATTGACTGTGGGTGTTAGCCTAACAAGAATATAACTTTCCATGGGAATATATTAAGGGGGTAGAGAACAAGATACCTGACACACTATCATGGGTAGACATAGAGGGAAACAGAACAGAGAGAGATTTAATAGAAATAGAAATTTTTAGACTTAGCAGGGAAGATAGACTTTTTGGGGAAGAACTGTAAGACATTAAAACTATGCAACGGTCAGATGCCAAATTGAATAAAATAATAACCAGTTTAGAATCCAACTTAGATAATTTCAGGTATAGCCAATATTTTCAGATATATAAGGGGAGTTTTTTTAAGAAAGTAGAGGGGAGAGAGCATGATTGGAGGTTAGTTATACCGGAAGGGCTAACAGAGAAAATAGTGTGGGATTGTCACTTTAGATATGGGCACTTTGGGGCTAAAAAATGTGTAAAAGTATTGAAGGAATCATGTATTTTATGGAAAGGCGTATTAGAAAATTAATCCGGGGGTGTGATTTATGTCAGAAGTCAAAAGTAGTCAACTATCGGTTGGAAGGAGAATTAAAATTTATCAAAGTAAAAAAGACCTTTTGATTTAGTTGTGGTTGATTTGTATGGTCCGTTACCTAAAGGCAGGGGAGGAGTAATGTATGTCTGTGTACTGTTGGATACCTCTTCTAAATTTGTAAAACTGTATAGCGTGAAGAGGGTGACAAGTAAAGTTTTAAGTGAGAAGATAACGCGGGATTACATGACCAACATAGGGAAACCCAAGGTAATACTTTCGGATCATGGGCCCCAATTCGTTAGTGGGAAATGGCGGCAGACTCTGGGCTGGGAGGGTATAATACCTAAACACGCAGCTGTGTATCATCCGCAGTCAAATCAAGCCGAAAGAGTGATGAGAGAAATACGTAGAATTTTTAGGGCATATTGCCATACCAAACATAGCGAGTGGCCTATGTACGTGAAGAAAATCGAGGATTGGTTAAATTGTACTACACATGAGTCTACCGGGTTCACACCTTATGAATTAGTAAAGGGGACACGCCCATAAAGAATTTTAGAACAACTGTTTGATTATCCACCGGAAAACACTACCATTGATAGGTGCGTAAAGCTTAGATTAGCTAATGAAAATGTATTAACGAAGACTGAGAGGAGAAAACAGAGACATAACATGAAAGGTAAATGGATCAAATATGAAATAGGTCAACTAGTATTAGTAAGAAGACATGATCTATCAAATGCACAAGATAAAGAAATTAAAAAATTCTTTTTGTTGTACGAGGGTCCGAATGAAATAGTCGAGATCAAGATGGACAACGCGTATGTATTACAAAATCAGGTAACGAGGGAAATAGTGGGTACGCACAACGCGACAAATTTAAGAATTTATTATACTAAATAGAAATAGCTGTATAACTAATGTATTTGTATATGTAGAAAGACTTTTTCAGAATGGACTCTTTCCCCCATTTCGGGCGGTCACGGTATCACCGACCCTTGACCGTGGTTTTGTCTGCGACAAGCTATGGGCAGGCTTATTGTACCCTGACCATAGTTTGTTTTAATTGAAATTGGTGTAACTTAGAATGTTAACTGGGGGGTGAACAACGGAAATCAACCATAAACTATGGAACAGCGGCTATCCATCGAATGGGGTGGTAGACCGTCATAAGGGTGTTTGAATTATTATTGTAGTAGGATTACTGGTATCCTATTGACCAGTAGATCCGAATTTAATGTAACGCCGAAGCAAGGACGGGGTAAATAATGTTTACACCCTAGCCGATCCAGTCCTTGTGGAAGCAACTGGGCGCTACATTCCAGCCGGTGGGGGGGGGGTGGCCAGAGTGACGGAGGTGATGTCGTCGTCGAGCTACAAACCTAACCATATATGGACATGAATTTATATTTTAACTGACGTCACAACAATGTCATGACGTTAAAGAGAGTTTTATGATACTGAGAAGCAATAGAAACTGATACAATATTCCAAAATCTTCGAGATGTTTCGATTGGTACGGAGGGGGTACCACGTGACTCGTTCTTAAAGTATACAGTCGCCCGTGGCCATCTTCCTGTTTCTACCGCAAAGTCATTCCGTACGGGTGTGTTTAACCCTAGGCCATGGACAAAGTCAATTTAGGCCTTTAAACAGTGAAAAAAGCATATAAAACAGTGCTCAATAAGTTCCTTTGACGACACAAGTGAATCAGCAAAATGAATTAACCGTTTTTAACAGTTCAGTGAGTGTTACTACAAAGTGAACTACCAGAGATGATACCACATGTGGAATAACGTCACCAGATACGTAAAGTTGTAACCAAATCGACCAAACAGCAATCAACAAAAATGTATACAATATCACAACATTAAAGTCAGATAAATGAGATCTCAAATATAAAAAGGGGGGTTTTACGAGAGTGAGTGAGAGTGTGAAAGAAGTACTGGTTGCTTTGATAGAATTAAGTAACGTAATCTTGTATAATTAATGATCATGGATGTTCCAGGTTGGATAATTTAATAATCACTTATATATCAGGGTAAAGCCCGTTGGAAGTTAAAAAATTTAATGAAAATAAAGAGTAATGTCTATTTCACAATGACCACGTGTTTAGTGTAAATTATTGTGCTGCGACCTCAATCTGTTTGCGACATCCAATTCTCGCCTAACGAATTCTAGAATTTTCTGAGACCAGGGAAATCAAATGTCAATTAAGCAAGCGTTAGTTAGTACAAAGTGGGGAATAGTTGCATATTAACTATAAATATGCTGGCGGCCCTATGACGTGTTGTTGGAATCCAAGGTAGGTGTGAGAATCGATCTTCAAGGTAGGTGATATTTTGGGTGGGTAGATTTAAAAAAAAGTAAGTTCCTTTATAATTTTATTATTTGGTATCAAATATATAAACCCTGAGCATTACTACTGTAAAACATAAAATACACAAAACTACTGTTATCACTTACTATACTGTAATACTTTTTTTTAGGAACTTGATTTTATTACTGTATAAAAGAAAATAATATTGTATACTTTTACAAAAATCAAAGTTTAAAAAAATATTAATGAAAATAATCACTTATTTTTCTTTGCATCATTTTTGAACATTGTTTTACATGGCAACGTAAAGACCACAATTCCCATTCTAGTAAGGAAGAAATGAGGAAAAAACAACGTACAACACAATCAATTTGGGACAACTTTCACAGTTGCAAGATCATAAGGCTGTAAAAGAACAAGTAATGCTCTTTTTAGCATTACTAGCTGTACTGGACATGATTCTGGTTGATGCTCAAGCCCAGCTAGTACTGCTGTGCGTCATGACAGTAGCCTGATGAAGCCAGAAATTCATGCGAATGAGAACGTAACCAGTAATGGATAAAATGATGAGGACTTTTGTTCTTGATTGTTCTCAGTTTTTAGCGTACCAACATACCAAATGCTATTTTGTGAGTAATCAAAAAATAGACCTAGTCTTTTTTTTAAGAGGTACTGACAAACCGTTATGAGTAGGTGGGGATACTGTAAGCTGGGTGTTGTATGAGTTCCATAAAACAATCAGATTTACACGTATTTTAGTAAGAATAAGAATCTTGTAGGCATAGGCAAAGACAAACTCAAACTCGGAACACATCCTCATGAAGGCTAACCAAAACTTACAACACCCAATAACAAAAAGAATATTGATAAAAGAATTACAAAATTACATATTTTTCAAGAAGATGCCATACTTCATCGACAATGTCTGCAATGAGCATTTGGTGCCTAAACTCGAGAAGACCCACGTACGTCTACATTTCCTAACACTTTGATGGGGCTTCCAGTCAGTCTTATTGTACAAGTGCTAATTAGAGGCTGGCAGTTGCTGACTAAGTCAGGGCGCACAATGGACACTTGTAACTCTACTCACTTTTATTACTTTAAATTTTATTTAAATATTGTTTACTTTCTTTCCTACATTTGGTCCGGACACCATCTTTATTGATACCAACAATGAAACCTAAAAATTTGCTTACCTTCGGGCCAGTTTCGTTTAAGCGAACTGAAAATAGCAGAACAAGGTCATTTTCAGTAACTTTACTCCTAATTTTGTTGTTTACCAATGACATTACCTTTTATTTTACTTAGAACATACATTTACATTGAATCCTATTTTGAAAAAATGAACACCGCTGGGCCATGAGGCGTAGTTTATCAAATCAGGATAGAAGAAATTACTCCCATTAACATTTTACATTCCCACCAAAATAAAGTATAATAAATCATAATAACGTATAATAAATCATATTAGAACACAACCCAGCACTTCTTAAAGATAGATTTTTTCATTCACCCGATCACGCACTCATTCATGCTATACACATTCTATATTCCCCAAATTGAGCTCATTTTAACATACATTTCTGTAATAGCATTTTAAGTGGTTTGAATTTATCTGGTTACATGTGAGTCCAATCTTATTGCGCACATTCCTGTTGACCTTGATACATTTCCTGCTCGCTCGATATTACGTAGTTATAAAACTTTACCATCCATTATTATTTATGCTTTGAATTAAAATAAAATTTATATTTTTTTCCCCCAAAACCACTATAGGGATAGAAATGTACCATTACACACTGTTGCGCCCGTGTCAACTGTAAATGATGTTGGTTTACCTTCTGCAAATCCATTAACGATCAAGTTTCCACTGGTCTTATGTAACGTGGAAACTGTGTGGTGTTCTGGGGCTTTACTTCTCCAATTGGTGTGATCACTCTCTTCTCTTGGTATTTTCTACTCCCAACAGTTTACCTGTAGATGACCACGTTTCCCACAGTTGTAACACTTCGGTCTTCTGTCTTTTTCCCATTGTTCAAATCGTTGTGGCACTCTTGAACTTTTGAATTGTTTGCCTGACAACACTGTTTTTCTGCCCCCACTGTAACAGCAAAGTGATACTGGGATCTCCTGACTACAGTGTGATGGCACATTAATGTAGCGGGATGCTGACTTGGCAGCTTCAAACTCTAGGGCGTGAACAAGAGTTTCTGAGCTATTTCAGTGTCTTGTCATTCGTAACACTTGCTGAAGTTTACTATCTCCAATGTCATCAATAAATGTCTGCACCGCAAACCTCATTCAAAAATCTTCTGGTGCTTCAGGATAGGCCAATCTAATCAGTCTGTCAATACTTGCTTCAAACTCTTGAAGACTCTCCTCAGAACGTTGTCATCTTGTTCTCAACTGAGCATAGTAAACATCTCGCAAATGTTTATCACCATACCGTAATTCTAGAGCTTTTATCAATTCGGCATAGGTGTTCTGGCTGTCAGGTGGGACTTTCTGTACTAGTTCTGCCGCAGGTCCTTTTAATGCGAGAACGAGTGAAACTGCCTTGTCTTTCTCCGTCCAATTATTTGCACATGCAGCAGCTTCAAATTGGCGAATGTACGTCGCCCAGCGACTGCTTCCATCAAAGGTTGGAGCCTTGACATGAACTGTCCCTACTGCAGGCAAAGTGACTTTCACTATTGCCTTATTTTCTGTGTCCTTTTCTGTCTTTATCGTTGGTACAGTCTATTCAGAAATTTGTTTTGGTTGTAACCTCATAAACTGCTCAACTTCACTTTTAGTTTGTTCCCTTATGTTTGCCATTGAGTTTTCTACAGCAGATATTTTATTTGACACGGATTCTTCTATGACAGATATTTTTGTAGACATCAATTCTTCTATGATAGATATTTTTGTAGACATCGATTCTTCAACACTCGAGACAAATTTTTCTACTTCAGAAATTTTTTGATTCTTGTACCTCCGAAATTTAGTAACTTGCTTATTAAGCTCACCTCGTAGGAGACCCAATTCTGTGGCACTGTGTTCTTGCAAAACTGTTTTTGCATAGCTTCAAAAAGAGCTTCCGTTTTATCTGCTTCCTGCTTACATTTTCATCCTGTCCCTTTTCTGCTTCTTCTGCCTCCTGTCTTCGTCGTCCCTCTGTCTGCAACAGCAGCACCTGGAAATTTTCCATCATCTGACTGGCATCCATTGTTTACCGATTAATTATGAATTACACTGGTCTTGTATAAAGTATCCACTGTTAACGGTTCTATCCCACTTCTGACCCACTGTTATGAAGGTCTACTGATCGTCATATGGTACAATGGAAAATTAAATACAAGACACCAATTAAGTCACCGATTACCAGCTTTAATTATAGCACAATTAAACAGTTTGTAATCAACAAGGTAGTCTCTTACAACAAATCAAATACAAACTGTTTACACGCAATACTAATGTCAACTAATATAGTCTCGCACAATTGTAAAACACATAACACTTTGCCTCAATTGTACGAACAGCACTGGAATAAATCGCCACTAAAACTGAACTGAGAGCATCGCCGAGTACATGTATTTATACCCCGCTGAGATTCCAGAACAGTCCATACTACGTGTCAAGAACACTACTAGAAAACACTTGAGCGTAATTGCTTGCCGCTTTGAACACAGTGTGCACGGACCGGCGAAATCTTGATCAGTCACGGCTACGGACGCGTGATAAGTATCACGTAATTGTCATTCATCTCAAAGTAGCTCCACTATGTATGCACACACACATAACAGTCGGATTCCACTGGAATAGCCAAGAAACACGTGGAATGTTCTGTAACGACATAACAATACATTAAGTACTATGCTTAGTAGACCAGTGAGTACTACATTTGCCTTACTATCCCAAAGGTGTAGTTTCTAATACTACTTATTGCCCAGGTTAAATGCCCAGTCAGTATAGAGTGGAGGTTCAGTTTTCAGCCCTCAGGGTGACTCACCTGTAGATACAGGTACTTGTGATAACATTCTCAGCATAACAATGGGCAACTGGAAAACTGCGTACTTTCCTTGCATACTTAATGGCTCAAAGAGGCAGCCAACCCTGCTTGACAATCATAAGCTACTTCAAAGATACAAATGATAGATACTTCATAGGTAAAATTATAATAGTTACTGCTATCTAGTTTGATCGCATCTTGTAGTGATAATGAAGGTCGTATAATAGACATCATATCAACCAGTTGATATTACATCAATCAGTATTACATGTCATGTTATTACATTATATTCTCTCTTTTGAAAATAGATGTTTCAATATTCACTGTCTGTAATATCTGGTATCTCTCATCAATACAGTATTAAACACTAATTAATTTCATGAAAGAATATACTCCATTATGAATACAGCACAGCAATACAGAGACCAGCAACGTTTTTATTATTTTATCTGTACTTCATTCCTTTAGTCTACCTGAACTAAACCCTTTAAATTGAGTAATTAGTATTTACTTGAGCTTTCACAAATTTTTAACATATGTGTCATTTGATAAGTGAATGAGTAAAGTGAGTTCTCAGTTTTAAGTCAACCATTTGGCATTTGACTGTCTATCTATTTAAGACAGGCCTATGTCTCACAATAAATTTTGAATTCTTCAACCAATTTTCACCTATTCACTTGAAGTTGATCCCCACAAAAAGAAGAGGGAAATGGGTAAAAATGTGAGGCACCAAATTTTGAAAAAAAAAATCACAAAACTCCATGTGGGGTATCAAATTAAAAGACAATTTTAATAAAAATCTGAATGTAATGTTCTGTTTTAGAAATTTCAAAAATTTATAACATAAGAGCCTAAAAAAAGGATTCAAATTTTGGAAAATTGTAAAAATCTTATCAGGTAATTTTAACCCCAATACAAATGTAGTGTTTACTATAAAAATGTTTTAACTTAAGGGACATCACATGTATAATGTGGGGCATCAGGCTGTGATGAATTTTATTCAAAATACAAACCTGGTATCTTCCCTCACCCCCTGGTATATCCCTTAACACTCTGCAAATTTTGGACCACCTTCAAAAACTATATTTGTGAAAAGCACTATATGTGACTTTAACATATATCTATGGAAACATACATAAACCTAAAACAAACTGGGCCTAAGTTATTTGTCATTTATGCACTGCAGTTATAAATTTTTCTAAAAAACCAATGCAGTAAAAATCAATGCAGTTTTTGGTGTTTTTTGTATGTTTATCTGCTTAATAACTGTTATTTATTTTAAAAAAATTTAAATAGTATAATTGAGGTTTTAATAATTTTTCTGATAATTGAGAAATTATCTCCTACTGAAATTTATCTAATAATAAATGTACTTTGTTCAAAATAGCGAGCAGTTCTGCAGCTCAGGGAGGTCCACTAGTGAATAAAACGTGTTCACCCAATTGAGAATGATTAATACACAGTCGTTTCCCCACATGCATAATATGGTTAAGTTTTATTTGAATAAATCAAACTGACTATACTCACATTAATAGCGTTAATTTCAGAATCATCTAACGGCTGTCTTTTGTATTTACGTGGTAACTGATAATCTTCAATTAAAGGCCGTGGTACTGCTTTATAACTTGGTCCTCCTGAAGAAACTTTAGAAGGCCCTGAAGATCCTGCACTAACAATTTCAGGCCTTGAACCTCCTGCAACTGTTGAAAGCTTATAAAGCATTTTATTTTATACACAATGTTTAGTGCAATTTCTTTATATGCATAATTTTTGTATGGAAAACTAGAGAAACGAGCGATGGCGGCTCAGTAGGCCTGGGACTTCTACATTCAGAGGAAATTGAACATGTTTTGTTTTTCCATTAAATAGAGAACTATAGAGAAAATGGATCACTGCTATACCCAGAGTTAATTTTATACAACTAAATACACAAAGGTATGTGAGCCACACTTTCATACGGATCACACAGGCTGGAATGTAAGTCAAGGTCCTTAGACAGGACAAGTTACAAGTGAACCTTTAAACTATCCCAGACTTAAACAAGAGACAGTCCCTTCCAATTATTATTTAAAATCTGTTACTGTTCATGAAAGTAAAGATGAAAAATTAGAATTATCTGACCAACATTTAAATAAAGTACTTATATTAAGCAAGGAAGATATTTAGCACATCAAAAAGCAGCTAGCTACAAATTTTAATGAAATTAATACTATATTTGATTCATTAGATTTAACAGAATGTTGGTTTACAATTACTAATAAAGTCTTATTACTGCAAATAAAATACCATACAGGCCTGTTATAACTTATTCTGTAGTCATAAATAATGATCTAAAAGTAGAGATATTTCTACATCATGGTAATGGCATTAGTATATGCCATTATGTAACAAAATTAAAACTCCATTCACAACAGGTAATTCGAATGAACTGAAAGATTTAATGAAAACAATAGATATATATATGAATTTGAAAATCCATGCAATTTGTTTGATAGTACCATTACATCAGACAATTTGGGCAAAAAGAAAGTTTGCACCAAAGTGATAATGACAGAATAAAACAGACACTCCAGCATATCTTAGATATTCTAGAGAGTCTTATAGGTACATTGGCATAGATTATATTTTTTTGAACAGATGAAATTACATACTTATTTGAGAGATACCAATATTCTCCAAACCTAATTATTATAGCTTTCATTCTCTACAGATTCTTACGGTATGCAAACTGTATATTATCACATCCAGAGAGCATTAAAGCCATCTGTAATAAATTATTAAGTGACCCTAAATCTGAAAATAAAGTAACTTTTCATATGTGCTAGCATACATCAGGAGCTCGGAGGAGAAAGGGCGAATTAAAAATTAAAAAAAAAATTCAATTTTTGTTGTTTACAGAATCCTATTTTCTGACATGTTAAGAACCCGGTAATACCACTATTCACCCTTAGTATTTTGTATATAGCACTGAAATTTATAGACTGCATAAAACCAGCTGAGAGCTTAGTGCTCTAATATTGGAGGAGTAAGGGCGAATATACTGCACGGTGCCACACATCGGCATGATTTTTGCTTCGGTTCGCCCTTTCTCCACCGGATTTAGTCATAGTTTATAATTGACATGACAAGTCTATGAAAAGTTTGGTCAGTGTGATTGTTATTTCGATGTGATTAGTTTGTTCTTTCTTATACTGCATACTACAATGTATGAATTTACTACTTGTGAATAATTGAAAGTACTATGTTAACTGACTAAAGTACTGTGTAACTGAGTTTTAGAGAGACTGAGAAATATAGTAAGACTTGTGACGCTATTTATTTATCACAATTATTTTGAGTACCATACACATAGAAATACCTAGAATGACTTTCACTTACCATCCAGACATGCTCTTTTGGGTCCAGGGTCTCATACGAACACCAAGATACAAGCACAATTTTGAAGGTTGCGTAAATAATTTACATAACACAAGTTTAAGAAGAGAATTTCCATTTTAATGTTTTACTGTTACTTTAGTGAAATTAAGAACATACATTTAGTAAATACATGTTTCAGGTGTTGTGCAACACGTGACTCTGTTGTAATATGACTTACTATCTACGGCTTACCTTATTTTTTTCTAGGACACAAACATAAAATGCAAACACAAATATAAACAGAAAGCCGCCCAGCTTTGCCACACTCACATTTATACTAAATTAAAAAAAAAAAACCCTTAACATTTTATGCAAATCAGAAGCCCCCTTCGCCGGCCACTCGGTCTTCCCGCACACGCATTGTTCGGTTACACGGTTTCACTGTTCTGAAGAAAAAAAACTTGATCCGACTCCCTAGTCGTATTGACCGCGGTCACTTAACAGTTTTGCTGTACTACAACTTTAAAATATTTAAATATGTGTGACGAGCCTACAGAGGCCGACCCGGTAACGGGAACTGTTGCTTGTCGACTGCTGCAAACTTTTGTTTGTACACTGTTAATACTTTTAATGACTGTTTTCACACTTCCTAAGATAGGCCAAATTTGTTTTAACGGCCTATCTTGTAAACCCAAGGCCCCTGTTTTAAATTCACAATTCTATTGTCTGGTGCTGCTTACTCTCTGATACCAAACTGTACACTGGAGACTGTGTCACACAAGCCTGCTGCTATGTGATTACGCAATGCGTCTGGCAATTGTTTTGGCTGGCTGTATGTTGCATTGCTGTACTGGAGGCTCCTTACAGGTGAAGTCTGGCAATTTAAAAGTGATTGAATGGGTGATCTATGTTAATATAAAATTAAACTGTGGTAGCTCCCATATATGAAATGAATTGTACACTTTTAACAAAATCAAAACCAAGATTAATAAAAAATAAAAACCTTCTAATTTGACCCATTACAATACCCCTCGATGAGAATTCTGCTGTTCACAACAGAAGAAATCTCATCGACAAACCCCGAAGAGGACCGGTGAGGAACTGGTGCCAACAACCCCCTGGTTCTTAATCTCATGGGTATACGACCCCCCTGGCTCAGCGACTATGGACTCATCTGAACGAGATCACTGGACTTCTCCGTAAGAGATCCCAACACCGAGAAATCGAGCAGACTCGCACCACAGCGCACCTCGCCTTTTAACATGCTACCCCCAAAAATCCTCAATCCCTGGCTCAGATTATCCCAGATCCTCCACCGATATGTTTCCCCTTGTATGAAAGCTGGGCTGCCTTTAGCAGATACTGGGCTCACACACATTAACATTACATGTTACCATAACACATTAAAATAAAAGATTTCTTTTAAAATTTATTAAAAATTTAAAAAAATTCAAAATTCAAAAAAATATTTTATCCAAAAATTCTCTTCCTCTTTTTTCTTTTTTTCTTTCAAAATGACTTAACTTAAGCGTTTCTTCTACTTGAACAAATCCTTAACCTAACATGTCTTAGTCTAACAATACAGTTCAATACAAGAAGTCAGTAAACTAAACAATTAACAAAACAACAAAACGTGGTAAATACACACATAATAAAACAATCCCTACCTAAAATATGCGTTCGCTGGCAGGCGAAAAAAACAAAAATTTTTTTTTTTTTCTTCAAAAAAATTCAAATTCCCAAAAATTTTAACATTCAAAAAAAATTTGCATTTTGTTTAAAGGTTTCATTTATATTTAGAAATTATTCAAAACTGGTTTAAAGGGATTAAATAAACAAATAAAATTAATTCCCTACTATACAAGCTTAGTAGGTGTATGATCTCATCAGCTGATCGAAACTAGGTCAAGTCCAAAACCCCTTGACCTACATATGTTATGTATGATTTCTGAAAACACATTGAACATCTGTAATATCCTAACTTGAAATACAAAACATAGTAACATAAAATATTTAAAATTACAAAATATTAATATAAATAATCATCAACTTGATATTTAAATTATTTAAAACAAACAATTCTTAATTTTACATTATTTCCAAATTTTATCAAAATTCTGTCACTGGTTTAAAATAATGAAAATTTTATATTCTTTATCATAAATCTCTCTTTATATTCAACAATCTTACTCTTCATTTAACAATCTCACTATACTTTACTGTGGGTGATGTAAATTATTTATTCTCATTTACTGTATTAGATCTGTATGCATATATAATCTTTCTCCCTATAGCTCTAATATTAATCAACTTCAACTATCATGACACCCATCTCTATCAAAATATCTCTCCCAAAACACTCTAAGCCCCACTTATCATTGAACTCAAAATCGTCACCTGCTCTACATATAAAAAAAAACTCTCTAACCCTTTGTACATAGGATACGTGTTTTCCCTACCCAAAAACTCAATTCCCTTATTTGGCCCCTGGATTTTACCTAAGGCGGCCCCTTCCCCACTAAAATCTATCCCTATCCCGTCCCAACCCTTGTTGCGGACTCCTACATTACACTATCCCCTAATACAACATTGCCATTCCCAAAAATCTCAATCTCATTACCTTACTACAACTACAACAAAATAACATCATTAATTATAAACAAAAATATATCACTCAAAATCTACATAAAGTCTCCATTACCACTGTGTCAACTTCACTACTTCTTGAAATTCTATAACATATATTACTTCAAAAACAACATTACATTATATTCATCTCTACTATTTCAAATTCAACTTTGATTTTAACTTGGACAGGTCTACGTGTCCCATAAAATATTCATCACCCAAAAAACTATCTCTTATTAGATTTCACAAATCGTTACTTTATTTCTCATTGTACCAAATTATTTGTAATTTCTGTAATACATCAAAAACATTACATTGAACTGTAATTACTTGTAACATTTACAAACCAATATACCAGTGACATGGTATTGCTGATCAGCTGATATCCTAACACAATGAAAACACATATCAAATTTGGACAACTTATATGAAATATACATATTTATTTTACTCCTCACCTCATTGTTTCCCCTTTTTCTGATTCTGATGCTTATGTTGGCCGCCTGCCAGACGTTTAATTAATGGCTTAATTACAGTATACACATATCATGAAAACACATATTTTATCAATACCTATATCTAACGTACCACAATAAAATAATACATTTAAAATTATAGCATGTAATGAACACCTCATATTAAATATCTAAGCAGCTAGGTGATTGAACAGCAAAAAAAAAATTTACTTTAATTCTTTTATGTCATAATAGGGTTTTGCTTAAGATACTGATTCCGCAGACTACAACATTTCTTGTTATGGTCACCAAGTATGTCGGTAGGCATTAGTCACAACATACCACTTCAACACACCTGTCTACATGAACAGTTGTGTGCCAGACTCGTTTTCATAAACAACAGTTATAAACATTCTCAGTTTCAGCTTTCATAGACTAAACATTCTAGTTACATCATATATTGCCATACCTGCTTGCTACACTTTTCAAGTTTTATAAATCTTTTAGATAACATATTTGTCTCTTAGGTTTTTTATTCCAATTCAGATCAGATATTTTTTTGATTCATTAATAACAAGTGGTCCTTTTAAATTACCTGTTTATTTAAAACAATTTCCATGACTTTGATTACAGTTTCAAAATGATTCTGCGTGATTAAATGTTTCAGTTTTTCTTAATATTTCAATAAATTTTACAAACATTACATCATTGGTTCTGATCTCTCTTTAGATTCCTCCACAATCACACTCTTAATACCATAATCCCCTACTCATAACCTAACATAGCAGGTACCACACAAAATAATTATTGAACCTTTTGGTTACATAAGTTTACTTTAAAATATTTTCCAAAATTATTTTTTCTTAATTACCTGTAAATAGGTTATATGTTACATGTACAGAATCATTGTTTATATTTTTACTCTAAGGGGAGGGTTAGGGAAACCGGGAAGATAAAAGGGATAAGGATTATTACAAGTTCAAGAACTAGGACTAAAGGTAGGGACAAAGCTTCCTCCGGAAATAAGGGTACATGGAGAAAACCAAGGCTCGCGTGGGGAGGGGCGCGTCCCTGAAATAGACGAACCCCACTGGGACAAGTGGGGAACACCTATCCGCTACCACTTACTGTATTATATTATTCATAGTTATTTATAATTATTTAACTATAGGTTTATTATAGTGGTTTAGTTATATTTGATTACAGGATTTAATGTATTGTTTTGTTTTAAGATGCAAAATATTAATATTATTTTTGTCATCACAATTTCGGCTACATACATACCTTGTTTATCTAACATTTTATAATGCATACAATTAATTTCACTACACATGTATTTACAATTCTTCATCAATAATTATTCAGTTATATCGCACTTCAATATCTAAAATCAGCTAGGTCATTACCATATATTAACATATTTGAAATTGTCCAATTGTTAATTTAAGGCTCAGCCTCCATCGTCAAAAATTAGACGGGGTTTCACATAACATCGTTCAATTTTATTAGCACACAAATGACTGTTTTGTGTGTGGTAACCATACAAACTAAACTCATCCATCATACTCAAATACTCATAAAACAAGTCAACATTATTTGTTTCTGTCCAGTCTCCATTAGTAATATTCGTCAAGTCAGTTATTTTTTCTTCATAAAATAAATTATTATTATTTAAACATGTATTATCAAAATAATCTTCACTCTCTATTTTAACAGGTAAGTGTTTCATGTCAACTAACATCTCTTTCAACTCATTATAATCTCTCATTAGTTTATATAATTCTATCTCTCCATTTAAATCTCTCTCATCATAATGCCATACTTTCTCTCTCATTCCATGCAGAGGGTACAAAATTATTCAACAAAATTAAACAACTCAAATCTTTCATTAATAAGGGTCTCTTGCCCAAAAATAACACTTTTGAACACTCTGGTTCATCACAAATAAGGGGAAAATTTACCCCCTGCCCTGCACCTTCATCTACTCTTTCTTTCCATTCTTTTTCTAATTCAACAACACTGATTACAACTTCGTTACTACATATAACTTTCTCTCTCTCACTCACTGTTTCACTATCTATTTTCAACGTATCACTTTCTGATACCACCTTTTCAGTCACATTACCATTTTCAATATCATTATTAACACTTGTTACCTTACTCTCTAATACCACATTTTTAATAATATTCTCATTTTCGACATTATTGTCATCACTTGTTAATTTCTTACTGTCATTATTATTTTTACTTTTACTCTGTTCTCCTACTGACTCTACTATTTTCTCAATGTCTCGTTTCAATTCATTACAACTATTTTCGCATTTTGTTTTTACCTCATCAATATCAAGTTTGAGTGCATCAAATTTGCAATTGAATTCGGTCTTAATTTCATCAAAACGATTATTTTGTCTGTCTAATTTTATGTCATTATTGTCAAAGCGACTATTTAATTTATCTAATTTTATGTCATTATTGTCAAAGCGACTATTTAATTTATCTAATTTTATGTCATTATTGTCAAAGCGACTATTTAATTCGTTAAACTTGTTATTCTGTACATGAATGTCCATTGACATGGTTCTTAATATACTCATTATATCATCGTCTAATTTGTTACATTTTGTTGAGGTCGGGGTTGCTTGAATCCCTGAATCCTCTGTATTATCTTTTTCATTTGTGTTATGCACATTCATGTTTTTATCGTCTTGACCTACATTCGGTGTTGAATGTATTTCAGGACTACTCATCACAGCTGATTCGTCAACTTCAGCTGTTTCACTTATCACAGTCGAGTCGGACAAATCGACTCCGTTCTCTGCTGTATTTTCCATTATTATTTTTTGGTATTTACTCTGTTTCTTATGTGAACAACTATTCTTTACTTCTTTTGCATAACTTTACATAAGTACCTTTTACGTATTTTTTTTTTTACTTAACCTCTCAACTGTGCTTGTATCCCATTTGTAGGTATGGAATTTCATTTTTTTTTTTTTTTGCAATTCGTGCCTGTTTCGTGGCGCCAAATGTGAAGCTATTTATTTATCACAATTATTTTGAGTACCATACACATAGAAATACCTAGAATGACTTTCACTTACCATCCAGACATGCTCTTTTGGGTCCAGGGTCTCATACGAACACCAAGATACAAGCACAATTTTGAAGGTTGCGTAAATAACTTACATAACACAAGTTTAAGAAGAGAATTTCCATTTAATGTTTTACTGTTACTTTAGTGAAATTAAGAACATACATTTAGTAAATACATGTTTCAGGTGTTGTGCAACACGTGACTCTGTTGTAATGTTGTAATGACTTACAATCTACGGCTTACCTTATTTTTTCTAGAACACAAACATAAAATGCAAACACAAATATAAACAGAAAGCCGCCCAGCTTTGCCACACTCACATTTATACTAAATTAAAAACCCCTTAACATTTTATGCAAATCAGAAGCCCCCTTCGCCGGCCACGCGGTCCCCACGCACACGCATTGTCCGAACGTTTTTTTTTTTTTTTATTGTCCGAAATAAGAAAATTAAAGTTCTCGATTAATAACTTATCGATAGATTGACCTCGGTCATATGACACTTCAACTGATTAGTCCACTCTTTTACTCATTAAATTACAACTTTTTTGACGAGCCTACTGAGGCCCAGTCCGGCACCTGGAACTGTTACTCGTAGACTGCCCTTGGAACTGGTAATGTAACAGTTACATCTTCCTTTCTCTGGCGGGAAGCTGTTGTTCACGGCCACTATTGTTTCGTTGCTCATTGCTCATTTGCTGAGAGGTAACCATTTTATGTGTGGAATAAAGCTGGTATGTGTGTGTGACCCAAGGCCGATACTGGACTTGGCTCCGCTGACGTCATTGGAAAGACCGGATTTAGCCATGACTTCCTGCCGCTCAAAAAGCACATTTCTGGATTTTGCTCGTCCCAGGACATCCTGTTTTGTGGCTGGCTGCGTCTGTGTGCCGTTACACAAGTACAAATTTCTGAGAAGTTTGAAAGGGGTAAACGCTTCGCTGGCCGACTTACACAATGGAAATTGCGTAACGCCTTTGTCTCAGACTGCTATTTCTCAACACTGGAAATAACATTGCCATGCATTCTGTTACAATGGAATGAATTTCGTTACACAAGAATTTTCACAACTTCTTTTTACAAGCCCGCACCAAAATGAAAGAAATAAAAATGTACTTGCCCCATACGGTAAAAATAAAAACACCCAAAAATTGACCCGCTACAGACTGCGAGTTATATTAAGACTGAAAAATATATTAGACTGAGACTCCGCGTGCCCTGTAAACAGTTTTTATTAAGCTTCATTTACCATAATGCAATGTGTTGGCAAATACACCTTTGGTCAATCACGATAGGTCAGATAATTCCTACCACTACGAAGAACTATGGTTCTCGACCCCTGATTCGCTGTTCTCGTTGCCCTCATGATGACAGTCCTCTCCATTTGCGTCCTGGGTAGATGCTAGACTCTGGTTGGTTATCAGACATCCCCTCAAGTACACTACGAAAGGGCTCCGTACCATTTCTTAGAATGTAGAGCAATCCCGCACCTGTCCATCAAGCTTTTGTTCAAGTATGCTCCGAAGGTCTGCTGTTATTCTCATGCGAACAATACGTAGCATTTCGTTATTGTTTGACTTCCCATGACCCTTTTTTGTCAATTAGCAGCTCCTTGCGTGTCGTCATCCCCAAGATGCCACTCCGGTCTCCCGTCATAAATACTAGTTGTCATCCTTACGATGTTTTCATGCTGTGCACACTTCCTGGCTGCATTCACTCAGTGTACACTGCTTTGTCTTCATACGGGGTAAGATTCTCCTAAACCCTTTGTGTGAGTATCCTTTTCTTATTGCTGGCACGCTCCAAATTAACCTTACAGCGTGTGTTCGCTACAATTTCTCCGTATCTTTGCCACAGTACTGTATCCTTTGTTTAGTTTGTTGTGGGGCTGTAAATCTGAGTTGGACCGAGTCTGTCCCAGTCGATCCTTACTTTCTATTGTAGTGTTGTGTCAGGCGTTCTCACATTGTTTCCTAGCAAGCGTCCAGTTGACATGTTGTTAAGTTCTCCCTTTATTTATTACTTCTGGCTTGGGTTGGGGTGACTCGACCTGTGTAACGCACTTCTTGATCAAAATTTATAAAATTAAAATTTTTGGTCATTACAATACATTATTTTTTTGTTATTCTAATAGTGTCTTATTATAATAGTGTCATTACAACAGTGAGTGTGAGTGTGGTTTTTTTATAAAATGGAAAGAAAAAATTTAGATCTTTAGCAAGCTTTATCAATACCTAAATTGACATGCAATGCTCAATACTACATTTTTTACACAGTAGTATGTAATGTGATAAGAATTATAACAATACATATTGTTGTATTTAAATTTGTGGAGTCCCACGTTCTTGGGATGCCAATTTTATATAACGATACCTTGTATTTAAACATATATAACGATACCAGGTGTAACTATAATAAGAGTAGTAAATTTATGAGTAGTTAAAATTTCATGTTTATTGTTTAACAAGCATTATAAATAATAAAACATTGTTAATAATCTCCGATCAAGATATCACTCATTATTAAGTGTTTATCTCTTAAGCTATACGGTGTTACACACATTTAAAACACTCTTACATCTAGACATGTTAATAATCTTAATCTAGACATTTATTCAAATTGATTTAACAAAAGAAATAAAATTTAAATGTAATTAAGTTTTATTTTAATTGAATTCATTTAACTCAGATCTGACCTCAGCTTGCTCAGTCTATACCAATGTTTTTTAAAAATAAATTTAAAATTATATTAATTACTTTTAGACTGGCATTTGTTTCGTATTCAAAATTTAAATTATTCTTTTCTACAAAATACAAATCAAATCATTTCAATTATTTTTCTTTGATAATAAAAAAAAAATAATATCTCAAAATTATAAACTTTTTTTTTTTTTTTCTTCTATATTTATCTATATGTGATCGCTCATTCTTACGACTAAAACATTTACATAAGATTCTATTACATTATTTACCTAATTATAAACTTTTTTGTTTTAATTCATTGTCTCTTTATATAGTCTTTATGACCTCTTTAAAAAAAATCATTTATAAATGCATTATGCATGTCACCTCAAGTTTTGATGATCTTATGACTTACTGACGGGGTCCAGCGTTGTCCTGAGTTGGGTTACCGTTACTCCTGGCTTGGCGTGGTCCTGGATATGTCCAGAGTCCAGCGTTGTTCTCCAGCAGTATGTGGTCCGTCCCAGAGAATTAATATCGGCTGCGAGGTGGATCTCGTTCGGCTGTTAGGCGTCAAAAACCATCTCCAACGTCCCGCATCTCGCGTCGTTCTTTGTAGCTTCTCTGTAGATATTCTTGCTGACTTAAACAGTCCCAGTACTCTATATTTCCCGTACTAGTGTAAACATAAATACTGAAACGTTTTTATTAGTTCGTAGATGAGGCTTATAACAAAATAAAACTGTTCTGCCGACGGACAGCGTGTCCGACTGCAACTGAGTCTTGAAATAAAGAGAAGGGCTTCCAGTCAAACCCTTAATTTATACCCTCTCGAGATTCCGCACCTGTTGGTTCCGAAATTGTCCTGTCGAGACCTGCAGATCACATGATAGCCCCCACTCCCGAACCTTTTTGTATATTTGCAATTTTTTGCAAATGGCAATGTTTTGTATGGAATTGAGACAGCACAAATCATAGATAATTTGATTAAGCACTCACTGTATTAATTTGAGCGTCTTAGTGTAATTTGCATATTTTTGGCACACTTATTTCGCACTGACTTCGCGTAGTGTGTCCTACTAATGTCATTTTCTTACTGTGGATAACTATAAAATTTACACACACTTTGGTGCCTTTTGTTTGTTTATACACTAATTAGTTTTCACACAGTGAATTAAAATAATTATTTTAGTAATTAATTGGGGAGGGTTTCTGGGATTCCTGTCTGTACATGTATAACTAACACACACACAAGATACACGCGTAACACACATACAATCGAGCAGGTGTTCCTTGCCTGTTGGAACAGGTTAATTTCTCCCCTAGTATAACAATGAAACATTTTTACAATCCCAGACATGTCCATTTACCCCAAACTTATAATAATTTTACATTTATTTAAATCAATGCTCAATACAGCATATGGCTGTATCGTTGCAGAATGTTTGTCATCAACATTTCGAATTTTCATTCTATTAATTTAAATTTTAGAATAATCTTAAAATTTGTTGTTTTTATATTATTGTTTTTTATTTTACTTATCATTAATTTTTCAAAAATAAAAGTGTAAACTAATTAGAATCTATGTTTCTTAATACTGAAATACGTATTCGCCCTTTCTATCCTGAGAGTATTCAGAAACTATAAACGTGATTTCCCAACACCATGATTTTCATATTTGCCCTTTCTACTTCCAGCTCCTGATATTTAGATACATTAGTAATGATGGAAAATTTATTGTTTTATTAATGGATGAAATCCACAATAATGTGTCCTACTCCAAGGCTCGATCGTGAACATACTGTACACATTTATAAAAGGTCTATAGTGATCGAAATTTAAAAAATTTTAATTTCTCGATCAAGTGGCACGTTCCCACACTCGAGTTGACGGACACAAGCCCAGGTCGTAAGTAATGATGAATTAGGGACACGTCAGACCCGACGCCAGTGCGAAGACAAGGAAAAAACGTCTGTGTACAGCACACAATAAGAATTTGAGGAACGTCGCTGACAGCTCACAGTTTGTTACAATTTACAACACCTAGCGAAAGAAACAAAGACTTAGTCCAGCTGCCGAGTTACGCAGAAACGAAATGGAACGCCTGCTGTGGGGGTGAGTTGTAACGAGCACAAATATGAAAGGCTTCACTCAGCTACAAAGGAGTACAGAGAAATCTCGACAAACATATAAACAATAGAATGTAAACTTAGTGAATACTGCAAGTACACCCTGCCCAGCATGAAAACAAACCCATGACAGCTAATTAAAATTTACAGCTAGAAAGCGTGGGATTCGACGAGGGACGACTCCAGCGAAGGGTTGATAATCGGCGGAACGAACAACAAGTAACTTGAACAATTGACCAGGACTCTGCAGTCTGTTAACAAAAGCTAAAGTCAGAACCTCGACAAAGTCGAAACAAAGGTTGACAGACAGGCGAAGGAATTGCTCTAGTTTCTAAGAATCTGTACCACGTTCGTCGCATGGAATACTCCGGGGATGACGACGACCAACCAGCGTTAAGCATCTTCTTAAAGAACACGTGGAGAGAGTAAGAAGGGTTCGAATGACGAATCGGGAAACCGATGAAGAGATCTGCAGAGTAGTAGGAATTTAAAGAACCTATCACGAATCCGAAAGGGCGTAGAAATCTAGAATTTGGCCTTATGGGAAGTATGTTTAATAAAAACTGTTTTGCGTGGACGCGGAGCGGCAGTCAGAAGTCTACAAGTCAGTAAGAAGTTAATAAGTTAACACGACAGTAAGACGGTTGGTTATAGTCGGAGCGGTAATACAGTTAGTGATTGAAATAGTTTGCGCGACTTACCGAACTTATAACTCGGTGAACTCGTAACCATGTCGCGATCGTAAGTGAACTTAGATCTCAATTACACAAAAGTCTGTTTGACAATTGTATGTGTTCTAATAAACTACAGTGCGTACAAACATAACTATCATTAAATATCAGTGCGTACGTGTCTTAAAACGACGGCCGACACGGAATATAACAACACAAGTGATTAACATTCTAAAGTACAACAGTGAGTGACAATTCAAACACCACTACATCATAATGATTCGCTATGTTGAACATTTAAACTGAATGAACTATACTGAACACAATTACGCACATAGAATACACTACATCCAGATAGATGGAACAGTTAATCATGAACACGCACACGGCAAACTCTAAGAGTAATTCATCTTAATGACGATATTAACATCTTAATATTTGAACTCCAAACACTCGACACCAGCGGGAGTACAACAACACCATACACATAACGGGAGTGAAAATTTAGTGAAGTGAAGTGATGTGCTCTTCATAACAGTGATTAGGATGCGCGACGAGTCCTCCAGCAGATGTCATCTTACGCCGATGGAATGTTGGATAAACACTTTCACAAGATAAGCTTTTATGTTTATTAAATCTTAGTGATAAATATACTACTGCACTGTCTCATCTTTTCAAAGAGCTTCCCCGAGAGATTATATAAAATTATATAAATCATAAATCTTATAAAGTAATATTAAAGTAATTCATCATCTGAGCATAATGAACGCATTTAGATAGGGATAAAATATATCTGATTGTTTATTATTTGTATATGTATCTTATTTGTTGTATTTGAATGTACTATTTGTTTGAGTTTTCAGGAAACAACGTACGAATATTATTGTATTTTGTTATTATGTGTTTGTTTATTATGTATTTGCAGGATATAGTAACTTACTTAACTAACAGTATAATAAATAAGTAATTATTTTATATTTAATCTTGCGTTCATTATTGCAATTTAACCTTGATTATTAATTTATCTCATTCTAAGCATTTCATAAGGAGTCTCAAAAGTTATGCTAAGTATCAATGGACACAACAAAATCGATCATTGAAATGTCCGATTAACAGACTCATACAATCTTATTGATTTAACAACTGTGTTGAGTCTAATCTGGCAAATATAAACTACTTTTATATGTGTATTAACATTAACGTCAATTATAACTCTGTTTGAATACTTACAATTAGTACACGAAGTTAATGAGACACAATTTACTAATTCATAATTGGATAATTACTCATAATTAGCATAATTACGCTCAATATAAATGGCACGGCACACATAATTACTCAATTAATTGCCAATTCCGTTTATATACACCAAATGTAAATGGCGCCCATCGCATGGCAAAAGAGAGCAGGCAGTAGTATTTAGATTAATTGAAATAATATAATACATAAGATAATTAGCGTGTAAGGTTAGCTTGACTGGTAACTGGATGATAACGCGAAGCAAAGCTAAAATGGCTAGCGGTAGTTCAGACAGCATGGACTTTGATGTTAACAACCAGTTAGGCGCACCCGACAACGGCGAAGAAAACTCATCGGTCGAACCAAATATGACTGAGGAGACGTCAGAGGTCAGAGCGCGGGGACAGGAGTCACAGCAACCACAGGGGTCCCAACAACAAGGAGAAGTCACATTACAATCGCTGATGGATTTCATGCGTGAAGTTAGAAGAGAACAGAACAAAAATATCACTATAATGAATGAGAGATTCGATAAACAGGACGAAAAATTAGAAGAAAACAAGAGAGAACAGAACGACAAATTAGATAAAATGAACGAAAAATTAGATAATCACAAAGAAGAAGTCAAGCAACAGATGGCCGAACAGCTCGCGCAAATACGAGCGGAAATGCGTGACTATAAGACCAGTTGTGACGACAAGATAAGTGAAGTCCTGAAGAAACAGGAGGACGCTACAAAAGAAATAAAAGATGACACCACTAAGAGGTTTGAAGAAGTGTGGGAAACCCGAGAATTGGACCGCCAGGAAGTCAAGAACCTTGCACAGAACACACAATCCAGTATAAAGAAGGTTCACAATAAGTTAGAAGTACATATCAATAATAGCCAGAAGAAACAAGAAGAACTAAAAACAGAAATATATCACACACTTCGACAGCAGCAACAGGAAATAGGTGAAGCCAACAACACACTGCAACAAAAAATCGATGAAGTAGACGGCCGACAAAAGACGACCGAACAGAAACTTGACGAAAACGTCAAAGAGAAGACGACCCACATTCAAGAACTAAGGTGTCAAGTAGAAAGACTGCGGTGACAGATCACCGATGGGGAATCTGGGCCTAACAGAACAGTCAACGGACAAGTACAGGTGGATCTGAAGTACGACGGAACCGACAGATTCCCGATGGAGTTCCTGAAGGAATTGTCGGAGTTTCAAGAAACATATTACCCAAACAGTGACATCAAATGGATCGGTAAGCACTTAGAGAAGGTCGCGAGTATATGGTGGCGTGTAATCCGGGACCAAATAAACACCTTCGAAGGATTCAAGGAGGCGTTCACGTTGAAGTATTGGGGGTTGGAGCGACAGGACATTATTCGTGACAACCTCGAGTACGGAAAATTTGAATGGCACGGACCGGTTACGGCTATCCAATATATTGAATGAATCCTTTTAGAAAGCCGACAATTAACTCCCGCACTGACCGACCGCCAACTGATAAGGAAAATCTCGAGGCACTTTGGGAGGGATTTGCAGATCGCCGTTATCACACGCGGGATCGTCACAATACCTAATTTTGAAGCCTTGATCACTGAGTATACAAGTATTCAGTCAAACAGCACAGGCAACAGACGGACGCAATATCGGACAACTAACAAAAGGGAAACCGGAACTAGCGAACGACCCACTGGGAACTTTGTAAACAAGAACGAGGGTGACAGAAAACAAGTTTGGCAGGGAAGGCCACACGGCGGTAACCGTTATGAAGGTAAACAATACGGAGGGGTGAACAGTGTTGAGTTCATTAACTCTAAGCCAAGCACGAGCCAGGTTACCGACGACAATAACTCAAGGTCGAATAATGACCAGAATAAAAAAAAAAAAACACCCCTGCACAGCGAACGACATAGTTTTTGACAACAAAAACAACCTCACGAATAATGTCAGCATTTTATTACCAGACCTGAGGGATGACCTGCTACATGAACACGACGAGGATTTTAACAAACAAATATTAAAATGTCCCGAAGTACTCATTAAATTTAACAATAACATTAAGGTTTTGGCACTTATCGACACCGGCTCTGTTATTAACGGGTTATCAGAAGAGTGGTTCAACGCAAATAAAAGGGACATTGAACCATATGAAATTTTACCTTATGACAAATTCTCTAATCATTAGTGCTGTTGGGAATAAGTCCAAACTAATCAGAAAACAAATACTGTGCGACATTGAAATTGATGGGATCAAGAATGAATGTGTTTTTTTAGTTATACCTGACCTTATTAAGCAATGTATATTAGGGATAAGTTTTTTACAGGAGGTGGGATGTCGCATCGACATCGGTAATCAGAAAATTGAATTAATGAATGCAGCTGATGAGGAGGTGCACGCCGTACCCATCATGAACATAGAACTACTGAATAATGGAGAAGAAGAAGAAATCTTGAGGAACATCGATGAGAAGATAGCAACCATGGATTGTCAAGACGAAGAAATATTGGAAAGACTGAGGGAAATACTTATTAAGAATAGAAGAGTGTTTAGGGAATGCCCGGGGAGGATAGAAGGATACGAGCATGAGTTTCAAGTTACGGACAGGACGCCCTACGTTCAACGGGGTTGGCCTGTACCACTTGCATATAAAGAGAAAGTAAAGGACGAGATTGATAGGATGCTGCGGTACGGAGTGATTGAACGATGCACGAGCCCGTTCATAAATCCACTCGTCACAGTCATCAAAAGAGATGGAAGGGTCCGTTTATGCCTAGACGCAAGAAAGATAAACGGCGTTACAATTCCCGATTATGAAGGCGTTTCCCCAATCAACGAAATCTTGGCAAGATGTAGTGAGATGCACTATCTATCTACCGTCGATTTGTCCAGCAGCTTTTGGCAAGTGCCATTGAAGGAAGAGTGCAGAAAATATACCGCGTTCATGTTTGAGGGAAGGTGCTACCAATTCACCGTCACACCATTCGGCCTTAGTACCAGTTCAGCGGCACTAACACGCGAATTGGATACAGTTTTAGATGAAAATATCAAGGAAAACACACTAATATACGTTGACGATTGCCTATGTTATTCTGACGATGTTCAGACGCACTTAGCACATTTAGAAGTATTGTTAAATAATCTAAACAAAACAAACTTGACCGTCAACCTAAATAAGTCGCAGTTCTTCAGAAAAGAAATATCGTATCTTGGATACCAACTGACAACACACGGCATCCAAGCTACGGAAGAGAAAGTGAAAGCTATTATGGATTTCCCAAAGCCCAAGAATCAGAAACAGTTAAAAGGTTTCTTAGGCCTCACTAATTTCTATAACCGCTTCACAAGTAAATATGCAGAGACCACGCAACCCCTCCATGAATTATTGAAGAAAGACCGCAAGTTTTTATGGTCGGCTGAATTAGACGATTGCTTTGTCAGAGTCAAAAACTTATTTTTTGGATGCTGTAGTTTTAAGATTTCCGCGCCCAGACCAGAGGTATTACATACAATGTGATGCTAGTGATTACGCATACGGAGGACAACTTTACCAGCTCGATGAAGAAGGGGAGATTGGCGTAATTGCCTTCACTAGTAAAACATTCAAGGGTGCTGAGCGGAACTACTACACTACAGAAAAGGAGCTGTTAAGTATCGTCAGATGCTTAGAAAAATTCCGCATATATGTTCTCGGACAACCGTTGACGATAATCACTGACAAGGCGTTGACATTCCTAAACAAATGCCACTTGAATAATTCACAGATTACGCGATGGATTCTCGCAGTGCAAGAATATAAGTTCGACATAATCCATTGCAAGGGCAAGGATAACATCGTAGCCGACATCTTAAGCAGGTACCCACACGACACAAAATTAGAAGAGATTCACGACAACACACATGAATATTTAGTCAATCACATCACCGTTAAAATGAAACTTGAAGTGCGGAAATTAATCCAAAATATTGGAAAGCACCAGATAGAAGACGACAAGCTTAAAACAATCATCAATAAAATTAAGGAGGGAAATATAGACCCAAAGTTAAATAAATTTTATCAATATGTTAATGACAAATTATATAGGCGACAGCGGAATGAATGGAAGCTATATGTTCCTAGCAACATATCTGGGGATATAATCGCTGAAATCCACCAAATGTTCGGACATTTAGGAACAAAGAAATGTATGAAAATGCTCCAGGAACATTTCACATTCGACCGGATGTTAAAGAAGGTCAAAACATATATACAAACATGTGACGTTTGCCAGAAGTGCAAAGACACCAACAACCAAGAGTTATTTGGTGGCACACGTGCTGTGATACCTACAGCGAAAGGAGATCTGGTAAGCGCAGACTATTATGGACCCCTACCGACAGGAACGGGTGGTGTCAAATATTTACTAGTCATAGTGGATAATTTCACAAAATACGTCAAATTATTCACCCTTCGAAGAGCAACAACCACTACGATGTTGCGGAGAATAAAAACGTATTGTGAACAATTCGGACGTCCAAGGGCCATTTTGACGGACAATGGGACACAGTTCACCTCCAGAAAATGGGTCAACGGTTTAAAGGAGTTGAACATCCAACCGAAGTTTACCGCAATACGTAACCCATGTACTAATCTTGCCGAGAGGATTAACCGGCAACTTGGGAACTTGTTTCGCATTTTCGTGAGTGACCGACACACTAAATGGACCCAATACATAAAAACAATTGAAGCGTGTCTGAACGAGGTGTACCACGAGACAATCGAAATTACCCCTCATGAAGCACACCTCGGCACGAGACCTACACGAGCATGGGAGCAATGCTTGGACAAGGGGATCATTAGCAGTGAAGGGAATCGCGAAAATAACATATTTGTGAAAATCAAGGAGAAGAGGGAGAAGCACGCGAAACGCTGCAATGAGAGAAAGAAAATTACGAAGTTTTCAATTGGCGACAAAGTATTGGTGAGAACATACCATCAATCCGACGCTACGTTGAGGAGAATTGACAAGTTTTTCGAACTATTCTCAGGTCCGTATAAGATCAACCGCATCATCGGCGAGGCCACATATGAGCTCGTGGAGTGCGATAGCGGAAAGATGCGAGGGAGATTTAACATACGGCAAATTAAAGCGTATCATGAACCGGCGGAAGAAGTACGGATGACACGAGATGGTAGCAACGACTCCGGCTGCTAGATACTGCAAAGCAGAATACGTAAGTTAGGTAATTTGCTCGCGCGGCCAGTCCAGCTAACCAAATAATGATGTACATTTTACCATACTGTGTTTAGTTCGTATTTCAATATTAATCGTGTTTGTGATCATCATGTATTCGTTATTCACTATGTTAATTAGGCATTTAAAAATCAATATGTATCAAGTGATTTGATAATGTGTACCATGTGTCAGAAGGACATTATGATACTATGATACAGGACGCTAAAGACATTAATCATTGTGAATAATAATAACTTGTTAAAATATAGTGATTCAAGTAATTTGTTTATGTAATTAATAATTCAAAGGTGAACAATCGTTTTACAACTTTAGGAGTAAGCGTTTAGGTATACATCATGAAGTATAATGAATCCTCAATTGTTTAGTTAATATGTATATTTCATTTATTAATGTAATCGTATATAATATGTCACAAGTTAATCCTATGTATATATTTGTTTGTAGCAACTATTGTCTTGAGATACTAATAACAAGTTTAAAAATAATTTATTGCTATATGATTCATCGACATATGATCGATTAATCTAATTGCCAGCTGATCTGCAGCTAATCTATTATGTTATATAGGTAAAATGTAAGAATGTAGACGATGACAAAACAAACTGTCAAATGGGCAGATGTATATGTCTTAGTTCAATTATTTACATAAAATAATATTGTATAATCCGCATATAAACGGATAAAATGTAGAAAATGCGTTCATTTCACTCAGATGAGCGGCAATAAATTCATATGATCACGTAAGACGCCAAGATAGGGAATTACTATTAATTGCTCCATATGAGAGATATATGTCATTCAACCATGTCCATTCCAAAGCAGATGTCCACGACTGGGACAGAGCGCAGAAATTGGATCAGATGTCTCCTGTTAGTCCTACATCCCATCCAATTTGGGGACAATATAGTAATCGAAATTTTAAAAATTTTAATTTCTCGATCAAGTGGCACGTTCCCACACTCGAGTTGATGGACACAAGCCCAGGTCATAAATAATGACGAATTAGGGACACGTCAGTCCCGACGCCAGTGCGAAGACAAGGAAAAAACGTCTGTGTACAGCACACAATAAGAATTTGAGGAACGTCGTTGACAGCTCACAGTTTGTTACAATTTACAACACCTAGCGAAAGAAACAAAGACTTAGTCCAGCTGCCGAGTTACGCAGAAACGAAATGGAACGCCTGCTGTGGGGGTGAGTTGTAACGAGCACAAATATGAAAGGCTTCACTCAGCTACAAAGGAGTACAGAGAAATCTCGACAAACATATAAACAATAGAACGTAAACTTAGTGAATACTGCAAGTACACCCTGCCCAGCATGAAAACAAACCCATGACAGCTAACTAAAATTTACAGCTAGAAAGCGTGGGATTCGACGAGGGACGACTCCAGTGAAGGGTTGATAATCGGCGGAACGAACAACAAGTAACTTGAACAATTGACCAGGACTCTGCAGTCTGTTAACAAAAGCTAAAGTCAGAACCTCGACAAAGTCGAAACAAAGGTTGACAGACAGGCGAAGGAATTGCTCTAGTTTCTAAGAATCTGTACCACGTTCGTCGCATGGAATACTCCGGGGATGATGACGACCAACCAGTGTTAAGCATCTTCTTAAAGAACACGTGGAGAGAGTAAGAAGGGTTCGAACGACGAATCGGGAAACCGATGAGGAGATCTGCAGAGTAGTAGGAATTTAAAGAACCTATCACGAATCCGAAAGGGCGTAGAAATCTAGAATTTGGCCTTATGGGAAGTATGTTTAATAAAAACTGTTTTGCGTGGACGCGGAGCGGCAGTCAGAAGTCTACAAGTCAGTAAGAAGTTAATAAGTTAATACGACAGTAAGACGGTTGGTTATAGTCGGAGCGGTAATACAGTTAGTGATTGAAATAGTTTGCGCGACTTACCGAACTTATAACTCGGTGAACTCGTAACCATGTCGCGATCGTAAGTGAACTTAGATCTCAATTACACAAAAGTCTGTTCGACAATTGTATGTGTTCTAATAAACTACAGTGCGTACAAACATAACTATCATTAAATATCAGTGCGTACGTGTCTTAAAACGACGGCCGACACGCAATATAACAACACAAGTGATTAACATTATAAAGTACAACAGTGAGTGACAATTCAAACACCACTACATAATGATTCGCTATGTTGAACATTTAAACTGAATGAACTATACCGAACACAATTACGCACATAGAATACACTACATCCAGATAGATGGAACAGTTAATCATGAACACGCACACGGCAAACTCTAAGAATAATTCATCTTAATGACGATATTAACATCTTAATATTTGAACTCCAAACACTCGACACCAGCGGGAGTACAACAACACCATACACATAACGGGAATGAAAATTTAGTGAAGTGAAGTGATGTGCTCTTCATAACAGTGATTAGGATGCGCAACGAGTCCTCCAGCAGATGCCATCTTACGCCGATGGAATGTTGGATAAACACTTTCACAAGATAAGCTTTTATGTTTATTAAATCTTAGTGATAAATATACTACTGCACTGTCTCATCTTTTCAAAGAGCTTCCCCGAGAAATTATATAAATCATAAATCTTATAAAGTAATATTAAAGTAATTCATCATCTGAGCATAATGAACGCATTTAGATAGGGATAAAATATATTTGATTGTTTATTATTTGTATATGTATCTTATTTGTTGTATTTGAATGTACTATTTGTTTGAGTTTTCAGGAAACAACGTACGAATATTATTGTATTTTGTTATTATGTGTTTGTTTATTATGTATTTGCAGTATATAGTAACTTACTTAACTAACAGTATAATAAATAAGTAATTATTTTATATTTAATCTTGCGTTCATTATTGCAATTTAACCTTGATTATTAATTTATCTCATTCTAAGCATTTCATAAGGAGTCTCAAAAGTTATGCTAAGTATCAATGGACACAACAAAATCGACCACTGAAATGTCCGATTAACAGACTCATACAATCTTATTGATTTAACAACTGTGTTGAGTCTAATCTGGCAAATATAAACTACTTTTATATGTGTATTAACATTAACGTCAATTATAAGTCTGTTTGAATACTTACAATTAGTACACGAAGTTTATGAGACACAATTTACTAATTCATAATTGGATAATTACTCATAATTAGCATAATTACGCTCAATATAAATGGCACGGCACACATAATTACTCAATTAATTGCCAATTCCGTTTATATACACCAAAGGTCTAATCACCAACTTAGAAGAAACAGGATATATAATTTTTTTTTGTGAATAGTGACGATAAACCAATAACCACTATAGCAATGAGCAATTTTCAAAAGAAAAAAGTTAGTTTATCGTCATTCTGTTGATAATAAGAGGTCACTATTTTATTTGCTTCTGTGCAACCTCTTAAAATGTATTAGAAGAGGCAGAGGTCCCCCAAAGGCCATTGTGCAATTCCCCCTCCCCAAGTATTCCGAAATCCCTCCAAATTTTATTTCATGGGTAGGGGGGATCACAATACGGGAGTATGGAATAACCCTCTGTTAACGGTGGATCTTGGGGCTTTACCCAAATATTTTGGAAAACAAAAGGTATTTAAGCAAGTATTGGAATCAAAAAACTAATGTTATTTGTTCATGTTTTTATCAACACCACCAAAAGGTTTTCTAGTATGCCTAATCAATAACTAAATTATGGGACATGTAAAAGCCTGGTCAAACCTGGCTTAACATAATTAGTAGTACATTAGGCCTTAACAAGATAATACAATTCTTGAATTTCATTGTCCATGACGTGTCCGTTACTTAACTAAATACAACTATTACATTAACGACTCGGTTCACAAAAAGTTTTTTATAAGTAAAAACATAAAGTTTTACCTTACAACCTGAACCGGTTTTTACCTTTAAAAGGCTTCTTCAGAGGTTGCCGCTGGTAGCGCTGTCTGTCCTGTTGTGGGCGACGGAATCGAATTTCAAAAGATCGATGTTGTGTGTGTGGGGTGAGATATGTTCGAATAATGCATGTGATTTGAATTGTGTCTGTTCGTTTAGGATGTCGTTTTTATTTGTTTTCGTGTGTTTGTATATTTCCAATTGTTCTAGAGTGTCTAGTTTCCGGCCTTTTGTGTGTACGTGTAGAATGTTCATGTTATTGTTGATGTTTTTGTATGTGTGGTTTGCTTCAATGAGGTGGTTTGCAAAGGTGGATTCTGTAGTGGAGCCTTTGTGTGTTCAATGTATCTCTGTTTGAAGCTACGTCCTGTCTGGCCTATGTAGAATTTGTTGCAATTTAGTTTGTAAACACTAGGTAGATCGAATTTGTTTTGTGCTTTGTGTGTGCGTTGTTTTGTTAGTATTTTGTAAGAGATTCTGTATCCTGCTTTTTTGAATTTGTGGGCTATTTTTTCAGTTTGTTTGTTGATGTATGTTAGTGTTATGAATTTGTTGTTTTCTGTCTTTGTCTGTTGTTTGTTTTGTGTAGGAGTTTATTGACTATTGTTCTGTCATATCCGTTAGATTCTGCTAGATATTTTATCGTGTTTAGTTCGTCTTTGTAGTCTTTTTCATCTAGGGGGATGTTGTTAAGTCTATGTATCATGGTTCTGAAGGCAGCTAGTTTGTGTTGTATTGGGTGATTGGAGGAGTTGTGTATTAGTATGTCAGTTGTAGTCGGTTTTCTTATATAACACAGGCACAAATTCAGTATATACAAAGGCACTCCACTCCACTACAGAATCCACCTTTGCAAACCACCTCATTGAAGCAAACCGCACATACAAAAACATCGTCAATAACATGAACATTCTACACGTATACACAAAAGGCCGAAAACTATACACTCTAGAACAATTGGAAACATACAAACACACGATAACAAATAAAAACGACATCCTAAACGAACAGACACAATTCAAATCGCATGCATTATTCGAACATATCTCACCCCACACACACAACATCGATCTTTTGAAATTCGATTCCGTCGCCCACAACAGGACGGACAGCGCTACCAGCGGCAACCTCTGAAGAAGCCTTTTAAAGGTGAAAACCGGTTCAGGTTGTAAGGTAAAACTTTATGTTTTTACTTATAAAAAACTTTGTGTTCCGAGTCGTTAATGTAATAGTTGTATTTAGATAATACAACTTGATTTTGTAATTGCATTCTTTTTCTTCACTGATTTGTTTGACTTGGAAAATCCTCCCCAAAAATTCCAGTGGTGCGACTTGCACCATTGCACCATGCTATGGGCACCCCTGGTGGTGGGATTGTAAACATGAAACTCCTCACAAGGGGTAATTTTTAAATGATATGTATAACAACCAACTGTAGCAACAAATTTATCTGATCCTAAATTAGAATTATTGGATATAATATTGAACTGGCATGAATTTGGAAATTATAATACTTTTCTCACAGGTTAACATCACAAACACTTGCTGTCTCATTGAAGAAAGTGAAGTGTGACTTCTGCAAGGTTAAATTAGTACTAACTCACAAACTCTTGTAGAAGATAAATTCAGCTTTAGTAAAAAACATAACCACAGGGTTTGATATATCCAGATGATAATGTTGTTCAGTTAGTCATTTACACCTGCATTTTCTTTACAGAAAATTCTGCAAGCCTATGAAGATGATTTTTTGAATGTGTATAGTTACAGAATGTTTTTGTGTAAGTTATTTGTGGAATACATTACACTGAATAGGGTTTTATCAAATTTTTCAGAAGGCAAGAATCATAGTGATGACTGGACTCTATTGCAAATATTACACTTAATTATAGTGCAAATATGTTATTAAAAAAATACTGTGCCAAATTGAATCACAATATAGGCAGAAGAAATAAAAGCAAGAAATTATGTATTCTGGCATCATTCGGCCGACTACCAAGAAACAGTGGTGAAAGGAAATGCAGTCAGGCATGTGTGTATGTTATGTGTGTTTCAGATGTCTATCAAGAATGTGTACTAGACGTCTAAACGTTTCTACCACCTTATTGTATGTGAAAGAAAATCCATGAAAATATGAATAGGTAAGTGTATCATAAAATAAGTTCACATATGTTTTTATTGGGACCAAAGTGCCAAATTTTTAACAATTTCTTTTTATTAGGTGTGTAACATTTAAAAATATGGAAGTATAAGCATTTATATAAAGTTTACAATTTCTCCTCCACTAGGTGTGATTATTATCTCAGGCCGTTAGCCTTGTTACTATCCAGAGTTATGTACCATTATAGTCTTAAGAGATAGGGGCCTTTTATTTTTTTTAATAGGTCAATGGGATAATTCTGTCGCAAAATGTTCTATGACCTATATCGATCGTAAATAACTGACGGCAGAAAGCGTTTCAGAAGATGAAAATGGGGCCAAGCGGTGAAAGTCGGAAAATTTCTAAAGTTTTTAAATCACTAGGTATATGGGTGAAAATTTACAAGTAAGCACCAAATGTCATTCTTATGCCCCATGCAAAGTGGTGGAAAGCGTCAAAATTTTGAGAAAACTTAAAACACAAGGTGTATGTCCGCCAATTGTGTATGCAATGTTTATAAATGTATAAGTTTGTGTGCAAAAGAGCAGAAAAAAATTCGGTAGTTTTCCCTCTGAAAATCTTGATCGAAAGTGCCTTGAGGTTGAGTGTTTTTCAACGATCGCAATTCAGTCTTATTAGTTTGCCAGTAAAAATGTTCAGGATATGTCCGCCACTGAAGATACACAGTGGCGGACACTGTTTTTTTTTGTTGCACAACTCTTAGTCTGTTTGCTAAAAGGCGGACACCAGAATGGAATAAAAAAATAAAAAAATAATTCTAATAAAATATTATAAAAATTAATAATGCAAGCATTAGCTTTATTTAAATAATTTATAGGATATCAATACTTTTTAATAGAAATTCTGTTATATGAAAAGGTTGTATTATTATGTCATTACAATTTCACAAAATTATTTGTGTCTAATGAAACTGTTGACAATTCGGTACTGAAAAGAATGTGCGGCAGATGTTTGTGGTCCCTCTAACTACCTGAACAGCAGTTTCCGTTAGACCATTGCAGCGTGCACAGTCCTAATAGAGCATAAGTCACAGAAATTTTCATAAAAAAGTATTGATTTTGCGCTCAAAAATTTACGTTCTTGCTAAGCAAAAATGGAATCTAAAGTTGTTAAACCTTTTTGTGTGTTTAAGTGTGGAGAAGAAAGTGGTGTTATCAAATTTTTTACTGATGAAAAACTGGAAAGAAATATTAATCGTGCGTGTTACTTTAAAATTAAAAGATACCGCTGTTATTCTACCTGATGCAGTTAAAAATATACATGACTACCTTTCGAAATGTTACAAACATTTCATTTCAATCAAGAAAGCACACTTGGAGGAGTACAGAAGTCTATATAGTCCAGTCAACGAAGGGGTTGTAGAGGACATGGAGGGGGGAGAATTTTGCTCTTCGGGAATGTGTTGGGGGTAGTTAGGAGGTAAACATACTAAAAGTCCCCACCCCTACCCCTTCTGCTTCAGGGGTGGAGGGGTGTGGAAAGGTCCTTTTTTCTGTTTTTTGCCCATAACTCGAAAACTTGTACAAAAAAATCATTCTTTTAAAAATTAAAGAGCATTAAATTCCCTACAAAATGGCTATATTAACTTTCTTTCTATATGTTAAAGTTTTCGAGATATTCGCCAGCGAAAATCGACAATTTTTGAAAAAAAAAATGTTGCCTCACGTTTTTTGTCAAACTTGTCTGCCCAACTCTTCAGCCTTTTGTTTTACAGGAAAGTGTCAAAGAGAAAGTTGTAGAACATTAAATTTCCTTTAAAAAATATGTATAATTATTAATTTATCTTCAACAGGTCAAAAGTTACAGCAATTTAAAGTTTTTATCTAAATTTCCCGATTTTTCACAAAAACTGTCCTTTTACTTCCATATTCCTTAAGGAAATGGAAGTATGGTGATGGCAAAAAAAAATCGTGCTCGAGATTATTGCAGATTCTGATTGTACTACACTCAAAACATGAAAAAAAGTCGTTTTTCGAAAAGTGTCTGTGTGTGTGTCTGTCTGTCTATCTGTGTGTCTGTAGATTTTTTTTCTATGGCAAACAATAACAGCCGCAAATTCAAACAGAATCAAATAATTTTTTGCATACAGCCCTGATTTGTAGAGTACTCACGACCTATTGTTTTTGGTGAAGATCTGTTGAGGGAAAGGGGTAGTTTACCTGCACCGGTTTTTTTATCAAGGGTAATTTTTTTTTTTTGGCAAACGATAACAGCCGCAAATTCAAACAGAATCAAATAATGTTTCGCATACAGCCCTGAATTATGGAGTTCTCAAGACCTATTGTTTTTGGTGAAGATCGGTTAAGGGAAAGGGGTAGTTTACCTGCAACGTATTATGTTTTAACAAGGGTATTTTCTATGGCAAACGATAACAGCCGCAAATTCAAACAGAATCAAAAGATTATTTGCATACAGCCCTAAATTGGAGAGTTCTCAAGACCTATTGTTTTTGGTGAAGATCGGTTAAGGGAAAGGGGTAGTTTACCTGCAACGTTTTATGTTTTAACAAGGGTATTTTCTATGGCAAACGATAACAGCCACAAATTCAAACAGAATCAAATAATTTTTTGCATACCGCCCTGATTTGTAGAGTACTCAACACCTATTGTTTTTGGTGAAGATCGGTTAAGGGGAAGGGGTAGTTTACCTGCAACGTTTTTTATCAAGGGTAATTTTCTATGACGAACGATAACTGCCGCATATTCAAACAGAATCAAATAATTTTTTGCATACATCACTGAATTGTAGAGGACTCAAGGCGTTTTGATTTTGGTGAAGATCGGTTAAGGGGAAGGGGTAGTTTACCTGCAACCTTTTACGTTTTAACAAGAGTAAAGTACTTGAAAATTCATTTGAACTTTTTTAAACAATGGTAATTGTTAAAAATAAAATAATTTTGTTGCCAGGCAATAAAATCATAATTTTTTCATTGTAATGTAAATCATGTATAAGAGAAAATATATCGTGCATGGCAGGCAAGCATATCTCAGTTATGTACTGTTTACGTTTCCATTTTATTATTATGACTACCGCAATAAAAAGGCAGGGAAGACACACACACACACACACACACACACACACACACACACACACACACACACACACACACACACACACACACACACACACACACACACACACACACACACACACACACACACACACACACACACACACTTCGCATTATTTCTGGCCTCATTCATGTTTATTTTCTTACATCTGCACGCTTTTTAAATGGAAAGTGCTGAACCCATACCAACATAACGCGTGGAAGCCGAAAAAGTGTCCAGCGTGGATAGCGATTTGCTTCCTGTGGATCGCTGGGCAGTGTAACTGCACGTGTTTACAGAGGAACGATTCATAGACAGACTTTTCATCTTTAGGGAATGACCCCTCTGCAAGATGCTGAGGGTCCATGAGTGACTTCGGAGCGCTCCTTCTTTTCCGCATGTTTGTTCTGTGAAACGTACACTGTAGATTCGCAGCTTTATTCTAAGCAACGCTCAATAGGAAATGTTGACAATTTTTGTCCATGGTGTACCCTCATACGCACTAAACCTGCTCTGATGTTTTAATTACGGACATTATAATATTAAAACTTTGGAAACTTGAGCACTACTTAATGGAGATCAATCATTAACTTATACAAGCCATTAATTTTATGCATATTTTTTATATATATATGTGTACAACATTATCGGCAACAAAGAAGTAGTTTTTGTTAAAATTCCTTCCCGGGATATTTGGCCGTAGTCCAATGTTTTCTACAAAACCAGACGTTTCGGCAATGCCATCGACTTCCATCATCAGTGAAAATCGAGTGCGATAACGTGAGGTGGTATATGTTAGTGACCACAGTACTGTGGTTAAGGCTGAAGCAGTAAGTAGAAAGAAGTAGTTTCTATGGTAATATTTCATTTCGAAAATGATTTTAAATATAAATCTTAGAATATGGAAGTCATGTATGGTTCTCCATACCGATATTTTGTTATTATGTTATTAAAAAGTTACAACTTTATAAAATAAGCTAATATATTATATATTTATACATAAATTGAATATACAGCTATATGAAGTATACATAAAGTATGGGGGGGGTAATGTACGTACTCATGTACAAAAAACGGCATGTTTGGTATAGTTGTATATGTTTTTCGACACGCTAATTCCAATGAAACCACTTTCAGAGCTCTATTTCTCATCGCTATGGCTATACAGTATGTGAATTTCATTAAAAGTGTTGTTAAAAACTGGAATTTAACCTTACCTAGCGTTTTAACAGAATATCATAACCAGCAGGATGTGGTACGTAGTAACACTTCGATAGAAGTCAGCGCCAAAAGATTCGTAATAATCCTAGTAATAGGCAAATTGAAGTTCTATCAATTTGAATACTTCAGGTTAATTTCGAAACTAGAAAACTGGGGAAGAATTTTAAAGTTTCAAGAATAGCAATTTTCAAGGTAATTTGAAAAAACTGAAAACCTGGGAAGAAGGTGCATTAATAATAACCATTTGTACAAAAACTACATTTATTAAAATAAAAAAACCATCGAAATACATTTACTAGAGATTTTAATAAAATTTACAAGTAAATGTAAATATTACAAGTAATATTTACAAAAAACATGATGATATGCATACAACAAAAGAAATAAAATTTAAATACAAATTTTGTTTGTCTTGCTCTCTTGGGACGAGAGGGTCCGGCTTCTGGCTCCACCTCCCAACTTTCCTCTAGTTCAAGTTTCCATAATGTCGGATTCAGTGTCCGCCGTGATGTAGGGAGGGGTTCCATGTCTTCCTCATCTTCATCCTCGTTCATTAAAACGGGCACACCGTTCAAAGAGTTTCCCTGACAGTTGTGGCATAATGGGGAACAATTCACTGACATCTTCTTGCAGCTACATCTGGCACTGCTGTATTCTGTTGCGCATCTGCAAAAAATCATGTCCAAGATTTCTTTTGGTGCTACCGGATCTATGGTGAAGACCGGAGCTAGACAGTTTGCCTTGAGCTCCCAACCCCATAGCTCTGGAGTGATGAGAGATCAGGTCTGATACTTGCCACTGATTTCAAAAATGAATGGTATCGGTAGGTATTGAGGGAGCTCTCTTTTGCTGGGCGCCGTACCATTTAGCATGCATAACTGTCCAGCTTTCTCAACTTCAGCATGCAAGGAGGAGGGGTTGTGGAACACTTCGGCTGTTTTTCGAATTTCAGGATGTTTTTGGTAAAGTTTTATAAATCCTTGCTTACTCCTCCGGAATGTTGCCGATGTTGAATCGCAACCAGTGAAAGCATGCAGGAACAACATTTCTTTCAGTTCCAGCTGCTGCATTTGGTGGGTGGAGTAAACATTGGTTTCCACTTTTCCTCTGCCAGGTTTCATGAATAAAATATTGCGGTCAGGTGGAGTATTTGCGATAAGAATCACTGGAAGGTCAATATCTTCCCCAATTACAGCCACATTGGATGTTTTCCCATAGATTTTTTAATGGCAGTGCTCACAATCAGCACGTCAGCATCGTCTGATGCTTGCTGCATTGTGATGCCGTTTTCCTGGAGTCTAGATCTCAGTAGGTTAATAAGACGAACTTTGTTGTGGTGATTGGAGAGAAATAATTCCTGACTCACAGTAATTTCAATATCAAGAGTGAAATGGATGTCTAACGACTTTTTCATACGGTAGCGTCTTCCCTGTTCTGCCGCCTTAGTGCTGTTCGGTGAGATGTTATATCCATCAAAAACAACTGTGCACGTCCTCCCTGGATAGTGGATCTTGATGAATTTAACGTATCCATCACAAATCACAGAAACTGGGGATCCCCTTTGCCAGATAACCTTATGTAGGAGGAATCCCCCATCAATAACCACGTCATAGTTTGGTAGATGCACGTTCTCGTTTGTTGGTTCAAACAGGTTGAACAAAACAGATTTTTTGGTTTTTCTCATACCATTCTCATTGAATAAGGCCAAGGGAAACGGGGCCAATTCATATCGCAAATACTCCTTTAAGTCCTCGTCACTTTTTTTGCTAATTGATATTCTCTGGAAGAGCAGAAGTGGGTCTATTGGAACGTTTTCATCATGGAGCTTGATGGAGGAAGTAACTGAGGATATAGGGAGTGCCCTGTCTTTGCGTGACAACTTGACATCTGAAAATGGCAATATTACCATTTTATTCATTGCTTGCTTGCCACATGTAACAGCATCATAGCAGTTGACTGTATCATCTCCCACCACCCCTGTGGCTATCGACATGATGTCAGTGATTTCAGGAAAAGGAGGATGATTTTCTAGCCATGTTGTGAGTTTAGCGATGTCAGTCATATCTTTTGTTATTCGTGCTTCTCCAAAATCCCTATGCTGCTCACTCGAAGTGAAAAGAACATCACAGAACTCTTCCAATGAAGTGCAGACGTCATGAGTTGCACTCATCCCTACAAACCCACTTGCTGATGACACTGTCAGTGACACCCCGCCCTCACTTTACACCCCCTTGGGCACTAAAGCTTCGCATCAAGTTTGTCTCAATTGTCATATCCGACCAAACACCTGACCAAAAGCGATCGGAACGTTGCATCATGAAGGCACCCCCATTGACAAATTTTTGGTGTTCTTCTGAAGTCAATCTTGGAGATAGATTCGTCATATCCTGAACATACAGGTGGGAGGATTTGGAGTATGGAAAGTGGCCACATGCATGAAAGTATGGTAGCATTCTCTTGACACAGTTGAGGTGGCCATCCCAATCACCTGACCTCTCGGCATGAATATATTCTTTCATCAAATTGACCATGTGAAAATATTGCATCCAAAGCTTTGCAGTTCTTCCCTTCCCACTGAGGTGCTGTAGTGCTTCCCCAAATTTTTTGGCAAGTGATTTCAGATTAGGGTTTTCATTTAACGACCTCAGTGGGGGAGGCTCATCCCAGATAGTGGACATTATTTCTCTAGCACATGCCTGCTCTTTGTCTGTTATGTCAATGTGTTCGAATATTATGTTTGACAATGCAGTTTGCATTATCAGATGACCTCTCACAGCTCTGGCAAATGCATGGCCTTGAAACATTTTTTCAACCGATGTTGGAGCATAGACCGTACTCAACAGCTCCTTCAAACCACTACCACCCATTAGATATCCCATACATCCTATATAGGACATAAGGAGGTGAAATCCACCAAGACGTATGACACACTTGGATAGACGAGGGTCAGATGCAGAACCTGAAACTATCTCTCTAGCTTTCCAATAGAGAGGCTGGTCGAATGTGATAATCACATTGTGTTGGTTGACTCTTTCACACAACTCGGCTGCATACATCAATGCCGTGTAAACCGTATCATAATCTGATGGAGGAGCGTTAATGAAGGAGAGGGGAACGACCTTGGTCTTTTCGCTATAATCTCCTTTGGTCACTATGTTCATGAATCCCTTCCATTGTGGAACTCGAATGCGTAGCTTTTGAGCAAACAACCACAGGGTGTCATGTGGGGGAGGATGTGTGGGTTCCTCGGGTACTTCTAGGTTTTCCACAATGACATTTCGTAGACCACCTCGCTTAACTTGGAATGTTTCCAGAGGAATTACTCCAATGTTTCCAGTTTCAGATGATGTGGGCATCTTCATCAAGCGTGGTATACTTGCACCTTTTTCAATTGAACTTGCTGGGGTGATAGACCTGATTCCACCCATTGAGTGGAAAGTATTAAGTCCATCAATTGTGCACACATTAAAGTCTGCATTGTCGAAGACAAACTGACTGAATGATCCCCCGTTGAAGACTGGTTTGGCATTAGCAATACATGACATTTCTAATACCTGGGCTTCGTAGTAAGAAGAACAGAATCCCAGGCTAGCAAGAACATTGATCAGGTGTTTAGAGGCAAATCGTCTGTAGAGTAGGAGGGATAGACTGCTTAATACTGAGGATAAGAAGGTTCGCGGTCGAACTACAGATGTGATTGCATGCCCACTGGCGACGTATTTCCTATTGGTTTCCTTTACTCTTTTGGTGTTCATTATGACGTCCTCTAGGAACGTACGAAGGGTTGGGGTAACACAATACGCGTCGCGAAGAAATTCATCTCCAGGTGGGTATGTACGAGAATCGTACATTTCACTCTGGATGTCCTGTCGAATGATAGCTGCAGCTTTTTTCACAATCCTCATTCGCTCGTCCGCATTATTTTTTTTCCTTTCTTGCTCATACCAAGCATCATTCAAAACTTTGTACCCTGCATCTCTAAAACATATGACTGGAACATCGAACCAGTTGATGTCTGGTTTGACTAATATGCGGTCTTCATAATGTTCATGTAGTTTTGCTTTTATAGTCCTCCAGTCTAATTTTTCCCCTGTTAATGCGGCCATCAATTAATACATGGAAAACTGGCAGTCATTGTTCGTTTCCATGAACAAATATATTTCCTCCATTCCTTTAGAAACGTGGTCTTCAGTTTCTGATGGTTTGTTCCCCTTGTACAAAGTTCTTGTAAAGGTTTTATAGCAGTCATTGTGGTATACAGCCTCTTCAGCTACTAGATCAATAATGGAAAACAGGCGCTGTACTACTTCTTCACCCCACTTATCATTCCTAGCACGACCAGCATTTATACACTGTTCTTGTACACACACTGTCCGGACACTACTCTAGACTATTCTCCTTCCACTTAGTTTTTCTCTTTTCCATTTTTCAGGACCAGTAGGTTTTGCACAAAGAAAGCAGTTGGTCTTAAATTCGAAAGGTTGCTCTGATGAAGACCTCAAACTCGCAGTTTCATGTGGTTGAGATGATGTTGATGCAGCCTGCCTCTTTGCATCAGCAGCAATGCTTTGGGGTCTGGTGTACCTCTTCCGACATGCCTTGTGAATTAAGAGTGATGTTATACCTCTTAGCTGGGAGGGCTTTTCGTCCCCCCTTGGCCTACTCGCACTTATTAAGGATTCTATACCTTTCTCTGCAACTCTTACCACCACATCACTGGATTCGTCGATGTCTCCATCACAGACAAAACACTTCATCATTGCGGACGATGATCACACTGAAATATAGGGGAAAGTACCCAAATAAGAGACACTTTTTTTCATACGCTTATAAAGGATCCCAAATAATTTTTTTCAGACTAACTTTAATGTTTTTGCATTAATTAAACATTATATTTGCTACCCCAGAAAAACAAAGTCAATAAAAAGTACCCATCGACATTTTTAAAACAATAAACAAAAAAAGTACAAAATATGGCAATTTTCAAAAGGGTTCCAAATAAGAGACACCTATATATATTACATTTTATTCTTATAAAATGACAAAATTCACAATTGACATCAATAAATTTACCTTTTAAGATAAAATAATAATAATTTGGGTTACGAATGTTGTTTCGGTGAATCAAAATTTTTATATTACCTTTAATATTAGACTGTGTGTGTTTTAGACTCAAAGTTTTTTCATTGCTGTTTTTTTTTTTTTGTAATCTAAATCATTAAAATTAAATAGTATTATTGAAGTTGAGAATTTCAATTATAAAAATAGGCGTTCTAATAAGAGACAGTATCGCTTAATGGGAATACCTAGGTGTCTCTTATTAGGGCTCAACATACAGGGAAGTAGCATGGCTGCCTACACAAAACGGGTAACAGTCAATTACTTAAATTTATGCGTAAAAGCTTGTACGTTTCATGTAGTTTACCATGATATAAAGTACACTTGTTTTGAGACTTACCTTGTATGTCTAGTTCTTCTTGAAATTGGAGCACTGACAGAACTCGAGACACCAAAAACAACAAAATGCGTTGTACACTTCGTAACAACAAGCAGACTGGCTCTAAACAAAGGCAACGGTATCACGTGAGCCTAAGTAGTAAGTTCTTGCTGTCGTCACTGGATGGCAGCTTGTCATTGACAAGAAAATATAGTATCGCTTATTAGGCTCCTATCTTTTATTTGGGTACTTCCCCTACAGGGTGTTTCAAAAAGGACTTTACAACTTTGATTCTTCAAACCAAAACACACAGTGAGCACGCTGGGGACCAGTGAAGGCAGCTATCTTTCATACAACTGCGCCTGCGCTTGCAGTGATGTGATTCGGCACTAGCGTACTATGTGAGTCAAAACGTGATGTATTTTGCTAAAAAATGACACCAAAACCAAGTCTGTAAGTCATATGAATAAATCTATATGAATTTTCAAAGTTGTAAAGTCCTTTTTGAAACACCCTGTATAATATATATATATATATATATATATATATATAATAAATATATAATATATTAGCTTATTTTATAAAGTTGTAACTTTTGAATAACGATAATAACAAAAAGGGACAGTTTTTGTGAAAAATCGAGAAATTTAGCTAAAAACTTCAAATTGCTGTAACTTTTGACCTGTTGAAGATAAATTAATAATTATATATATATTTTTAAAGGAAATTTAATGTTCTACAACTTTCTCTTTGACGACTTTCCTGTAAAACAAAAGGCTGAAGAGTTAGGCAGACAAGTTTGACAAAAAACGTGAGGCAACATTTTTTTTCTTCAAAAATTGTCGATTTTCGCTGGCGAATATCTCAAAAACTTTAACACATAGAAAGAAAGTTAATATAGCCATTTTGTAGGGAATTTAATGCTCTTTAATTTTTAAAAGAATGATTTTTTTGTACAACGCACCGTTTTCGAGTTATGGGCAAAAAACCGAAAAAAGGGACCTTTCCACCCCATCCACCCCTGAAGCGGAAGGGGTAGGGGTGGGGACTTTTAGTATGTTTACCTCCTAACTACCCCCAACACATTCCCGAAGAGAAAAATTCTCCCCCCTCCATGTCCTCTACAGCCCCTTTTTGGAAATTCATTGACTGGACTAATAATAACATTGACAGTAACAATAAGTGACACAGGTGACAACAGTGACAAAAGTATATGCAGGTTACTTATGATTTGTAAATTGCAAAAGTTACTTATCAACTGAAAAGCCATTATTTGATAATCTTTTTATTCATATGGGCGCTTTCCACACAATGATGGCTTATTTTAAATCTGTCTAAAAATTCATTGATGAATGTGGACTAACACAAATAATGGTAGAAAGCAAACTTTTGGCGAGCAGTTCTGTTAATGAATTTATTAGTGGGAAACATTTTAATAGATGTAAGGGTCTGTATCCAATATCTTTAGGTTTGCAGATACTACATTTTTAAAGAAAATCAAGCTACTCATTGATGATAGAACATGGACAATTATGAAAATACAAAGTGAAGGATTATCAAATGAAGTATTTCTTGACAAAGAACTTGACGATCTATTCAATAAATATTTCAAATACAAAAAAATACACTTGGTGGAAAGTTTGGAAAAATTCCACACAATTTTATATGATGTAGCCTACGTAGAATTTATTAATTATTCAACCGAGCATCCTAAATTCATCTCATTTTTGATAGATACTTTCAACCATCAATTAAAGTTTACGAGCGTTCATTGAGACGAAGCTCATCATCTGATCATGACTTTGCCAGGGGAAAACCAACAGAGACCTACAGACTTTTCTAAAGAACTGAGAAATAGTAAATTTTAAGAAGCATTGATTAATTTTATAATAAATCATTAGAGTAGTCAACATCTTGCTGAGATTAAAGACAAAAAAACTGTTTTTCTCAATTTTGATAATAATTGCTACTGTTCGATATTTCGGATCGAACCGGTCAATAATTTTCACTTTTTCGAAGTTGCACTATGGCGTTTGTAGGGTCCATTCATGCACTGGACCTGAAGCCTTTGTCGTACGCCAAACTTTGCAGTGTCACCCACGAGCCGGACTCTTCGGCAGGTAGAAATCCCTTGCATGTAACCCATCCTCTTCCCAACCAGTCTATCCTGCCTGAGTGTCAGGATCAACCCATTCATGAGATTACGGTAAGTCATTTTAATATTATTTATTTCTTGTTATCAATTCTGCATGCTACGCTGCTATAGAGCTCACCAGAGGCTATCAAATTATACTGTAAGAAAGTCGTTTTACCTTCAGACTGTCAAAATAATATCGTACAGCTACACATATGAAGTTGTAAATGGCAAAGTTATCAAGTCAGTCAATGGAAATTTTTCTTGTCCTAACCACGAAGAAACAGACACAAAGACAGTTTTTCACATTTATAAAATTAATCGCGATGGTAATGTTTTAATTAAATGTTCAGATACCGATATTTTAGTTATATTGTTAGAAAACTTGCATACCATTAAGAAAATTGAACTTTTCCATTGAATATGGAGTTTTGGGTAAGCAAACCGTAATAGATGTTAATGAAATATATGAAAGATTGGGTGAATCGTTGTGTAAAGCACTTCCAGGGTTTCATGCTTTTACTGGATGTGATTATAATCCATCATTTTTCAGAAAAGGAAAGCAGTGTCCTTATAAAATTCTTCAGCAATCGGAACAGTATCAAAAGGCTTTCATATAGCTAGGTAAATTTTTATTTTTTTGGGGGATAAGGATGACGTAATATCAGTTATTGAAAATTTTGTATGCCATTTATATACTGTAATAAGTAAAGATGAAAGTGACACACCAACCGTAAATAGAGCCGGATTTGAATTATTTTTGCGAAATTATAAAGTAAAAAATTTAGACGAGCCTTTTCAAAAGAAAAATATAAAAAATATTTAATTAAGAAAGTTGTGTTAATGGTTGTAATCACAAACATAATTAACACTGTTGCAAACCACTGTAGAAAAATTATGCCGATTAGCGCTTTCAAGCTTCACAGCTCATCATCAGATCGGAAATGGGCTGATTATGATTTTGACCACACTTAAACACACAAAAAGGTTTAACACTTTCAGATTCCATTTTTGCTTAGCGAGAACGTAAATTTTTGAGCGCAAAATCAATACTTTTTTATGAAAATTTCTGCGACTTATGCTCCCCTAGGGCTGTGCACGCTGCAGTGGTCTTTAACGGAAACTGCTGTTCAGGTAGTTAGAGGGACCACAAACACCTGCCGCAGATTCTTTTCAGTACTGAATTGTCAGCAGTTTCGTTAGACACAAATAATTTTATAAAATTATAATGACATAATAATACAACCTTTTCATATAATAGAATTTCTATTAAAAAGTATTGATATCTAATAAATTATTTAAATAAAGCTAATGCTTGCATTATTAATTTTTATAATATTTTATTAGAATTATTATTATTTTTTTAAACATTTTTCTTCCATTCTGGTGTCCGCCTTTTAGCAAATAGACTAAGAGTTGTGCAACAAATGCGTATCTTCAGTGGCGGACATATCCTTAACATTTTTAGTGGCAAACTAATACGACGGAATCGCGATCGTTGAAAAAACGTGCTGCGCTCAAGGCACTTTCGATCGAGAGGGAAAACTACTGAATTTTTTTCGGCCCTTTTGCACACAAACTTATACATTTATAAACATTGCATACACAAATTGGCGGACATATACCTTGTGCTTTAAGTTTTCTCAAAATTTTCCTAACTTTGACGCTTCCCGCCGGCCACTTATACTCCACTCCTGTTTCTGCCACTTTGCATGGGGAATAAGAATGACACTTGGTGCTTACTTGTGAATTTTCACCCATATACCTAGTGATTTAAAAACCTTAGAAATTTTCCGACTTTCACCGCTTGCCCCCATTTTCATCTTCTGAAACACTTTCCGCCGTCAGTTATTTACGATCGATATAGGTCATAGAACATTTTGCGACAGAATTATCCCATCGATCTATTAAAAAAAAAATAAAAGGCCCCCACTCTTAAGACTATAATGGTACAATCTATAAATTTTTGAAACCCGATAACAAGCCAAAAGTGATCATGTAAAACTCTACTGTCCATATTCTTATGGGTATAAAATGTAACTGTTAGACATTTCAACTATAGGTCATCAGGTCACCGGACTCCGGCTATGGACACCAAGCCAATCCATATTAGCTCTTCTCTCTGTATAACCTTTACACTTCTCTCTCGCAGTTCGGGTCGGTTAGTGTGTGAGTTGTTGACTATGTGCTCCGATTGTGCGAGAAAAATTAATAAATATTCAATCGTTTTAATTCCTTGTGTGTAAATGGCTAATCTACTATCTCTGTGTAAGTGATGTGCTAATTTAAGTACCAATTCGTGTTGTGTAAATGTGGGTGTCAAGCGATTACTCCTTTCAATCAGCTGAACTACGACGTATTCTTCTAAGGTAAGTCTACCATTATGTTGATATTTACCATATTCTAATTGGTCTCGTATTCGTCTTTGTGTGTGAATATTCCAATAGTGACCTTCAAATGAGTTTTTAAATTGTTCGTAAGTAGTTAAATTATCTCGAACAATAGTATACCATCGTGCAGAAGAATCTTGAAAATGTTTACTAATAAAGTCAATTTTCTCTTTATCAGTTAAAGCATTACCTGTTAACTCCATTTCTCATTCACAGTTCAGTAAGAATTCAACTGGATTGCATCCTTTTAATCCTTTGAAGACTAACAATTTTGTCCTTTCATCAATCTGTGTTGGATACACCATCAACTGTGTTGGTACCCTTTTCAATTCCGTTTTTAGATGTTCTACTTCTCCACGTAGATTTTTCTTTAGTGTATTTATTTCACTTTAATATTCCTTTGTGGTTTTATTAGACTCTACTATGGCAGTTTCCAACGTTATTGTTCTGGCTTCCAACTCCTGTGTCTTATTGATGTTTTCATGGACTTGTTCACTGACTGCTTTTATCTTCATATCCTGCTCCCGCTCTGATACTATAAACTTCTCATTCCAATATTCAGCTAATTGTTTCACACTAGCTTTTAATTCTTTTGACCATTCTGCTTTCTGTTCTTTAAACCTATTCTCCATCTTTAAAGTTTGTTCGTTTAGTGACTGTTCTACTCTATCTCCTAATATTTCTATTCTGGTATTAGTTTCTTCGAGTTTTGTAGTCAGCTGCTCTTTAAGGTTATTGAATTCAGCTTTAAATTCGGCCCTAGATTCTTAGCTATTCTTTTTATTTGTTCATTCAGCTTTAACTTCGTCTTTATTTTTAGCTAATTCAGTTTTAAATTTGGCTTTAACTTTGTCTTTATTTTTCGCTAATTCAGCTTTAACTTCTTCATTATTCTTTTGCATTTGTTCATTATTTTTTGCCATTTGTTCCTGGAGACTTCTAAACATAGCCTCAATATCAACTCCTTTCTGCGGTGTAGCCATTTTGTTAAATTTAAATTCGTTTTATTATTAATTATTATTGGTAAACCGTGACTCTATTGGTTTTCATTTAATATTGTTTATTTATGTTTATTATTATTATAACTTATCTCATACCAACAATTTCTCTCCTCTTTCAGTTTTGTTGAGTGCCAGTTGTGAAATACATAACAATATTATAATTACAATACAATAATATTAATAACAATAATAATAATAATAATATGCTTATTAATTATGACCATATATAATAATTCACATATATCGAGCCCCACTTTGGGCACACCAATTTATTATGCAACGTTAAAAGTATTTCAAAAATTCACACAAATACATTCAACGCAACTATAAAGTGTATTACACCGGTCAGGTCGCAAGATTTTTTTTCTCTCGTTGCGTCAAGTATATGTAGTTGCACAATAATTAAATAATTTTCAAAGAGGAGTGAGATGTTGTTGACATGAAATAATTAATTAAAACTGTTTCAAAATAATCATACTAAGATTTATTAATGTTGTAATGATCGAAATTTAAAAAAAATTTTTTAATTCCTCGATCAAGTGACACGTTCCCACACTCAAGTCAACGGACACAAGCCCAGGTCGTAAATAATGACGAATCGAGGGCACGTCAAACCCGACGACAGTGCGAAGACAAAGAAAAAACGTCTGAGCACTGCACACAATAAATATTTCAGGGCGTCGCTGACAGCTAGCCGTTTGTCACAATTTACAGCACCCAACAATCTGAAACAAAGACTTCGTCCAGCTGCCGAGTTACACGGAATCGAGATGGAACGCCTGCTGTGGAGGCAAAGCGTAACTACACAATTATGAAAGGCTTTACTATGTTACAAAAGAAGTACAGAGCAATTTTAACGGAGAGATAGACAATAGACGTAACTCAGTGAATACTGCCAGTGCATCCTGCACAGCGTGAAAACAAACCCTTGACAGTTTACCGAGATTTACGACTGGAAAGTAGAGTTTCACCGAAATGACGCCAACGAAGGGTTGATAATCGGCGGAACGAACGTCGAGGAACTTAGACAATTAACCAAGACTCTGGAGTCTGTTAACAAAAGCTCAGTCAGAACCTTAGGGAAAGTCTAAACAAAGGATAACAGAAGGCCATGAAATTGCCCTAATTTCTTAGAATCTGTGCTACGCTCGTCACATGAAACACTCCGGGGATGACGACGACCAACCAGCGTCAAGCATCTTCTAAGAGAGCTCGTGGAGAGAGTAGGAAGGGTTCGGACGACGAATCGTGAAACTGAGGATGAGATCTGCAGAAGGGTAGGAATTTGTACGACCAATCAGGAGTCCGAGGAGGCGTAGAAATCCAAAACTTAGACTTATGGGTAAGATGTTCCAATAAAACTGTTTGGCAAAGACGCGGAGCGGGCAGTCAGTCATTTTCAATCGGGTAGTCAGTCATTCAATCGAACAGTTAGTCGCAGTTAACAGTCAGTCGGTAGTCAAGAATATGTAGTTAATAGTAGCAGTTGATAGTCGCAATTAATAGTCAGAAGTTAGTGCGTACGATAGACAGACGATTGATTATGTCGAAACAGTAATACGGTCCGTGATAGAAACAGTTTGTACGACCGACCGGATTCACTAATTTGTAAATTCATAAGTGAACAAAGACATCGGTATAGTCACACTTATACACAATTCTGTGCGGGAAACGTAAACTATAAGTGCGCACGGGACTTGAAATCTCAACTGACGCGCACATAATAACATACTAATTAACACTTAAAGTAGAACAGTGAGTGACACTTCAAACATTCTCACACCACAAGGTATCACCATGTTGAACAATTAATTGAATAAACTATGCCAAACAATTAAGCACGCAGTACGCGATACACCCAGATAAACGGCACAGTTAACCAAGTACACAAACATGGAAAACTTGCAGAACAATTCAGTGTAATGACAACATTAACACCTCACTATTTGAACTCCGGACACTCGACATCAGCGGGTTACCACAACACCACACACATGACGGGAGTGGAGATTTAGTGGAGTGAAGTGAAGTTATCAGTGCTCTTCGTAACAGTGATTATGATCTTCGACGAATCATCTAGAAGGTGTCTTCTCACGACGACGGAATTGGATAAACACTCTCAAAGATAAGCTTTATGTCTACTTAATCTTAGTAGTATATACTACTGTTCTGTTGCCTCTTTTCAAAGAACTAACCCCAAGAGAATAAATATATATGAATCATAAAATCTATAAAATAACACTAACGTAATTCGTTATCTGATAAAGAATGAACGCATTTTAGGTAGGAATAAGTATATTTGTTAATTGTTTATTTTCGTATATGTTATATATATGTGCATTATTTACTGCATTTGAATGTACCATGTGTTTATGTTTCAGGAAACATCGTATAAATTGATAAACTGTATTTTATCTCATGTGTTTTAATATGTATGTAATTTGCAGGATATAGTTACTTACTTCAGTAACATGTGTAATAAATAAGTAGTTAATTTACAGTATTCATGCGTTCATTATTGAAATTTCACCTTTATTATTGATGTATTTCATTCTAAGTATTACACTAAAAATCTCACAACTTATGCTAAACATCAATGGATACAATAAACTCGACCATTGAAACGTCTGATTAATAGACTCATAAAATCGTATTTAATTAGTCACTGTGTTGAGTCAAATCTGACGAATAGAAACAATTTTAGATATATCAAATTTAACGTATAACATAAATCTTTAATTAATATGATTCATAATTGTTGAGTAATTAATCCACGCAGATAATTAGCACAGATTAATATTCACTAGATGTAAATGGTTTACACAATTAATTACCACAGATGTAAATTACATTTACACCACTAAATATAAATGGCGCCCATCGCATGGCAAAAGAGAGCAGACAGTAGTATTTAGATTGATAAAATTTAACAATAACATAGTACGTAAGATATTATTAAATAAGTGTAAGGTTAGCTTGACTGGTAACTGTGGTTCCAATATGACTGAGGAGACGTCAGAGGTTAGAGCGCGGGGACAGGAGTCCCAACAACAAGGAGAAGTCACGTTACAATCAGTGATGGACTTCATGAAGGAACTGTTTGACAAACAGAATAACTATTTTAAAGAGATTAAGGAAGTAATCGATGAAGGGTGTGACAAATTCAACAAAAATTTAGATAGCTATACAGAAGAAATTACGCAACATATGAATGAGCAGTTCACGCTGTTCCGCACAGAAATACGTGAATACAAGGATACCTGGAAAGTGGATGGAAACGAAGTCCAGAAGAAGCAAGAAGAAGTGATGAATGAGAATTACGAAGACGTACGGAAAGTACAAGACACTGATAACACTGTTGATTTTACAGATGTATCAGCTACTAAGAAATTATCAACTATTCGATCTAACGTAAGTTCAAGAAACAAATGGATTAAGAAGAAAAATGACTTTGTTCCTTTGTATATGAGGAAGTGGGAAGAGGAGTATCCAGATGTGGATAAAGATAGTAAAATTTTACTACTACCAGGTAGAACGCATAAAAGGTACAAATTAAGAAACGCGAGAATAGATACGGCATCAGTGAATTCTATGATGAAGTATCCAGCTTGTGAAATAAGCATAGATCGGCGAAGTAGTCGAGCTGCATCAATAAGAAGCATGAAGGGAAAGTTTAAAGTTGAAACAAATACCGCATGTTATAAGGCTAAAAGCAAATTTACACAAGCCATGGATGACATGAAACGGAAGGACCTACAAGATCCGTATGCATGTTCATCATGGACAAGAAACGTCATGAGGAAGAGGAGAAGAAGAATCTCCACTAGACGACTTAAAAATGTTGTAAAAGATCGTGATAGTACTGGAGGAAGAGTCCAAGCACTCGGGGTAAGATCTCTTAGGAACCTAAGAAACAAAATTTTGTTATGTAAGCACATGAGTAGTAAACTGACTGTCGAACAACGGAATTGTATACAGGCTTGGAAACGGCAGCAAAACCTACTCACTGTATATGTGAGCAATGAAAGTACGGTTGCGAAGGGTTGTCTAAGCCAAGGAAGGCAGTTTAAAGCATGCTGGCCTGAGGAAGACCGACAAAAAGGAAAGTGGGACACACTTCTCACTCACTCACATAGAACGAGACGGAGAATGGTCATAAATCTTTGGCGCGCAAGTGCAGCACATTGTAGCAGAATAACGGGGACGGCCAACCAGCCATTGGAAAAAATATGTGACACAAAACCCAAGGTCAAACACCTTACTGTTTACCAACAAAAACGCGTGCGTTAGTAACAGCACGATAGTGACGGGACATAAAAATATGTCATCACAAATGTAAATTAAGAATGAATAATGAAAACGTATTAAGAAGACGATTTTAAGAATGTTTGAAAATGTAATGATGAAATTAGATAGTACTGAATAAAATACATTAAATACATTGGTTGTATGGGAATACATAAACCAAAGAAAATAATTAAAGATGAATATTGATGAATGAAGAGTAGAAGATTAATGAATGAAATTAAAACAAAGCCACGTATGAGCTTGTAGAACATACGGCAAATCAAAGTGCATTAAATGTATCATGAGCCAGCGAACGGAAGTATAGATAACACGAGTGGTAGCGACGACTCCCGGCGACCAGCAGAAGACATAGTTTAGGTAATTTGCTCGCGCGGCCAGTCCAGCTAACCAAATAATGATATGCATTTTATTTGTTGTGTTTAGTCTGTATTTCAATGCTAACTGTGTTTGTGATCAGCACATAATTGTCACTCGTTATGTTAATTAGACATATAAATATCAACATATACAGAAAGTGATTTGTGAAGTGTACCATGTGTCAGAAGGACATTGTGATACTATGACACAGGACACCAAAGACGTTAATAAATATGAATAATGACTTGTTAAAATGTAGAGAATCGAATAATTTGTTTATGTAATTAATAATTCAAAATGGACGATTGTTGTATAACTTTAAGAGTATGCATCACGAAGTATGCTGATTCCTTAACTATTTAATTAATATGTATGTTTCTTTTATCAATATAACCATTTATAATATGTTACGAATTGATCATATGTATATATTTGTTAGCATCAACTGTATTCTTGAGACAGTAATAACAAGTTTAAAAGTATTTTATTGCTACATAGGTCATCGACATAAGATCGATTAAAATAATGGGTAGCTAATCTAGTACAGCTTATCTAGTACATTGTATATAAACAGTAACGAAACAAACTGTCAAATGGACAAACGTCCATGTCTTAAATTCAATTATTTACTCGAAATCGTATTGTACAGTCCACATATGGACAGACAAAGTGTAAAAAATGCGTTCATTCACTCAGATGTGCGGCAATAAATTCATATGTCCACATAAAACATTAAGATGGGGAATAACAATTAATTGCTTCCTATGAGAGGTAGATGTCAGTCAACCATGTCCATTCCGAAGCAGACATCCACGACTGGGACAGAGCGCAGAAATTGGATCAGATGTCTCCCGAAGTCCAACATCCAATCCAATTTGGGGACAATGTAATGATCGAAATTTAAAAAATTTTTTAATTCCTCGATCAAGTGACACGTTCCCACACTCAAGTCAACGGACACAAGCCCAGGTCGTAAATAATGACGAATCGAGGGCACGTCAAACCCGACGACAGTGCGAAGACAAAGAAAAAACGTCTGAGCACTGCACACAATAAATATTTCAGGGCGTCGCTGACAGCTAGCCGTTTGTCACAATTTACAGCACCCAACAATCTGAAACAAAGACTTCGTCCAGCTGCCGAGTTACACGGAATCGAGATGGAACGCCTGCTGTGGAGGCAAAGCGTAACTACACAATTATGAAAGGCTTTACTATGTTACAAAAGAAGTACAGAGCAATTTTAACGGAGAGATAGACAATAGACGTAACTCAGTGAATACTGCCAGTGCATCCTGCACAGCGTGAAAACAAACCCTTGACAGTTTACTGAGATTTACGACTGGAAAGTAGAGTTTCACCGAAATGATGCCAACGAAGGGTTGATAATCGGCGGAACGAACGTCGAGGAACTTAGACAATTAACCAAGACTCTGGAGTCTGTTAACAAAAGCTCAGTCAGAACCTTAGGGAAAGTCTAAACAAAGGATAACAGAAGGCCATGAAATTGCCCTAATTTCTTAGAATCTGTGCTACGCTCGTCACATGAAACACTCCGGGGATGACGACGACCAACCAGCGTCAAGCATCTTCTAAGAGAGCTCGTGGAGAGAGTAGGAAGGGTTCGGACGACGAATCGTGAAACAGAGGATGAGATCTGCAGAAGGGTAGGAATTTGTACGACCAATCAGGAGTCCGAGGAGGCGTAGAAATCCAAAACTTAGACTTATGGGTAAGATGTTCCAATAAAACTGTTTGGCAAAGACGCGGAGCGGGCAGTCAGTCATTTTCAATCGGGTAGTCAGTCATTCAATCGAACAGTTAGTCGCAGTTAACAGTCAGTCGGTAGTCAAGAGTATGTAGTTAATAGTAGCAGTTGATAGTCGCAATTAATAGTCAGAAGTTAGTGCGTACGATAGACAGACGATTGATTATGTCGAAACAGTAATACGGTCCGTGATAGAAACAGTTTGTACGACCGACCGGATTCACTAATTTGTAAATTCATAAGTGAACAAAGACATCGGTATAGTCACACTTATACACAATTCTGTGTGGGAAACGTAAACTATAAGTGCGCACGGGACTTGAAATCTCAACTGACGCGCACATAATAACATACTAATTAACACTTAAAGTAGAACAGTGAGTGACACTTCAAACATTCTCACACCACAAGGTATCACCATGTTGAACAATTAATTGAATAAACTATGCCAAACAATTAAGCACGCAGTACGCGATACACCCAGATAAACGGCACAGTTAACCAAGTACACAAACATGGAAAACTTGCAGAACAATTCAGTGTAATGACAACATTAACACCTCACTATTTGAACTCCGGACACTCGACATCAGCGGGTTACCACAACACCACACACATGACGGGAGTGGAGATTTAGTGGAGTGAAGTGAAGTTATCAGTGCTCTTCGTAACAGTGATTATGATCTTCGACGAATCATCTAGAAGGTGTCTTCTCACGACGACGGAATTGGATAAACACTCTCAAAGATAAGCTTTATGTCTACTTAATCTTAGTAGTATATACTACTGTTCTGTTGCCTCTTTTCAAAGAACTAACCCCAAGAGAATAAATATATATGAATCATAAAATCTATAAAATAACACTAACGTAATTCGTTATCTGATAAAGAATGAACGCATTTTAGGTAGGAATAAGTATATTTGTTAATTGTTTATTTTCGTATATGTTATATATATGTGCATTATTTACTGCATTTGAATGTACCATGTGTTTATGTTTCAGGAAACATCGTATAAACTGATAAACTGTATTTTATCTCATGTGTTTTAATATGTATGTAATTTGCAGGATATAGTTACTTACTTCAGTAACATGTGTAATAAATAAGTAGTTAATTTACAGTATTCATGCGTTCATTATTGAAATTTCACCTTTATTATTGATGTATTTCATTCTAAGTATTACACTAAAAATCTCACAACTTATGCTAAACATCAATGGATACAATAAACTCGACCATTGAAACGTCTGATTAATAGACTCATAAAATCGTATTTAATTAGTCACTGTGTTGAGTCAAATCTGACGAATAGAAACAATTTTAGATATATCAAATTTAACGTATAACATAAATCTTTAATTAATATGATTCATAATTGTTGAGTAATTAATCCACGCAGATAATTAGCATAGATTAATATTCACTAGATGTAAATGGTTTACACAATTAATTACCACAGATGTAAATTACATTTACACCACTAAAATGTTAATTGAAAATATTCTAATATTAAAATTTCAAATCTTTGATAAATAAAATATCCTCTTTTATAAGTTTACATAAAGTACCATATAACTTTCTCTGCTATTCATGACATATTAAAATAAATAACCATATAATCTTACTAGGTAAACAGACATGTTAAACAAATTATCTAAACCCTTTTTATTTCAGTGTGTCTGACTTACTCCAATTTTTAAATAATAATAGCAACTCATATACAAACAAAAATAATATTAAACTCAAAAATAAAATTACTTGTTGCTATAACCAAAAATAAAATAATAACATTTACTTTCAACCTATTATTTAATTCTACTGACACACCCAGATTTTCACACATATAACAGAAGATTAGTATTTTTTTTAATTTTCTTATTCAATTATTTACTTTAACTACTATTTAAATTTAAAACTTTAAGTCTTTATTGTTCATGTAAAATTTTCTTTTTCAAAGTTCTTTTCACAAAAAAAAAAAATATAATTGTTTATTCATCACGTGAGTACATCTGCCGTTACCGTTGTGCGTGTGTGTTCTGAATCCTGAGAATTTGATGATGATTAAGCTGATGCTGTGTTCTCTATCTCTACGGGTTGTTCTTTGTGATGGTTCAGAGTTCCTCCATACGTCTTGGTGTGTGGTCCTGATCGATCGGCAGACCAGCAGCGTGACGTTGTGTGAAGATTTCTTGAGTCTGAGACCGCCCAAAATTGCCGGTGGTATTTATAGTGGATGGCGAACTGACAGGTCCAGGACTGTTTTCGACCTGATAGATATTGTCACTTCGTGCAAAGGGTCCTTTTAATTACAAATCACTTTTTGGTTCATTTTCGCGATTTTGTAAACATGCTCGTAGCACGAGCGTTATCGTTTGCGTAATTTTTTTTATGGTCACTCACATATAACACACTTATTAATTACTATTTAATTACACTATTAATTAATATTAAATTACCCAGCCTCTTTATTATTGCACATTTTGCAATAATTTTTATATCACCATATTCGTTAAAAATTCCTTAATGTAATGGTGTCTTTATAATTTGGGTAAGTCTTCGTTCACATGTTTAAAATGTATTAATTAGTTTATTTTTATCCATTAAAACCTGATTACAGCCGTACGCATCACCTGCATACTTTTCCTGTCATAGCTTGCGTTCACACACACAAACACACAAGCGCTGTATTCACGCGGGGCAGGTGTACGCTATCTGACAATAATATCGTTAAAAACTGTTCATCATATTATACTTTCTATGCTAAATATTTACAAACATACCGCCCCGGGCAAATATATGTATTGTTGCAATATGTGTACACACACACACTCACACCGTGTATATGGTTCCACTGCAATCCATGAAGATACACTTTCTGCTTTAACCACAGCATGTTTATATAAAAACATACCCAATGTTTTCATGTGGAAAGTTAGGTTCATTAATTTAGGTTTCAGTACAATTTTATAGTCCTCCTTGGTATTGATGAGCGCTTTCGGCAGTCAATAACCTGGTAAATGACCTGAAGATGGCTTGACTGCCGAAAGCGCTCGTCAATACCAAAGATAACATAGTGGTTTGTATAAAATTACTAGTAGAAATATTTGAGACCACTAACACTCCAATATAACAATAAATTTTATAGTCATAAAATAGACACATTACGAATAACATTTTAAACTGTAGGTTCAGCATGACCATGAACAAAGAAGAAAAAGTAATGTCACAACAATGATTATAGTTCTGTTTGCTTTCAGTTGCATTGGTGTTATGCAATGTGGAGACTGTCAGCAAATGTTACTCTATTACAATCCCTGTATTTACTTAAACATTATATTTTGCCAAATTATTTTTGTTGGTTTCTTTACACACAAAAAATCTTTAAAAAAATCATTCCCTAATCTAGTGCATTAAAACATTACAATCATGATATTTGGTACACTTCTTCTTTACTGTGTGTCAATATTATTGTGTACTCACACACTCATCGAAAATGTAATGCAGGTACAGTTACTGGTAAAGTACCCAATTTTATTTAAATTTTAGTACTCTGACCATGTTGGCATAACTGACTAAATTAACTGAAACTTAATTCTATGTATCTTTCCCCTGTAATGCAATGTTCTAATATGAAAAGTCCAATTAACTAAGTATTTTTTGTACTACACCATAAACTGACTGAAAAATCTATACTGAAAATTTGAATCCACATTAGTGTGTTTTTAACCACCAATGAGAATTTCAGACATTGTTATCATTATCTCATTATTGGTAAACATAGTGTTACGACAGTCTACTTGATCGTCATAGGTACAGTGGAAAACAAAATACAAGACATCAGTTAAGTTACTAATCACCAACTTTAATTTTCACAGTTAAACAGTTCGTAATTAACAATACAGTCTCTTAACAACAAATCAAATAAAAATTGTCCACACGCAATAAAATGTCAACTAATATGAACACAATTGTATTACAAGTATACCATCCGATTGTAAAACACAATGCTTCACTAATAACCACTTGAACGCACACAGTAATCACTTGTAGTATATCGCAACTATAACTGAACTAAGGCAGCTGCCGCCTTGTATTTATACCCCCACTCACAGACCAGAACATTCCAAACTACGCGTTATCTCTACCTACGACGTAATTAACTGCGACCTTAACACAGTCCACACGGCTTCTGGCACAGTCTAGCTAATGCGTCGAGAATCACGTACGTCACATGCATTACATTCCGGATCCCTCTGGAACATTCGACAAACATGTACACTGTTCTGTAATGTCGTAACAATAGATTCCTCCATAAACAGTAGTTGTGAAATTATGCAGCATTTCACATTAATCTATTCACAAAACTGTAGTCACACAGTTCTGGCTGATTGGACATGGTTCATACAATCCATTAAAGTTTTGTGTTTGCCATTCATTAGTTTGTGTTTAATATGAATATGGTTAAAAGTTGCTTAAATATTATCTGTAAACTGGTACAGTTTGAAAAATATTTTCAACTTCATTGTTAATCCAAGTTCAGAGGAAATATAAATGTTAGGAAGAGTAACCATTCTTATGCAAGCTGATAAAATGGTTTGGACCTCTGTGTAAGGATGCTTACAGATATCGTTCTGCAACTGAAACTTATGAATTTCCCCTGTAAAATCCATATGCATAAATTAAGTTAACATATTTGGCACGAGTGGAGTAAGTAAAGCATTTTTAATAGAACTGAAACAGAATTGTAGTTTACAAAAATGTATATTAAACTGAAATTTTAAACACAAATACATCAAAATTAAATTCTTACTATCAGATATAAACAACAAGTTTTAAACACAGATAAACAATTCAATTAGCCAACCAACTGCAAGTATATTTTATGAACATGAGATTAAATTTTATTTATTCAGTTATGCCTACATGCTGTTCAAAGTAATAAAAGTTACACACACAAATGTTTTATAATTGTCAGCTGTTTTGTAAATAGAACAATTTGATATTTTCTACTTGATTCAGAATTAGCAAATTTTCTGCCACATCTGGTTTACTGAAAAAGTAATGGTTCAATAAACTTAATCTGTTCTTAAAACTGTTAACTTATAGATTGGTAATAAATTTATGAAATATTTTTTATGTACACTACCAAATTTCAGGTATACATTTTCACAAACAATATTATATTGGATTAATATACTAAAATCACTTACCATTTGCTAAATTTAGACCCCCTTTCCTAAACTTAATTAGTGGAACATGAGGTCTGACAACCTATTGAAATATAAGAAAACTGTGTTAGTAAAAGTACTAATTATCAACGATACACATACATAAATAATAAATTCTAATACATACATGTGTGAATAATTATTATTATTTTTGTATGATCTATTTATATTTTCATATATGTAGTGGCCTATTTCTTAACCAACTTAGAAGGGACCGGGTCAATGTCATATAATTGAAAAGCCAGTTAATGGAATTGTGGCTCAGGTATGACTGTTGAGAACCAAAGAAATTATTATATTTGTAGTATAAACCCATTTTACATCCATAAATTAGGTGCGTATTTCTACAGAACTAGAAACATAAAATATAAAATGTATGAATAAATAAAACAATAAATAAGAAGTTACCTATATACACGCAGAAGAAGCAATTGAAAGAGAAGTTTTTCGGGCAAAAGTGTTAAAAATGGAAGGAGTCCAGGGTAGGAGAGAGAGAGAAACACAGGTTTAAAGTGGACTGAAGACAGGAAGAAGAGACAGTGAAAAGATTAAAAGAATATTGGAGAAGAAGAAAAGAACAAAGAGTAAAGAACTGAAATTGGCATGTGGTCCTTAGATGATCGATAAAAAAAAGTTACCTAGGCTATTTATGAAAAATGAAAAACAAGAAAGAAAATATGGTGCACTTTTTTGTTCATATTAATTGGTCAAAAATTACAAGAGATTTTTAGTCTTGAATAAATTATGTTTATTACAATTTTAACACAAGTCTATTTCATATCTACTGTAATCTTATATTACTGTTCTATAAATTAAACAAAATCAGACCACTGATCAACCACTGATCGACTGCTGACGAAATAAAAAACCTAACCCCCAAGTAACCAATGGTGATGCACAAAAAACCTTTATATCATCTGCATACAGAGATTTCATGCCAAGGATTTTGACTTCAGTATTAAACAATGATAGACATTCCATAACATTTAGAGCTAATAATAGTATATTAAAAACATTTAGAAAAGAAAACAGGCGTCTATAAACTATCATATAATGACTAATTGTTTTTACATCGGTCAAATGGGGAGGGGTTTTCTTAAAGATTTTCTAAACAATTCAAAAGTTGTAACACCTTCAACATAAAGTCTAACTATGCTTGTCATTTAGTCTCACATAACCACAATTACATGCCTTTGAAATCTAACTTGGAAACACTACATTTTTGTGAAAAGGGTCGAATCATGAATGCCTTGGAGGAGTTTGAAATCTACAGAGCATACAGAAACAAAAACAGTCACGGTTTCGTACTGAATGACCCACTGAACTTTAAATCCAATCCACTATACAATACCACCTAGAACCTGCTTTATCAGATAGAGGCCAAAAATCGCTCAGTGGTCAACAAAACGTGATTAGGTGCGCACTTTGTGTCGTGTATACAGTGCATAATGATATTGGATTTTTAACTAATGACGACCTCCTATGAGGGTTATTTTATGATCTGATGATAAAGCATGTGGTTTGAAATGTGTCAACTGTATAGAAAAAAGAAGTCACAAGGCGGATTGAAAAGTTAGTTTGTGTATTCATACAAGTAACTTGGATACCCTTGTAAACATGCATGCTATAAAGGATAGAGATAATAAATTTTATATTTTTGAAAGGCCCACACTGTAGCAGATTTTCCTATGATAAAAGGTGGTAATTTATGCAATCCTGAAGCATTTAGCTCTGTTATTTGAGCAAGTCTGTTGTGGAAGCATTCTGTATTTCAGGGTGATCTCATCTATGTTGTTAAACTCATTGGACACCATATTTTTATTATTTATGATTTTTATTAACTGATTTGAAAATTTAGTAGCACCCAATGAATCAGTTGATAATTTTTCTTAAACTGATAAAATGTGTACACCATGATTTTTTCCATTTTGTTATCTACCCATCACTAGCCACGCAATTCACATCACCTTTATGTAACCAACTTAAATGTAGGGCTTTTTCTTGAATTATTGGGCCACTCAACAACAAACCTTTTGTCATTGAACAAACTATAACCATAGAGCATTATCCAAAGTTTCTAAGGTGAGTTTCTTCAAAGAACACTGAAATGTTAAAGCAGTACACGTTTCACTTAATACACTGGTTCAATAATATGTTTATTTTTTCCCCAACCCCAAAAACAAGTATAATTTTTTAAACTGATTTTCCTTTTTCTAAACACTCCAATGACACTAATTTTTCAATAATGAATCATAACTCATTTTCTTTTATAACCCATAATTACAGTTTTCAGTACATATGTTGAATTTAGCACACACACAACAACTAACAAACTTAAAGCATGAGAACTTGAAATGTTTTAATTTAGACAAACTGAACACACACACAAACTGCATGATTTTTTTAGAGAACTATTCACTGCACAATTTCTGTAACAGAACTGAGTGATTTAATGAAAAGAGGACAGCAATTGCTTACGGGTATTCAATACACTACCAGATGTTACTGGTAGTTTAAACAACATTCATTATGACTCATTTTCAAATTTCCAGCTTTTATATGAGTGCTTCTATAATTAGTAAATTACATGCTTCTGTTTGTAACACTAATTCATCATATATCGACTTGTAATGAAATACAATCTGTACAATGCTTAATCATTTACTATAGCACACTTTGTTTTTGTTATTTTGTTTCCTATACATTCTCTTGTGATATTAGTTGGTTATCAAAATGGTCGGTTAAGAGAGAGGTCACTGGTTACATATATTCTAATCACATTACAACATTATTTAACTTGTTAATTATGTTTTCTTGTTATGCTAAATGATTTGTACAATGTTCTGAGTTTATTCAAGATTTTTCTACCAGCTTATGTAAACCTATATTATTTAATAATTATATTCTGTAAAATTAATTTATATATAAAATCTAAATGAAAGATACTGTATTTAATTTCATCACAAAACATTTGATTGGATATTCACCATTTTTAACGTTACAATTCACAGTGTCAATCATAACAAGTTAATGATATTCTTCAAGTCATTTAATTTCAATGAACTGGATATAAATAAAACAAACACAAAAATTAACACATACTGTATTATCAACCATAAAAATTCAGCAATAAATTAAACATAAACATCAGAGTAAAAATAATGATAGAAGTCTAGTGAATACATGAGAAACCATCTGCAACATGAACCAACAGAATGTTGTTGCAAGTAACACCAACCACACACAAGTATCATGATGGATAATAAATTTTGACGTACATGTAAGTCATACATATATTTCAGTTTAAGTCTTCGATCAAACTTAATTGTTTATAAAATGTCATTTTATTAAACAATTTAAGTTTATTAAAAATCGTGTTACTTTATTTAAAAACTAACTGCTGCTCAATCTAAACGTCCAGTTTATTTCTGGAATGTTCTGCTGAATAGTCTCAAACACTGTGCTGTTTTGCTCATATGCATGCTTCCTCTTCATATTTAATGGAATATTAATTTTTTTATTTGTTACAATGAGATCACGCTTAACCAATAAGCACATGTTATGTTTTTGTGACTGACCAGTTTTTTTTTTTCAATCATAAACCCCTACTGACAAATAACCTCAAAAACTGCATTGTCAAGACTGACGATTATTATAATATATACTGTAATAAGAATTAATTATAAAAAAATCAGTTGTGTATTGTATTGGATTATTGGATGCACTTAGATTTTTTACGAAGATGAAAAATTACTTGCTTAACAGTGTCTATCAAAAGTTAAAAATGTAAGGTTACAATCTTAACGTTTAATTTTCTATTTACTACTTTTACACAAATAGTTGCTGTAGGCCTACTTGTATGGTCATTACTTATGTTTGCAAGGTTATGTGACATCAATATAAAATATAATACTTGACCTGTTCAAACCTTCAGGAATATCTCAATTTATAATGTTACTATGTATTCTAGAATTCAATTCAAATTTATATAACCACACTCACTTTATTACGTCATATTGTTTTTATACTCCTTAGTAAAAATACACAGAAATTTAGCGACGCAGAGCAAACGAAAATTTAAATAACAAAATACTTAACCTGTATTGCCCTCGAAAAACTTGATCCTACACCAGCCATGATAACAACTGTTTTCACAAATTCCACCGGATTTTAACCCGGTTGATAACCAACATACAATAGCTGAAAAGCTGGAAGTGGCGCTCAGTATTTGGGAGTTGGGAGGTGAACTATATTGGTATACCGAACTATTTCGATTACAGTCTTGTAACAGTTAACCTGAAGTAAAAAATAAAGATAACTAGGGTACCTATATGATCACTCGTAATTTGCAAAAAAAAAAATTATAAATGTAGCCGAAATTTCTGAATTTTTAAAATTGATGTAATGTGATAATATTCATAACACAAAATTCAGCCAGTTGTTAACCTAATATTATATTAGCCGTAAACGAACATCAAGAACAATCATCTACAAATACATACGCACTACATTTTCCTAATACGCAACCAATTTAGGTTTTCTGCTTTCAAACCGGTTGCCAAGCGTCCCGATTTTGGTTTTTGTGGGACGTTCCCATATAAATGTCAATGCCCCTTTGACAACAAATAAATTTCGATTTGAGATCTGGAATAAGGGATCCAATTAAATCTAATTAAATTAAGAATTATTTTTACTGTCAAATCGATAAAATATGAATCTATTTTGAAGGTTCCGTATCAATTATTCAACAAATAAAGTATTTTGTAAAGCATCAATTTTGAGAAAACGCCATGTTTTACTTCTGGCATAGCAAGAAGAGAAAGTGACATCACTCTGGGCGCGCGCTGTAGTCGTGAATACTAGCAAACTAGCGTCGTCTATGTGTGCGTTTCCATATGTGACGAAGTAGCGGCCACAGAGTACGAATATATAGCGGCACAATGATGGGAGAGACACCAGGGCACAGAGTACTAATATTGGCACCAGGGGACAACACTGCCGCTCTATCGACGAGTCTAACAACTACGTCAACAGTACGATATTTTTGTAAACTTAACCTGTAACTTATAAGGTGACCATAGTCCCGGATTTCGGCCCTATGTCCCGGAATATCGTTAAAAAGTCCCGGATTTAGACTATAAAATATTTTATCGTTTTAAAGCAAAAATATGGTAAGATATCGGTCACTGGCGTCTGCTAGACGGAGACGCTAGTGCTTTCCCTCACTACACGTACTAACAGGTTGGCGCCAGTAGCTGTCTGTCAGTCACGCAATAGCATTGTGTATTTATGTGCTTTATAAACATTCAATTTTAGAATCTCAAAATTATAAGTAAGTGACGTAATAAGAATTGTATTTACGTGATTTCTACGGAGTATTATTATATAGTAATATAAATACAGTGTATTTATGTGACTAAATATCACTATTGTATTAACGACTCGGAACACTAAGTTTTTTATAAGTAAAATCATAAAGATTTACCTTAAAGCCTAAACCGGTTTTCTCCTTTAAAAGGCTTCTTCAGAGGCTGCCGTAGGTAGCGCTGTCCTTCTTGTTGTTGGCGACGGGATAGATTTTCGAAAGATCGAGTCTGTGTGTGTTGGGTGAGATGTGTTCGAATAATGCGTGCGATTTGAATTGTGTCTGTTCGTTTAGGATGTCGTTTTTATTTGTTTTTGTGTGTTTGTAGATTTCTAATTGTTCTAGAGTGTCTAGTTTTCGGCCTTTTGTGTGTACGTGTAGAATGTTCATGTTATTGTCGATGTTTTTATATGTGTGGTTTGCTTCAATGAGGTGGTTTGCAAAGGTAGATTCTGTAGTGGAGTGGAGTGCCTTTGTGTGTTCAATGTATCTCTGTTTGAAGCTACGTCCTGTCTGGCCTATGTAGAATTTATTGCAATTTGAGCAATTTAGCTTGTAAACACCGGGTAGATCGAAATTGTTTTGTGCTTTGTGCGCGTGTTTCGATAGTGTGTGTTCTGTTTTGTTAGTAGTTTTGTAAGCGATTCTGTATCCTGCTTTTTTGAATTTGTGGACAATTTTTTCAGTTTGTTTGTTGATGTATGTTAGTGTTATGAATTTGTTGTTTTCTGTCTTTGTCTGTTGTTTGTTTTGTGTAGAAGTTTACTGACTATTGTTCTGTCATATCCGTTAGATTCTGCTAGATATTTTATCGTGTTTAGTTCGTCTTTGTAGTCATTTTCATCTAAGGGGATGTTGTTAAGTCTATGTATCATGGTTCTGAAAGCAGCTAGTTTGTGTTGTGTTGGGTGATTGGAGGTGTTGTGTATTAGTGTGTCAGTTGTGGTTGGTTTTCTGTATATACTGAATTTGTGCCTGTGTTCTAGTTTTGTGATGGAGAGGTCTAAGAAGTTTATGGTATTGTTGTGTTCGTATTCGGCAGTAAAGGTTATGTTTTTATGTGTATTTTGTTTATGTGCGTTAGTAACTGTTCACATTGTCTTTTGTTTCCCCTGTATAGTAATAGAATGTCATCAACGTATCTGTGCAAATATAGTATTTTATGTGAGTGTCTGTCATTGTTTGTGAGTATTTTTGTTTTTTCTAAGTGTTGGAGGAAGACTTCTGCTAGAATGCGGATATGGGGAAGCCCATGGGTAAGCCATCGTTCTGTGTGTAGTATTTATTGTTATAAGTAAAGTAGTTTTGTTTTGTGATAATGTTCAGAGTTTCTGTTATTTCGTTGATAAGTTCGTCTGGTGTGTTGTTCTGTTTGATGGATGGTGATTGTTTCAGAGGTGGGGATGTTTGTGTACAGGTTTTTAATGTCAAAGGAGGCTAATGTGGCATTATGGGGGATGTGTATGTCTTTTATTTTTGTTACTAGGACAGTGTTGTTTTTTACTGCAATGTTGTTGTCTATTTGTGTGTGTTGTCTAATAATTTTGTTTAGATATTTTGCGAGTTTGTGTGCAGGGGCATTGCGGTAGTTGATAATGGGGCGGATCGGAATGTCTTCTTTATGGATTTTGGGAAGCGCTTGGAGGGTAGGTGCTGATGGTCGGATTTGTTTCATGTAGGGCTTTTGTTTATGTGTTATTATGTGTTTGGCTTTGTTGATTAGTTGTTTTACTGTGCTTTGGTATCTGTCGGTGGGGTCGTGTTTTAGTTCTGTGATGTTGTTCTGTTCTATGAAGTTTTGTACTTTTTTGTGTAGGTTGTCTGTGGGGATAATTACAGTCGTGTTGCCTTGGCTGCTACCTTTGCAAAAACCACCTCATTGAAGCAAACCACACATATAAAAACATCGACAATAACATGAACATTCTACACGTACACACAAAAGGCCGAAAACTAGACACTCTAGAACAATTAGAAATCTACAAACACACAAAAACAAATAAAAACGACATCCTAAACGAACAGACACAATTCAAATCGCACGCATTATTCGAACACATCTCACCCAACACACACAGACTCGATCTTTCGAAAATCTATCCCGTCGCCAACAACAAGACGGACAGCGCTACCTACGGCAGCCTCTGAAGAAGCCTTTTAAAGGAGAAAACCGGTTTAGGCTTTAAGGTAAATCTTTATGATTTTACTTATAAAAAACTTAGTGTTCCGAGTCGTTAATACAATAGTGATATTTAGTTAAGTAACGGACACGTCATGGACAACGAAATCCAAGTATTTATGTGCTTGTGATAATTTTGATTTCTTCTTGAAACAGTTTAGCTTTGTGCGTATAAAACGTGTGATACCGATAAAAAAGGACAGAAACGTAAGTGTGTATTTAATGATAACTTGCAAAAAGAGTACCGGTAACCTTTCATTAAAAAACGTGACAATCCGCATTTAGCATTGTGTACACAATGTAACAGTGAAATAAACGTTTCCCACGGTGGCAAAGCTGACATCAAAGATCATGTTAAACCAAGAAACATGTGAGTGCTATTACTGCAATTGCTTCTACTTCTAACTCACCAATGAGTAAGTTTTTGATTAAAAATGATTCAGCTAAAAATGAGCTTGTTGCAAAAGAAGCGGTGATAGCTTATAACACTGTAAGACATAACCACAGTTTTCGGTCTTTAGATTGTACTTCAAAATTAATCTGTTCTTTATTTGAGCCAAAATTCTCCTCGGCTAGAACAAAAAGCGAAGCAATGGTAAAAAATGTTTTAGCTCCTGAGGCACAAAGACAAATGTTTGAAGAGTTACGTGAAACATCTTGTCTTACAGTGATGGTTGATTCGTCCAATCACGGGCCTGAAAAATTAGTACCAATAGTAATAAGATATTTCCATATAAATTCTGAAATTAATGTTAAAGTTTTAGAATTGGAAACGTTACCAGGAGAGACCAGTGATCGATTAAATGATTATGTATTTTCTGTTCTGAACAGAAATGGACTTGTAGATAAGGTAATTGGTATGTCTGCTGACAATACAAATACCAATTTCGGAGGAGCAAAGAGCAAAGGCGTTAAAAATTTATTTCAAAAATTGTCTGTAAGGTGCAACAAAACCTTGATTTGAGTAGGTTGCATTGCACATGTTATCAACAACTGCATTAACAATGCAGCAGATTCTCTACCAATTGATGCTGAAGTAATAATCGTGAAGCTATTCAAGTTTTTTTACATTTACACAGTCCGTGTTACTGAACTGAAGACGTTTTGCGAGTTTGTTGGTGTAGAATATAAAAAGATTCTTTCTTATTCGAACACTCGGTGGCTTCGACTTTTGCCTGCCCTAGAACGGGTACTACAAATGATCAAACCGCTTAAAGCTTACTTTGTTTCACTAGAAAATCCCCCTGCAGTACTTAAAACTTTTTTGAAGACCCCAATGGAGAACTATGGTTGTGGTTCTTACACAATGTTGCAGCTACCTTTCATGAAACTGTGAAAAAAATTGAAGGTGACAAAGTGTCTGCAGCAGAAGCTGCAAGTGAGTATTTTCGTCTGTACAAAAACTTACAAGAGAGGAAAAGTAAATGTTTTCTTCCGCTCAAAGTTAAAGAGCTTCAGAAAGAGATTCCTCAGACAGAACATGGCTTGGAACTCTTTAAACAAACAGCATACATTTTTTACGATAACTGCATTGCTTACTTAGATCTTACTTACTTACTTACTAGCCAACGCCCACCCTTGGCTGTTGGGCCATTAGGCGGCGCGCTGACCAGTAGAGACGTGAGAGCCTTGCCGTACCATCTTCGTCTTGGACTTGCGTGTCTGAGATCAAGGGGCTGGACATGTAATTAGGTGATCCGCATTCATGGAAGCGTATCCACAGAGAACACATTCAGGAGACGACAACACGCCAATGCGGTGCAGGTGGGAGGCCAGGTAGTCATGACCGGTTGTAGTTCTAAAAAGAGCAACACTAGTTGCTTGGGGTAGAGTTCTGTTGATGGGGCCGTCCGTAACCAATGTTGCCCATCTTTTTCCCACACAGGCTCTTAATTGTTTTTCTTTTAGCCATAGGCTTATTGAGCAGTTTATTCTTGCTTTCGCAGGTGCATATGAGCTGGGGTTCTCCGGCTGAGGTAGTGCTGCGCCCATTTTGGCGAGGATGTCGGCTTTTTCATTTCCCATGATGTTGACATGGCTGGGTACCCATTGCAGTTCAATCTGCCAGCCTAACTGTACAAGGTTCTGCAGTTCTCGCCTACACTCAATTGTCAGGGAGCAGTTTGTGTCACCATTTGAGGTCACGTTTTGAATCGCTGCAGTTGAGTCTATGAGGAAGACGGCTTTGTTAGGTGGTGAGATCTTGGCAAGCTCAATAGATGCTGCCTTTATGGCTGCTACCTCTCCGTCATAGTTGCTTAGGCGGCCTCCTACAGCGAGGTGGTCTTCATATAGAGAGCTGTAGAAACCAGCCCCTGTAGATGGTATAGAGGATCCGTCTGTGTAGATTCGTATCCACTGCTCAGCGGGAAAACGTTTTTGTACAGTGTGTAAGGCTGCTTGACGAAGCTCGGCTTCATTCGACTCTGTTTTTGTCTTATTATGGTCGAAGAGTTTCAGGTTAGCATTTGGGAGTTGGCTAAAGAATTCACGGTGATGTATAAATGGTGCTGCCTCATTTGGTTCAACTTACTTAGATCTGTGGAAAGCTAACCTAGATAGTCTTCAACAATTGTCGTGGGCTAGTCTTAAAGAACAGACTAAGTGGGAAGACTTAGAGGTAAGTTGGTCATTGTTTAGAAATGTCATACCATCATCTGCATCACTTGACGACATGTTCAATGAGTTATGTGTGAGTGAACTCTTATCTTACAGATGATCGTTTAGCAGAATGGGCTGAACGGAAGTTAATAACAGAAGAGAGTTGGTTATCTGTTTTCAAGGTCCTACGGAATAAAGAGATAACCATTCCGAACTTAAAAAAAAGATGTGTGAGTTTGTACTAGCTCTTCCAGGAACCAATGCCTCAGTAGAAAGAGCGTTCTCTATAATTAATAATTTATGGCTGACAGAGAAAGCATCGATGACTATCGAATGTGTCAAATCTCTCTTGATCATTCAAATGAACTACTCAGAGACATGCATTGAAATGTATGAAAAAATAAAGAAGAACAAAACACTTACAAACAAGTTATCTTCAACGGAGCAATACGATTGGAGTAAATCGTCAACCAGCTTTATGAACTGATAAAACTTATTATAAATGCTGACCAGACCGTGTTTACGCTACATTGGAACGAACTTTAATTAATAACTAATCTTTATTATTACATTTGAGTGTCTTTAACTAGTTATTATTATTAATACTATTCAATATTCAATACATTAAAAATTGTAAGTTTTTATGAAATGTGTTTTTATAAATTTTTTTGAAATTTTGTATCCCCCCCCGGGTCACTTGTCCCGGATTGCAACTGAGGAAATATGGTCAGCGTATATAGGCTATAACCCGTAACTTATTTTCGGTTTGTTTAGCTGTGTGCGGTGTTCCTACGAGTGTCCTCTCGTTTTTATTAACAATTTAAGTATATGATGATAATATTTTATTTAATCGTAAAAGACTGAGTACCGGTAACAGCATTCTCAATTATCTTAGGAATTTTGTGAGACCCAGCATCATCCATAACAGCAATTCGAAATAATTGTTAAAAAATGAAATTATTTAGCAATCGATTCTGCTTTTGGTGGAAAACAAGTGAACTATAAAAACAATGATAAATAATCAGTGTTTATTAGAACTACTCGTTTTTTTATTCGTTTCCTTGCATCAGTTACCGTGATATTATTAGTATTAGTAGTAATTTTTTCATTAATGCGCAAATCATTGCATTACAGTTATTTGGTACCCAGCATAGCTTTTTATACTGCTTCCATCAGTAGGATACATACAGTAAATGTGAGTCGTAAAGGAACACAATTTACTTGTCATAAATCAAATATAAATATAAACTGGAATTAAGATTATATCACATTAAATCGATTGACTGAATATAAATCGACTTATTCACTATTCGGAATTTTCACAGATGGCCATGCGTCCTTCACAGATTGAACATTCGATATCTCTTATTTTGTACAACAAAAATTGCGCTTTAAACAGATTTAACGAATTAACATATAACAAAAAAGGCAACCTATTCCCACCTTATCTTGAATTATTAGAATTTAAAACTTCTCTAAAGTTAATAAATATATAACCTATTTGAACTTAACAGCACGGTGCGCTTACAACAATAGTGTATAGCTAAACCACACTGACATCAAGGCGCGCCAAAACGGCGCTAGCGTCAGCAGATACAGTGACGGTATTGTCTCCCCCCTCTATTCTGCCGCTCGTCATCACATAATGAAACGCACACATATATTCGTACTCTGTGACATAGACGCTAGTGTCGTGAATAGGTGACCACGTTAAACTTCGGCGTTGCGATCGCAGGTTGTTGTAGTTGAGACGGTAAGCCCGCGGTAAGCCTAATAGCCACGTGCAAAAAGAGCTGTGTTTTATGTGTGTAAAAAGTGTGTTTGTGCGTCTTATTACTTATACCGTGTTCAGATGCAATTAATTAATTATAGGTTTGAGTGATTTACAAACATTCTGAGTAATAAACGTGTGATAATATAGCCTATAGTAAAAATGCTCAGAATGTATGAATGGTTACAGTAGAGCCAGGGCCGTATTTACCGGAAGTGCTGCCCTGTGCGGCCATAGGGTAACGCCCCCACCCCCCAAAAAATTATTTTAAAAATAATTTTAATTAACATTTTTTTAAACTCACCATTACATGATCCTTCTCCGCCGACTTCGCTTTTCCGCGAACGACGTCACAAGGCGGTCGAAATCCAAGGCTTGCACCATTTCTGACTCTATACTGAGAATTGCCAAAGCATTTAAGCGCTCCTGCAGCATGGAAGATCGGAGATAATTCTTCACTCTTTTCAACACGGAAAAAGAACGCTCGCCTGAACAATTCGACGCAGGAGTACACAAAAAAATTCTCAGTGCAATGTCAACATTAGGGAATACTCCTTGTAGATCGTCTTCATGGAGAATCTTGCTTAATCTGAGTGGGGACATTTCAACTTGTTCCCTTTTTATTAAATATCCCCGAAGATGAAGACACTCGTTCACAAATTCTTCTTCGAGGTCGTCTTTGTATATTTCCTTCAACTTCTTAGCTTCACTTGTAACTTCTGAAGCTGGTGTATTTCTTAAGTGAGACAAAAATCCGAATTTATCATTAATGATTCTGTATGCTTCTGACCTTCTCTTCAGTTCATATTCCAACTTCGATAATATAGTCAAATAAGTATGATCAACAAATGTTTCTCGGGGAGTTTTTGAACTCGTCTGGAATGATTCCTTATTTTGACTATCGTCATCATCATCATCGAAGAAAGTCTTCTTCTTAATTTTACGTTTGCTCACGTCGTAATCCTGAAGACCTGACTTTGCTTTCGCTTCTTCTTCGTAAACTTCAAATGATGTTTTACATTCTGCTACAAACACTGCTAAAGCGTCATACCGTTGGACTACATCACTGATATCTATGTCGACTCTCTGCAATACCTTGCTTACTGCATTAAATCGCCCTAGGATCGCATCCCATACTCTAGCTGAGATTGCTGTTTCGTGTCGTGACAATTTCTTCAGCAATCCTCTAGCTTCAAGTCGTGTTGTTAATTTCTCGTTGTCATCTGCTTCAATTTTCTCCAAAGCTCTTATGATCATGCTCCAGTTGCGATTTAAACTCCGGCATGCATCTTCTCGAGCACTCCAGCGAGTACCGGATAAGCCTTTTACAGTGACTTTGGAGGTTGCGGCCACGTCTGATTTGTCCTGAACTATGTCCTGAGACTCCTGCAACAGTTTCCACCGATATGTAGAAGAAGTGAAAAAAATTGTACAATTTTTGCAACATGTCAAAACAATTGCAAGCTTCAATACAGCATTCGGCGGCACAAGTTCCTATGAGATTCAAAGAGTGAGCCGAACAAGGAGAGTAAACAGCTAAATTATTCTTTTCTAGAATTCTTTCTTGAAGTCCTGTATATTTTCCGGACATGTTCCTAGCATTATCATATGACTGGGCCCTGAGATTAGTTATATCCAACTTGTATTTTGATAGAATTGTGAACACTGTGTCGGCAAGCTCGGATGATTTATGCCCTGCATTTGGAATAAAACAAAGAAAACGTTCTACAGGTTCACCATTTTGTTTTACATATCTAACAATGAAAGTCAGCTGATCTGTATGAGAAACATCTGGTGTGGAATCTACGCTGATAGAGAAGTACTTAGCTGCCTGACATTCTGCCACAATGGTGCTCACAACTTCTTCCCCCATTATTTGTATAAACTGCTCGTAGGTAGCGAAGGAAATATAAGATGTATTCCCTTTTCCAGGATTGCCGTGTTTTTTCAAATGTTCTGCCAAAAATGGGTCGAACTGTGCAATCAGTTCCAGCGACATCATAAAATTTCCGTTGTTCGGTGAACCGATACGCTCATCAGTCCCGCGAAAGGCGAGTCCATGTGTGACCAGTGCTTTGACAACAGCAACTACACGTTTTAGTACATTTCTCCAGTTAAAATTATCTTGTTGTTGCATCCTCTTCGTTCACTTTATAAATTTAATAATATATATATACTTTCACTTATGAACTTACTTTTGTCATTTCCCAAACGTTTCGAGATGTTGTTTCTCTTCTTTAGTGGGTTTAATACTCAAACCCACTGATTATATTAAACAAACCCACTGGGTATTAAACCCACTGAAGAAGAGAAACAACATCTCGAAACGTTTGGGAAGTGACAAAAGTAAGTTCACAAGTGAAAGTATATATATATTATTACATTTCTCCAGTATTAATCTCATCATCAAGAGCTGCTTAGTTAGCTTTTCGTCGATTTTTCCTAATTTCTTTCCCCTTTCTTTGAGAGTCATACTGCAGTTTCTATGAGCTTGTGAACTTTCATGTTCATTAAGTCTCTCTGTAGCATGTCGCCAATCACTGAAACCTGTTTGTCCAAAAACTGTGGTTCCACCAAAAAGCCGGCACGGCACGCAGAATACACAACCTTCACTCTCTGAATATACAAGGTATTGACGTTTCACTGTTTCTCCATTACGAAGTTTCCGTTCGAAAATATTCTTCGAACAATATCGTGGCCCATCTGCATACATTTGTTTCGATTTTGAAAAATCTACTCCACTATTCTGAAAGGATATGCCATGTGTGGCAATGTAATCACGTGTCTCTTCATTACAAATCCATTTCGCTGGGTCACTACTCACCAATTCTAAACTAACCTCACATTTTCCTGGATCAGTTTCGTAACTTTCACACACAAGAATTTCGCACAAATCCTGTTCACTTTTAGAATAGCAATTGTCACTGCCAGCAATTAAGTTAGAAGAATTATTTCCTTTATCCGCTACTTCTCCGCCGCCGGAAGATCCCCCACTATTCTCCGTAGCTTTCAATGAAAATAACTGATTTACTGTACTAAGTTCGTTTGGTTCCGAAACGTCACTGTCCACTTTATGAAAATAAGACTCCACCTTCCGACTTTTCCTTATTACTTCGTCTTCTTTTTCCTTCTTCACCTTTGCTGACTTTCGATACTGCGATCCACTCAGCCTTTTCCTCCTGTCACTCATTGTTCATGAATCAATTAGAAATGAAAAGAATAAACAAACTGTTGACTATGCAAAGTTTATAATTATTTTCTACACCTACCACTAAATATAAACAATAAGTATGATACTGCAAATACAAAATACTAATTAGAATTTCCACAAAGAACAAATCCACTTCAACTAGCAACCTGAATTAACACTCAACGACTAAGCCTTGGGTCACGGTCACCGTCTCCAAGCGGTCAGCGCATCAGCCAATGCGGAGCCGTTTCTCCGCGCTGTGCTGATTTTGGAGGGGCACGCTGGAGAAGCCAAAATTTTGAGAAGCTCTTTACCGGGGAGCGGTTAACAAACAGAAAGAGGCAATAACAAACGGCGCGACACCCAACCGCGCGATTTTTGAAAAATTTGCCGCCCTGTGCGGCGCACGTATTCGCCCGTACGTAAATACGGCACTGAGTAGAGCTCTATAGGAATTAGGATCATTTATAGATCCTTAGTTACAGTAATGAATTGTGTGTGTTATTTTTCATATACAGGTAGTTTTTAGTTTCAGTTAACAGTGCGTGTGAAAAATTTATGTAGTAGTGCAGTCATAATATTGTGTTAAAATATATAGAATGGGCCAAAAGTCACTACCCATTGTGAGTTACTTGTAGAGGTAGGCGATTATACCTATAACAGGTATTTTGGAACTATATTTTTGTGGAACGGATGTAACAGTGACTGAATAGTTGAAATACCTGTTATTCGCGGCCACGCTGTTCCGAGTCGAGGCACACCCCCTACGCACCTACACAGACACACACACAAAAAGTACGCAAGATCACGTAAACGAATACGCCAAGGCAAAAAACTAGGCGTACAAAAATATCGCTGGAATGCAAGGAACAGCAAGTACACGCATATTTAAAATACTAGGTATTTCAAATACTAGTGGTATCACCGATACACAAGGAACAACGCGTTCCAGAGGAACAGTAGTATTTTAGGAACACCTAGTATTTTAGGAACAGGTAGTATCAAGCATTTATCTAAAAATGAAACTTTTTCTTGTGAACTTACTGTTTATTCTCTTCTCGCCGAACGCGTTTCGGCGTACGTATTCGCCTTCTTCAGCTTAGAGACAGACTGCCATCATTTAGTAACGGTTGTTGTGTGGAATGGTAGTGGGGGTGGTGCGTGGAGGAAGGGGATTGGCGGGGGGATTCAACTTAATGTTGAAAGATTCAACTTGTAAACAGTAAGTTCACAAGAAAAAGTTTCATTTTTAGATAAGTGTTAGTGCTGTGAAAGAAGTGATGAATAATCAAGACAAGTATCAAGCATATTTCGAGTAGGAACTAGTACGAGCCACTTTTTCGTCCTGTATACTTCATTCTGCGCAAAGAGACAGAGCTGTTTTTAATAAAGGAAAAAATTCATCCTGATGTTACATTTATTCTTGTGTGATATGCAGATATATAATACAGATTATACTTACTTCTTACTTCTTGGAGCGGACTTCCAGGGTCCAGTGATCCCGATGGTCCGATGTCCGTGGTATACCACTGCAGCGAGTGCCCAAAAGCGCTTGTTCCCGAGAATCCGGTCCAGGCCGCCATTCTCCCCCATCACGGCCCTCAGGGTCTCCCTGGCTGGATTCTGTACCGAGCATCTGAGCAGAATGTGCTCAAGAGTTTCCTCCTCCGTCTGGCATCTCTCACAGGTTGGGGAATCCCTCACGTTGAACCGGTGCAGGTAGTGTCCGGTGACAATGTGGCCGATTCTGGCCCTTGCTGCAAAAGTAGCCGTGGCTCTTGCCACGTTACGGTATAAGGAAGGGTCTGCAGGTTCTTTCTGGAGTCGAAATAGTTGTCTTCCTGTCACTCCTTCGCACCAGCGCTTTGTCCATTCCCCTTTTATCCGAGCAGCCGCAGCTTTCTTGCATCTTGCCAGCGAGTATTGGGGGCGTTTGACTGGTCCCATGTTTGCAGCTTCTTTTGCTATCTGGTCCGCTTTTTCGTTTCCATCCACCCCGCAATGGGCCGGTGTCCATTGGAATACAATGTGTTTTCCTTTGATCTTTAGAGCCGATAGAAGCGCCCTCAATTCCTTGATGCGGAAGTAATAGACACTTGGGCCTGTCTGTGTCAGAGCTTCCATGGCTGATCTTGAGTCTGTGAGAATACACATTTCTCTGTCTTCAATCTGTAGACAGCTCACCAAAGCCGCATCCAACGCCAATAGCTCGGCATCCATACTTGATGCTGCATTTGCTGAGACATAGAAGCATTCGCCGGTCTTTTGGTTAAAGTATCCTGCTCCTGATTTACTATTACCACTGTCCACGGATCCATCAGTGTATATTTTCACAAAGTTGTGATACTGGGTATTTAGCATTTCCAGTGTTTCCCTTCGAAGAGCTTCTGGGTTGTCAGCTTTGGTCATTTTAATCGGTAAGTCAAGTTTAACTTCCGCTTCTATCATCCCCCAAGGTGGTTCGTTGAAGTATGCAGCAATGGTCTCTGGGGTCTCGTTGGGCATGTCTTGTGAGAGAAGATCCACTCTTTTACTGAATGCTTGCGTAATGGTCGTGGCTGCCAACGAGTGGATTGGATGGGTTGGTGGAAGGGTTTGGTTTTTGAGATGTTTGTTCCATATTTGCTTTTTAATATACAAGTCTATTGGTTCAATGCCGAGCTCTATTTCCATAGCTGAAATGGGAGTAGACTTGGGGCAGCCCAGGCAAATTCTTAAAGCTGCTGATTGGATGAGCTGTAGCTTGTTAATGTGTGTTGCTGCGGCAGAGCCCCATATCTCACAGCAGTAGGTCATCTTGGATCTGACAAAGGACAAATAAAATGTTCTCAAGGATACAGTGTCCGCCCCCCACTCTCGACTGGCTACGGTTTTTATCGCATTTAATCGTTTGCTGCATTGCTCCATGACATGTTCTATGTGATCTTTCCAGCGAAGTTTTTTATCCAAGTGGACTCCAAGTAATTTGGGGCATTTGTTCAGTCGCAGGGCCCTGTTGTCAATTATAAGGCGCGGGATGAAGCTTGCATGGATGTTGCGTCTTGAGAAAAATGCGCATTCTATTTTTGTTGATGATATCTTTAAGGACCATTTTGCACACCACTTGGCAACCTGATTTAAAGCTAGTTGCATCCGTTCATTTGCTATTTCTGGATCTTTGTCTGTAGTAAAGAGCGTTACATCGTCCGCGAAAATTACACAAAAAACTTCAGGTGGTAGCACTTTGTTTATATCATAAAGTGCGATGTTGAACAGAGTAGGGCTAATCACAGCACCCTGAACTATGCCGTTTTCGACTTTAGTGCAGCTCGACTCCAGCCCATTCACTGAGGTCTTGATCAGACGGTTTTTCAAAAAGTTTGCCAGATACTTCAACATTTTACCCCTTATTCCCAGCCTCATGCACTGCAGTAGGATGGTGGAATGAGGAGTTTTGTCAAAAGCAGACTCGAAATCTAGTAGGACTGTTATTGTTGATTTCTGCCTCTGAAATGCCTCATAGATTTTGTTTGTCAAGATCAGCAGCGCATCATTTGTGCTCCTTTGCTTTCTGAAACCAAATTGTGTGTCTCCTAGTAGATTATTGGTTTCTAGTCTCCACATCAAACGTGTATTCACTAGTCATTCCAGAAGTTTTCCTAGACACGATGTAAGCGCGACCGGGCGATAGGAGCTTATTTCCGTTTTTGCTTTTCCTGGTTTTGGGAGGGGTATGATGAGAGCGGTTTTCCATGCTTGGGGGATGTTTCCTGTATGCCAGATAGTATTGAAGAGCTGAAGGATCTTGTCGAGCAGTTGTGCAGAGCAATGTATAAGCATTTCATTGTGAATGCCGTCCGCTCCTGGCGCTGCACTACGGAGTCTGGCTATTTCCGCTTTTAGTTCTGTCATCGTAAAGGGTTTGTTAGCCGGGTCATCGGACAGCCATAACAGTTCGAACCTGGCGGTGAGTTGCATTTCTTCAGGGGTGAGTGTTTTTGGCCACAGAGTTTTGCTTCCAGCTTTCTCCGCATAGAACGCGCTGAACGCCTCTGCCTTGTCCTTATCCTCATCAAGCCATTCACCCGATGCCGACTTGATTTGCTCAATCTTTTTGCCAGTCTCCCCTTCAATAGCCCAAAACTTCTTCCACACTTCACTACTAGGAGTGTTCATGTTGATTGAACCAACGAATTCTTTCCAGGATTTACGTTTTGCAGCCAGGATTGCTCTCCTTAAGATGGCATTCCACTTGTTGTACATTTGTCGACATTCTTTGGTACGGTTTTTCTTCCACTTTTTCCTTGCTCCTTGCCGTTTTCTCCTGAGGGCTCTAATCTCATCATTCCACCAACTGTTCATATGTTTAGGATTTCGGTACGGCTTTTTTTGGGGGGATTGCTTTTTCGGCAGCATTATGAAGGATCTTTTCAATCGTCTCTATGCAGCAGTCTTCATCCAGTGATTCACTTGCGGTCATGAATGCTTCCCAGTTGGCCTTCTTCATGTTGTATTTGCTATGTACGACCGATGGATTGTGCACCAGTCTCCTGGTCAATGTGAGCTCGAAGAATACTGGAAAATGGTCACTTCCCAAGTCCTCCCCAATGCACCAGTTTTTTATTGACCTTTCGAATGCTGGGGATGCCAGAGTCAGGTCCAGGGTGCTTAATGTCCCTGTGGAGGGAGATTGGTAGGTAGCTTTTTTGTTTTGGTTTAGGAGGATGACTTTGTGTGTTTGGATCCACCTGAAGATTACTGGACCATTTCTGTTTTCCGGCCCATTGTTCCAGCTGCGGTGTTTGCTGTTGAAGTCGCCCATCAGCACGAAATTTTGACTATCTGGAACAAGCACATCTAGGTCCTTTTCTTGAATGCCTTGGGAAGGTATATACACGTTTATTAAAGTAAAAACACAATCCTTGGTTACTCTTATTTTCATCTTCATATATTCAATGTTGTTGTTTGTCATCATAGCACAATCCTCCACATGCAGGGAATCATGGATAAGTGTAACCAGTCCGCCTCCAAAGTTATCATCTCGTGATAAGTTGAACATGCTGAAGTTTTTGAATTTAGGATGAAAAGATGTATCTTTTGGCAAGGAGGACTCCTGTATACAAATAATCTTTACATTCTTTTCAGTGATTTCCCTCTTGAGTTCTTCTGTTTTTTTCTTTAATGATCTGGCATTCCAATGCATCAGGAGAACCCTTTCTTCAAAGGTCTTTACTGAACTTGCATTTGGAGGCGAAGTTTGTTTGGCTGGATTTGTACTTCTCTTCTTTTTTCTTTCGTAGTAGGACTGTCCTAGGGAGATGTGCCCTTCTTTCTTTTTTGCTTTCCTTGTTAGTTTTTGGTGAAGATCTCTTGCAGAAGCCCTAGTGGGGCACCATATTTCTACTCTCTTTAGTACACCGACTCCTCGTTTCCTCATAATGAGTTCTTTGTCAATTTTAAATTTTTTCCGTATAGATTTTATACTTTGTTCTCCCTTTGCCCATATGATTATCTTTAATCTGTCAGGGTGTTCTCGTTTCGAAGTTGAAACTCGTCGTGAGCCCTGAAAAGGGCTGTTTGTAGTATTCTGCGTTTGTGGCATACCGTGGGGCTTCCTCAAGGAAAGCAACTGCTGGCGTTTGGTTCACTGACAAGCAGCTATCCAGGGGCAGGACGAGGACCAACCAGCTCACCCCCATATAGATTATACATATACAGATTATATGCTAATAAATTATATATTATACTAGTCACCAACTTGTAACTAAAATCGGTTGGTAAAACTTTATGTTTTTACTCAAAAAAACTTTGTGTTCCGAGTCGTTAGTGAAATAGTTGTATTTAATTATATTGAGTTATAACCTATAGAGTGGCTGATGTTGATAAGCTATATTATACTTTTTATTAATGTGATTTTAACTTCACTACACATCTCGTGTAAATGATGAGATTGTTGTAATGGACATTTATGCACTTTATCTAGTCCTGTTCCTTAAATATCTGTAATGCATTTAATTTACTTTTGTTGTTGCTTATTATTTATAAGTTTTTATTTATGTATTTATATTTATTTTATTACAGTTTGTTTTTTTATTTTTATTTGTAAAATTTTGTTTATTCTCATTCACTCTTGTGGCTTACTGTTATGTTTTTATTATACGTTTCTGATGTTTTTTCACATTATTTTTTGTGGTATTACGTGTAGGCCTACTCTAAATTATTTAATTGCCCCGAGTTTCGCAACTGATTTGTCTAACCAATGTTAGTTTGTTTACTACTAGTGAAAACTTAAATTGGTATTCCCAAAGGGAGATAGGCCTATAAATTCTCTTGTTTCTTATTTTCATTTAAACAGTAATAGTTTAATGAAGTCACAGTGTAAAGTAACACTGTTAATACTTTTAGTTTCAATTTATTTCTTATAACAAATTATATAGTATAGGTTATATAATATCTTCAAATAAATACACAGCAAGTAGGTTTATTAATATATTAATAGGTTTATCTAGGTGAAAATAAACCTACTTGCAGTGTATTTATTTGAAGATATTACATAGGAGACTTGCAGGAAACTCAAAACGAGTTACTTACAAAGGATAATATAGGTTATGTACTGGTATATATAGTATATAATAACAGATATTTGTACCTGTTATTTTTTGGAACGGTATTTTCATACCTAGTATTTTAAAATAACAGTTTAGCCCACCTCTATGAGTTACCCATTGTAAACATTAAGATAACTTTGGTTGTGATCTTCCCATCGATTTTAAATTACGCGCCTTTGGTTTGTGTCTGATAGTTTCTTATGTTTTTTCTTAAAACCAAAGGTGCGTAATTTAAAATCGATGAGATGATCACAACCAAAGTTATCTTAATGTTTACAATGGGTAACTCAGTAACTCACAATGGGTAGTGACTTTTGGCCCACTCTGTATAATAGAAATGCCGTCCTGTTTTGTACCTGGATGTAAGAATGGCTATGGTAAAAATTCCTACAAAGGAAATCATTTCTTTAGATCTCCCAGGGACGAAGATCAGTTTGCAAAGTGGGCAAGAGCAATTCCCAGGAAGGACAAATATCTTACACATAATTCTTATATCTGTCAAGTACATTTTTCTGATAATTTGATTTTGAAAGTAGATTCATTTGTTGTAAACAATAAAAAGGTCAAAATTCCAAGACTGAGATGGAACTTAAAGCCTGGCGCGGTACCTCATATATTTCCAAATTTGCCTACATATTTGACAAAGCCTCTAAAACTCCGAAAGTCACCCGCAAAAAGGCAAATACAGCCAGTACAAATAGGCCAAGAAAAAAGCAATTCGACAAACTGTTCTGTGACAGAAACAGTGAGTTCAGACCACCCCCAGACTAGAACACACAAAGACGATTAACTGGATGAATGAAACCAAATCATGTTGCTGAAACGGAAAATACAAAATCTAACTTGTACTTTGATACGAACTAAAAATAAACTGCGTTGTGAGAAAGCAAAAGTTGTTTTACTAGAAAAGAAACTTGCCAGGAAGGAATGTGACTCATATGAAAGAGGGATGAAGAATTTAAGTAAAAAGCAGAATATGATTATAGATTAAAAAGTCTAGTTTGTCAAATACGAAAGGAATGAGGTACTGTAAAAAGACTGTGTAAAGGTTTGAAATGTCCATATGGGGTAAACGCAAGCAGGAATGCAACCCCCGGGTGGTATTCTGGCAAAAATTCTGATACAGGTTATCTTGGAGTTAGAGCAGCGAGGTGTAAGAATAATTGGATTTACATCAGATGGTAGTCTATCTAATAAAAAGGCGTGGGCAAACTTAGGAATTTGTGGGAAAGTAGGTAATATTAAATATAGTATTCCGAATCCGGCGGGCAAAGACAGGAGGATTTGAGTATTCTCAGATGCAATCCATATAATAAAATGTGTGAGAAACTTTTTCCATGACAAGTGTCAGTATTGTATGCCAACAACATTGGCGCTATGGATTCTTTAGACTAGTTTACAAACTGGACATTTCTGCTGAAAACACAGGACTTACATCATGCCCTAAAGTGACACCAGCCCATCTTGATCCTACGTCATTCTAATGTATGAATGCAAGGTTGGCGTTCCATTTATTTAGTAACAGCATGGCCAGTGCAATTAAATTTTATTGTGACACGAACTATGAAGGGTTTGTAGGTAGTGAGAAAACAGAAAGCTTCACCAGAGACATGAGTGACCTTGTTGATGCATTAAATTCATTAAGTCCTACAAAGGGAGTTTACAATTGATCAGCGTCTCATCATATTAGTGAAAGTTCTACAAATTCTTAATTCAGAAAGCAACACTTACACCTGAGAGAGAACTCTAGAAACTCAGAGTTACTCTAAAAAGTATTCTGGAGGCATCCAAATATTTGTGGAGCAAGAACTTTAAATAAGTATTCATTGCTAAATTCAATTAGGATCCTCTAAAATGCCATTTCGGGATTCTCCGCTCTTTGTCCTGCGATGACCATCGATCTACCGTTGACTTTCTACAACTTCATATGTTGCAGTCTGTATATGTTCCCCTTAAACGTGCATTGGCAAATGGAGCAAACTTTGAACCGAAAAGTGAATCTCCACTCACTTCTTTTGTAAACCAAAACTGTGAAATGTGAAAGGAGGTAGAAAATTAAAACAAAGCCCTCAAGAAATCTATGGAGTTGCTCATCAAGGAAAAGGTAGTTTTAAAGGAATGTTATGATTAGGCAGAGGAACTACCTGAGCTTAAAACTGGTGCTCTAAAAGAATGTCTCATGTGTCATTTGACAGGGTACATAGTGAAAAAAACCATCTAGAATTACTGACTGTCATGACTGTGCCATTACACTGAGATTAGGTCCTCCTAACCTGCTACTGTGTGGACAAAAATAAAAGAATATGGAACTATCAAAGAAACTTCTTGGATTTCGTTGTCCATGACGTGTCCGTTACTTAACTAAATATCACTATAATATTGACGACTCGGAACACAAGTTTTTTATAAGTAAAAACGTAAAGTTTTACCTTACAGCCTAAACCGGCTTTCACCTATAGAAGGCTTCATCAGAGGCTGTCGTTAGTAGCGCTGCTCGTCTTGTTGTTGGCGACGAGGTAATGTTTCGAAAGATTGAAGCTGTGTGTGTGTGGTGAGATGTGTTCGAATAATGCGTGCGATTTGAATTGTGTCTGTTCGTTTAGGATGTCGTTTTTGTTTGTTTTTGTGTGTTTGTATATTTCTAATTGTTCTAGAGTGTCTAGTTTTCGGCCTTTTGTGTGTACGTGTAGTATGTTCATGTTATTTTCGATGTTTTTATATGTGTGGTTTGCTTCAGTGAGGTGGTTTGCGAAGGTAGATTCTGTAGTGGTGTGGAGTGCTTTTGTGTGTTCAATGTATCTCTGTTTGAAACTACGTCCTGTCTGGCCTATGTAGAATTTACTGCAATTTGAACAATTTAGTTTATATACACCGGGTAGATCGAATTTGTTTTGTGCTTTGGGCATGCATTTTGATAGTGTGTGTTCTGTTTTGTTAGTAGTTTTGTAAGCGATTCTGTATCCTGCTTTTTTGAATTTGTGGGCAATTTTTTCTGTTTGTTTGTTGATGTATGTTAGTGTTATGAATTTGTTGTTTTCTGTCTTTGTCTGCTGTTTATTTTGTGTTTTGTGTAGGAGTTTACTGATTATTGTTCTGTCATAACCGTTAGATTCTGCTAGATATTTTATCGTGTTTAGTTCGTCTTTGTAGTCTATTTCATCTAAGGGGATGTTGTTAAGTCTATGTATCATGGTTCTAAAAGCAGCTAGTTTGTGTTGTATTGGGTGATTGGAGGTGTTGTGTATTAGTGTGTCAGTTGTAGTTGGTTTTCTGTATATACTGAATTTGTGCCTGTGTTCTAGTTTTGTGATGGAGAGGTCTAAGAAGTTTATGGTATTATTGTGTTCGTATTCGGCAGTGAAGGTTATGTTTTTATGTATTTTGTTTATGTGCGTTAGTAACTGTTCACATTGTCTTTTGTTTCCCCTGTATAGTATTAGAATGTCATCAACGTATCTGTGCCAATATAGTATTTTATGTGAGTGTCTGTCATTGTTTGTGAGTATTTTTGTTTTTTCTAAGTGTTGGAGGAAGACTTCTGCTAGAATGCTGGATATGGGGGATCCCATGGGTAGGCCATCGTTCTGTGTGTAGTATTTATTGTTATAAGTAAAGTAGTTTTGTTTTGTGATAATGTTTAGAGTTTCTGTTATTTCATTGATAAGTTCGTCTGGTGTGTTGTTCTGTTTGAGTTTGTTTTGTAGGATGGTGATTGTTTCAGAGATGGGGATGTTTGTGTACAGGTTTTTAATGTCAAAGGAGGCTAATGTGGCGTTATGGGGGATGTGTATGTCTTTTATTTTTGTTACTAGGTCAGTGTTGTTTTTTACTGCAATGTTGTTGTCTATTTGTGTGTGTTGTCTAATAATTTTTTCTAGATATTTTGCCAGTTTGTGTGCAGGGGCATTACGGTAGTTGATAATGGGGCGGATCGGAATGTCTTCTTTATGGATTTTGGGAAGCGCTTGGAGTGTAGGTGCTGATGGTCGGATTTGTTTCATGTAGGGCTTTTGTTTATGTGTCATAATGTGTTTGGCTTTGTTGACTATTTGTTTTACTGAGTTTTGGTATCTGTCGGTGGGGTCGTGTTTTAGTTCTGTGATGTTGTTCTGTTCTATGAAGTCTTGTACTTTGTTGTGTAGGTTGTCTGTGGGGATAATTACAGTCGTGTTGCCTTTGTCAGCTTTTACAAATGTGATGTTGTGTTTGTGTGCCTTTTCCCTCAGTTTGATGGCTGTGTGTATTTCCGAGTTGTGGTTGTTGTTGTCTGGTGTCTTATGTACTTCTATTGTGTTGTTTATATTATGTCTTAATGTGTCTTGATGTTCTGGTGCTGTGTTTTGTATATTTGTTTCTGTGTCAATTATGAGCTTTGTTAGTGTTTGGTTGTTATGTTTGTAATGTATGTTATGTTTTAGGCCTTTATCAAGGAGTGTTTGTTCATTTTTTGTGAGTGTGACGTTTGTGAGGTTTACTGTACGTGGGTAGAATTTGTGCGAGGGAATTATATCTGTTTTGATTGGTGTCAGGTTTTTTATTTTTCTGTCGTGTTTTGTCTGTATGATATGTATTTGTTTTTTTGTCCATTCATTTGTGTGATGTATTAGTTCAGTCATGTAATTGTGTCCGTATGTGTTGGCGATATGTAGGTGTAGTGTTAATGCTTTGCGGTTAAGAGCGTCTTTTTTCTTATATAGTTGTTTAATTGATTCTTTTATGTATGTTCTTTGTGCGATGTTTTGTGTTATTCGGGCGGCCTGGTTGTTATGTTTAATTTTGATTTGGGCATATTTAGGTGTTAGTGAATTGTTTATGCATGTTTTGTTGAAATTTATGTGAGCTACAATCTTTCTAACCTTCAAAGTTGTGAACTTGTACGCTTGGACGTTGGCTCGTCTTGCTGAGTTAAATTCTTGGATTTCGTTGTCCATGACGTGTCCGTTACTTAACTAAATATCACTATAATATTGACGACTCGGAACACAAGTTTTTTATAAGTAAAAACGTAAAGTTTTACCTTACAGCCTAAACCGGCTTTCACCTATAGAAGGCTTCATCAGAGGCTGTCGTTAGTAGCGCTGCTCGTCTTGTTGTTGGCGACGAGGTAATGTTTCGAAAGATTGAAGCTGTGTGTGTGTGGTGAGATGTGTTCGAATAATGCGTGCGATTTGAATTGTGTCTGTTCGTTTAGGATGTCGTTTTTGTTTGTTTTTGTGTGTTTGTATATTTCTAATTGTTCTAGAGTGTCTAGTTTTCGGCCTTTTGTGTGTACGTGTAGTATGTTCATGTTATTGTCGATGTTTTTATATGTGTGGTTTGCTTCAATGAGGTGGTTTGCGAAGGTAGATTCTGTAGTGGTGTGGAGTGCTTTTGTGTGTTCAATGTATCTCTGTTTGAAACTACGTCCTGTCTGGCCTATGTAGAATTTACTGCAATTTGAACAATTTAGTTTATATACACCGGGTAGATCGAATTTGTTTTGTGCTTTGGGCATGCGTTTTGATAGTGTGTGTTCTGTTTTGTTAGTAGTTTTGTAAGCGATTCTGTATCCTGCTTTTTTGAATTTGTGGGCAATTTTTTCTGTTTGTTTGTTGATGTATGTTAGTGTTATGAATTTGTTGTTTTCTGTCTTTGTCTGCTGTTTGTTTTGTGTTTTGTGTAGGAGTTTACTGATTATTGTTCTGTCATAACCGTTAGATTCTGCTAGATATTTTATCGTGTGTAGTTCGTCTTTGTAGTCTATTTCATCTAAGGGGATGTTGTTAAGTCTATGTATCATGGTTCTAAAAGCAGCTGGTTTGTGTTGTATTGGGTGATTGGAGGTGTTGTGTATTAGTGTGTCAGTTGTAGTTGGTTTTCTGTATATACTGAATTTGTGCCTGTGTTCTAGTTTTGTGATGGAGAGGTCTAAGAAGTTTATGGTATTATTGTGTTCGTATTCGGCAGTGAAGGTTATGTTTTTATGTATTTTGTTTATGTGCGTTAGTAACTGTTCACATTGTCTTTTGTTTCCCCTGTATAGTATTAGAATGTCATCAACGTATCTGTGCCAATATAGTATTTTATGTGAGTGTCTGTCATTGTTTGTGAGTATTTTTGTTTTTTCTAAGTGTTGGAGGAAGACTTCTGCTAGAATGCTGGATATGGGGGATCCCATGGGTAGGCCATCGTTCTGTGTGTAGTATTTATTGTTATAAGTAAAGTAGTTTTGTTTTGTGATAATGTTTAGAGTTTCTGTTATTTCATTGATAAGTTCGTCTGGTGTGTTGTTCTGTTTGAGTTTGTTTTGTAGGATGGTGATTGTTTCAGAGATGGGGATGTTTGTGTACAGGTTTTTAATGTCAAAGGAGGCTAATGTGGCGTTATGGGGGATGTGTATGTCTTTTATTTTTGTTACTAGGTCAGTGTTGTTTTTTACTGCAATGTTGTTGTCTATTTGTGTGTGTTGTCTAATAATTTTTTCTAGATATTTTGCCAGTTTGTGTGCAGGGGCATTACGGTAGTTGATAATGGGGCGGATCGGAATGTCTTCTTTATGGATTTTGGGAAGCGCTTGGAGTGTAGGTGCTGATGGTCGGATTTGTTTCATGTAGGGCTTTTGTTTATGTGTCATAATGTGTTTGGCTTTGTTGACTATTTGTTTTACTGAGTTTTGGTATCTGTCGGTGGGGTCGTGTTTTAGTTCTGTGATGTTGTTCTGTTCTATGAAGTCTTGTACTTTGTTGTGTAGGTTGTCTGTGGGGATAATTACAGTCGTGTTGCCTTTGTCAGCTTTTACAAATGTGATGTTGTGTTTGTGTGCCTTTTCCCTCAGTTTGATGGCTGTGTGTATTTCCGAGTTGTGGTTGTTGTTGTCTGGTGTCTTATGTACTTCTATTGTGTTGTTTATATTATGTCTTAATGTGTCTTGATGTTCTGGTGCTGTGTTTTGTATATTTGTTTCTGTGTCAATTATGAGCTTTGTTAGTGTTTGGTTGTTATGTTTGTAATGTATGTTATGTTTTAGGCCTTTATCAAGGAGTGTTTGTTCATTTTTTGTGAGTGTGACGTTTGTGAGGTTTACTGTACGTGGGTAGAATTTGTGCGAGGGAATTATATCTGTTTTGATTGGTGTCAGGTTTTTTATTTTTCTGTCGTGTTTTGTCTGTATGATATGTATTTGTTTTTTTGTCCATTCATTTGTGTGATGTATTAGTTCAGTCATGTAATTGTGTCCGTATGTGTTGGCGATATGTAGGTGTAGTGTTAATGCTTTGCGGTTAAGAGCGTCTTTTTTCTTATATAGTTGTTTAATTGATTCTTTTATGTATGTTCTTTGTGCGATGTTTTGTGTTATTCGGGCGGCCTGGTTGTTATGTTTAATTTTGATTTGGGCATATTTAGGTGTTAGTGAATTGTTTATGCATGTTTTGTTGAAATTTATGTGAGCTACAATCTTTCTAACCTTCAAAGTTGTGAACTTGTACGCTTGGACGTTGGCTCGTCTTGCTGAGTTAAATTCTTGGATTTCGTTGTCCATGACGTGTCCGTTACTTAACTAAATATCACTATAATATTGACGACTCGGAACACAAGTTTTTTATAAGTAAAAACGTAAAGTTTTACCTTACAGCCTAAACCGGCTTTCACCTATAGAAGGCTTCATCAGAGGCTGTCGTTAGTAGCGCTGCTCGTCTTGTTGTTGGCGACGAGGTAATGTTTCGAAAGATTGAAGCTGTGTGTGTGTGGTGAGATGTGTTCGAATAATGCGTGCGATTTGAATTGTGTCTGTTCGTTTAGGATGTCGTTTTTGTTTGTTTTTGTGTGTTTGTATATTTCTAATTGTTCTAGAGTGTCTAGTTTTCGGCCTTTTGTGTGTACGTGTAGTATGTTCATGTTATTGTCGATGTTTTTATATGTGTGGTTTGCTTCAATGAGGTGGTTTGCGAAGGTAGATTCTGTAGTGGTGTGGAGTGCTTTTGTGTGTTCAATGTATCTCTGTTTGAAACTACGTCCTGTCTGGCCTATGTAGAATTTACTGCAATTTGAACAATTTAGTTTATATACACCGGGTAGATCGAATTTGTTTTGTGCTTTGGGCATGCGTTTTGATAGTGTGTGTTCTGTTTTGTTAGTAGTTTTGTAAGCGATTCTGTATCCTGCTTTTTTGAATTTGTGGGCAATTTTTTCTGTTTGTTTGTTGATGTATGTTAGTGTTATGAATTTGTTGTTTTCTGTCTTTGTCTGCTGTTTGTTTTGTGTTTTGTGTAGGAGTTTACTGATTATTGTTCTGTCATAACCGTTAGATTCTGCTAGATATTTTATCGTGTGTAGTTCGTCTTTGTAGTCTATTTCATCTAAGGGGATGTTGTTAAGTCTATGTATCATGGTTCTAAAAGCAGCTGGTTTGTGTTGTATTGGGTGATTGGAGGTGTTGTGTATTAGTGTGTCAGTTGTAGTTGGTTTTCTGTATATACTGAATTTGTGCCTGTGTTCTAGTTTTGTGATGGAGAGGTCTAAGAAGTTTATGGTATTATTGTGTTCGTATTCGGCAGTGAAGGTTATGTTTTTATGTATTTTGTTTATGTGCGTTAGTAACTGTTCACATTGTCTTTTGTTTCCCCTGTATAGTATTAGAATGTCATCAACGTATCTGTGCCAATATAGTATTTTATGTGAGTGTCTGTCATTGTTTGTGAGTATTTTTGTTTTTTCTAAGTGTTGGAGGAAGACTTCTGCTAGAATGCTGGATATGGGGGATCCCATGGGTAGGCCATCGTTCTGTGTGTAGTATTTATTGTTATAAGTAAAGTAGTTTTGTTTTGTGATAATGTTTAGAGTTTCTGTTATTTCATTGATAAGTTCGTCTGGTGTGTTGTTCTGTTTGAGTTTGTTTTGTAGGATGGTGATTGTTTCAGAGATGGGGATGTTTGTGTACAGGTTTTTAATGTCAAAGGAGGCTAATGTGGCGTTATGGGGGATGTGTATGTCTTTTATTTTTGTTACTAGGTCAGTGTTGTTTTTTACTGCAATGTTGTTGTCTATTTGTGTGTGTTGTCTAATAATTTTTTCTAGATATTTTGCCAGTTTGTGTGCAGGGGCATTACGGTAGTTGATAATGGGGCGGATCGGAATGTCTTCTTTATGGATTTTGGGAAGCGCTTGGAGTGTAGGTGCTGATGGTCGGATTTGTTTCATGTAGGGCTTTTGTTTATGTGTCATAATGTGTTTGGCTTTGTTGACTATTTGTTTTACTGAGTTTTGGTATCTGTCGGTGGGGTCGTGTTTTAGTTCTGTGATGTTGTTCTGTTCTATGAAGTCTTGTACTTTGTTGTGTAGGTTGTCTGTGGGGATAATTACAGTCGTGTTGCCTTTGTCAGCTTTTACAAATGTGATGTTGTGTTTGTGTGCCTTTTCCCTCAGTTTGATGGCTGTGTGTATTTCCGAGTTGTGGTTGTTGTTGTCTGGTGTCTTATGTACTTCTATTGTGTTGTTTATATTATGTCTTAATGTGTCTTGATGTTCTGGTGCTGTGTTTTGTATATTTGTTTCTGTGTCAATTATGAGCTTTGTTAGTGTTTGGTTGTTATGTTTGTAATGTATGTTATGTTTTAGGCCTTTATCAAGGAGTGTTTGTTCATTTTTTGTGAGTGTGACGTTTGTGAGGTTTACTGTACGTGGGTAGAATTTGTGCGAGGGAATTATATCTGTTTTGATTGGTGTCAGGTTTTTATTTTTCTGTCGTGTTTTGTCTGTATGATATGTATTTGTTTTTTTGTCCATTCATTTGTGTGATGTATTAGTTCAGTCATGTAATTGTGTCCGTATGTGTTGGCGATATGTAGGTGTAGTGTTAATGCTTTGCGGTTAAGAGCGTCTTTTTTCTTATATAGTTGTTTAATTGATTCTTTTATGTATGTTCTTTGTGCGATGTTTTGTGTTATTCGGGCGGCCTGGTTGTTATGTTTAATTTTGATTTGGGCATATTTAGGTGTTAGTGAATTGTTTATGCATGTTTTGTTGAAATTTATGTGAGCTACAATCTTTCTAACCTTCAAAGTTGTGAACTTGTACGCTTGGACGTTGGCTCGTCTTGCTGAGTTAAATTCTTGGATTTCGTTGTCCATGACGTGTCCGTTACTTAACTAAATATCACTATAATATTGACGACTCGGAACACAAGTTTTTTATAAGTAAAAACGTAAAGTTTTACCTTACAGCCTAAACCGGCTTTCACCTATAGAAGGCTTCATCAGAGGCTGTCGTTAGTAGCGCTGCTCGTCTTGTTGTTGGCGACGAGGTAATGTTTCGAAAGATTGAAGCTGTGTGTGTGTGGTGAGATGTGTTCGAATAATGCGTGCGATTTGAATTGTGTCTGTTCGTTTAGGATGTCGTTTTTGTTTGTTTTTGTGTGTTTGTATATTTCTAATTGTTCTAGAGTGTCTAGTTTTCGGCCTTTTGTGTGTACGTGTAGTATGTTCATGTTATTGTCGATGTTTTTATATGTGTGGTTTGCTTCAATGAGGTGGTTTGCGAAGGTAGATTCTGTAGTGGTGTGGAGTGCTTTTGTGTGTTCAATGTATCTCTGTTTGAAACTACGTCCTGTCTGGCCTATGTAGAATTTACTGCAATTTGAACAATTTAGTTTATATACACCGGGTAGATCGAATTTGTTTTGTGCTTTGGGCATGCGTTTTGATAGTGTGTGTTCTGTTTTGTTAGTAGTTTTGTAAGCGATTCTGTATCCTGCTTTTTTGAATTTGTGGGCAATTTTTTCTGTTTGTTTGTTGATGTATGTTAGTGTTATGAATTTGTTGTTTTCTGTCTTTGTCTGCTGTTTGTTTTGTGTTTTGTGTAGGAGTTTACTGATTATTGTTCTGTCATAACCGTTAGATTCTGCTAGATATTTTATCGTGTGTAGTTCGTCTTTGTAGTCTATTTCATCTAAGGGGATGTTGTTAAGTCTATGTATCATGGTTCTAAAAGCAGCTAGTTTGTGTTGTATTGGGTGATTGGAGGTGTTGTGTATTAGTGTGTCAGTTGTAGTTGGTTTTCTGTATATACTGAATTTGTGCCTGTGTTCTAGTTTTGTGATGGAGAGGTCTAAGAAGTTTATGGTATTATTGTGTTCGTATTCGGCAGTGAAGGTTATGTTTTTATGTATTTTGTTTATGTGCGTTAGTAACTGTTCACATTGTCTTTTGTTTCCCCTGTATAGTATTAGAATGTCATCAACGTATCTGTGCCAATATAGTATTTTATGTGAGTGTCTGTCATTGTTTGTGAGTATTTTTGTTTTTTCTAAGTGTTGGAGGAAGACTTCTGCTAGAATGCTGGATATGGGGGATCCCATGGGTAGGCCATCGTTCTGTGTGTAGTATTTATTGTTATAAGTAAAGTAGTTTTGTTTTGTGATAATGTTTAGAGTTTCTGTTATTTCATTGATAAGTTCGTCTGGTGTGTTGTTCTGTTTGAGTTTGTTTTGTAGGATGGTGATTGTTTCAGAGATGGGGATGTTTGTGTACAGGTTTTTAATGTCAAAGGAGGCTAATGTGGCGTTATGGGGGATGTGTATGTCTTTTATTTTTGTTACTAGGTCAGTGTTGTTTTTTACTGCAATGTTGTTGTCTATTTGTGTGTGTTGTCTAATAATTTTTTCTAGATATTTTGCCAGTTTGTGTGCAGGGGCATTACGGTAGTTGATAATGGGGCGGATCGGAATGTCTTCTTTATGGATTTTGGGAAGCGCTTGGAGTGTAGGTGCTGATGGTCGGATTTGTTTCATGTAGGGCTTTTGTTTATGTGTCATAATGTGTTTGGCTTTGTTGACTATTTGTTTTACTGAGTTTTGGTATCTGTCGGTGGGGTCGTGTTTTAGTTCTGTGATGTTGTTCTGTTCTATGAAGTCTTGTACTTTGTTGTGTAGGTTGTCTGTGGGGATAATTACAGTCGTGTTGCCTTTGTCAGCTTTTACAAATGTGATGTTGTGTTTGTGTGCCTTTTCCCTCAGTTTGATGGCTGTGTGTATTTCCGAGTTGTGGTTGTTGTTGTCTGGTGTAAGACATAAGACACCAGACAACAACAACCACAACTCGGAAATACACACAGCCATCAAACTGAGGGAAAAGGCACACAAACACAACATCACATTTGTAAAAGCTGACAAAGGCAACACGACTGTAATTATCCCCACAGACAACCTACACAACAAAGTACAAGACTTCATAGAACAGAACAACATCACAGAACTAAAACACGACCCCACCGACAGATACCAAAACTCAGTAAAACAAATAGTCAACAAAGCCAAACACATTATGACACATAAACAAAAGCCCTACATGAAACAAATCCGACCATCAGCACCTACACTCCAAGCGCTTCCCAAAATCCATAAAGAAGACATTCCGATCCGCCCCATTATCAACTACCGTAATGCCCCTGCACACAAACTGGCAAAATATCTAGAAAAATTATTAGACAACACACACAAATAGACAACAACATTGCAGTAAAAAACAACACTGACCTAGTAACAAAAATAAAAGACATACACATCCCCCATAACGCCACATTAGCCTCCTTTGACATTAAAAACCTGTACACAAACATCCCCATCTCTGAAACAATCACCATCCTACAAAACAAACTCAAACAGAACAACACACCAGACGAACTTATCAATGAAATAACAGAAACTCTAAACATTATCACAAAACAAAACTACTTTACTTATAACAATAAATACTACACACAGAACGATGGCCTACCCATGGGATCCCCCATATCCAGCATTCTAGCAGAAGTCTTCCTCCAACACTTAGAAAAAACAAAAATACTCACAAACAATGACAGACACTCACATAAAATACTATATTGGCACAGATACGTTGATGACATTCTAATACTATACAGGGGAAACAAAAGACAATGTGAACAGTTACTAACGCACATAAACAAAATACATAAAAACATAACCTTCACTGCCGAATACGAACACAATAATACCATAAACTTCTTAGACCTCTCCATCACAAAACTAGAACACAGGCACAAATTCAGTATATACAGAAAACCAACTACAACTGACACACTAATACACAACACCTCCAATCACCCAATACAACACAAACTAGCTGCTTTTAGAACCATGATACATAGACTTAACAACATCCCCTTAGATGAAATAGACTACAAAGACGAACTACACACGATAAAATATCTAGCAGAATCTAACGGTTATGACAGAACAATAATCAGTAAACTCCTACACAAAACACAAAACAAACAGCAGACAAAGACAGAAAACAACAAATTCATAACACTAACATACATCAACAAACAAACAGAAAAAATTGCCCACAAATTCAAAAAAGCAGGATACAGAATCGCTTACAAAACTACTAACAAAACAGAACACACACTATCAAAACGCATGCCCAAAGCACAAAACAAATTCGATCTACCCGGTGTATATAAACTAAATTGTTCAAATTGCAGTAAATTCTACATAGGCCAGACAGGACGTAGTTTCAAACAGAGATACATTGAACACACAAAAGCACTCCACACCACTACAGAATCTACCTTCGCAAACCACCTCATTGAAGCAAACCACACATATAAAAACATCGACAATAACATGAACATACTACACGTACACACAAAAGGCCGAAAACTAGACACTCTAGAACAATTAGAAATATACAAACACACAAAAACAAACAAAAACGACATCCTAAACGAACAGACACAATTCAAATCGCACGCATTATTCGAACACATCTCACCACACACACACAGCTTCAATCTTTCGAAACATTACCTCGTCGCCAACAACAAGACGAGCAGCGCTACTAACGACAGCCTCTGATGAAGCCTTCTATAGGTGAAAGCCGGTTTAGGCTGTAAGGTAAAACTTTACGTTTTTACTTATAAAAAACTTGTGTTCCGAGTCGTCAATATTATAGTGATATTTAGTTAAGTAACGGACACGTCATGGACAACGAAATCCAAGAATTTAACTCAGCAAGACGAGCCAACGTCCAAGCGTACAAGTTCACAACTTTGAAGGTTAGAAAGATTGTAGCTCACATAAATTTCAACAAAACATGCATAAACAATTCACTAACACCTAAATATGCCCAAATCAAAATTAAACATAACAACCAGGCCGCCCGAATAACACAAAACATCGCACAAAGAACATACATAAAAGAATCAATTAAACAACTATATAAGAAAAAAGACGCTCTTAACCGCAAAGCATTAACACTACACCTACATATCGCCAACACATACGGACACAATTACATGACTGAACTAATACATCACACAAATGAATGGACAAAAAAACAAATACATATCATACAGACAAAACACGACAGAAAAATAAAAAACCTGACACCAATCAAAACAGATATAATTCCCTCGCACAAATTCTACCCACGTACAGTAAACCTCACAAACGTCACACTCACAAAAAATGAACAAACACTCCTTGATAAAGGCCTAAAACATAACATACATTACAAACATAACAACCAAACACTAACAAAGCTCATAATTGACACAGAAACAAATATACAAAACACAGCACCAGAACATCAAGACACATTAAGACATAATATAAACAACACAATAGAAGTACATAAGACACCAGACAACAACAACCACAACTCGGAAATACACACAGCCATCAAACTGAGGGAAAAGGCACACAAACACAACATCACATTTGTAAAAGCTGACAAAGGCAACACGACTGTAATTATCCCCACAGACAACCTACACAACAAAGTACAAGACTTCATAGAACAGAACAACATCACAGAACTAAAACACGACCCCACCGACAGATACCAAAACTCAGTAAAACAAATAGTCAACAAAGCCAAACACATTATGACACATAAACAAAAGCCCTACATGAAACAAATCCGACCATCAGCACCTACACTCCAAGCGCTTCCCAAAATCCATAAAGAAGACATTCCGATCCGCCCCATTATCAACTACCGTAATGCCCCTGCACACAAACTGGCAAAATATCTAGAAAAAATTATTAGACAACACACACAAATAGACAACAACATTGCAGTAAAAAACAACACTGACCTAGTAACAAAAATAAAAGACATACACATCCCCCATAACGCCACATTAGCCTCCTTTGACATTAAAAACCTGTACACAAACATCCCCATCTCTGAAACAATCACCATCCTACAAAACAAACTCAAACAGAACAACACACCAGACGAACTTATCAATGAAATAACAGAAACTCTAAACATTATCACAAAACAAAACTACTTTACTTATAACAATAAATACTACACACAGAACGATGGCCTACCCATGGGATCCCCCATATCCAGCATTCTAGCAGAAGTCTTCCTCCAACACTTAGAAAAAACAAAAATACTCACAAACAATGACAGACACTCACATAAAATACTATATTGGCACAGATACGTTGATGACATTCTAATACTATACAGGGGAAACAAAAGACAATGTGAACAGTTACTAACGCACATAAACAAAATACATAAAAACATAACCTTCACTGCCGAATACGAACACAATAATACCATAAACTTCTTAGACCTCTCCATCACAAAACTAGAACACAGGCACAAATTCAGTATATACAGAAAACCAACTACAACTGGCACACTAATACACAACACCTCCAATCACCCAATACAACACAAACTAGCTGCTTTTAGAACCATGATACATAGACTTAACAACATCCCCTTAGATAAAATAGACTACAAAGACGAACTAAACACGATAAAATATCTAGCAGAATCTAACGGTTATGACAGAACAATAATCAGTAAACTCCTACACAAAACACAAAACAAACAGCAGACAAAGACAGAAAACAACAAATTCATAACACTAACATACATCAACAAACAAACAGAAAAAATTGCCCACAAATTCAAAAAAGCAGGATACAGAATCGCTTACAAAACTACTAACAAAACAGAACACACACTATCAAAACGCATGCCCAAAGCACAAAACAAATTCGATCTACCCGGTGTATATAAACTAAATTGTTCAAATTGCAGTAAATTCTACATAGGCCAGACAGGACGTAGTTTCAAACAGAGATACATTGAACACACAAAAGCACTCCACACCACTACAGAATCTACCTTCGCAAACCACCCCATTGACGCAAACCACACATATAAAAACATCGACAATAACATGAACATACTACACGTACACACAAAAGGCCGAAAACTAGACACTCTAGAACAATTAGAAATATACAAACACACAAAAACAAACAAAAACGACATCCTAAACGAACAGACACAATTCAAATCGCACGCATTATTCGAACACATCTCACCACACACACACAGCTTCAATCTTTCGAAACATTACCTCGTCGCCAACAACAAGACGAGCAGCGCTACTAACGACAGCCTCTGATGAAGCCTTCTATAGGTGAAAGCCGGTTTAGGCTGTAAGGTAAAACTTTACGTTTTTACTTATAAAAAACTTGTGTTCCGAGTCGTCAATATTATAGTGATATTTAGTTAAGTAACGGACACGTCATGGACAACGAAATCCAAGAATTTAACTCAGCAAGACGAGCCAACGTCCAAGCGTACAAGTTCACAACTTTGAAGGTTAGAAAGATTGTAGCTCACATAAATTTCAACAAAACATGCATAAACAATTCACTAACACCTAAATATGCCCAAATCAAAATTAAACATAACAACCAGGCCGCCCGAATAACACAAAACATCGCACAAAGAACATACATAAAAGAATCAATTAAACAACTATATAAGAAAAAAGACGCTCTTAACCGCAAAGCATTAACACTACACCTACATATCGCCAACACATACGGACACAATTACATGACTGAACTAATACATCACACAAATGAATGGACAAAAAAACAAATACATATCATACAGACAAAACACGACAGAAAAATAAAAAACCTGACACCAATCAAAACAGATATAATTCCCTCGCACAAATTCTACCCACGTACAGTAAACCTCACAAACGTCACACTCACAAAAAATGAACAAACACTCCTTGATAAAGGCCTAAAACATAACATACATTACAAACATAACAACCAAACACTAACAAAGCTCATAATTGACACAGAAACAAATATACAAAACACAGCACCAGAACATCAAGACACATTAAGACATAATATAAACAACACAATAGAAGTACATAAGACACCAGACAACAACAACCACAACTCGGAAATACACACAGCCATCAAACTGAGGGAAAAGGCACACAAACACAACATCACATTTGTAAAAGCTCACAAAGGCAACACGACTGTAATTATCCCCACAGACAACCTACACAACAAAGTACAAGACTTCATAGAACAGAACAACATCACAGAACTAAAACACGACCCCACCGACAGATACCAAAACTCAGTAAAACAAATAGTCAACAAAGCCAAACACATTATGACACATAAACAAAAGCCCTACATGAAACAAATCCGACCATCAGCACCTACACTCCAAGCGCTTCCCAAAATCCATAAAGAAGACATTCCGGTCCGCCCCATTATCAACTACCGTAATGCCCCTGCACACAAACTGGCAAAATATCTAGAAAAAATTATTAGACAACACACACAAATAGACAACAACATTGCAGTAAAAAACAACACTGACCTAGTAACAAAAATAAAAGACATACACATCCCCCATAACGCCACATTAGCCTCCTTTGACATTAAAAACCTGTACACAAACATCCCCATCTCTGAAACAATCACCATCCTACAAAACAAACTCAAACAGAACAACACACCAGACGAACTTATCAATGAAATAACAGAAACTCTAAACATTATCACAAAACAAAACTACTTTACTTATAACAATAAATACTACACACAGAACAATGGCCTACCCATGGGATCCCCCATATCCAGCATTCTAGCAGAAGTCTTCCTCCAACACTTAGAAAAAACAAAAATACTCACAAACAATGACAGACACTCACATAAAATACTATATTGGCACAGATACGTTGATGACATTCTAATACTATACAGGGGAAACAAAAGACAATGTGAACAGTTACTAACGCACATAAACAAAATACATAAAAACATAACCTTCACTGCCGAATACGAACACAATAATACCATAAACTTCTTAGACCTCTCCATCACAAAACTAGAACACAGGCACAAATTCAGTATATACAGAAAACCAACTACAACTGACACACTAATACACAACACCTCCAATCACCCAATACAACAGAAACTAGCTGCTTTTAGAACCATGATACATAGACTTAACAACATCCCCTTAGATGAAATAGACTACAAAGACGAACTAAACACGATAAAATATCTAGCAGAATCTAACGGTTATGACAGAACAATAATCAGTAAACTCCTACACAAAACACAAAACAAACAGCAGACAAAGACAGAAAACAACAAATTCATAACACTAACATACATCAACAAACAAACAGAAAAAATTGCCCACAAATTCAAAAAAGCAGGATACAGAATCGCTTACAAAACTACTAACAAAACAGAACACACACTATCAAAACGCATGCCCAAAGCACAAAACAAATTCGATCTACCCGGTGTATATAAACTAAATTGTTCAAATTGCAGTAAATTCTACATAGGCCAGACAGGACGTAGTTTCAAACAGAGATACATTGAACACACAAAAGCACTCCACACCACTACAGAATCTACCTTCGCAAACCACCCCATTGAAGCAAACCACACATATAAAAACATCGACAATAACATGAACATACTACACGTACACACAAAAGGCCGAAAACTAGACACTCTAGAACAATTAGAAATATACAAACACACAAAAACAAACAAAAACGACATCCTAAACGAACAGACACAATTCAAATCGCACGCATTATTCGAACACATCTCACCACACACACACAGCTTCAATCTTTCGAAACATTACCTCGTCGCCAACAACAAGACGAGTAGCGCTACTAACGACAGCCTCTGATGAAGCCTTCTATAGGTGAAAGCCGGTTGAGGCTGTAAGGTAAAACTTTACGTTTTTACTTATAAAAAACTTGTGTTCCGAGTCGTCAATATTATAGTGATATTTAGTTAAGTAACGGACACGTCATGGACAACGAAATCCAAGAATTTAACTCAGCAAGACGAGCCAACGTCCAAGCGTACAAGTTCGCAACTTTGAAGGTTAGAAAGATTGTAGCTCACATAAATTTCAACAAAACATGCATAAACAATTCACTAACACCTAAATATGCCCAAATCAAAATTAAACATAACAACCAGGCCGCCCGAATAACACAAAACATCGCACAAAGAACATACATAAAAGAATCAATTAAACAACTATATAAGAAAAAAGACGCTCTTAACCGCAAAGCATTAACACTATACCTACATATCGCCAACACATACGGACACAATTACATGACTGAACTAATACATCACACAAATGAATGGACAAAAAAACAAATACATATCATACAGACAAAACACGACAGAAAAATAAAAAACCTGACACCAATCAAAACAGATATAATTCCCTCGCACAAATTCTACCCACGTACAGTAAACCTCACAAACGTCACACTCACAAAAAATGAACAAACACTCCTTGATAAAGGCCTAAAACATAACATACATTACAAACATAACAACCAAACACTAACAAAGCTCATAATTGACACAGAAACAAATATACAAAACACAGCACCAGAACATCAAGACACATTAAGACATAATATAAACAACACAATAGAAGTACATAAGACACCAGACAACAACAACCACAACTCGGAAATACACACAGCCATCAAACTGAGGGAAAAGGCACACAAACACAACATCACATTTGTAAAAGCTCACAAAGGCAACACGACTGTAATTATCCCCACAGACAACCTACACAACAAAGTACAAGACTTCATAGAACAGAACAACATCACAGAACTAAAACACGACCCCACCGACAGATACCAAAACTCAGTAAAACAAATAGTCAACAAAGCCAAACACATTATGACACATAAACAAAAGCCCTACATGAAACAAATCCGACCATCAGCACCTACACTCCAAGCGCTTCCCAAAATCCATAAAGAAGACATTCCGATCCGCCCCATTATCAACTACCGTAATGCCCCTGCACACAAACTGGCAAAATATCTAGAAAAAATTATTAGACAACACACACAAATAGACAACAACATTGCAGTAAAAAACAACACTGACCTAGTAACAAAAATAAAAGACATACACATCCCCCATAACGCCACATTAGCCTCCTTTGACATTAAAAACCTGTACACAAACATCCCCATCTCTGAAACAATCACCATCCTACAAAACAAACTCAAACAGAACAACACACCAGACGAACTTATCAATGAAATAACAGAAACTCTAAACATTATCACAAAACAAAACTACTTTACTTATAACAATAAATACTACACACAGAACGATGGCCTACCCATGGGATCCCCCATATCCAGCATTCTAGCAGAAGTCTTCCTCCAACACTTAGAAAAAACAAAAATACTCACAAACAATGACAGACACTCACATAAAATACTATATTGGCACAGATACGTTGATGACATTCTAATACTATACAGGGGAAACAAAAGACAATGTGAACAGTTACTAACGCACATAAACAAAATACATAAAAACATAACCTTCACTGCCGAATACGAACACAATAATACCATAAACTTCTTAGACCTCTCCATCACAAAACTAGAACACAGGCACAAATTCAGTATATACAGAAAACCAACTACAACTGACACACTAATACACAACACCTCCAATCACCCAATACAACAGAAACTAGCTGCTTTTAGAACCATGATACATAGACTTAACAACATCCCCTTAGATGAAATAGACTACAAAGACGAACTAAACACGATAAAATATCTAGCAGAATCTAACGGTTATGACAGAACAATAATCAGTAAACTCCTACACAAAACACAAAACAAACAGCAGACAAAGACAGAAAACAACAAATTCATAACACTAACATACATCAACAAACAAACAGAAAAAATTGCCCACAAATTCAAAAAAGCAGGATACAGAATCGCTTACAAAACTACTAACAAAACAGAACACACACTATCAAAACGCATGCCCAAAGCACAAAACAAATTCGATCTACCCGGTGTATATAAACTAAATTGTTCAAATTGCAGTAAATTCTACATAGGCCAGACAGGACGTAGTTTCAAACAGAGATACATTGAACACACAAAAGCACTCCACACCACTACAGAATCTACCTTCGCAAACCACCCCATTGAAGCAAACCACACATATAAAAACATCGACAATAACATGAACATACTACACGTACACACAAAAGGCCGAAAACTAGACACTCTAGAACAATTAGAAATATACAAACACACAAAAACAAACAAAAACGACATCCTAAACGAACAGACACAATTCAAATCGCACGCATTATTCGAACACATCTCACCACACACACACAGCTTCAATCTTTCGAAACATTACCTCGTCGCCAACAACAAGACGAGTAGCGCTACTAACGACAGCCTCTGATGAAGCCTTCTATAGGTGAAAGCCGGTTGAGGCTGTAAGGTAAAACTTTACGTTTTTACTTATAAAAAACTTGTGTTCCGAGTCGTCAATATTATAGTGATATTTAGTTAAGTAACGGACACGTCATGGACAACGAAATCCAAGAATTTAACTCAGCAAGACGAGCCAACGTCCAAGCGTACAAGTTCGCAACTTTGAAGGTTAGAAAGATTGTAGCTCACATAAATTTCAACAAAACATGCATAAACAATTCACTAACACCTAAATATGCCCAAATCAAAATTAAACATAACAACCAGGCCGCCCGAATAACACAAAACATCGCACAAAGAACATACACAAAAGAATCAATTAAACAACTATATAAGAAAAAAGACGCTCTTAACCGCAAAGCATTAACACTACACCTACATATCGCCAACACATACGGACACAATTACATGACTGAACTAATACATCACACAAATGAATGGACAAAAAAACAAATACATATCATACAGACAAAACACGACAGAAAAATAAAAAACCTGACACCAATCAAAACAGATATAATTCCCTCGCACAAATTCTACCCACGTACAGTAAACCTCACAAACGTCACACTCACAAAAAATGAACAAACACTCCTTGTTAAAGGCCTAAAACATAACATACATTACAAACATAACAACCAAACACTAACAAAGCTCATAATTGACACAGAAACAAATATACAAAACACAGCACCAGAACATCAAGACACATTAAGACATAATATAAACAACACAATAGAAGTACATAAGACACCAGACAACAACAACCACAACTCGGAAATACACACAGCCATCAAACTGAGGGAAAAGGCACACAAACACAACATCACATTTGTAAAAGCTGACAAAGGCAACACGACTGTAATTATCCCCACAGACAACCTACACAACAAAGTACAAGACTTCATAGAACAGAACAACATCACAGAACTAAAACACGACCCCACCGACAGATACCAAAACTCAGTAAAACAAATAGTCAACAAAGCCAAACACATTATGACACATAAACAAAAGCCCTACATGAAACAAATCCGACCATCAGCACCTACACTCCAAGCGCTTCCCAAAATCCATAAAGAAGACATTCCGATCCGCCCCATTATCAACTACCGTAATGCCCCTGCACACAAACTGGCAAAATATCTAGAAAAAATTATTAGACAACACACACAAATAGACAACAACATTGCAGTAAAAAACAACACTGACCTAGTAACAAAAATAAAAGACATACACATCCCCCATAACGCCACATTAGCCTCCTTTGACATTAAAAACCTGTACACAAACATCCCCATCTCTGAAACAATCACCATCCTACAAAACAAACTCAAACAGAACAACACACCAGACGAACTTATCAATGAAATAACAGAAACTCTAAACATTATCACAAAACAAAACTACTTTACTTATAACAATAAATACTACACACAGAACGATGGCCTACCCATGGGATCCCCCATATCCAGCATTCTAGCAGAAGTCTTCCTCCAACACTTAGAAAAAACAAAAATACTCACAAACAATGACAGACACTCACATAAAATACTATATTGGCACAGATACGTTGATGACATTCTAATACTATACAGGGGAAACAAAAGACAATGTGAACAGTTACTAACGCACATAAACAAAATACATAAAAACATAACCTTCACTGCCGAATACGAACACAATAATACCATAAACTTCTTAGACCTCTCCATCACAAAACTAGAACACAGGCACAAATTCAGTATATACAGAAAACCAACTACAACTGACACACTAATACACAACACCTCCAATCACCCAATACAACAGAAACTAGCTGCTTTTAGAACCATGATACATAGACTTAACAACATCCCCTTAGATGAAATAGACTACAAAGACGAACTAAACACGATAAAATATCTAGCAGAATCTAACGGTTATGACAGAACAATAATCAGTAAACTCCTACACAAAACACAAAACAAACAGCAGACAAAGACAGAAAACAACAAATTCATAACACTAACATACATCAACAAACAAACAGAAAAAATTGCCCACAAATTCAAAAAAGCAGGATACAGAATCGCTTACAAAACTACTAACAAAACAGAACACACACTATCAAAACGCATGCCCAAAGCACAAAACAAATTCGATCTACCCGGTGTATATAAACTAAATTGTTCAAATTGCAGTAAATTCTACATAGGCCAGACAGGACGTAGTTTCAAACAGAGATACATTGAACACACAAAAGCACTCCACACCACTACAGAATCTACCTTCGCAAACCACCTCATTGAAGCAAACCACACATATAAAAACATCGACAATAACATGAACATACTACACGTACACACAAAAGGCCGAAAACTAGACACTCTAGAACAATTAGAAATATACAAACACACAAAAACAAACAAAAACGACATCCTAAACGAACAGACACAATTCAAATCGCACGCATTATTCGAACACATCTCACCACACACACACAGCTTCAATCTTTCGAAACATTACCTCGTCGCCAACAACAAGACGAGCAGCGCTACTAACGACAGCCTCTGATGAAGCCTTCTATAGGTGAAAGCCGGTTGAGGCTGTAAGGTAAAACTTTACGTTTTTACTTATAAAAAACTTGTGTTCCGAGTCGTCAATATTATAGTGATATTTAGTTAAGTAACGGACACGTCATGGACAACGAAATCCAAGAATTTAACTCAGCAAGACGAGCCAACGTCCAAGCGTACAAGTTCGCAACTTTGAAGGTTAGAAAGATTGTAGCTCACATAAATTTCAACAAAACATGCATAAACAATTCACTAACACCTAAATATGCCCAAATCAAAATTAAACATAACAACCAGGCCGCCCGAATAACACAAAACATCGCACAAAGAACATACACAAAAGAATCAATTAAACAACTATATAAGAAAAAAGACGCTCTTAACCGCAAAGCATTAACACTACACCTACATATCGCCAACACATACGGACACAATTACATGACTGAACTAATACATCACACAAATGAATGGACAAAAAAACAAATACATATCATACAGACAAAACACGACAGAAAAATAAAAAACCTGACACCAATCAAAACAGATATAATTCCCTCGCACAAATTCTACCCACGTACAGTAAACCTCACAAACGTCACACTCACAAAAAATGAACAAACACTCCTTGTTAAAGGCCTAAAACATAACATACATTACAAACATAACAACCAAACACTAACAAAGCTCATAATTGACACAGAAACAAATATACAAAACACAGCACCAGAACATCAAGACACATTAAGACATAATATAAACAACACAATAGAAGTACATAAGACACCAGACAACAACAACCACAACTCGGAAATACACACAGCCATCAAACTGAGGGAAAAGGCACACAAACACAACATCACATTTGTAAAAGCTGACAAAGGCAACACGACTGTAATTATCCCCACAGACAACCTACACAACAAAGTACAAGACTTCATAGAACAGAACAACATCACAGAACTAAAACACGACCCCACCGACAGATACCAAAACTCAGTAAAACAAATAGTCAACAAAGCCAAACACATTATGACACATAAACAAAAGCCCTACATGAAACAAATGCGACCATCAACACCTACACTCCAAGCGCTTCCCAAAATCCATAAAGAAGACATTCCGATCCGCCCCATTATCAACTACCGTAATGCCCCTGCACACAAACTGGCAAAATATCTAGAAAAAATTATTAGACAACACACACAAATAGACAACAACATTGCAGTAAAAAACAACACTGACCTAGTAACAAAAATAAAAGACATACACATCCCCCATAACGCCACATTAGCCTCCTTTGACATTAAAAACCTGTACACAAACATCCCCATCTCTGAAACAATCACCATCCTACAAAACAAACTCAAACAGAACAACACACCAGACGAACTTATCAATGAAATAACAGAAACTCTAAACATTATCACAAAACAAAACTACTTTACTTATAACAATAAATACTACACACAGAACGATGGCCTACCCATGGGATCCCCCATATCCAGCATTCTAGCAGAAGTCTTCCTCCAACACTTAGAAAAAACAAAAATACTCACAAACAATGACAGACACTCACATAAAATACTATATTGGCACAGATACGTTGATGACATTCTAATACTATACAGGGGAAACAAAAGACAATGTGAACAGTTACTAACGCACATAAACAAAATACATAAAAACATAACCTTCACTGCCGAATACGAACACAATAATACCATAAACTTCTTAGACCTCTCCATCACAAAACTAGAACACAGGCACAAATTCAGTATATACAGAAAACCAACTACAACTGACACACTAATACACAACACCTCCAATCACCCAATACAACAGAAACTAGCTGCTTTTAGAACCATGATACATAGACTTAACAACATCCCCTTAGATGAAATAGACTACAAAGACGAACTAAACACGATAAAATATCTAGCAGAATCTAACGGTTATGACAGAACAATAATCAGTAAACTCCTACACAAAACACAAAACAAACAGCAGACAAAGACAGAAAACAACAAATTCATAACACTAACATACATCAACAAACAAACAGAAAAAATTGCCCACAAATTCAAAAAAGCAGGATACAGAATCGCTTACAAAACTACTAACAAAACAGAACACACACTATCAAAACGCATGCCCAAAGCACAAAACAAATTCGATCTACCCGGTGTATATAAACTAAATTGTTCAAATTGCAGTAAATTCTACATAGGCCAGACAGGACGTAGTTTCAAACAGAGATACATTGAACACACAAAAGCACTCCACACCACTACAGAATCTACCTTCGCAAACCACCCCATTGAAGCAAACCACACATATAAAAACATCGACAATAACATGAACATACTACACGTACACACAAAAGGCCGAAAACTAGACACTCTAGAACAATTAGAAATATACAAACACACAAAAACAAACAAAAACGACATCCTAAACGAACAGACACAATTCAAATCGCACGCATTATTCGAACACATCTCACCACACACACACAGCTTCAATCTTTCGAAACATTACCTCGTCGCCAACAACAAGACGAGTAGCGCTACTAACGACAGCCTCTGATGAAGCCTTCTATAGGTGAAAGCCGGTTGAGGCTGTAAGGTAAAACTTTACGTTTTTACTTATAAAAAACTTGTGTTCCGAGTCGTCAATATTATAGTGATATTTAGTTAAGTAACGGACACGTCATGGACAACGAAATCCAAGAATTTAACTCAGCAAGACGAGCCAACGTCCAAGCGTACAAGTTCGCAACTTTGAAGGTTAGAAAGATTGTAGCTCACATAAATTTCAACAAAACATGCATAAACAATTCACTAACACCTAAATATGCCCAAATCAAAATTAAACATAACAACCAGGCCGCCCGAATAACACAAAACATCGCACAAAGAACATACACAAAAGAATCAATTAAACAACTATATAAGAAAAAAGACGCTCTTAACCGCAAAGCATTAACACTACACCTACATATCGCCAACACATACGGACACAATTACATGACTGAACTAATACATCACACAAATGAATGGACAAAAAAACAAATACATATCATACAGACAAAACACGACAGAAAAATAAAAAACCTGACACCAATCAAAACAGATATAATTCCCTCGCACAAATTCTACCCACGTACAGTAAACCTCACAAACGTCACACTCACAAAAAATGAACAAACACTCCTTGTTAAAGGCCTAAAACATAACATACATTACAAACATAACAACCAAACACTAACAAAGCTCATAATTGACACAGAAACAAATATACAAAACACAGCACCAGAACATCAAGACACATTAAGACATAATATAAACGACACAATAGAAGTACATAAGACACCAGACAACAACAACCACAACTCGGAAATACACACAGCCATCAAACTGAGGGAAAAGGCACACAAACACAACATCACATTTGTAAAAGCTGACAAAGGCAACACGACTGTAATTATCCCCACAGACAACCTACACAACAAAGTACAAGACTTCATAGAACAGAACAACATCACAGAACTAAAACACGACCCCACCGACAGATACCAAAACTCAGTAAAACAAATAGTCAACAAAGCCAAACACATTATGACACATAAACAAAAGCCCTACATGAAACAAATCCGACCATCAGCACCTACACTCCAAGCGCTTCCCAAAATCCATAAAGAAGACATTCCGATCCGCCCCATTATCAACTACCGTAATGCCCCTGCACACAAACTGGCAAAATATCTAGAAAAAATTATTAGACAACACACACAAATAGACAACAACATTGCAGTAAAAAACAACACTGACCTAGTAACAAAAATAAAAGACATACACATCCCCCATAACGCCACATTAGCCTCCTTTGACATTAAAAACCTGTACACAAACATCCCGATCTCTGAAACAATCACCATCCTACAAAACAAACTCAAACAGAACAACACACCAGACGAACTTATCAATGAAATAACAGAAACTCTAAACATTATCACAAAACAAAACTACTTTACTTATAACAATAAATACTACACACAGAACGATGGCCTACCCATGGGATCCCCCATATCCAGCATTCTAGCAGAAGTCTTCCTCCAACACTTAGAAAAAACAAAAATACTCACAAACAATGACAGACACTCACATAAAATACTATATTGGCACAGATACGTTGATGACATTCTAATACTATACAGGGGAAACAAAAGACAATGTGAACAGTTACTAACGCACATAAACAAAATACATAAAAACATAACCTTCACTGCCGAATACGAACACAATAATACCATAAACTTCTTAGACCTCTCCATCACAAAACTAGAACACAGGCACAAATTCAGTATATACAGAAAACCAACTACAACTGACACACTAATACACAACACCTCCAATCACCCAATACAACAGAAACTAGCTGCTTTTAGAACCATGATACATAGACTTAACAACATCCCCTTAGATGAAATAGACTACAAAGACGAACTAAACACGATAAAATATCTAGCAGAATCTAACGGTTATGACAGAACAATAATCAGTAAACTCCTACACAAAACACAAAACAAACAGCAGACAAAGACAGAAAACAACAAATTCATAACACTAACATACATCAACAAACAAACAGAAAAAATTGCCCACAAATTCAAAAAAGCAGGATACAGAATCGCTTACAAAACTACTAACAAAACAGAACACACACTATCAAAACGCATGCCCAAAGCACAAAACAAATTCGATCTACCCGGTGTATATAAACTAAATTGTTCAAATTGCAGTAAATTCTACATAGGCCAGACAGGACGTAGTTTCAAACAGAGATACATTGAACACACAAAAGCACTCCACACCACTACAGAATCTACCTTCGCAAACCACCCCATTGAAGCAAACCACACATATAAAAACATCGAAAATAACATGAACATACTACACGTACACACAAAAGGCCGAAAACTAGACACTCTAGAACAATTAGAAATATACAAACACACAAAAACAAACAAAAACGACATCCTAAACGAACAGACACAATTCAAATCGCACGCATTATTCGAACACATCTCACCACACACACACAGCTTCAATCTTTCGAAACATTACCTCGTCGCCAACAACAAGACGAGCAGCGCTACTAACGACAGCCTCTGATGAAGCCTTCTATAGGTGAAAGCCGGTTGAGGCTGTAAGGTAAAACTTTACGTTTTTACTTATAAAAAACTTGTGTTCCGAGTCGTCAATATTATAGTGATATTTAGTTAAGTAACGGACACGTCATGGACAACGAAATCCAAGAATTTAACTCAGCAAGACGAGCCAACGTCCAAGCGTACAAGTTCGCAACTTTGAAGGTTAGAAAGATTGTAGCTCACATAAATTTCAACAAAACATGCATAAACAATTCACTAACACCTAAATATGCCCAAATCAAAATTAAACATAACAACCAGGCCGCCCGAATAACACAAAACATCGCACAAAGAACATACACAAAAGAATCAATTAAACAACTATATAAGAAAAAAGACGCTCTTAACCGCAAAGCATTAACACTACACCTACATATCGCCAACACATACGGACACAATTACATGACTGAACTAATACATCACACAAATGAATGGACAAAAAAACAAATACATATCATACAGACAAAACACGACAGAAAAATAAAAAACCTGACACCAATCAAAACAGATATAATTCCCTCGCACAAATTCTACCCACGTACAGTAAACCTCACAAACGTCACACTCACAAAAAATGAACAAACACTCCTTGTTAAAGGCCTAAAACATAACATACATTACAAACATAACAACCAAACACTAACAAAGCTCATAATTGACACAGAAACAAATATACAAAACACAGCACCAGAACATCAAGACACATTAAGACATAATATAAACAACACAATAGAAGTACATAAGACACCAGACAACAACAACCACAACTCGGAAATACACACAGCCATCAAACTGAGGGAAAAGGCACACAAACACAACATCACATTTGTAAAAGCTGACAAAGGCAACACGACTGTAATTATCCCCACAGACAACCTACACAACAAAGTACAAGACTTCATAGAACAGAACAACATCACAGAACTAAAACACGACCCCACCGACAGATACCAAAACTCAGTAAAACAAATAGTCAACAAAGCCAAACACATTATGACACATAAACAAAAGCCCTACATGAAACAAATGCGACCATCAACACCTACACTCCAAGCGCTTCCCAAAATCCATAAAGAAGACATTCCGATCCGCCCCATTATCAACTACCGTAATGCCCCTGCACACAAACTGGCAAAATATCTAGAAAAAATTATTAGACAACACACACAAATAGACAACAACATTGCAGTAAAAAACAACACTGACCTGTTAGTTACCACAGAACGATGGCCTACCCATGGGATCCCCCATATCCAGCATTCTAGCAGAAGTCTTCCTCCAACACTTAGAAAAAACAAAAATACTCACAAACAATGACAGACACTCACATAAAATACTATATTGGCACAGATACGTTGATGACATTCTAATACTATACAGGGGAAACAAAAGACAATGTGAACAGTTACTAACGCACATAAACAAAATACATAAAAACATAACCTTCACTGCCGAATACGAACACAATAATACCATAAACTTCTTAGACCTCTCCATCACAAAACTAGAACACAGGCACAAATTCAGTATATACAGAAAACCAACTACAACTGACACACTAATACACAACACCTCCAATCACCCAATACAACAGAAACTAGCTGCTTTTAGAACCATGATACATAGACTTAACAACATCCCCTTAGATGAAATAGACTACAAAGACGAACTAAACACGATAAAATATCTAGCAGAATCTAACGGTTATGACAGAACAATAATCAGTAAACTCCTACACAAAACACAAAACAAACAGCAGACAAAGACAGAAAACAACAAATTCATAACACTAACATACATCAACAAACAAACAGAAAAAATTGCCCACAAATTCAAAAAAGCAGGATACAGAATCGCTTACAAAACTACTAACAAAACAGAACACACACTATCAAAACGCATGCCCAAAGCACAAAACAAATTCGATCTACCCGGTGTATATAAACTAAATTGTTCAAATTGCAGTAAATTCTACATAGGCCAGACAGGACGTAGTTTCAAACAGAGATACATTGAACACACAAAAGCACTCCACACCACTACAGAATCTACCTTCGCAAACCACCCCATTGAAGCAAACCACACATATAAAAACATCGAAAATAACATGAACATACTACACGTACACACAAAAGGCCGAAAACTAGACACTCTAGAACAATTAGAAATATACAAACACACAAAAACAAACAAAAACGACATCCTAAACGAACAGACACAATTCAAATCGCACGCATTATTCGAACACATCTCACCACACACACACAGCTTCAATCTTTCGAAACATTACCTCGTCGCCAACAACAAGACGAGCAGCGCTACTAACGACAGCCTCTGATGAAGCCTTCTATAGGTGAAAGCCGGTTGAGGCTGTAAGGTAAAACTTTACGTTTTTACTTATAAAAAACTTGTGTTCCGAGTCGTCAATATTATAGTGATATTTAGTTAAGTAACGGACACGTCATGGACAACGAAATCCAAGAATTTAACTCAGCAAGACGAGCCAACGTCCAAGCGTACAAGTTCGCAACTTTGAAGGTTAGAAAGATTGTAGCTCACATAAATTTCAACAAAACATGCATAAACAATTCACTAACACCTAAATATGCCCAAATCAAAATTAAACATAACAACCAGGCCGCCCGAATAACACAAAACATCGCACAAAGAACATACACAAAAGAATCAATTAAACAACTATATAAGAAAAAAGACGCTCTTAACCGCAAAGCATTAACACTACACCTACATATCGCCAACACATACGGACACAATTACATGACTGAACTAATACATCACACAAATGAATGGACAAAAAAACAAATACATATCATACAGACAAAACACGACAGAAAAATAAAAAACCTGACACCAATCAAAACAGATATAATTCCCTCGCACAAATTCTACCCACGTACAGTAAACCTCACAAACGTCACACTCACAAAAAATGAACAAACACTCCTTGTTAAAGGCCTAAAACATAACATACATTACAAACATAACAACCAAACACTAACAAAGCTCATAATTGACACAGAAACAAATATACAAAACACAGCACCAGAACATCAAGACACATTAAGACATAATATAAACAACACAATAGAAGTACATAAGACACCAGACAACAACAACCACAACTCGGAAATACACACAGCCATCAAACTGAGGGAAAAGGCACACAAACACAACATCACATTTGTAAAAGCTGACAAAGGCAACACGACTGTAATTATCCCCACAGACAACCTACACAACAAAGTACAAGACTTCATAGAACAGAACAACATCACAGAACTAAAACACGACCCCACCGACAGATACCAAAACTCAGTAAAACAAATAGTCAACAAAGCCAAACACATTATGACACATAAACAAAAGCCCTACATGAAACAAATCCGACCATCAGCACCTACACTCCAAGCGCTTCCCAAAATCCATAAAGAAGACATTCCGATCCGCCCCATTATCAACTACCGTAATGCCCCTGCACACAAACTGGCAAAATATCTAGAAAAAATTATTAGACAACACACACAAATAGACAACAACATTGCAGTAAAAAACAACACTGACCTAGTAACAAAAATAAAAGACATACACATCCCCCATAACGCCACATTAGCCTCCTTTGACATTAAAAACCTGTACACAAACATCCCCATCTCTGAAACAATCACCATCCTACAAAACAAACTCAAACAGAACAACACACCAGACGAACTTATCAATGAAATAACAGAAACTCTAAACATTATCACAAAACAAAACTACTTTACTTATAACAATAAATACTACACACAGAACGATGGCCTACCCATGGGATCCCCCATATCCAGCATTCTAGCAGAAGTCTTCCTCCAACACTTAGAAAAAACAAAAATACTCACAAACAATGACAGACACTCACATAAAATACTATATTGGCACAGATACGTTGATGACATTCTAATACTATACAGGGGAAACAAAAGACAATGTGAACAGTTACTAACGCACATAAACAAAATACATAAAAACATAACCTTCACTGCCGAATACGAACACAATAATACCATAAACTTCTTAGACCTCTCCATCACAAAACTAGAACACAGGCACAAATTCAGTATATACAGAAAACCAACTACAACTGACACACTAATACACAACACCTCCAATCACCCAATACAACAGAAACTAGCTGCTTTTAGAACCATGATACATAGACTTAACAACATCCCCTTAGATGAAATAGACTACAAAGACGAACTAAACACGATAAAATATCTAGCAGAATCTAACGGTTATGACAGAACAATAATCAGTAAACTCCTACACAAAACACAAAACAAACAGCAGACAAAGACAGAAAACAACAAATTCATAACACTAACATACATCAACAAACAAACAGAAAAAATTGCCCACAAATTCAAAAAAGCAGGATACAGAATCGCTTACAAAACTACTAACAAAACAGAACACACACTATCAAAACGCATGCCCAAAGCACAAAACAAATTCGATCTACCCGGTGTATATAAACTAAATTGTTCAAATTGCAGTAAATTCTACATAGGCCAGACAGGACGTAGTTTCAAACAGAGATACATTGAACACACAAAAGCACTCCACACCACTACAGAATCTACCTTCGCAAACCACCCCATTGAAGCAAACCACACATATAAAAACATCGACAATAACATGAACATACTACACGTACACACAAAAGGCCGAAAACTAGATACTCTAGAACAATTAGAAATATACAAACACACAAAAACAAACAAAAACGACATCCTAAACGAACAGACACAATTCAAATCGCATGCATTATTCGAACACATCTCACCACACACACACAGCTTCAATCTTTCGAAACATTACCTCGTCGCCAACAACAAGACGAGCAGCGCTACTAACGACAGCCTCTGATGAAGCCTTCTATAGGTGAAAGCCGGTTGAGGCTGTAAGGTAAAACTTTACGTTTTTACTTATAAAAAACTTGTGTTCCGAGTCGTCAATATTATAGTGATATTTAGTTAAGTAACGGACACGTCATGGACAACGAAATCCAAGAATTTAACTCAGCAAGACGAGCCAACGTCCAAGCGTACAAGTTCGCAACTTTGAAGGTTAGAAAGATTGTAGCTCACATAAATTTCAACAAAACATGCATAAACAATTCACTAACACCTAAATATGCCCAAATCAAAATTAAACATAACAACCAGGCCGCCCGAATAACACAAAACATCGCACAAAGAACATACATAAAAGAATCAATTAAACAACTATATAAGAAAAAAGACGCTCTTAACCGCAAAGCATTAACACTATACCTACATATCGCCAACACATACGGACACAATTACATGACTGAACTAATATATCACACAAATGAATGGACAAAAAAACAAATACATATCATACAGACAAAACACGACAGAAAAATAAAAAACCTGACACCAATCAAAAAACAGATATAATTCCCTCGCACAAATTCTACCCACGTACAGTAAACCTCACAAACGTCACACTCACAAAAAATGAACAAACACTCCTTGATAAAGGCCTAAAACATAACATACATTACAAACATAACAACCAAACACTAACAAAGCTCATAATTGACACAGAAACAAATATACAAAACACAGCACCAGAACATCAAGACACATTAAGACATAATATAAACAACACAATAGAAGTACATAAGACACCAGACAACAACAACCACAACTCGGAAATACACACAGCCATCAAACTGAGGGAAAAGGCACACAAACACAACATCACATTTGTAAAAGCTGACAAAGGCAACACAACTGTAATTATCCCCACAGACAACCTACACAACAAAGTACAAGACTTCATAGAACAGAACAACATCACAGAACTAAAACACGACCCCACCGACAGATACCAAAACTCAGTAAAACAAATAGTCAACAAAGCCAAACACATTATGACACATAAACAAAAGCCCTACATGAAACAAATCCGACCATCAGCACCTACACTCCAAGCGCTTCCCAAAATCCATAAAGAAGACATTCCGATCCGCCCCATTATCAACTACCGTAATGCCCCTGCACACAAACTGGCAAAATATCTAGAAAAAATTATTAGACAACACACACAAATAGACAACAACATTGCAGTAAAAAACAACACTGACCTAGTAACAAAAATAAAAGACATACACATCCCCCATAACGCCACATTAGCCTCCTTTGACATTAAAAACCTGTACACAAACATCCCCATCTCTGAAACAATCACCATCCTACAAAACAAACTCAAACAGAACAACACACCAGACGAACTTATCAATGAAATAACAGAAACTCTAAACATTATCACAAAACAAAACTACTTTACTTATAACAATAAATACTACACACAGAACGATGGCCTACCCATGGGATCCCCCATATCCAGCATTCTAGCAGAAGTCTTCCTCCAACACTTAGAAAAAACAAAAATACTCACAAACAATGACAGACACTCACATAAAATACTATATTGGCACAGATACGTTGATGACATTCTAATACTATACAGGGGAAACAAAAGACAATGTGAACAGTTACTAACGCACATAAACAAAATACATAAAAACATAACCTTCACTGCCGAATACGAACACAATAATACCATAAACTTCTTAGACCTCTCCATCACAAAACTAGAACACAGGCACAAATTCAGTATATACAGAAAACCAACTACAACTGACACACTAATACACAACACCTCCAATCACCCAATACAACAGAAACTAGCTGCTTTTAGAACCATGATACATAGACTTAACAACATCCCCTTAGATGAAATAGACTACAAAGACGAACTAAACACGATAAAATATCTAGCAGAATCTAACGGTTATGACAGAACAATAATCAGTAAACTCCTACACAAAACACAAAACAAACAGCAGACAAAGACAGAAAACAACAAATTCATAACACTAACATACATCAACAAACAAACAGAAAAAATTGCCCACAAATTCAAAAAAGCAGGATACAGAATCGCTTACAAAACTACTAACAAAACAGAACACACACTATCAAAACGCATGCCCAAAGCACAAAACAAATTCGATCTACCCGGTGTATATAAACTAAATTGTTCAAATTGCAGTAAATTCTACATAGGCCAGACAGGACGTAGTTTCAAACAGAGATACATTGAACACACAAAAGCACTCCACACCACTACAGAATCTACCTTCGCAAACCACCCCATTGAAGCAAACCACACATATAAAAACATCGACAATAACATGAACATACTACACGTACACACAAAAGGCCGAAAACTAGATACTCTAGAACAATTAGAAATATACAAACACACAAAAACAAACAAAAACGACATCCTAAACGAACAGACACAATTCAAATCGCACGCATTATTCGAACACATCTCACCACACACACACAGCTTCAATCTTTCGAAACATTACCTCGTCGCCAACAACAAGACGAGCAGCGCTACTAACGACAGCCTCTGATGAAGCCTTCTATAGGTGAAAGCCGGTTGAGGCTGTAAGGTAAAACTTTACGTTTTTACTTATAAAAAACTTGTGTTCCGAGTCGTCAATATTATAGTGATATTTAGTTAAGTAACGGACACGTCATGGACAACGAAATCCAAGAATTTAACTCAGCAAGACGAGCCAACGTCCAAGCGTACAAGTTCGCAACTTTGAAGGTTAGAAAGATTGTAGCTCACATAAATTTCAACAAAACATGCATAAACAATTCACTAACACCTAAATATGCCCAAATCAAAATTAAACATAACAACCAGGCCGCCCGAATAACACAAAACATCGCACAAAGAACATACATAAAAGAATCAATTAAACAACTATATAAGAAAAAAGACGCTCTTAACCGCAAAGCATTAACACTATACCTACATATCGCCAACACATACGGACACAATTACATGACTGAACTAATACATCACACAAATGAATGGACAAAAAAACAAATACATATCATACAGACAAAACACGACAGAAAAATAAAAAACCTGACACCAATCAAAACAGATATAATTCCCTCGCACAAATTCTACCCACGTACAGTAAACCTCACAAACGTCACACTCACAAAAAATGAACAAACACTCCTTGATAAAGGCCTAAAACATAACATACATTACAAACATAACAACCAAACACTAACAAAGCTCATAATTGACACAGAAACAAATATACAAAACACAGCACCAGAACATCAAGACACATTAAGACATAATATAAACAACACAATAGAAGTACATAAGACACCAGACAACAACAACCACAACTCGGAAATACACACAGCCATCAAACTGAGGGAAAAGGCACACAAACACAACATCACATTTGTAAAAGCTGACAAAGGCAACACGACTGTAATTATCCCCACAGACAACCTACACAACAAAGTACAAGACTTCATAGAACAGAACAACATCACAGAACTAAAACACGACCCCACCGACAGATACCAAAACTCAGTAAAACAAATAGTCAACAAAGCCAAACACATTATGACACATAAACAAAAGCCCTACATGAAACAAATCCGACCATCAGCACCTACACTCCAAGCGCTTCCCAAAATCCATAAAGAAGACATTCCGATCCGCCCCATTATCAACTACCGTAATGCCCCTGCACACAAACTGGCAAAATATCTAGAAAAAATTATTAGACAACACACACAAATAGACAACAACATTGCAGTAAAAAACAACACTGACCTAGTAACAAAAATAAAAGACATACACATCCCCCATAACGCCACATTAGCCTCCTTTGACATTAAAAACCTGTACACAAACATCCCGATCTCTGAAACAATCACCATCCTACAAAACAAACTCAAACAGAACAACACACCAGACGAACTTATCAATGAAATAACAGAAACTCTAAACATTATCACAAAACAAAACTACTTTACTTATAACAATAAATACTACACACAGAACGATGGCCTACCCATGGGATCCCCCATATCCAGCATTCTAGCAGAAGTCTTCCTCCAACACTTAGAAAAAACAAAAATACTCACAAACAATGACAGACACTCACATAAAATACTATATTGGCACAGATACGTTGATGACATTCTAATACTATACAGGGGAAACAAAAGACAATGTGAACAGTTACTAACGCACATAAACAAAATACATAAAAACATAACCTTCACTGCCGAATACGAACACAATAATACCATAAACTTCTTAGACCTCTCCATCACAAAACTAGAACACAGGCACAAATTCAGTATATACAGAAAACCAACTACAACTGACACACTAATACACAACACCTCCAATCACCCAATACAACAGAAACTAGCTGCTTTTAGAACCATGATACATAGACTTAACAACATCCCCTTAGATGAAATAGACTACAAAGACGAACTAAACACGATAAAATATCTAGCAGAATCTAACGGTTATGACAGAACAATAATCAGTAAACTCCTACACAAAACACAAAACAAACAGCAGACAAAGACAGAAAACAACAAATTCATAACACTAACATACATCAACAAACAAACAGAAAAAATTGCCCACAAATTCAAAAAAGCAGGATACAGAATCGCTTACAAAACTACTAACAAAACAGAACACACACTATCAAAACGCATGCCCAAAGCACAAAACAAATTCGATCTACCCGGTGTATATAAACTAAATTGTTCAAATTGCAGTAAATTCTACATAGGCCAGACAGGACGTAGTTTCAAACAGAGATACATTGAACACACAAAAGCACTCCACACCACTACAGAATCTACCTTCGCAAACCACCCCATTGAAGCAAACCACACATATAAAAACATCGAAAATAACATGAACATACTACACGTACACACAAAAGGCCGAAAACTAGACACTCTAGAACAATTAGAAATATACAAACACACAAAAACAAACAAAAACGACATCCTAAACGAACAGACACAATTCAAATCGCACGCATTATTCGAACACATCTCACCACACACACACAGCTTCAATCTTTCGAAACATTACCTCGTCGCCAACAACAAGACGAGCAGCGCTACTAACGACAGCCTCTGATGAAGCCTTCTATAGGTGAAAGCCGGTTGAGGCTGTAAGGTAAAACTTTACGTTTTTACTTATAAAAAACTTGTGTTCCGAGTCGTCAATATTATAGTGATATTTAGTTAAGTAACGGACACGTCATGGACAACGAAATCCAAGAATTTAACTCAGCAAGACGAGCCAACGTCCAAGCGTACAAGTTCGCAACTTTGAAGGTTAGAAAGATTGTAGCTCACATAAATTTCAACAAAACATGCATAAACAATTCACTAACACCTAAATATGCCCAAATCAAAATTAAACATAACAACCAGGCCGCCCGAATAACACAAAACATCGCACAAAGAACATACACAAAAGAATCAATTAAACAACTATATAAGAAAAAAGACGCTCTTAACCGCAAAGCATTAACACTACACCTACATATCGCCAACACATACGGACACAATTACATGACTGAACTAATACATCACACAAATGAATGGACAAAAAAACAAATACATATCATACAGACAAAACACGACAGAAAAATAAAAAACCTGACACCAATCAAAACAGATATAATTCCCTCGCACAAATTCTACCCACGTACAGTAAACCTCACAAACGTCACACTCACAAAAAATGAACAAACACTCCTTGTTAAAGGCCTAAAACATAACATACATTACAAACATAACAACCAAACACTAACAAAGCTCATAATTGACACAGAAACAAATATACAAAACACAGCACCAGAACATCAAGACACATTAAGACATAATATAAACAACACAATAGAAGTACATAAGACACCAGACAACAACAACCACAACTCGGAAATACACACAGCCATCAAACTGAGGGAAAAGGCACACAAACACAACATCACATTTGTAAAAGCTGACAAAGGCAACACGACTGTAATTATCCCCACAGACAACCTACACAACAAAGTACAAGACTTCATAGAACAGAACAACATCACAGAACTAAAACACGACCCCACCGACAGATACCAAAACTCAGTAAAACAAATAGTCAACAAAGCCAAACACATTATGACACATAAACAAAAGCCCTACATGAAACAAATCCGACCATCAGCACCTACACTCCAAGCGCTTCCCAAAATCCATAAAGAAGACATTCCGATCCGCCCCATTATCAACTACCGTAATGCCCCTGCACACAAACTGGCAAAATATCTAGAAAAAATTATTAGACAACACACACAAATAGACAACAACATTGCAGTAAAAAACAACACTGACCTAGTAACAAAAATAAAAGACATACACATCCCCCATAACGCCACATTAGCCTCCTTTGACATTAAAAACCTGTACACAAACATCCCGATCTCTGAAACAATCACCATCCTACAAAACAAACTCAAACAGAACAACACACCAGACGAACTTATCAATGAAATAACAGAAACTCTAAACATTATCACAAAACAAAACTACTTTACTTATAACAATAAATACTACACACAGAACGATGGCCTACCCATGGGATCCCCCATATCCAGCATTCTAGCAGAAGTCTTCCTCCAACACTTAGAAAAAACAAAAATACTCACAAACAATGACAGACACTCACATAAAATACTATATTGGCACAGATACGTTGATGACATTCTAATACTATACAGGGGAAACAAAAGACAATGTGAACAGTTACTAACGCACATAAACAAAATACATAAAAACATAACCTTCACTGCCGAATACGAACACAATAATACCATAAACTTCTTAGACCTCTCCATCACAAAACTAGAACACAGGCACAAATTCAGTATATACAGAAAACCAACTACAACTGACACACTAATACACAACACCTCCAATCACCCAATACAACAGAAACTAGCTGCTTTTAGAACCATGATACATAGACTTAACAACATCCCCTTAGATGAAATAGACTACAAAGACGAACTAAACACGATAAAATATCTAGCAGAATCTAACGGTTATGACAGAACAATAATCAGTAAACTCCTACACAAAACACAAAACAAACAGCAGACAAAGACAGAAAACAACAAATTCATAACACTAACATACATCAACAAACAAACAGAAAAAATTGCCCACAAATTCAAAAAAGCAGGATACAGAATCGCTTACAAAACTACTAACAAAACAGAACACACACTATCAAAACGCATGCCCAAAGCACAAAACAAATTCGATCTACCCGGTGTATATAAACTAAATTGTTCAAATTGCAGTAAATTCTACATAGGCCAGACAGGACGTAGTTTCAAACAGAGATACATTGAACACACAAAAGCACTCCACACCACTACAGAATCTACCTTCGCAAACCACCCCATTGAAGCAAACCACACATATAAAAACATCGACAATAACATGAACATACTACACGTACACACAAAAGGCCGAAAACTAGATACTCTAGAACAATTAGAAATATACAAACACACAAAAACAAACAAAAACGACATCCTAAACGAACAGACACAATTCAAATCGCATGCATTATTCGAACACATCTCACCACACACACACAGCTTCAATCTTTCGAAACATTACCTCGTCGCCAACAACAAGACGAGCAGCGCTACTAACGACAGCCTCTGATGAAGCCTTCTATAGGTGAAAGCCGGTTGAGGCTGTAAGGTAAAACTTTACGTTTTTACTTATAAAAAACTTGTGTTCCGAGTCGTCAATATTATAGTGATATTTAGTTAAGTAACGGACACGTCATGGACAACGAAATCCAAGAATTTAACTCAGCAAGACGAGCCAACGTCCAAGCGTACAAGTTCGCAACTTTGAAGGTTAGAAAGATTGTAGCTCACATAAATTTCAACAAAACATGCATAAACAATTCACTAACACCTAAATATGCCCAAATCAAAATTAAACATAACAACCAGGCCGCCCGAATAACACAAAACATCGCACAAAGAACATACATAAAAGAATCAATTAAACAACTATGTAAGAAAAAAGACGCTCTTAACCGCAAAGCATTAACACTATACCTACATATCGCCAACACATACGGACACAATTACATGACTGAACTAATATATCACACAAATGAATGGACAAAAAAACAAATACATATCATACAGACAAAACACGACAGAAAAATAAAAAACCTGACACCAATCAAAACAGATATAATTCCCTCGCACAAATTCTACCCACGTACAGTAAACCTCACAAACGTCACACTCACAAAAAATGAACAAACACTCCTTGATAAAGGCCTAAAACATAACATACATTACAAACATAACAACCAAACACTAACAAAGCTCATAATTGACACAGAAACAAATATACAAAACACAGCACCAGAACATCAAGACACATTAAGACATAATATAAACAACACAATAGAAGTACATAAGACACCAGACAACAACAACCACAACTCGGAAATACACACAGCCATCAAACTGAGGGAAAAGGCACACAAACACAACATCACATTTGTAAAAGCTCACAAAGGCAACACAACTGTAATTATCCCCACAGACAACCTACACAACAAAGTACAAGACTTCATAGAACAGAACAACATCACAGAACTAAAACACGACCCCACCGACAGATACCAAAACTCAGTAAAACAAATAGTCAACAAAGCCAAACACATTATGACACATAAACAAAAGCCCTACATGAAACAAATCCGACCATCAGCACCTACACTCCAAGCGCTTCCCAAAATCCATAAAGAAGACATTCCGATCCGCCCCATTATCAACTACCGTAATGCCCCTGCACACAAACTGGCAAAATATCTAGAAAAAATTATTAGACAACACACACAAATAGACAACAACATTGCAGTAAAAAACAACACTGACCTAGTAACAAAAATAAAAGACATACACATCCCCCATAACGCCACATTAGCCTCCTTTGACATTAAAAACCTGTACACAAACATCCCGATCTCTGAAACAATCACCATCCTACAAAACAAACTCAAACAGAACAACACACCAGACGAACTTATCAATGAAATAACAGAAACTCTAAACATTATCACAAAACAAAACTACTTTACTTATAACAATAAATACTACACACAGAACGATGGCCTACCCATGGGATCCCCCATATCCAGCATTCTAGCAGAAGTCTTCCTCCAACACTTAGAAAAAACAAAAATACTCACAAACAATGACAGACACTCACATAAAATACTATATTGGCACAGATACGTTGATGACATTCTAATACTATACAGGGGAAACAAAAGACAATGTGAACAGTTACTAACGCACATAAACAAAATACATAAAAACATAACCTTCACTGCCGAATACGAACACAATAATACCATAAACTTCTTAGACCTCTCCATCACAAAACTAGAACACAGGCACAAATTCAGTATATACAGAAAACCAACTACAACTGACACACTAATACACAACACCTCCAATCACCCAATACAACAGAAACTAGCTGCTTTTAGAACCATGATACATAGACTTAACAACATCCCCTTAGATGAAATAGACTACAAAGACGAACTAAACACGATAAAATATCTAGCAGAATCTAACGGTTATGACAGAACAATAATCAGTAAACTCCTACACAAAACACAAAACAAACAGCAGACAAAGACAGAAAACAACAAATTCATAACACTAACATACATCAACAAACAAACAGAAAAAATTGCCCACAAATTCAAAAAAGCAGGATACAGAATCGCTTACAAAACTACTAACAAAACAGAACACACACTATCAAAACGCATGCCCAAAGCACAAAACAAATTCGATCTACCCGGTGTATATAAACTAAATTGTTCAAATTGCAGTAAATTCTACATAGGCCAGACAGGACGTAGTTTCAAACAGAGATACATTGAACACACAAAAGCACTCCACACCACTACAGAATCTACCTTCGCAAACCACCCCATTGAAGCAAACCACACATATAAAAACATCGAAAATAACATGAACATACTACACGTACACACAAAAGGCCGAAAACTAGACACTCTAGAACAATTAGAAATATACAAACACACAAAAACAAACAAAAACGACATCCTAAACGAACAGACACAATTCAAATCGCACGCATTATTCGAACACATCTCACCACACACACACAGCTTCAATCTTTCGAAACATTACCTCGTCACCAACAACAAGACGAGCAGCGCTACTAACGACAGCCTCTGATGAAGCCTTCTATAGGTGAAAGCCGGTTGAGGCTGTAAGGTAAAACTTTACGTTTTTACTTATAAAAAACTTGTGTTCCGAGTCGTCAATATTATAGTGATATTTAGTTAAGTAACGGACACGTCATGGACAACGAAATCCAAGAATTTAACTCAGCAAGACGAGCCAACGTCCAAGCGTACAAGTTCGCAACTTTGAAGGTTAGAAAGATTGTAGCTCACATAAATTTCAACAAAACATGCATAAACAATTCACTAACACCTAAATATGCCCAAATCAAAATTAAACATAACAACCAGGCCGCCCGAATAACACAAAACATCGCACAAAGAACATACACAAAAGAATCAATTAAACAACTATATAAGAAAAAAGACGCTCTTAACCGCAAAGCATTAACACTACACCTACATATCGCCAACACATACGGACACAATTACATGACTGAACTAATACATCACACAAATGAATGGACAAAAAAACAAATACATATCATACAGACAAAACACGACAGAAAAATAAAAAACCTGACACCAATCAAAACAGATATAATTCCCTCGCACAAATTCTACCCACGTACAGTAAACCTCACAAACGTCACACTCACAAAAAATGAACAAACACTCCTTGTTAAAGGCCTAAAACATAACATACATTACAAACATAACAACCAAACACTAACAAAGCTCATAATTGACACAGAAACAAATATACAAAACACAGCACCAGAACATCAAGACACATTAAGACATAATATAAACAACACAATAGAAGTACATAAGACACCAGACAACAACAACCACAACTCGGAAATACACACAGCCATCAAACTGAGGGAAAAGGCACACAAACACAACATCACATTTGTAAAAGCTGACAAAGGCAACACGACTGTAATTATCCCCACAGACAACCTACACAACAAAGTACAAGACTTCATAGAACAGAACAACATCACAGAACTAAAACACGACCCCACCGACAGATACCAAAACTCAGTAAAACAAATAGTCAACAAAGCCAAACACATTATGACACATAAACAAAAGCCCTACATGAAACAAATCCGACCATCAGCACCTACACTCCAAGCGCTTCCCGAAATCCATAAAGAAGACATTCCGATCCGCCCCATTATCAACTACCGTAATGCCCCTGCACACAAACTGGCAAAATATCTAGAAAAAATTATTAGACAACACACACAAATAGACAACAACATTGCAGTAAAAAACAACACTGACCTAGTAACAAAAATAAAAGACATACACATCCCCCATAACGCCACATTAGCCTCCTTTGACATTAAAAACCTGTACACAAACATCCCCATCTCTGAAACAATCACCATCCTACAAAACAAACTCAAACAGAACAACACACCAGACGAACTTATCAATGAAATAACAGAAACTCTAAACATTATCACAAAACAAAACTACTTTACTTATAACAATAAATACTACACACAGAACGATGGCCTACCCATGGGATCCCCCATATCCAGCATTCTAGCAGAAGTCTTCCTCCAACACTTAGAAAAAACAAAAATACTCACAAACAATGACAGACACTCACATAAAATACTATATTGGCACAGATACGTTGATGACATTCTAATACTATACAGGGGAAACAAAAGACAATGTGAACAGTTACTAACGCACATAAACAAAATACATAAAAACATAACCTTCACTGCCGAATACGAACACAATAATACCATAAACTTCTTAGACCTCTCCATCACAAAACTAGAACACAGGCACAAATTCAGTATATACAGAAAACCAACTACAACTGACACACTAATACACAACACCTCCAATCACCCAATACAACAGAAACTAGCTGCTTTTAGAACCATGATACATAGACTTAACAACATCCCCTTAGATGAAATAGACTACAAAGACGAACTAAACACGATAAAATATCTAGCAGAATCTAACGGTTATGACAGAACAATAATCAGTAAACTCCTACACAAAACACAAAACAAACAGCAGACAAAGACAGAAAACAACAAATTCATAACACTAACATACATCAACAAACAAACAGAAAAAATTGCCCACAAATTCAAAAAAGCAGGATACAGAATCGCTTACAAAACTACTAACAAAACAGAACACACACTATCAAAACGCATGCCCAAAGCACAAAACAAATTCGATCTACCCGGTGTATATAAACTAAATTGTTCAAATTGCAGTAAATTCTACATAGGCCAGACAGGACGTAGTTTCAAACAGAGATACATTGAACACACAAAAGCACTCCACACCACTACAGAATCTACCTTCGCAAACCACCCCATTGAAGCAAACCACACATATAAAAACATCGACAATAACATGAACATACTACACGTACACACAAAAGGCCGAAAACTAGATACTCTAGAACAATTAGAAATATACAAACACACAAAAACAAACAAAAACGACATCCTAAACGAACAGACACAATTCAAATCGCATGCATTATTCGAACACATCTCACCACACACACACAGCTTCAATCTTTCGAAACATTACCTCGTCGCCAACAACAAGACGAGCAGCGCTACTAACGACAGCCTCTGATGAAGCCTTCTATAGGTGAAAGCCGGTTGAGGCTGTAAGGTAAAACTTTACGTTTTTACTTATAAAAAACTTGTGTTCCGAGTCGTCAATATTATAGTGATATTTAGTTAAGTAACGGACACGTCATGGACAACGAAATCCAAGAATTTAACTCAGCAAGACGAGCCAACGTCCAAGCGTACAAGTTCGCAACTTTGAAGGTTAGAAAGATTGTAGCTCACATAAATTTCAACAAAACATGCATAAACAATTCACTAACACCTAAATATGCCCAAATCAAAATTAAACATAACAACCAGGCCGCCCGAATAACACAAAACATCGCACAAAGAACATACATAAAAGAATCAATTAAACAACTATATAAGAAAAAAGACGCTCTTAACCGCAAAGCATTAACACTATACCTACATATCGCCAACACATACGGACACAATTACATGACTGAACTAATACATCACACAAATGAATGGACAAAAAAACAAATACATATCATACAGACAAAACACGACAGAAAAATAAAAAACCTGACACCAATCAAAACAGATATAATTCCCTCGCACAAATTCTACCCACGTACAGTAAACCTCACAAACGTCACACTCACAAAAAATGAACAAACACTCCTTGATAAAGGCCTAAAACATAACATACATTACAAACATAACAACCAAACACTAACAAAGCTCATAATTGACACAGAAACAAATATACAAAACACAGCACCAGAACATCAAGACACATTAAGACATAATATAAACAACACAATAGAAGTACATAAGACACCAGACAACAACAACCACAACTCGGAAATACACACAGCCATCAAACTGAGGGAAAAGGCACACAAACACAACATCACATTTGTAAAAGCTCACAAAGGCAACACAACTGTAATTATCCCCACAGACAACCTACACAACAAAGTACAAGACTTCATAGAACAGAACAACATCACAGAACTAAAACACGACCCCACCGACAGATACCAAAACTCAGTAAAACAAATAGTCAACAAAGCCAAACACATTATGACACATAAACAAAAGCCCTACATGAAACAAATCCGACCATCAGCACCTACACTCCAAGCGCTTCCCAAAATCCATAAAGAAGACATTCCGATCCGCCCCATTATCAACTACCGTAATGCCCCTACACACAAACTGGCAAAATATCTAGAAAAAATTATTAGACAACACACACAAATAGACAACAACATTGCAGTAAAAAACAACACTGACCTAGTAACAAAAATAAAAGACATACACATCCCCCATAACGCCACATTAGCCTCCTTTGACATTAAAAACCTGTACACAAACATCCCCATCTCTGAAACAATCACCATCCTACAAAACAAACTCAAACAGAACAACACACCAGACGAACTTATCAATGAAATAACAGAAACTCTAAACATTATCACAAAACAAAACTACTTTACTTATAACAATAAATACTACACACAGAACGATGGCCTACCCATGGGATCCCCCATATCCAGCATTCTAGCAGAAGTCTTCCTCCAACACTTAGAAAAAACAAAAATACTCACAAACAATGACAGACACTCACATAAAATACTATATTGGCACAGATACGTTGATGACATTCTAATACTATACAGGGGAAACAAAAGACAATGTGAACAGTTACTAACGCACATAAACAAAATACATAAAAACATAACCTTCACTGCCGAATACGAACACAATAATACCATAAACTTCTTAGACCTCTCCATCACAAAACTAGAACACAGGCACAAATTCAGTATATACAGAAAACCAACTACAACTGACACACTAATACACAACACCTCCAATCACCCAATACAACAGAAACTAGCTGCTTTTAGAACCATGATACATAGACTTAACAACATCCCCTTAGATGAAATAGACTACAAAGACGAACTAAACACGATAAAATATCTAGCAGAATCTAACGGTTATGACAGAACAATAATCAGTAAACTCCTACACAAAACACAAAACAAACAGCAGACAAAGACAGAAAACAACAAATTCATAACACTAACATACATCAACAAACAAACAGAAAAAATTGCCCACAAATTCAAAAAAGCAGGATACAGAATCGCTTACAAAACTACTAACAAAACAGAACACACACTATCAAAACGCATGCCCAAAGCACAAAACAAATTCGATCTACCCGGTGTATATAAACTAAATTGTTCAAATTGCAGTAAATTCTACATAGGCCAGACAGGACGTAGTTTCAAACAGAGATACATTGAACACACAAAAGCACTCCACACCACTACAGAATCTACCTTCGCAAACCACCCCATTGAAGCAAACCACACATATAAAAACATCGACAATAACATGAACATACTACACGTACACACAAAAGGCCGAAAACTAGACACTCTAGAACAATTAGAAATATACAAACACACAAAAACAAACAAAAACGACATCCTAAACGAACAGACACAATTCAAATCGCACGCATTATTCGAACACATCTCACCACACACACACAGCTTCAATCTTTCGAAACATTACCTCGTCGCCAACAACAAGACGAGCAGCGCTACTAACGACAGCCTCTGATGAAGCCTTCTATAGGTGAAAGCCGGTTGAGGCTGTAAGGTAAAACTTTACGTTTTTACTTATAAAAAACTTGTGTTCCGAGTCGTCAATATTATAGTGATATTTAGTTAAGTAACGGACACGTCATGGACAACGAAATCCAAGAATTTAACTCAGCAAGACGAGCCAACGTCCAAGCGTACAAGTTCGCAACTTTGAAGGTTAGAAAGATTGTAGCTCACATAAATTTCAACAAAACATGCATAAACAATTCACTAACACCTAAATATGCCCAAATCAAAATTAAACATAACAACCAGGCCGCCCGAATAACACAAAACATCGCACAAAGAACATACACAAAAGAATCAATTAAACAACTATATAAGAAAAAAGACGCTCTTAACCGCAAAGCATTAACACTACACCTACATATCGCCAACACATACGGACACAATTACATGACTGAACTAATACATCACACAAATGAATGGACAAAAAAACAAATACATATCATACAGACAAAACACGACAGAAAAATAAAAAACCTGACACCAATCAAAACAGATATAATTCCCTCGCACAAATTCTACCCACGTACAGTAAACCTCACAAACGTCACACTCACAAAAAATGAACAAACACTCCTTGTTAAAGGCCTAAAACATAACATACATTACAAACATAACAACCAAACACTAACAAAGCTCATAATTGACACAGAAACAAATATACAAAACACAGCACCAGAACATCAAGACACATTAAGACATAATATAAACAACACAATAGAAGTACATAAGACACCAGACAACAACAACCACAACTCGGAAATACACACAGCCATCAAACTGAGGGAAAAGGCACACAAACACAACATCACATTTGTAAAAGCTGACAAAGGCAACACGACTGTAATTATCCCCACAGACAACCTACACAACAAAGTACAAGACTTCATAGAACAGAACAACATCACAGAGCTAAAACACGACCCCACCGACAGATACCAAAACTCAGTAAAACAAATAGTCAACAAAGCCAAACACATTATGACACATAAACAAAAGCCCTACATGAAACAAATCCGACCATCAGCACCTACACTCCAAGCGCTTCCCAAAATCCATAAAGAAGACATTCCGATCCGCCCCATTATCAACTACCGTAATGCCCCTGCACACAAACTGGCAAAATATCTAGAAAAAATTATTAGACAACACACACAAATAGACAACAACATTGCAGTAAAAAACAACACTGACCTAGTAACAAAAATAAAAGACATACACATCCCCCATAACGCCACATTAGCCTCCTTTGACATTAAAAACCTGTACACAAACATCCCCATCTCTGAAACAATCACCATCCTACAAAACAAACTCAAACAGAACAACACACCAGACGAACTTATCAATGAAATAACAGAAACTCTAAACATTATCACAAAACAAAACTACTTTACTTATAACAATAAATACTACACACAGAACGATGGCCTACCCATGGGATCCCCCATATCCAGCATTCTAGCAGAAGTCTTCCTCCAACACTTAGAAAAAACAAAAATACTCACAAACAATGACAGACACTCACATAAAATACTATATTGGCACAGATACGTTGATGACATTCTAATACTATACAGGGGAAACAAAAGACAATGTGAACAGTTACTAACGCACATAAACAAAATACATAAAAACATAACCTTCACTGCCGAATACGAACACAATAATACCATAAACTTCTTAGACCTCTCCATCACAAAACTAGAACACAGGCACAAATTCAGTATATACAGAAAACCAACTACAACTGACACACTAATACACAACACCTCCAATCACCCAATACAACAGAAACTAGCTGCTTTTAGAACCATGATACATAGACTTAACAACATCCCCTTAGATGAAATAGACTACAAAGACGAACTAAACACGATAAAATATCTAGCAGAATCTAACGGTTATGACAGAACAATAATCAGTAAACTCCTACACAAAACACAAAACAAACAGCAGACAAAGACAGAAAACAACAAATTCATAACACTAACATACATCAACAAACAAACAGAAAAAATTGCCCACAAATTCAAAAAAGCAGGATACAGAATCGCTTACAAAACTACTAACAAAACAGAACACACACTATCAAAACGCATGCCCAAAGCACAAAACAAATTCGATCTACCCGGTGTATATAAACTAAATTGTTCAAATTGCAGTAAATTCTACATAGGCCAGACAGGACGTAGTTTCAAACAGAGATACATTGAACACACAAAAGCACTCCACACCACTACAGAATCTACCTTCGCAAACCACCCCATTGAAGCAAACCACACATATAAAAACATCGACAATAACATGAACATACTACACGTACACACAAAAGGCCGAAAACTAGATACTCTAGAACAATTAGAAATATACAAACACACAAAAACAAACAAAAACGACATCCTAAACGAACAGACACAATTCAAATCGCATGCATTATTCGAACACATCTCACCACACACACACAGCTTCAATCTTTCGAAACATTACCTCGTCGCCAACAACAAGACGAGCAGCGCTACTAACGACAGCCTCTGATGAAGCCTTCTATAGGTGAAAGCCGGTTGAGGCTGTAAGGTAAAACTTTACGTTTTTACTTATAAAAAACTTGTGTTCCGAGTCGTCAATATTATAGTGATATTTAGTTAAGTAACGGACACGTCATGGACAACGAAATCCAAGAATTTAACTCAGCAAGACGAGCCAACGTCCAAGCGTACAAGTTCGCAACTTTGAAGGTTAGAAAGATTGTAGCTCACATAAATTTCAACAAAACATGCATAAACAATTCACTAACACCTAAATATGCCCAAATCAAAATTAAACATAACAACCAGGCCGCCCGAATAACACAAAACATCGCACAAAGAACATACATAAAAGAATCAATTAAACAACTATATAAGAAAAAAGACGCTCTTAACCGCAAAGCATTAACACTACACCTACATATCGCCAACACATACGGACACAATTACATGACTGAACTAATACATCACACAAATGAATGGACAAAAAAACAAATACATATCATACAGACAAAACACGACAGAAAAATAAAAAACCTGACACCAATCAAAACAGATATAATTCCCTCGCACAAATTCTACCCACGTACAGTAAACCTCACAAACGTCACACTCACAAAAAATGAACAAACACTCCTTGATAAAGGCCTAAAACATAACATACATTACAAACATAACAACCAAACACTAACAAAGCTCATAATTGACACAGAAACAAATATACAAAACACAGCACCAGAACATCAAGACACATTAAGACATAATATAAACAACACAATAGAAGTACATAAGACACCAGACAACAACAACCACAACTCGGAAATACACACAGCCATCAAACTGAGGGAAAAGGCACACAAACACAACATCACATTTGTAAAAGCTGACAAAGGCAACACGACTGTAATTATCCCCACAGACAACCTACACAACAAAGTACAAGACTTCATAGAACAGAACAACATCACAGAACTAAAACACGACCCCACCGACAGATACCAAAACTCAGTAAAACAAATAGTCAACAAAGCCAAACACATTATGACACATAAACAAAAGCCCTACATGAAACAAATCCGACCATCAGCACCTACACTCCAAGCGCTTCCCAAAATCCATAAAGAAGACATTCCGATCCGCCCCATTATCAACTACCGTAATGCCCCTGCACACAAACTGGCAAAATATCTAGAAAAAATTATTAGACAACACACACAAATAGACAACAACATTGCAGTAAAAAACAACACTGACCTAGTAACAAAAATAAAAGACATACACATCCCCCATAACGCCACATTAGCCTCCTTTGACATTAAAAACCTGTACACAAACATCCCCATCTCTGAAACAATCACCATCCTACAAAACAAACTCAAACAGAACAACACACCAGACGAACTTATCAATGAAATAACAGAAACTCTAAACATTATCACAAAACAAAACTACTTTACTTATAACAATAAATACTACACACAGAACGATGGCCTACCCATGGGATCCCCCATATCCAGCATTCTAGCAGAAGTCTTCCTCCAACACTTAGAAAAAACAAAAATACTCACAAACAATGACAGACACTCACATAAAATACTATATTGGCACAGATACGTTGATGACATTCTAATACTATACAGGGGAAACAAAAGACAATGTGAACAGTTACTAACGCACATAAACAAAATACATAAAAACATAACCTTCACTGCCGAATACGAACACAATAATACCATAAACTTCTTAGACCTCTCCATCACAAAACTAGAACACAGGCACAAATTCAGTATATACAGAAAACCAACTACAACTGACACACTAATACACAACACCTCCAATCACCCAATACAACACAAACTAGCTGCTTTTAGAACCATGATACATAGACTTAACAACATCCCCTTAGATGAAATAGACTACAAAGACGAACTAAACACGATAAAATATCTAGCAGAATCTAACGGTTATGACAGAACAATAATCAGTAAACTCCTACACAAAACACAAAACAAACAGCAGACAAAGACAGAAAACAACAAATTCATAACACTAACATACATCAACAAACAAACAGAAAAAATTGCCCACAAATTCAAAAAAGCAGGATACAGAATCGCTTACAAAACTACTAACAAAACAGAACACACACTATCAAAACGCATGCCCAAAGCACAAAACAAATTCGATCTACCCGGTGTATATAAACTAAATTGTTCAAATTGCAGTAAATTCTACATAGGCCAGACAGGACGTAGTTTCAAACAGAGATACATTGAACACACAAAAGCACTCCACACCACTACAGAATCTACCTTCGCAAACCACCTCATTGAAGCAAACCACACATATAAAAACATCGACAATAACATGAACATACTACACGTACACACAAAAGGCCGAAAACTAGACACTCTAGAACAATTAGAAATATACAAACACACAAAAACAAACAAAAACGACATCCTAAACGAACAGACACAATTCAAATCGCACGCATTATTCGAACACATCTCACCACACACACACAGCTTCAATCTTTCGAAACATTACCTCGTCGCCAACAACAAGACGAGCAGCGCTACTAACGACAGCCTCTGATGAAGCCTTCTATAGGTGAAAGCCGGTTTAGGCTGTAAGGTAAAACTTTACGTTTTTACTTATAAAAAACTTGTGTTCCGAGTCGTCAATATTATAGTGATATTTAGTTAAGTAACGGACACGTCATGGACAACGAAATCCAAGAATTTAACTCAGCAAGACGAGCCAACGTCCAAGCGTACAAGTTCGCAACTTTGAAGGTTAGAAAGATTGTAGCTCACATAAATTTCAACAAAACATGCATAAACAATTCACTAACACCTAAATATGCCCAAATCAAAATTAAACATAACAACCAGGCCGCCCGAATAACACAAAACATCGCACAAAGAACATACATAAAAGAATCAATTAAACAACTATATAAGAAAAAAGACGCTCTTAACCGCAAAGCATTAACACTACACCTACATATCGCCAACACATACGGACACAATTACATGACTGAACTAATACATCACACAAATGAATGGACAAAAAAACAAATACATATCATACAGACAAAACACGACAGAAAAATAAAAAACCTGACACCAATCAAAACAGATATAATTCCCTCGCACAAATTCTACCCACGTACAGTAAACCTCACAAACGTCACACTCACAAAAAATGAACAAACACTCCTTGTTAAAGGCCTAAAACATAACATACATTACAAACATAACAACCAAACACTAACAAAGCTCATAATTGACACAGAAACAAATATACAAAACACAGCACCAGAACATCAAGACACATTAAGACATAATATAAACAACACAATAGAAGTACATAAGACACCAGACAACAACAACCACAACTCGGAAATACACACAGCCATCAAACTGAGGGAAAAGGCACACAAACACAACATCACATTTGTAAGAGCTGACAAAGGCAACACGACTGTAATTATCCCCACAGACAACCTACACAACAAAGTACAAGACTTCATAGAACAGAACAACATCACAGAACTAAAACACGACCCCACCGACAGATACCAAAACTCAGTAAAACAAATAGTCAACAAAGCCAAACACATTATGACACATAAACAAAAGCCCTACATGAAACAAATCCGACCATCAGCACCTACACTCCAAGCGCTTCCCAAAATCCATAAAGAAGACATTCCGATCCGCCCCATTATCAACTACCGTAATGCCCCTGCACACAAACTGGCAAAATATCTAGAAAAAATTATTAGACAACACACACAAATAGACAACAACATTGCAGTAAAAAACAACACTGACCTAGTAACAAAAATAAAAGACATACACATCCCCCATAACGCCACATTAGCCTCCTTTGACATTAAAAACCTGTACACAAACATCCCCATCTCTGAAACAATCACCATCCTACAAAACAAACTCAAACAGAACAACACACCAGACGAACTTATCAATGAAATAACAGAAACTCTAAACATTATCACAAAACAAAACTACTTTACTTATAACAATAAATACTACACACAGAACGATGGCCTACCCATGGGATCCCCCATATCCAGCATTCTAGCAGAAGTCTTCCTCCAACACTTAGAAAAAACAAAAATACTCACAAACAATGACAGACACTCACATAAAATACTATATTGGCACAGATACGTTGATGACATTCTAATACTATACAGGGGAAACAAAAGACAATGTGAACAGTTACTAACGCACATAAACAAAATACATAAAAACATAACCTTCACTGCCGAATACGAACACAATAATACCATAAACTTCTTAGACCTCTCCATCACAAAACTAGAACACAGGCACAAATTCAGTATATACAGAAAACCAACTACAACTGACACACTAATACACAACACCTCCAATCACCCAATACAACACAAACTAGCTGCTTTTAGAACCATGATACATAGACTTAACAACATCCCCTTAGATGAAATAGACTACAAAGACGAACTAAACACGATAAAATATCTAGCAGAATCTAACGGTTATGACAGAACAATAATCAGTAAACTCCTACACAAAACACAAAACAAACAGCAGACAAAGACAGAAAACAACAAATTCATAACACTAACATACATCAACAAACAAACAGAAAAAATTGCCCACAAATTCAAAAAAGCAGGATACAGAATCGCTTACAAAACTACTAACAAAACAGAACACACACTATCAAAACGCATGCCCAAAGCACAAAACAAATTCGATCTACCCGGTGTATATAAACTAAATTGTTCAAATTGCAGTAAATTCTACATAGGCCAGACAGGACGTAGTTTCAAACAGAGATACATTGAACACACAAAAGCACTCCACACCACTACAGAATCTACCTTCGCAAACCACCTCATTGAAGCAAACCACACATATAAAAACATCGACAATAACATGAACATACTACACGTACACACAAAAGGCCGAAAACTAGACACTCTAGAACAATTAGAAATATACAAACACACAAAAACAAACAAAAACGACATCCTAAACGAACAGACACAATTCAAATCGCACGCATTATTCGAACACATCTCACCACACACACACAGCTTCAATCTTTCGAAACATTACCTCGTCGCCAACAACAAGACGAGCAGCGCTACTAACGACAGCCTCTGATGAAGCCTTCTATAGGTGAAAGCCGGTTTAGGCTGTAAGGTAAAACTTTACGTTTTTACTTATAAAAAACTTGTGTTCCGAGTCGTCAATATTATAGTGATATTTATCAAAGAAACATCTCATTTAACGCACTCTTCAAATTATGGTGTTTATAATATAATGTTGCAAGCAGAAACAACTGTTACAATAAAACTTAGTTCACCAAACAGTATGTGGGGGGGATATTTTTTATGAATGTGTGGATGAAATCAAAGAAATTAATGTGCCCGCAATGGACAGCGTAGGATGTTGCTGAGAACACATTAGACACTGTAGGCAAATATATCCAGTGCCTATTCTTTTTCCTTATGAAGGAAATGCGTAGACAAATGAGTACAAAATCGGCTAAATCCTCTTAGAAATTTTCGAAGGTTTTGAACTGCTGACATCCTAGGGTAAGTATATTGTTTAAATCTTATATCCTTTTGTATTTTTACACATTGCAGTGTATCGTAAATATCATTTTAGTTTTTGCAACATGTAAAAACATTTCATGACAGTTTCAAATAAGTAGAATTGTGTTTGTATTAAAACTTATAACTGTACAATTAATTATTGATTACATAGTTAATTACATGAATTTTAATTTACTGGTGGTTATTTGTTTTTACATTAATCAATTGGTTCTGGAACCCTTTATTAATTTATGACATAATTGTCAGAAATACTTGTTAGACTTGAAACACTGGTCACACTCCTGATCCAGTTTATAAACATTAATTAGAACAACAGTATCTTTCAATTTTATACAATACTGACAACTTAGTACAGTGCCTAACATTGGTAACTATACTGTGCTGTATAAAAACAAATCTAATATAAAATATAAACATAATTATTGAGTAAGTATTATTATCAAACAACATCATTTCATTTTTAACACATTCAACATACAATATAAATATTCTGTAGACCTTAACATGTCACAGTACAAAACAAATATTTCATTACATCCAATCATTCATTGGTCTGGCTCTTTTACATTTAATATTAGTCATTGCCTCCTTTTTACTTGAGGTCCTTCTCAAACATATGAACTATCGAACAACCTTAAGTCAGGGTATGGTCTTTGACCATATTTCATTCAGTCTTTTATGTAACGTTGGGGAACCTCAACTATGTTGCATTACAATATGGATCAAGGGAGGAATTTTGAGTCAGGAGTGTTTAAAGAATCATGCCATCTACTCAGAATTCGAAAGGCCAGGACAACGCCTCTCGATCCTCAGTCAGACAGTATGGTTGAGAGATTCAATAGGACACTTGAGCAATATCTGTCGGAGGTTGTTGATGAGAGCCAAACAGACTGGGACCAGTGTATACCACTATTCCTAATGGCATATATGTCATCAGTACACAACACAACCGCCATGACTCCAGCAAAATTGGTGTTTGGTGGGTGAGTGAGTGATTCGTCTTCCTGGGAACTTGATCACCTGAGACTCAGTCCCAAGAGCCACAGAAAACCAACTGTGAGAAATGAATCACTTGATAAGAGGACAGCTGAAGATAGCCAGTGATAAAATGAAAACTCAGTGTGACATTCGCAGCAATAGTATGGGTTTCAAAGAAGAAGACCAGGTTTGGTTGTACAACCCAAAGTGCCGTCATCATCATTCACCTAAACTTAAACTAACTGGGAAGGACTTAACCTTAAAACTTAAACTTATAGCTCGTCCACCTAGATCGCCTGGCCAAGTATTACTTCAGAGACAGCTTGCCCTTTCAGGACAAACAGGCTTAAGGAGGGAGCAGTGTAACGACGGAACTTTCTCGATGAGTCGAGAGCACCCTTCCACACGTTTCTTCGCTAGTCGAGCAGATGTAGCGTCTCAATCAAGGCCACACTTAAGTACCTTCGAGAGTACTGTTCTGGAGAGCACTTGAAATACGGATTATGCTGGCACACCACAGTAAGGATGGAAAGTTATTCTGGAGCACCTGTGCTATCTATATAAGCGACAGCGTCTGGCTTTGTCAGACAGGTACAATTACAGAGAGTGATTTCTTTACTGCTGATCAAGTGGAAAGTGATTACTGTGTTATATTTAGTGTGGAATTCTGTAGTTGACATTATTACTATGTGTGGACAAATCTAACTTGAGTTATTGTACAAGACTTGATTTCAAATTGTTGATTTTTTATTTCAAATTGTTATTTGTGATCAATTAAAGCTGGTAATTAGTGATTTCATTTGTGTCTGTACTATTTTCTACTGTACCATACTATGATCTGTGTATAGAGGTAATATACATCTCTCTCTCTCCCCCGCCACACACACACATACACACACAAGGATCTGTGAGACTGTTGTAATAGATTGTTTTACAGTGTTTGTTGAAAAATGAAATTGTGTTAAATCATATTAGCATGATTTGAAATTCATCATACAGTTGTGCCAAGTGTCTTATATACCAGAAGCATAGCGAGTAAAAGAAAAAAAAAGAGTTACTGTGGTTCGCCGTAGTACATCACTAGTTCTTGTATGCGAGCGTGATGCGAGCGTAAATTAAGTTAAAAACCAAATAATGTTATAATGGTTGTAAATGAATCTATAGGCCTAAATTCCATATTAGTGAAAGGAAATTAATACCTTTTTAGTAAACCCAGTCCAACGAAACTCTAGTAAAACATTTACTGTTTAATAAGGAAGGTTAGGGGAGAATTTTATGTGATTCAATATTAATCCAAGCATGGAGTATTTTATTGGAAAGGAGTAGTAATATTCTATAATGCCGGCTCAAGGATATATAGAAAACATGGTTGTTAAGGCAACTGATTTTTAGTAAGTTGTTGATTTTGAATGGATGGTACTGTTTGTTACAAGCTATTAGGTTGAGATGAACCGATATATTTAAAATATATGAATAAATATAAAGAAAATATATATCCAAATTGAAAAAGCATTTTTGCAAAACAATTATACTGGAATGTTAATGAATCATACAAATTAAATAACCCTATAAATTATCAATGAATACAATAAAAAAGAACTGAAAGCGTCTCACCTCATTCACTAAATGATTCCGCTGAATTTGGTATCAAACCAATTCATGCTATAAATTGAAGACCAGTAAAGAGTTGAAGCCTGAATTAACGGAAATATTTGGAAATACAGAAGATTCGGTTGACGAAATAACCTTCATTGACAGCGTAAGCTGAGACCCTAATTCCAGTTCGTTGGGACCAAGAATTGTGAAGACGCAAAAGAAGAATCGAAGCACAAGAGTTCCTGTAGGATTATCATCATCCATTCATTGAAGACCAGAGCAGTTTTACTGGGTGAAGACGATATAAACTGCATTTTGACCGTTGTTGACAAACATTCACCGCCTAATGAAGCTTTCGCCGCTTGGGTAAAAAACAAATTATTTTCATATCATTGTATTTTAAGTAAATAATTTTATTCTTTTTGTAAATTGAACAACCTTAATTATGCGTTTTACCTGGCCTTACTAATGGTTCAAAGAACTACACGAACCCTGGTATAAGAATTATTTGTCATTATTTTCAAAGTATATGTTTTTTTTTTGTTAGAGTTCGAATAATTAAGAATCGATACATGTTGGGATAGTCGATTGGATCGTCTTATTGTTTGTCTGAGACAACGTAACTTGTTAAATACCAGAGAAAAATAAATAAAGTACATTTGTTGTATCAGTGGATCAGTGTGCATATAGCTACCCAGCACGCCACCGTCCGCGACGAGCGGCGGGTAATCGAGTGGGACCGCTTTGGCCCGGCGTTCAGTCGCCGCCTACCAGAGCATATCCCGCTCGACACTACCCAGCATGTCGAAGAGGCAGTTGCCGTATTCGACACAGCCGTAGTCTCGGCGGTTGACGTGTCCTCCCGGATGAAGCCGGGGCTCACGCCCGACTATCAGCGGATCCCCGAAGAGGTGTCTCAGCTCGCTTGCGAGAGGAATCGCCTCCGGAGACGCTGGCAGAGGACTCGTGACCCGGCGGACAAGGCTGCGTTCAACAGAGCGTCCGGCAAGTTGCGTCGTGACATGCTGGCGTTCCGTAGACGTAACTGGGAGCTAGCTGTAACACAGATGGATGGCCCTGCTGAGGACCGTAATGTCTGGCGGATTCCCAGTGCCCTAACGGGAAAGCGCAAACGCGCGCCTCTCCCCGCACTGGCCGGACCTGGCGGTCAACCCCTTGGCCGCCCCCTCGAAAAGGCCGAGTTCTTGGCTGACAGTTTAGAGCGTCAGTTCGCTCCCAACCCATCCAAGAACCCGGCCTTCACTGAGCACATCTGCCGCGAGGTAGAGCGCTTTCTATCGGCCGGTATCACAGTCCAACCGGAGCCCATCTCCCCGGAGGAGGTCTCTGAGAGGATTGTTCAGCTCAAGCCCCGGAAGGCGCCTGGCCCGGACGGAGTCATGAATTCCGCCCTCCATCGCCTTCCGGAGCGAGGAACCCAGTTCCTCACTGACCTGTTCAATTCATGCCTCAGACTGGCCTATTTTCCGGTGAAATGGAAAACGGCTACCGTCATTGTGATACCGAAGCCGGGAAAGAATTCTTCTCGAGTGGAGAACCTCAGGCCCATCAGCCTCTTGTCCGCGACGTCCAAGGTTTTTGAGCGTCTGATCCAGCGTAGGATCCGCGACCATCTAGAAAGACTAGACGTGCTGATCCCCGAACAGTTCGGCTTTCGTGAGCTGCACTCCTCGACTCATCAGCTGATGAGACTCGTGGAATGCATAACCGAGGCTGGCTGCCAGGGCAAACAGACGGCTGCGATCTTCCTAGACGTAGAGAAAGCCTTTGACCGCGTGTGGCACGAGGGTGTCCTCTACAAACTCACGGAGGTCCTTCTCCCAGACTGCTACGTTCACTTGATCGGCAGCTTTCTGCGAGACCGTAGCTTCCGAGTGAGAGTAGACCACGCTCTCTCTTCGGAGAGGCGTATTACCGCTGGTGTCCCTCAGGGAAGTGTCCTTGGGCCTCTTCTGTTCTCGTTGTTTGTCAACGACACGCCCCGAGTTCCTGGAGTGAAACTGTCGCTGTTCGCGGACGACACTGCGGCTTTTGCCTCAGAGCCGAACGCGAGTTATGCGGCCGTTAAGCTCCAGCGCCAACTCGACGCGTATGTCGGGTGGACCGATGACTGGAGAGTTGCCGTTAACGCTTCCAAGAGCGCCGCGGTAATATTCTCGCGAAAACGCAAGCGGCCTCGGCCGCTTAAAGTAGGCCCCGTCGAGGTGCCCTGGACCAACAGCGTCAAGTACCTCGGGCTCCACGTGGATTCCCGACTCACCTGGCGAACCCATGCAAATTACATCCGACAACGCGCTTCGGCGCAACTCAGTAGACTCTGGCCCGTGCTATCTAATCCGGCAATGACCCCCCCCGGCTAGGTAAGCTCATAGTCAACACGTACGTGTTGCCGGTGATTACCTACGCCTGTCCTGTTTGGGGATACCTGGCTCGTGGTCATAGAATCACGCTCCAGCGCGTACTCGACCGGGGACTGAAGCTCGCGTGCAAAGTCCCCCGGAGGTACTCTTCTCGTCTTTTGAGGAGAGGACTCGGTGTCCGCTCTCTTGATGACACCGTGAGACGCCTGGCGCGACGATTCTATGTTCGTTCCGACAGAGTGACCCACAATTCCCTCATTGCCGGACTTGGTAAATACACCCCGCGACCAGGTGAGTCCTGGAAGCGACCTCGTTTGCTAGTCCCGGTGGTATAATCCACCAATCGCAGGTCGTTTCAGACCCCCCCCATAAGTAGATAAAAGTATATATTGAACTCCAACAGACCCAGTGGCAGGAGTCCTTTCTGAGACTCGGGACACTGTACTACTCGCGACCCGCGCTTCGCGCGGGCCGCGCAACCCCCAGTTGTGTGTAAGTTTGTGGACTTAATAATCTGTGTTCTGAGGGTTTCATTGGTCACAACCGCAAGGTATATTAGTTAATAACATATTAATTAAACCAGGTAACAGCACTTTAATTGTTACGAATCGCCACCTACAACGTATTACTTGGCGTTTGTTACACCGGAGTCTCTTATAACTAATTACGCTTATAGACAAGATTTCGTTACAATTTGACGTCTCCAGCTGGTATCATACAATATAACATACGTCCTCACATAATTAACAAGCAGTTCGTTACTAAATTGATTACAACAGTGGGGTTTGAATAAGACGGACATTTTCGCTAGTACCGGCACATAATTAGTTTCTTTACAAATTGACGCTCGCAACGTGAGGCATCATCGTCGCATCTTAACACCTAATTATTTCTAATTGTTTCAATATGGATTTCCATAGCGACTCCATAGCAGCAACATAAGTTGTGAACTAACTCCTCTGCCACAGTGATAACCTCCTGATTTGGAATTGCAAAAGCTTCCACTCACTTAGTAAAATAGTCACCTATAACCACAGTGTACCAGTTTCCATCGTCAGTAACTGGTAATGGTCCAGCAATGTCTATGGCAATTCTCTCAAACAATAGTCGAGTTATACTGTCTCATTTCCCCCTTGCTTCTGGCCCTTGCTTGCAGCACTTATTTCACATGTCCGACACCATCCCTCTAACAATATCTCTGTTGTGGTGAAGGTGAAGCCAATAGAATCATTTCCATATTTTATCAAGGGTTTTGTTAACACTGAGCTGACTTCCAGACAATCCATCATGCATTTCCTTCGAAACAGACTGCACTATGCTTCGGAGAATTATCAGCTGCATGACCAAATCTCTTTCATCTGCACTTACCCAGGGAGCAATCTGTTCTTCAAGGTTAGAGATTCCCATTGCACCCAGTAGCCCTTCAGCACTTCGGAATTATGGCAAACACAGTGGCATGCCAACACAGCATGCAAAGTGTGTGGCACACACAGGTGCCAGGATAGTAAAGGCGCCATGCCACTAATATTTGAAAAAAAATATTGTTCATTAAATTAATTGTATCAACCTTTTCAATGCTCTGGATGGGTATTGTCACCAAATTTTTATGACTTTATGGTGCTTCTGATTTTAAGTCACATGTCATTTTAAATTGGTAAAGTGCTCTGAATGGTTTCGTATGGCTGTAACTAACGTGACTAGCATTGTGCACCCACTTTAAGTAACTACAAAAATTATTATTCAACAGATTTTAAAATTACATGCTTAAATTATATTAATAATTCAAATTTTTGTATTTGCACTATGTACAATTATTTATTTCTTTTTTTATATGATCATTAAATTTGTTTACTGTGTTTATTTATAAAAATAATTTTAATGTTAATTTTTCACCTGTGTATCGGTCTGTTACTGCTGAAAATTTATTTTGTGTGTGTGCGTGTATGCAGCTCCTGGATGCTGATGATGATTGTTGATGTGCTGATTCCCACATAGATCACTAAATATACCACTACTGACTCAGAACACAAAGTTTTTTATTGGTATAAACGTAAAAGTTTTACCTTATAGCCTGAACTAGTTTTCGCTTATTATAAGCTTGTCAGAGGCTGCCACTGGGAGCGCTCTCTGTCTTGTTCTTAGTGATGGCGTCGACTTTTGAAGGATCAATGTTGTGTGTGTGGGGTGTGATATGTTCGAATAATACGTATGATTTGAATTGTGTCTGGTCGTTTAGGATGTCGTTTTTATGTGTTTTTGTGTGTTTGTATATTTCCAATTGTTCAAGAGTTTTCGGCCTTTTGTGTGTACGTGTAGAATATCCATGTTGTTTTCGATGTTTGTGTATGTGTGGTTTGCTTCAATGAGGTGGTTTGCAAAGGTGGATTCGGTAGTGGAGTGTAGTGCCTTTGTGTGTTCAATGTATCTTTGCCTTTGTTTGAAGCAAACATAGGACAGACAGGACGTTGCCACATATCTTTGGATATGTGAATCAAAAAGAAATCCATATCACTGGTGTGTGTACATGTATAGAAATGCATGGCGCAAGTATACATAATATTACTTATACTTTTATATTGCACATCTGGACTTGTTTTCAATTTGTAGATAACAAATATACTCATTTTTTCCATAAAAAACAATTTGTTAGAATATAGTATAACCCATAATTGTCATACACACTTACAGTTTTCTCATACATAATGAAAAATAGGTGAGAGGTTATAGATTTAAGTATTCAAAATCTGGTCTGAAATGTTTACTGGCACAAATAACAAGTAAACCAGTAAGTAATGCTACCAGTATCAGTAACCAGTTAATTAAGTAAGAAATGCTTATTGATTACTTTTTTACGCCTTTTAATGTCCAATATACTAATAGTATTGTATTAATACTATTATTGTATTAATATTATTATTGTATCCGTAATAATAATTTATTTGCTTAAAAATATTTTAAACAATTATTCTTTCTTTTTCTGATAATGTAGTATGTTATTAGAATTAAATAAATGTAAACATATTACCTTCATCAGAATGGTAACATATGTTCAGGTTTGATTATTTTGTTTTGTTTTTGTGAATGATATAATGTTAAAAATTCTAAATTTAATGAACTATGTTTTTAATGTACAGTATTATGTAAAATTTTGATATAATTTGTCCAGCTATTCTAATAATTATACCATTATTTGGCATATAAATTTAATGGAAAATGAAGAACTGATATAATGCAAATGTAAAACTGACTGATGAGAAGAAAGAAGAATCATGTAGGTATATATAAGAAAATGGAAACTTTTGACAACAGACAATAACTGTGAGGAGAAAGGAGTTGTAGAAAAATATAGAAAAAGAATGTCTGTATACTGTGAATAAGTTAAAAAAATAAGCTTAATAATTTAATATTAAAAATTTTAAGTATTAAAACTTCATAATTAAATAAAAACATACAAATTCTCAGTTTTAATATTAGACTGACTATTTGAGTTGTTCTGTATTTACATTATTTTGCATGCTGTTGTTGCCAGACTGTGGGTGAAACATTATATAATAATCATATGTGAAATCAGATAGTTGATAATAATACAGTATGTGGTCTTTGAAAAAATCTGATATCAAATACCATGTTTGCCATTCAACAAAATTTATGTGATAATATGGAAATTAATGTAATATGTGATGACATTTTCATTATTCTTTTCTTTATGAGCATCTGTACTACAGGAAATTCAAATGAGATTACAACTGCTACTAATAGTTCCTATAATAATGTACCATACACTACACAGAACAATGCACTCAGTAGAAACAGAACAAATAAACAGGTAAATAAATGACATCTTGATAGTAGTTGCTCAAGTAAATACATAACTAAGGGTAAAATGTAATATAAGATGTGCTAGTGTTTGTTAGTGTATGAGAGTAAAGACAGAAGTGATCAAATTTTTAAAAATATTAATTTAAATTATTAAAGTGTACTTACAGATATTAAAACCAACTTATTTAATTTGTTACTTTGTAAAGTATAAATTATGCTTGGATTTCAAAATATATAGTCATGCTTTATTACTAATAGATGATATTGCATATTGGACATATGTCTAATTTCTATACAAATTTGAATAATATTAAGAACAGATTTGTTGTTTGTACTGGTACCGGTAGTGCATTATTAAGTGTTGCATCTGTGCATTAATTTAAGCGCCTAACTATGAAAGTGCTCTCAATAATGAACTGAGTAGATTTTGTCATCTATATTATTTTTGTGCTGGAAATACATAAAATGCGTTATGTAAGTAACAATTTCTTATTTCGTATATAAGTACATGTTAGTAGCCTATATTATGTTAATCCAATTATTAAAAACACAAAGTAACAATTAAATAACAAAAATGTTCATATCAATATTGTATAGGGATTGTAAGCAAGATAGTCAATTAAAATGTCTGTTGATGGTCTATTTATAAATATGGAAATTTTATAAACTATTACTCTGGAAGACTTTATTTTACAAATGATATGAATGATAATTTAATATCACACACACACACACACACACACACACACACACACACACACACACACACACACACACACACACACACACACACACACACACACACACACACACACACACACACACACACACACACACACACACACACACACACACACACACACACACACACACACACACACACACACACACACACACACACACACACACACACACACACACGCGCGCGCGCGCGCACGCGCGCACGCACACACGCACGCACACACACACACACACACACATGCATGCACGCACGCACACACGCACGCACGCACATTAATTTATACTTTATGATATTTTGCTGAATATATAAGAAATTATTTGTATTTGTATACAAATTACGTGTATATTTGAATTTCAGTAAGTTGTCAGTAAGTTGCCACAAAACATCTGAACAAAGCATTTTTATTTTGCTTATATAATTATAAATATAAATAATTATTTTTCATTCCCTATGTGTGTGTGTGTGCATGTGCATGCGCGTGCGTGTGTGTTCTCCATTAGTTTGCTACTGTTGTTACATAGTGAGGGTAGAAATGTCATGTTCATCATACATTGGTATGTTTAATGTTTATACAGCTGGAACAAGTCAGTAGGAAACTGAATAAACATTTTTTTAAACTCTTTTCAGGTGAATATGCATGCCACCTTTCCTGTCCTGGAACAAGGTGATAATGGAAATACAATCATCAATTTATATGTTGTAAGATCTACAACTAATAAACTAATAGGTATGTTATTTAAATGTTAGAAATTCTTTTTTGTTTGGATATCTAATCTGAAGAAATCCAATAAAGTATATATTAAAAATGCCAAAATGTAAATTGTATTTAATTTATATAAATGTTGTGTTCCCAGGAAATTTACTATCTAGGCTATTGACTGATATATTAAAAGTAATGAATATGTTGTCATTGTTATGTGATTGATACTGTCTTCATAAACACTTACACTTTTGTTCAGTGTCATGTGTGGACACGCACACGCACACGCACACGCACACGCACACGCACACGCACACGCACACACACACACACACACACACACACACACACACACACACACACACACACACACACATCTGACATACATCCTTTGTACAATTTATTTAGCAGAGCAATTCTGTGATAGTTTTCATGACTCACTGTATCTCTTTGTTTTGTAGACTGGGGATATGTTCTAAGTCTTACACTCTTTTGGAACTGTTTCTCATGTCCAAATATTCTCAGCCTCCTTCACTTGATAATTTACTAATGCTTCACCCTATTTTTTGCAACTCAGCCTGCAAATTGCCTAACCCAGAAGGTATATTTTTTAACTTTTCAAGTGCTGCTGTGGCTTCTCATGTGTGGGAATCATTCACTTCTTCATTACATACAAAAAATATCGGTATGGAGAACCATACATGACTTCCATATTCTAAGATTTATATTTAAAATCATTTTCAAAATGAAATATTACCATAGAAACTACTTCTTTCTACTTACTGCTTCAGCCTTAACCACAGTACTGTGGTCACTAACGTATACCACCTCACGTTATCGCACTCGATTTTCACTGATGATGGAAGTCGATGGCATTGCTGAAATGTCTGGTTTTATAGAAAACATTGGACTACAGCCAAATATCCCGGGAAGGAATTTTAACAAAAACTACTTCTTTGTTGCCGATAACGTTGTACACATATATATCAGTGGCGAAGTTACATGGAGGCAATTGAGGCAATGCCTACCCTAAAAAATTCTGTAGAATAAAAATTATAAATACGTATGAACTACATAACGTAAAGATTATACATTGTTACTGCGACTGTTAAATTTATTAAACCGAAACGTGCTTTATTGAGCGACCGCTAGATGGTGACAGGTGAGATTCGGCATAGTTCGTTTAAAGCGAATGAGGCAACCTGAACTTGCCTCAGCGTTTTTTGTATACATCGTATGTAAGCAATGTAGTGGTGTGATAGGGAAGTGTAGGGAGGGGGGATTGTCCCGCGCTGTACACATAGAGCGTTGAGGCATGCCTCACTTCTGTGGTCCAAACAGTTAAGTTAAAGCGCCTGTGTTGTTTCTAAGTGTTTATTTTATGCGGTTATTAAAAGTGTCACTGTTATTCTGCTGAACTAACAGATGATCAAGATTGTTATTTGAATTATTTGTAACATTAAACACACACACACATATATATATATATATATATATATATATAAACTAATCAAGTTTAAAAATTTGAAGTTCAATCAGTTGTATTATTGTGTATGACTAATACAAGGATTGTTCAATAGAAACACGTATAGAGCTGTAAAGCATTTTTTATTCAACGATTTTAAAAGAAGTCTCCAATAACATTAAGACATGAGTTCCACTGTTGCGCTAACCTGTAGATTCCCTGCTAGTAAAATTCTTACGGCTGTTTGTGGAACCATTCGGTTACAGCAAACTCTACCTCAGCGTCCGATTTGAACCACCGTCCTTTTAGTGATTCCTTAAAAAAAATTTAAGATAAGATTTTTGCCTACCCATTCATTAACTACTAGCTTCGCCAGTAAGCAAATTGATGTCCATTTTTTCGGCTTGCACGCGTTATGTTGGTGTGGGTTTCGGCACTTTCCATTTAAAAAGCATGCAAATGTAAGAAAATAAACATGAGTGAGGCCAGAAATAATGTGAATTGTGTGTGTGTGTCTTACCTGCCTTTTTATTGCTGTAGGCATAATAATAAAATGGAAACGTAAACATTACATAACTGAGATATGCTTACCTGCCACAAACGATATATTATTTTATACATGGAGGAGTTCAGTGACATACACACTGTAATAAAATAAAAAAGATTGATGTGTGAATCTGTAAGTTGTAAGGTGTTTAATTGGTGTGGCTCTCGACGTCTTACTGGCCTGAAACACTTCCTTAAGTTTCCCAGCTGGTCGAGTCCCAATGGTAGCAAGACCGGTCGAGTAGCGTAAAGTTGATGAAGAAATAGATATGCTCAGCTTCACCGAAAGTTTCAAAACAAAAATTATTGTTTTGAAGAAAATTAAAAAAAAATTATGTTTATAAAAAAAAATAATAAAAAAAAATTTTAATTTTATTAATTAATTAATTAGGATCAATTAATTAATATAGGGCTGTGAAGTTTTAAACAGTGTAATGCTCTTCTGAAAATTTTTATTAAAGTTTTAGTATAATTTAAATAATCTATCACCACTCATAAGACTGTCTGTAAACCAATCGATATTTGTTTACCTTTCTATTTTTTTAGGTTATCTTCACTTACGGGTGGTAAAGTCCTTGTAGATTATCAATTAGAATTATATTATTGGTAATTAGTATTATTGAAGAAATAAAGAACTATTAAATATTGAAAAGTATTAATGTTTTATTAAGTAACAGCAATATTGACTCTTATCGATTAGTATCGATTCTCAGGATATCGAAAAAAGTTACAAGTATATGTTATAAAAATTATATAGGGTTCTTTAAACAGCCAGTTATTACCAAAGTCAGAGAAATCGGGCTTATATTTAAAAAGTATAACGTTACAATCAAATTAATAGTTATTAATAAACACAGACATTGAATAATAAATTGTAAATATAATAATTGTTTTCACCAAACAGCTGTGATGAACCAAGAAGAGGCACTGGGTTTGTCAAAGCAAATGGCCGCCGTCAAGTTGATCAAAATGTGACTCGTCCCTGCTGCGTTCCAAATAATGTATTTTGACGCAATATTTCTGTTCTCGTGTCCGCAAATCTCTTGTTATATGTTGTGTAGTGACTGGTGTAGTGATTCTGGGTTGTATTTAGTGTATCTGTATAATTATTAGTTCAAACACTTTCTCCGATTCCGTCACTAATTTGGTTTAATGTATTATACAGTTTTCTAGTGTTTTATGGTGTTTTTCGGAGTAGATTTATATTGTTCTGTGTTATGGAGTGTTACTTGATCGTTTCTGTTATAATATGATAGTTTCAGAAGTATTTTACAAGTCACTCGCGATTTCACAATAACTCACTATACACTCGCTTTGTATGACGATTATAGGTTAGGTTATTCACGTTATCAAAGGTATGTCATGTTAACCATTCAACTACCAATAATTAACTAACTGTTTCCTTCAGTTTCAATTAAACTCTTAGCCCATATAATATTATCCTTAACATTGTTCAAAAATATTTTCACATCCTGTGTACATTTTACTATTTCACTATATGAATGCCTAAACTTTGGTTATTTGTCAATTTTATTCACTAGATTTGATTTAAATTAATCTTTCAGTTCATTCTGGTTATTTTCAGATTAAATAATGCCATTTTATAGTGTTTTCTGTCCAAAAAATAGTAATTTTACTTTCAGTTTGGGTATACTCTGAAGAGTCCAAAACATCAAAATTTACTTCCTGTCATTATATAAATTCAGCCATTTTATCAGTTATATTTAATATTAATAATCCTATATTGTATTAAAAGGTTCCTATTCCCTTATTTTCTGGTAATTAATTGAATTAGTTGTATTCTGAAACATTATTCTGAAATATATGACTCCCATGTCTAAATTTCTGAGTTTAGTCATTTTATTTTTATTTATAATTCTGAATATAATTTATTAAAATCTCTCTAAATGGTATGTGCAATTATATGGCATGATCTCAAGTTTATTTTGTCTAAACCCCTTTTGTTTATTTGCTTTTAAATGAGTAATTTCTCTGTTTTGATGAAGTTTGGTTTCCATTCTTTTGGCCTATGATTTTTTTTAACAATTTTTCTTACAAAATAATTTACAAACAATATATGATGTGTGATACCCTCTCTGACTTTTTACAAATAGTATTATAAATTAAACATGTTTTCAAATTACACAAAAACAATTAGTATTGGTTACAATACAAACAATAGTTAACACAAAATAAAGAACATTTTTTTTTAAATAAATGGTTGTCTTCAAATCAGACATTTTGCAACAAAATTCCCATTTCCAACATGGAAATATGGTTTACAACAAAGGTTTTTTACTAACTAACATCTTAATTACTCTCTACTATTTACAAGTGGTAACTATTTTTATAGTTCTGATGTTAGTTGTTTCAGACCCAAACAAATGGCCTTATATCTAAAACATTTTTAAACATTCTTGTACTATATACATTAAAACCTTATATCTATATTCTTATTTCTAACTATTATTATAAGTAGGATTCTACAGTTTTTATACAGTCTTTTATACCTTGTCTTTGGGGAATTGTACCCTGTCATTAACAAATAAATAGTATGAACCGTTCAAAAAGCACTATGAAATCTGTTTTTCTTTTTTCATGTAAAACAAAAATGTTATTTTAAACAGATTCATGTCTTATGAACAACATATTGTCACCGTACATATTTTAAGTCATTGAAAAATGCATATTTCATTGCATCCAATGTTTGTGATTGCCAAGAATGAAACACAAGGTTCATTTTTTATAATACCCAAAACTATCACTGGTTCACTTTGCACTTATATATTATGTTAATGCTAAATGGTCGTATAGTCTTATTAACATAATAAATTGGTTAGCGTTTTTTCAATGGAGATTTGTTCCATGGGTACTATATTATTGTTTCATCTTAGTTCACAGGAAACTTTTACTTTGTTCACTTCTCTCTCTTAAATTTATATACATGTGGTTTTTATTTCGTTATACTTTTGTTTTTAGATATATATTTTGGGGATATAGGGATTTGGGTGTCTTTTATAAGAGCATGACGTCTTCTTCAGGATGCTGCCCTCTTCTTCTTTCTTCAGTCTTCTTTTCTCCTGCCTTCTGGGACTGGTATCTTCTCCATCTGTTCTTGATGCCATCAGGTTTCTTGGGATCTTCTCCATCTTCTTCTTTAATTCAGAAATACACAACCTGTATTGGTTGATCTTGGCTTATTTTAGGGTTTCTCTTTTATTTATTCTCCCTCGTTGTGGGTTTGGTCATATTGTGTACTGCTTTGTTATTTACTATTTTACCTTCCTGGGTTATACCTTGAAAACCTTTGGTTATGAGACTGGTTTTGGATGACTCATCACTAGTAACTCCTTTTATTTTAACTTGTATTTTCTTTATAATAATGATTTCTTTCCACAGTTGCTATGAATTAATCTTTTTATATTAAACTTAGTGCTTTCTTCCAAATTTAAATATTATAACTTCATTATTCTAATGATCAATTGCCATTCAATATTATGCAAACATCTGTCACGCTACAGATTGCTCCCCTCCAGAAGTAATTATTTCAGACATGTTTATGGATGAAATAATTTCTTATGATAATTTCATCATTTCTTATAATTCATTTTCTTCTCCATCTTTATATCGACTTTTTTATAATTAGAGTTTAATTAATTTTATATATATAATTATTTGTTTTACTACTGATCCTTTTCGGATAGTTAGTGTCTTCTGAGATATATTATAATTGTAATACATTTTCTTTCTATATCAACTTCGTGTTGTATCCTTGGGATATTAATTCCCTAACATTCCCTATCACGTGGGCTGGGGCAGATCAGAGGGGCACTGTACGCTACTTCTCTGCTGGCCATACACCACTTCTATAAATTGAGTACAGGGGCATATCCATCCCTGCTCAAAAAACATAATGCTGCTGGAATTATCTTCAGTCAGACATCGAATAAATAAATAAAAAGTAGTCTCATTTTCGACTAATAAAAATATCTTTGGATTCTCCACTTCGTAGTCTCTCAGATTATCTCACGTTTTCTATCTTAATAAATCTTCATAATCATTATTATACTCATTACATATATATTTTTTCAAAACTCTTAACTTGTCTGATATATTTTATTTTTATTATGGTTGAAAACCTTTCTTTTAATAATTCTGGTTACTGTTTACAGTGTAACTCTCTTTCTTCTTCATCTGAATTCTCTTTATACTTTCTTCTGGTTATTCACAGTATTAGCATGGTCTTTATAAATAGTCTTTCGTATTCATTATTTGAATGGTCTTAATATATTATATTTAATTTTTTAACATTGTATCTTTACATTAGATATACAGGTTGTTATTGATCATTTTATTTAAACATTTTGGTTCTTTCCTTTCTCTTAGAAAGTTATTAATCCGCCTTCGCATTCATTAACATTAATTCATTTATATCATATTTCATGTGGTATTTCTTCTCTTTGCATTTCATATAGGTCTTATTATTATCATTGGTTCAAAATCATCTTCTCCATATGTTTGGTATGAGTTGTTCTTCTTTGCTCTTAATTAACTGTTTTCATTATCGTTTCATAAGTAATTAGTCTCTTTGCTTCCAAATTTTTTTTTTTTTCATTCTCTGGCATATTACACTCTTTTTTGTTATTCTTCTCTACTCCTTCAAATGCTATTGTGAATATCTAGCATTTATTCTGGATTAACGTTAACTCTCTTTTCTGAATTAATCACTTTATTTTCTTCTCAATTCAATCATAATTGACACATAATTATTTTTTGGAACTTGGTTGGTTTTAATGTAAAGTTCAAACTATTCTTTTTATTTAATTGAAAAATATTTCTCATAAATCCTTGTAATATGTTGATCTTATCTTGTTTCAAAGTTCTGACGTTCTATCAACATACAAATTCTGTTTAATTCATTTATTCCCAGAATTGTTTCATTCAGAAATGTTTATAGTACTGTTATCTTACTATTATTTCTGAATGTTTTGGCATTTTTCCAAAATCAAATTCTTCTTAATTATTTACCATAAAGTTTTCTCATAAACTTAGTTATAGTAAGTTGGTCTTACTTCATTTTTAAATTTTTTGTATATTAACTTCAAAATTCCTTTCTTCTTAATTCTTCAAAAATGTTTTTCTCATAATTCAGTGGTAGTAAGCTGTACTTACTCAGTTTTAAATTTTCATAATTATATTTGAATTCAAAAGTCTTTCTTTTTCTTTCATAAAGTTTGTTCCAAAATTATTAGGTTGTAATAAGACGTACTTACATATTTTCGAATTTTTTTCAAATTATTAAAAATTCTTTTTCTTTTAATTCTCTAGAATGTTCTTTTCAAAATATTAGGTTGTAAGATGTACTTACATTATTTTAGGATTTTTAAAATAAAAATTCTAAATTCCTCCTTATAATTCTCCAAAATGTTCTTCTCAAAGTATTAGGTTGTAAGATGTACTTACATTATTTTTGAATTTCTAAAATATATAAAAAATTCTTTTTCTTTCTCTTTCTTCCAAAATGTTCTTCTCAAAATATTAGGTTGTAAGATGTACTTACATTATTTCTGAATTTTTAAAATAAAAATTCTAAATTCCTTCTTCTTATAATTCTCCAAAATGTTCTTCTCAAAATACTAGGTTGTAAGATGTACTTACATTATTTTTGAATTTCTAAAAATATAAATTCTATTCAAAATTCTAAAACTCACAACTCATTCTTCATAATATTTCTTCATAGAAGCTTGATTGTACACTCCTTTGATTTTTCCTGAAACGATTTCCTTCAACTCATATGTATTGTTATGCTTATCATTTACCACAACATATGGGGTTATATTGTACTCTACACTGGCCCATATTATTTATACTTTTGTAAGTTGATCTCCACTTTTTCTTTTCTTATAAATTTTCTTTTCTTTTATATACCCAGGAAGATGGACGATTTTCTTTATGTCGTTCCATTGCTCATATTTTTATTTGTCATGTTCATTTTCTTACATAGTCTTCACTCATAAAACCCAGTTTTGTTTCTATGTTTATTCTCCATATCATTTCCTTTCAATGATATTTATTCCGTCTCCTTCACCGTTGTTTTTCGCCGTAGTCGGTTATCATGATCTCCGTCCCTTTTCTTGATGGTGTGTGGTATCTGTGTCAACCAGGGTCCATCATCTCAGTTGCTCTTATAAAATTTACCCTAGGGCGCGACACTCGGTTATTATTACTGTTATTGTTTTTATTACTAAAGTTATAATTATAGTAATTTCGGTTAGGTGGGTAAGGGCTGTCATCATTATTGTTGGGATATGGATTTCTCTGACTGTATAGAATATTATTATTATGTTGATGAAAATTGTTTCTATTGTTTGGATAGGGGTTGTTATTCCTAATGCCGTTAAAATTACTGCTAAACTGGTCATTACGCGGCGGGTTGTTAGGGCCGTCGTAATTACTGGGCTGGCTCCCTCTATCATCATATTGTATACACCAATACTTCTCTGGTCCATGTTTTGTGTTACCTGACAAATATATGTGAGGATCTTCATCTGGGTTATCACTTATTATTTGTTTATCTGAAACACCATAAGCTGGTTTACCATCACATATCCACTCTGATGGAATATATTTTAGTCTAACCGTACCCTGGAACTGTCCTAGATGGCACACTAATGGAATACATTCTGGTGATTCATCTGTGCCGTCATTACAGTCTGGTACGACATCACATTTCCATCTTTCTGAAATCCACTGTCCAGTCTTGCGCTGAAATTGATCTGGTCCACATGTTGTATTCTGTTTATCTCTGGTCCTTTCCCATTGGTAGACTACTGTCTTGTGGTAAATTATTTCTGAAATTACTTCGATTCTCCTTCTATAATTCATAGAATTCATGATGTCTTTGTCATAGGTAATTGGGATATTATTGCCATCAATTAACCCATGTTTCATCATCTCCAACTCTTCCTTCGTTTTTATTACATTTCTTGGATACATTCTCCTTTTCCTTGGTTTAATATCTTCCTGGTTTCGGTTAGTTTCCATTTCAGGTACTACCATTACTTGTTCCTGTGTTTTATCATTTGGTACTTCCTCTGGTTCTGGTTGGCTATCATTTTTTATTTCTTTGGTCCTCTCCTTTCTTAACTCTTCTCTTTTCAATCTGTCCTCTCTCATTTTCTTAGTCTCGTCATCTAGCATTTTATTTTGATCATCCAGTTTCTTCATTGTCGACTTGTGGCACTCATCCAGTTTCTTACTTAATTCTTCTTTCAAGGATTGGTTGTTCTCCTTTATAATCTTACTCAAATCTTCTTTTGTAGAATCCATTTGCTTCATCATTGATTCGTGGCACTCATCCATTTTCTGACTCAATTGTATAAGCATTTCCATTATCTTATCCGCTTCTTCTTGTGTAAGTTCTGCCATTTTGATTGTCGTTGTCCCCTTTTCTCTGGCTTTGTAGCTGTTGCCTAGCTCCAACTAGTGATTGTGCAGAATGTATTGGCCTTCCAATCGCTAATTAAAGCCCCTAAAGTTGTGCGCCAATTTGTAATAAAATAAATATTAGTGTAAGTGTGTTGATGATATAAGAGATTGTGATTGTGAAGTTCGACTCCGATGTAATCAAGTCCAATGTAATATGTTTAATTGGTGTGGCTCTCGACGTCTTACTGGCCTGAAACACTTCCTTAAGTTTCCCAGCTGGTCGAGTCCCAATGGTAGCAAGACCGGTCGAGTAGCGTAAAGTTGATGAAGAAATAGATATGCTCAGCTTCACCGAAAGTTTCAAAACAAAAATTATTGTTTTGAAGAAAATTAAAAAAAAATTGTTTATAAAAAAAAATAATAAAAAAAAATTTTAATTTTATTAATTAATTAATTAGGATCAATTAATTAATATAGGGCTGTGAAGTTTTAAACAGTGTAATGCTCTTCTGAAAATTTTTATTAAAGTTTTAGTATAATTTAAATAATCTATCACCACTCATAAGACTGTCTGTAAACCAATCGATATTTGTTTACCTTTCTATTTTTTTAGGTTATCTTCACTTACGGGTGGTAAAGTCCTTGTAGATTATCAATTAGAATTATATTATTGGTAATTAGTATTATTGAAGAAATAAAGAACTATTAAATATTGAAAAGTATTAATGTTTTATTAAGTAACAGCAATATTGACTCTTATCGATTAGTATCGATTCTCAGGATATCGAAAAAAGTTACAAGTATATGTTATAAAAATTATATAGGGTTCTTTAAACAGCCAGTTATTACCAAAGTCAGAGAAATCGGGCTTATATTTAAAAAGTATAATGTTACAATCAAATTAATAGTTATTAATAAACACAGACATTGAATAATAAATTGTAAATATAATAATTGTTTTCACCAAACAGCTGTGATGAACCAAGAAGAGGCACTGGGTTTGTCAAAGCAAATGGCCGCCGTCAAGTTGATCAAAATGTGACTCGTCCCTGCTGCGTTCCAAATAATGTATTTTGACGCAATATTTCTGTTCTCGTGTCCGCAAATCTCTTGTTATATGTTGTGTAGTGACTGGTGTAGTGATTCTGGGTTGTATTTAGTGTATCTGTATAATTATTAGTTCAAACACTTTCTCCGATTCCGTCACTAATTTGGTTTAATGTATTATACAGTTTTCTAGTGTTTTATGGTGTTTTTCGGAGTAGATTTATATTGTTCTGTGTTATGGAGTGTTACTTGATCGTTTCTGTTATAATATGATAGTTTCAGAAGTATTTTACAAGTCACTCGCGATTTCACAATAACTCACTATACACTCGCTTTGTATGACGATTATAGGTTAGGTTATTCACGTTATCAAAGGTATGTCATGTTAACCGTTCAACTACCAATAATTAACTAACTGTTTCCTTCAGTTTCAATTAAACTCTTAGCCCATATAATATTATCCTTAACATTGTTCAAAAATATTTTCACATCCTGTGTACATTTTACTATTTCACTATATGAATGCCTAAACTTTGGTTATTTGTCAATTTTATTCACTAGATTTGATTTAAATTAATCTTTCAGTTCATTCTGGTTATTTTCAGATTAAATAATGCCATTTTATAGTGTTTTCTGTCCAAAAAATAGTAATTTTACTTTCAGTTTGGGTATACTCTGAAGAGTCCAAAACATCAAAATTTACTTCCTGTCATTATATAAATTCAGCCATTTTATCAGTTATATTTAATATTAATAATCCTATATTGTATTAAAAGGTTCCTATTCCCTTATTTTCTGGTAATTAATTGAATTAGTTGTATTCTGAAACATTATTCTGAAATATATGACTCCCATGTCTAAATTTCTGAGTTTAGTCATTTTATTTTTATTTATAATTCTGAATATAATTTATTAAAATCTCTCTAAATGGTATGTGCAATTATATGGCATGATCTCAAGTTTATTTTGTCTAAACCCCTTTTGTTTATTTGCTTTTAAATGAGTAATTTCTCTGTTTTGATGAAGTTTGGTTTCCATTCTTTTGGCCTATGATTTTTTTTAACAATTTTTCTTACAAAATAATTTACAAACAATATATGATGTGTGATACCCTCTCTGACTTTTTACAAATAGTATTATAAATTAAACATGTTTTCAAATTACACAAAAACAATTAGTATTGGTTACAATACAAACAATAGTTAACACAAAATAAAGAACATTTTTTTTTAAATAAATGGTTGTCTTCAAATCAGACATTTTGCAACAAAATTCCCATTTCCAACATGGAAATATGGTTTACAACAAAGGTTTTTTACTAACTAACATCTTAATTACTCTCTACTATTTACAAGTGGTAACTATTTTTATAGTTCTGATGTTAGTTGTTTCAGACCCAAACAAATGGCCTTATATCTAAAACATTTTTAAACATTCTTGTACTATATACATTAAAACCTTATATCTATATTCTTATTTCTAACTATTATTATAAGTAGGATTCTACAGTTTTTATACAGTCTTTTATACCTTGTCTTTGGGGAATTGTACCCTGTCATTAACAAATAAATAGTATGAACCGTTCAAAAAGCACTATGAAATCTGTTTTTCTTTTTTCATGTAAAACAAAAATGTTATTTTAAACAGATTCATGTCTTATGAACAACATATTGTCACCGTACATATTTTAAGTCATTGAAAAATGCATATTTCATTGCATCCAATGTTTGTGATTGCCAAGAATGAAACACAAGGTTCATTTTTTATAATACCCAAAACTATCACTGGTTCACTTTGCACTTATATATTATGTTAATGCTAAATGGTCGTATAGTCTTATTAACATAATAAATTGGTTAGCGTTTTTTCAATGGAGATTTGTTCCATGGGTACTATATTATTGTTTCATCTTAGTTCACAGGAAACTTTTACTTTGTTCACTTCTCTCTCTTAAATTTATATACATGTGGTTTTTATTTCGTTATACTTTTGTTTTTAGATATATATTTTGGGGATATAGGGATTTGGGTGTCTTTTATAAGAGCATGACGTCTTCTTCAGGATGCTGCCCTCTTCTTCTTTCTTCAGTCTTCTTTTCTCCTGCCTTCTGGGACTGGTATCTTCTCCATCTGTTCTTGATGCCATCAGGTTTCTTGGGATCTTCTCCATCTTCTTCTTTAATTCAGAAATACACAACCTGTATTGGTTGATCTTGGCTTATTTTAGGGTTTCTCTTTTATTTATTCTCCCTCGTTGTGGGTTTGGTCATATTGTGTACTGCTTTGTTATTTACTATTTTACCTTCCTGGGTTATACCTTGAAAACCTTTGGTTATGAGACTGGTTTTGGATGACTCATCACTAGTAACTCCTTTTATTTTAACTTGTATTTTCTTTATAATAATGATTTCTTTCCACAGTTGCTATGAATTAATCTTTTTATATTAAACTTAGTGCTTTCTTCCAAATTTAAATATTATAACTTCATTATTCTAATGATCAATTGCCATTCAATATTATGCAAACATCTGTCACGCTACAGATTGCTCCCCTCCAGAAGTAATTATTTCAGACATGTTTATGGATGAAATAATTTCTTATGATAATTTCATCATTTCTTATAATTCATTTTCTTCTCCATCTTTATATCGACTTTTTTATAATTAGAGTTTAATTAATTTTATATATATAATTATTTGTTTTACTACTGATCCTTTTCGGATAGTTAGTGTCTTCTGAGATATATTATAATTGTAATACATTTTCTTTCTATATCAACTTCGTGTTGTATCCTTGGGATATTAATTCCCTAACATTCCCTATCACGTGGGCTGGGGCAGATCAGAGGGGCACTGTACGCTACTTCTCTGCTGGCCATACACCACTTCTATAAATTGAGTACAGGAGCATATCCATCCCTGCTCAAAAAACATAATGCTGCTGGAATTATCTTCAGTCAGACATCGAATAAATAAATAAAAAGTAGTCTCATTTTCGACTAATAAAAATATCTTTGGATTCTCCACTTCGTAGTCTCTCAGATTATCTCACGTTTTCTATCTTAATAAATCTTCATAATCATTATTATACTCATTACATATATATTTTTTCAAAACTCTTAACTTGTCTGATATATTTTATTTTTATTATGGTTGAAAACCTTTCTTTTAATAATTCTGGTTACTGTTTACAGTGTAACTCTCTTTCTTCTTCATCTGAATTCTCTTTATACTTTCTTCTGGTTATTCACAGTATTAGCATGGTCTTTATAAATAGTCTTTCGTATTCATTATTTGAATGGTCTTAATATATTATATTTAATTTTTTAACATTGTATCTTTACATTAGATATACAGGTTGTTATTGATCATTTTATTTAAACATTTTGGTTCTTTCCTTTCTCTTAGAAAGTTATTAATCCGCCTTCGCATTCATTAACATTAATTCATTTATATCATATTTCATGTGGTATTTCTTCTCTTTGCATTTCATATAGGTCTTATTATTATCATTGGTTCAAAATCATCTTCTCCATATGTTTGGTATGAGTTGTTCTTCTTTGCTCTTAATTAACTGTTTTCATTATCGTTTCATAAGTAATTAGTCTCTTTGCTTCCAAATTTTTTTTTTTTTCATTCTCTGGCATATTACACTCTTTTTTGTTATTCTTCTCTACTCCTTCAAATGCTATTGTGAATATCTAGCATTTATTCTGGATTAACGTTAACTCTCTTTTCTGAATTAATCACTTTATTTTCTTCTCAATTCAATCATAATTGACACATAATTATTTTTTGGAACTTGGTTGGTTTTAATGTAAAGTTCAAACTATTCTTTTTATTTAATTGAAAAATATTTCTCATAAATCCTTGTAATATGTTGATCTTATCTTGTTTCAAAGTTCTGACGTTCTATCAACATACAAATTCTGTTTAATTCATTTATTCCCAGAATTGTTTCATTCAGAAATGTTTATAGTACTGTTATCTTACTATTATTTCTGAATGTTTTGGCATTTTTCCAAAATCAAATTCTTCTTAATTATTTACCATAAAGTTTTCTCATAAACTTAGTTATAGTAAGTTGGTCTTACTTCATTTTTAAATTTTTTGTATATTAACTTCAAAATTCCTTTCTTCTTAATTCTTCAAAAATGTTTTTCTCATAATTCAGTGGTAGTAAGCTGTACTTACTCAGTTTTAAATTTTCATAATTATATTTGAATTCAAAAGTCTTTCTTTTTCTTTCATAAAGTTTGTTCCAAAATTATTAGGTTGTAATAAGACGTACTTACATATTTTCGAATTTTTTTCAAATTATTAAAAATTCTTTTTCTTTTAATTCTCTAGAATGTTCTTTTCAAAATATTAGGTTGTAAGATGTACTTACATTATTTTAGGATTTTTAAAATAAAAATTCTAAATTCCTCCTTATAATTCTCCAAAATGTTCTTCTCAAAGTATTAGGTTGTAAGATGTACTTACATTATTTTTGAATTTCTAAAATATATAAAAAATTCTTTTTCTTTCTCTTTCTTCCAAAATGTTCTTCTCAAAATATTAGGTTGTAAGATGTACTTACATTATTTCTGAATTTTTAAAATAAAAATTCTAAATTCCTTCTTCTTATAATTCTCCAAAATGTTCTTCTCAAAATACTAGGTTGTAAGATGTACTTACATTATTTTTGAATTTCTAAAAATATAAATTCTATTCAAAATTCTAAAACTCACAACTCATTCTTCATAATATTTCTTCATAGAAGCTTGATTGTACACTCCTTTGATTTTTCCTGAAACGATTTCCTTCAACTCATATGTATTGTTATGCTTATCATTTACCACAACATATGGGGTTATATTGTACTCTACACTGGCCCATATTATTTATACTTTTGTAAGTTGATCTCCACTTTTTCTTTTCTTATAAATTTTCTTTTCTTTTATATACCCAGGAAGATGGACGATTTTCTTTATGTCGTTCCATTGCTCATATTTTTATTTGTCATGTTCATTTTCTTACATAGTCTTCACTCATAAAACCCAGTTTTGTTTCTATGTTTATTCTCCATATCATTTCCTTTCAATGATATTTATTCCGTCTCCTTCACCGTTGTTTTTCGCCGTAGTCGGTTATCATGATCTCCGTCCCTTTTCTTGATGGTGTGTGGTATCTGTGTCAACCAGGGTCCATCATCTCAGTTGCTCTTATAAAATTTACCCTAGGGCGCGACACTCGGTTATTATTACTGTTATTGTTTTTATTACTAAAGTTATAATTATAGTAATTTCGGTTAGGTGGGTAAGGGCTGTCATCATTATTGTTGGGATATGGATTTCTCTGACTGTATAGAATATTATTATTATGTTGATGAAAATTGTTTCTATTGTTTGGATAGGGGTTGTTATTCCTAATGCCGTTAAAATTACTGCTAAACTGGTCATTACGCGGCGGGTTGTTAGGGCCGTCGTAATTACTGGGCTGGCTCCCTCTATCATCATATTGTATACACCAATACTTCTCTGGTCCATGTTTTGTGTTACCTGACAAATATATGTGAGGATCTTCATCTGGGTTATCACTTATTATTTGTTTATCTGAAACACCATAAGCTGGTTTACCATCACATATCCACTCTGATGGAATATATTTTAGTCTAACCGTACCCTGGAACTGTCCTAGATGGCACACTAATGGAATACATTCTGGTGATTCATCTGTGCCGTCATTACAGTCTGGTACGACATCACATTTCCATCTTTCTGAAATCCACTGTCCAGTCTTGCGCTGAAATTGATCTGGTCCACATGTTGTATTCTGTTTATCTCTGGTCCTTTCCCATTGGTAGACTACTGTCTTGTGGTAAATTATTTCTGAAATTACTTCGATTCTCCTTCTATAATTCATAGAATTCATGATGTCTTTGTCATAGGTAATTGGGATATTATTGCCATCAATTAACCCATGTTTCATCATCTCCAACTCTTCCTTCGTTTTTATTACATTTCTTGGATACATTCTCCTTTTCCTTGGTTTAATATCTTCCTGGTTTCGGTTAGTTTCCATTTCAGGTACTACCATTACTTGTTCCTGTGTTTTATCATTTGGTACTTCCTCTGGTTCTGGTTGGCTATCATTTTTTATTTCTTTGGTCCTCTCCTTTCTTAACTCTTCTCTTTTCAATCTGTCCTCTCTCATTTTCTTAGTCTCGTCATCTAGCATTTTATTTTGATCATCCAGTTTCTTCATTGTCGACTTGTGGCACTCATCCAGTTTCTTACTTAATTCTTCTTTCAAGGATTGGTTGTTCTCCTTTATAATCTTACTCAAATCTTCTTTTGTAGAATCCATTTGCTTCATCATTGATTCGTGGCACTCATCCATTTTCTGACTCAATTGTATAAGCATTTCCATTATCTTATCCGCTTCTTCTTGTGTAAGTTCTGCCATTTTGATTGTCGTTGTCCCCTTTTCTCTGGCTTTGTAGCTGTTGCCTAGCTCCAACTAGTGATTGTGCAGAATGTATTGGCCTTCCAATCGCTAATTAAAGCCCCTAAAGTTGTGCGCCAATTTGTAATAAAATAAATATTAGTGTAAGTGTGTTGATGATATAAGAGATTGTGATTGTGAAGTTCGACTCCGATGTAATCAAGTCCAATGTAATATGTTTAATTGGTGTGGCTCTCGACGTCTTACTGGCCTGAAACACTTCCTTAAGTTTCCCAGCTGGTCGAGTCCCAATGGTAGCAAGACCGGTCGAGTAGCGTAAAGTTGATGAAGAAATAGATATGCTCAGCTTCACCGAAAGTTTCAAAACAAAAATTATTGTTTTGAAGAAAATTAAAAAAAAATTATGTTTATAAAAAAAAATAATAAAAAAAAATTTTAATTTTATTAATTAATTAATTAGGATCAATTAATTAATATAGGGCTGTGAAGTTTTAAACAGTGTAATGCTCTTCTGAAAATTTTTATTAAAGTTTTAGTATAATTTAAATAATCTATCACCACTCATAAGACTGTCTGTAAACCAATCGATATTTGTTTACCTTTCTATTTTTTTAGGTTATCTTCACTTACGGGTGGTAAAGTCCTTGTAGATTATCAATTAGAATTATATTATTGGTAATTAGTATTATTGAAGAAATAAAGAACTATTAAATATTGAAAAGTATTAATGTTTTATTAAGTAACAGCAATATTGACTCTTATCGATTAGTATCGATTCTCAGGATATCGAAAAAAGTTACAAGTATATGTTATAAAAATTATATAGGGTTCTTTAAACAGCCAGTTATTACCAAAGTCAGAGAAATCGGGCTTATATTTAAAAAGTATAATGTTACAATCAAATTAATAGTTATTAATAAACACAGACATTGAATAATAAATTGTAAATATAATAATTGTTTTCACCAAACAGCTGTGATGAACCAAGAAGAGGCACTGGGTTTGTCAAAGCAAATGGCCGCCGTCAAGTTGATCAAAATGTGACTCGTCCCTGCTGCGTTCCAAATAATGTATTTTGACGCAATATTTCTGTTCTTGTGTCCGCAAATCTCTTGTTATATGTTGTGTAGTGACTGGTGTAGTGATTCTGGGTTGTATTTAGTGTATCTGTATAATTATTAGTTCAAACACTTTCTCCGATTCCGTCACTAATTTGGTTTAATGTATTATACAGTTTTCTAGTGTTTTATGGTGTTTTTCGGAGTAGATTTATATTGTTCTGTGTTATGGAGTGTTACTTGATCGTTTCTGTTATAATATGATAGTTTCAGAAGTATTTTACAAGTCACTCGCGATTTCACAATAACTCACTATACACTCGCTTTGTATGACGATTATAGGTTAGGTTATTCACGTTATCAAAGGTATGTCATGTTAACCGTTCAACTACCAATAATTAACTAACTGTTTCCTTCAGTTTCAATTAAACTCTTAGCCCATATAATATTATCCTTAACATTGTTCAAAAATATTTTCACATCCTGTGTACATTTTACTATTTCACTATATGAATGCCTAAACTTTGGTTATTTGTCAATTTTATTCACTAGATTTGATTTAAATTAATCTTTCAGTTCATTCTGGTTATTTTCAGATTAAATAATGCCATTTTATAGTGTTTTCTGTCCAAAAAATAGTAATTTTACTTTCAGTTTGGGTATACTCTGAAGAGTCCAAAACATCAAAATTTACTTCCTGTCATTATATAAATTCAGCCATTTTATCAGTTATATTTAATATTAATAATCCTATATTGTATTAAAAGGTTCCTATTCCCTTATTTTCTGGTAATTAATTGAATTAGTTGTATTCTGAAACATTATTCTGAAATATATGACTCCCATGTCTAAATTTCTGAGTTTAGTCATTTTATTTTTATTTATAATTCTGAATATAATTTATTAAAATCTCTCTAAATGGTATGTGCAATTATATGGCATGATCTCAAGTTTATTTTGTCTAAACCCCTTTTGTTTATTTGCTTTTAAATGAGTAATTTCTCTGTTTTGATGAAGTTTGGTTTCCATTCTTTTGGCCTATGATTTTTTTTAACAATTTTTCTTACAAAATAATTTACAAACAATATATGATGTGTGATACCCTCTCTGACTTTTTACAAATAGTATTATAAATTAAACATGTTTTCAAATTACACAAAAACAATTAGTATTGGTTACAATACAAACAATAGTTAACACAAAATAAAGAACATTTTTTTTTAAATAAATGGTTGTCTTCAAATCAGACATTTTGCAACAAAATTCCCATTTCCAACATGGAAATATGGTTTACAACAAAGGTTTTTTACTAACTAACATCTTAATTACTCTCTACTATTTACAAGTGGTAACTATTTTTATAGTTCTGATGTTAGTTGTTTCAGACCCAAACAAATGGCCTTATATCTAAAACATTTTTAAACATTCTTGTACTATATACATTAAAACCTTATATCTATATTCTTATTTCTAACTATTATTATAAGTAGGATTCTACAGTTTTTATACAGTCTTTTATACCTTGTCTTTGGGGAATTGTACCCTGTCATTAACAAATAAATAGTATGAACCGTTCAAAAAGCGCTATGAAATCTGTTTTTCTTTTTTCATGTAAAACAAAAATGTTATTTTAAACAGATTCATGTCTTATGTACAACATATTGTCACCGTACATATTTTAAGTCATTGAAAAATGCATATTTCATTGCATCCAATGTTTGTGATTGCCAAGAATGAAACACAAGGTTCATTTTTTATAATACCCAAAACTATCACTGGTTCACTTTGCACTTATATATTATGTTAATGCTAAATGGTCGTATAGTCTTATTAACATAATAAATTGGTTTTTATAACATATGAGACTGGTTTTGGATGACTCATCACTAGTAACTCCTTTTATTTTAACTTGTATTTTCTTTATAATAATGATTTCTTTCCACAGTTGCTATGAATTAATCTTTTTATATTAAACTTAGTGCTTTCTTCCAAATTTAAATATTATAACTTCATTATTCTAATGATCAATTGCCATTCAATATTATGCAAACATCTGTCACGCTACAACACGTACAGAAGAATTATATATATAAAGATATTAACTCATACATAATTTACATTAAAATGAAAAATTTATAATTTTATTGCCTGGCAACAAAATTATTTTATTTTTAACAATTACCATTGTCTCAAAAAGTTTAAATGAATTTTCAAGTACTTTACTCTTGTTAAAACGTAAAAGGTTGCAGGTAAACTACACCTTCCCCTTAACCGATCTTCACCAAAATCGAAAGTCCTTGAGACCTCTACAATTCAGGGCTGTATACAAAAGATTATTTGATTCTGTTTGAATTTGCGGCTGTTATCTTTTGCCATAGAAAATACCCTTATTAAAAAAACGTTGCTGGTAAACTACCCCTTTCCCTTAACCGATCTTCACCAAAAACAATAGGTCTTGAGAACTCTAGAATTTAGGGCTGTATGCAAATAATCTTTTGATTCTGTTTGAATTTGCGTCTGTTATCATTTTTCATAGGAAATACCCTTGTTAAAACATAAAACGTTACAGGTAAACTACCCCGTTCCCTTAACCGATCTTCACCAAAAACAATACGTCTTGAGAACTCTACAATTCAGGGCTGTATACAAAACATTATTTAATTCTGTTTGAATTTGCGGCTGTTATCGTTTGCAAAAAAAAAATTTCCCTTGATAAAAAAAAACCGTTGCAGGTAAACTACCCCTTTCCCTCAACCGATCTTCACCAAAAACAATAGGTCGTGAGTACTCTACATATCAGGGCTGTATGCAAAAAATTATTTGATTCTGTTTGAATTTGCGGCAGTTATCGTTTGCCATAGAAAAAAAATCTACACATAGACAGTGTAATAAAATAATAAACAAATAAAGTTGTGATGTATGATGAGACTCTGCTGTAATCAAGCCCCACTGTTTGGGCTAGTCGATTTGTAATAAAATAATAATAGGTGTGTGTATTGTTAATTGGTGTGGCTCTCGACGTCTTACTGGCCTGAAACACTTCCTTAAGTTTCCCAGCTGGTCGAGTCCCAATGGTAGCAAGACCGGTCGAGTAGCGTAATGTTGATGAAGAAATATATGTTCAGCTCCACCAAAAGTTTCAAAACAAAAATTGTTGTTTTGAAGGAAATAAAAAAAAAATGTGTTAAAAAAAAAATTATAATTAAAAAAAATATATATAATTTTATTAATTATAATCAATTAATTAATAGAGTTCTGTGAAGTTTTAAAAAGTGTAACACTCTTCTGAAAAATTTTATTGAAGTTCTGGTATATTTTAAATAAACTACCACCACTCATAAGATTGTCTCCAGGACAATCGATATTTGTTTACCTTTTTGTTTTTGAGGTTATCTTCACTTATAGGTGGTAAAGTCCTGGTAGATTATTAATTAGAATTATATTAGTGGTAATTAGAAATATTTATGAAATAAAGAACTATTTAGTGTTGAAAAGTATTAATGTTTTATTAGTTAATAGCAATATTGACTCTTGTCGATTAATATCGACTCTCAGGATATCGAAAAAATTACAAAGTATATTATATAAAATTCATACAGGGTTCTTTAAACAGCCAATTATTATCAAAGTCAGAGAAATCGGGCTAATATTTAAAAAGTATAACGTTACAACAAATTAATAATTATTACTAAATACAGACATTGAATAGAAAATAATATAATTGTTTTCACCAACAGCTGATGTGAACACTGAAGGCATTGAAATTGTCAAAGTAAGATGGCTGCCGTCAAGCTGGTCCAAATATTGCTCGATTCTGCTACGTTCCGATTAATGTATTTTCTGGCAGTATTCCTGTTCTGGTGTCTGCAAATCTCTTGTTAAATGTTGTGTAGTGCCTGGTGTAATGTTTCTGGGTTGTATTTTGTGTATCCGTGTAAATATAAGTTCAAACACTTTTCCCTATTCCGACACTAATATGGTTATTGTATTATTCAGTTTTCTGGTGTTTTGTGGTGTTTTCCGGAGTAGATATGTATTGTTCAGTGTTATTCAGTGTTTCTTGATTGTTTCTGTCATAATGTGAGTGTTCTAGAAGTATTTTATAAGTCACTCGCGATTTCACAAAAACGTACTATTCACTCGCTTGACATTACCGTTGTAAGTTAGGTTAGATTCGACACGAAATGCTCGTCATGTTAACCGTTCAAATACCAATAATCAACTATCTTATTTCCTTCAGTTTCAATTAAACTCTTAGCCAATATAATATTATTCTTAACATTGTTCAAATATAATTTCATATCCTGTGCATATTTTAAAATTCACTATATAAATGCCTAAACTTCAGTTATTTATCAATTTTATTTACTAGATGTTATTTAAATTAATCTTTCAGTTCATTCGGCTTATTTTAAGATTAAATAATGCCGTTTTATAGTGTTTTCTGTCCAAAATTAGTAATTTTACTTTCATTTTGGTATTCTCTGAAAAGTCAAAACATACTTCCTGTCATTATAAAAATTCAGCCATTTTATCAGTTATATTTAATATTAATAATCTTATACTGTATTAAAAGGCTTATATTCCTTTATTTTCTTGTAATTAACTGAATTAGTTGTATTCTGAAACATTATTCTGGAATATATGACTCCCATGTCTAAATTTCTGAGTTTAGTCATTTTCATTTTTATTTATAATTCTGAATATAATTTATTAAAATCTTTCTAAATGGTATGTGCAATTATATGGCTTGATCTCAAGTTTATTTTGTCTAAATCCCTTTTGTTTATTTGTATTTAAATGAGTAATTTCTCTGTTTTAATGAAATTTGGTTTTCTTTCTCTGGCCTATGATTTTTTAACAATTTTTTCTTACAAAATATTTTACAAACAATATATGATGTGTGATACCCTCTCTGACTTTTAAATATAGTCTTATAAACTAAACATTTTTCCAAATTACACAATAACAATGAGTATTGGTTACAATACCAATAACAGTTAAACAAATAAAGAATATTTTTTAAATAAATGGTTGTCTTCAACCTTCAGACATTTTACAACAAAATCCTTATTTCTAACATGGAAATACGGTACACAAAAAAGGTTTTTTTACTAACTCAAGTCTTAATTACTTCCTACTATTTACAAGTAGTAATTATTTTTATAGTTCTGATGTTAGTTGTATCAGACCCAAACAAATGGCCTTATATCTAACACATTTTTAAACATTCTTATACTATATACATAAAAACCTTATATCTATATTCTTGTTGCTAACTATTATTATAAGTGGGATTCTACAGTTTTTATACCGTCTTTTACACATTGTCTTTGGGAAATTGTACCCTGTCATTAATAAATAATTGCATAAATTGTTCAAATAGTATTATGAAATCTGTTTTTCTTTTTGCATATAAAACAAAATGTTATTTTAAACAGATTTATGTCTTATAAGTAACATATTCTCACAGTACACATTTCAAGTCATTGGAAATTGCATTCAATGTTTGTGATTGCCAAGAATGAAACACAAGGTTCATTTTCTATAATACCCAAAACTATCACTGGTTCACTTTGCACTTTTATATTATGTTATTGCTAAATGGTCATATAGTCTTATTAACACAATACATTGGTTAGTGTTCTACAATGGAGATTTGTTCCATGGGTACTATATTATTGTTTCATCTTAGTTCACAGGCAACTTTTACTTTATACACTTCTCTCTCTTAAATTTATATACATGTGGTTTTCATTTTGTTATACTTTTATTGGTTAATGATTTATTTTGGGGGGTATGGGGATTTGGGTGTCTTTTATAAGAGCATGACATCTTCTTCAGGATGCTGCCTTCTTCTTCTATCTTCTGTCTTCTTTTCTCCTGCCTTCTGGGACTGGTATCTTCTCCATCTTCTTCTTGATGCCATCAGGTTTCTTCGGATCTTCTTCTTTATTTTAGAAATACACCATCTGTATTGGTTGATCTTGGCTTATTTTAGGGTTTCTATTCTATTTATTCTTCCTCGTTGTGGGTTTGGTCATATTCTGTACTGCTTGGTTATTCACTTTCTTACCTTCCTGGGTTATACCTTGAAAATCTTTGGTTATGAGACTGGTTTTGGATGACTCATCACTAGTAACTCATTTTACTTGAACTTGTATTTTCTTTAAATAATAATGATTTCTTTCCACAGTTGCTATGAATTAATCTATTTATATTAAACTTAATGCTTTCTTCCAAATTTAAATGTTATAACTTTATTATTCTAATGATCAATTGCCATTCAATATTATGCTTATATCTGTCACGTTACAGATTGCTCTCCTCCAGAAGTAATTATTTCAGACATGTTTATGGATGAAATAATTTCTTATGATAATTTCATCATTTCTTATAATTTCATTTTCTCCTCCATTTTTATATCGACCTTTTTTTTTATATTAGAGTTTAATTAATTTTATATATATGGTTACTTGTTTTACTACTGATCCTTTTCGGATAGTTAGTGTCTTCTGAGATATATCATTATTGTAATACATTTTCTTTCTTTATCAACTTCGTGTTGCATCCTTGGGATATTAATTCCCTAACATTCCCTATCACGTGGGCTGGGGCAGATCAGAGGGGCACTGTACGCTACTTCTCTTCTGGCCATACACCACTTCTATAAATTGAGTACAGAGGCATATTCATCCCTGCTCAAAAAAAAAAACATAATGCTGCTGGAATTATCTTCAGTCAGTCATCGAATAAATAAATAAAAAGTAGTCTCATTTTCGACTAATAAAAATATCTTTGGATTCTCCACTTCGTAGTCTCTCAGATTATCTCACATTTTCTATCTTAATAAATCTTCGTAATTATTATTATACTCATTATATATATATTTTTTCAAAACTCTTAACTTGTCTGATATATTTATTTTAATTATGGTTGAAAACCTTTCTTTTAATAATTCTGGTTACTGTTTACAGTGTAACTCTCTTTCTTCTTCATCTGAATTCTCTTTATACTTTCTTCTGGTTACTCATAGTATTAGCATGGTCTTTATATAATAGTCTTTCTTATTCATTATTTGAATGGTCTTAATGTATTATATTTAATTTTTTAACATTGTATCTTTACATTAGATATACTGGTTGTTATATTGATCATTTTATTTAAACATTTTGGTTCTTTCCTTTCTCTTAGAAAGTTATTAATCCGCCTTCGCATTCATTAACATTAATTCATTTATATTATATTTCATGTGGTATTTCTTCTCTTTGCATTTCGTATAGGTCTTATTATAATCATTTGTTCGAAATCATCTTCTCCATATGTTTGGTATGAGTTGTTCTTCTTTGCTCTTAATTAACTGTTTTCATTATCGTTTCATAAGTAATTAGTCTCTTTGCTTCCAAATTTTCTCTTCTCTTGCATATTACTCTCTTTTTTGTTATTCTTCTCTACTCCTTCAAATGCTATTGTGAATATCTAGCATTTATTCTGGATTAAAATTAATTCTTCTTTTCTGAATTAATCACTTTATTTTCTTCTCAATTCAATTATAATTGACACATAATTATTTTTTGGAACTTGGTTAGTTTTAATGTAAAATTCAAACTATTCTTTTTATTTAATTGAAAAATATTTCTCATAAATCCTTGTAATATGTTGATCTTATCTTGTTTCAAAATACTGACGTTCTATCAACATTCAAATTCTGTTTAATTCATTTATTCCCAGAATTGTTTCATTCAGAATTGTTTATAGTACTGTGGTCTTACTATTATTTCTGAATGTTTTGGTATTTTTCCAAATTCAAATTCTTCTTAATTATTTACCATAAAGCTTTCTCATAAACTTAGTTATAGTAAGTTGGTCTTACTTCATTTATAAATTTTTCGTATTTTAAATTCAAAATTCCTTTCTTCTTAATTCTTCCAAAATGTTTTTCTCATAATTCAGTGGTAGTAAGCTGTGCTTGCTTAATTTTAAATTTTTTAAAATTAAGTTCAAAATTCTTTCTCTTTCTCTTTCTTCCATAAAGTTTTGTTCTAAATTATCAGGTTGTAGTAAGATGTACTTACTCAATTTTAAATTTTTATAATTATATTTCAATTCAAAAGTCTTTCTTTTTCTTTCTTCCATAAAGTTTGTTCAAATTATTAGGTTGTAATAAGATGTACTTACTCAATTTTAAATTTTTATAATTATATTTCAATTCAAAAGTCTTTCTTTTTCTTTCTTCCATAAAGTTTGTTCAAATTATTAGGTTGTAAGTTGTTCTTACATATTTTAGAATTTTTTCAATTATATATAAATTCAAAATTCAAAACTCCCAATTCATTCTTCATAATATTTCTTCATAGAAGCTTGATTGTACACTCCTTTGATTTTTCCTGAAACGATTTCCTTCAACTCATATGTATTGTTATGCTTATCATTTACCACAACATATGGTCATATATTGTACTCTACACTGGACCATTTTATTTATACTTTTGTAAGTTGATCTTCTCTTTTTCTTTCCTTATAAATTTTCTTCTCTTTTATATACCCAGGAAGATGGACGATTTTCTTTATGTCGTTCCATTGCTCATATTCTTATTTGTCATGTTCATTTTCTTAAATAGTCTTCATTCATAAAACCCAGTTTTGTTTCTATGTTTATTATTCGTATCATTTCCTTTCAGTGATATTTATTTCATCTCCTTCACCATCGTTTTTCGCCGTAGTCGGTTATCATGATCTCCGTCCCTTTTCTTGATGGTGTGTGGTATCTGTGTCAACCAGGGTCCATCATCTCAGTTGCTCTTATAAAATTTACCCTAGGGCGCGACACTCGGTTATTATTATTGCTATTATTGTTATTACTAAAATTATTATGATAGTAATTTCGGTTAGGTGGGTAAGGTCTGTCACCATTATTGTTGGGATATGGATTTCTCTGACTGTATGGGGCATTATTATTTTGTTGATAAAAATTGTTTCTATTATTTGGGTAGGGGTTATTATTCCTCACGCCGTTAAAATTACCGTCAAACTGGTTATTACGCGGCTGGTTGTTAGGGCCGTCATAATTACTGGGCTGGTTCCGGTTACTTGCATGGTTATTGCCGTTATTGGGGTAGGTAGTCGGCCTTGCTTCTGGTCTCTCGTTTCTCTTCCTGCTCTGCCGATAATACTCCTCGTTTTCGTATCCTTCTAATAACTCGGTCATCGCCTGGATCGTCTTGATCTGGCTACCTCTCCGGGCCCTGATAATGTCCTCATCATAGTGATACGATATCTTGTTCACTAAACATTCTTCTGGGATTGCCGGCTCGAGGTGTTTTGCCATGCACACCTTCCCCAAGAAATATGCCGTCATACTGCTACCTAATTGTGCCCTGTATCTTCCATTACAAATATTGTCACGGATCAAGTTCTGGGTGGTCTCAGACCAGTATTTTGTCTTAAACATTTTCCGGAACTGTTGGTAGTCGGGTATTTCACTCCGGTTGGCCATCCACCAATTATCAGTTATTTCTCGGAAAGACTCGTCTAATATCTCCCTGCTATGGCTCCATTGGGTAATTTTATGTTTGGCGAGATATTCTTCTACCCTAGCCAGGAACTCCATCGGCTTGCGTTTGTATTGCCGGAAGTTGAGCCACTCTCGGCTTTCGTTAACGGGCAATCCAGTGAAATGAGTCGGTCTATTTCTAATCGCTTCCATCTCCTCTTGGCTTTGTCGCACCTGACCGGTGATATTGGCCATGGTCTCTTGTATATCATTACATCGTTCTGTGACTTGGTGGCGTACTTTTCCGAATTCTTCTTGATTTTCCTTCCTCTGTTCTTCTACCTTCCTACGACTATGTTCTTCGATATTTGTGAACTTGATGTTCACCACTTCTTTAAACTCATTCACCTCCTTTTCGGTCTGGTTGCACTTTCCATCAATCTCTCGAATCTGTCGATTGACCATTATATTTTCTTCTTCCATCTTCTTATTCATCACTTTCTTGTTAACATTGATTTCCTTATTCAGTTCTTCTCGCAACAATTCCATTCTTTCGTCCAGTTTGTCCAAATTCTCCTGATTGACCTCTCTTAATTCTTCTCTTAGAATTTGATTGTCCTCTCTCAATTCTTCCAATTTCTCCCCCATCTTCTCTTCTAACTTCTTGTTATCTTCTTTCAACTCTTCCTTCAATTGTCGGTTGTTCTTCTCTATCTTCTTCCTGGTTTCATCGATTTTCTGATTGGTGTTCTCAATTTTATTTATCAATTCTTCTTTAGTCGCCTTGAATTCTTCCTTGAACGATTGGTTGTCTTCCTTCAATTCTTCCATGTTCTTGTTCATCCCAGTCAACTCTTCCTTTTTGGATTGATTATCCTTCTTCAATTCTTCTAACTTTTCTCCCATCCTCTCTTCCATCTTCTTGCTGTTTTCTTCCATCTTCTCTTCCATCTTCTTGCTGTTTTATTCCATCTTCTCTTCCATCTTCTTGCTGTTTTCTTCTATCTTCTCTTCCATCTTCTTGCTGTTTTCTTCTATCTTCTTATTTGTTTCTTCCTTGCTGGATTTGATATCTTCTTTCAGAGACTGGTTATCATTTCCCATTTTCTTACTGTTTTCGTCTATCTTCTTCTTATTATCCTCCATCTTGGACTCTAGGTTCTTATTAGTATCTCCAATAGCATCCATTTTCTTACTCATTGATTTGTTTTCTTCTTTTGTGGATTCCATTTGCTTACTTAACTGTAAGAACATTTCCATTATCCTATCCATTTTACTCTCTTCCATTACTTTGGATTTTTCTATATGTCTTTCCTGGACATTTACTTCCCCTGTTTGCGTGGGTATCTCCAGTTGTTCAGTTTGTTTGGACAACACCGGGGGTGATGACTCTTCCACCTCTACTGGCGTCGCCTCTTTATTGTCCATCTCAATTTCTAATTCTTTTTCGGCCTCCGCCGCCCGTTTCTTAGATGTTGCACGTCGTTGCATTTTCCCTTGAATTTCTCTGGCTTTGTAGCTGTTGCCTAGCTCCAACTAGTGATTGGGCAAAATGTATTGGCCTTCCAATCGCTAATTAAAGCCCCTAAAGTTGTGCGCCAATTTGTAATAAAATTATAATTAGAGTGAGATTGATGATGAGACTCTGCTGTAATCAAGCCCCACTGTTTGGGCTAGTCGATTTGTAATAAAATAATAATAGGTGTGTGTATTGTTAATTGGTGTGGCTCTCGACGTCTTACTGGCCTGAAACACTTCCTTAAGTTTCCCAGCTGGTCGAGTCCCAATGGTAGCAAGACCGGTCGAGTAGCGTAATGTTGATGAAGAAATATATGTTCAGCTCCACCAAAAGTTTCAAAACAAAAATTGTTGTTTTGAAGGAAATAAAAAAAAAATGTGTTAAAAAAAATTATAATAAAAAAAAAATATATAATTTTATTAATTAATTAATTATAATCAATTAATTAATAGAGTTCTGTGAAGTTTTAAAAAGTGTAACACTCTTCTGAAAAATTTTATTGAAGTTCTGGTATATTTTAAATAAACTACCACCACTCATAAGATTGTCTCCAGGACAATCGATATTTGTTTACCTTTTTGTTTTTGAGGTTATCTTCACTTATAGGTGGTAAAGTCCTGGTAGATTATTAATTAGAATTATATTAGTGGTAATTAGAAATATTTATGAAATAAAGAACTATTTAGTGTTGAAAAGTATTAATGTTTTTTTAGTTAATAGCAATATTGACTCTTATCGATTAATATCGACTCTCAGGATATCGAAAAAATTACAAAGTATATTATATAAAATTCATACAGGGTTCTTTAAACAGCCAATTATTATCAAAGTCAGAGAAATCGGGCTAATATTTAAAAAGTATAACGTTACAACAAATTAATAATTATTACTAAATACAGACATTGAATAGAAAATAATATAATTGTTTTCACCAACAGCTGATGTGAACACTGAAGGCATTGAAATTGTCAAAGTAAGATGGCTGCCGTCAAGCTGGTCCAAATATTGCTCGATTCTGCTACGTTCCGATTAATGTATTTTCTGGCAGTATTCCTGTTCTGGTGTCTGCAAATCTCTTGTTAAATGTTGTGTAGTGCCTGGTGTAATGTTTCTGGGTTGTATTTTGTGTATCCGTGTAAATATAAGTTCAAACACTTTTCCCTATTCCGACACTAATATGGTTATTGTATTATTCAGTTTTCTGGTGTTTTGTGGTGTTTTCCGGAGTAGATATGTATTGTTCAGTGTTATTCAGTGTTTCTTGATTGTTTCTGTCATAATGTGAGTGTTCTAGAAGTATTTTATAAGTCACTCGCGATTTCACAAAAACGTACTATTCACTTGCTTGACATTACCGTTGTAAGTTAGGTTAGATTCGACACGAAATGCTCGTCATGTTAACCGTTCAAATACCAATAATCAACTATCTTATTTCCTTCAGTTTCAATTAAACTCTTAGCCAATATAATATTATTCTTAACATTGTTCAAATATAATTTCATATCCTGTGCATATTTTAAAATTCACTATATAAATGCCTAAACTTCAGTTATTTATCAATTTTATTTACTAGATGTTATTTAAATTAATCTTTCAGTTCATTCGGCTTATTTTAAGATTAAATAATGCCGTTTTATAGTGTTTTCTGTCCAAAATTAGTAATTTTACTTTCATTTTGGTATTCTCTGAAAAGTCAAAACATACTTCCTGTCATTATAAAAATTCAGCCATTTTATCAGTTATATTTAATATTAATAATCTTATACTGTATTAAAAGGTTTATATTCCTTTATTTTCTTGTAATTAACTGAATTAGTTGTATTCTGAAACATTATTCTGGAATATATGACTCCCATGTCTAAATTTCTGAGTTTAGTCATTTTCATTTTTATTTATAATTCTGAATATAATTTATTAAAATCTTTCTAAATGGTATGTGCAATTATATGGCTTGATCTCAAGTTTATTTTGTCTAAATCCCTTTTGTTTATTTGCATTTAAATGAGTAATTTCTCTGTTTTAATGAAATTTGGTTTTCTTTCTCTGGCCTATGATTTGTTAACAATTTTTTCTTACAAAATATTTTACAAACAATATATGATGTGTGATACCCTCTCTGAATTTTAAATATAGTCTTATAAACTAAACATTTTTCCAAATTACACAATAACAATGAGTATTGGTTACAATACCAATAACAGTTAAACAAATAAAGAATATTTTTTAAATAAATGGTTGTCTTCAACCTTCAGACATTTTACAACAAAATCCTTATTTCTAACATGGAAATACGGTACACAAAAAAGGTTTTTTTACTAACTCAAGTCTTAATTACTTCCTACTATTTACAAGTAGTAATTATTTTTATAGTTCTGATGTTAGTTGTATCAGACCCAAACAAATGGCCTTATATCTAACACATTTTTAAACATTCTTATACTATATACATAAAAACCTTATATCTATATTCTTGTTGCTAACTATTATTATAAGTGGGATTCTACAGTTTTTATACCGTCTTTTACACATTGTCTTTGGGAAATTGTACCCTGTCATTAATAAATAAATAGCATAAATTGTTCAAATAGTATTATGAAATCTGTTTTTCTTTTTGCATATAAAACAAAATGTTATTTTAAACAGATTTATGTCTTATAAGTAACATATTCTCACAGTACACATTTCAAGTCATTGGAAATTGCAAATTTCATTGCATTCAATGTTTGTGATTGCCAAGAATGAAACACAAGGTTCATTTTCTATAATACCCAAAACTATCACTGGTTCACTTTGCACTTTTATATTATGTTATTGCTAAATGGTCATATAGTCTTATTAACACAATACATTGGTTAGTGTTCTACAATGGAGATTTGTTCCATGGGTACTATATTATTGTTTCATCTTAGTTCACAGGCAACTTTTACTTTATACACTTCTCTCTCTTAAATTTATATACATGTGGTTTTCATTTTGTTATACTTTTATTGGTTAATGATTTATTTTGGGGGGTATGGGGATTTGGGTGTCTTTTATAAGAGCATGACATCTTCTTCAGGATGCTGCCTTCTTCTTCTATCTTCTGTCTTCTTTTCTCCTGCTTTCTGGGACTGGTATCTTCTCCATCTTCTTCTTGATGCCATCAGGTTTCTTCGGATCTTCTTCTTTATTTTAGAAATACACCATCTGTATTGGTTGATCTTGGCTTATTTTAGGGTTTCTATTCTATTTATTCTTCCTCGTTGTGGGTTTGGTCATATTCTGTACTGCTTGGTTATTCACTTTCTTACCTTCCTGGGTTATACCTTGAAAATCTTTGGTTATGAGACTGGTTTTGGATGACTCATCACTAGTAACTCATTTTACTTGAACTTGTATTTTCTTTAAATAATAATGATTTCTTTCCACAGTTGCTATGAATTAATCTATTTATATTAAACTTAATGCTTTCTTCCAAATTTAAATGTTATAACTTTATTATTCTAATGATCAATTGCCATTCAATATTATGCTTATATCTGTCACGTTACAACAGACAGACACACAGACAAACACACACACAGACACTTTTCGGAAAACGACTTTTTTTCATGTTTTGAGTGTAGTACAATCAGAATCTGCAATAATCTCGAACACGATTTTTTTGCCATCACCATACTTCCATTCCTTAAGGAATATGGAAGTAACACTTCAACATATTCAACTTCTATTATTGCATTGCTTTTTTTTGTTCATAAATATATCAGAGTGCCTCACAGTCAGTTAATACACTATCAGCCTCACTTTTAGATATTACACATGTGCATTTACATATGACACTTCTGATAATGTCAGTAAATGAAAAAAAGCTGTTGCAACATTTTAAAGAAGTAACAATAAAATATTTTCTTGTTTTAAAATATATGAAAGTATTTCATGTATATATTGCAATGTAAATGGTTTGTTTATACGAGAATAGTATTACGTTGTTTTGATTTGACTATAAGTTGCAATTTCTTTTACGCCCCGCGTTGGAAGCACCAATCTGTAACGTAAAGTTTGTAGACTGTTTTTTATTGTTTAACTTATGTGGGGCGTGTTAAACGGGGCGTGTTAGAAGCGCCAATCTGTAATGTAAAAAACTCTTACCATATAATTTGTTTCTTTTTATTTTATTATTAATTATTGTTGAGGTTTGTGGTTGAGTTGAATTCCTTTAATTTTCTTTAAATAATAATTATTAGTTGTTTGGTTTAAAAAGTGTTAAATAAAATGTGAATTGTTTATTAACAGAAATTAAATTTTTTCATAACTGCCAGGCGGAACTATGCCTGACCGTTGTATTCAAATAGTGGCGGTAGGATTTTGTAATTTATCTAACATCTCTTGTTCGAGACAGTGTCTTTATTTCCTGTTTTTATTTAAACTTTATGACGGTTATTGATATTATTTAAAATACTTTAAGTTCCTCCTTAAGTAATCGTATCTTGCTATAGTGTCGAGTTTTTCTTTTGGGGTTAGGTGACTTACCGTTATTTATTTGTAGTTACGTCTTATTTAAGTCATCGTAATTATTCAACTCTTCTTTACTGTAATTAAAAATTCTTTTATTTTTACTTTTAGTTCAATCAAAGACAGTTTTGAGATTAATTAGGAAAATGGTTTTCATTAAATACAATTCTGTTTATTAACAGATCGATGTTTTATAACACTGGTATGGATTCTTGCTTCCAGTTCGACTCTTTATTTGGTTCATTTATTAATACTCAGTTCGGGGTTCTTTTGACAGTTAGTAAAGTTCAAAATGCTTATGAAGAAGTATCACACATCACAAATTAAATAATTCTTATTTACTAAAATAATAAGACTTAATACTAGACAGAACACAATAATATTAATTATAAAATTCAATTTGTGAGCAAGGCAAAGATGGCGTATTACCAGAGTCCTGTGCGAATTGTCAAGATACAGCACCATGTATCCCAATCTTCCAAAAATTTGAAACCAAGTTTTATTAATAAAGTTAATAATATAAATGTTCCACTGTTTATTAATTTAATTTCTTGACTATTGTTCTGGTGCACATGTGTTAGTGAATATCGTTTGGTGTGGTGTAATTTTAAAAGTGTTTTATAAATAGGTTAAATCTCTCACCCACTTGTAGAATAATTATTTAAAAACATTATAATATTTTTTAGTTTATTCTTCCGTCTTCTATGTATACTTTACTTTATTACTTTCTTGATTAATTATTTGTTTTAATATTTGTTAAATTTTTCTTATCTGCCTCAGACATGATTCTATGGTACACTTCCTTCTGTAGAGAGGCACACATTTCTTCTGTGACGATTTAAAAGGAATTTAAATTGCACAAATAATTTTTATTTAAAATGACATGTGAGTAAATATTTAACCCTTCCCTGTGTACTTATATACCTGTATCAACTTGTAAAAATCTAGTACGGACATGAAAATTACACTGTATTGAAGCGAAAATTAATAATTATGATAATTAAACAAAAGACGTAATAGTAATAATAAGAAATACCTAACTCGATAAAGAAAATGTAGTATTATTAATAGTAGTTAATTAGTATAATAATAATAATAATAATAAAGTACGAACTACTTTTCTCTCTCCGCGCGAACAGCTCCCTCTCCCTAGTAACCGCCGCAAAACCAACCCCAGTCGAGTGAGAATCAGAGACAAGGTAACAGCTTTACCATGTGTCGCAAAGAAAAAGTGTAAATATAAAAAATTAATAACGATGTAACTGAAGGTAATCCTTCGTGGTGACAGACTCCACAAGTAATGGAAATGTGGTGAAAGTAAAACGAGTTATGTAGTAGTAATGTAGTGAATTAACTAAAAGTAACTAACTTAGCCGACACATCTCTTTAAAAAAGCAAACAAAATGTTTAAATTGTAAAGTATGTTCTATCCAAACATTATAGAGTGACATTAGTGCAGTTAAAAGCAAAATGTAAAATGTAAAGAAAAAGTGAACACCGTACATCAGGAGTGAAGCAACAACGACAAACTCACGAGCTTCAGGTAACAGCATCCTTTCATCATGATCGCAACTAAGAATCTACAAAATAAATGGAGACACCCGAACGACATCGTAGAACTTGTAGGAAACCCAACTGAAGAGTAACAACAAGAGAACCTGCCGCTGATCACATTGTATCAAGGTGAAACCAAACCAATATATTTTTTAACAATGGCAACAAAAGCAGTATATTTTTGCAAAGACTTATTCTAATCATGTAAATATTAACATAGTAGTGTCTGTAATTACAATAATGAAATAGTAATCTGATAATAGTCAAAGGTAAAAGGTAATTCGAAATTTGAGCAAACTAATATTCCAATAGCTTGCATAATGTTGACTTGTTGTATAGCATTATTAAGTTAAAACCCGGATCCGAGGTATTTAATGTAGTTAATAAATATATAATTTTTATTTTGCTCACCAGAGTAACATGTTAAAAAGACGTAAGAGCATTCGATGCACAACTTTTGAGTAATTTAATTTTTTTAACGTAATAAAACAAAATAACAATCATATTTAAAGTATTATTCTATAAAATATAATAAAGAGATGTTTTTGCTAAATACCCAGAGAGTGAGTAAATTTGCGTAACCTAATCCTAATTCCTGTCTACATATTTTCAGATTTGTTGGTAAGTAATTGTACTAACATCGGCAGCCGGTTTGATTGAAAGTAACCAATTAAACTGGTTCCCTCTGTTATAATGTCTCAGACAGGAGAGACACTATAAAATGCGCCACTCTGTTGCTTTGTAAAAAAAAAAATAAAAAAAAATAATTGTTTACAGAGTGTCACAGATAAAAAGCAACACCCTGCTAATTTATAAAATAATTGTGTACCCTGTGCTAAGTAATTAACAATAACTTGCTAAAATGCGTAAATTTACTCACTCTGGATTTGTGAATAAATAAATAGAGTTTTATTAATAAAGTAATAATAGTAGTATTAGGAAATCGACGTAATAAGCAAGTCCCCGCTTGTAAAAATATTCAATTTTCAACCTGACGGTAGTTACAGGCTAGTTCATGTTTGTTTCTCGACACGAAACAGTTCGAGAAAAGTACCCTCTCCCCTCGTATACAAGTACGTTGTTTGAATGACATTCCCTGGTTGACTAAACAGACAATCCTGTGCAGGAAATAAAACGTGTTCCAAATTGTCAGAAGTCGCCCTTCTTTGTTATAAGCCCTTGCTAAGGTAAACAATAAGCCATCGTAACGCACACAATAGACCTCCCCCAACCAGCTGATCTGTTGTGTGAATGTAAACATAATGTACTCTTCGTGTGAAATTTCTTTCCATATTAAAGTGATAATATCTCCTCAATAACTGTATCTCCACAGATATTTATTAGATTTACATATATTTGAATTTATTAGTATAAGATTGTGATTATATATATGTGTGTTTATAGGAATTCAAATTTCTAAGATTGTTTAAAATAAAATAAAGGTTCCCCTTCGTGAAGTTCTGCTTGTCTCAGTAGTATAGGATATTAGAATTAGGAATAATCTAAAGTTGAGTATGGGATCAACTTTAGATTATATTAAGTATAAATAAATGTAATAGATGTAAATACGTAATAAAGTCACAATGGCGCCGCACTGAAAAGGGTTAATGATAGAGGAGAAAACTAACTAATTGAGTTAGAGTATGCTATCAAAATCAGTCGGGCCATGATATTGTGAAGTTACAAAAATTAAGTGTAATAAATAAAATTAAGTTAGCAATTAAGAAACGAGAGAAAGGGAACTTCACGAAAGAAAAAGAGTCATAAGAGAAATTTCATCACGAAGTGCCCTGTCAAATATAATTGTATTTCTTAGGTTTTCTTTTAATACCCCATCTTTATCTTTCAGTGGAGGAGGATGTGACGATTTAAAAGGAATTTAAATAGCACAAATAATTTTTATTTAAAATGACATGTGAGTAAATATTTAACTCTTCCCTGTGTACCTATATACCTGTATCAACTTGTAAAAATCTAGTACGGACATGAAAATTACACTGTATTGAAGCGAAAATTAATAATTATGATAATTAAACAAAAGACGTAATAATAATAATAAGAAATACCTAACTCGATAAAGAAAATGTAGTATTATTAATAGTAGTTAATTAGTATAATAATAATAATAATAAAGTACGAACTACTTTTCTCTCTCCGCGCGAACAGCTCCCTCTCCCTAGTAACCGCCGCAAAACCAACCCCAGTCGAGTGAGAATCAGAGACAAGGTAACAGCTTTACCATGTGTCGCGAAGAAAAAGTGTAAATATAAAAAAATTAATAACGATGTAACTGAAGGTAATCCTTCGTGGTGACAGACTCCACAAGTAATGGAAATGTGGTGAAAGTAAAACGAGTTATGTAGTAGTAATGTAGTGAATTAACTAAAAGTAACTAACTTAGCCGACACATCTCTTTAAAAAAGCAAACAAAATGTTTAAATTGTAAAGTATGTTCTATCCAAACATTATAGAGTGACATTAGTGCAGTTAAAAGCAAAATGTAAAATGTAAAGAAAAAGTGAACACCGTACATCAGGAGTGAAGCAACAACGACAAACTCACGAGCTTCAGGTAACAGCATCCTTTCATCATGATCGTAACTAAGAATCTACAAAATAAATGGAGACACCCGAACGACATCGTAGAACTTTTAGGAAACCCAACTGAAGAGTAACAACAAGAGAACCTGCCGCTGATCACATTGTATCAAGGTGAAACCAAACCAATATATTTTTTAACAATGGCAACAAAAGCAGTATATTTTTGCAAAGGCTTATTCTAATCATGTAAATATTAACATAGTAGTGTCTGTAATTACAATAATGAAATAGTAATCTGATAATAGTCAAAGGTAAAAGGTAATTTGAAATTTGAGCAAACTAATATTCCAATAGCTTGCATAACGTTGACTTATTGTAGGGCATTATTAAGTTAAAACCCGGATCCGAGGTATTTAATGTAGTTAATAAATATATAATTTTTATTTTGCTCACCAGAGTAACATGTTAAAAAGACGTAAGAGCATTCGATGCACAACTTTTGAGTAATTTAATTTTTTTAACGTAATAAAACAAAATAACAATCATATTTAAAGTATTATTCTATAAAATATAATAAAGAGATGTTTTTGCTAAATACCCAGAGAGTGAGTAAATTTGCGTAACCTAATCCTAATTCCTGTCTACATATTTTCAGATTTGTTGGTAAGTAATTGTACTAACATCGGCAGCCGGTTTGATTGAAAGTAACCAATTAAACTGGTTCCCTCTGTTATAATGTCTCAGACAGGAGAGACACTATACTTCAACTATTCACTTTCAAGTCTAACAATAGAATAATAATTTTTCTTCTGCCCTCAATGAGTTTGACCAAAATTAGCTAAATTCCCATTGGCCAAAACGCCGGGTCATTAGGTCATGTGACTATAATTATTTAAGATTTACAATTTTTATGTTTCCTACTCACAATTACTGCCTAATTAATATTGAATAAACCTAAACTTACTTTCCTATACTTCTATTTCCTAGGCCATTGCATACTTTAGCATTTATAAAGTTATTTTACAAATTCATTACACTATTACAATGATGTTCTTGATTTCCAAATAAGGCCTAAATTAATGGTTTTGCTATTTTTTACTGGTTTACAGTGACATTATGATTTAATAGTCACTTTACAATGAAATTATGTTGTTTTGGCCTATGTTCTGTCCATTTCTGTAGTACAAACTTTTCGTTTACAAATGTTGTGTAGTCTGTTGGCTTAAATACATTTTGGAAACTTATAATGATTTCATGATATAAAAATGCTAACATAAACATGAATTAACATACTTAAATACTGTAATGCTTACATGACTAACTTTAATTGACATTAAAACAAAAAACTAAACCTTCAAACAAATGTTTACTAATTACTATTAATGTTAACATCCTTTTTTACTATTTGGTTCAACATAAATTGTTTTTAATATGTTATTTTAACTTAGTGACCTTTTATTCTTGTTTCTGTTTATCAAAATTCATATATTCTGTGCATTAGTACATTAAAAGTCACATTTCTTGAATATATGAATGATAACACTAAACAATCATTATTACTTAACATTACAACTTTTTTGAATTAAAATATATTCACACAGTAAACACTGTTACTGTCTATATCCTATTGTATTATCTGGTTTGTAACTCTTTATCTCAGTTGTTTATCACTACACTTGCTCACTTAGGTAATTGCTCTCATTTAAAGCAGTCCTCCCTGCAACTAGCAATTACTATGTTTCACTCTCCCTAATCATTTTATCACAATCAAATTCTAATATTTAGTCTTGTCTTACTATCTAATTACAATAATAAGTTCTTATTGTATGGTACTTCTTTTAGTAAGCTTTACATAATTTGGATTTTATTTCTTCATCCAAATTATGTGAATGTTCTTATTATGGTCATTTTTATTTATTTATTTATTTGCCCCTTCATATCGTTGTGTTTATTTATTAATTTTTTTTTTGCGGGGGAGGAAAAATGCATTATGCACCATCAGGAGACACCCAACTGGTCTCCCGGTGTGTGGGACTCGCACCCACTAAAAAACCTCCAGTTTACAGGCAGGGAACCCCCCCCTGTAACAACTACTCATATGGCTTCAGGGTGGCACCTCGTATTGCGCCTACTAGGCTTCTACAGCTTTATCTATATCATCGATCTGTGAGACGGTCCAGTTCAGGCTTCTTCTGCCGCAGGACCATCCTCACGAAGGTCACAACCATGTCCCAGTTCTCTTTGCTGTTGAGCATGACGCCTATGATGTTATCAGGCGTCATGGGGCCAATCTCCGATTCCAGTCCTCGCCTCTCCAGCACCCACCGTTGACACTCGATGTATGATGAGCGTCATCAGAGTCTGAGTTGCCATACATGCACGACGGATCCTCCATCTTACCCATCCTTCGCAGGTATGCACAGAAATAACCATGCCCTGTCAGGAATTGAGTAAGGTAATAATCTACCTCGCCGTGCGTTCTGTCCACCCAATCAGCCTCGCTGTCCACCTAGCTCGACTCTCCTGCTCCCATCGTAGTTGCCAGCTCCGCATGGAGTGTGCCCTGGCCACTGCTCTTGCTTCTACAAACCCCAAGTCTTCCTTGGTTGTGTAGACCCTCCTTCTCTCCTCAGCCATCAGATCTATTGGCATTACTCCAGTGACGACCAACACTGCTGGTTCCGACACCGTTCTGTAGGAGCTTGCAATCTGAAGTGCCCTCTTCGTTGTACCGCGGCCATTTGCTTGCGGTATTTTTCTTGCTTCAGTGCGTCGGCCCAGACCTCGCATCCGTAGAGGAGAATCGAGTTGGTCACCGACATCAGCAGTCGCCGTCTTCCTGCAGCTGGGCCTCCGACATTTGCCATTAGCCTGCTCAGTGCAGCAACGACCTTAGCGGCTTTCTCCGAGGAACATCGAATTTGCTCCCAGTAGGAAAGCTTAGTATCCAGGTGCACCCCTAGATACTTCACCGCTGGCTTTGATATTATCGCCTTTTCCCCCACCACGAACTGTGTGATTGTGGGTATACGTCGTCGAGTGAGCAGCACAATCTCTGTCTTCTCCGTCGCAAGGCTCAGATCGTGATCTTCCATCCAGATGCGGACCCTGCGCATGACCTGGTTCAGCATGCGCTGCGCCTCCTCTGCGTCTCGCGGTGATCACGGCAGCCACATCATCAGCACATGCTACCAGAAAGGTATCATCTGGCATCTCCATCCAGAGGATTCCATCATAGAAGGCATTCCACAGGTCGGGGCCCAAGATAGAGCCCTGAGCTACGCCTCCTGTTATTTCTCTGCTGCGTGGCCCATCTGCTGTGTCGTACCGGAGCTCCCTGTCCCTCAAGTAACTTCGTATTATCCGGAGCAGGTAGTCCGGCGCTAGAAAGACGTCCTCCAAAGCCGCTAGCAAGTCTGTCCACCTGGCCGAATTAAAGGCGTTGCGTACGTCCAGTGTAGCGAGTAGCACCATCCTTCTGGAGAGGTGATTACTCCGCTGGGCCATCTGGACGGCATTCAAGATCTCATGTATGGCTCCAATGGTGGATCTGGCCGTTCTGAACCCGTACTGCCTCGCTGACAGATCTCCCGCATCCCGAATTGCCGCTACTAGGCGAGGCCTGAGTAGACGTTCCAGTAGTTTCCCCGCCGTGTCCAGCATACAAAGAGGTCTGTATGCCGACGGGGAATTCGGGCCGCCCTTCCCTTTGCCGACTAAGACTAGTCTCTGGATCTTCCACCTCTTCGGGAAGACTCCGTCTTTGAGGCAGTGGTTGTACATATTGAGTAGCACCTGGGGGCAGGTTCTAGCGACCACCCTCAGCACTTCCGCAGGTATACCATCCGGCCCTGCTGCCTTCTTGTTGCGCAGGGAGCTAGCAGCTAGTGATAGCTCGTCCTCACTGAAAATCGGGACGTCTTCCAATGGGCCTGGATATTCCTCACGATCCCTCAGTGGGTGACGAGGAAATAGACCGTCCACGATGAAGCGCATCCGATTTTCGTCCATCCTTGGGCTACGAGGCCGGGCTCCTACCCCAGACCCCAGGGATCAGAATCTAGATCACTCCTGAGGGTCTCCCACTTGAGCCGCTTGCTTCTGTTGATGGCCTCCTTCAGTCTTTTCCGGGCGAGCCGATATTCGTCTTGCGCTTCGGCTGCTGCAATTGCGTTTCTCCGTCTGTTTCTGGTCGCCATGGGTAGCGAGAACGTCTCCTGAGGTCAGCAATCTCGTCTGTCTACCAGTACGCCACTATCTTTCCCCCGCGGCGTCTCGCTTTCTTGGGCATAGACACATCGCAGGCATTCCGTATGAGGCGCATTGTCGCACCGACGACTTCCTCTGTCGGACCCAAGCTGTTCATCACTGCCTCCTTTCCGATCGCGATGACATCCTGCAACAACTCCACGTCCAGTTTGGACACGTTCCAGCCAGGTTTTCGGCTGGGTTCAGCTATGGGCGAATGCTGAACTCTCCGCAGGATGAAAGTGATATACTGGTGATCACTACCAGTATAATCTTCCAGCACCTCCCAGTTCATGACGCTGTGCGCCAATGCGTCGGACACCAAAGTAATGTCCGGGATTGTCTCGGCGTAACCAGGTCTTCTAAAAGTTGAGACACCGCCCACATTGACCACCGCGAGCCCGACTCTTGCTGCCATCTCTAACACGTACCGTCCCCTGGCGCACGTCGCAGGCATTCTCCACTCCACCACTTTGGTGTTGAAGTCTCCAGCAACCACGCAGGGTCCTTCATCTCACGAATCGTGTTTTCCAATTTGTGCACTTTCTCACGAAATTCGTGGATGGTCTCGTTAGCAGCGTGGGGTGAGGTAGCAGCTCACATAACTGATGTCCTCGCATCTCACCCACACGAAACCACTTCCGGCGCCATGGCTTGAAGGGAGCGGCACAGTCGAGTCGGAAATCCAGATTGCAGCCGTCCCGAGTAAGTCAGCATACCATCCCGGTTTCTCTCTATCGTGGTGCTGCTCGCTGATGATCAGAAGATTGGCACCCACGTCCAGCTTCAGCTGCTCCAGGAGGGTGTCCGCCGTCCTGCTCCTATGCAGGTTTCCCTGGAGAATCTTCATCGGCCAAGCCTCCTCTGGGCCCTCCCAAGCGCTTGTCGAAAGATCGCACAGATACCCGACCTGGGAACATGTTTCAGAGCATCGGAGTCCAAACCACGCTCCTCGCAGAGGAAACACCTCGGCTCAGCTTGGCAGTCTTTTTTCAGATGGCCTGCACAGCCACACTGTATGCATATACCCGCCTTCTTTCTGTCGGGCCCTTTGCAGTCCGCCTGACGATGGCCAAAACCAAAGCAGGCGTAACAGCGAATCACCAGGGCCCTTCGGCGCACTCTGCCATACACCCATCCAATCTTTATGCGGCCAGTTTCGAGGAGTTTAGCAGCTCCTCGCTCCCCCAGCTCCACAATCGCCATCTTCTGCTCCCTGGTGTTTGCCTTCGTCAGCGTCACTCTTATGTCCCCAGTCAGGTCATCTGCATCGCGTTTGACGGCATTACTGACCTCCTCTTCTGTTGTGAGGCAGTCAAAGTCCCTTATCTCAAGAGTTGTCCTGGGTTCCAGGCTGCGGACAGAAGCAGATTCGCCCAACACTCCCCGCAACGCCTCACAGAAGCCCTCCTTATTGGTGGTCTTAGGTCCCAACTCCAGGAGAACATCCCCATAGGGAGTGCGGCGGACGGACCTGATTTCAGTTCCCGTCGTCTCCGGCTTGGCATCTCTCCTGATCTGTGTCAGGACCTCCGCAAATGTCTTCCCCTCTGCAGGCTTGATGAGCAAAGCATCGGGTTGAGCCTTCGGTGGACGCGTCCTCCTCCTCTCCGTGGTCGCCGGTGTAAACATAATTTCCAATAAATAAATAAATAAAACAACATCTTTACTTACCGCGTGGTTCACCATACTTCCGGTTCGGCCACATGGTTCCATAATCAACATCATTTTAATCCTAGGGTCCAAAGTATCGTTAAGCGAGAGTACAGAAATAGTTGGGATTTTGGGAAATAACGGTTCTGACAACAATTGTATGACATAAAGCTCGGTTTAATATATCTAAATTTGCATAATTTACAATTATCAAAACCAAAAATGGCATCTTATAAGACCAAAACAAAATGGCGTCTATAGCTACTTCCGCCCACACTAATTATTAATTATTTTTTATCATTTCTTTTTTGTATTTAATTTAATACAAAATCATTTTAAATCGGCTGCAGCTCTCGTAAGTTGATCTATTAAGCTTTAGATCATTGTATACACAAACCAATGCCTCAATTATTTCCTGAATGCCGGCACATACACGCTACCATGCTCTCACCCATACATACATTAATAAAAGTACATCTTTAAATTTGTTATAATTTTGAGCTCAAAAAGAATATTGCAATATATTGGTAATTTAGACTTTCCTGCGAGTGTAGAATAGAAGTTGTAGTCAGGCGTCCCACATCGTCTGGCGGATGTTCAGCCGGGCGTTCCTTGTTGCTTTTCGTTGTATTTCACTGAAGTTAATTTCCATTCTGAATTGTTATTTACTGATTGCTGTTTTTAAACTTTCACTTGTTACATTTTGGCTACATTTTATACTTTCAAAAACACTTTGCTGGGAATAGTCTGCCGGCGAATTTTACAGCGTGTTGACGCTCTGAGTTCTAGTTGATGACTGAGAACGAACCACTAGTACAATTTACGCAAGTGGTAGGGTTATGCAGTCATCGTTCTATTGTTTTAAGGCGGATGATGCCATTGTTCTGCGTCACAGTCGTTATGTTTCTTGCATATTTGATGACGTTTCCATATTAGTTCGCAATTTGCTTTGTGTAATATCTACTGAAAAGCACGTACGTCATGACCTTGGAGTTGAGTTGCACTGACGAAACTGCGTCTTGGGTAATTCCTTTGGGAAGGTCAACCTAACCGTTTTTAAATACATGGAAATACAATAAATTTATGCTCCCGTACCCATAAATTCTAAGACGGACTTTTGTACCGTCACAAAACCCCCTCAATGAGAGGTTTTATGTCGAAACATAAAAACTCTCATTGACTCATTCACCCTTTCTAAAAGGATCAGCCCAGATATGTCGCCACAACCCCCTGTAGTGTTTACGTAAAAAGGAATACAATAACTCACCCTTGGTCCAATGATGGTGACAGTACCTGCCTGACCTTACTGGACTTCTCATGTGAGATCCCAACACCGCAAGGCCATTAGGCACTTAATGCTCCTGCTCTGATGCGCAGGCCAGCTCAGGACCGCCGTCACAACATCACCAAACTCTGAAACATCGAATACAAAATTTAAAATAGTGGCATTGTATAATCCCATATCCGCAACTGATATGTCTCCCCTTAGTTGCATTGGTTTATGTTCCGAGGCATTGGTTTTCTTAATCATTACGTTTTCGAATAATAAATAACAAGATTTATGACAGGATGCCTTCTCCTTTTACATTACTATCTTTACCAAGACTGGACTCCAGTCAACACTACTTTACTCCTTTTACCACAAGAAAATATATACTTATACTATGATCATAACACGTAAAACAAATTTTTAAATTTTCAAAAGCAACAACAACTATCTATTTCTATCCTATAAAATTCAAAACATAACTTTTATCTTGGCAAACCAACTAACATTTAAAATTCTATCTATCAGCTTTACTGATTTCAATATTTCTTTACCACAGAATCAGAACTATTTTTGTGTTCAATACCATTATTAACATCATTTACTTCGTACTTAACATTTGTTACCGCTGCTACCCCTGTAGCAACCTCCTAACCACACACTCTATTACCATACAACATAATAAAACATAGTAATACATTGAACATTAAACATTAACATTGTTACATTTGACTGAATAATTCAAATTTATATAATTTGCATAAAATTTGATACACCTTACTACTTGAACTTTCTATTTACTCTTAACAATTCTTTACATCAACTTTTAATCATCTAACATTTGTTACCATTGAGATTCTCCAAAAAAAATTCAAATTTATTATCCACCTTTATGTTACATCACCTTTCATTTGTTATCACCTTTCCACTATGAATTTTCTCTTTCTAACATTTTCATTTTGATCATTATCTATTAGTTTGGGTGTTTCTCTGTTATTCACTATAATTTGATTTATTAAATTGGCATCTATATCTATAGCCTTACTCACCTTCTTTTCCTACTAACAACCATTAACATAGGATGACACCAATCTCTCCATAATAACCCCCTTCACTAATTCCACTTACCTCAATTTATTCTCCTCTTTGTACTAGGATGTGTGTTCCCAACCTGGCAATATACACGTTCATAACCTTTTGCCCTCCACCAAATATCAGCAAACACTCTTACCCTTCTCTAATTACGGGAACTGCCCAACAACACACGTTGATCATACCTTACCACCTCATTGTTATCTACAAAATATCACCAGCAACTATTTAATCTCCATATACATTATTCATCTTCTCTACATATAATCACTCTCCCTACTGTGTCCCTAAAATATCTAACACCCTCTTTGTGTATTACTGGTATTTCAAAATTCTTATTCTCTCTAACTCCCATTAAAATTAACTTGGCTAACTCACATGCCTTATTTATCATTATCACCCAAACCTCCTTACAACATTTCACCTTAATATAACACTAGAAAATTCGTCACTTATCTCCTAATAACAATAATTCAATCTAACCATATTATGTGTTTAATCATTTGCTATTCTTTAGAATTTAAATCTCAAAAAAAAAAATCATTTAACTTCATTATCAAATCTCTTTTATTCAACAATAATTAATTAATCTTCAATTATTTAACTCATTATTTAAAATCTCACAATTAATCTCCTCCTTTATCTAGTCAAAACAAAAAATGTTACACTTATTATTAAATCAACTAAACTATGACTTCCTGTTACATACATGTTTTACATAAAAATACATATAATACACAACATAAAGAATACATCAATACCTGGACATTAATACACAAAAAAAAATATACAATCCAACTTATTTTGTTACCATTGACCATTAATCAGTTCATAATACAATCCATTTTAAAAATCACTGTCCACATATATAAATGTTCATAACACAATAAAACAATTTATCGACCATCATCAAATAATAATCTAATCTTAGGTATACATAACTTATGTATTATTGGATACCTTATATTATTATTATAAATGTACAAACTATTCAATTTTTTATAATTTTCCATAATTTCATATAATTCGTCATGATCGGGTATGGTCCTGTCACCTTCAGTATTCTCTGTCACACTCCGGTAAGTTATATTATCATCTTTTGTAATATCAACTCTTATTGCTTAAGTTTCAATATAAGGTAAAATTGCAACATAATTATACATCATCTCTACTCCTAACCTTCTCATAAATTCTCTATAATTTCTATTGACTTTAAAAATATCTATCTCTCCCTTTCTCTCTCTGTCTCCTCACAGTACCTCTCTCCATAACACCAAGCTACACACTCTCTCTCAATATATGCAGGGGACACTAACTCATAATTACTGCACCACCTATGAAGTGCACAACAAATCCAGGGAATTCTATTTGCAGACCTTTTGTCTTCCAAATACTCACGTGAAGCCTTTTCTTCACCCCCTACTACAACATTAAGGGAATAATTTACCCCCTGCAACCCCTCTACTTGTAAATTCTCTTTATACTTTCTCTCTAATTCATCAACATTTTTTATCAACTCATTCTCAAATTCTACTCCCATTATACTTTTATCACCACTCTCAATACTCACATAATTATTTTCTAACACCATAATTTTACTTCTATTATCATAACTCTCCCAACTACTTACCTTATCATCTTTATTTTCATTTAATTTCTTTGACTCTCTACTATTTTCTACCCCCATTTTACTATCGTAATTCTCATCTACTTCATTCTTTTGTTCATCAAACTTCTCATTTCGTTTCTTGATTTCATTTTTTATTTTATTGAACTTCTCATCAAATTGCTTAAATTTATCATTAAAATTTTTTTTTTTTCATTTTTCTGTTCGTTAAATTTTTCATCAAGTTGGTTAAATTTTTCATCAAATTGGTTAAATTTTCCATCAAGTTGGTTAAATTTTCATCAAATTTAGCATTCTGTATATTAAAAAGTGTTTGCATCATTTTTACTATTTCATTCTCTTCAGTTCTTTTACTTGTGACTGGTGTTGACTGAACAATTCCTTCACTCATTAATTTTGATTCAGTTATACTCGTTTGGCTTTCATTTACAGCGAGGCTGATATTTTCATTGTCGTTTGCCATTTTAAATAGAAAAATATTTCCGTTTGTTTTTAAACTGTTGCTTTTTATCTTAACTTAACCTAACAATAACAACATAACCTACAATTGTAATGCACTATTTAGGTGTTATGCTATATTATTTCGGTACCCCCTCTGTTTCTGCACTCTGGCTCATTTATATAAAAAATAATTTTTATATAAAGTCCCTGTTCTGGGCTGCCATTGTAAACATAATTATACTAAATGGTAAATATACAACATCTTTACTTACCGCGTGATTCACCATACTTCCGGTTCGGCCACATGGTTCCATAATCAACATCATTTTAATCCTGGGTCCAAAGTATCGTTAAGCGAGAGTACAGAAATAGTTGGGATTTTGGGAAATAACGGTTCTGACAACAATTGTATGACATAAAGCTCGGTTTAATATATCTAAATTTGCATAATTTACAATTATCAAAACCAAAAATGGCATCTTATAAGACCAAAACAAAATGGCGTCTATAGCTACTTCCGCCCACACTAATTATTAATTATTTTTTATCATTTCTTTTTTGTATTTAATTTAATACAAAATCATTTTAAATCGGCTGCAGCTCTCGTAAGTTGATCTATTAAGCTTTAGATCATTGTATACACAAACCAATGCCTCAATTATTTCCTGAATGCCGGCACATACACGCTACCATGCTCTCACCCATACATACATTAATAAAAGTACATCTTTAAATTTGTTATAATTTTGAGCTCAAAAAGAATATTGCAATATATTGGTAATTTAGACTTTCCTGCGAGTGTAGAATAGAAGTTGTAGTCAGGCGTCCCACATCGTCTGGCGGATGTTCAGCCGGGCGTTCCTTGTTGCTTTTCGTTGTATTTCACTGAAGTTAATTTCCATTCTGAATTGTTATTTACTGATTGCTGTTTTTAAACTTTCACTTGTTACATTTTGGCTACATTTTATACTTTCAAAAACACTTTGCTGGGAATAGTCTGCCGGCGAATTTTACAGCGTGTTGACGCTCTGAGTTCTAGTTGATGACTGAGAACGAACCACTAGTACAATTTACGCAAGTGGTAGGGTTATGCCGTCATCGTTCTATTGTTTTAAGGCGGATGACGCCATTGTTCTGCGTCACAGTCGTTACGTTTCTTGCATATTTGATGACATTTCCATATTAGTTCGCAATTTGCTTTGTGTAAAATCTACTGAAAAGCACGTACGTCATGACCTTGGAGTTGAGTTGCACTGACGAAACTGCGTCTTGGGTAATTCCTTTGGGAAGGTCAACCTAACCGTTTTTAAATACATGGAAATACAATAAATTTATGCTCCCGTACCCATAAATTCTAAGACAGACTTTTGTACCGTCACACCGGGTCCTTGCTCTCCTTCCCGGGCTCCTTCTTCTGTAGCCGTCTTTTCGCTTCACGGACCGATCTCCTGGACTGGACCGTCTGCCATACACTGGGTGTGTCTTCCTTTACCTTCTTCTTATCTGTGGTCCTCTGTGGTAAGGGGCTGGTGGCAGCTCGCTTACTGCCACCTCCCGCAGAAGACAAGGCCCCACTTTCTTGGCCCTCCTCCGTCTGTGTGGCACGGTCTGCTCTCTTCATCTGCTTGGGTGCTCGCAGGAACTCGAGGACTTCCAACGCCTCCCGTAGTTTGGACAGGCCAGATTTCACCTCCATTGAGATGTTTTTCTGCCTGTCCGTGGCAGTCTTCATGCTGTTGAGAAGAGAGCGACAGTATCGCCACATCTCCCCCTCATTGCTCGTGTCCGGCTCCCTCTGTTCATCTGCAGAGCTCTTGCCTGCAGGCATCTTCTGGGCAGTTGTTTGCCCCACCCCTCTCTGTGTACTCCCCGGAGGAGTCCTTTGCACCCGCGAGCTCTTCGTGAAGGGGCTCGGCGTTCCTTCCGCTGTTTTGGGACTGTTTTCCATATTATTATACTACAACAATGACCCTAATACCATGCTTAAACTTATTTAGACTAATTCAACTTTATAATAAAGTCACAATCCGAGACACACAAATTTTTTAAAGCTCTCTATAGAGCTCAAAAATTTAATAAATTATCTTACAACAAGTATTCCTATTTAATTTGTACTTGTATACACAAAAAAATCCAAAGAAAATCTCTCTAAGCTCTCAACGACCATAAAGTCCAAAAATAAAATTCACCAAAAAATTACAATTAATCCGATTCGGATTACATCTGAAGTACTACACTTTATCTTAACTATGAAAAAAGTCCTATTTACACCTTATTGTATTAACAAACCAAAAATTTCCAAAGTTCTCTACAGAAAAAGTAACTAAGTCCTATACAGTACTGATGCACTGATGACAAATATTCTAAGTCCAATTTCCCTGCTGAAAGGTAAATTTCCCTTATGTGTGGGAAAGGCGCCAAACTACGGTACTTTAACCTCAACAGCTGTCTGCTCTGTACCTGTGCAAACTTACTACCAAAGGTCAATTACGGTACTGAAAGCCAACCAATATGACGACTTTCAATCAGCTGTTTTCTGTACCAAAATACTATACTATTAATTTGCTAATTTATGTCTTTAAATATTACCTTCCTATCCAACACTGTTCTAAAAATGTAGTATGAATGTGTTCAAAAATTTTGAGTAGTCATGCGCAGTTCTACACTTAGCTTAAATATGTCTATTTAACTACTAACTAGTTCCCAATATTATACCCTAGTCCTACCTTAGGGCCACCAAATAATCATTATTTTACCTATAATAGGTCACTAATTAACCAACCACACACACACACACACACTGGTTCGCAAGCCCATATCGTTACATTACAATATATATATATACATAATATATATATTGCATACATATATTACATATCATCACCATACTTCTGAACCAAATTTTCAACCTAACATAACAATTAAATGAAACAAAACCTACCAAGGATTAAGAATTGTGTACCGAGTATGAAAATCAGTTGAAGAATTAATAACAAATAATGAATAAAAGTAGTAATGAGAACTAAACAAAGAAGAAAATGTATTAAATGTGATTAACCCAATGACCCAACAAATTAGGTAAGTGAGTAAACAAGAAACATAGATAATAAAAAATGAAAAGAAGTGAATGACATTATGACAGAACTCAAATAAAAAGATAAACAAAGGAAGAGACAAGACATCTCCCACAACCTACAACAAAAGAGGTACAACAGTGAGATAAATAAAATAAAACAAGCGAATTACAGAGTGAAGGACATCAAACCTCTGACAGACTATTTTAGGTGACTTGACTGTGACCATACTCTAATTTAAAATAATGGTAATCAATAATGATCAGGAGAGTGAGATTAAACCTTGTATTAGTATGATTTAATAATGTATAAAAGATAACAACAAGATTGTATCTTATCTACTATTTATGTACCGGTAAGTGATATAGACACAGGGATATCAGAAAAACTGATAATCACCAATAATGTTGTAAAGATAATATAAAAGAGACGGGAAAATAAGTACCAAACAATAAATAGTAATTAATAGTATTAGTACATTTAAATAATTGAGTAAAATGTATAAAAACCAACCACCAAAATGAACCCATTGTTGTAAACCAGAATAGGGACACACATAACCTAGCTCAACAAGCATTTTGCACCTATAATGACAAGAATTAATAATAAAAAGGTTATCAAACCATATTCTATTATACTGTACTTAAACTAAACGTTATAAGGATCATACCAGTAACAAGATTAGTTGCCAAAGGAAGATTTATATTGTGATTAGTGTAAATTAACATACTGAAATGGACAGCATAGGATTTACCTAATAACCAATCTAAAAAAAACCTTTAGAAATACTAATAAAAGAGAAAGATGTTGATATCAGTATAATCAATGATGTGTAATACAACTAATATGATGGAAACCAATAATTGTTATCATGAAATTGAGTCATAATAATGTAAACTAAATATACTTGTCATGTAGCACTAGATGCAAGAACTATTGATGAATTAACAGCAAATGGGAATATCCTGGTGCAAACCAAAACATTGTAAAACTTTATAGTTATTGTAATGATTGTTTATATAAGAAATAATGACTTAAAAACAACTAGGTAATTTATAATGAAGGTAATTCATATAACACCCTTATAGTGCAAAACTATGGGTGATGATAATGACTAAAATAAACAAAAGAAAGGTGTAATAACAAAAACTGAGGTGATCAGAAGTTGTAATGGTCATCTCAGATTAATTGTGACATAATAGAAGTTGGTCAAAAACCACTCTTAAGATATAATAAGTAAATCTAGTTTGTAGTGTCATAGGCCTCTAAAAGCCTAGGCATAGCCTATACATTTTATGGACAATTGTAAATAAATACTGTGTAAAGAGTACACAAAAAGACTTAGAAAGCATCATCTCAATGAGATATGATAGCCATGTGGTAATTTAAGTTAAATAATATATAAATTCAGTAAAAAATTGTGTTAGTTGTAAGTTCAAAAAACTATATCTGTTAATAGTGAACAAAAGTATTTCATGCGAGACTCTAAATAATGAGCCAGATGATCGCCATATCATGGTAAGGCTAGATCAGCAATTAAAAGTAACGTAAGAGTTTAATATCAGTTGGAATGCATTTGCATCAATTTTGACAAAATATTTGGTGTCACTTTCTTAATCTCAACCCCAGAAACCCAAGCGTTCTTAAATTGGTAAAGGGGGTAGACACGCTCGATGGAATGTCATCAACCTTTCCACCAATCAGAAGGGTTAAATCGAGATTTGGTCAGGAAACAGAAGCCAGATTTGAATTCATTATTGTATTGTCAGCGAAGCAAGACAGATGCCAACTCCATATGCCAAAAGTCACGAATTAACCTGTAACCAGTGCGGGCATCGAACTGTAAACATCGGTCAACATAACCAAATTTTTTAATAAAATGTTTCAAAAATTTTAATTAACGAAGTTGAATGAAAGAGTGATAGTGCAACAACAATTGCAAAGTGTACAATAAATTGCGATTGTGCGAATAAAGGGAGTATAGTGACAATTAAGCATACTTAGAGGAATTATAAACTTAGACGATAAAAATTTATCGAGTATAATTAATAAGATGATTTGATTTGAACACAAAAAGGAGTTTGGACCTTATTATATCAATCGATTTATTTAAGTTAAAGAGATTTAACGACAGCTGATTATACTTTTAAGAGTTGTCTATTGACCTGATGTATCTTTACCAGGATTAGTAAATAAGATGATTTATAATGAACATTAAGAAAAATATGGACCATATTACATTTGTTAATTTGTTTTTAGTTAAAAATATTTAATAACGAGCTAATCATGCTTACAAGAGTTATCAATTTACCTTATTAAATTTATCCAATCTAGCGAATCAGATGATTTTTTTTTATGAACACTAAAGGAACTTATAACCTTATTATACCTGTATTTTGTATGTTGTTAAAGAGTTATTATTAATTTAAAGTTAACTGGTTTCTATTCAAATACGCCAGGTTAACCTACAATGTTGACGACAGATGTCTTTTGAATTTTTATGTTAGTAATTAAGATTTATTTTTTATGTAATCACTCTCCTACTACACAATTATTATGGTAGTATAATTCTTCAAGTTTTTGTATTTTGCAGTCTAAAAAAACCTACATTTTAGATAAACATTTGAACCAAAGAACCACATGCAGTGGTATGGTTACTAAGAATCAAAATAACAGACCCTGAGATATGAGATTTTTATAAAATTAATCATTATTGTAAAAATGAACAATTATTAATCTAATTATTATTTAACATAATTTCATGAGTATTATCGAAGAATAAACCATATTTTTACCAGATAAAAGAGTTAACCAAATTAGTTCATTAGACTAGATGATTACAGGTTAGGTGAACCACTCCCAACAATTGGCACCACTCAGAGCGGCAATTGAGATAATTTAAATAATTTTAAGTTGTCACCTCAACTCAGCCTTGTTAACAGACCGATTAACAAATGAGACCTTCACTAAAAGTAAGTGCTGAACTAATAAATAAATCTAATTTCAGTGAGAAGTCAACTTATAAACTGTTAACCTAAAATTAAAACGTCGGACAAAATCAACAGGTGCCAATGGCAGAGTTAACTTAGCCAATTCGTCTTAACAACTAAACAACATCGTATTAAAAACCACCGATGAATTTAAACCACGATTAAACTGTTTCAAGATAACAAATAATAATGATAATCGAATTATAAAATTTTAATTAAAACAATTAAACAATCATTTAAACATAATTACCCTATGAACAAGAGGGAGGTAAGTAGTTCCATTACAAAGTGGCGCCAGCAACTTCGGGCTTTTAACAACAGGAATAACTACCATTAAATAAATAAACAAAACACTTTAGAAGAGACCACACTGGGCAGAAAAGTAACTTCGTTACAATATATATATGAGAGGTGTTTGATAAGTCCGTGCAAAGTCAGGAGATGGTGCTCACAGTACATATATTATGTCATTTTTAGTTTCCCGCATCTCCGCTAGGAGCGTACACCATGTTTCAGTAACATGTCATCAGGCCCGTATTTTGGATGTATAGCGCCCCTGTGCAGTCATTAATTTTACGCCCCCTATTCCCTGAGCTAAACTTCAGTGTCGCTATTCGTTTACAGACTATGGACAATAAATTGTTTAATTACTTACTTCAATTTTAAACTGTATTATAGACAGTATTTAAACTTAACTGAATACATAATATATGAAACAAAGGTGCAAGTTAAACATTTATACATTATTCTGAAGACGATATATGGTAAACACATAGAAAATAATCACTACAGTTTAATAACCTCAGTTAAAAATATCACTGAAACATCCAATTTGGTCAGTCAAACGTATATGGTAGAAACACTGCAATTTGATACTAACCATTTTGTGAAACTTACCGAACTTAGAGAAATAACTTTCTTCTGACTTTTGCATTTGCAAATGCATTTATCACTTCCTCAAAATCCAGACTGACAGTGATGTCTGATTCTATGGCGAGCACTCCAAGACTGACCAGTCGTTCTTGATTCTGTGCTGTCCGTAGATAGTTCTTGATTCGATTTGAAACTGAAAATGACCTTTCAGCAGAACAGTTTGTTGCTGGAGTACAGTTGTAGATCTTGAGTGCAGTGTACACATTTGGGTAGACATCACTAATTTTCTTCGAAGCCAACATTCTGCAGAGAAATGGAAGAGACGATAATTTGTTACCATCTTCTGTCTTCATAGATAACAGATAGCTTTTCAAATGGATGCATTCTTCACCAAAGCTGCTTTCTATGTTGGAATCATAAATGGCTCGAAGTTTCTCTGAGCATCATAAATTTGAGGAGCTTCTAGTTTGGTGATATTTGAGAGAAATGAAAATATTAAATTATATTCTTTGTAGACATTAACTCTCTTCTGTAACTCAGTCTGGAGAGTTTGTATGATCTTGGAATATGAAATTTCCATTCGTCTCCAGATCTTGTCATGTTCCAAGTCATCTGATCTTAGTTCTTCTTCAGGACTTTCTGGTTCCGCTTCTGATTCAGATGATTCATCAAAAAATCGCCTACGTTTAATTTGACGTTTGGGTCTTGAAATCTCAACAGCTGAAGAAGAAGGAACTGATTCGACTCCTGATCTGATTAAGTTTCTTTTCAGCTGAATCTCTGTGATTGGGGAAACAGGTCTGAAGCTTAAATATATTAGCATAAACAGGTAGTGAATGTTAAATACACTGTAAGAGAGTCGTACATTTCAATAACAGTGGAAATGTCCATTTCCTGAACTTGCAATTTTTTCATGACTTTGCCAAATTGTTGAAGAATAGAACCCCACACTGATGTCATGAATGCTACCTCAATGCTATTTAATTTCCTAAGAAGACCCTCAGCTTCACATCTACCTTTACCCGTTTAATTTTCTGAAATAGTTCTTAATGCAGAAACCACTGCTTTCCAATCTGCATCCAAGCTCTTGCAAGCATCCTCACGTGCACACCATCGAGTTGTTGACAATGATTTCAATGTCATGGTTACAGAATCAAAAAATGTTTCCAAGATATTCCATCTCCCTGTAGAATCTGCAAAGTAATTATATAAACTTTGCAATAACTCAAAAAACCGTGCTGCAGCAACACAGCATTTCACTGCTTGTGAACCAACTAGATTCAGTGAGTGAGCTGCACATGGAATGAAGAAAACAAGAGGATTTGTTTCCTTGTGTCTTGCTTGCAAGCCAGAATATATTCCAGACATGTTGGCCGCATTGTCATATGATTGACCTCTACAGTTATCAACTTTCAGACCATGTTGTTCTAAAGAATTCATTAGTGCTTCAAAAAGCTTTTCTCCAGTATGGCCTGTATTTTTCATAAAACACAGAAATCTTTCAACTGAGAGCCCACAATCAGTTACATATCTAACAATTACACTTAACTGGTCATTATGAGATAAATCTGGCGTAGAATCTACTATGACAGAAAAATATTTAGAAGAAATAACTTCATTGCCTATTTTTTCACTCACTGATTTTCCCATAAGATGTATTAATTCTTCATAAGTTGCTGGTGACAAGTATAATGTAGATCCTTTTCCAGGATTACCGAACCGTGCAATATGGTCAGCCAGAAAAGAATCGTACTCTGCAATTAATTCCAAACACATCATGAAATTTCAATTTTTCACAGAGCCAAACTTCTCTTCGTCTCCACGAAATGCTAAACCCCTAGAAGCTAGTTTTTTAACTACAGAAACAACTCTTTTTAGTACATTTCTCCAATATGTAACTTCATGTTCATGCTGGCTGAGCAATCTTTTGTCAATTCTGTTCATCTCATTTCCTCTACTTTTCAATGTTAACAAGCAGTCTCTGTGAGAAGCAGAAATTTCATGTTCGGCTATTCTTATGCCAGCATGGCTCCAATCATTGAAACCAGATGTTGCAAACTGAGATGTACCACCGAATAATTTGCATGGGGCACAGAACAGTGATCCTTGGCTGGGAGAATAAACAAGATATTCACGGTTCATAATTTCCCCATTTACTAAAATCCTATGGAATAGTTTCTTGCTGCAAAACCGTTGTGTTCCATCAGCATATCGCCGCGAGGACTGTGAAACGTCAGCGTCTTTGTTTTGATTAATACAATTTTTTATCAAATAATCCCGAGTGTGGTCAGTGTTTTCCCAATAGAATGGATCATTACTAGGAATAGACACTGCAAAATCCACTTCTGTAGAGAGCGTAGCTTGTTCCTGTACTTCGAGATTTTCGACTTCCACATTGGCTTTACTGTTTTCCACTATAATTTCACCCGAATTTTCAGGCCTACACTGTTCACTTTTGTTTTCACCACTGAAATATGAGTCCAGTCGAGGTATTTTCTGCAAAATTTTACTCTCCCTCTGTTTTTCTTCCTCAGCTTTCTTGCGATATGCAGCACCACTTAACCTAGATCGCCCATCCATACCGTCCCTAAGCTATTATATCTTAACGGAAAAACCTATAGAAATACTGTTTTGTAGAACATTTAAAACTGAATAATTCACTGTCAACAGTTAAAATACTCGGCGTATCGTATAAAATGCCTTGATTTTGAAAGTTAATAACAAGTTGGAACCACGTGGAACGATGAAACGGCAACTTAACTCTGAACTAATAACAACATACACACCAAAGAATATGCACACTACTGCATCCGCGTAGGTGTACGAGCCACGAGCGTCTAGCCAGAGTAATTTCAATATAGGTGCTGCCATCTCGAAGAGAAGTGGTGCACTAATAGTACCATACTACTTTAATGCCAGAGCTAGAACGCTAATCTACTTCGGGCTTTATAATGATATGAAGCGATATTTTTTTTTAACCAGCTATATTTTGCCGCCCTCAAAATTTTGCCGCCCTGTGCACCTGCACATGTTGCACATGCCTAAATACGGCCCTGCATGTCATCCATAATTCTATTGTTGCCAATCGTTTGAATTGATGAAGTATTGTGATTTGCAAAAAATAGATGAAAGAGAATTTTGTGTGGTGATGAAACATTACTTTTTGAAAGGCAAAACCGCACAGGAAATTAAATCCGAGCTGGATAAATATTACGGCGAGTCAGGTCCATCGACTAGAACAGTTTACAAGTGGTTTGGTTATTTTCATAGTGGTCACGTGAGCACAAATGATGCTAATGTTCTGGACAGTTTGGTGTGGTTATAATGGCAGAAAATATAGAAAAAAGTCATGACATGGTGATGGAGGACAGAAGATTGAAAGTGCATGAAATTGCAAAGACAAGGAGTGTTGAAACGAGATTATGTTGAGAAATAAAAAAGATTTTTCCCGAAAAATTGTGTTTTCTTTATTTTTGCACAGACTTATCAAACACCCCTTGCATATATACAGTATATAGTGGATGTGAATGCGGGGAAGACCATATTTTATGCAAAAGATATGTAGAAACTGCCTCCGACACACACACATACACACACCCACACACACACATGCACGCACGCACACACACACATACACACGCACAATAAATAATAATGTTGTCAATAAGTATATGCTAATGGAAACTACAACGATCAAATAACAAAACTGAAAAGAGCAATCTTTGCGGAGCACTCTGATCAGAGCACTGTTTACCTGAATGCATTCATTACGAGGGTTTTCGTAAGTACGTTTTTTTATGTGTGCTTGGAGAGGGAGAACGGCTAGAGTGATTTTGATGTGTTGGGTATCAAATGATTCATTTTTTCTCTTAAGTGTCACTGTTTAATAAACATGTGGATATTTCAGTAATTTACAGACATAGTGTGGTAAAAGGTTTGGATTTCTGCTTTGTTTACCTAGACAACATTTTAGTTGAATTCAGCTCCTTCACAGAGCAATGGAACATTTGCATCAGCTTTTTCAAGACCTTCAGGCCCATAGACTCCTGATGAACCCTATAAATTATACATTTGATACAGCTGAAGTGCATTTCCTTGGATTCAATGTTTTTTTCAGAGCAGAGAGCAAACCCTTGTGCATGACAGCAGGAGCTATCATCAACTTTTCTCATCCCACAACCACAAAAGAGCTTTCCAGATTTACAGAAATGCTAAATTTACCATTGGTTCTTGTCATCAGCTACTATCCTACAGCCACCTCTCAATAATCTAACAATCTCTTCATAGTAGTGTATAAAGCAACACTGTTTTACAATGATCTGGAGAAAAAGAAGCAGTGTTTAAAATGTACAGCTTAAACCAAGTAGCCTTATTGCCTCATGCATCTCATGATATCCTAAAATTTTGAGGTTATGAATGTGTACACGAAAATGTGTTTTTTAATATCAGTAATTTTTTTACAGAATATGGAAATGGTCAGCTCTGTGCATTAATTCAAGCTCCTAACTATGAAAGTGCTCTCAATAATGAACTGAGTAGATTTTTGTCATATATATTGTTTTTGCGCCGTAAATACATAAAAGTTTTTGATGTAAGTATTGATTTCTTATATATCAATACATGTTAGTTAGTATATATTAATCCAATTATTTAAAAACAAAGTAACAATTCAATAGCTACTTAGTAACTATTTTTTAAGATTATTTTTAAAAATGATTTTGTTCTGTATTCATTCTTTCATGCATTTTAGTTTCATATAATATTAAGTGTTACCACCTATTTTGATGGAAACAATTACTTATTATAGACATAGACATATTAAATCATTTTATTTTAGGCAATTTGTTTGCTACAATATTTAAATGATGTTATTATAGTATTTTTAATTATTTGCAAAAAATTGTATTACACAGTCTTAATATGTTCTTCCATGAACTATGAAACTGAGAAAAAGTATTGTTTTCAAGGCTAGATGCAGTCAAATATAAATTATAGCACTTTACATGTTTTGGGAACCATAACAATGTTAATAAAATGTTAACAAAACATTCTTGCTATATGAGAGAAAAATAAATACATGCTTTACGTATACGATTTATAAGAAATTTATCGGCTTGAAGAAGGTGGCTGTAAGATGAATGATTGGTCATAGTTACAAAACATATACAGAAGGACATGGATAATCCAAACGTTAATGTTACATATAATATCAAAAAAATTTTTTTCTGTAGTAGCATATTTTATTTAGAAATTAGGTAGTAGCATTTGAAATAACAGAGATGTTTTTTAAATTTCTCAAATTTTGATCACTAAACAAAAAATTCATTATTGTATAATGTTTTGTACACTAAACAGTCATTAGTTTCTACTCAGACTAGGTAGGGTTTTCAGGTCTTCTTTTAATGCAATATTATCCCCAGAAGTTTTAAGTTGTCTTAGTTAATTTTACATCTTACATTTTTATTTCTGCCATAGACAGTTTCCTCTGTTTATTTACTTTTCAGCCAAAATTCTATTTTAAAATAACAGCAAACATGTAATTTAAAGTACAGCATTAGATGGAAGTGCTGCAAATCAACTTTTATTTAGGAATGGTTGGGAACAAAGGAAAAATTGCAGTTAATGATACTGGTTTCACAGAAAATGCTTCATGTTTATGTCGTGGTTGTCTCGTGTTCTCATCAGTCATTTGCATTATGCTTGAGTTACATGTAGGACATATCCTATTTACAAGTGAAATTCTAAGTTTTGAACTTAGGAGGGAGCAAAGTACTGTATATTTGTTACTATAACTGAATGCAAGGTAAGCTTTAGATAGTACAAAGTTATTAAAATTTTACCAAATCCAGCATTTCAAACAATGATATCACTTCAAACAAATCAACCTGTGCTAATTTTATATTTTTATTTCCATTTCAGTTATTATTAACCCTCCTTAAATAGTAAAATGAGTGGAACTTCACCTGTAGGATTCAGCAGCTCTCAAAGTACTCTGCCCATGAAAAAACTGCAATATAAATATATTCATTTAAAAAAATGGAAAGAAACTTACAAGTGGGTGGCTTCAGACTCATTCTTATTCTTAAGTGTGCAATAAGAACTTTTCTATTGGTCATGGTGGGCAATTCACTCTGAAACAATATGCACAGTACAAGGGACATCAGTAGAAGAAGAAGAAGAAGAAGAAGAAGAAGAAGAAGAAGAAGAAGAAGAAGAAGAAGAAGAAGAAGAAGAAGAGAAGAAGAAGAAGAAGAAGAAGAAGAAGAAGAAGAAGAAGAAGAAGAAGAAGAAGAAGAAGAAGAAGAAGAAGAAGAAGAGAACTGTGGGAACAAATATAATCACCAGTTACTTTATAAATGTCAAAAAACTGGAGTGTGATTCTGTAACTGTATGTGAGCTAGGCTTAGTATATCATAGTGTACAGCATAGTGGTAGTTACAGTAGGTTAAATTGTAATAATAAGATAGTGGGAGTCTTTGTTCCATGATTTTGATGTTGCAGGAAAGTTAGGTTTGGTAGGACAAAGTCTGAGCGATTAGTAAAAAGTGTTCTTGTCCCTAAAAGTGTAGAGGATATTGTAGACATTCTGAACAGCTCTGATAAATGCATTCAGTTTTATGTGGCTGTGACTGCTTCTAACAAAGGGGAAAAAGTTTCCTATTTGCATCAGATATTTTGATCCCTCTAAAGGTATAGAAAAAAAACTGTTAAGTGTTTTTGAAAGGGCTGATAAAACACCCACATCCATAAATGAAATGTTACTGGAAATTATGAGACGTAACAATATTAATCTAGATTATATCTGCACTTAAAGTGAAGATAATGCAAATGTTAATTTTTGAAGAAACATTCTATACATACATAATTAAAATCAAAAGTTTCAAACATTGTGAAGGCTAATTGTACTAACCATATCTTATACAATGTTATGAGGTAAGCTAGTGACAGGCTAGATGTAGATATCAAGCAAATAGTATTAAAAACTTACAATAATTTTTCTATGTCAACCAAAAGAAGGGAGGAACTACAATCAATATTTGATTTTGTAGACCTTGAACGGACAGAATTAATTCACTATGTGCCTACTAAATGGTTGTCTGTAACTCCAGCTGTTAAAATATTGATACTAAACAAGGCTGTTCTAAGGGGCTATTTCCATAGTATAGATGACTGTCCCAAATTTTTTTCTGATTTAATTCAAAGTAAAAATGCATATCATGAGGTGAAGCTGTTGGTGCTTATACATTTTGATTAACACTGGGGAACTGCTAGACATAACCACTAAAATACTTTAGAAAAATGATTTGAGTATCTCAGAAACTTAAAGATAATATAGATCAAAGACTAAAGATCAGTACTTAGGAATTGAGCAAAAAGCTTTACAACAACTTTAGTCTGTTGAAGACATTACCACAGACTAAAAAAATAAGATTGTTAAAGCTACGTATTAATGTTTCTACTTGAATTTGTAATATATTTAAAATAAATTATGATTTCAATATAAACAATGAATGTTCAAGGTTATTAAGCTCTTCACTAGAAAGTCAGGAGTTAAGATTTGCAGATTTTGAGATTTTAAGTTGAAGTGCTTAAAATTCAGGATCACATTGATTTTTATCAGCTGTATGAGGAATTTTGTGAATGTAAAACAAACTTAGCAGAAAGTTCAATGTGTGAGGGTAGTGATGTAGAGAAATGGGTTCATTTCTTTTCCAGTGTACAAAGTAGAAAGATCTGTAATATAAGTAAAGTTGTAGGATATGTATCAAGTATTCCTAGCTCAAACGCATTTGTAGAAAGAATATTCCCTCAAGTGAAATTAAAGTGGAGAGATGTGAGAAATTGTTGCAGCAAGGAGTTGATTAAAGAAGAGTTAAAGATTAATGTAAACTTTAGTACAAGGAGTTTTTTCAGAATATAAAAAAAATATTATAAATAAATTCTTGGATTTTGTTGTCCATGACGTGTCCGTTACTTAACAAAATATAATTATTTAGATAAATAAATTGTTAAGAAGGCCAAAGCCTGAAGATGTGTCTAAGGTAACACAGCAATAGAAACTAATGGCACACCAAGGCATTCAAAACTTTTTTAAACTAATGATATAATGTGATTCGATTCTATCAAATAATATTCTTACGACTGTCTACTGACTGTCATATGGTACAGTGGAAAACAAAATACAAGACACCAATTACGTCACTAATCACCAACTTTGATTATCACAATTAAACAGTTTGTAATCAAAAAGAGAGTCTCTTACAACAAATCAAATAAAAATTGTTCACACGCAATAAAAATGTCTACTAATATAAAACACAATTGTATTACAATTGTCCTGCACAATTATAAAACACATAACACTTCGCCACAATACTGCGAACCGCACTCCAATAAATCACAACTCAAACTCAAACTGAGCATCGCTGAGTACTTGTATTTATACTCCACTGAAATACCAGAATATTTCATACTATGCGTCAAGAACGCTACTAGAAAACACCAGAACGTAATTGACTCTGGCCTTGCACACAGCACGCGGATTGGTGAAATCTGGATTAGTCTCCAGATTGTGACAAGTGTCATGTAGTTGTCCTTCATTTCAAAGTAGCAGAATATGTACACACAAACACATTACAGCCGGATTCCACTGGAATAGCCGAGAAACATGTAGAATGTTTTGTAATGGTGCAACACTTTTCCGCATTATGTAACAATATTATTGTACACCTGTACAATCACATGTTAATGTGCTATATAAAATAATTTACTTGGAATTCAAATTTTTGAATTTTGTTAAATTTGCTGGTTTCTATGAAAATCTTCCTTTTTCCTCTAGAAAACCTGGTACCCCCCCCACACACCATAAAATATGCTCAGATAATTTCTGATGTCATTTGTAATCAAATGTGCAAATGTATAAGCCCCATAATTTACCTTATCCAGCTTATTTTGTAAAATTTCTGTTATGTATTCCTAGCTCCTCATCTGTAAAAATCTATGTTGGTTTCTCTTCATGCATTTTATGCGGTATATTCAGCACAAATCTTAATATTTCACTGTTTGATTTTGGTGCCTATGAACAATGGCAGCTGTTGGAGTTTTTGATCAAGAGGGCAAAAACTGAAATTAATGTTCATATAAAAAGTAACAAATTACCATAAAAATGCTCATTTTTTGTATATTCTCTGAAACCAATAGTTAAATTACAATAGAAACCATGTTTTGTTTTTATTTAATTTTTGTTTTGTTTTCTTGGGTAATATCTAAACTGAATTTTGGTAGTCCTAATTGTTTTAGTCCTAGGTTTGTTTTGTAATTTAGTCATATGACATGATCAAACATTTGTCACTAAATCTGGCTAATTTCATAGCCATTTTTGATGTTGTTATAACACAATCTATCTAAAATTGTACAACAAATATACCTTTGGCACTGAATTCACATATATAAATTATAACACAAGCTCAGATACAGTAATATTACTGACAGTCCTTTTGGCCTTTCTGTATGAGCTGCCACTGTCCATGACATACCTGTTTATCAAATAGCCTACAGTTAACACACTTTTCGACTACAAAACTAATTTTCAAATTACATTTTTAATGAAATTTTTATCTTTACTTGAGATAGCTTTTGCTTTTCTGAAAGCTTCCTTGGGCAATGGTAAATTTTGTTTGAAATGTTATCTAAAAATTAGTGCTGCTTAGGCATAAAAGTGCATTAGATAATACTGGATGCTTAATGATATTTGATTTTTGTTGGTTATATTTTACTTTCGATGTTGTAAATTGATACCTATACAAGAGAAACTGTAGTGAATATCAACAGACTGAATTCAGTACAGTGAATATCAATTATTATTATCAAGGGAGTTTAACTTATCAACAAAAATAAACCAGAATATTCCTAGCCTGGCTATTCCATCTTAATTGTCACTGTGGTCTGTGTCTAACATGACTCAGGTAATTTATAGCAGTATATTTAAATGTAATTTTAATCGAACATTTCCAGTTTGTATTTGTTCTGAGACCAGAGAATTCACTATTTTAGTTTTAGTGAATATTCAGTTATTTACTATAGCCTAATTACAAACATGTGGATGGGCTACAATTCTCTACAAAGTGAAAATTATACTCATTTTTGAGTTAACACTTTGCTGAACTCTGTATGCTGTAGTGACATGAACATCCATACACAGAACATCAAGAGACACTGGTAAAAAATGAAAAAAGACACAAGGCGATGGGTAGAAAGGATCCCAGTGAGTTCCTTTGAAGGATGTTGCAATCTGTGTAACAATGTTACAAGAACAAAATTAAATTTCTTTTATCAAAAAATGAATTATTATTTTAGTGCTAAATTAGGCTTACAAATGAATAATAATCATCATTTATTATTATTATTATATAATGGTAATATACATAATGTTATGTATTTGTTGTGCTGTTACCATTATATAATAATAAAATATATGCTTTTGAATCAACTAAAGTTACATACAACGGACTAAAATGCCACTCACTCCGCTGGACGGGGCCACCTCAGTAACTCTACTCTTAACAATAGATGCACCTTTTTAGTGGTTATAAAAATAACCTTTCTTGAAATGAAGGGTACAAACAGGTAAGTGGATGATGAAGACCCCGTTTAGTACCAACAACCCCCTTTTGTTTTCTATTATTTTATAAACAGCAGAGATAAATCAACAAACAAATAAAATGTTGTTATTTAAGTCAAAAGTAACTTTGTCATAATTATAAACATATATGATAGCATCCGTTATTAAAAAAAATACATTATCCAGAAACCATCTTTGTTGATTATAAGGCTACAATATTGATAAACATGAACAGGCTAGTTTATTACTGAAAATATTTTGCACTAAAATTTTGGAGAATACGGTAGGTCTTGTATATTTCCAATTATTCTGATTTTTTGTATACATTATTTAGTTTTGCCAATAACATTTTCCCCTGAAAACTGAGTCAAAAATCTGTATAACTAGCTGCACCATCTAATTTGTGTAACCTGTCACTTGTTTGAACATATTTTATTTTGTATAAAAACTGCTGTTCTTTTTTTTGTTACAAAGTTAACCTTAAAATCCAAATATTAACCAAGTAACTTTAACTGCACTTTTTCTTTTTTTTGTTACAAATTTGTGTACAATTTGTAACCATTTTGTAAAATTCAAGTTACCATGATAATTTTTTGACTTTTTGTATACAATTTTTCTTTGAAGAGCTTTTGAGGGGGTTCCCCCAACAAAAATCAATTATTAGCTTCTTGATTAAGATAAATTTAGAGTATAATTTAGGTAATTAACCTATTAAATAATGTATTGCTGTCATCTGACAATCCAGTTACTTTTTTGTCATATGCTAATAAAAATGAATTGCTGATTCAGTTTGTTTAGACCCACAAGTACTACATAAAGAAATGTCCAGGTTTTGCAAGACTGTGGCTGGCAGGTGACATCAAACTATAACTTATATTTTAACCTTACCATCATATAACCCATAAGATCCAAAAACCTTTTATGAAACTATTCAATATATTGTAGCAAGAGAAGTATACTCAAGCTGTTCAGTGACACTGTGGCATTGCCAGCTGTACACGTAAAGCTTTACACTTGCCAAGTGCTATATCACATTGTAAAACCGACCACATGATTATCTGAGTAAGAACATGGCAACACAGTACTATTACAGGCCATTACTATGGTGACATATTCTTTCACTTGATTGGCAGAGATTTTTAGACATGCTCTTAATCTCACCATATATACCAAACACCAGTCACTTACTTAGTGGTGTGTTTTACTTTATAGTATTATATGTCTCTGATTGTTTCAGTCTGTGAACAAACATCACAAAATAATAGTGTTAAATGGGAAAGGTATGAATATTGATTCAGTGATAAAACAACTATTAGCTGCCCTTAAGCTTCGTACTTCACCAGAACAGTCTAAATGGCTAGTATCTAACAAGACTCAGGTAATTTATAGCAGTATATTTAAATTTGATTTTAATCATGCATTTCCAGTTTGTATTTGTTCTGATGTTTTTAGGCCTGTGTTTTCAGTGTCTTATTTCCTTTTGTTTTCTGTTTTTTTATAAACAGCAGAGATAAATCAAAAAACACATAAAATTTTGTTATTTAAGTAAAAAATAAGTTTGTTATAAAAAAATTACATTATCCAGAAACCATATTTATTGTCACTGTGGTCTGTATACCGTACTTTAAACTTTTTTTTACATCATTATCATGTATGAAATTTAACTAATATAAAAATACTAAATCACACTGTTTGATCTGTGAAGTATTTCACTTTTACACTGAAAGTGTTATACACTCCAAACAAATCCATCTATGGAAATTCTACACATACATACAAAAGACTGAAAAATAGACAGACTTGAAGAACTGGAAATATACTGAAAATGCATAGAAATAACATCATAAACAAACATACTATTTGAACACATTACACAACCACACACAACAAGAATTTTTCAAATGTCTCTAAAAACAATGCTGCTAGTGCTCCTAGCAGCAGCCTTGATGAAGCTCACAATTATCAAAAACTAACTCAGGCAATTAGGTATACATTTTTAAAAACGATAGTTCCTGTCTGGCTGTTGAATAATTTCAGTAGACTTGCTGAAGATGTTTAACAGTGATAATTACTACAATATTGTCCCTGAATACAATCAACTTCTCCAAGTAAACATAATCTTAAAAGGCCATTGTACAGTAAAAGATCCAGAACCGATTCTTGGAGAACATCACCTATAATGTTGTCTCTTTGAGACTGTCTTTGGTGTCATATGAAAGGATCCTGTAACTAAGGTAGTCAGCCACAATTTTTATAAGGTATATTGACATACTCATTTTATTTAGTGTCTTACATATATTGACCAATCAAGTCTAGTTGAAGTTAATCTCAATATCTAATGTTACAACACTGGATTTTTTTACTTTCCATTCTAGCACTTGTCTGATTTTACCCACTGGCGTAGCTAGCCCTGAGTGGGCCCTGTATCAAAATTTCTTGGGGGGCCCTTTTTTGGAAAATAAACAAAAACACTCGCATAAACAAAATATACTTGAAAGTGTCAAAAACAACAATACATAGGTATGTATTAAAAAACTTTATAACTAAAAAAAAATTCTAGTAGTTAAATAGGTACTTTTCTTGGCTTTTTTTTGGCGGACGTATTTATTATAACATCCGTAGCTGAAGACAATTTTAGTTTCTCAAGTTCTTCTTTTCCTATGGACAGTATTGATAAGTCTGATAGCCGTTCTTGTCCCATAGAAGTTCTAAGACAATTTTTAATAAGTTTTAGTTTAGAAAAGCTTCTTTCAGCTGTTGCGGTTGTAACCGGAAGGGTCAAAAATAGTAAGCATGCTGTTATAACCTCTGGAAAACTGGAAGCGAGGCTATTGAAATTTATTAACAATAATTCTGCGAATTCCTTAATGGTATGAATTTTCTGAATTTCAGATTTCAAACAGCTTTTCAAAGCAATTAATTGATCATAGAGATCAACTTTCATGTCATTATCGTATTTACACATTTTTGCTTACACATGTTGGGGCCCCTGTAGCTCGGGGGCTCTGTATCATTGATACACCTGGTACAGTGGTAGTTATGCCCCTGATTTTACCATTCACATAATAGTCGCAACCAATTTCACATCATTAAATACTGACTAATTGCTGAAACTATACTGATGTTATGAAAGGTCCACACTGGCATGCATGTGTATGTGTGTGATAAGTATAATTATATAAAAAATATTAAAAAAAAATTATTTCATTTAAGTAAAATAATATATTTTTTCAGATTTACAACATGAAAGTGCCGGTTACAACTCCAGTGACTATACCAAAGAGAACAACATGGAACTGGAAGATATCGGGTAGCTGGAATGATGCTGTTGGTACAGCATAATCACCTATACAAAATATTAATAATGAAGTAACATATTTTGTTTAATCCATAAGCTAATATACATTTGTTACATCATACTGACGGACGTGACATGTAATAACATTAATATAAACTTCATTATATGCAGGAAAACCATACATTTACAGCTTTGATGATTATTTACTTCCATCACTGTTTTATCAGAATATATAGTAAATTGTACTTCGTTTACCATCTTAGTGAATAAAGGTTAGCTAAAGAGAATGAATCATTAAATAAGAAGACAATTGGAAATCCAGTTTTTACCAAGTGATAAGACTGTCAAATAATTTTAAAGAATGTTTAAAACCTTTTCATTACTACAGATGTTTCTCTTTTAATATGTGTTGTTGAATATTTTTTTTAATCCTACATTATCAACACGAGTACCTAGTATTCTCAATTCATATATGAAATAGTCTTCAAAGAGGAGAAACTTAGCTATTCTAATGTATTTACCACTGATTTAAAACAAAATTATTTAGGCTAAAATTAATTGTTACTGTACTTAAGTGAATTAATAATTTAATCTAATTTTAGGTATTATTGTAGTGTATACTTATGTATTTTTATTTAATCTGTATGTGTACATATACAATGTAGGGTGTACTTTATTGCAGTTGTGTTAATTTTTGAATAACAATAATAATAGTTATTATGTAAAAATACATTAATAAAAATAAAATTTATGATAATTATCACAAATTTATAAAATAACAATTTATACTTTGTTGTAGTACATATATTACTGTTATAGTAGTTACGTAGGTTATGTAGATCTATTGGTAATTAATTGTTTTATTGTACTTTGATATAAAGAAGAGTGGAATGTTTTATTGCCTATGGAGTTTGATGTTGTACTGTTAAAAAAATTGACAGAAAATATTTAAACTCGTGTAAATAATTTATGAAGTTTAAAGAGGGAAATAATGATGAATGTGTTCGAAAGATAAAAGATTAGTGTTCCTGGTTTTTAATGGTATGTAAGATTCTTAAACAGATTTTATCAGTTTATATTATAATATAAAGCTTAAATTATAATACACAATTTCATATTTAAATTAAAATTGATTTTAAACAGCAGTAAAGTTATTTGAATTACAAATTTTAGATCTGCTTTAGTAATAGATTAGATTTATTTTTAGTTTTCAGTTAGAATTGTAGGATAAACATTTAAAACTTTTTATATTAGAGAATTTTAAATGCGTTTTGTAAAACAAGGTGAATGATAGTTCTTAGTGTCCATTACCTAATATAAAATATCAGTATGGAGAACTTCCATGTTCTAAGATTTATATTTAAAATCGTTTTCGAAATGAAATATTTCCATAGAAACTACTTCTTTCTACTTCTTGGTTCAGCCTTAACCACAGTACTGTGGCCACTAACGTATACCACCTCACGTTAGCACACTTGATTTTCACTGATGATGGCAGTCGATGGCACTGCTGAAACGTCTGGTTTTCCAGAAAACATTAGACCACGGCCAAACAACCCGGGAAGGAGTTTTAACAACCCAACTACATCTTTGTTGCCGATAACGTAGTACACATATAAAAAATTATCCCCTCACCCTTCAACTATCATTTTCATTTATTGAAAATTACCCCTCCCCTTCAACTACCCTTTTAATTTATAGATATTTCATCTACCTCTCTACAGTGGATTATTATAACCTTCTTTACAGAATACTTTATTTATCAAAATTAAGTACTTTATTCTTATTAAAACATAAAACCCCTTCCCCTTAACCGATCTTCACCAAAATCAATAGGCCTTGAGTCCTCTATAACTCAGGCACATATGCAAAAAATTATTTGATTCTGTTTGAATTTGCGGCAGTTATCGTTTGCCATAGAAAAATTCTACACATAGACACACACAGAGACATTTTTTGAAAAATGACTTTTCTTCATGTTTTGAGGGTAGTACAATCAAAATCAGCCCTTATCTCGAACACGGTTTTTTTCAACATCATTATAATTCCATTTCCTTATGGAACATGGAAGTAAAATGAAATAAATAATATCAGGATGCGTCTATTTATAATGCTAATATTTATAATTGAGCTCATTGCATAATGGACAATCTGGACAGTAGGAGGAATTCAGTGATTGAAAGATTTCATTGTGTTCTGAGGCCAATAACTTACTTTTTACACCCAATCTTTTTCATACACAAACTCTGTGGTATTTATCTGATATATAATTTTCTTTTTGCAACAATTTACTCAAATACTGGTAAGATAATTTACATAATTCCTGATAGTTCTTTCATTCTAGTATGTTTTTTCTCATTTTACTTTCCACATCACCATATCATTACAAACACATGCTGCTGAAGGAATTTTCACATTTTCACATTTACTGTTAGACTGTTAGACACATTCACAATTAACAATCCCAATCTTAGATTAAGTTTTATACAGTAGAACCTCCCATAACTGGAATAATGTGGGTGGGACGCTTTACAGATATGAGAGAAAATATTTTTATGGTTTTTAAATAAATCACACTATAATGTAAAATATTATACTCTTTAATACTGCAATTAATATATAAATAAATAGAATATTATAAATACACTTGTATTTTAAATATTATAAATATAAAAAAATTGTAAATACAGTATTTTTTAACTTTATACAGGTTTTTTAAAAATATTTGTTACTGTAGTTTGTTTTTCTTTGATATCCGACATTTTGCTGCTGTATCACACCACCACTTAATAAACATTATGTCAACTACAGTTGCATTTCCATTTTGTTCAATATATTCGTTGCCATGTATGAAGAAGTTTCAAATATTTTTAAGTCGTTTTATCATTTTTATAAAAAGAATTTTCACTACATCATGCTAACGTACAGTCTAGTGTATAGTTACGTAACGTACCTTACCTCTAATACCTTACATCCTATGGTATAATGAACTTTTCTTGTGTTGATTTGGAGCATCTTCTTCACTGTCATTGGGTTCTTCCTCTTCTTTTTTGGTTGTAATGTTTATAACAATATCACTGCTAATCCATGTGGAAATCTCAGTTTCGGTCATGTCTTCACAACCGTCCATCTGATGAACTAATTCCATGAGGTTACCAGAAGTGTCTATCAGCAATGTCTTTACATTTCTTATCATTAATTTTGTTTCAGGATTTCAAGAGAGTTTTTACTAGATTCCATACTTCAGCGGCTCATATTTTATATTAATTGGTTTTAAAACTGTTTAACAAAGAATGGGATTCATCAGTTACTATAGACTGTAACAATAATTTTTTATAATGCTGAAAAAACTGGTTACATTTGGTAGAAGCATAAGCCACAATTTCATTGGTTCTTAATTCTTCAATGAAGAGTTACCTGGAAATGACAAAATGGCCTAGTTATGGGAGGTTTTAGATGGCAAATTTTTAGATGCTATGAAACTGGTACTGTTCAGTACAAACTGCTTATGAAACCATTCTTTTTCAGATGACATTCATCCACTTTTCTGCCCTTATATAATATACTGGAAGTGTACTTGGAATAACGTTTTTGATTGCCCGTGGTTTTTTTGTGTAGTTTACTTTTAGCATAAGTGGAGACGGTTATCTCCTAATGCATTACTGCACAAGAGAATAGTTAACCTTTCTTTACTCTTTTTGAAACCAGGCACTTTTTTTCTTGTTTACCAATGAGACTTTTTCCAGGTAGAATCTTTAAATTAAGGCATGTCTCATGAAATATGTTTGATATTTTGTATACCTCACTGTTACTTTTTTAACTCTTTTTAAATTCAATTGCACCTCTTTTATTGCTAGATAATTGTTCTCCAACTAGAGCTAATTGTCTAATGCCATAGCAAGATTTCCATGATCTAACTAATCTGTGAACTAGCACAGAACACTGAACTTACCTATTGCTTAGTTTAGAAGCCAAAATTTTTGCTTTTTCTTGTACAATAGGCCTTGACAGTGGGACTCCTTTTTTGTCTTTCGTTAATAAACCAGACATAAAGAGCTTCTATTTAAATTTGGTAGTTACAGTTTTTGATAACTTTTCAAATTAGTTGCCCACTAAGGGTTTTTTGCAGAAAATTTGGTTAACTTTTTACCTTTTATCCAATCACTAACAGTCAATGTTCTGATTGTTAAATATGCTACCACAATATGCAACATTTCACCCTTTTCAACTTTTCAACCCTGTTTATGGCTTCTAGCTTTTTCTGTTGTCGTTTCCTTTTGCTGATGTCACAAGTGAATTACTGCACTGTAAGTGGCAAAAACAGTAAAAAAAAAAAAGAAAAAAGAACAGTGAATTTAATTACAACAATTTTAAATTATTGTAAAAGTAACTTCACTATCCAACAAGAACTTCAATTACAGACACAAACAAAAATAACTTCACAGTACAACAGTCTAAGATGGACTGGTCAGGATGTATCTGCACTGCTGTGTTTATACCATACTTATATAAATTTCTAGAAGTCATAGTATGACCTTGTAGAAATTGTTTAGTCATAAAAATGAAAATAACAGTGCCTAGTTTACCAGAAGTCATGTTCGTAAGTCATATTGGTAGGCTGTTTTGAAAACAATCCGTTTTTTTTTTTTTTTTTTTTTTTTTACAACTAATATTGTAAGTAGACGAGATGTCGCCTCGTAGAATCTTGTTATAAGTTTTATAATTATTATTAAGGTTTGGTTTGTTATTATTAGTTTTTTTGGTTTAGTGATTTATTCAATCCAATACAATCTATTATTGAATCCAATATAAATAAATTTGTTCACTTACTCTTGAAGTTGTTTATTAAATATGTTTAGATTTTTTATAATTTTTGTTCAATGTCTTGAATTCGTATTATATATATATATATATATATATATATAAATAATATATTAATATATATTTATATATAAATATTTATAATAATAATAGTATGTTTTTCTTTTTTTTATAACAATAAAAAAAAAAGAAAAACATACTATTATATATATATATATATATTGTAACATAACAAAATGTTACCTAACCTAAATGTATATTATCAGATTTTATAAGTACATAACAATCATGTAATTAGGACATAGTAATAAGAATAAACAAGAAGAGAGGAATCAAGAAAGAAGAATGAAGCAGAAGTGCCACATGAAACAGTAAACCCAAATACTGTTTGACACTACAACCAGACAATGACTAACTCAAACTGATGGACAGAGTAAATGTACTTTAAGCTGTCAATCAAGTCAGTAGATAATGTGAACAGAATATTATATGTAAATAAAAAGTGAATCAATAAGAATCTAAATACTGTGAAATCAGAATTAGCATTGTGCTGATAATAAATTTAACCATGACTAGTAAATTATGAATGCCAAAACTAAAATTAGCAATGGCTACAAAGTGAGAACAAAGATATATTTCAATATCAAATATACTTATGAGAAAGAAAAACCATTTGTATGAGGGAATATTATACAAATAAGGTACCTCAACAAATTACCGAATTGAGAACCAATAAATGTTGTTAAGGCAAAATTCCAGTCTAGACGGTATGTCTTAACAACGCCTAGACCAAGCAATAATCAGTGAGTTGATTAGTGGGAGGTCACGTAGGTGTAAATTAAATACACAGAACAATCGTTATGATCTAACATAACAAAAAACATTATTAAAATGGTATATTTAATCATAATTCAATTGTTAAGTAGTAGAAAAGAACGAATTAGCATAAAACGAAATGTCATAGTAATAAGAATCGTCTATTACAATGTATAAAGTTAAGGTGTATTTATAATGTTCAATAATTGAAGGTCAGTACAGAGTTAATAGTGTTCGCACATAAACGTTTGAGTAATAAAATGCTATGTGAACACAAACAATGTTAACCAAAGTGTAAAATCGTCGATTCAGGTAAATAGACGCCAATGCAAAATAGTGTACCCGAACATTGATTTTATAACAATGTCGGTAAAAGTGAAATTAATTCGATATCGAGTGATATCAAATTAAAGAGGACAAAATAATCTTTAATTTGATGACGATATCGACCCAATCGCAACTGTATTAAGTGCGGGAAAGATGTTAGCATCATTTGCCAAATATGCATCAGAAATTTGTTTACTAATACCAATAACAATGAAAGCTATCTGTCACCTCAGAGTTTGACAGTTAAAAAACCGTTATTAACGGCTAACGAACAATACGTCATACTCATCACACCTGCCAGAACCAATCACAAAATTAGTTAGTAATTAACATTTTTGCCTAAGACCGATCGACGAGGAGAGTATATAAGGGAACGCAAACGTTTCTCACCAGACATTTTACCAACTTCATTCAGTACAGAACGTGTGCACGCCATCTCAACATTTTTTAATAACCGATAGCGTCATCTCGAGAACTCATCACAGGAAACCATTCGACAACGACCTATAAGTACTTCAAATGATTCTACAGATAACAATAGTGATTATGTGCAGTATTAATTCAATTTTGTGCGGGAAAATAATGAACATGAGTAATTAAAATATTATTTACGATCCATTAAGTCAGAAGAGGATCGAGATACTCTGTTCTTGTGCGTGTGTAGTGAAAAATGATAATCACTATAATCCGATTATCAAGGTGCAAAAATGAGTTTTAATTAAATAATTAAAACCAAAAGGTAACAGTGTAACCATTATTTCATTTTTTCTACGAGCGCTATAACCTGTACGTTTTACACACTGATCTGTACTGACGCAAATCACAGAAACATTTCAATATTACACCATGTCTCAATTTATTGTATGAATTTGTCATTAATAATTAAACTGAATGTTAGTTGTAAGTGTACTCAATTTATAAATTTTGTAATTCATAAACCAAGGCGTGACGAACGCATAACCTGTCACATAGGTTATTTTTATTTGTTTACGTTATAAAAGTAACGTCAAACCATTATCGATCAATTTTATATCAGGAAATTATTAGATATTGTGTAGGCATAACTTTCTTTTTCGTGTCTCAAAGAACTCACTTCTGAGATTTTAATAATTCTAATGTTAAAAATAACCAATATCTGGACTTAGCCAGATTTACTACTTGTGCTCTGAGCAAGCCTTATAAGGTATATGATAACTTGTTTACTATTGTAAATCATAGTATGTTTTAATTATATTTGTTTTGGAATTCTCTATAAGGGTATAAATAAAACCCATTATTAACAGCATAACTCGACTTGATTTATTTCTATCTGATAATTAAATATTTTATTTAGAAAACTCAAACAACCTTCAGTTGTGTTTTAATATTTTGGAATAGCATTGCCATAAAGGTGATAATCAATTATTTTAAATTTTTAAATCATTCAGTGATTCTATTTGTGGGTTTTACACGGGATTTTCCCTAAATAAATCCGTGTGGCGCCCACTAACAAACAAGGCAATCTAACCTTGCAACTAAAGTAAGTTGGTGTTTGTAAACTGAGTTGACAGCTTATAATAGAACTTCTAGAAAACACGACCAGGTACGTGAAAGTATATTTTGTTTGTTATATTGTCCAGACATTACGAGACGTAACGTACTTAGACTATCAACAACCTGGAGGAGAAGTTTCACAGTCAGTATCAACGAGACGACCATCGTCTACAAGCGACCAACTACTGTACTTTACTTTTAAACCTAAGCAAACCTAGTATTTAATTATTATCAACCCAACTATTTTATTTGTTTCATATAAGGGAATTCTTTTCAGACAAGTATAATTACATAATTGTAAACACACTGTGAGTAACCTCGAATGTTATACTTTAAATCGCTTTACAAAGTTAGTAACCTTCAACAACTACAACATCTAAATAATATTTCACACATAATTAGATTTTATTTAATCACGACCTTTAATATTTTAAACATAAACATAATTTTAAATAACCACCGTAAATCTTTTATTTTATTACAAATTGAAGCATACAATAATAGGCAGAATTACACACCGTATTTAGTCGACTAACAAATTGGCGCACCAACTAGTGTGGCTTAAAAAATATTAAATAAAAATATTTTTTATATTTAATATCAGCCCGGTAGACGCGAAAGAATAAACATGCCGCACACCCATCAATATGATACGAGATATAAGGACAGTCGGGTAGGAGAAATACAACGGGATATAGAGACATCTGAAGCACAACCCATACACGAAATGGAAGTCATTACAATCAATAATATCGAAACTCAACTTGAAGAAACATCCCAGGTAGAACCGGAAGTAGAAGTAACAGTCGACAACCAACCCAGACGGCCTGAAGAACTCCCACAACCAAACAAACCGACTGAAGAGATGAGATGGGAAGCGATGATGAGGATAATGATGGAATTAAAGGAAGACGGTAGGAAATCCCATAAAAAACTGGATGACAGCCAGAAAAATATGGAAGCATTAAAGGAAGATAGTCGATCTTTAAGGGAAGATGGTAGGAAATCCCGGGAAGAGAATCAAAGAAATATCGAGTTATTAAATAAAAATATAGAGTCAATAAAGGAGGACCATCGTGACTTAAATAGAAATATAGAGTCGCTTAGTAAAAATATGGAGTCGCTGAAGGAGGACTTGAATAAGAGGATAGATAATACCCATAAATCCATGGACTTGCTGAACAGTAAAATAGATGACAACAGTAGAGCCATCAGAGAAGAATTGAAAGCCGCATTAAATAAAATTAGCCAGAAAGTGGATGAAACGAGTAAGAAATATACGAAAGAGGTGGATCAGACAACAAGACGAGAATTACCAGACGACAACAACTCAGAGATAGAAGAAGTACCAAATGATGAAACCATGGAAGAATTAAGTCTACAATCCGAGGACACTGGTAAACAAGCTGAGGATAAAGAAGACTCGAAAGCATTGGTGCCTGAGGATACACACCATAGGAATGAAGAGAATATTCAGCATAAAGAAGCCATCATTAAAAATGTAAAGAACAAGATAATTAAGAAAACAGGAGAGAAGGAGACAAAGATAAAAGGAATAATACGCTCTAAGAAGACAAGGATTACAAAGGAAATATTAGAGATGACTAGGAGTGGATTAATTAACTTCGTGGACAACCCAATTATTCGTCATAGGGCAAGAATCAACGGTAAGAAGTATAAACAGGACTTCATAAAAATATTAAAAGTAAATCACCATAAAACCGTGGGTAAAAAATTAAATAAGAATCCAATTAAATTAAATATACCAACAAATGAAATACACCAAACAAGGTCAATTGATTCCTTAATGAATAACCAACCATTAAACTATGTAATTAATAATCCAGATGACGGAACGATTAAGCCAAGGTTACATGCCAGTGACTATGTTATGACGGAGAGGGTTATGAACAATGAGGTATTTAAAGTGAATACTCCTCGAAGAAAGATGCTTTACAAGAAGAAGGAAAATTATCAAGAACAACTGGACCAGATCATTGAAGGGTACGCCCAAAGAATAAGGGAAATGCGGAAGAAGAGGGACCAATCAATGGAAGAATCCAACCAGGAAAGGAACGGAGGTCAACCCGGATTAGAAGAAGGGCCAGACGTCAATAATAGCCAAGGCCCGGAGTGCACTGGACACATGGATACCAAAGATGATGAGAGGAAGAAGCAGTGGCGGCGATAAGGCCCCCGCAGACCCCGCGGCGCGGGAGGGCCCCGACCCTCATGTGGGGCCCCAGTTGGCCCAGTCATGGGACATAACTTGTAACATGAAAAATAATCGTAAACGAGTTGTAAAACGCTTCTTTGTTGAATTATCAGTTGACCATAGAATTGACGACCCAGTGAAATCATTTGAAGTAAAAGTTTTCAATGCAACACTAGATATTGTAATAGCTCAGCTACAAATGAGATTCGAAGGATTGCGTTGCATTGATGATAGGTTTTCATTCCTGACGCCTCAGAATTTAGTAAACTTCTCACAAGAGACAATAGTGGAGAAAAGTAAGGCTCTGGTAAATGTGTATCCTTGACCTTTCCACATCACTGCCTGACCAAGTAATATCCTTCAAAGCTCTGATGGCCAAAGAAATTGTACACAAGAAAAGAATTCGAGAAATGATGAATTTACTGGTTGAAGAAAACAGCTGCCTTATGAGTTGCCTCCCAGACTTAACTACATCTTTGCAGCTTTATTTAACATTACCTGTCACAACAGCTACAGCGGAAAGAAGCTTTTCAAAACTTAAATTAATTAAATTAAGTCATACTTAAGAAGTACCATGGCCCAAACTCGGTTGAGTGACTTGGCACTGTTAAGCATTGAGCATGAAGAGACACAGAAAACTAATATCAACGAAGTGGTTGAAAAGTTCTTAGCTATAAAAAAAGAAGACTAGGCTTAGGAAAACAGTGAACTTTGGTTGATCCTCATCTGTAAATATTGTACATTACTTGAGTTCGAGTGTTATTGAATTGGATTAGACTTAAGGAGAACTTGTATAGGAGTATATTCAAGAATTTTACAAATTCAGTTACAAACTAATTTAAATGTTTGAAAAAAGCTAGAATGTTACTTTGATATTCGTTTTTAAATAATAAATTTTTAACACTCTGTGTGCGGTACTGTTTCATAGTCTGAATTTAAATCTTTGACGTAAAAATAAATCATTCTTTTTATTTTGGTTTTTTATAGTTTGTATAGAACTTTGTCTATTTAGCAACAATGAATTTTAAGAGTTTGTACACGTGTAAAACATCCTTTGCAAATTGCAAACGCTTTGTGATAGACGAGAAAGTACTCACAAACCATTGTTGTGAAACACACGTAAATAGAAACTCATTTGAGTGTTTTCCCCTATTACGTATACAAAATTTAACCATTTTTATAGGGCCCCCTAATTTGTTTTGCGGGGGGGCCCCCGTTTCGTTAGCGCCGCCACTGGGAAGAAGGCAAGGAAACGGGGAGCCAATGACTATCTGGTAGCCGCCAAGTGGAAGAACCGCATGATAGGAATAGAGTGGGAAAGGCACAAATAACCCCATGTATATCAACCATAAAAAGTAATAATTACGATTAAGAGCCGATAATATGTAGTAGTAGGCGACATTTATCACCCGAATGTTTAGGGTATAAACAAAAAATATATGTTTAAAAAATAATTACAATAAACAAACTCGTTTAGTGTTTAACAGAATCACATATTAAGCTCCAAATTATTGAAGGTAACTAATTGACTATAACAAATCAATTTGCCCTATTGAGTTACAACAGTGTGTAGGATTAAGATATAGGCCAAACTATTTGTTACTTGTGAAAAAGAACTAGATCTATCATCACACCAAAGGATAGAAAATTATGTAATGTCAATTAAATGATTTAATAAGGAAAAGGGCATCTATTATGTCATAAAGAGCCAGTAGTGGCATACAACTAAGATTACTATACTATACTTAGAAAAAAAAAAAAAAATATTTATCCAAATGAATATTATATGTAACTTAATGTTTATAAAATGATTATTGTGTACCTCTCATAAATCTTCAGAACTTAGAATTAAAATCGTCCAGAATAAAGGTTCACCCAACTAACCTTTGAAGGAGTAGAGAGGCAGAATAACAAAGTGTGTAAAATAAAAGAAGGATATTATTATGGAAAGTGTAAGGAAAGAGAAAAAATGCTTATGAAATGAACTATGTAACCCCAAGAATGTCTATAAAATTAGATGTTAGTATGTTATTATATTATCACATTAAAGTGTAATTATCGAATATTGTATACTTCATAACTTAGAATTAAAATCATCCAGAATAAAGGTTCACCCAACTAACCTTTGAAGGAGTAGAGAGGCAGAATAACAAAGTGTGTAAAATAAAAGAAGGATATTATTATGGAAAGTGTAAGGAAAGAGAAAAAAATGCTTATGAAATGAACTATGTAACCCCAAGAATGTCTATAAAATTAGATATTAGTATGTTATTATATTATCACATTAAAGTGTAACTATCAAATGATTATTGTATACTCCATAAATGAGAATTAAAACCATCCAGAATAAGTGAGAACCACCATCACTTGAAGGAGTAGAGAAGAAAAATAACAAAGAGTGTTAATTGTAAAGATAGCTATTATTATAGTGGAATGAGGAAAGAAAAATGTTTATTAATTATCAAATATTGTACATCACCAGATATGTCAGAGAACATCAAACAAAAAACCATTTAGTATACGAACATTGTACACCCTGATAATTCAGGATGAATATAAATTATTAAGAAAAACTTAATGAACTATTGTGAAAATAAAATATTGTAAACTCTAGATATAAAAAACCAACTGCATAAGTACTATAAGCATCATAGTAAGTGTGTAACCTTAAGAACACTCAAGTGAGCCAAAACAAATTGTCAACTAGTACAAAAAGTAACTATACAGCTGATAAACAACATAGCTGAGAATGTCAAGTCTGAAAAGAAATAATTACCTGTAAAAAAGAAAGTATGTTAGCAAGTATAAAGATGGAAATGTGATATAAATGAAAACCTCTGAAACCTTGAATATTATAGTGAATATATTATGTTATTGTAAACGAATGATATGTGATATTTTATGAGTTGTGATAGTGCAACTATTGCCAGGTGCAATGTTTATTTTTTTCTCAGACAGAGAAGAGTAATGCCTCTGAATCTGAGTATGTGTATTGAGGAACGGCAGAGAATGTAAGCCATAGTGAGCCACTCTGATTCCGAACCCACTACAAAAGTTAGGGAGTTATATTGTATTAATGTATCAAGGAGTATTATAAGAGAATCTGTGAGGTATAAATGATAATAACCATTAAGATAATCACGAAAGTAAAGATATGTAATAAGAAAGGAGAATGTGAATAAGACAGGAAATTGTTAATAAGATCTATTGTAGTTAAATGACTTAAGATGTAAGCAATTTGAAAAATACTAGTAAATTAAGAATTATATATCTAGACAAAAAATCAAGCTAGAATAACACACTAATGGTATGTTAAAAAATCAAAGAGTACAAAGAAAAAAAAAACACAATAGAAATATACTAAGAAACTGACATGAAATGATAATTTTATAAAAAATAAATTTTTTCTCAAATGATCAATTTTGAGGAGGGTGTATATGTAACATAACAAAATGTTACCTAACCTAAATGTATATTATCAGATTTTATAAGTACATAACAATCATGTAATTAGGACATAGTAATAAGAATAAACAAGAAGAGAGAAATCAAGAAAGAAGAATGAAGCAGAAGTGCCACATGAAACAGTAAACCCAAATACTGTTTGACACTACAACCAGACAATGACTAACTCAAACTGATGGACAGAGTAAATGTACTTTAAGCTGTCAATCAAGTCAGTAGATAATGTGAACAGAATATTATATGTAAATAAAAAGTGAATCAATAAGAATCTAAATACTGTGAAATCAGAATTAGCATTGTGCTGATAATAAATTTAACCATGACTAGTAAATTATGAATGCCAAAACTAAAATTAGCAATGGCTACAAAGTGAGAACAAAGATATATTTCAATATCAAATATACTTATGAGAAAGAAAAACCATTTGTATGAGGGAATATTATACAAATAAGGTACCTCAACAAATTACCGAATTGAGAACCAATAAATGTTGTTAAGGCAAAATTCCAGTCTAGACGGTATGTCTTAACAACGCCTAGACCAAGCAATAATCAGTGAGTTGATTAGTGGGAGGTCACGTAGGTGTAAATTAAATACACAGAACAATCGTTATGATCTAACATAACAAAAAACATTATTAAAATGGTATATTTAATCATAATTCAATTGTTAAGTAGTAGAAAAGAACGAATTAGCATAAAACGAAATGTCATAGTAATAAGAATCGTCTATTACAATGTATAAAGTTAAGGTGTATTTATAATGTTCAATAATTGAAGGTCAGTACAGAGTTAATAGTGTTCGCACATAAACGTTTGAGTAATAAAATGCTATGTGAACACAAACAATGTTAACCAAAGTGTAAAATCGTCGATTCAGGTAAATAGACGCCAATGCAAAATAGTGTACCCGAACATTGATTTTATAACAATGTCGGTAAAAGTGAAATTAATTCGATATCGAGTGATATCAAATTAAAGAGGACAAAATAATCTTTAATTTGATGACGGTATCGACCCAATCGCAACTGTATTAAGTGCGGGAAAGATGTTAGCATCATTTGCCAAATATGCATCAGAAATTTGTTTACTAATACCAATAACAATGAAAGCTATCTGTCACCTCAGAGTTTGACAGTTAAAAAACCGTTATTAACGGCTAACGAACAATACGTCATACTCATCACACCTGCCAGAACCAATCACAAAATTAGTTAGTAATTAACATTTTTGCCTAAGACCGATCGACGAGGAGAGTATATAAGGGAACGCAAACGTTTCTCACCAGACATTTTACCAACTTCATTCAGTACAGAACGTGTGCACGCCATCTCAACATTTTTTAATAACCGATAGCGTCATCTCGAGAACTCATCACAGGAAACCATTCGACAACGACCTATAAGTACTTCCAATGATTCTACAGATAACAATAGTGATTATGTGCAGTATTAATTCAATTTTGTGCGGGAAAATAATGAACATGAGTAATTAAAATATTATTTACGATCCATTAAGTCAGAAGAGGATCGAGATACTCTGTTCTTGTGCGTGTGTAGTGAAAAATGATAATCACTATAATCCGATTATCAAGGTGCAAAAATGAGTTTTAATTAAATAATTAAAACCAAAAGGTAACAGTGTAACCATTATTTCATTTTTTCTACGAGCGCTATAACCTGTACGTTTTACACACTGATCTGTACTGACGCAAATCACAGAAACATTTCAATATTACACCATGTCTCAATTTATTGTATGAATTTGTCATTAATAATTAAACTGAATGTTAGTTGTAAGTGTACTCAATTTATAAATTTTGTAATTCATAAACCAAGGCGTGACGAACGCATAACCTGTCACATAGGTTATTTTTATTTGTTTACGTTATAAAAGTAACGTCAAACCATTATCGATCAATTTTATATCAGCATATTATTAGATATTGTGTAGGCATAACTTTCTTTTTCGTGTCTCAAAGAACTCACTTCTGAGATTTTAATAATTCTAATGTTAAAAATAACCAATATCTGGACTTAGCCAGATTTACTACTTGTGCTCTGAGCAAGCCTTATAAGGTATATGATAACTTGTTTACTATTGTAAATCATAGTATGTTTTAATTATATTTGTTTTGGAATTCTCTATAAGGGTATAAATAAAACCCATTATTAACAGCATAACTCGACTTGATTTATTTCTATCTGATAATTAAATATTTTATTTAGAAAACTCAAACAACCTTCAGTTGTGTTTTAATATTTTGGAATAGCATTGCCATAAAGGTGATAATCAATTATTTTAAATTTTTAAATCATTCAGTGATTCTATTTGTGGGTTTTACACGGGATTTTCCCTAAATAAATCCGTGTGGCGCCCACTAACAAACAAGGCAATCTAACCTTGCAACTAAAGTAAGTTGGTGTTTGTAAACTGAGTTGACAGCTTATAATAGAACTTCTAGAAAACACGACCAGGTACGTGAAAGTATATTTTGTTTGTTATATTGTCCAGACATTACGAGACGTAACGTACTTAGACTATCAGCAACCTGGAGGAGAAGTTTCACAGTCAGTATCAACGAGACGACCATCGTCTACAAGCGACCAACTACTGTACTTTACTTTTAAACCTAAGCAAACCTAGTATTTAATTATTATCAACCCAACTATTTTATTTGTTTCATATAAGGGAATTCTTTTCAGACAAGTATAATTACATAATTGTAAACACACTGTGAGTAACCTCGAATGTTATACTTTAAATCGCTTTACAAAGTTAGTAACCTTCAACAACTACAACATCTAAATAATATTTCACACATAATTAGATTTTATTTAATCACGACCTTTAATATTTTAAACATAAACATAATTTTAAATAACCACCGTAAATCTTTTATTTTATTACAAATTGAAGCATACAATAATAGGCAGAATTACACACCGTATTTAGTTGACTTACAAATTGGCTAGCCCAACAGTGTGGCTTCTAAAGGAGAGCTTTTCGTCGGGTAACAATATATATACATATGTATATATATATATTATATATGAATATATAAATGTGGTAATACAGTAATATTAACATTAATATTTTTAATTTAATATAATCATACTGTAATTATATATTTTATAGACCAGATTTGCAAAATGTGGCTGTACAATAATTGATGTAATTATTGTATTTTAGCTGAATATTTGATTGTCACTTGTTATTCAATTCCGTAAATTTATTTTAATCAATAAATAGAAATGTAAAAAGATGAGGGAAAGAGTTTATAAGGTTGCGAATTTAAGTATTAGCTGAAAGTCTATTGTATGATAAAAGGTATACCAGATATTATAAGTCATACATAAAATAAAATGTAAAAAATAAAAAAATAAGGTGCCTGAGCAAAAAGGATTATTTTGATAGAATAAATTATGTAATATTATACTCTTATTATGTTGACAGAATTAAACTGTCTTTTAATATCAAAAATTAATGTTCTTCATAAACTACAACATATAAAAGATAAGCTAAAATTAAGCTAATGGGTTCATACCTCATTTATGGAAAATTATCCTCTTTTTAATTAAAAAAAATTCCTCTTATATAGTATTTGTGGCATTCTTGTTTTTTGGTATTATATTGTCGATTTGTTCAAACAATTGGCTGGGTTGTTGAATGGGAGTCGAAATAAATATGGTATCATTTTTGCCTTTTATAATGAATAAAATGAGAGTTTACTCATCTGAGTCAATAATTAAATATTTTATTATTCAGAGAATGGGTTCAAGATTGTTATTCCTGTTTGTTGTTATTTTAGGAATATTATTTCAGGTAAAATATTTTATTATAGTTAGTTTAATAATTAAAATTGGATCTCCTCCATTCCATTATTGATATGTTTCAGTAATTGATGGGCTATCTTGATTAGTGTCTTTTTTAATTATAACCGTTCAGAGGATTATTCCCATTATTTTATTGAGTTATCTGGATATAAGATTGATTTTATTTATTGTTTTATCATGTATTTGGGGCTCATTGGGGGGGCTGTGTTATTCATCAATTCGAAAAGTTTTAGCATATTCATCAATTTACAATTTAAGTTGAATTTTTAGAGGGGTTATATTAATAAATTATATATGGCTGGTATATTTTTTAATTTATTCCCTCTCTTTATTTTTGACTTGCTATCTGTTTTGAATAAATAATATGAATTATTTAAATCAAATTTTTATTTTGTTTAACAATAGGGTTAAATCGTTAATGTTAATGATTGTTTTTATGTCAATAGGTGGATTACCACCATTTTTAGGATTTTTCCCAAAATTTATGATAATTTATTGTCTTTTAGCTAATAAAATGTATTTTTTATGTTTAATTTTAGTAATAACTGCTTTATTAGTGTTATTTTATTATTTACGAGTTGTAATGACAGGGCTGATGATAAACAATGTATCTTTAAAGTTGTCAACTTTTAGGTTAAATAATACATTATTTATAGTAAATTCTTTATTGATTGGATTTATAGTTGTAACCTTATTTAATATTATGAATTAATAAGGTTTTAAGTTAATAAAACTATTATCCTTCAAAGTTAAAAATATAATTTCTTGTAAGCCTTAGATTTATTTTAATCACCTTTAAATTTGCAATTTAATATTATTATTAAATATAAGACTGAAGAAAGAATAAAAAATAAGGAAGAAGAAAGATTAGATTATTGAGAGGAAAAATATCCATAAATAAATTTACAGTTTATTACCTAATTCAGTCATCTCAATTGGGAATAAATCAATGTTTAGTTATGAATAAGTGATTTTTCTCAACTAATCATAAAGACATTGGAACATTATATTTCATTTTTGGGATTTGATCGGGGATAGTGGGTACAACTTTAAGAGTTCTTATTCGTGTTGAATTAGGCATTCCTGGATCTTTTATTGGAGATGATCAAATTTATAATGTGATTGTTACTGCTCATGCTTTCGTTATAATTTTTTTTATAGTAATGCCAGTTATGATTGGAGGATTTGGGAATTGATTGGTTCCTTTAATAATTGGTGCTCCTGACATGGCTTTTCCTCGAATAAATAATATAAGTTTTTGATTATTACCACCTTCATTAACATTATTATTAATTGGTAGAATAGTTGATAGAGGTGCAGGTACTGGTTGGACAGTCTATCCCCCATTGTCAAGAGGCGTTGCACACTCAGGATCTTGTGTTGATTTAACTATTTTTTCTTTACATTTGGCCGGAGCTAGTTCAATCCTAGGTGCAGTTAATTTTATTAGAACAATTTTTAATATACGATCAGCGGGAATGTATATGGATCGGTTACCTTTATTTGTATGAGCGGTATTAATTACTGCCTTTTATTATTGCTTTCATTACCAGTTTTGGCTGGTGCAATTACAATGTTATTACCTGATCGGAATTTAAATACTTCTTTTTTTGATCCTTCAGGTGGAGGAGATCCAATTTTATACCAACATTTATTTTGATTTTTTGGGCACCCTGAAGTATATATTTTAATTTTGCCTGGATTTGGACTAATTTCTCACATTATTACTCAGGAAAGAGGAAAAATTGAATCTTTTGGGTCACTAGGAATAATTTATGCTATAATATCAATTGGTATTTTAGGATTTGTTGTTTGAGCACATCATATATTTACAGTTGGTATGGATGTTGATACACGAGCTTATTTTACTTCTGCTACAATAATTATTGCTGTTCCAACTGGAATTAAAGTTTTTAGATGATTAGCAACTTTGAGAGGAGTTAAAATCAAGATAAGACCTTCAATTTTATGAGCAGTAGGGTTTGTTTTTCTTTTTACTATTGGTGGATTGACTGGAGTGATTTTAGCTAATTCATCAATTGATATTGTATTACATGATACATATTATGTTGTGGCCCATTTTCATTACGTGTTATCAATAGGTGCAGTGTTTGCAATTTTAGGAAGATTTATTCATTGATATCCTTTATTTACTGGATTATCTTTAAATTCTAATTGATTAAAAATTCATTTTTTGATTATGTTTGTTGGGGTAAATTTAACCTTTTTCCCCCAACATTTTTTAGGATTGAGAGGTATGCCACGTCAGTATTCAGATTATCCTGATGCATTTATATCATGAAATATTATATCTTCTATTGGAAGAAGAATTTCATTTATTGGAATTTTATTTTTATTGTTTATTATTTGAGAAAGATTTATTTCACATCGATTGATTTTATATTCAACTAATATAAATTCCTCCATTGAATGGTTACATAAACTTCCTCCGTCTGAGCACTCATATAGTGAGATTCCATTATTAGTTCAATTCTAATATGGCAGATGAAGTGCGATGAATTTAAGATTCATATATAAAATAATTTTTGTTAGAAATTTCTAATTGATCTTATATTAATATGCAAGATGCTATATCACCATTAATGGAACAATTAATATTTTTTCATGATCATACTTTAACTATTTTAATTATTATTACTTCAATTGTTACTTATATAATAACAGTTATTATATTTAATAATATTGTTAATCGACTTTTATTAGAGGGACAATTAATTGAATTTTTTTGAACACTTCTTCCAGCTTTAACTTTGATTTTTATTGCATTCCCATCCTTACGATTATTATACTTATTGGATGAAATTAATAAACCTTTAATAACTTTAAAAATTATTGGTCATCAATGATATTGATCATACGAATATTCAGATTTTTTAAATATTGAGTTTGATCCTTATATAAAATCTCAGAATGAAATATCAATTAGAGAGTTCCGTTTATTAGAAGTAGATAATCGAACGATTTTACCTTTTAGTACTCAAATTCGATTATTGATTTCATCATTTGATGTTATTCATTCATGAGCTATGCCATCTATGAGAATTAAAGTAGATGCCGTGCCTGGTCGATTAAATCACGCAAGAATATTTATTAATCGACCTGGTATGTCATTTGGTCAATGTTCTGAAATTTGTGGAACAAATCATAGATTTATGCCTATTGTTATTGAAAGAGTTGGTATAAATTGTTTTATTAATTGATTAATGAACTATTCATTAAGTGACTGAAAGTAAGTGATGGTCTCTTAAACCAATTTATAGTAACTAACGATTACTTTTAATGACGAAAAGTTAGTTTATTATAAAACATCAATCTGTCAGATTCAAAAAACTAAGAATAGTATTTTTCTATTCCACAAATATCTCCAATAAATTGATGTTTTCTGTTTTTCTTTTTTTTGTTAATTGTTATTTTAATTATAACTTTTGTTTATTTTTCTTTTATGAAAATTCCAAGGATAAATTTAACTGATAATTTTAATAATTTATATAACTGGTTATGATAACAAATTTATTTTCAACTTTTGACCCATCAACAGGATTATTTTCATTAAATTGATTAAGCTCATTAATTTTATTATTATTTATACCTATAGGGTTTTGATATATCCCTAGTCGTTATATAATTTCTATTAATAAAGTTTTAAATACAATAAGTTTTGAATTAAATTTAATAATAAGTTCAAGATCTTTTGGTAGATCATTATTATTTTGTTCTTTATTTATTTTCATTCTATTCAATAATTTTCTCGGATTGTTTCCATATATTTTCACTAGATCAAGACATTTAGTATTTTCTCTTAGTTTAGCTCTTCCACTTTGGTTGACTTTTATTTTATTTGGATTTTTGAACAATACAAATCATATGTTTTGTCATTTAGTTCCAATAGGAACTCCAATAATTTTAATACCTTTTATAGTATGTATTGAAACTGTCAGAAATTTAATTCGACCAGGGTCTTTGGCTGTCCGTTTAACAGCAAATATAATTGCTGGCCATTTATTAATAACATTATTAGGAAACAGATCAACTAATTTAGAAATTTATATAAATCTAATTATTTTAATTCAGATATTATTAATATTATTTGAATCAGCAGTTTGTGTGATTCAATCTTATGTTTTTACGTAGGAATTTGGGAATCTTATGTTTTTACTAGGTTGATTGGGAACCTCCCTGAATGGGTGGACAGAACGTACGGCGAGGTAGATTATTACCTTACTCAATTCCTGACAGGGCATGGTTATTTCTGTGCATACCTGCGAAGGATGGGTAAGATGGAGGTTCCGTCGTGCGTGTATGGCGACTCAGACTCTGATGATGCTCATCACACTTTCTTCGAGTGTCAATGGTGGGTGCTGGAGAGGCGAGGACTGGAATCGGAGATTGCCCCATGATGCCTGATAACATCATAGGCGTCATGCTCAACAGCAAAGAGAACTGGGACATGGTTGTGACCTTCGTGAGGATAGTCCTGCGGCAAAAGAAGCCTGAACTGGACCGTCTCACAGGTCGATGATATAGATAAAGCTGTAGAAGCCTTGTAGGCGCAATACGAGGTGCCACCCTGAAGCCATACGAATAGTTGTTCCAGGGGGGGTTCCCTGCCTGTAACGTGGAGGTTTTTTAGTGGGTGCGAGTCCCACACACCGGGAGACCAGTCGGGTGTCTCCTGATGGTGCATAATGCATTTTTCCTCCCCCGAAAAAAAAAAAAAAAAGTTGATAATGCAATAACTTTTTTTAAGTCAAATTCAAAATTTGCAGCTAGCCCTGATATAATTATTGTTAGTACTGATAGCATTAAAAATATTTGAATTAAATTAAATGATATAATTAAATTTCTGAATCGAATAATTAGATATACTCCTGCAGTAACTAATGTTGATGAGTGAACAAGGGCCGATACTGGGGTTGGAGCAGCCATAGCTGCTGGAAGTCATGAAGAAAATGGAATTTGAGCTCTTTTTGTAAATCCTGCAATAATAATTAGTATAATTATTGGACTCATTATTATTTTATTAATAAAAGATATAAAATTTCAAGATCCAAAATTTATTAGTCATGCAATTAATAAAAGGATTATAACGTCTCCAATACGATTTATTAATACCGTTAATATTCCAGCATTTCTAGAATTTAAATTTTGATAATAAACAACTAAACAATATGACACTAACCCTAATCCATCTCATCCAATGAGAATACTTACTATATTAGGTCTAATAATTAATAATATTATTGACATCACAAATATTATAATAATATAAATAAATCGATTAATATATTTATCACTTATTATATATACACCTCTATATAATATAACTATTGATGAAATAAATATAACAGTTGAAAGAAATAAAGTTGATATAAAATCAAAAATTAATGTTATATAAATATTACATGAATTAACTGTAATAATTATTCATTCTATTATAATTGCATAATCAAAAATAATTATATTTATTGATAAAATTAATATTATTAATCTTATAATTAATAAAATTAAGAAAATATATGTATTAAGTTTATTTTTAGTAATGATCCAATATAAATTTATATTTTTAAATACACAATTTAATGTTTTATTTTAAACTAATTGAATTATATTAACAATGTTAATTTCAAAATAATTAAATTTAAGGGAACCCAATGCATTATAATTAAAAAAAATTCACGTACGTTTCCAGAATTGAAGGAGTAACAGCCCGAGAAAATTATTCCATGTTGAGTATGAGAATATAAATATAAACTATAACAAGCTGATAAAAATGAAGAAAAAGACAAGAAAACTATACATAATGAATTTCAAGACATTAATCTATTTAAAATTATAATTTCTCCTGCTAGACTAATTGTTGGAGGACATGAAATATTTCTAGAAGATATTAGAAATCATATGAGAGTTATTGAAGGCATAAATCTTAATATTCCTTTATTGATTAGGATTCTACGTCTCCCCGAACGTTCATAAGAAATATTTGCTAAGCAAAATAAAGCAGATGAACATAAACCATGTCCAATTATTATAAAATATGCTCCGGCTATACCTCACATATTTATTGTCATAATTCCTCCAATAACTAATCTTATGTGAGCTACAGAAGAATATGCAATTATAGATTTTATATCAATTTGCATTATACAAGATAATCTAATTATAATTCCCCCTATTAATGAAATAGAAATCCAAATAAATCTATAATTAGTAAATATTACTGTCATAATATATATAACACGAATTAAACCATAAGTTCCCAATTTTAAAAGAATTCCAGCTAAAATTATAGAACCAGAAACAGGTGCTTCAACATGAGCTTTTGGTAATCAAAAATGAAACATAAATAATGGAACCTTAATTATAAATGCTAACGTTATCCCTAAATAGATAAACTTATTATTTGATCTCATTAACATTATAATGTTAGTCATATTATTTCTATATATATATATATATATATATATATATATATATATATATATATAATTGAAACTAATATGGGAAGAGATGCAAATAAAGTATAAAACAACAAGTAATATCTAGCATTCACTCGTTCAGGTTGATATCCCCATCCTATGATAATAATTATAGTAGGGATTAAACTAGTCTCAAAAAAGATATAAAATATCATAATGTTGTATGAACAAAATGATAAAACTAATAATGTTATTAATAATAACACTATAAATAAAAATAAATTCATATTATTATATTTATATAAAGTACTAGAATTAATTATTAAGAAAGTAATTCAAATTGTAAGAATAATTAGCCCGTATGAAATATTATCTATATATATGTTATATCTTAGTATAATTAAATCTTTTCTGAAGAATAAGATGATAAATAGTATTAAAAGAATTAATATATTTCTTAATAATCATATGTTAAATAATAAAGGGGTTAAAAATAATGAAAATAAAATTAATTTTAACATGTTTTTAAAGATATTGATAATAACTGATCATTACCATGTGATCGAATCAGATTGATCAATCTTGACAATCCTACAACTCCTTCACAAACACTAAATGTTAACAAAACTATTAATATATATATATCATTTAATTCAATTGATAGAAATGCAGAAAATATACAAAATAATCTTAAAATTATTAACTCTAATCTTAATAAACTCATTATGATATGTTTTCGATTTAAGCATAATGAGATAATGCCCGATATAAATATAATTAAATATAATAAAGGTAGTGATAGATTCATTTGTTTTAATAGTTTAAAAAAAATTTAGATCTTGTAAATCTAAGATAAATTAATAATTTTAAAACTTCAGAAGAGAGTAAAAAATCATTTTAAGCACCCAAAGCTTACATTTTTATTAAATTATCTTCTGTATGAAGATTATAATATCAATTACAATTCTATTATCAATAAATTTTATTTTTATGAAGCATCCATTATCAATGGGATCTATTTTATTAATACAAACAATGCTTGCCAGAATTATTTGTATATTTTACATAAATTCCTATTTTTTTTCTTATATCTTATTCCTTGTTTTTATTGGAGGAATGCTAATTTTATTTATGTATATATCAAGAATGGCCTCAAATGAAAAATTTTACTTTTCAATAAAATTATTAATATCAAACACGATTATTTGAATTTTGATTATAACTATAAATATTATTAGACTTAAGATAGATAGCGTTAATAAATTATTGGAAATAAATAATTTATTTGATAGATTTATAATTAAAAAATTATACATATTTCCGTCAGGAATAATAACTATCATGTTAGTTATCTATCTTCTATTTACATTGATTGTTGTTGTGAATACTGTCAGAATTAAATTGTCTCCTTTACGAAGAAAATTTTAACAAATGCTAAGCATCACTCGACGTACACACCCATTAATTAAAATAATAAATAATTCACTAATTGATTTACCGGCGGCTACGAATTTATCATATTGATGAAATTATGGATCGTTATTGGGAATATGTTTAGTTATTCAAATTTTAACTGGATTATTTTTGTCAATACACTATAATGCAGATGTAGCAAGTGCATTTAACAGATTAAGACACATTTGTCGTGATATTAATCATGGATGGATGTTACGAATTTCACACGCAAATGGAGCTTCATTATTTTTTATCTGTGTTTATTTACATGTTGGACGAGGACTATACTATGGTTCATATAAAAATTTTGAAACTTGAGCTGTAGGAGTGGTCATTTTATTAATTTTAATGGCCACTGCTTTCCTGGGTTACGTTCTTCCATGGGGTCAAATATCATTTTGAGGAGCAACAGTTATCACAAATTTATTGTCAGCAATTCCATATCTTGGAACGGCCTTAGTGAATTGAATTTGGGGAGGGTTTGCTGTTGATAATGCAACATTAACTCGATTTTATTCTTTCCATTTTATTATACCATTTATTGTTTTAGCAATAACAATTGTGCACCTTATTTTCTTGCATGTCATAGGGTCAAATAATCCACTTGGGATTAATTCAAATAATGATAAAATTCCATTCCATCCTTATTTTTCCATTAAAGATATACTAGGATTTTTATTTATTTTAGTTATTTTTTTTTGTTATATTATACTTGAACCATATAAATTAAGCGATCCTGATAATTTTACTCCAGCAAACCCATTAGTTACCCCAAAACATATTCAACCAGAATGATACTTTTTATTTGCATATGCAATTTTACGATCTATTCCTAATAAATTAGGAGGAGTAATTGCATTATTTATATCAATTTTTATTTTAATTTTTGTTCCCTTCATAAACAATTCAAAATTTATAGGACTATTAAATTATCCCATTAATCAAATCTTATTTTGATACTTGTTCATTATTCTAGTTTTATTAACTTGGATTGGGGCTTGTCCTGTTGAATACCCATATATTAAGATCGGAATATTTTTAACAACGATTTATTTTATATATTTTGTTTTAGACCCAGTAATTAAATCTTTTTGAGATAGATTAATTAGCTAGTTAATTAGCTTATAAATAAAGCATTTATTTTGAAAGTAAAGAAAAGAGAAAATTAATTCTATTAACTTGATAATAAAACAATTTTTAATGAATTAAATAATAGATTTAATCATGAAAAAAAAATCAATAAATTTAAACTTACTGGTAAATATGATTTTCATGCTAAATATATTAACCTGTCATAACGATAACGAGGCAGAGTACCTCGAACTCAAATAAATAAAAATGAAATTAATGTTAATTGAATAGGTAAAACTAAAGAATTAATTTTTCTAGAAAAATAAACCTAGAAATATTAAACAAAATATCATACTCATAAAGATAATTCTAACATACTCAGCTAAAAAAATAAATGCAAATCCTGCACCTCTATATTCAACATTAAACCCAGAAACTAATTCTGATTCCCCCTCAGAAAAATCAAATGGTGATCGGTTAGTTACAGCTATCGCTGATGAAATTCAACAAATTCTCAAAGGAAAAAACAGAAATATTAATCATATAAATTGTTGAAAAAAATAAAATTCAATTAAATTAAAACTCTCAATTATTACAACAGGGCACAAAATAATTAGTACAAGACTGACTTCATATGAAATAGTTTGGGCAATTGATCGAATACAACCCAATATAGCGTAATTAGAATTTGATGACCAGCCTGTAATTATTAGACTATAAACTCCTATTCTTGTGCAAAAAAAAAAAAAATATTATACCCATATTGAATGAAACACAATTGATTAAATATGGGTAAATAGCTCATAATAGTAAAGAATTAAATAAACCTAACACAGGTCTAATTATATAAATTAAATAATTAGATAGCATTGGCATATTTCTTTCTTTTAAAAACAATTTAATAGCATCTGAAAATGGTTGTAAAATACCAATAAATCCTACTTTATTTGGACCCTTACGAATTTGAATATATCTTAAAATCTTATGCTCCATCAAAGTTAAAAATGCAACACCAATTAAAATAAACAAGGCAGTAATTAAAATAGTAATTATAAACATTTTCTACATGTAATATTATTACATAATTAAATTCTAAATTTAATGCACTTTTTGCTAAAATAGAATAAATTAAATTATTTGACACGGTCCTTTCGTACTAATATCAAAAATATATTAGTAGATAGAAACCAACCTGGCTCACGCCGATTTGAACTCAGATCATGTAAGAAATTAAAGGTCGAACAGACCTAGAATATTTAGATTTTGCTCTAAACTCTTTTCTTAATCCAACATCGAGGTCGCAATCTAATTTATCGATATGAACTCTCCAAACTAATAACGCTGTTATCCCTAAGGTAATTTAATCTTATAATCAAAAAAATTGGATCAATTAAACATTAATTTATGAAAAATTCATTTAAAGTTTTATTTATTATAATGTCACCCCAACAAAAAATAAAATAATTTTTCCAGCTGTTAATTCTAATTTCTAGTAAAATAAATTTATTTAAAATTCTATAGGGTCTTCTCGTCCCACTTATTTATTTAAGATTTTTTACTTAAACCCTAAATTCAATCTATTTTAATTAAAAAAGAAAATTTTTCATCCATTCATTCATACAAGCCTTCAATTAAAAGACTAATTATTATGCTACCTTTGCACGGTCAATTTACCGCGGCCATTAAAATATCATTGGGCAGAATAGACCTTTAATATTTTTCTAAAGGACATGTTTTTGGTAAACAGGTGAAAATTATATTTGCCTAATTCTTAAATACAATTTATTGTAATTTACTAATTTAATCATTTTAATAAAAACATTTTTATTAATTTAATTTTCTTAATATATACCTAAAATATATTAAATGTATTTAAATAAAAAATAAAATTTAACTTACTCATATAAAAAGGCTAATTGCAAGCCTATTTAATTAACTAAAACCTAAAATATTATAGAAATTATATTTAGCTTGTCCTCAATATAATTAAATAAATATAAAACTTTATATTAAAATATAAGTTATAATATTTATTTTAAATTAAATTTAATTCTTAAGAAACCAGAAATATTATAGTTCGAAAAAAGTTTCATCACTAAAATTATTTTATTAATATTTATATTACAATAATTAACAAATAATCTTAAGTCACCATAATTAATTAACCCTGATACAAAAGGTACAAATTATAATTTTACTTTTTTATATTTATTGTTTAATCTTCACAGTCCAATTAAAAATATTTTTTCAATAAATAGTACTAAAACTAAATAAGTATTTTTATTTAAAATAATTTCAATAAATTAATCATAAATTTAAATTATTATTCAAATTATATTGATAAATCAATAATTTTTATTAGTGTAAATAATATGCCTTAAGCTCTAATTTGCACTCTAGCCACACTTTCCAGTACAGCTACTTTGTTACGACTTATCCCACTTTATAGTGGGAGTGACGGGCGATATGTGCATAATTTAGAACCTAAATTCAAAAAACTATATTTAATAAATTTACTGTCAAATCCAATTTCATGATTTTCATTATAGAAAACAATTCATTTTTATAATAATGTAACCCATTTTTCTTTAAAATTAACTGCACCTTGACCTGACATTTTATTAATAAAATAAATGAAAATTATTCTGATAAAGCATTCTTGACAGAGGTATACAAATTTATATAAAGTAAAACCTATCGTGGATTATCGATTACAAAACAGATTCCTCTGATTAGATAAATTACCGCCAAATTCTTTGAATTTAAAGATCATAACTATTAATAATCTAGTCATTTTATTTACACTTTCAATAATAGGGTATCTAATCCTAGTTTTACATAAAAGTTTCTCAGACATAAAAATAAACACATATTTATACATTATTTCACCAAAATTTAAAAAACTTAATATTAATTTATTTTTAACTGAAACTAACATAACTAAATTTAGAGAATCGTGTAACCGCAACTGCTGGCACGAATTTTGTCCTCTATAAATAAATTTATTATCTCTAAAATTAATAATTAATAATACTTAATACTGCGCTCTGGATAATTATCATTTAGATAATTTTCAATCAATTTAAAGTTATGAATGTAATATAATTAAATATTTAATTTACAAGCTAGAATAAAACTCCTCTCTTACCTATTTACGAATAACATAGTTTTCCAAAATGTCAAACAATCCCTTTAAAGTAATATTCACTCATTAATGTATTATTTTTAATCGATGTTTCCTCACAGTAAAAATAGAATTCACGGCTGGTGAATTTTTTCAGATATATTTTTTTGCTATTTTTATATTAATTTATAAATCATGGCACTAAACCTTTGTAATCTTGACTAATGTTTATAAGCTTTACAAATACTGAAAAATATTAAATAAATTTGTTTATTTTTCCGTTTAGTATGTAGTTCCAGAAATGTCCGTAAGAGAGCAGCGTGCGTTTGTTTACTTTAGAACATGTGATTAATTTTGACTAGTTTTTGTGTTTTATATAACCATTCGGAATGCGTTTTCTTCGTCAACTATTAAACTAAATGTTTATATTACCTCTCTTCTTATAGTTCTTACTGGAAGGAAGCCTTTTCTCTAGTGAGGTCCGTCTTGAGTTGTAATTTCATTACCGTCTGGCCCATATTCTATTGTCAACTTGAAACATCACGAAACTAGGTCGAATCATCAGAAGGGTTTTCTTTCACAGTTTATTATGGAGTATAATCCTTTAATTTTGATAAATAAGGTATGATTATATAGAGTTCATATTGCTTTTTAATTGTGTACTAATTTTACACTTCTCCCAAGTTTCAATGAGGATATTTTAATAGAAATGTGGTAGCATCATTTTGTCAACTCGCCAGGTTTTTTCCAAATTTTATTATTAACAATACTTGTTATTCTCGTCACTCTTAGTAACCCAAAATATTTTTATTATAAAGGCAGTTTGTAATTATTATAAATTTATATTTTATTTACCGAAAAATAATTCTTTTTAATTCCAGTTTCTTTACCAATTTGGTTTACATAAGAGGTTTCTGTTCATTTTCTTATGACCTGGTATATAAGTATTTAATATTTTTATTATCTCTAAATGAATTTATATAGTATTTATTAGTCTCTCATAGTATTCCTACACTGCACTACTTCCTGTTGCCATTTCCCTCATATAGTATTATTTTAATTTTTTATTATCCTTTGATATTTAAACTTTTTATGTTTTTTTTTTAAAACGAACCCTGGGTTATCTTATATTATAACACATATATTTGAAAAAATATAACATTAACTTAGGTATTACAATTGGTTGTCTACACAATATAAATATTACAATAAATTAATAAAAATACAGAATCAGTTAGTAGCATTATAGTCTACTATCATAGTTTTATAATTCCCAAACCTACAGCACAATTCTGTAATAAGTTACCTTCGCTTTCACTTTTTACCTCAATGGGTACACTATAACTCACTTGTCACTGTATATCACTCGAATTGTTTATAATGTTTAGTGATATACTTTAATTTAGAGCTAGTTATAGGTTACCCATTTTTGACCTTTATGTTCTTACATGATTTAATTTATTGGGACCGGGTTATGTAACGTTACATAAAGCCCCCCTACTAGAACAAATTTATTTTAGTTTAACTCGTTTATTAAAAATAAATTGTTGATTGGTTCAATTCTCCTAATAGTCTTGGTTTTATTCTTCATAATAGTGTTTCATTTCAAACTGGTTGTAAACTGACTGGTAATTCAGACTGGTGGTAATTGCTGTTTTCTTACTCTACTCTCTCTCTCTTGGAGGCAAATTCATCAATTATTTATTTCTCTGGGTAGTGGTACTTCCACATTTTATTTGATAAAGACTGGTCACACTAATCATATTAAACTTGTTTTAACACTCGTTTCTATTTACTACTATAAATTATCTTTATCAATTAAGCTTCGGTCTGCTATCTTCCTTCTATTTTCTTCATCTATACTTCTGGAATCTAATATCACTCTTTTCAGCTATTTTATAATTATTATCCCTTAAATATTCAATTTCCCTAACATTTTTCCCTATCTTGTGCGGTGGTAACAGTCGGGTGGACACTCTGGGTCCATTACTCCGCTGTCCATCCTTACACCTTCTGAGACCAGGGGAACATCATCCCTGCTCATAAAAATTATTGCCGGAACATTTCTACGGTCAATACATAAAAATAAAAAACTTATAAGTAGTAGTCAATTAGCGACTAGTACTAAACACTTTTGGGATTCTTTATACTATAGCTGTTTGCATTTATTTATATATTTCTTCTTCTCCTTGATTTCTTCTTCTTTATCATTAACTAATAGCATGTAACATTATTGATAGGCCTTATGTTAAAATTCTTTTGACTTTACTTCTTGTGACATATTTCTCCGTATCATTTCTTCTTATCTAATCTTCAATTCCGAGAAATTCTAATTATTGTATTAATTATCATCCTCCTTCAGTTTCATTGGAGTCATTAAATTATTCTTTATTCTTCTTATCTGAGCACATTACCATCAATTGTTTTTGTTCATGTAATTTTTCTTCTGTTTGTTACCATTAAAAATATTACTTTTTCCTATTATTTCATTTTAAATCTATTCTTTATAACTCTTATTTACTAATCAGTTCTTACTTTTTGTTAAATCAACTGGTTTCAAAATATCTTAAATCGTATTATCTCTGAATAAATTGTAAGTTGTCCTTACATAGTTTTTATTAAATCGTCTTGTTCCTAGAGAAATTGTTGAGTAAGTTGTCCTTACATGCTTTTTGAATTTTGGGGTTTTAGTCTCTTCACTTTAAATTATATGGTTTCAAAATAACTTGAGTAAGATGTCCTTACATGCTTTTAGAATTTTGGGGTTTTACTTCCGCTATTCAATGGGTTGCTGGGTCGGTTTTCAGAATTTCAGTCCCCTTTTTTCTGGTTGGTTATTGTTTAGTTTAACCATGATCCATTAATTCAGTTATTCCTCTTCCTCGGATTAATGGGGTGTTCGGAATTACTTCTCTCCTCGATAATCTCCTTATCATCCGGCTCTCCCCCTTTGCTGCTACGAAACCTTCATTTAAGTACCGGTCTCCCGTCATGGTTCATTCCTTTTTAACTAACAAGTATTGTACCTCCTCTAACATAACATAGTTGCTCATATTTAATCTCATTTCATTCCCTTTTACCTCTGGATTATTTACCAAATATTTGAACGTTATATTCCGTCTTGAAGATATGACTGATATTGTCTGATACACTTCAATCGTCGAACTCTATTTAATTGAGATCTAAACTTAATTAACTCCCTTTGTTCATTAATTGGAAGGTTAAATACATTAATTAATCCATCTGTAATCATCTCCCATTCTTCCCTTGTATTTATTATTTTCTTTCTACATGTTTTTCTTATTTCCTTGTTCTTCTTTTCCATGGTTTGGATCTTCTCCTTGTCCTTTCTATTCTTATTTTCAGATAGCAATGCATTCTGGTCTTCTCTAATTTCTGTTTTCTTGCTACTCTCTTCTGTGTTTGGACTTACTATAATACCTTCTGAAGTGCTGTCTGATGTTTCATCCAAATTATTAAAACCACTGTCCATTTGCTTATTTGTCTCCTCCTTGTATGTATCTGCTTTTTGGATACGCGTATTAACATTTTCAAACTTCTCTCCGAAAGTTTTCCATATCTCCTTATTGAAATTCTCCATTTTACCCTCAAATTGTTTTAAATTCTTATTATTCTCTTCAAATTTTGCATTCATCTCTTCTCTTTGTCCTTCAACAGTTTCTTTCAGTTTATGGTATTGTTCATTCATGGTTTGTTTGATATTTCCATGAATGGTTTCTATTTTTTCATTTAGTTGTTTGACTAAACTTTCCTGAATGCTATCTATTTTCTCATTGGTCTGTCTATTTTGTTCCTCCTGTTTCTTAAAATTCTCATCTATTTTGTTATTGGTTTGCTTTGAAGTTTCCTCCTGTTTTCTAAATTGTTCATTAGTTTGTTTATTCTGTTCCTTAAATTGTTCTGCCATAAATTTCATCATGTCTTGCCAATTAGGTTCTTCTCTGGCTACCGCTTTGTCTGGTTGGTCCCCTTGGGCATCCTCTTCCACTATTTCCTTTTCCGGGTCCATAACTACTTCGGTTTCTTCTTTATCACATGTCGGTTGGTCCATTTCACTGTCCGTGACTAATTCTATTTCTTGTTCCTGTCCACCTTCTTCAATCTCCTTTTCTTCTGCCCTCTTCTTCGATTTGCCTCGGATATTACGCATTTCTTGTTTTCTCATAACTGCTGACGATAATTAGATTTTTTGGTATATTAATTTATTCAATATATCAAAATTCTTTTCTAATTACAGCCCCACGTTGGGCGCCAATCTGTAACGTAGCGGTTTTTTGTAGAGGTCTTAGCGAAAACTTTGTATGTGGCCTATTGGGTGTTCGTCTTATTTAATTAAGCCCCAATGTTGTAAACGCCAATTTGTAACGTTCTGCTTTTCTTTAGAGGTGTTAAAGTTTCCGCCTCTCCGCAGTCGCCACTTATGAATTATAATAACTGAAGTTTAAAAAATAAAGTATTTTGTAATGTTACTCATTCTAAGCAGAAATTGAGAGTGTGTGATTTGGGGTCAAGTAGGGAAGTTGTTCAGCCTTATGAGGAAGAGAGAGTAAGTACCGATTATTTACACTCGGTTTAGGCGATTTCGGAAATTTTTTTAAATTGTTCGCTGTGATTTAAATCAGCTGATTGTAAGACGAGTTTCCACACATAGTTCAACCAGCCTACCCTATGGCGAAATATGACCCAATGTAACAATCTCTTCTATTTTGTGCTGAAATCTATTACAACTGCCCACTACAAAAAATATAACACATTTTTATTCTTCAATATCATTTTTCAATAATATTTATTAATTATATTATTGTTTTTTGTTTTCCTGCCACCAAAATACAAGTATCACAAACGATCTTTACTTAATTAAAACATAATATCGACTTCGTCGAATAAACATGGAATTGTCAAATGAAAAAAAACATATATGGTTTTGTTTACCAAATTTTATACTATTTTTTAAAACATCAATCAATATATAATTCTTTTTATTTCCCCAGGGTTAAGGGTAAGTTCTTTTTGTTATGAGATGGTCAGAAATGGATAATAACTAAGCTTTACAAATACTGAAAAATATTAAATAAATTTGTTTATTTTTCCGTTTAGTATGTAGTTCCAGAAATGTCCGTAAGAGAGCAGCGTGCGTTTGTTTACCTTAGAACATGTGATTAATTTTGACTAGTTTTTGTGTTTTATATAACCATTCGGAATGCGTTTTCTTCGTCAACTATTAAACTAAATGTTTATATTACCTCTCTTCTTATAGTTCTTACTGGAAGGAAGCCTTTTCTCTAGTGAGGTCCGTCTTGAGTTGTAATTTCATTACCGTCTGGCCCATATTCTATTGTCAACTTGAAACATCACGAAACTAGGCCGAATCATCAGAAGGGTTTTCTTTCACAGTTTATTATGGAGTATAATCCTTCAATTTTGATAAATAAGGTATGATTATATAGAGTTCATATTGCTTTTTAATTGTGTACTAATTTTACACTTCTCCCAAGTTTCAATAAGGATATTTTAATAGAATTGTGGTAGCATCATTTTGTCAACAAGTCAGGTTTTTTCCAAATTTTATTATTAACAATACTTGTTATTCTCGTCACTCTTAGTAACCCAAAATATATTTATTATACAGGCAGTTTGTAATTATTATAAATTTATATTTTATTTACTGAAAAATGATTCTTTTTAATTCCGGTTTCTTTATCATTTGGTTTACATAAGAGGTTTCTGTTCATTTTCTTATGACCTGGTATATAAGTATTTAATATTTTTATTATCTCTAAATGAATTTATATAGTATTTATTAGTCTCTCATAGTATTCCTACACTGCACTACTTCCTGTTGCCATTTCCCTCATATAGTATTATTTTAATTTTTTATTATCCTTTGATATTTAAACTTTTTGTTTTTTTTTTTTAAACGAACCCTGGGTTATCTTATATTATAACACAAATATTTGAAAAAATATAACATTAACTTAGGTATTACAATTGGTTGTCTACACAATATAAATATTACAATAAATTAATAAAAATACAGAATCAGTTAGTAGCATTATAGTCTACTATCATAGTTTTATAATTCCCAAACCTACAGCACAATTCTGTAATAAGTTACCTTCACTTTCACTTTTTACCTCAATGGGTACACTATAACTCACTTGTCACTGTATATCACTCGAATTGTTTATAATGTTTAGTGATATACTTTAATTTAGAGCTAGTTATAGGTTACCCATTTCTGACCTTTATGTTCTTACATGATTTAATTTATTGGGACCGGGTTATGTAACATTACATAAAGCCCCCCCACTAGAACAAATTTATTTTAGTTTAACTCGTTTATTAAAAATAAATTGTTGATTGGTTCAATTCTCCTAATAGTCTTGGTTTTATTCTTCATAATAGTGTTTCATTTCAAACTGGTTGTAAACTGACTGGTAATTCAGACTGGTGGTAATTGCTGTTTTCTTACTCTATTCTCTCTCTCTTGGAGGCAAATTCATCAATTATTTATTTCTCTGGGTAGTGGTACTTCCACATTTTATTTGATAAAGACTGGTCACACTAATCATATTAAACTTGTTTTAACACTCGTTTCTATTTACTACTATAAATTATCTTTATCAATTAAGCTTCGGTCTGCTATCTTCCTTCTATTTTCTTCATCTATACTTCTGGAATCTAATATCACTCTTTTCAGCTATTTTATAATTATTATCCCTTAAATATTCAATTTCCCTAACATTTTTCCCTATCTTGTGCGGTGGTAACAGTCGGGTGGACACTCTGGGTCCATTACTCCGCTGTCCATCCTTACACCTTCTGAGACCAGGGGAACATCATCCCTGCTCATAAAAATTATTGCCGGAACATTTCTACGGTCAATACATAAAAATAAAAAACTTATAAGTAGTAGTCAATTAGCGACTAGTACTAAACACTTTTGGGATTCTTTATACTATAGCTGTTTGCATTTATTTATATATTTCTTCTTCTTTATCATTAACTAATAGCATATAACATTATTGATAGGCCTTATGTTAAAATTCTTTTGACTTTACTTCTTGTGACATATTTCTCCGTATCATTTCTTCTTATCTAATCTTCAATTCCGAGAAATTCTAATTATTGTATTAATTATCATCCTCCTTCAGTTTCATTGGAGTCATTAAATTATTCTTTATTCTTCTTATCTGAGCACATTACCATCAATTGTTTTTGTTAATTTAATTTTTCTTCTGTTTGTTACCATTAAAAATATTACTTTTTCCTATTATTTCATTTTAAATCAATTCTTTATAACTCTTATTTACTAATCAGTTCTTACTTTTTTTTAAATCAACTGGTTTCAAAATATCTTAAATCGTATTATCTCTGAATAAATTGTAAGTTGTCCTTACATAGTTTTTATTAAATCGTCTTGTTCCTAGAGAAATTGTTGAGTAAGTTGTCCTTACATGCTTTTTGAATTTTGGGGTTTTAGTCTCTTCACTTTAAATTATATGGTTTCAAAATAACTTGAGTAAGATGTCCTTACATGCTTTTAGAATTTTGGGGTTTTACTTCCGCTATTCAATGGGTTGCTGGGTCGGTTTTCAGAGTTTCAGTCCCCTTTTCTCTGGTTGGTTATTGTTTAGTTTAACCATGATCCATTAATTCAGTTATTCCTCTTCCTCGGATTACTGGGGTGTTCGGAATTACTTCTCTCCTCGATAATCTCCTTATCATCCTGCTCTCCCCCTTTGGTGCTACGAAACCTTCATTTAAGTACCGGTCTCCCGTCATGGTTCGTTCCTTTTTAACTAACAAGTATTGTACCTCCTCTAACATAACATAGTTGCTCATATTTAATCTCATTTCATTCCCTTTTACCTCTGGATTATTTACCAAATATTTGAACGTTATATTCTGTCTTGAAGATATGACTGATATTGTCTGATACACTTCAATCGTCGACCTATTTAATTGAGATCTAAACTTAATTAACTCCCTTTGTTCATTAATTGGAAGGTTAAATACATTAATTAATCCATCTGTAATCATCTCCCATTCTTCCCTTGTATTTATTATTTTCTTTCTACATGTATTTCTTATTTCCTTGTTCTTCTTTTCCATGGTTTGGATCTTCTCCTTGTCCTTTCTATTCTTATTTTCAGATAGCAATGCGTTCTGGTCTTCTCTAATTTCTGTTTTCTTGCTACTCTCTTCTGTGTTTGGACTTACTATAATACCTTCTGAAGTGCTGTCTGATGTTTCATACAAATTATTAAAACCACTGTCCATTTGCTTATTTGTCTCCTCCTTGTATGTATCTGCTTTTTGGATACGCGTATTAACATTTTCAAACTTCTCTCCGAAAGTTTTCCATATCTCCTTATTGAAATTCTCCATTTTACCCTCAAATTGTTTTAAATTCTTATTATTCTCTTCAAATTTTGCATTCATCTCTTCTCTTTGTCCTTCAACAGTTTCTTTCAGTTTATGGTATTGTTCATTCATGGTTTGTTTGATATTTCCATGAATGGTTTCTATTTTTTCATTTAGTTGTTTGACTAAACTTTCCTGAATGCTATCTATTTTCTCATTGGTCTGTCTATTTTGTTCCTCCTGTTTCTTAAAATTCTCATCTATTTTGTTATTGGTTTGCTTTGAAGTTTCCTCCTGTTTTCTAAATTGTTCATTAGTTTGTTTATTCTGTTCCTTAAATTGTTCTGCCATAAATTTCATCATGTCTTGCCAATTAGGTTCTTCTCTGGCTACCGCTTTGTCTGGTTGGTCCCCTTGGGCATCCTCTTCCACTATTTCCTTTTCCGGGTCCATAACTACTTCAGTTTCTTCTTTATCACATGTCGGTTGGTCCATTTCACTGTCCGTGACTAATTCTATTTCTTGTTCCTGTCCACCTTCTTCAATCTCCTTTTCTTCTGCCCTCTTCTTCGATTTGCCTCGGATATTACGCATTTCTTGTTTTCTCATAACTGCCGACGATAATTAGATTTTTTGGTATATTAATCTATTAAATATATCAAATTCTTTTCTAATTACAGCCCCACGTTGGGCGCCAATCTGTAACGTAGCGGTTTTTTGTAGAGGTCTTAGCGAAAACTTTGTATGTGGCCTATTGGGTGTTCGTCTTATTTAATTAAGCCCCAATGTTGTAAGCGCCAATTTGTAACGTTCTGCTTTTCTTTAGAGGTGTTAAAGTTTCCGCCTCTCCGCAGTCGCCACTTATGAATTATAATAACTGAAGTTTAAGAAATAAAGTATTTTGTAATGTTACTCATTCTAAGCAGAAATCGAGAGTGTGTGATTTGGGGTCAAGTAGGGAAGTTGTTCAGCCTTATGAGGAAGAGAGAGTAAGTACCGATTATTTACACTCGGTTTAGGCGATTTCGGAAATTTTTTTAAATTGTTCGCTGTGATTTAAATCAGCTGATTGTAAGACGAGTTTCCACATATAGTTCAACCAGCCTACCCTATGGCGAAATATGACCCAATGTAACAATCTCTTCTATTTTGTGCTGAAATCTATTACAACTACCCACTACAAAAAATATAACACATTTTTATTCTTCAATATCATATTTCAATAATATTTATTAATTATATTATTGTTTTTTGTTTTCCTGCTACCAAAATACAAGTATCACAAACGATCTTTACTTAATTAAAACATAATATCGACTTCCTCGAATAAACATGGAATTGTCAAAAGAAAAAAAACATATATGGTTTTGTTTACCAAATTTTATACTATTTTTTAAAACATCAATCAATATATAATTCTTTTTATTTCCCCAGGGTTAAGGGTTAGTTGTTTTTGTTATGAGATGGTCAGAAATGGATAATAACTAAGCTTTACAAATACTGAAAAATATTAAATAAATTTGTTTTTTTTTCCGTTTAGTATGTAGTTCCAGAAATGTCCGTAAGAGAGCAGCGTCCGTTTGTTTACTTTAGAACATGTGATTAATTTTGACTAGTTTTTGTGTTTTATATAACCATTCGGAATGCGTTTTCTTCGTCAACTATTAAACTAAATGTTTATATTACCTCTCTTCTTATAGTTCTTACTGGAAGGAAGCCTTTTCTCTAGTGAGGTCCTTCTTGAATTGTAATTTCATTACCGTCTGGCCCATATTCTATTGTCAACTTCAAACATCACGAAACTAGGCTGAATCATCAGAAGGGTTTTCTTTCACAGTTTATTATGGAGTATAATCCTTTAATTTTGATAAATAAGGTATGATTATATAGAGTTCATATTGCTTTTTAATTGTGTACTAATTTTACACTTCTCCCAAGTTTCAATAAGGATATTTTAATAGAATTGTGGTAGCATCATTTTGTCAACTCGCCAGGTTTTTTCCAAATTTTATTATTAACAATACTTGTTATTCTCGTCACTCTTAGTAACCCAAAATATTTTTATTATACAGGCAGTTTGTAATTATTATAAATTTATATTTTATTTACCGAAAAATAATTCTTTTTAATTCCGGTTTCTTTACCAATTTGGTTTACATAAGAGGTTTCTGTTCATTTTCTTATGACCTGGTATATAAGTATTTAATATTTTTATTATCTCTAATTGAATTTATATAGTATTTATTAGTCTCTCATAGTATTCCTACACTGCACTACTTCCTGTTGCCATTTCCCTCATATAGTATTATTTTAATTTTTTATTATCCTTTGATATTTAATCTTTTTGTTTTTTTTTTTTTAAACGAACCCTGGGTTATCTTATATTATAACACAAATATTTGAAAAAATATAACATTAACTTAGGTATTACAATTGGTTGTCTACACAATATAAATATTACAATAAATTAATAAAAATACAGAATCAGTTAGTAGCATTATAGTCTACTATCATAGTTTTATAATTCCCAAACCTACAGCACAATTCTGTAATAAGTTACCTTCACTTTCATTTTTTACCTCAATGGGTACACTATAACTCACTTGTCACTGTATATCACTCGAATTGTTTATAATGTTTAGTGATATACTTTAATTTAGAGCTAGTTATAGGTTACCCATTTCTGACCTTTATGTTCTTACATGATTTAATTTATTGGGACCGGGTTATGTAACGTTACATAAAGCCCCCCCACTAGAACAAATTTATTTTAGTTTAACTCGTTTATTAAAAATAAATTGTTGATTGGTTCAATTCTCCTAATAGTCTTGGTTTTATTCTTCATAATAGTGTTTCATTTCATACTGGTTGTAAACTGACTGGTAATTCAGACTGGTGGTAATTGCTGTTTTCTTACTCTACTGTCTCTCTCTTGGAGGCAAATTCAGCAATTATTTATTTCTCTGGGTAGTGGTACTTCCACATTTTATTTGATAAGGACTGGTCACACTAATCATATTAAACTTGTTTTAACACTCGTTTCTATTTACTACTATAAATTATCTTTATCAATTAAGCTTCGGTCTGCTATCTTCCTTCTATTTTCTTCATCTATACTTCTGGAATCTAATATCACTCTTTTCAGCTATTTTATAATTATTATCCCTTAAATATTCAATTTCCCTAACATTTTTCCCTATCTTGTGTGGTGGTAACAGTCGGGTGGCCACTCTGGGTCCATTACTCCGCTGTCCATCCTTACACCTTCTGAGACCAGGGGAACATCATCCCTGCTCATAAAAATTATTGCCGGAACATTTCTACGGTCAATACATAAAAATAAAAAACTTATAAGTAGTAGTCAATTAGCGACTAGTACTAAACACTTTTGGGATTCTTTATACTATAGCTGTTTGCATTTATTTATATATTTCTTCTTCTTTATCATTAACTAATAGCATATAACATTATTGATAGGCCTTATGTTAAAATTCTTTTGACTTTACTTCTTGTGACATATTTCTCCGTATCATTTCTTCTTATCTAATCTTCAATTCCGAGAAATTCTAATTATTGTATTAATTATCATCCTCCTTCAGTTTCATTGGAGTCATTAAATTATTCTTTATTCTTCTTATCTGAGCACATTACCATCAATTGTTTTTGTTAATTTAATTTTTCTTCTGTTTGTTACCATTAAAAATATTACTTTTTCCTATTATTTCATTTTAAATCAATTCTTTATAACTCTTATTTACTAATCAGTTCTTACTTTTTGTTAAATCAACTGGTTTCAAAATATCTTAAATCGTATTATCTCTGAATAAATTGTAAGTTGTCCTTACATAGTTTTTATTAAATCGTCTTGTTCCTAGAGAAATTGTTGAGTAAGTTGTCCTTACATGCTTTTTGAATTTTGGGGTTTTAGTCTCTTCACTTTAAATTATATGGTTTCAAAATAACTTGAGTAAGATGTCCTTACATGCTTTTAGAATTTTGGGGTTTTACTTCCGCTATTCAATGGGTTGCTGGGTCGGTTTTCAGAGTTTCAGTCCCCTTTTCTCTGGTTGGTTATTGTTTAGTTTAACCATGATCCATTAATTCAGTTATTCCTCTTCCTCGGATTACTGGGGTGTTCGGAATTACTTCTCTCCTCGATAATCTCCTTATCATCCTGCTCTCCCCCTTTGGTGCTACGAAACCTTCATTTAAGTACCGGTCTCCCGTCATGGTTCGTTCCTTTTTAACTAACAAGTATTGTACCTCCTCTAACATAACATAGTTGCTCATATTTAATCTCATTTCATTCCCTTTTACCTCTGGATTATTTACCAAATATTTGAACGTTATATTCTGTCTTGAAGATATGACTGATATTGTCTGATACACTTCAATCGTCGACCTATTTAATTGAGATCTAAACTTAATTAACTCCCTTTGTTCATTAATTGGAAGGTTAAATACATTAATTAATCCATCTGTAATCATCTCCCATTCTTCCCTTGTATTTATTATTTTCTTTCTACATGTATTTCTTATTTCCTTGTTCTTCTTTTCCATGGTTTGGATCTTCTCCTTGTCCTTTCTATTCTTATTTTCAGATAGCAATGCATTCTGGTCTTCTCTAATTTCTGTTTTCTTGCTACTCTCTTCTGTGTTTGGACTTACTATAATACCTTCTGAAGTGCTGTCTGATGTTTCATCCAAATTATTAAAACCACTGTCCATTTGCTTATTTGTCTCCTCCTTGTATGTATCTGCTTTTTGGATACGCGTATTAACATTTTCAAACTTCTCTCCGAAAGTTTTCCATATCTCCTTATTGAAATTCTCCATTTTACCCTCAAATTGTTTTAAATTCTTATTATTCTCTTCAAATTTTGCATTCATCTCTTCTCTTTGTCCTTCAACAGTTTCTTTCAGTTTATGGTATTGTTCATTCATGGTTTGTTTGATATTTCCATGAATGGTTTCTATTTTTTCATTTAGATGTTTGACTAAACTTTCCTGAATGCTATCTATTTTCTCATTGGTCTGTCTATTTTGTTCCTCCTGTTTCTTAAAATTCTCATCTATTTTGTTATTGGTTTGCTTTGAAGTTTCCTCCTGTTTTCTAAATTGTTCATTAGTTTGTTTATTCTGTTCCTTAAATTGTTCTGCCATAAATTTCATCATGTCTTGCCAATTAGGTTCTTCTCTGGCTACCGCTTTGTCTGGTTGGTCCCCTTGGGCATCCTCTTCCACTATTTCCTTTTCCGGGTCCATAACTACTTCGGTTTCTTCTTTATCACCTGTCGGTTGGTCCATTTCACTGTCCGTGACTAATTCTATTTCTTGTTCCTGTCCACCTTCTTCAATCTCCTTTTCTTCTGCCCTCTTCTTCGATTTGCCTCGGATATTACGCATTTCTTGTTTTCTCATAACTGCCAACGGTAATTAGATTTTTTGGTATATTAATCTATTAAATATATCAAAATTCTTTTCTAATTACAGCCCCACGTTGGGCGCCAATCTGTAACGTAGCGGTTTTTTGTAGAGGTCTTAGCGAACACTTTGTATGTGGCCTATTGGGTGTTCGTCTTATTTAATTAAGCCCCAATGTTGTAAACGCCAATTTGTAACGTTCTGCTTTTCTTTAGAGGTGTTAAAGTTTCCGCCTCTCCGCAGTCGCCACTTATGAATTATAATAACTGAAGTTTAAGAAATAAAGTATTTTGTAATGTTACTCATTCTAAGCAGAAATCGAGAGTGTGTGATTTGGGGTCAAGTAGGGAAGTTGTTCAGCCTTATGAGGAAGAGAGAGAAAGTAAGTACCGATTATTTACACTCGGTTTAGGCGATTTCGGAAATTTTTTTAAATTGTTTGCTGTGATTTAAATCAGCTGATTGTAAGACGAGTTTCCACACATAGTTCAACCAGCCTACCCTATGACGAAATAAGACCCAATGTAACAATCTCTTCTATTTTGTGCTGAAATCTATTACAACTACCCACTACAAAAAATATAACACATTTTTATTCTTCAATATCATTTTTCAATAATATTTATTAATTATATTATTATTTTTTGTTTTCCTGCCACCAAAATACAAGTATCACAAACGATCTTTACTTAATTAAAACATAATATCGACTTCCTCGAATAAAAATGGAATTGTCAAAAGAAAAAAACATATATGGTTTTGTTTACCAAATTTTATACTATTTTTTAAAACATCAATCAATATATAATTCTTTTTATTTCCCCAGGGTTAAGGGTAAGTTCTTTTTGTTATGAGATGGTCAGAAATGGATAATAACTAAGCTTTACAAATACTGACAAATATTAAATAAATTTGTTTATTTTTCCGTTTAGTATGTAGTTCCAGAAAGGTCCGTAAGAGAGCAGCGTGCGTTTGTTTACTTTAGAACATGTGATTAATTTTGACTAGTTTTTGTGTTTTATATAACAATTCGGAATGCGTTTTCTTCGTCAACTATAAAACTAAATGTTTTTATTACCTCTCTTCTTATAGTTCTTACTGGAAGGAAGCCTTTTCTCTAGTGAGGTCCGTCTTGAGTTGTAATTTCATTACCGTCTGGCCCATATTCTATTGTCAACTTGAAACATCACGAAACTAGGCCGAATCATCATAAGGGTTTTCTTTCACAGTTTATTATGGAGTATAATCCTTTAATTTTGATCAATAAGGTATGATTATATAGAGTTCATATTGCTTTTTAATTGTGTACTAATTTTACACTTCTCCCAAGTTTCAATAAGGATATTTTAATAGAATTGTGGTAGCATCATTTTGTCAACTCGCCAGGTTTTTTCCAAATTTTATTATTAACAATACTTGTTATTCTCGTCACTCTTAGTAACCCAAAATATTTTTATTATACAGGCAGTTTGTAATTATTATAAATTTATATTTTATTTACCGAAAAATAATTCTTTTTAATTCCGGTTTCTTTACCAATTTGGTTTACATAAGAGGTTTCTGTTCATTTTCTTATGACCTGGTATATAAGTATTTAATATTTTTATTATCTCTAAATGAATTTATATAGTATTTATTAGTCTCTCATAGTATTCCTACACTGCACTACTTCCTGTTGCCATTTCCCTCATATAGTATTATTTTAATTTTTTATTATCCTTTGATATTTAAACTTTTTATGTTTTTTTTTTAAAACGAACCCTGGGTTATCTTATATTATAACACAAATATTTGAAAAAATATAACATTAACTTAGGTATTACAATTGGTTGTCTACACAATATAAATATTACAATAAATTAATAAAAATACAGAATCAGTTAGTAGCATTATAGTCTACTATCATAGTTTTATAATTCCCAAACCTACAGCACAATTCTGTAATACGTTACCTTCACTTTCACTTTTTACCTCAATGGGTACACTATAACTCACTTGTCACTGTATATCACTCGAATTGTTTATAATGTTTAGTGATATACTTTAATTTAGAGCTAGTTATAGGTTACCTATTTCTGACCTTTATGTTCTTACATGATTTAATTTATTGGGACCGGGTTATGTAACGTTACATAAAGCCCCCCCACTAGAACAAATTTATTTTAGTTTAACTCGTTTATTAAAAATAAATTGTTGATTGGTTCAATTCTCCTAATAGTCTTGGTTTTATTCTTCATAATAGTGTTTCATTTCAAACTGGTTGTAAACTGACTGGTAATTCAGACTGGTGGTAATTGCTGTTTTCTTACTCTACTCTCTCTCTCTTGGAGGCAAATTCAGCAATTATTTATTTCTCTGGGTAGTGGTACTTCCACATTTTATTTGATAAGGACTGGTCACACTAATCATATTAAACTTGTTTTAACACTCGTTTCTATTTACTACTATAAATTATCTTTATCAATTAAGCTTCGGTCTGCTATCTTCCTTCTATTTTCTTCATCTATACTTCTGGAATCTAATATCACTCTTTTCAGCTATTTTATAATTATTATCCCTTAAATATTCAATTTCCCTAACATTTTTCCCTATCTTGTGCGGTGGTAACAGTCGGGTGGCCACTCTGGGTCCATTACTCCGCTGTCCATCCTTACACCTTCTGAGACCAGGGGAACATCGTCCCTGCTCATAAAAATTATTGCCGGAACATTTCTACGGTCAATACATAAAAATATAAAACTTATAAGTAGTAGTCAATTAGCGACTAGTACTAAACACTTTTGGGATTCTTTATACTATAGCTGTTTGCATTTATTTATATATTTCTTCTTCTTTATCATTAACTAATAGCATATAACATTATTGATAGGCCTTATGTTAAAATTCTTTTGACTTTACTTCTTGTGACATATTTCTCCGTATCATTTCTTCTTATCTAATCTTCAATTCCGAGAAATTCTAATTATTGTATTAATTATCATCCTCCTTCAGTTTCATTGGAGTCATTAAATTATTCTTTATTCTTCTTATCTGAGCACATTACCATCAATTGTTTTTGTTCATTTAATTTTTCTTCGTTTGTTACCATTAAAAATATTACTTTTTCATATTATTTCATTTTAAATCAATTCTTTATAACTCTTATTTACTAATCAGTTCTTACTTTTTGTTAAATCAACTGGTTTCAAAATATCTTAAATCGTATTATCTCTGAATAAATTGTAAGTTGTCCTTACATAGTTTTTATTAAATCGTCTTGTTCCTAGAGAAATTGTTGAGTAAGTTGTCCTTACATGCTTTTTGAATTTTGGGGTTTTAGTCTCTTCACTTTAAATTATATGGTTTCAAAATAACTTGAGTAAGATGTCCTTACATGCTTTTAGAATTTTGGGGTTTTACTTCCGCTATTCAATGGGTTGCTGGGTCGGTTTTCAGAATTTCAGTCCCCTTTTTTCTGGTTGGTTATTGTTTAGTTTAACCATGATCCATTAATTCAGTTATTCCTCTTCCTCGGATTACTGGGGTGTTCGGAATTACTTCTCTCCTCGATAATCTCCTTATCATCCGGCTCTCCCCCTTTGCTGCTACGAAACCTTCATTTAAGTACCGGTCTCCCGTCATGGTTCGTTCCTTTTTAACTAACAAGTATTGTACCTCCTCTAACATAACATAGTTGCTCATATTTAATCTCATTTCATTCCCTTTTACCTCTGGATTATTTACCAAATATTTGAACGTTATATTCCGTATTGAAGATATGACTGATATTGTCTGATACACTTCAATCGTCGACCTATTTAATTGAGATCTAAACTTAATTAACTCCCTTTGTTCATTAATTGGAAGGTTAAATACATTAATTAATCCATCTGTAATCATCTCCCATTCTTCCCTTGTATTTATTATTTTCTTTCTACATGTTTTTCTTATTTCCTTGTTCTTCTTTTCCATGGTTTGGATCTTCTCCTTGTCCTTTCTATTCTTATTTTCAGATAGCAATGCATTCTGGTCTTCTCTAATTTCTGTTTTCTTGCTACTCTCTTCTGTGTTTGGACTTACTATAATACCTTCTGAAGTGCTGTCTGATGTTTCATCCAAATTATTAAAACCACTGTGCATTTGCTTATTTGTCTCCTCCTTGTATGTATCTGCTTTTTGGATACGCGTATTAACATTTTCAAACTTCTCTCCGAAAGTTTTCCATATCTCCTTATTGAAACTCTCCATTTTACGCTCAAATTGTTTTAAATTCTTATTATTCTCTTCAAATTTTGCATTCATCTCTTCTCTTTGTCCTTCAACAGTTTCTTTCAGTTTATGGTATTGTTCATTCATGGTTTGTTTGATATTTCCATGAATGGTTTCTATTTTTTCATTTAGTTGTTTGACTAAACTTTGCTGAATGCTATCTATTTTCTCATTGGTCTGTCTATTTTGTTCCTCCTGTTTCTTAAAATTCTCATGTTTTTTTTGTTATTGGTTTGCTTTGAAGTTTCCTCCTGTTTTCTAAATTGTTCATTAGTTTGTTTATTCTGTTCCTTAAATTGTTCTGCCATAAATTTCATCATGTCTTGCCAATTAGGTTCTTCTCTGGCTACCGCTTTGTCTGGTTGGTCCTCTTGGGCATCCTCTTCCACTATTTCCTTTTCCGGGTCCATAACTACTTCGGTTTCTTCTTTATCACCTGTCGGTTGGTCCATTTCACTGTCCGTGACTAATTCTATTTCTTGTTCCTGTCCACCTTCTTCAATCTCCTTTTCTTCTGCCCTCTTCTTCGATTTGCCTCGGATATTACGCATTTCTTGATTTCTCATAACTACCGACGATAATTAGATTTTTTGGTATATTAATCTATTAAATATATCAAAATTCTTTTCTAATTACAGCCCCACGTTGGGCGCCAATCTGTAACGTAGCGGTTTTTTGTAGAGGTCTTAGCGAAAACTTTGTATGTGGCCTATTGGGTGTTCGTCTTATTTAATTAAGCCCCAATGTTGTAAACGCCAATTTGTAACGTTCTGCTTTTCTTTAGAGGTGTTAAAGTTTCCGCCTCTCCGCAGTCGCCACTTATGAATTATAATAACTGAAGTTTAAAAAATAAAGTATTTTGTAATGTTACTCATTCTAAGCAGAAATTGAGAGTGTGTGATTTGGGGTCAAGTAGGGAAGTTGTTCAGCCTTATGAGGAAGAGAGAGTAAGTACCGATTATTTACACTCAGTTTAGGCGATTTCAAAAATTTTTTTAAATTGTTCGCTGTGATTTAAATCAGCTGATTGTAAGACGAGTTTCCACACATAGTTCAACCAGCCTACCCTATGGCGAAATATGACCCAATGTAACAATCTCTTCTATTTTGTGCTGAAATCTATTACAACTACCCACTACAAAAAATATAACACATTTTTATTCTTCAATATCATTTTTCAATAATATTTATTAATTATATTATTGTTTTTTGTTTTCCTGCCACCAAAATACAAGTATCACAAACGATCTTTACTTAATTAAAACATAATATCGACTTCCTCGAATAAACATGGAATTGTCAAAAGAAAAAAAACATATATGGTTTTGTTTACCAAATTTTATACTATTTTTTAAAACATCAATCAATATATAATTCTTTTTATTTCCCCAGGGTTAAGGGTAAGTTCTTTTTGTTATGAGATGGTCAGAAATGGATAATAACTAAGCTTTACAAATACTGAAAAATATTAAATAAATTTGTTTATTTTTCCGTTTAGTATGTAGTTCCAGAAATGTCCGTAAGAGAGCAGCATGCGTTTGTTTACTTTAGAACATGTGATTAATTTTGACTAGTTTTTGTGTTTTATATAACCATTCGGAATGCGTTTTCTTCGCCAACTATTAAACTAAATGTTTATATTACCTCTCTTCTTATAGTTCTTACTGGAAGGAAGCCTTTTCTCTAGTGAGGTCCGTCTTGAGTTGTAATTTCATTACCGTCTGACCCATATTCTATTGTCAACTTGAAACATTACGAAACTAGGCCGAATCATCATAAGGGTTTTCTTTCACAGTTTATTATGGAGTATAATCCTTTAATTTTGATAAGTAAGGTATGATTATATAGAGTTCATATTGCTTTTTAATTGTGTACTAATTTTACACTTCTCCCAAGTTTCAATAAGGATATTTTAATAGAATTGTGGTAGCATCATTTTGTCAACTCGCCAGGTTTTTTCCAAATTTTATTATTAACAATACTTGTTATTCTCGTCACTCTTAGTAACCCAAAATATTTTTATTATACAGGCAGTTTGTAATTATTATAAATTTATATTTTATTTACCGAAAAATAATTCTTTTTAATTCCGGTTTCTTTACCAATTTGGTTTACATAAGAGGTTTCTGTTCATTTTCTTATGACCTGGTATATAAGTATTTAATATTTTTATTATCTCTAAATGAATTTATATAGTATTTATTAGTCTCTCATAGTATTCCTACACTGCACTACTTCCTGTTGCCATTTCCCTCATATAGTATTATTTTAATTTTTTATTATCCTTTGATATTTAAACTTTTTATGTTTTTTTTTAAAACGAACCCTGGGTTATCTTATATTATAACACAAATATTTGAAAAAATATAACATTAACTTAGGTATTACAATTGGTTGTCTACACAATATAAATATTACAATAAATTAATAAAAATACAGAATCAGTTAGTAGCATTATAGTCTACTATCATAGTTTTATAATTCCCAAACCTACAGCACAATTCTGTAATAAGTTACCTTCACTTTCACTTTTTACCTCAATGGGTACACTATATCTCACTTGTCACTGTATATCACTCGAATTGTTTATAATGTTTAGTGATATACTTTAATTTAGAGCTAGTTATAGGTTACCCATTTCTGACCTTTATGTTCTTACATGATTTAATTTATTGGGACCGGGTTATGTAACGTTACATAAAGCCCCCCCCCCACTAGATCAAATTTATTTTAGTTTAACTCGTTTATTAAAAATAAATTGTTGATTGGTTCAATTCTCCTAATAGTCTTGGTTTTATTCTTCATAATAGTGTTTCATTTCAAACTGGTTGTAAACTGACTGGTAATTCAGACTGGTGGTAATTGCTGTTTTCTTACTCTACTCTCTCTCTCTTGGTGGCTAATTCATCAATTATTTATTCTCTGGGTAGTGGTACTTCCACATTTTATTTGATAAGGACTGGTCACACTAATCATATTAAACTTGTTTTAACACTCGTTTCTATTTACTACTATAAATTATCTTTATCAATTAAGCTTCGGTCTGCTATCTTCCTTCTATTTCCTCATCTATACTTCTGGCATCTAATATCACTCTTTTCAGCTATTTTATAATTATTATCGCTTAAATATTCAATTTCCCTAACATTTTTCCCTATCTTGTGCGGTGGTAACAGTCGGGTGGCCACTCTGGGTCCATTACTCCGCTGTCCATCCTTACACCTTCTGAGACCAGGGGAACATCATCCCTGCTCATAAAAATTATTGCCGGAACATTTTTACGGTCAATACATAAAAATAAAAAACTTATAAGTAGTAGTCAATTAGCGACTAGTACTAAACACTTTTGGGATTCTTTATACTATAGCTGTTTGCATTTATTTATATATTTCTTCTTCTTTATCATTAACTAATAGCATATAACATTATTGATAGGCCTTATGTTAAAATTCTTTTGACTTTACTTCTTGTGACATATTTCTCCGTATCATTTCTTCTTATCTAATCTTCAATTCCGAGAAATTCTAATTATTGTATTAATTATCATCCTCCTTCAGTTTCATTGGAGTCATTAAATTATTCTTTATTCTTCTTATCTGAGCACATTACCATCAATTGTTTTTGTTCATTTAATTTTTCTTCGTTTGTTACCATTAAAAATATTACTTTTTCCTATTATTTCATTTTAAATCAATTCTTTATAACTCTTATTTACTAATCAGTTCTTACTTTTTGTTAAATCAACTGGTTTCAAAATATCTTAAATCGTATTATCTCTGAATAAATTGTAAGTTGTCCTTACATAGTTTTTATTAAATCGTCTTGTTCCTAGAGAAATTGTTGAGTAAGTTGTCCTTACATGCTTTTTGAATTTTGGGGTTTTAGTCTCTTCACTTTAAATTATATGGTTTCAAAATAACTTGAGTAAGATGTCCTTACATGCTTTTAGAATTTTGGGGTTTTACTTCCGCTATTCAATGGGTTGCTGGGTCGGTTTTCAGAATTTCAGTCCCCTTTTTTCTGGTTGGTTATTGTTTAGTTTAACCATGATCCATTAATTCAGTTATTCCTCTTCCTCGGATTACTGGGGTGTTCGGAATTACTTCTCTCCTCGATAATCTCCTTATCATCCGGCTCTCCCCCTTTGCTGCTACGAAACCTTCATTTAAGTACCGGTCTCCCGTCATGGTTCGTTCCTTTTTAACTAACAAGTATTGTACCTCCTCTAACATAACATAGTTGCTCATATTTAATCTCATTTCATTCCCTTTTACCTCTGGATTATTTACCAAATATTTGAACGTTATATTCCGTATTGAAGATATGACTGATATTGTCTGATACACTTCAATCGTCGACCTATTTAATTGAGATCTAAACTTAATTAACTCCCTTTGTTCATTAATTGGAAGGTTAAATACATTAATTAATCCATCTGTAATCATCTCCCATTCTTCCCTTGTATTTATTATTTTCTTTCTACATGTTTTTCTTATTTCCTTGTTCTTCTTTTCCATGGTTTGGATCTTCTCCTTGTCCTTTCTATTCTTATTTTCAGATAGCAATGCATTCTGGTCTTCTCTAATTTCTGTTTTCTTGCTACTCTCTTCTGTGTTTGGACTTACTATAATACCTTCTGAAGTGCTGTCTGATGTTTCATCCAAATTATTAAAACCACTGTCCATTTGCTTATTTGTCTCCTCCTTGTATGTATCTGCTTTTTGGATACGCGTATTAACATTTTCAAACTTCTCTCCGAAAGTTTTCCATATCTCCTTATTGAAACTCTCCATTTTACGCTCAAATTGTTTTAAATTCTTATTATTCTCTTCAAATTTTGCATTCATCTCTTCTCTTTGTCCTTCAACAGTTTCTTTCAGTTTATGGTATTGTTCATTCATGGTTTGTTTGATATTTCCATGAATGGTTTCTATTTTTTCATTTAGTTGTTTGACTAAACTTTGCTGAATGCTATCTATTTTCTCATTGGTCTGTCTATTTTGTTACTCCTGTTTCTTAAAATTCTCATGTTTTTTTTGTTATTGGTTTGCTTTGAAGTTTCCTCCTGTTTTCTAAATTGTTCATTAGTTTGTTTATTCTGTTCCTTAAATTGTTCTGCCATAAATTTCATCATGTCTTGCCAATTAGGTTCTTCTCTGGCTACCGCTTTGTCTGGTTGGTCCTCTTGGGCATCCTCTTCCACTATTTCCTTTTCCGGGTCCATAACTACTTCGGTTTCTTCTTTATCACCTGTCGGTTGGTCCATTTCACTGTCCGTGACTAATTCTATTTCTTGTTCCTGTCCACCTTCTTCAATCTCCTTTTCTTCTGCCCTCTTCTTCGATTTGCCTCGGATATTACGCATTTCTTGATTTCTCATAACTACCGACGATAATTAGATTTTTTGGTATATTAATCTATTAAATATATCAAAATTCTTTTCTAATTACAGCCCCACGTTGGGCGCCAATCTGTAACGTAGCGGTTTTTTGTAGAGGTCTTAGCGAAAACTTTGTATGTGGCCTATTGGGTGTTCGTCTTATTTAATTAAGCCCCAATGTTGTAAACGCCAATTTGTAACGTTCTGCTTTTCTTTAGAGGTGTTAAAGTTTCCGCCTCTCCGCAGTCGCCACTTATGAATTATAATAACTGAAGTTTAAAAAATAAAGTATTTTGTAATGTTACTCATTCTAAGCAGAAATTGAGAGTGTGTGATTTGGGGTCAAGTAGGGAAGTTGTTCAGCCTTATGAGGAAGAGAGAGTAAGTACCGATTATTTACACTCAGTTTAGGCGATTTCAAAAATTTTTTTAAATTGTTCGCTGTGATTTAAATCAGCTGATTGTAAGACGAGTTTCCACACATAGTTCAACCAGCCTACCCTATGGCGAAATATGACCCAATGTAACAATCTCTTCTATTTTGTGCTGAAATCTATTACAACTACCCACTACAAAAAATATAACACATTTTTATTCTTCAATATCATTTTTCAATAATATTTATTAATTATATTATTGTTTTTTGTTTTCCTGCCACCAAAATACAAGTATCACAAACGATCTTTACTTAATTAAAACATAATATCGACTTCCTCGAATAAACATGGAATTGTCAAAAGAAAAAAAACATATATGGTTTTGTTTACCAAATTTTATACTATTTTTTAAAACATCAATCAATATATAATTCTTTTTATTTCCCCAGGGTTAAGGGTAAGTTCTTTTTGTTATGAGATGGTCAGAAATGGATAATAACTAAGCTTTACAAATACTGAAAAATATTAAATAAATTTGTTTATTTTTCCGTTTAGTATGTAGTTCCAGAAATGTCCGTAAGAGAGCAGCATGCGTTTGTTTACTTTAGAACATGTGATTAATTTTGACTAGTTTTTGTGTTTTATATAACCATTCGGAATGCGTTTTCTTCGCCAACTATTAAACTAAATGTTTATATTACCTCTCTTCTTATAGTTCTTACTGGAAGGAAGCCTTTTCTCTAGTGAGGTCCGTCTTGAGTTGTAATTTCATTACCGTCTGACCCATATTCTATTGTCAACTTGAAACATTACGAAACTAGGCCGAATCATCATAAGGGTTTTCTTTCACAGTTTATTATGGAGTATAATCCTTTAATTTTGATAAGTAAGGTATGATTATATAGAGTTCATATTGCTTTTTAATTGTGTACTAATTTTACACTTCTCCCAAGTTTCAATAAGGATATTTTAATAGAATTGTGGTAGCATCATTTTGTCAACTCGCCAGGTTTTTTCCAAATTTTATTATTAACAATACTTGTTATTCTCGTCACTCTTAGTAACCCAAAATATTTTTATTATACAGGCAGTTTGTAATTATTATAAATTTATATTTTATTTACCGAAAAATAATTCTTTTTAATTCCGGTTTCTTTACCAATTTGGTTTACATAAGAGGTTTCTGTTCATTTTCTTATGACCTGGTATATAAGTATTTAATATTTTTATTATCTCTAAATGAATTTATAAAGTATTTATTAGTCTCTCATAGTATTCCTACACTGCACTACTTCCTGTTGCCATTTCCCTCAAATAGTATTATTTTAATTTTTTATTATCCTTTGATATTTAAACTTTTTATGTTTTTTTTTTAAAACGAACCCTGGGTTATCTTATATTATAACACAAATATTTGAAAAAATATAACATTAACTTAGGTATTACAATTGGTTGTCTACACAATATAAATATTACAATAAATTAATAAAAATACAGAATCAGTTAGTAGCATTATAGTCTACTATCATAGTTTTATAATTCCCAAACCTACAGCACAATTCTGTAATAAGTTACCTTCACTTTCACTTTTTACCTCAATGGGTACACTATATCTCACTTGTCACTGTATATCACTCGAATTGTTTATAATGTTTAGTGATATACTTTAATTTAGAGCTAGTTATAGGTTACCCATTTCTGACCTTTATGTTCTTACATGATTTAATTTATTGGGACCGGGTTATGTAACGTTACATAAAGCCCCCCCCCCACTAGATCAAATTTATTTTAGTTTAGCTCGTTTATTAAAAATAAATTGTTGATTGGTTCAATTCTCCTAATAGTCTTGGTTTTATTCTTCATAATAGTGTTTCATTTCAAACTGGTTGTAAACTGACTGGTAATTCAGACTGTTGGTAATTGCTGTTTTCTTACTCTACTCTCTCTCTCTTGGAGGCAAATTCATCAATTATTTATTTCTCTGGGTAGTGGTACTTCCACATTTTATTTGATAAGGACTGGTCACACTAATCATATTAAACTTGTTTTAACACTCGTTTCTATTTACTACTATAAATTATCTTTATAAATTAAGCTTCGGTCTGCTATCTTCCTTCTATTTTCTTCATCTATACTTCTGGAATCTAATATCACTCTTTTCAGCTATTTTATAATTATTATCCCTTAAATATTCAATTTCCCTAACATTTTTCCCTATCTTGTGCGGTGGTAACAGTCGGGTGGCCACTCTGGGTCCATTACTCCGCTGTCCATCCTTACACCTTCTGAGACCAGGGGAACATCATCCCTGCTCATAAAAATTATTGCCGGAACATTTCTACGGTCAATACATAAAAATAAAAAACTTATAAGTAGTAGTCAATTAGCGACTAGTACTAAACACTTTTGGGATTCTTTATACTATAGCTGTTTGCATTTATTTATATATTTCTTCTTCTCCTTGATTTCTTCTTCTTTATCATTAACTAATAGCATATAACATTATTGATAGGCCTTATGTTAAAATTCTTTTGACTTTACTTCTTGTGACATATTTCTCCGTATCATTTCTTCTTATCTAATCTTCAATTCCGAGAAATTCTAATTATTGTATTAATTATCATCCTCCTTCAGTTTCATTGGAGTCATTAAATTATTCTTTATTCTTCTTATCTGAGCACATTACCATCAATTGTTTTTGTTCATTTAATCTTTCTTCTGTTTGTTACCATTAAAAATATTACTTTTTCCTATTATTTCATTTTAAATCAATTCTTTATAACTCTTATTTACTAATCAGTTCTTACTTTTTGTTAAATCAACTGGTTTCAAAATATCTTAAATCGTATTATCTCTGAATAAATTGTAAGTTGTCCTTACATAGTTTTTATTAAATCGTCTTGTTCCTAGAGAAATTGTTGAGTAAGTTGTCCTTACATGCTTTTTGAATTTTGGGGTTTTAGTCTCTTCACTTTAAATTATATGGTTTCAAAATAACTTGGGTAAGATGTCCTTACATGCTTTTAGAATTTTGGGGTTTTACTTCCGCTATTCAATGGGTTGCTGGGTCGGTTTTCAGAATTTCAGTCCCCTTTTTTCTGGTTGGTTATTGTTTAGTTTAACCATGATCCATTAATTCAGTTATTCCTCTTCCTCGGATTACTGGGGTGTTCGGAATTACTTCTCTCCTCGATAATCTCCTTATCATCCGGCTCTCCCCCTTTGCTGCTACGAAACCTTCATTTAAGTACCGGTCTCCCGTCATGGTTCGTTCCTTTTTAACTAACAAGTATTGCACCTCCTCTAACATAACATAGTTGCTCATATTTAATCTCATTTCATTCCCTTTTACCTCTGGATTATTTACCAAATATTTGAACGTTATATTCTGTCTTGAAGATATGACTGATATTGTCTGATACACTTCAATCGTCGACCTATTTAATTGAGATCTAAACTTAATTAACTCCCTTTGTTCATTAATTGGAAGGTTAAATACATTAATTAATCCATCTGTAATCATCTCCCATTCTTCCCTTGTATTTATTATTTTCTTTCTACATGTTTTTCTTATTTCCTTGTTCTTCTTTTCCATGGTTTGGATCTTCTCCTTGTCCTTTCTATTCTTATTTTCAGATAGCAATGCATTCTGGTCTTCTCTAATTTCTGTTTTCTTGCTACTCTCTTCTGTGTTTGGACTTACTATAATACCTTCTGAAGTGCTGTCTGATGTTTCATCCAAATTATTAAAACCACTGTCCATTTGCTTATTTGTCTCCTCCTTGTATGTATCTGCTTTTTGGATACGCGTATTAACATTTTCAAACTTCTCTCCGAAAGTTTTCCATATCTCCTTATTGAAATTCTCCATTTTACCCTCAAATTGTTTTAAATTCTTATTATTCTCTTCAAATTTTGCATTCATCTCTTCTCTTTGTCCTTCAACAGTTTCTTTCAGTTTATGGTATTGTTCATTCATGGTTTGTTTGATATTTCCATGAATGGTTTCTATTTTTTCATTTAGTTGTTTGACTAAACTTTTCTGAATGCTATCTATTTTCTCATTGGTCTGTCTATTTTGTTCCTCCTGTTTCTTAAAATTCTCATCTATTTTGTTATTGGTTTGCTTTGAAGTTTCCTCCTGTTTTCTAAATTGTTCATTACTTTGTTTATTCTGTTCCTTAAATTGTTCTGCCATAAATTTCATCATGTCTTGCCAATTAGGTTCTTCTCTGGCTACCGCTTTGTCTGGTTGGTCCCCTTGGGCATCCTCTTCCACTATTTCCTTTTCCGGGTCCATAACTACTTCGGTTTCGTCTTTATCACCTGTCGGTTGGTCCATTTCACTGTCCGTGACTAATTCTATTTCTTGTTCCTGTCCACCTTCTTCAATCTCCTTTCCTTCTGCCCTCTTCTTCGATTTGCCTCGGATATTACGCATTTCTTGTTTTCTCATAACTGCCGACGATAATTAGATTTTTTGGTATATTAATCTATTAAATATATCAAAATTCTTTTCTATTTACAGCCCCACGTTGGGCGCCAATCTGTAACGTAGCGGTTTTTTGTAGAGGTCTTAGCGAAAACTTTGTATGTGGCCTCTTGGGTGTTCGTCTTATTTAATTAAGCCCCAATGTTGTAAACGCCAATTTGTAACGTTCTGCTTTTCTTTAGAGGTGTTAAAGTTTCCGCCTCTCCGCAGACGCCACTTATGAATTATAATAACTGAAGTTTAAAAAATAAAGTATTTTGTAATGTTACTCATTCTAAGCAGAAATCGAGAGTGTGTGATTTGGGGTCAAGTAGGGAAGTTGTTCAGCGTTATGAGGAAGAGAGAGTAAGTACCGATTATTTACACTCGGTTTAGGCGATTTCGGAAATTTTTTTAAATTGTTCGCTGTGATTTAAATCAGCTGATTGTAAGACGAGTTTCCACACATAGTTCAACCAGCCTACCCTATGGCGAAATATGACCCAATGAAACAATCTCTTCTATTTTGTGCTGAAATCTATTACAACTACCCACTACAAAAAATATAACACATTTTTATTCTTCAATATCATTTTTCAATAATATTTATTAATTATATTATTGTTTTTTGTTTTCCTGCCACCAAAATACAAGTATCACAAACGATCTTTACTTAATTAAAACATAATATCGACTTCCTCGAATAAACATGGAATTGTCAAAAGAAAAAAACATATATGGTTTTGTTTACCAAATTTTATACTATTTTTTAAAACATCAATCAATATATAATTCTTTTTATTTCCCCAGGGTTAAGGGTAAGTTCTTTTTGTTATGAGATGGTCAGAAATGGATAATAACTAAGCTTTACAAATACTGAAAAATATTAAATAAATTTGTTTATTTTTCCGTTTAGTATGTAGTTCCAGAAATGTCCGTAAGAGAGCAGCGTGCGTTTGTTTACTTTAGAACATGTGATTAATTTTGACTAGTTTTTGTGTTTTATATAACCATTCGGAATGCATTTTCTTCGTCAACTATTAAACTAAATGTTTATATTACCTCTCTTCTTATAGTTCTTACTGGAAGGAAGCCTTTTCTCTAGTGAGGTCCGTCTTGAGTTGTAATTTCATTACCGTCTGGCCCATATTCTATTGTCAACTTGAAACATCACGAAACTAGGCCGAATCATCAGAAGGGTTTTCTTTCACAGTTTATTATGGAGTATAATCCTTTAATTTTGATAAATAAGGTATGATTATATAGAGTTCATATTGCTTTTTAATTGTGTACTAATTTTACACTTCTCCCAAGTTTCAATAAGGATATTTTAATAGAACTGTGGTAGCATCATTTTGTCAACTCGCCAGGTTTTTTCCAAATTTTATTATTAACAATACTTGTTATTCTCGTCACTCTTAGTAACCCAAAATATTTTTATTATACAGGCAGTTTGTAATTATTATAAATTTATATTTTATTTACCGAAAAATAATTCTTTTTAATTCCGGTTTCTTTACCAATTTGGTTTACATAAGAGGTTTCTGTTCATTTTCTTATGACCTGGTATATAAGTATTTAATATTTTTATTATCTCTAAATGAATTTATATAGTATTTATTAGTCTCTCATAGTATTCCTACACTGCACTACTTCCTGTTGCCATTTCCCTCATATAGTATTATTTTAATTATTTATTATCCTTTGATATTTAAACTTTTTATGTTTTTTTTTTAAAACGAACCCTGGGTTATCTTATATTATAACACAAATATTTGAAAAAATATAACATTAACTTAGGTATTACAATTGGTTGTCTACACAATATAAATATTACAATAAATTAATAAAAATACAGAATCAGTTAGTAGCATTATAGTCTACTATCATAGTTTTATAATTCCCAAACCTACAGCACAATTCTGTAATAAGTTACCTTCACTTTCACTTTTTACCTCAATGGGTACACTATATCTCACTTGTCACTGTATATCACTCGAATTGTTTATAATGTTTAGTGATATACTTTAATTTAGAGCTAGTTATAGGTTACCCATTTCTGACCTTTATGTTCTTACATGATTTAATTTATTGGGACCGGGTTATGTAACGTTACATAAAGCCCCCCCCCACTAGATCAAATTTATTTTAGTTTAACTCGTTTATTAAAAATAAATTGTTGATTGGTTCAATTCTCCTAATAGTCTTGGTTTTATTCTTCATAATAGTGTTTCATTTGAAACTGGTTGTAAACTGACTGGTAATTCAGACTGGTGGTAATTGCTGTTTTCTTACTCTACTCTCTCTCTCTTGGAGGCAAATTCATCAATTATTTATTTCTCTGGGTAGTGGTACTTCCACATTTTATTTGATAAGGACTGGTCACACTAATCATATTAAACTTGTTTTAACACTCGTTTCTATTTACTACTATAAATTATTTTTATCAATTAAGCTTCGGTCTGCTATCTTCCTTCTATTTTCTTCATCTATACTTCTGGAATCTAATATCACTCTTTTCAGCTATTTTATAATTATTATCCCTTAAATATTCAATTTCCCTAACATTTTTCCCTATCTTGTGCGGTGGTAACAGTCGGGTGGCCACTCTGGGTCCATTACTCCGCTGTCCATCTTTACACCTTCTGAGACCAGGGGAACATCATCCCTGCTCATAAAAATTATTGCCGGAACATTTCTACGGTCAATACATAAAAATAAAAAACTTATAAGTAGTAGTCAATTAGCGACTAGTACTAAACACTTTTGGGATTCTTTATACTATAGCTGTTTGCATTTATTTATATATTTCTTCTTCTCCTTGATTTCTTCTTCTTTATCGTTAACTAATAGCATATAACATTATTGATAGGCCTTATGTTAAAATTCTTTTGACTTTACTTCTTGTGACATATTTCTCCGTATCATTTCTTCTTATCTAATCTTCAATTCCGAGAAATTCTAATTATTGTATTAATTATCATCCTCCTTCAGTTTCATTGGAGTCATTAAATTATTCTTTATTCTTCTTATCTGAGCACATTACCATCAATTGTTTTTGTTCATTTAATCTTTCTTCTGTTTGTTACCATTAAAAATATTACTTTTTCCTATTATTTCATTTTAAATCAATTCTTTATAACTCTTATTTACTAATCAGTTCTTACTTTTTGTTAAATCAACTGGTTTCAAAATATCTTAAATCGTATTATCTCTGAATAAATTGTAAGTTGTCCTTACATAGTTTTTATTAAATCGTCTTGTTCCTAGAGAAATTGTTGAGTAAGTTGTCCTTACATGCTTTTTGAATTTTGGGGTTTTAGTCTCTTCACTTTAAATTATATGGTTTCAAAATAACTTGAGTAAGATGTCCTTACATGCTTTTAGAATTTTGGGGTTTTACTTCCGCTATTCAATGGGTTGCTGGGTCGGTTTTCAGAATTTCAGTCCCCTTTTTTCTGGTTGGTTATTGTTTAGTTTAACCATAATCCATTAATTCCGTTATTCCTCTTCCTCGGATTACTGGGGTGTTCGGAATTACTTCTCTCCTCGATAATCTCCTTATCATCCGGCTCTCCCCCTTTGCTGCTACGAAACCTTCATTTAAGTACCGGTCTCCCGTCATGGTTCGTTCCTTTTTAACTAACAAGTATTGTACCTCCTCTAACATAACATAGTTGCTCATATTTAATCTCATTTCATTCCCTTTTACCTCTGGATTATTTACCATATATTTGAACGTTATATTCCGTCTTGAAGATATGACTGATATTGTCTGATACACTTCAATCGTCGACCTATTTAATTGAGATCTAAACTTAATTAACTCCCTTTGTTCATTAATTGGAAGGTTAAATACATTAATTAATCCATCTGTAATCATCTCCCATTCTTCCCTTGTATTTATTATTTTCTTTCTACATGTTTTTCTTATTTCCTTGTTCTTCTTTTCCATGGTTTGGATCTTCTCCTTGTCCTTTCTATTCTTATTTTCAGATAGCAATGCATTCTGGTCTTCTCTAATTTCTGTTTTCTTGCTACTCTCTTCTGTGTTTGGACTTACTATAATACCTTCTGAAGTGCTGTCTGATGTTTCATCCAAATTATTAAAACCACTGTCCATTTGCTTATTTGTCTCCTCCTTGTATGTATCTGCTTTTTGGATACGCGTATTAACATTTTCAAACTTCTCTCCGAAAGTTTTCCATATCTCCTTATTGAAAATCTCCATTTTACCCTCAAATTGTTTTAAATTCTTATTATTCTCTTCAAATTTTGCATTCATCTCTTCTCTTTGTCCTTCAACAGTTTCTTTCAGTTTATGGTATTGTTCATTCATGGTTTGTTTGATATTTCCATGAATGGTTTCTATTTTTTCATTTAGTTGTTTGACTAAACTTTCCTGAATGCTATCTATTTTCTCATTGGTCTGTCTATTTTGTTCCTCCTGTTTCTTAAAATTCTCATCTATTTTGTTATTGGTTTGATTTGAAGTTTCCTCCTGTTTTCTAAATTGTTCATTAGTTTGTTTATTCTGTTCCTTAAAAAGTTCTGCCATAAATTTCATCATGTCTTGCCAATTAGGTTCTTCTCTGGCTACCGCTTTGTCTGGTTGGTCCCCTTGGGCATCCTCTTCCACTATTTCCTTTTCCGGGTCCATAACTACTTCGGTTTCTTCTTTATCACCTGTCGGTTGGTCCATTTCACTGTCCGTGACTAATTCTATTTCTTGTTCCTGTCCACCTTCTTCAATCTCCTTTCCTTCTGCCCTCTTCTTCGATTTGCCTCGGATATTACGCATTTCTTGTTTGCTCATAACTGCCGACGATAATTAGATTTTTTGGTATATTAATCTATTAAATATATCAAAATTCTTTTCTAATTACAGCCCCACGTTGGGCGCCAATCTGTAACGTAGCGGTTTTTTGTAGAGGTCTTAGCGAAAACTTTGTATGTGGCCTCTTGGGTGTTCGTCTTATTTAATTAAGCCCCAATGTTGTAAACGCCAATTTGTAACGTTCTGCTTTTCTTTAGAGGTGTTAAAGTTTCCGCCTCTCCGCAGACGCCACTTATGAATTATAATAACTGAAGTTTAAAAAATAAAGTATTTTGTAATGTTACTCATTCTAAGCAGAAATCGAGAGTGTGTGATTTGGGGTCAAGTAGGGAAGTTGTTCAGCGTTATGAGGAAGAGAGAGTAAGTACCGATTATTTACACTCGGTTTAGGCGATTTCGGAAATTTTTTTAAATTGTTCGCTGTGATTTAAATCAGCTGATTGTAAGACGAGTTTCCACACATAGTTCAACCAGCCTACCCTATGGCGAAATATGACCCAATGAAACAATCTCTTCTATTTTGTGCTGAAATCTATTACAACTACCCACTACAAAAAATATAACACATTTTTATTCTTCAATATCATTTTTCAATAATATTTATTAATTATATTATTGTTTTTTGTTTTCCTGCCACCAAAATACAAGTATCACAAACGATCTTTACTTAATTAAAACATAATATCGACTTCCTCGAATAAACATGGAATTGTCAAAAGAAAAAAACATATATGGTTTTGTTTACCAAATTTTATACTATTTTTTAAAACATCAATCAATATATAATTCTTTTTATTTCCCCAGGGTTAAGGGTAAGTTCTTTTTGTTATGAGATGGTCAGAAATGGATAATAACTAAGCTTTACAAATACTGAAAAATATTAAATAAATTTGTTTATTTTTCCGTTTAGTATGTAGTTCCAGAAATGTCCGTAAGAGAGCAGCGTGCGTTTGTTTACTTTAGAACATGTGATTAATTTTGACTAGTTTTTGTGTTTTATATAACCATTCGGAATGCGTTTTCTTCGTCAACTATTAAACTAAATGTTTATATTACCTCTCTTCTTATAGTTCTTACTGGAAGGAAGCCTTTTCTCTAGTGAGGTCCGTCTTGAGTTGTAATTTCATTACCGTCTGGCCCATATTCTATTGTCAACTTGAAACATCACGAAACTAGGCCGAATCATCAGAAGGGTTTTCTTTCACAGTTTATTATGGAGTATAATCCTTTAATTTTGATAAATAAGGTATGATTATATAGAGTTCATATTGCTTTTTAATTGTGTACTAATTTTACACTTCTCCCAAGTTTCAATAAGGATATTTTAATAGAATTGTGGTAGCATCATTTTGTCAACTCGCCAGTTTTTTTCCAAATTTTATTATTAACAATACTTGTTATTCTCGTCACTCTTAGTAACCCAAAATATTTTTATTATACAGGCAGTTTGTAATTATTATAAATTTATATTTTATTTACCGAAAAATAATTCTTTTTAATTCCGGTTTCTTTACCAATTTGGTTTACATAAGAGGTTTCTGTTCATTTTCTTATGACCTGGTATATAAGTATTTAATATTTTTATTATCTCTAAATGAATTTATATAGTATTTATTAGTCTCTCATAGTATTCCTACACTGCACTACTTCCTGTTGCCATTTCCCTCATATATAATTATTTTAATTTTTTATTATCCTTTGATATTTAAACTTTTTATGTTTTTTTTTTTAAAACGAACCCTGGGTTATCTTATATTATAACACAAATATTTGAAAAAATATAACATTAACTTAGGTATTACAATTGGTTGTCTACACAATATAAATATTACAATAAATTAATAAAAATACAGAATCAGTTAGTAGCATTATAGTCTACTATCATAGTTTTATAATTCCCAAACCTACAGCACAATTCTGTAATAAGTTACCTTCACTTTCACTTTTTACCTCAATGGGTACACTATATCTCACTTGTCACTGTATATCACTCGAATTGTTTATAATGTTTAGTGATATATTTTAATTTAGAGCTAGTTATAGGTTACCCATTTCTGACCTTTATGTTCTTACATGATTTAATTTATTGGGACCGGGTTATGTAACGTTACATAAACCCCCCCCCACTAGATCAAATTTATTTTAGTTTAACTCGTTTATTAAAAATAAATTGTTGATTGGTTCAATTCTCCTAATAGTCTTGGTTTTATTCTTCATAATAGTGTTTCATTTCATACTGGTTGTAAACTGACTGGTAATTCAGACTGGTGGTAATTGCTGTTTTCTTACTCTACTCTCTCTCTCTTGGAGGCAAATTCATCAATTATTTATTTCTCTGGGTAGTGGTACTTCCACATTTTATTTGATAAGGACTGGTCACACTAATCATATTAAACTTGTTTTAACACTCGTTTCTATTTACTACTATAAATTATTTTTATCAATTAAGCTTCGGTCTGCTATCTTCCTTCTATTTTCTTCATCTATACTTCTGGAATCTAATATCACTCTTTTCAGCTATTTTATAATTATTATCCCTTAAATATTCAATTTCCCTAACATTTTTCCCTATCTTGTGCGGTGGTAACAGTCGGGTGGCCACTCTGGGTCCATTACTCCGCTGTCCATCTTTACACCTTCTGAGACCAGGGGAACATCATCCCTGCTCATAAAAATTATTGCCGGAACATTTCTACGGTCAATACATAAAAATAAAAAACTTATAAGTAGTAGTCAATTAGCGACTAGTACTAAACACTTTTGGGATTCTTTATACTATAGCTGTTTGCATTTATTTATATATTTCTTCTTCTCCTTGATTTCTTCTTCTTTATCGTTAACTAATAGCATATAACATTATTGATAGGCCTTATGTTAAAATTCTTTTGACTTTACTTCTTGTGACATATTTCTCCGTATCATTTCTTCTTATCTAATCTTCAATTCCGAGAAATTCTAATTATTGTATTAATTATCATCCTCCTTCAGTTTCATTGGAGTCATTAAATTATTCTTTATTCTTCTTATCTGAGCACATTACCATCAATTGTTTTTGTTCATTTAATCTTTCTTCTGTTTGTTACCATTAAAAATATTACTTTTTCCTATTATTTCATTTTAAATCAATTCTTTATAACTCTTATTTACTAATCAGTTCTTACTTTTTGTTAAATCAACTGGTTTCAAAATATCTTAAATCGTATTATCTCTGAATAAATTGTAAGTTGTCCTTACATAGTTTTTATTAAATCGTCTTGTTCCTAGAGAAATTGTTGAGTAAGTTGTCCTTACATGCTTTTTGAATTTTGGGGTTTTAGTCTCTTCACTTTAAATTATATGGTTTCAAAATAACTTGAGTAAGATGTCCTTACATGCTTTTAGAATTTTGGGGTTTTACTTCCGCTATTCAATGGGTTGCTGGGTCGGTTTTCAGAATTTCAGTCCCCTTTTTTCTGGTTGGTTATTGTTTAGTTTAACCATAATCCATTAATTCCGTTATTCCTCTTCCTCGGATTACTGGGGTGTTCGGAATTACTTCTCTCCTCGATAATCTCCTTATCATCCGGCTCTCCCCCTTTGCTGCTACGAAACCTTCATTTAAGTACCGGTCTCCCGTCATGGTTCGTTCCTTTTTAACTAACAAGTATTGTACCTCCTCTAACATAACATAGTTGCTCATATTTAATCTCATTTCATTCCCTTTTACCTCTGGATTATTTACCATATATTTGAACGTTATATTCCGTCTTGAAGATATGACTGATATTGTCTGATACACTTCAATCGTCGACCTATTTAATTGAGATCTAAACTTAATTAACTCCCTTTGTTCATTAATTGGAAGGTTAAATACATTAATTAATCCATCTGTAATCATCTCCCATTCTTCCCTTGTATTTATTATTTTCTTTCTACATGTTTTTCTTATTTCCTTGTTCTTCTTTTCCATGGTTTGGATCTTCTCCTTGTCCTTTCTATTCTTATTTTCAGATAGCAATGCATTCTGGTCTTCTCTAATTTCTGTTTTCTTGCTACTCTCTTCTGTGTTTGGACTTACTATAATACCTTCTGAAGTGCTGTCTGATGTTTCATCCAAATTATTAAAACCACTGTGCATTTGCTTATTTGTCTCCTCCTTGTATGTATCTGCTTTTTGGATACGCGTATTAACATTTTCAAACTTCTCTCCGAAAGTTTTCCATATCTCCTTATTGAAATTCTCCATTTTACCCTCAAATTGTTTTAAATTCTTATTATTCTCTTCAAATTTTGCATTCATCTCTTCTCTTTGTCCTTCAACAGTTTCTTTCAGTTTATGGTATTGTTCATTCATGGTTTGTTTGATATTTCCATGAATGGTTTCTATTTTTTCATTTAGTTGTTTGACTAAACTTTCCTGAATGCTATCTATTTTCTCATTGGTCTGTCTATTTTGTTCCTCCTGTTTCTTAAAATTCTCATCTATTTTGTTATTGGTTTGCTTTGAAGTTTCCTCCTGTTTTCTAAATTGTTCATTAGTTTGTTTATTCTGTTCCTTAAATTGTTCTGCCATAAATTTCATCATGTCTTGCCAATTAGGTTCTTCTCTGGCTACCGCTTTGTCTGGTTGGTCCCCTTGGGCATCCTCTTCCACTATTTCCTTTTCCGGGTCCATAACTACTTCGGTTTCTTCTTTATCACCTGTCGGTTGGTCCATTTCACTGTCCGTGACTAATTCTATTTCTTGTTCCTGTCCACCTTCTTCAATCTCCTTTCCTTCTGCCCTCTTCTTCGATTTGCCTCGGATATTACGCATTTCTTGTTTTCTCATAACTGCCGACGATAATTAGATTTTTTGGTATATTAATCTATTAAATATATCAAAATTCTTTTCTAATTACAGCCCCACGTTGGGCGCCAATCTGTAACGTAGCGGTTTTTTGTAGAGGTCTTAGCGAAAACTTTGTATGTGGCCTCTTGGGTGTTCGTCTTATTTAATTAAGCCCCAATGTTGTAAACGCCAATTTGTAACGTTCTGCTTTTCTTTAGAGGTGTTAAAGTTTCCGCCTCTCCGCAGACGCCACTTATGAATTATAGTAACTGAAGTTTAAAAAATAAAGTATTTTGTAATGTTACTCATTCTAAGCAGAAATCGAGAGTGTGTGATTTGGGGTCAAGTAGGGAAGTTGTTCAGCGTTATGAGGAAGAGAGAGTAAGTACCGATTATTTACATTCGGTTTAGGCGATTTCGGAAATTTTTTTAAATTGTTCGCTGTGATTTAAATCAGCTGATTGTAAGACGAGTTTCCACACATAGTTCAACCAGCCTACCCTATGGCGAAATATGAGCCAATGAAACAATCTCTTCTATTTTGTGCTGAAATCTATTACAACTACCCACTACAAAAAATATAACACATTTTTATTCTTCAATATCATTTTTCAATAATATTTATTAATTATATTATTGTTTTTTGTTTTCCTGCCACCAAAATACAAGTATCACAAACGATCTTTACTTAATTAAAACATAATATCGACTTCCTCGAATAAACATGGAATTGCCAAAAGAAAAAAACATATATGGTTTTGTTTACCAAATTTTATACTATTTTTTAAAACATCAATCAATATATAATTCTTTTTATTTCCCCAGGGTTAAGGGTAAGTTCTTTTTGTTATGAGATGGTCAGAAATGGATAATAACTAAGCTTTACAAATACTGAAAAATATTAAATAAATTTGTTTATTTTTCCGTTTAGTATGTAGTTCCAGAAATGTCCGTAAGAGAGCAGCGTGCGTTTGTTTACTTTAGAACATGTGATTAATTTTGACTAGTTTTGTGTTTTATATAACCATTCGGAATGCGTTTTCTTCGTCAACTATTAAACTAAATGTTTATATTACCTCTCTTCTTATAGTTCTTACTGGAAGGAAGCCTTTTCTCTAGTGAGGTCCGTCTTGAGTTGTAATTTCATTACCGTCTGGCCCATATTCTATTGTCAACTTGAAACATCACGAAACTAGGCCGAATCATCAGAAGGGTTTTCTTTCACAGTTTATTATGGAGTATAATCCTTTAATTTTGATAAATAAGGTATGATTATATAGAGTTCATATTGCTTTTTAATTGTGTACTAATTTTACACTTCTCCCAAGTTTCAATAAGGATATTTTAATAGAATTGTGGTAGCATCATTTTGTCAACTCGCCAGGTTTTTTCCAAATTTTATTATTAACAATACTTGTTATTCTCGTCACTCTTAGTAACCCAAAATATTTTTATTATACAGGCAGTTTGTAATTATTATAAATTTATATTTTATTTACCGAAAAATAATTCTTTTTAATTCCGGTTTCTTTACCAATTTGGTTTACATAAGAGGTTTCTGTTCATTTTCTTATGACCTGGTATATAAGTATTTAATATTTTTATTATCTCTAAATGAATTTATATAGTATTTATTAGTCTCTCATAGTATTCCTACACTGCACTACTTCCTGTTGCCATTTCCCTCATATAGTATTATTTTAATTTTTTATTATCCTTTGATATTTAAACTTTTTATGTTTTTTTTTTTAAAACGAACCCTGGGTTATCTTATATTATAACACAAATATTTGAAAAAATATAACATTAACTTAGGTATTACAATTGGTTGTCTACACAATATAAATATTACAATAAATTAATAAAAATACAGAATCAGTTAGTAGCATTATAGTCTACTATCATAGTTTTATAATTCCCAAACCTACAGCACAATTCTGTAATAAGTTACCTTCACTTTCACTTTTTACCTCAATGGGTACACTATATCTCACTTGTCACTGTATATCACTCGAATTGTTTATAATGTTTAGTGATATATTTTAATTTAGAGCTAGTTATAGGTTACCCATTTCTGACCTTTATGTTCTTACATGATTTAATTTATTGGGACCGGGTTATGTAACGTTACATAAACCCCCCCCCACTAGATCAAATTTATTTTAGTTTAACTCGTTTATTAAAAATAAATTGTTGATTGGTTCAATTCTCCTAATAGTCTTGGTTTTATTCTTCATAATAGTGTTTCATTTCATACTGGTTGTAAACTGACTGGTAATTCAGACTGGTGGTAATTGCTGTTTTCTTACTCTACTCTCTCTCTCTTGGAGGCAAATTCATCAATTATTTATTTCTCTGGGTAGTGGTACTTCCACATTTTATTTGATAAGGACTGGTCACACTAATCATATTAAACTTGTTTTAACACTCGTTTCTATTTACTACTATAAATTATTTTTATCAATTAAGCTTCGGTCTGCTATCTTCCTTCTATTTTCTTCATCTATACTTCTGGAATCTAATATCACTCTTTTCAGCTATTTTATAATTATTATCCCTTAAATATTCAATTTCCCTAACATTTTTCCCTATCTTGTGCGGTGGTAACAGTCGGGTGGCCACTCTGGGTCCATTACTCCGCTGTCCATCTTTACACCTTCTGAGACCAGGGGAACATCATCCCTGCTCATAAAAATTATTGCCGGAACATTTCTACGGTCAATACATAAAAATAAAAAACTTATAAGTAGTAGTCAATTAGCGACTAGTACTAAACACTTTTGGGATTCTTTATACTATAGCTGTTTGCATTTATTTATATATTTCTTCTTCTCCTTGATTTCTTCTTCTTTATCGTTAACTAATAGCATATAACATTATTGATAGGCCTTATGTTAAAATTCTTTTGACTTTACTTCTTGTGACATATTTCTCCGTATCATTTCTTCTTATCTAATCTTCAATTCCGAGAAATTCTAATTATTGTATTAATTATCATCCTCCTTCAGTTTCATTGGAGTCATTAAATTATTCTTTATTCTTCTTATCTGAGCACATTACCATCAATTGTTTTTGTTCATTTAATCTTTCTTCTGTTTGTTACCATTAAAAATATTACTTTTTCCTATTATTTCATTTTAAATCAATTCTTTATAACTCTTATTTACTAATCAGTTCTTACTTTTTGTTAAATCAACTGGTTTCAAAATATCTTAAATCGTATTATCTCTGAATAAATTGTAAGTTGTCCTTACATAGTTTTTATTAAATCGTCTTGTTCCTAGAGAAATTGTTGAGTAAGTTGTCCTTACATGCTTTTTGAATTTTGGGGTTTTAGTCTCTTCACTTTAAATTATATGGTTTCAAAATAACTTGAGTAAGATGTCCTTACATGCTTTTAGAATTTTGGGGTTTTACTTCCGCTATTCAATGGGTTGCTGGGTCGGTTTTCAGAATTTCAGTCCCCTTTTTTCTGGTTGGTTATTGTTTAGTTTAACCATAATCCATTAATTCCGTTATTCCTCTTCCTCGGATTACTGGGGTGTTCGGAATTACTTCTCTCCTCGATAATCTCCTTATCATCCGGCTCTCCCCCTTTGCTGCTACGAAACCTTCATTTAAGTACCGGTCTCCCGTCATGGTTCGTTCCTTTTTAACTAACAAGTATTGTACCTCCTCTAACATAACATAGTTGCTCATATTTAATCTCATTTCATTCCCTTTTACCTCTGGATTATTTACCATATATTTGAACGTTATATTCCGTCTTGAAGATATGACTGATATTGTCTGATACACTTCAATCGTCGACCTATTTAATTGAGATCTAAACTTAATTAACTCCCTTTGTTCATTAATTGGAAGGTTAAATACATTAATTAATCCATCTGTAATCATCTCCCATTCTTCCCTTGTATTTATTATTTTCTTTCTACATGTTTTTCTTATTTCCTTGTTCTTCTTTTCCATGGTTTGGATCTTCTCCTTGTCCTTTCTATTCTTATTTTCAGATAGCAATGCATTCTGGTCTTCTCTAATTTCTGTTTTCTTGCTACTCTCTTCTGTGTTTGGACTTACTATAATACCTTCTGAAGTGCTGTCTGATGTTTCATCCAAATTATTAAAACCACTGTGCATTTGCTTATTTGTCTCCTCCTTGTATGTATCTGCTTTTTGGATACGCGTATTAACATTTTCAAACTTCTCTCCGAAAGTTTTCCATATCTCCTTATTGAAATTCTCCATTTTACCCTCAAATTGTTTTAAATTCTTATTATTCTCTTCAAATTTTGCATTCATCTCTTCTCTTTGTCCTTCAACAGTTTCTTTCAGTTTATGGTATTGTTCATTCATGGTTTGTTTGATATTTCCATGAATGGTTTCTATTTTTTCATTTAGTTGTTTGACTAAACTTTCCTGAATGCTATCTATTTTCTCATTGGTCTGTCTATTTTGTTCCTCCTGTTTCTTAAAATTCTCATCTATTTTGTTATTGGTTTGCTTTGAAGTTTCCTCCTGTTTTCTAAATTGTTCATTAGTTTGTTTATTCTGTTCCTTAAATTGTTCTGCCATAAATTTCATCATGTCTTGCCAATTAGGTTCTTCTCTGGCTACCGCTTTGTCTGGTTGGTCCCCTTGGGCATCCTCTTCCACTATTTCCTTTTCCGGGTCCATAACTACTTCGGTTTCTTCTTTATCACCTGTCGGTTGGTCCATTTCACTGTCCGTGACTAATTCTATTTCTTGTTCCTGTCCACCTTCTTCAATCTCCTTTCCTTCTGCCCTCTTCTTCGATTTGCCTCGGATATTACGCATTTCTTGTTTTCTCATAACTGCCGACGATAATTAGATTTTTTGGTATATTAATCTATTAAATATATCAAAATTCTTTTCTAATTACAGCCCCACGTTGGGCGCCAATCTGTAACGTAGCGGTTTTTTGTAGAGGTCTTAGCGAAAACTTTGTATGTGGCCTCTTGGGTGTTCGTCTTATTTAATTAAGCCCCAATGTTGTAAACGCCAATTTGTAACGTTCTGCTTTTCTTTAGAGGTGTTAAAGTTTCCGCCTCTCCGCAGACGCCACTTATGAATTATAGTAACTGAAGTTTAAAAAATAAAGTATTTTGTAATGTTACTCATTCTAAGCAGAAATCGAGAGTGTGTGATTTGGGGTCAAGTAGGGAAGTTGTTCAGCGTTATGAGGAAGAGAGAGTAAGTACCGATTATTTACATTCGGTTTAGGCGATTTCGGAAATTTTTTTAAATTGTTCGCTGTGATTTAAATCAGCTGATTGTAAGACGAGTTTCCACACATAGTTCAACCAGCCTACCCTATGGCGAAATATGAGCCAATGAAACAATCTCTTCTATTTTGTGCTGAAATCTATTACAACTACCCACTACAAAAAATATAACACATTTTTATTCTTCAATATCATTTTTCAATAATATTTATTAATTATATTATTGTTTTTTGTTTTCCTGCCACCAAAATACAAGTATCACAAACGATCTTTACTTAATTAAAACATAATATCGACTTCCTCGAATAAACATGGAATTGCCAAAAGAAAAAAACATATATGGTTTTGTTTACCAAATTTTATACTATTTTTTAAAACATCAATCAATATATAATTCTTTTTATTTCCCCAGGGTTAAGGGTAAGTTCTTTTTGTTATGAGATGGTCAGAAATGGATAATAACTAAGCTTTACAAATACTGAAAAATATTAAATAAATTTGTTTATTTTTCCGTTTAGTATGTAGTTCCAGAAATGTCCGTAAGAGAGCAGCGTGCGTTTGTTTACTTTAGAACATGTGATTAATTTTGACTAGTTTTGTGTTTTATATAACCATTCGGAATGCGTTTTCTTCGTCAACTATTAAACTAAATGTTTATATTACCTCTCTTCTTATAGTTCTTACTGGAAGGAAGCCTTTTCTCTAGTGAGGTCCGTCTTGAGTTGTAATTTCATTACCGTCTGGCCCATATTCTATTGTCAACTTGAAACATCACGAAACTAGGCCGAATCATCAGAAGGGTTTTCTTTCACAGTTTATTATGGAGTATAATCCTTTAATTTTGATAAATAAGGTATGATTATATAGAGTTCATATTGCTTTTTAATTGTGTACTAATTTTACACTTCTCCCAAGTTTCAATAAGGATATTTTAATAGAATTGTGGTAGCATCATTTTGTCAACTCGCCAGGTTTTTTCCAAATTTTATTATTAACAATACTTGTTATTCTCGTCACTCTTAGTAACCCAAAATATTTTTATTATACAGGCAGTTTGTAATTATTATAAATTTATATTTTATTTACCGAAAAATAATTCTTTTTAATTCCGGTTTCTTTACCAATTTGGTTTACATAAGAGGTTTCTGTTCATTTTCTTATGACCTGGTATATAAGTATTTAATATTTTTATTATCTCTAAATGAATTTATATAGTATTTATTAGTCTCTCATAGTATTCCTACACTGCACTACTTCCTGTTGCCATTTCCCTCATATAGTATTATTTTAATTTTTTATTATCCTTTGATATTTAAACTTTTTATGTTTTTTTTTTTAAAACGAACCCTGGGTTATCTTATATTATAACACAAATATTTGAAAAAATATAACATTAACTTAGGTATTACAATTGGTTGTCTACACAATATAAATATTACAATAAATTAATAAAAATACAGAATCAGTTAGTAGCATTATAGTCTACTATCATAGTTTTATAATTCCCAAACCTACAGCACAATTCTGTAATAAGTTACCTTCACTTTCACTTTTTACCTCAATGGGTACACTATATCTCACTTGTCACTGTATATCACTCGAATTGTTTATAATGTTTAGTGATATACTTTAATTTAGAGCTAGTTATAGGTTACCCATTTCTGACCTTTATGTTCTTACATGATTTAATTTATTGGGACCGGGTTATGTAACGTTACATAAAGCCCCCCCCCACTAGATCAAATTTATTTTAGTGTAACTCGTTTATTAAAAATAAATTGTTGATTGGTTCAATTCTCCTAATAGTCTTGGTTTTATTCTTCATAATAGTGTTTCATTTCAAACTGGTTGTAAACTGACTGGTAATTCAGACTGGTGGTAATTGCTGTTTTCTTACTCTACTCTCTCTCTCTTGGAGGCAAATTCATCAATTATTTATTTCTCTGGGTAGTGGTACTTCCACATTTTATTTGATAAGGACTGGTCACACTAATCATATTAAACTTGTTTTAACACTCGTTTCTATTTACTACTATAAATTATTTTTATCAATTAAGCTTCGGTCTGCTATCTTCCTTCTATTTTCTTCATCTATACTTCTGGAATCTAATATCACTCTTTTCAGCTATTTTATAATTATTATCCCTTAAATATTCAATTTCCCTAACATTTTTCCCTATCTTGTGCGGTGGTAACAGTCGGGTGGCCACTCTGGGTCCATTACTCCGCTGTCCATCTTTACACCTTCTGAGACCAGGGGAACATCATCCCTGCTCATAAAAATTATTGCCGGAACATTTCTACGGTCAATACATAAAAATAAAAAACTTATAAGTAGTAGTCAATTAGCGACTAGTACTAAACACTTTTGGGATTCTTTATACTATAGCTGTTTGCATTTATTTATATATTTCTTCTTCTCCTTGATTTCTTCTTCTTTATCGTTAACTAATAGCATATAACATTATTGATAGGCCTTATGTTAAAATTCTTTTGACTTTACTTCTTGTGACATATTTCTCCGTATCATTTCTTCTTATCTAATCTTCAATTCCGAGAAATTCTAATTATTGTATTAATTATCATCCTCCTTCAGTTTCATTGGAATCATTAAATTATTCTTTATTCTTCTTATCTGAGCACATTACCATCAATTGTTTTTGTTCATTTAATCTTTCTTCTGTTTGTTACCATTAAAAATATTACTTTTTCCTATTATTTCATTTTAAATCAATTCTTTATAACTCTTATTTACTAATCAGTTCTTACTTTTTGTTAAATCAACTGGTTTCAAAATATCTTAAATCGTATTATCTCTGAATAAATTGTAAGTTGTCCTTACATAGTTTTTATTAAATCGTCTTGTTCCTAGAGAAATTGTTGAGTAAGTTGTCCTTACATGCTTTTTGAATTTTGGGGTTTTAGTCTCTTCACTTTAAATTATATGGTTTCAAAATAACTTGAGTAAGATGTCCTTACATGCTTTTAGAATTTTGGGGTTTTACTTCCGCTATTCAATGGGTTGCTGGGTCGGTTTTCAGAATTTCAGTCCCCTTTTTTCTGGTTGGTTATTGTTTAGTTTAACCATAATCCATTAATTCCGTTATTCCTCTTCCTCGGATTACTGGGGTGTTCGGAATTACTTCTCTCCTCGATAATCTCCTTATCATCCGGCTCTCCCCCTTTGCTGCTACGAAACCTTCATTTAAGTACCGGTCTCCCGTCATGGTTCGTTCCTTTTTAACTAACAAGTATTGTACCTCCTCTAACATAACATAGTTGCTCATATTTAATCTCATTTCATTCCCTTTTACCTCTGGATTATTTACCATATATTTGAACGTTATATTCCGTCTTGAAGATATGACTGATATTGTCTGATACACTTCAATCATCGACCTATTTAATTGAGATCTAAACTTAATTAACTCCCTTTGTTCATTAATTGGAAGGTTAAATACATTAATTAATCCATCTGTAATCATCTCCCATTCTTCCCTTGTATTTATTATTTTCTTTCTACATGTTTTTCTTATTTCCTTGTTCTTCTTTTCCATGGTTTGGATCTTCTCCTTGTCCTTTCTATTCTTATTTTCAGATAGCAATGCATTCTGGTCTTCTCTAATTTCTGTTTTCTTGCTACTCTCTTCTGTGTTTGGACTTACTATAATACCTTCTGAAGTGCTGTCTGATGTTTCATCCAAATTATTAAAACCACTGTCCATTTGCTTATTTGTCTCCTCCTTGTATGTATCTGCTTTTTGGATACGCGTATTAACATTTTCAAACTTCTCTCCGAAAGTTTTCCATATCTCCTTATTGAAAATCTCCATTTTACCCTCAAATTGTTTTAAATTCTTATTATTCTCTTCAAATTTTGCATTCATCTCTTCTCTTTGTCCTTCAACAGTTTCTTTCAGTTTATGGTATTGTTCATTCATGGTTTGTTTGATATTTCCATGAATGGTTTCTATTTTTTCATTTAGTTGTTTGACTAAACTTTCCTGAATGCTATCTATTTTCTCATTGGTCTGTCTATTTTGTTCCTCCTGTTTCTTAAAATTCTCATCTATTTTGTTATTGGTTTGCTTTGAAGTTTCCTCCTGTTTTCTAAATTGTTCATTAGTTTGTTTATTCTGTTCCTTAAATTGTTCTGCCATAAATTTCATCATGTCTTGCCAATTAGGTTCTTCTCTGGCTACCGCTTTGTCTGGTTGGTCCCCTTGGGCATCCTCTTCCACTATTTCCTTTTCCGGGTCCATAACTACTTCGGTTTCTTCTTTATCACCTGTCGGTTGGTCCATTTCACTGTCCGTGACTAATTCTATTTCTTGTTCCTGTCCACCTTCTTCAATCTCCTTTCCTTCTGCCCTCTTCTTCGATTTGCCTCGGATATTACGCATTTCTTGTTTGCTCACAACTGCCGACGATAATTAGATTTTTTGGTATATTAATCTATTAAATATATCAAAATTCTTTTCTAATTACAGCCCCACGTTGGGCGCCAATCTGTAACGTAGCGGTTTTTTGTAGAGGTCTTAGCGAAAACTTTGTATGTGGCCTCTTGGGTGTTCGTCTTATTTAATTAAGCCCCAATGTTGTAAACGCCAATTTGTAACGTTCTGCTTTTCTTTAGAGGTGTTAAAGTTTCCGCCTCTCCGCAGACGCCACTTATGAATTATAATAACTGAAGTTTAAAAAATAAAGTATTTTGTAATGTTACTCATTCTAAGCAGAAATCGAGAGTGTGTGATTTGGGGTCAAGTAGGGAAGTTGTTCAGCGTTATGAGGAAGAGAGAGTAAGTACCGATTATTTACACTCGGTTTAGGCGATTTCGGAAATTTTTTTAAATTGTTCGCTGTGATTTAAATCAGCTGATTGTAAGACGAGTTTCCACACATAGTTCAACCAGCCTACCCTATGGCGAAATATGACCCAATGAAACAATCTCTTCTATTTTGTGCTGAAATCTATTACAACTACCCACTACAAAAAATATAACACATTTTTATTCTTCAATATCATTTTTCAATAATATTTATTAATTATATTATTGTGTTTTGTTTTCCTGCCACCAAAATACAAGTATCACAAACGATCTTTACTTAATTAAAACATAATATCGACTTCGTCGAATAAACATGGAATTGTCAAAAGAAAAAAACATATATGGTTTTGTTTACCAAATTTTATACTATTTTTTAAAACATCAATCAATATATAATTCTTTTTATTTCCCCAGGGTTAAGGGTAAGTTCTTTTTGTTATGAGATGGTCAGAAATGGATAATAACTAAGCTTTACAAATACTGAAAAATATTAAATAAATTTGTTTATTTTTCCGTTTAGTATGTAGTTCCAGAAATGTCCGTAAGAGAGCAGCGTGCGTTTGTTTACTTTAGAACATGTGATTAATTTTGACTAGTTTTTGTGTTTTATATAACCATTCGGAATGCGTTTTCTTCGTCAACTATTAAACTAAATGTTTATATTACCTCTCTTCTTATAGTTCTTACTGGAAGGAAGCCTTTTCTCTAGTGAGGTCCGTCTTGAGTTGTAATTTCATTACCGTCTGGCCCATATTCTATTGTCAACTTGAAACATCACGAAACTAGGCCGAATCATCAGAAGGGTTTTCTTTCACAGTTTATTATGGAGTATAATCCTTTAATTTTGATAAATAAGGTATGATTATATAGAGTTCATATTGCTTTTTAATTGTGTACTAATTTTACACTTCTCCCAAGTTTCAATAAGGATATTTTAATAGAATTGTGGTAGCATCATTTTGTCAACTCGCCAGTTTTTTTCCAAATTTTATTATTAACAATACTTGTTATTCTCGTCACTCTTAGTAACCCAAAATATTTTTATTATACAGGCAGTTTGTAATTATTATAAATTTATATTTTATTTACCGAAAAATAATTCTTTTTAATTCCGGTTTCTTTACCAATTTGGTTTACATAAGAGGTTTCTGTTCATTTTCTTATGACCTGGTATATAAGTATTTAATATTTTTATTATCTCTAAATGAATTTATATAGTATTTATTAGTCTCTCATAGTATTCCTACACTGCACTACTTCCTGTTGCCATTTCCCTCATATATAATTATTTTAATTTTTTATTATCCTTTGATATTTAAACTTTTTATGTTTTTTTTTTTAAAACGAACCCTGGGTTATCTTATATTATAACACAAATATTTGAAAAAATATAACATTAACTTAGGTATTACAATTGGTTGTCTACACAATATAAATATTACAATAAATTAATAAAAATACAGAATCAGTTAGTAGCATTATAGTCTACTATCATAGTTTTATAATTCCCAAACCTACAGCACAATTCTGTAATAAGTTACCTTCACTTTCACTTTTTACCTCAATGGGTACACTATATCTCACTTGTCACTGTATATCACTCGAATTGTTTATAATGTTTAGTGATATATTTTAATTTAGAGCTAGTTATAGGTTACCCATTTCTGACCTTTATGTTCTTACATGATTTAATTTATTGGGACCGGGTTATGTAACGTTACATAAAGCCCCCCCCCACTAGATCAAATTTATTTTAGTTTAACTCGTTTATTAAAAATAAATTGTTGATTGGTTCAATTCTCCTAATAGTCTTGGTTTTATTCTTCATAATAGTGTTTCATTTCATACTGGTTGTAAACTGACTGGTAATTCAGACTGGTGGTAATTGCTGTTTTCTTACTCTACTCTCTCTCTCTTGGAGGCAAATTCATCAATTATTTATTTCTCTGGGTAGTGGTACTTCCACATTTTATTTGATAAGGACTGGTCACACTAATCATATTAAACTTGTTTTAACACTCGTTTCTATTTACTACTATAAATTATTTTTATCAATTAAGCTTCGGTCTGCTATCTTCCTTCTATTTTCTTCATCTATACTTCTGGAATCTAATATCACTCTTTTCAGCTATTTTATAATTATTATCCCTTAAATATTCAATTTCCCTAACATTTTTCCCTATCTTGTGCGGTGGTAACAGTCGGGTGGCCACTCTGGGTCCATTACTCCGCTGTCCATCTTTACACCTTCTGAGACCAGGGGAACATCATCCCTGCTCATAAAAATTATTGCCGGAACATTTCTACGGTCAATACATAAAAATAAAAAACTTATAAGTAGTAGTCAATTAGCGACTAGTACTAAACACTTTTGGGATTCTTTATACTATAGCTGTTTGCATTTATTTATATATTTCTTCTTCTCCTTGATTTCTTCTTCTTTATCGTTAACTAATAGCATATAACATTATTGATAGGCCTTATGTTAAAATTCTTTTGACTTTACTTCTTGTGACATATTTCTCCGTATCATTTCTTCTTATCTAATCTTCAATTCCGAGAAATTCTAATTATTGTATTAATTATCATCCTCCTTCAGTTTCATTGGAGTCATTAAATTATTCTTTATTCTTCTTATCTGAGCACATTACCATCAATTGTTTTTGTTCATTTAATCTTTCTTCTGTTTGTTACCATTAAAAATATTACTTTTTCCTATTATTTCATTTTAAATCAATTCTTTATAACTCTTATTTACTAATCAGTTCTTACTTTTTGTTAAATCAACTGGTTTCAAAATATCTTAAATCGTATTATCTCTGAATAAATTGTAAGTTGTCCTTACATAGTTTTTATTAAATCGTCTTGTTCCTAGAGAAATTGTTGAGTAAGTTGTCCTTACATGCTTTTTGAATTTTGGGGTTTTAGTCTCTTCACTTTAAATTATATGGTTTCAAAATAACTTGAGTAAGATGTCCTTACATGCTTTTAGAATTTTGGGGTTTTACTTCCGCTATTCAATGGGTTGCTGGGTCGGTTTTCAGAATTTCAGTCCCCTTTTTTCTGGTTGGTTATTGTTTAGTTTAACCATAATCCATTAATTCCGTTATTCCTCTTCCTCGGATTACTGGGGTGTTCGGAATTACTTCTCTCCTCGATAATCTCCTTATCATCCGGCTCTCCCCCTTTGCTGCTACGAAACCTTCATTTAAGTACCGGTCTCCCGTCATGGTTCGTTCCTTTTTAACTAACAAGTATTGTACCTCCTCTAACATAACATAGTTGCTCATATTTAATCTCATTTCATTCCCTTTTACCTCTGGATTATTTACCATATATTTGAACGTTATATTCCGTCTTGAAGATATGACTGATATTGTCTGATACACTTCAATCGTCGACCTATTTAATTGAGATCTAAACTTAATTAACTCCCTTTGTTCATTAATTGGAAGGTTAAATACATTAATTAATCCATCTGTAATCATCTCCCATTCTTCCCTTGTATTTATTATTTTCTTTCTACATGTTTTTCTTATTTCCTTGTTCTTCTTTTCCATGGTTTGGATCTTCTCCTTGTCCTTTCTATTCTTATTTTCAGATAGCAATGCATTCTGGTCTTCTCTAATTTCTGTTTTCTTGCTACTCTCTTCTGTGTTTGGACTTACTATAATACCTTCTGAAGTGCTGTCTGATGTTTCATCCAAATTATTAAAACCACTGTCCATTTGCTTATTTGTCTCCTCCTTGTATGTATCTGCTTTTTGGATACGCGTATTAACATTTTCAAACTTCTCTCCGAAAGTTTTCCATATCTCCTTATTGAAATTCTCCATTTTACCCTCAAATTGTTTTAAATTCTTATTATTCTCTGCAAATTTTGCATTCATCTCTTCTCTTTGTCCTTCAACAGTTTCTTTCAGTTTATGGTATTGTTCATTCATGGTTTGTTTGATATTTCCATGAATGGTTTCTATTTTTTCATTTAGTTGTTTGACTAAACTTTCCTGATGCTATCTATTTTCTCATTGGTCTGTCTATTTTGTTCCTCCTGTTTTTTAAAATTCTCATCTATTTTGTTATTGGTTTGCTTTGAAGTTTCCTCCTGTTTTCTAAATTGTTCATTAGTTTGTTTATTCTGTTCCTTAAATTGTTCTGCCATAAATTTCATCATGTCTTGCCAATTAGGTTCTTCTCTGGCTACCGCTTTGTCTGGTTGGTCCCCTTGGGCATCCTCTTCCACTATTTCCTTTTCCGGGTCCATAACTACTTCGGTTTCTTCTTTATCACCTGTCGGTTGGTCCATTTCACTGTCCGTGACTAATTCTATTTCTTGTTCCTGTCCACCTTCTTCAATCTCCTTTCCTTCTGCCCTCTTCTTCGATTTGCCTCGGATATTACGCATTTCTTGTTTTCTCATAACTGCCGACGATAATTAGATTTTTTGGTATATTAATCTATTAAATATATCAAAATTCTTTTCTAATTACAGCCCCACGTTGGGCGCCAATCTGTAACGTAGCGGTTTTTTGTAGAGGTCTTAGCGAAAACTTTGTATGTGGCCTCTTGGGTGTTCGTCTTATTTAATTAAGCCCCAATGTTGTAAACGCCAATTTGTAAAGTTCTGCTTTTCTTTAGAGGTGTTAAAGTTTCCGCCTCTCCGCAGACGCCACTTATGAATTATAATAACTGAAGTTTAAAAAATAAAGTATTTTGTAATGTTACTCATTCTAAGCAGAAATCGAGAGTGTGTGATTTGGGGTCAAGTAGGGAAGTTGTTCAGCGTTATGAGGAAGAGAGAGTAAGTACCGATTATTTACATTCGGTTTAGGCGATTTCGGAAATTTTTTTAAATTGTTCGCTGTGATTTAAATCAGCTGATTGTAAGACGAGTTTCCACACATAGTTCAACCAGCCTACCCTATGGCGAAATATGACCCAATGAAACAATCTCTTCTATTTTGTGCTGAAATCTATTACAACTACCCACTACAAAAAATATAACACATTTTTATTCTTCAATATCATTTTTCAATAATATTTATTAATTATATTATTGTTTTTTGTTTTCCTGCCACCAAAATACAAGTATCACAAACGATCTTTACTTAATTAAAACATAATATCGACTTCCTCGAATAAACATGGAATTGTCAAAAGAAAAAAACATATATGGTTTTGTTTACCAAATTTTATACTATTTTTTAAAACATCAATCAATATATAATTCTTTTTATTTCCCCAGGGTTAAGGGTAAGTTCTTTTTGTTATGAGATGGTCAGAAATGGATAATAACTAAGCTTTACAAATACTGAAAAATATTAAATAAATTTGTTTATTTTTCCGTTTAGTATGTAGTTCCAGAAATGTCCGTAAGAGAGCAGCGTGCGTTTGTTTACTTTAGAACATGTGATTAATTTTGACTGGTTTTGTGTTTTATATAACCATTCGGAATGCGTTTTCTTCGTCAACTATTAAACTAAATGTTTATATTACCTCTCTTCTTATAGTTCTTACTGGAAGGAAGCCTTTTCTCTAGTGAGGTCCGTCTTGAGTTGTAATTTCATTACCGTCTGGCCCATATTCTATTGTCAACTTGAAACATCACGAAACTAGGCCGAATCATCAGAAGGGTTTTCTTTCACAGTTTATTATGGAGTATAATCCTTTAATTTTGATAAATAAGGTATGATTATATAGAGTTCATATTGCTTTTTAATTGTGTACTAATTTTACACTTCTCCCAAGTTTCAATAAGGATATTTTAATAGAATTGTGGTAGCATCATTTTGTCAACTCGCCAGGTTTTTTCCAAATTTTATTATTAACAATACTTGTTATTCTCGTCACTCTTAGTAACCCAAAATATTTTTATTATACAGGCAGTTTGTAATTATTATAAATTTATGTTTTATTTACCGAAAAATAATTCTTTTTAATTCCGGTTTCTTTACCAATTTGGTTTACATAAGAGGTTTCTGTTCATTTTCTTATGACCTGGTATATAAGTATTTAATATTTTTATTATCTCTAAATGAATTTATATAGTATTTATTAGTCTCTCATAGTATTCCTACACTGCACTACTTCCTGTTGCCATTTCCCTCATATAGTATTATTTTAATTTTTTATTATCCTTTGATATTTAAACTTTTTATGTTTTTTTTTTTTAAAACGAACCCTGGGTTATCTTATATTATAACACAAATATTTGAAAAAATATAACATTAACTTAGGTATTACAATTGGTTGTCTACACAATATAAATATTACAATAAATTAATAAAAATACAGAATCAGTTAGTAGCATTATAGTCTACTATCATAGTTTTATAATTCCCAAACCTACAGCACAATTCTGTAATAAGTTACCTTCACTTTCACTTTTTACCTCAATGGGTACACTATATCTCACTTGTCACTGTATATCACTCGAATTGTTTATAATGTTTAGTGATATACTTTAATTTAGAGCTAGTTATAGGTTACCCATTTCTGACCTTTATGTTCTTACATGATTTAATTTATTGGGACCGGGTTATGTAACGTTACATAAAGCCCCCCCCCACTAGATCAAATTTATTTTAGTGTAACTCGTTTATTAAAAATAAATTGTTGATTGGTTCAATTCTCCTAATAGTCTTGGTTTTATTCTTCATAATAGTGTTTCATTTCAAACTGGTTGTAAACTGACTGGTAATTCAGACTGGTGGTAATTGCTGTTTTCTTACTCTACTCTCTCTCTCTTGGAGGCAATTTCATCAATTATTTATTTCTCTGGGTAGTGGTACTTCCACATTTTATTTGATAAGGACTGGTCACACTAATCATATTAAACTTGTTTTAACACTCGTTTCTATTTACTACTATAAATTATTTTTATCAATTAAGCTTCGGTCTGCTATCTTCCTTCTATTTTCTTCATCTATACGTCTGGAATCTAATATCACTCTTTTCAGCTATTTTATAATTATTATCCCTTAAATATTCAATTTCCCTAACATTTTTCCCTATCTTGTGCGGTGGTAACAGTCGGGTGGCCACTCTGGGTCCATTACTCCGCTGTCCATCTTTACACCTTCTGAGACCAGGGGAACATCATCCCTGCTCATAAAAATTATTGCCGGAACATTTCTACGGTCAATACATAAAAATAAAAAACTTATAAGTAGTAGTCAATTAGCGACTAGTACTAAACACTTTTGGGATTCTTTATACTATAGCTGTTTGCATTTATTTATATATTTCTTCTTCTCCTTGATTTCTTCTTCTTTATCGTTAACTAATAGCATATAACATTATTGATAGGCCTTATGTTAAAATTCTTTTGACTTTACTTCTTGTGACATATTTCTCCGTATCATTTCTTCTTATCTAATCTTCAATTCCGAGAAATTCTAATTATTGTATTAATTATCATCCTCCTTCAGTTTCATTGGAGTCATTAAATTATTCTTTATTCTTCTTATCTGAGCACATTACCATCAATTGTTTTTGTTCATTTAATCTTTCTTCTGTTTGTTACCATTAAAAATATTACTTTTTCCTATTATTTCATTTTAAATCAATTCTTTATAACTCTTATTTACTAATCAGTTCTTACTTTTTGTTAAATCAACTGGTTTCAAAATATCTTAAATCGTATTATCTCTGAATAAATTGTAAGTTGTCCTTACATAGTTTTTATTAAATCGTCTTGTTCCTAGAGAAATTGTTGAGTAAGTTGTCCTTACATGCTTTTTGAATTTTGGGGTTTTAGTCTCTTCACTTTAAATTATATGGTTTCAAAATAACTTGAGTAAGATGTCCTTACATGCTTTTAGAATTTTGGGGTTTTACTTCCGCTATTCAATGGGTTGCTGGGTCGGTTTTCAGAATTTCAGTCCCCTTTTTTCTGGTTGGTTATTGTTTAGTTTAACCATAATCCATTAATTCCGTTATTCCTCTTCCTCGGATTACTGGGGTGTTCGGAATTACTTCTCTCCTCGATAATCTCCTTATCATCCGGCTCTCCCCCTTTGCTGCTACGAAACCTTCATTTAAGTACCGGTCTCCCGTCATGGTTCGTTCCTTTTTAACTAACAAGTATTGTACCTCCTCTAACATAACATAGTTGCTCATATTTAATCTCATTTCATTCCCTTTTACCTCTGGATTATTTACCATATATTTGAACGTTATATTCCGTCTTGAAGATATGACTGATATTGTCTGATACACTTCAATCGTCGACCTATTTAATTGAGATCTAAACTTAATTAACTCCCTTTGTTCATTAATTGGAAGGTTAAATACATTAATTAATCCATCTGTAATCATCTCCCATTCTTCCCTTGTATTTATTATTTTCTTTCTACATGTTTTTCTTATTTCCTTGTTCTTCTTTTCCATGGTTTGGATCTTCTCCTTGTCCTTTCTATTCTTATTTTCAGATAGCAATGCATTCTGGTCTTCTCTAATTTCTGTTTTCTTGCTACTCTCTTCTGTGTTTGGACTTACTATAATACCTTCTGAAGTGCTGTCTGATGTTTCATCCAAATTATTAAAACCACTGTCCATTTGCTTATTTGTCTCCTCCTTGTATGTATCTGCTTTTTGGATACGCGTATTAACATTTTCAAACTTCTCTCCGAAAGTTTTCCATATCTCCTTATTGAAAATCTCCATTTTACCCTCAAATTGTTTTAAATTCTTATTATTCTCTTCAAATTTTGCATTCATCTCTTCTCTTTGTCCTTCAACAGTTTCTTTCAGTTTATGGTATTGTTCATTCATGGTTTGTTTGATATTTCCATGAATGGTTTCTATTTTTTCATTTAGTTGTTTGACTAAACTTTCCTGAATGCTATCTATTTTCTCATTGGTCTGTCTATTTTGTTCCTCCTGTTTCTTAAAATTCTCATCTATTTTGTTATTGGTTTGCTTTGAAGTTTCCTCCTGTTTTCTAAATTGTTCATTAGTTTGTTTATTCTGTTCCTTAAATTGTTCTGCCATAAATTTCATCATGTCTTGCCAATTAGGTTCTTCTCTGGCTACCGCTTTGTCTGGTTGGTCCCCTTGGGCATCCTCTTCCACTATTTCCTTTTCCGGGTCCATAACTACTTCGGTTTCTTCTTTATCACCTGTCGGTTGGTCCATTTCACTGTCCGTGACTAATTCTATTTCTTGTTCCTGTCCACCTTCTTCAATCTCCTTTCCTTCTGCCCTCTTCTTCGATTTGCCTCGGATATTACGCATTTCTTGTTTGCTCATAACTGCCGACGATAATTAGATTTTTTGGTATATTAATCTATTAAATATATCAAAATTCTTTTCTAATTACAGCCCCACGTTGGGCGCCAATCTGTAACGTAGCGGTTTTTTGTAGAGGTCTTAGCGAAAACTTTGTATGTGGCCTCTTGGGTTTTCGTCTTATTTAATTAAGCCCCAATGTTGTAAACGCCAATTTGTAACGTTCTGCTTTTCTTTAGAGGTGTTAAAGTTTCCGCCTCTCCGCAGACGCCACTTATGAATTATAATAACTGAAGTTTAAAAAATAAAGTATTTTGTAATGTTACTCATTCTAAGCAGAAATCGAGAGTGTGTGATTTGGGGTCAAGTAGGGAAGTTGTTCAGCGTTATGAGGAAGAGAGAGTAAGTACCGATTATTTACACTCGGTTTAGGCGATTTCGGAAATTTTTTTAAATTGTTCGCTGTGATTTAAATCAGCTGATTGTAAGACGAGTTTCCACACATAGTTCAACCAGCCTACCCTATGGCGAAATATGACCCAATGAAACAATCTCTTCTATTTTGTGCTGAAATCTATTACAACTACCCACTACAAAAAATATAACACATTTTTATTCTTCAATATCATTTTTCAATAATATTTATTAATTATATTATTGTTTTTTGTTTTCCTGCCACCAAAATACAAGTATCACAAACGATCTTTACTTAATTAAAACATAATATCGACTTCCTCGAATAAACATGGAATTGTCAAAAGAAAAAAACATATATGGTTTTGTTTACCAAATTTTATACTATTTTTTAAAACATCAATCAATATATAATTCTTTTTATTTCCCCAGGGTTAAGGGTAAGTTCTTTTTGTTATGAGATGGTCAGAAATGGATAATAACTAAGCTTTACAAATACTGAAAAATATTAAATAAATTTGTTTATTTTTCCGTTTAGTATGTAGTTCCAGAAATGTCCGTAAGAGAGCAGCGTGCGTTTGTTTACTTTAGAACATGTGATTAATTTTGACTAGTTTTGTGTTTTATATAACCATTCGGAATGCGTTTTCTTCGTCAACTATTAAACTAAATGTTTATATTACCTCTCTTCTTATAGTTCTTACTGGAAGGAAGCCTTTTCTCTAGTGAGGTCCGTCTTGAGTTGTAATTTCATTACCGTCTGGCCCATATTCTATTGTCAACTTGAAACATCACGAAACTAGGCCGAATCATCAGAAGGGTTTTCTTTCACAGTTTATTATGGAGTATAATCCTTTAATTTTGATAAATAAGGTATGATTATATAGAGTTCATATTGCTTTTTAATTGTGTACTAATTTTACACTTCTCCCAAGTTTCAATAAGGATATTTTAATAGAATTGTGGTAGCATCATTTTGTCAGCTCGCCAGGTTTTTTCCAAATTTTATTATTAACAATACTTGTTATTCTCGTCACTCTTAGTAACCCAAAATATTTTTATTATACAGGCAGTTTGTAATTATTATAAATTTATATTTTATTTACCGAAAAATAATTCTTTTTAATTCCGGTTTCTTTACTAATTTGGTTTACATAAGAGGTTTCTGTTCATTTTCTTATGACCTGGTATATAAGTATTTAATATTTTTATTATCTCTAAATGAATTTATATAGTATTTATTAGTCTCTCATAGTATTCCTACACTGCACTACTTCCTGTTGCCATTTCCCTCATATAGTATTATTTTAATTTTTTATTATCCTTTGATATTTAAACTTTTTATGTTTTTTTTTTTAAAACGAACCCTGGGTTATCTTATATTATAACACAAATATTTGAAAAAATATAACATTAACTTAGGTATTACAATTGGTTGTCTACACAATATAAATATTACAATAAATTAATAAAAATACAGAATCAGTTAGTAGCATTATAGTCTACTATCATAGTTTTATAATTCCCAAACCTACAGCACAATTCTGTAATAAGTTACCTTCACTTTCACTTTTTACCTCAATGGGTACACTATATCTCACTTGTCACTGTATATCACTCGAATTGTTTATAATGTTTAGTGATATACTTTAATTTAGAGCTAGTTATAGGTTACCCATTTCTGACCTTTATGTTCTTACATGATTTAATTTATTGGGACCGGGTTATGTAACGTTACATAAAGCCCCCCCCACTAGATCAAATTTATTTTAGTGTAACTCGTTTATTAAAAATAAATTGTTGATTGGTTCAATTCTCCTAATAGTCTTGGTTTTATTCTTCATAATAGTGTTTCATTTCAAACTGGTTGTAAACTGACTGGTAATTCAGACTGGTGGTAATTGCTGTTTTCTTACTCTACTCTCTCTCTCTTGGAGGCAATTTCATCAATTATTTATTTCTCTGGGTAGTGGTACTTCCACATTTTATTTGATAAGGACTGGTCACACTAATCATATTAAACTTGTTTTAACACTCGTTTCTATTTACTACTATAAATTATTTTTATCAATTAAGCTTCGGTCTGCTATCTTCCTTCTATTTTCTTCATCTATACTTCTGGAATCTAATATCACTCTTTTCAGCTATTTTATAATTATTATCCCTTAAATATTCAATTTCCCTAACATTTTTCCCTATCTTGTGCGGTGGTAACAGTCGGGTGGCCACTCTGGGTCCATTACTCCGCTGTCCATCTTTACACCTTCTGAGACCAGGGGAACATCATCCCTGCTCATAAAAATTATTGCCGGAACATTTCTACGGTCAATACATAAAAATAAAAAACTTATAAGTAGTAGTCAATTAGCGACTAGTACTAAACACTTTTGGGATTCTTTATACTATAGCTGTTTGCATTTATTTATATATTTCTTCTTCTCCTTGATTTCTTCTTCTTTATCGTTAACTAATAGCATATAACATTATTGATAGGCCTTATGTTAAAATTCTTTTGACTTTACTTCTTGTGACATATTTCTCCGTATCATTTCTTCTTATCTAATCTTCAATTCCGAGAAATTCTAATTATTGTATTAATTATCATCCTCCTTCAGTTTCATTGGAATCATTAAATTATTCTTTATTCTTCTTATCTGAGCACATTACCATCAATTGTTTTTGTTCATTTAATCTTTCTTCTGTTTGTTACCATTAAAAATATTACTTTTTCCTATTATTTCATTTTAAATCAATTCTTTATAACTCTTATTTACTAATCAGTTCTTACTTTTTGTTAAATCAACTGGTTTCAAAATATCTTAAATCGTATTATCTCTGAATAAATTGTAAGTTGTCCTTACATAGTTTTTATTAAATCGTCTTGTTCCTAGAGAAATTGTTGAGTAAGTTGTCCTTACATGCTTTTTGAATTTTGGGGTTTTAGTCTCTTCACTTTAAATTATATGGTTTCAAAATAACTTGAGTAAGATGTCCTTACATGCTTTTAGAATTTTGGGGTTTTACTTCCGCTATTCAATGGGTTGCTGGGTCGGTTTTCAGAATTTCAGTCCCCTTTTTTCTGGTTGGTTATTGTTTAGTTTAACCATAATCCATTAATTCCGTTATTCCTCTTCCTCGGATTACTGGGGTGTTCGGAATTACTTCTCTCCTCGATAATCTCCTTATCATCCGGCTCTCCCCCTTTGCTGCTACGAAACCTTCATTTAAGTACCGGTCTCCCGTCATGGTTCGTTCCTTTTTAACTAACAAGTATTGTACCTCCTCTAACATAACATAGTTGCTCATATTTAATCTCATTTCATTCCCTTTTACCTCTGGATTATTTACCATATATTTGAACGTTATATTCCGTCTTGAAGATATGACTGATATTGTCTGATACACTTCAATCGTCGACCTATTTAATTGAGATCTAAACTTAATTAACTCCCTTTGTTCATTAATTGGACGGTTAAATACATTAATTAATCCATCTGTAATCATCTCCCATTCTTCCCTTGTATTTATTATTTTCTTTCTACATGTTTTTCTTATTTCCTTGTTCTTCTTTTCCATGGTTTGGATCTTCTCCTTGTCCTTTCTATTCTTATTTTCAGATAGCAATGCATTCTGGTCTTCTCTAATTTCTGTTTTCTTGCTACTCTCTTCTGTGTTTGGACTTACTATAATACCTTCTGAAGTGCTGTCTGATGTTTCATCCAAATTATTAAAACCACTGTCCATTTGCTTATTTGTCTCCTCCTTGTATGTATCTGCTTTTTGGATACGCGTATTAACATTTTCAAACTTCTCTCCGAAAGTTTTCCATATCTCCTTATTGAAAATCTCCATTTTACCCTCAAATTGTTTTAAATTCTTATTATTCTCTTCAAATTTTGCATTCATCTCTTCTCTTTGTCCTTCAACAGTTTCTTTCAGTTTATGGTATTGTTCATTCATGGTTTGTTTGATATTTCCATGAATGGTTTCTATTTTTTCATTTAGTTGTTTGACTAAACTTTCCTGAATGCTATCTATTTTCTCATTGGTCTGTCTATTTTGTTCCTCCTGTTTCTTAAAATTCTCATCTATTTTGTTATTGGTTTGCTTTGAAGTTTCCTCCTGTTTTCTAAATTGTTCATTAGTTTGTTTATTCTGTTCCTTAAATTGTTCTGCCATAAATTTCATCATGTCTTGCCAATTAGGTTCTTCTCTGGCTACCGCTTTGTCTGGTTGGTCCCCTTGGGCATCCCCTTCCACTATTTCTTTTCCGGGTCCATAACTACTTCGGTTTCTTCTTTATCACCTGTCGGTTGGTCCATTTCACTGTCCGTGACTAATTCTATTTCTTGTTCCTGTCCACCTTCTTCAATCTCCTTTCCTTCTGCCCTCTTCTTCGATTTGCCTCGGATATTACGCATTTCTTGTTTGCTCATAACTGCCGACGATAATTAGATTTTTTGGTATATTAATCTATTAAATATATCAAAATTCTTTTCTAATTACAGCCCCACGTTGGGCGCCAATCTGTAACGTAGCGGTTTTTTGTAGAGGTCTTAGCGAAAACTTTGTATGTGGCCTCTTGGGTGTTCGTCTTATTTAATTAAGCCCCAATGTTGTAAACGCCAATTTGTAACGTTCTGCTTTTCTTTAGAGGTGTTAAAGTTTCCGCCTCTCCGCAGACGCCACTTATGAATTATAATAACTGAAGTTTAAAAAATAAAGTATTTTGTAATGTTACTCATTCTAAGCAGAAATCGAGAGTGTGTGATTTGGGGTCAAGTAGGGAAGTTGTTCAGCGTTATGAGGAAGAGAGAGTAAGTACCGATTATTTACACTCGGTTTAGGCGATTTCGGAAATTTTTTTAAATTGTTCGCTGTGATTTAAATCAGCTGATTGTAAGACGAGTTTCCACACATAGTTCAACCAGCCTACCCTATGGCGAAATATGACCCAATGAAACAATCTCTTCTATTTTGTGCTGAAATCTATTACAACTACCCACTACAAAAAATATAACACATTTTTATTCTTCAATATCATTTTTCAATAATATTTATTAATTATATTATTGTTTTTTGTTTTCCTGCCACCAAAATACAAGTATCACAAACGATCTTTACTTAATTAAAACATAATATCGACTTCCTCGAATAAACATGGAATTGTCAAAAGAAAAAAACATATATGGTTTTGTTTACCAAATTTTATACTATTTTTTAAAACATCAATCAATATATAATTCTTTTTATTTCCCCAGGGTTAAGGGTAAGTTCTTTTTGTTATGAGATGGTCAGAAATGGATAATAACTAAGCTTTACAAATACTGAAAAATATTAAATAAATTTGTTTATTTTTCCGTTTAGTATGTAGTTCCAGAAATGTCCGTAAGAGAGCAGCGTGCGTTTGTTTACTTTAGAACATGTGATTAATTTTGACTAGTTTTTGTGTTTTATATAACCATTCGGAATGCGTTTTCTTCGTCAACTATTAAACTAAATGTTTATATTACCTCTCTTCTTATAGTTCTTACTGGAAGGAAGCCTTTTCTCTAGTGAGGTCCGTCTTGAGTTGTAATTTCATTACCGTCTGGCCCATATTCTATTGTCAACTTGAAACATCACGAAACTAGGCCGAATCATCAGAAGGGTTTTCTTTCACAGTTTATTATGGAGTATAATCCTTTAATTTTGATAAATAAGGTATGATTATATAGAGTTCATATTGATTTTTAATTGTGTACTAATTTTACACTTCTCCCAAGTTTCAATAAGGATATTTTAATAGAATTGTGGTAGCATCATTTTGTCAACTCGCCAGTTTTTTTCCAAATTTTATTATTAACAATACTTGTTATTCTCGTCACTCTTAGTAACCCAAAATATTTTTATTATACAGGCAGTTTGTAATTATTATAAATTTATATTTTATTTACCGAAAAATAATTCTTTTTAATTCCGGTTTCTTTACCAATTTGGTTTACATAAGAGGTTTCTGTTCATTTTCTTATGACCTGGTATATAAGTATTTAATATTTTTATTATCTCTAAATGAATTTATATAGTATTTATTAGTCTCTCATAGTATTCCTACACTGCACTACTTCCTGTTGCCATTTCCCTCATATATAATTATTTTAATTTTTTATTATCCTTTGATATTTAAACTTTTTATGTTTTTTTTTTTAAAACGAACCCTGGGTTATCTTATATTATAACACAAATATTTGAAAAAATATAACATTAACTTAGGTATTACAATTGGTTGTCTACACAATATAAATATTACAATAAATTAATAAAAATACAGAATCAGTTAGTAGCATTATAGTCTACTATCATAGTTTTATAATTCCCAAACCTACAGCACAATTCTGTAATAAGTTACCTTCACTTTCACTTTTTACCTCAATGGGTACACTATATCTCACTTGTCACTGTATATCACTCGAATTGTTTATAATGTTTAGTGATATACTTTAATTTAGAGCTAGTTATAGGTTACCCATTTCTGACCTTTATGTTCTTACATGATTTAATTTATTGGGACCGGGTTATGTAACTATACATAAAGCCCCCCCCCCACTAGATCAAATTTATTTTAGTGTAACTCGTTTATTAAAAATAAATTGTTGATTGGTTCAATTCTCCTAATAGTCTTGGTTTTATTCTTCATAATAGTGTTTCATTTCAAACTGGTTGTAAACTGACTGGTAATTCAGACTGGTGGTAATTGCTGTTTTCTTACTCTACTCTCTCTCTCTTGGAGGCAATTTCATCAATTATTTATTTCTCTGGGTAGTGGTACTTCCACATTTTATTTGATAAGGACTGGTCACACTAATCATATTAAACTTGTTTTAACACTCGTTTCTATTTACTACTATAAATTATTTTTATCAATTAAGCTTCGGTCTGCTATCTTCCTTCTATTTTCTTCATCTATACTTCTGGAATCTAATATCACTCTTTTCAGCTATTTTATAATTATTATCCCTTAAATATTCAATTTCCCTAACATTTTTCCCTATCTTGTGCGGTGGTAACAGTCGGGTGGCCACTCTGGGTCCATTACTCCGCTGTCCATCTTTACACCTTCTGAGACCAGGGGAACATCATCCCTGCTCATAAAAATTATTGCCGGAACATTTCTACGGTCAATACATAAAAATAAAAAACTTATAAGTAGTAGTCAATTAGCGACTAGTACTAAACACTTTTGGGATTCTTTATACTATAGCTGTTTGCATTTATTTATATATTTCTTCTTCTCCTTGATTTCTTCTTCTTTATCGTTAACTAATAGCATATAACATTATTGATAGGCCTTATGTTAAAATTCTTTTGACTTTACTTCTTGTGACATATTTCTCCGTATCATTTCTTCTTATCTAATCTTCAATTCCGAGAAATTCTAATTATTGTATTAATTATCATCCTCCTTCAGTTTCATTGGAGTCATTAAATTATTCTTTATTCTTCTTATCTGAGCACATTACCATCAATTGTTTTTGTTCATTTAATCTTTCTTCTGTTTGTTACCATTAAAAATATTACTTTTTCCTATTATTTCATTTTAAATCAATTCTTTATAACTCTTATTTACTAATCAGTTCTTACTTTTTGTTAAATCAACTGGTTTCAAAATATCTTAAATCGTATTATCTCTGAATAAATTGTAAGTTGTCCTTACATAGTTTTTATTAAATCGTCTTGTTCCTAGAGAAATTGTTGAGTAAGTTGTCCTTACATGCTTTTTGAATTTTGGGGTTTTAGTCTCTTCACTTTAAATTATATGGTTTCAAAATAACTTGAGTAAGATGTCCTTACATGCTTTTAGAATTTTGGGGTTTTACTTCCGCTATTCAATGGGTTGCTGGGTCGGTTTTCAGAATTTCAGTCCCCTTTTTTCTGGTTGGTTATTGTTTAGTTTAACCATAATCCATTAATTCCGTTATTCCTCTTCCTCGGATTACTGGGGTGTTCGGAATTACTTCTCTCCTCGATAATCTCCTTATCATCCGGCTCTCCCCCTTTGCTGCTACGAAACCTTCATTTAAGTACCGGTCTCCCGTCATGGTTCGTTCCTTTTTAACTAACAAGTATTGTACCTCCTCTAACATAACATAGTTGCTCATATTTAATCTCATTTCATTCCCTTTTACCTCTGGATTATTTACCATATATTTGAACGTTATATTCCGTCTTGAAGATATGACTGATATTGTCTGATACACTTCAATCGTCGACCTATTTAATTGAGATCTAAACTTAATTAACTCCCTTTGTTCATTAATTGGAAGGTTAAATACATTAATTAATCCATCTGTAATCATCTCCCATTCTTCCCTTGTATTTATTATTTTCTTTCTACATGTTTTTCTTATTTCCTTGTTCTTCTTTTCCATGGTTTGGATCTTCTCCTTGTCCTTTCTATTCTTATTTTCAGATAGCAATGCATTCTGGTCTTCTCTAATTTCTGTTTTCTTGCTACTCTCTTCTGTGTTTGGACTTACTATAATACCTTCTGAAGTGCTGTCTGATGTTTCATCCAAATTATTAAAACCACTGTCCATTTGCTTATTTGTCTCCTCCTTGTATGTATCTGCTTTTTGGATACGCGTATTAACATTTTCAAACTTCTCTCCGAAAGTTTTCCATATCTCCTTATTGAAAATCTCCATTTTACCCTCAAATTGTTTTAAATTCTTATTATTCTCTTCAAATTTTGCATTCATCTCTTCTCTTTGTCCTTCAACAGTTTCTTTCAGTTTATGGTATTGTTCATTCATGGTTTGTTTGATATTTCCATGAATGGTTTCTATTTTTTCATTTAGTTGTTTGACTAAACTTTCCTGAATGCTATCTATTTTCTCATTGGTCTGTCTATTTTGTTCCTCCTGTTTCTTAAAATTCTCATCTATTTTGTTATTGGTTTGCTTTGAAGTTTCCTCCTGTTTTCTAAATTGTTCATTAGTTTGTTTATTCTGTTCCTTAAATTGTTCTGCCATAAATTTCATCATGTCTTGCCAATTAGGTTCTTCTCTGGCTACCGCTTTGTCTGGTTGGTCCCCTTGGGCATCCTCTTCCACTATTTCCTTTTCCGGGTCCATAACTACTTCGGTTTCTTCTTTATCACCTGTCGGTTGGTCCATTTCACTGTCCGTGACTAATTCTATTTCTTGTTCCTGTCCACCTTCTTCAATCTCCTTTCCTTCTGCCCTCTTCTTCGATTTGCCTCGGATATTACGCATTTCTTGTTTGCTCATAACTGCCGACGATAATTAGATTTTTTGGTATATTAATCTATTAAATATATCAAAATTCTTTTCTAATTACAGCCCCACGTTGGGCGCCAATCTGTAACGTAGCGGTTTTTTGTAGAGGTCTTAGCGAAAACTTTGTATGTGGCCTCTTGGGTGTTCGTCTTATTTAATTAAGCCCCAATGTTGTAAACGCCAATTTGTAACGTTCTGCTTTTCTTTAGAGGTGTTAAAGTTTCCGCCTCTCCGCAGACGCCACTTATGAATTATAATAACTGAAGTTTAAAAAATAAAGTATTTTGTAATGTTACTCATTCTAAGCAGAAATCGAGAGTGTGTGATTTGGGGTCAAGTAGGGAAGTTGTTCAGCGTTATGAGGAAGAGAGAGTAAGTACCGATTATTTACACTCGGTTTAGGCGATTTCGGAAATTTTTTTAAATTGTTCGCTGTGATTTAAATCAGCTGATTGTAAGACGAGTTTCCACACATAGTTCAACCAGCCTACCCTATGGCGAAATATGACCCAATGAAACAATCTCTTCTATTTTGTGCTGAAATCTATTACAACTACCCACTACAAAAAATATAACACATTTTTATTCTTCAATATCATTTTTCAATAATATTTATTAATTATATTATTGTTTTTTGTTTTCCTGCCACCAAAATACAAGTATCACAAACGATCTTTACTTAATTAAAACATAATATCGACTTCCTCGAATAAACATGGAATTGTCAAAAGAAAAAAACATATATGGTTTTGTTTACCAAATTTTATACTATTTTTTAAAACATCAATCAATATATAATTCTTTTTATTTCCCCAGGGTTAAGGGTAAGTTCTTTTTGTTATGAGATGGTCAGAAATGGATAATAACTAAGCTTTACAAATACTGAAAAATATTAAATAAATTTGTTTATTTTTCCGTTTAGTATGTAGTTCCAGAAATGTCCGTAAGAGAGCAGCGTGCGTTTGTTTACTTTAGAACATGTGATTAATTTTGACTAGTTTTGTGTTTTATATAACCATTCGGAATGCGTTTTCTTCGTCAACTATTAAACTAAATGTTTATATTACCTCTCTTCTTATAGTTCTTACTGGAAGGAAGCCTTTTCTCTAGTGAGGTCCGTCTTGAGTTGTAATTTCATTACCGTCTGGCCCATATTCTATTGTCAACTTGAAACATCACGAAACTAGGCCGAATCATCAGAAGGGTTTTCTTTCACAGTTTATTATGGAGTATAATCCTTTAATTTTGATAAATAAGGTATGATTATATAGAGTTCATATTGCTTTTTAATTGTGTACTAATTTTACACTTCTCCCAAGTTTCAATAAGGATATTTTAATAGAATTGTGGTAGCATCATTTTGTCAACTCGCCAGGTTTTTTCCAAATTTTATTATTAACAATACTTGTTATTCTCGTCACTCTTAGTAACCCAAAATATTTTTATTATACAGGCAGTTTGTAATTATTATAAATTTATATTTTATTTACCGAAAAATAATTCTTTTTAATTCCGGTTTCTTTACTAATTTGGTTTACATAAGAGGTTTCTGTTCATTTTCTTATGACCTGGTATATAAGTATTTAATATTTTTATTATCTCTAAATGAATTTATATAGTATTTATTAGTCTCTCATAGTATTCCTACACTGCACTACTTCCTGTTGCCATTTCCCTCATATAGTATTATTTTAATTTTTTATTATCCTTTGATATTTAAACTTTTTATGTTTTTTTTTTTAAAACGAACCCTGGGTTATCTTATATTATAACACAAATATTTGAAAAAATATAACATTAACTTAGGTATTACAATTGGTTGTCTACACAATATAAATATTACAATAAATTAATAAAAATACAGAATCAGTTAGTAGCATTATAGTCTACTATCATAGTTTTATAATTCCCAAACCTACAGCACATTCTGTAATAAGTTACCTTCACTTTCACTTTTTACCTCAATGGGTACACTATATCTCACTTGTCACTGTATATCACTCGAATTGTTTATAATGTTTAGTGATATACTTTAATTTAGAGCTAGTTATAGGTTACCCATTTCTGACCTTTATGTTCTTACATGATTTAATTTATTGGGACCGGGTTATGTAACGTTACATAAAGCCCCCCCCACTAGATCAAATTTATTTTAGTGTAACTCGTTTATTAAAAATAAATTGTTGATTGGTTCAATTCTCCTAATAGTCTTGGTTTTATTCTTCATAATAGTGTTTCATTTCAAACTGGTTGTAAACTGACTGGTAATTCAGACTGGTGGTAATTGCTGTTTTCTTACTCTACTCTCTCTCTCTTGGAGGCAATTTCATCAATTATTTATTTCTCTGGGTAGTGGTACTTCCACATTTTATTTGATAAGGACTGGTCACACTAATCATATTAAACTTGTTTTAACACTCGTTTCTATTTACTACTATAAATTATTTTTATCAATTAAGCTTCGGTCTGCTATCTTCCTTCTATTTTCTTCATCTATACTTCTGGAATCTAATATCACTCTTTTCAGCTATTTTATAATTATTATCCCTTAAATATTCAATTTCCCTAACATTTTTCCCTATCTTGTGCGGTGGTAACAGTCGGGTGGCCACTCTGGGTCCATTACTCCGCTGTCCATCTTTACACCTTCTGAGACCAGGGGAACATCATCCCTGCTCATAAAAATTATTGCCGGAACATTTCTACGGTCAATACATAAAAATAAAAAACTTATAAGTAGTAGTCAATTAGCGACTAGTACTAAACACTTTTGGGATTCTTTATACTATAGCTGTTTGCATTTATTTATATATTTCTTCTTCTCCTTGATTTCTTCTTCTTTATCGTTAACTAATAGCATATAACATTATTGATAGGCCTTATGTTAAAATTCTTTTGACTTTACTTCTTGTGACATATTTCTCCGTATCATTTCTTCTTATCTAATCTTCAATTCCGAGAAATTCTAATTATTGTATTAATTATCATCCTCCTTCAGTTTCATTGGAGTCATTAAATTATTCTTTATTCTTCTTATCTGAGCACATTACCATCAATTGTTTTTGTTCATTTAATCTTTCTTCTGTTTGTTACCATTAAAAATATTACTTTTTCCTATTATTTCATTTTAAATCAATTCTTTATAACTCTTATTTACTAATCAGTTCTTACTTTTTGTTAAATCAACTGGTTTCAAAATATCTTAAATCGTATTATCTCTGAATAAATTGTAAGTTGTCCTTACATAGTTTTTATTAAATCGTCTTGTTCCTAGAGAAATTGTTGAGTAAGTTGTCCTTACATGCTTTTTGAATTTTGGGGTTTTAGTCTCTTCACTTTAAATTATATGGTTTCAAAATAACTTGAGTAAGATGTCCTTACATGCTTTTAGAATTTTGGGGTTTTACTTCCGCTATTCAATGGGTTGCTGGGTCGGTTTTCAGAATTTCAGTCCCCTTTTTTCTGGTTGGTTATTGTTTAGTTTAACCATAATCCATTAATTCCGTTATTCCTCTTCCTCGGATTACTGGGGTGTTCGGAATTACTTCTCTCCTCGATAATCTCCTTATCATCCGGCTCTCCCCCTTTGCTGCTACGAAACCTTCATTTAAGTACCGGTCTCCCGTCATGGTTCGTTCCTTTTTAACTAACAAGTATTGTACCTCCTCTAACATAACATAGTTGCTCATATTTAATCTCATTTCATTCCCTTTTACCTCTGGATTATTTACCATATATTTGAACGTTATATTCCGTCTTGAAGATATGACTGATATTGTCTGATACACTTCAATCGTCGACCTATTTAATTGAGATCTAAACTTAATTAACTCCCTTTGTTCATTAATTGGAAGGTTAAATACATTAATTAATCCATCTGTAATCATCTCCCATTCTTCCCTTGTATTTATTATTTTCTTTCTACATGTTTTTCTTATTTCCTTGTTCTTCTTTTCCATGGTTTGGATCTTCTCCTTGTCCTTTCTATTCTTATTTTCAGATAGCAATGCATTCTGGTCTTCTCTAATTTCTGTTTTCTTGCTACTCTCTTCTGTGTTTGGACTTACTATAATACCTTCTGAAGTGCTGTCTGATGTTTCATCCAAATTATTAAAACCACTGTCCATTTGCTTATTTGTCTCCTCCTTGTATGTATCTGCTTTTTGGATACGCGTATTAACATTTTCAAACTTCTCTCCGAAAGTTTTCCATATCTCCTTATTGAAAATCTCCATTTTACCCTCAAATTGTTTTAAATTCTTATTATTCTCTTCAAATTTTGCATTCATCTCTTCTCTTTGTCCTTCAACAGTTTCTTTCAGTTTATGGTATTGTTCATTCATGGTTTGTTTGATATTTCCATGAATGGTTTCTATTTTTTCATTTAGTTGTTTGACTAAACTTTCCTGAATGCTATCTATTTTCTCATTGGTCTGTCTATTTTGTTCCTCCTGTTTCTTAAAATTCTCATCTATTTTGTTATTGGTTTGCTTTGAAGTTTCCTCCTGTTTTCTAAATTGTTCATTAGTTTGTTTATTCTGTTCCTTAAATTGTTCTGCCATAAATTTCATCATGTCTTGCCAATTAGGTTCTTCTCTGGCTACCGCTTTGTCTGGTTGGTCCCCTTGGGCATCCTCTTCCACTATTTCCTTTTCCGGGTCCATAACTACTTCGGTTTCTTCTTTATCACCTGTCGGTTGGTCCATTTCACTGTCCGTGACTAATTCTATTTCTTGTTCCTGTCCACCTTCTTCAATCTCCTTTCCTTCTGTCCTCTTCTTCGATTTGCCTCGGATATTACGCATTTCTTGTTTGCTCATAACTGCCGACGATAATTAGATTTTTTGGTATATTAATCTATTAAATATATCAAAATTCTTTTCTAATTACAGCCCCACGTTGGGCGCCAATCTGTAACGTAGCGGTTTTTTGTAGAGGTCTTAGCGAAAACTTTGTATGTGGCCTCTTGGGTGTTCGTCTTATTTAATTAAGCCCCAATGTTGTAAACGCCAATTTGTAACGTTCTGCTTTTCTTTAGAGGTGTTAAAGTTTCCGCCTCTCCGCAGACGCCACTTATGAATTATAATAACTGAAGTTTAAAAAATAAAGTATTTTGTAATGTTACTCATTCTAAGCAGAAATCGAGAGTGTGTGATTTGGGGTCAAGTAGGGAAGTTGTTCAGCGTTATGAGGAAGAGAGAGTAAGTACCGATTATTTACACTCGGTTTAGGCGATTTCGGAAATTTTTTTAAATTGTTCGCTGTGATTTAAATCAGCTGATTGTAAGACGAGTTTCCACACATAGTTCAACCAGCCTACCCTATGGCGAAATATGACCCAATGAAACAATCTCTTCTATTTTGTGCTGAAATCTATTACAACTACCCACTACAAAAAATATAACACATTTTTATTCTTCAATATCATTTTTCAATAATATTTATTAATTATATTATTGTTTTTTGTTTTCCTGCCACCAAAATACAAGTATCACAAACGATCTTTACTTAATTAAAACATAATATCGACTTCCTCGAATAAACATGGAATTGTCAAAAGAAAAAAACATATATGGTTTTGTTTACCAAATTTTATACTATTTTTTAAAACATCAATCAATATATAATTCTTTTTATTTCCCCAGGGTTAAGGGTAAGTTCTTTTTGTTATGAGATGGTCAGAAATGGATAATAACTAAGCTTTACAAATACTGAAAAATATTAAATAAATTTGTTTATTTTTCCGTTTAGTATGTAGTTCCAGAAATGTCCGTAAGAGAGCAGCGTGCGTTTGTTTACTTTAGAACATGTGATTAATTTTGACTAGTTTTGTGTTTTATATAACCATTCGGAATGCGTTTTCTTCGTCAACTATTAAACTAAATGTTTATATTACCTCTCTTCTTATAGTTCTTACTGGAAGGAAGCCTTTTCTCTAGTGAGGTCCGTCTTGAGTTGTAATTTCATTACCGTCTGGCCCATATTCTATTGTCAACTTGAAACATCACGAAACTAGGCCGAATCATCAGAAGGGTTTTCTTTCACAGTTTATTATGGAGTATAATCCTTTAATTTTGATAAATAAGGTATGATTATATAGAGTTCATATTGCTTTTTAATTGTGTACTAATTTTACACTTCTCCCAAGTTTCAATAAGGATATTTTAATAGAATTGTGGTAGCATCATTTTGTCAACTCGCCAGGTTTTTTCCAAATTTTATTATTTACAATACTTGTTATTCTCGTCACTCTTAGTAACCCAAAATATTTTTATTATACAGGCAGTTTGTAATTATTATAAATTTATATTTTATTTACCGAAAAATAATTCTTTTTAATTCCGGTTTCTTTACTAATTTGGTTTACATAAGAGGTTTCTGTTCATTTTCTTATGACCTGGTATATAAGTATTTAATATTTTTATTATCTCTAAATGAATTTATATAGTATTTATTAGTCTCTCATAGTATTCCTACACTGCACTACTTCCTGTTGCCATTTCCCTCATATAGTATTATTTTAATTTTTTATTATCCTTTGATATTTAAACTTTTTATGTTTTTTTTTTTTAAACGAACCCTGGGTTATCTTATATTATAACACAAATATTTGAAAAAATATAACATTAACTTAGGTATTACAATTGGTTGTCTACACAATATAAATATTACAATAAATTAATAAAAATACAGAATCAGTTAGTAGCATTATAGTCTACTATCATAGTTTTATAATTCCCAAACCTACAGCACAATTCTGTAATAAGTTACCTTCACTTTCACTTTTTACCTCAATGGGTACACTATATCTCACTTGTCACTGTATATCACTCGAATTGTTTATAATGTTTAGTGATATACTTTAATTTAGAGCTAGTTATAGGTTACCCATTTCTGACCTTTATGTTCTTACATGATTTAATTTATTGGGACCGGGTTATGTAACGTTACATAAAGCCCCCCCCCACTAGATCAAATTTATTTTAGTGTAACTCGTTTATTAAAAATAAATTGTTGATTGGTTCAATTCTCCTAATAGTCTTGGTTTTATTCTTCATAATAGTGTTTCATTTCAAACTGGTTGTAAACTGACTGGTAATTCAGACTGGTGGTAATTGCTGTTTTCTTACTCTACTCTCTCTCTCTTGGAGGCAATTTCATCAATTATTTATTTCTCTGGGTAGTGGTACTTCCACATTTTATTTGATAAGGACTGGTCACACTAATCACATTAAACTTGTTTTAACACTCGTTTCTATTTACTACTATAAATTATTTTTATCAATTAAGCTTCGGTCTGCTATCTTCCTTCTATTTTCTTCATCTATACTTCTGGAATCTAATATCACTCTTTTCAGCTATTTTATAATTATTATCCCTTAAATATTCAATTTCCCTAACATTTTTCCCTATCTTGTGCGGTGGTAACAGTCGGGTGGCCACTCTGGGTCCATTACTCCGCTGTCCATCTTTACACCTTCTGAGACCAGGGGAACATCATCCCTGCTCATAAAAATTATTGCCGGAACATTTCTACGGTCAATACATAAAAATAAAAAACTTATAAGTAGTAGTCAATTAGCGACTAGTACTAAACACTTTTGGGATTCTTTATACTATAGCTGTTTGCATTTATTTATATATTTCTTCTTCTCCTTGATTTCTTCTTCTTTATCGTTAACTAATAGCATATAACATTATTGATAGGCCTTATGTTAAAATTCTTTTGACTTTACTTCTTGTGACATATTTCTCCGTATCATTTCTTCTTATCTAATCTTCAATTCCGAGAAATTCTAATTATTGTATTAATTATCATCCTCCTTCAGTTTCATTGGAGTCATTAAATTATTCTTTATTCTTCTTATCTGAGCACATTACCATCAATTGTTTTTGTTCATTTAATCTTTCTTCTGTTTGTTACCATTAAAAATATTACTTTTTCCTATTATTTCATTTTAAATCAATTCTTTATAACTCTTATTTACTAATCAGTTCTTACTTTTTGTTAAATCAACTGGTTTCAAAATATCTTAAATCGTATTATCTCTGAATAAATTGTAAGTTGTCCTTACATAGTTTTTATTAAATCGTCTTGTTCCTAGAGAAATTGTTGAGTAAGTTGTCCTTACATGCTTTTTGAATTTTGGGGTTTTAGTCTCTTCACTTTAAATTATATGGTTTCAAAATAACTTGAGTAAGATGTCCTTACATGCTTTTAGAATTTTGGGGTTTTACTTCCGCTATTCAATGGGTTGCTGGGTCGGTTTTCAGAATTTCAGTCCCCTTTTTTCTGGTTGGTTATTGTTTAGTTTAACCATAATCCATTAATTCCGTTATTCCTCTTCCTCGGATTACTGGGGTGTTCGGAATTACTTCTCTCCTCGATAATCTCCTTATCATCCGGCTCTCCCCCTTTGCTGCTACGAAACCTTCATTTAAGTACCGGTCTCCCGTCATGGTTCGTTCCTTTTTAACTAACAAGTATTGTACCTCCTCTAACATAACATAGTTGCTCATATTTAATCTCATTTCATTCCCTTTTACCTCTGGATTATTTACCATATATTTGAACGTTATATTCCGTCTTGAAGATATGACTGATATTGTCTGATACACTTCAATCGTCGACCTATTTAATTGAGATCTAAACTTAATTAACTCCCTTTGTTCATTAATTGGAAGGTTAAATACATTAATTAATCCATCTGTAATCATCTCCCATTCTTCCCTTGTATTTATTATTTTCTTTCTACATGTTTTTCTTATTTCCTTGTTCTTCTTTTCCATGGTTTGGATCTTCTCCTTGTCCTTTCTATTCTTATTTTCAGATAGCAATGCATTCTGGTCTTCTCTAATTTCTGTTTTCTTGCTACTCTCTTCTGTGTTTGGACTTACTATAATACCTTCTGAAGTGCTGTCTGATGTTTCATCCAAATTATTAAAACCACTGTCCATTTGCTTATTTGTCTCCTCCTTGTATGTATCTGCTTTTTGGATACGCGTATTAACATTTTCAAACTTCTCTCCGAAAGTTTTCCATATCTCCTTATTGAAAATCTCCATTTTACCCTCAAATTGTTTTAAATTCTTATTATTCTCTTCAAATTTTGCATTCATCTCTTCTCTTTGTCCTTCAACAGTTTCTTTCAGTTTATGGTATTGTTCATTCATGGTTTGTTTGATATTTCCATGAATGGTTTCTATTTTTTCATATAGTTGTTTGACTAAACTTTCCTGAATGCTATCTATTTTCTCATTGGTCTGTCTATTTTGTTCCTCCTGTTTCTTAAAATTCTCATCTATTTTGTTATTGGTTTGCTTTGAAGTTTCCTCCTGTTTTCTAAATTGTTCATTAGTTTGTTTATTCTGTTCCTTAAATTGTTCTGCCATAAATTTCATCATGTCTTGCCAATTAGGTTCTTCTCTGGCTACCGCTTTGTCTGGTTGGTCCCCTTGGGCATCCTCTTCCACTATTTCCTTTTCCGGGTCCATAACTACTTCGGTTTCTTCTTTATCACCTGTCGGTTGGTCCATTTCACTGTCCGTGACTAATTCTATTTCTTGTTCCTGTCCACCTTCTTCAATCTCCTTTCCTTCTGCCCTCTTCTTCGATTTGCCTCGGATATTACGCATTTCTTGTTTGCTCATAACTGCCGACGATAATTAGATTTTTTGGTATATTAATCTATTAAATATATCAAAATTCTTTTCTAATTACAGCCCCACGTTGGGCGCCAATCTGTAACGTAGCGGTTTTTTGTAGAGGTCTTAGCGAAAACTTTGTATGTGGCCTCTTGGGTGTTCGTCTTATTTAATTAAGCCCCAATGTTGTAAACGCCAATTTGTAACATTCTGCTTTTCTTTAGAGGTGTTAAAGTTTCCGCCTCTCCGCAGACGCCACTTATGAATTATAATAACTGAAGTTTAAAAAATAAAGTATTTTGTAATGTTACTCATTCTAAGCAGAAATCGAGAGTGTGTGATTTGGGGTCAAGTAGGGAAGTTGTTCAGCGTTATGAGGAAGAGAGAGTAAGTACCGATTATTTACACTCGGTTTAGGCGATTTCGGAAATTTTTTTAAATTGTTCGCTGTGATTTAAATCAGCTGATTGTAAGACGAGTTTCCACACATAGTTCAACCAGCCTACCCTATGGCGAAATATGACCCAATGAAACAATCTCTTCTATTTTGTGCTGAAATCTATTACAACTACCCACTACAAAAAATATAACACATTTTTATTCTTCAATATCATTTTTCAATAATATTTATTAATTATATTATTGTTTTTTGTTTTCCTGCCACCAAAATACAAGTATCACAAATGATCTTTACTTAATTAAAACATAATATCGACTTCCTCGAATAAACATGGAATTGTCAAAAGAAAAAAACATATATGGTTTTGTTTACCAAATTTTATACTATTTTTTAAAACATCAATCAATATATAATTCTTTTTATTTCCCCAGGGTTAAGGGTAAGTTCTTTTTGTTATGAGATGGTCAGAAATGGATAATAACTAAGCTTTACAAATACTGAAAAATATTAAATAAATTTGTTTATTTTTCCGTTTAGTATGTAGTTCCAGAAATGTCCGTAAGAGAGCAGCGTGCGTTTGTTTACTTTAGAACATGTGATTAATTTTGACTAGTTTTGTGTTTTATATAACCATTCGGAATGCGTTTTCTTCGTCAACTATTAAACTAAATGTTTATATTACCTCTCTTCTTATAGTTCTTACTGGAAGGAAGCCTTTTCTCTAGTGAGGTCCGTCTTGAGTTGTAATTTCATTACCGTCTGGCCCATATTCTATTGTCAACTTGAAACATCACGAAACTAGGCCGAATCATCAGAAGGGTTTTCTTTCACAGTTTATTATGGAGTATAATCCTTTAATTTTGATAAATAAGGTATGATTATATAGAGTTCATATTGCTTTTTAATTGTGTACTAATTTTACACTTCTCCCAAGTTTCAATAAGGATATTTTAATAGAATTGTGGTAGCATCATTTTGTCAACTCGCCAGGTTTTTTCCAAATTTTATTATTAACAATACTTGTTATTCTCGTCACTCTTAGTAACCCAAAATATTTTTATTATACAGGCAGTTTGTAATTATTATAAATTTATATTTTATTTACCGAAAAATAATTCTTTTTAATTCCGGTTTCTTTACTAATTTGGTTTACATAAGAGGTTTCTGTTCATTTTCTTATGACCTGGTATATAAGTATTTAATATTTTTATTATCTCTAAATGAATTTATATAGTATTTATTAGTCTCTCATAGTATTCCTACACTGCACTACTTCCTGTTGCCATTTCCCTCATATAGTATTATTTTAATTTTTTATTATCCTTTGATATTTAAACTTTTTATGTTTTTTTTTTTAAAACGAACCCTGGGTTATCTTATATTATAACACAAATATTTGAAAAAATATAACATTAACTTAGGTATTACAATTGGTTGTCTACACAATATAAATATTACAATAAATTAATAAAAATACAGAATCAGTTAGTAGCATTATAGTCTACTATCATAGTTTTATAATTCCCAAACCTACAGCACAATTCTGTAATAAGTTACCTTCACTTTCACTTTTTACCTCAATGGGTACACTATATCTCACTTGTCACTGTATATCACTCGAATTGTTTATAATGTTTAGTGATATACTTTAATTTAGAGCTAGTTATAGGTTACCCATTTCTGACCTTTATGTTCTTACATGATTTAATTTATTGGGACCGGGTTGTGTAACGTTAGATCAAATTTATTTTAGTGTAACTCGTTTATTAAAAATAAATTGTTGATTGGTTCAATTCTCCTAATAGTCTTGGTTTTATTCTTCATAATAGTGTTTCATTTCAAACTGGTTGTAAACTGACTGGTAATTCAGACTGGTGGTAATTGCTGTTTTCTTACTCTACTCTCTCTCTCTTGGAGGCAATTTCATCAATTATTTATTTCTCTGGGTAGTGGTACTTCCACATTTTATTTGATAAGGACTGGTCACACTAATCATATTAAACTTGTTTTAACACTCGTTTCTATTTACTACTATAAATTATTTTTATCAATTAAGCTTCGGTCTGCTATCTTCCTTCTATTTTCTTCATCTATACTTCTGGAATCTAATATCACTCTTTTCAGCTATTTTATAATTATTATCCCTTAAATATTCAATTTCCCTAACATTTTTCCCTATCTTGTGCGGTGGTAACAGTCGGGTGGCCACTCTGGGTCCATTACTCCGCTGTCCATCTTTACACCTTCTGAGACCAGGGGAACATCATCCCTGCTCATAAAAATTATTGCCGGAACATTTCTACGGTCAATACATAAAAATAAAAAACTTATAAGTAGTAGTCAATTAGCGACTAGTACTAAACACTTTTGGGATTCTTTATACTATAGCTGTTTGCATTTATTTATATATTTCTTCTTCTCCTTGATTTCTTCTTCTTTATCGTTAACTAATAGCATATAACATTATTGATAGGCCTTATGTTAAAATTCTTTTGACTTTACTTCTTGTGACATATTTCTCCGTATCATTTCTTCTTATCTAATCTTCAATTCCGAGAAATTCTAATTATTGTATTAATTATCATCCTCCTTCAGTTTCATTGGAGTCATTAAATTATTCTTTATTCTTCTTATCTGAGCACATTACCATCAATTGTTTTTGTTCATTTAATCTTTCTTCTGTTTGTTACCATTAAAAATATTACTTTTTCCTATTATTTCATTTTAAATCAATTCTTTATAACTCTTATTTACTAATCAGTTCTTACTTTTTGTTAAATCAACTGGTTTCAAAATATCTTAAATCGTATTATCTCTGAATAAATTGTAAGTTGTCCTTACATAGTTTTTATTAAATCGTCTTGTTCCTAGAGAAATTGTTGAGTAAGTTGTCCTTACATGCTTTTTGAATTTTGGGGTTTTAGTCTCTTCACTTTAAATTATATGGTTTCAAAATAACTTGAGTAAGATGTCCTTACATGCTTTTAGAATTTTGGGGTTTTACTTCCGCTATTCAATGGGTTGCTGGGTCGGTTTTCAGAATTTCAGTCCCCTTTTTTCTGGTTGGTTATTGTTTAGTTTAACCATAATCCATTAATTCCGTTATTCCTCTTCCTCGGATTACTGGGGTGTTCGGAATTACTTCTCTCCTCGATAATCTCCTTATCATCCGGCTCTCCCCCTTTGCTGCTACGAAACCTTCATTTAAGTACCGGTCTCCCGTCATGGTTCGTTCCTTTTTAACTAACAAGTATTGTACCTCCTCTAACATAACATAGTTGCTCATATTTAATCTCATTTCATTCCCTTTTACCTCTGGATTATTTACCATATATTTGAACGTTATATTCCGTCTTGAAGATATGACTGATATTGTCTGATACACTTCAATCGTCGACCTATTTAATTGAGATCTAAACTTAATTAACTCCCTTTGTTCATTAATTGGAAGGTTAAATACATTAATTAATCCATCTGTAATCATCTCCCATTCTTCCCTTGTATTTATTATTTTCTTTCTACATGTTTTTCTTATTTCCTTGTTCTTCTTTTCCATGGTTTGGATCTTCTCCTTGTCCTTTCTATTCTTATTTTCAGATAGCAATGCATTCTGGTCTTCTCTAATTTCTGTTTTCTTGCTACTCTCTTCTGTGTTTGGACTTACTATAATACCTTCTGAAGTGCTGTCTGATGTTTCATCCAAATTATTAAAACCACTGTCCATTTGCTTATTTGTCTCCTCCTTGTATGTATCTGCTTTTTGGATACGCGTATTAACATTTTCAAACTTCTCTCCGAAAGTTTTCCATATCTCCTTATTGAAAATCTCCATTTTACCCTCAAATTGTTTTAAATTCTTATTATTCTCTTCAAATTTTGCATTCATCTCTTCTCTTTGTCCTTCAACAGTTTCTTTCAGTTTATGGTATTGTTCATTCATGGTTTGTTTGATATTTCCATGAATGGTTTCTATTTTTTCATTTAGTTGTTTGACTAAACTTTCCTGATGCTATCTATTTTCTCATTGGTCTGTCTATTTTGTTCCTCCTGTTTCTTAAAATTCTCATCTATTTTGTTATTGGTTTGCTTTGAAGTTTCCTCCTGTTTTCTAAATTGTTCATTAGTTTGTTTATTCTGTTCCTTAAATTGTTCTGCCATAAATTTCATCATGTCTTGCCAATTAGGTTCTTCTCTGGCTACCGCTTTGTCTGGTTGGTCCCCTTGGGCATCCTCTTCCACTATTTCCTTTTCCGGGTCCATAACTACTTCGGTTTCTTCTTTATCACCTGTCGGTTGGTCCATTTCACTGTCCGTGACTAATTCTATTTCTTGTTCCTGTCCACCTTCTTCAATCTCCTTTCCTTCTGCCCTCTTCTTCGATTTGCCTCGGATAATACGCATTTCTTGTTTTCTCATAACTGCCGACGATAATTAGATTTTTTGGTATATTAATCTATTAAATATATCAAAATTCTTTTCTAATTACAGCCCCACGTTGGGCGCCAATCTGTAACGTAGCGGTTTTTTGTAGAGGTCTTAGCGAAAACTTTGTATGTGGCCTCTTGGGTGTTCGTCTTATTTAATTAAGCCCCAATGTTGTAAACGCCAATTTGTAACGTTCTGCTTTTCTTTAGAGGTGTTAAAGTTTCCGCCTCTCCGCAGACGCCACTTATGAATTATAATAACTGAAGTTTAAAAAATAAAGTATTTTGTAATGTTACTCATTCTAAGCAGAAATCGAGAGTGTGTGATTTGGGGTCAAGTAGGGAAGTGGTTCAGCGTTATGAGGAAGAGAGAGTAAGTACCGATTATTTACACTCGGTTTAGGCGATTTTGGAAATTTTTTTAAATTGTTCGCTGTGATTTAAATCATCTGATTGTAAGACGAGTTTCCACACATAGTTCAACCAGCCTACCCCATGGCGAAATATGACCCAATGAAACAATCTCTTCTATTTTGTGCTTAAATCTATTACAACTACCCACTACAAAAAATATAACACATTTTTATTCTTCAATATCATTTTTCAATAATATTTATTAATTATATTATGGTTTTTGTTTTCCTGCCACCAAAATACAAGTATCACAAACGATCTTTACTTAATTAAAACATAATATCGACTTCCTCGAATAAACATGGAATTGTCAAAAGAAAAAAACATATATGGTTTTGTTTACCAAATTTTATACTATTTTTTAAAACATCAATCAATATATAATTCTTTTTATTTCCCCAGGGTTAAGGGTAAGTTCTTTTTGTTATGAGATGGTCAGAAATGGATAATAACTAAGCTTTACAAATACTGAAAAATATTAAATAAATTTGTTTATTTTTCCGTTTAGTATGTAGTTCCAGAAATGTCCGTAAGAGAGCAGCGTGCGTTTGTTTACTTTAGAACATGTGATTAATTTTGACTAGTTTTTGTGTTTTATATAACCATTCGGAATGCGTTTTCTTCGTCAACTATTAAACTAAATGTTTATATTACCTCTCTTCTTATAGTTCTTACTGGAAGGAAGCCTTTTCTCTAGTGAGGTCCGTCTTGAGTTGTAATTTCATTACCGTCTGGCCCATATTCTATTGTCAACTTGAAACATCACGAAAGTAGGCCGAATCATCAGAAGGGTTTTCTTTCACAGTTTATTATGGAGTATAATCCTTTAATTTTGATAAATAAGGTATGATTATATAGAGTTCATATTGCTTTTTAATTGTGTACTAATTTTACACTTCTCCCAAGTTTCAATAAGGATATTTTAATAGAATTGTGGTAGCATCATTTTGTCAACTCGCCAGGTTTTTTCCAAATTTTATTATTAACAATACTTGTTATTCTCGTCACTCTTAGTAACCCAAAATATTTTTATTATACAGGCAGTTTGTAATTATTATAAATTTATATTTTATTTACCGAAAAATAATTCTTTTTAATTCCGGTTTCTTTACCAATTTGGTTTACATAAGAGGTTTCTGTTCATTTTCTTATGACCTGGTATATAAGTATTTAATATTTTTATTATTCTAAATGAACTTATATAGTATTTATTAGTCTCTCATAGTATTCCTACACTGCACTACTTCCTGTTGCCATTTCCCTCATATAGTATTATTTTAATTTTTTATTATCCTTTGATATTTAAACTTTTTATGTTTTTTTTTTTAAAACGAACCCTGGGTTATCTTATATTATAACACAAATATTTGAAAAAATATAACATTAACTTAGGTATTACAATTGGTTGTCTACACAATATAAATATTACAATAAATTAATAAAAATACAGAATCAGTTAGTAGCATTATAGTCTACTATCATAGTTTTATAATTCCCAAACCTACAGCACAATTCTGTAATAAGTTACCTTCACTTTCACTTTTTACCTCAATGGGTACACTATATCTCACTTGTCACTGTATATCACTCGAATTGTTTATAATGTTTAGTGATATACTTTAATTTAGAGCTAGTTATAGGTTACCCATTTCTGACCTTTATGTTCTTACATGATTTAATTTATTGGGACCGGGTTATGTAACGTTACATAAAGCCCCTCCCACTAGATCAAATTTATTTTAGTTTAACTCGTTTATTAAAAATAAATTGTTGATTGGTTCAATTCTCCTAATAGTCTTGGTTTTATTCTTCATAATAGTGTTTCATTTCAAACTGGTTGTAAACTGACTGGTAATTCAGACTGGTGGTAATTGCTGTTTTCTTACTCTACTCTCTCTCTCTTGGAGGCAAATTCATCAATTATTTATTTCTCTGGGTAGTGGTACTTCCACATTTTATTTGATAAGGACTGGTCACACTAATCATATTAAACTTGTTTTAACACTCGTTTCTATTTACTACTATAAATTATTTTTATCAATTAAGCTTCGGTCTGCTATCTTCCTTCTATTTTCTTCATCTATACTTCTGGAATCTAATATCACTCTTTTCAGCTATTTTATAATTATTATCCCTTAAATATTCAATTTCCCTAACATTTTTCCCTATCTTGTGCGGTGGTAACAGTCGGGTGGCCACTCTGGGTCCATTACTCCGCTGTCCATCTTTACACCTTCTGAGACCAGGGGAACATCATCCCTGCTCATAAAAATTATTGCCGGAACATTTCTACGGTCAATACATAAAAATAAAAAACTTATAAGTAGTAGTCAATTAGCGACTAGTACTAAACACTTTTGGGATTCTTTATACTATAGCTGTTTGCATTTATTTATATATTTCTTCTTCTTTATCATTAACTAATAGCATATAACATTATTGATAGGCCTTATGTTAAAATTCTTTTGACTTTACTTCTTGTGACATATTTCTCCGTATCATTTCTTCTTATCTAATCTTCAATTCCGAGAAATTCTAATTATTGTATTAATTATCATCCTCCTTCAGTTTCATTGGAGTCATTAAATTATTCTTTATTCTTCTTATCTGAGCACATTACCATCAATTGTTTTTGTTCATTTAATCTTTCTTCTGTTTGTTACCATTAAAAATATTACTTTTTCCTATTATTTCATTTTAAATCAATTCTTTATAACTCTTATTTACTAATCAGTTCTTACTTTTTGTTAAATCAACTGGTTTCAAAATATCTTAAATCGTATTATCTCTGAATAAATTGTAAGTTGTCCTTACATAGTTTTTATTAAATCGTCTTGTTCCTAGAGAAATTGTTGAGTAAGTTGTCCTTACATGCTTTTTGAATTTTGGAGTTTTAGTCTCTTCACTTTAAATTATATGGTTTCAAAATAACTTGAGTAAGATGTCCTTACATGCTTTTAGAATTTTGGGGTTTTACTTCCGCTATTCAATGGGTTGCTGGGTCGGTTTTCAGAATTTCAGTCCCCTTTTTTCTGGTTGGTTATTGTTTAGTTTAACCATGATCCATTAATTCAGTTATTCCTCTTCCTCGGATTAATGGGGTGTTCGGAATTACTTCTCTCCTCGATAATCTCCTTATCATCCGGCTCTCCCCCTTTGCTGCTACGAAACCTTCATTTAAGTACCGGTCTCCCGTCATGGTTCGTTCCTTTTTAACTAACAAGTATTGTACCTCCTCTAACATAACATAGTTGCTCATATTTAATCTCATTTCATTCCCTTTTACCTCTGGATTATTTACCATATATTTGAACGTTATATTCCGTCTTGAAGATATGACTGATATTGTCTGATACACTTCAATCGTCGACCTATTTAATTGAGATCTAAACTTAATTAACTCCCTTTGTTCATTAATTGGAAGGTTAAATACATTAATTAATCCATCTGTAATCATCTCCCATTCTTCCCTTGTATTTATTATTTTCTTTCTACATGTTTTTCTTATTTCCTTGTTCTTCTTTTCCATGGTTTGGATCTTCTCCTTGTCCTTTCTATTCTTATTTTCAGATAGCAATGCATTCTGGTCTTCTCTAATTTCTGTTTTCCTGCTACTCTCTTCTGTGTTTGGACTTACTATAATACCTTCTGAAGTGCTGTCTGATGTTTCATCCAAATTATTAAAACCACTGTCCATTTGCTTATTTGTCTCCTCCTTGTATGTATCTGCTTTTTGGATACGCGTATTAACATTTTCAAACTTCTCTCCGAAAGTTTTCCATATCTCCTTATTGAAATTCTCCATTTTACCCTCAAATTGTTTTAAATTCTTATTATTCTCTTCAAATTTTGCATTCATCTCTTCTCTTTGTCCTTCAACAGTTTCTTTCAGTTTATGGTATTGTTCATTCATGGTTTGTTTGATATTTCCATGAATGGTTTCTATTTTTTCATTTAGTTGTTTGACTAAACTTTCCTGAATGCTATCTATTTTCTCATTGGTCTGTCTATTTTGTTCCTCCTGTTTCTTAAAATTCTCATCTATTTTGTTATTGGTTTGCTTTGAAGTTTCCTCCTGTTTTCTAAATTGTTCATTAGTTTGTTTATTCTGTTCCTTAAATTGTTCTGCCATAAATTTCATCATGTCTTGCCAATTAGGTTCTTCTCTGGCTACCGCTTTGTCTGGTTGGTCCCCTTGGGCATCCTCTTCCACTATTTCCTTTTCCGGGTCCATAACTACTTCGGTTTCTTCTTTATCACCTGTCGGTTGGACCATTTCACTGTCCGTGACTAATTCTATTTCTTGTTCCTGTCCACCTTCTTCAATCTCCTTTCCTTCTGCCCTCTTCTTCGATTTGCCTCGGATATTACGCATTTCTTGTTTTCTCATAACTGCCGACGATAATTAGATTTTTTGGTATATTAATCTATTAAATATATCAAAATTCTTTTCTAATTACAGCCCCACGTTGGGCGCCAATCTGTAACGTAGCGGTTTTTTGTAGAGGTCTTAGCGAAAACTTTGTATGTGGCCTATTGGGTGTTCGTCTTATTTAATTAAGCCCCAATGTTGTAAACGCCAATTTGTAACGTTCTGCTTTTCTTTAGAGGTGTTAAAGTTTCCGCCTCTCCGCAGTCGCCACTTATGTATTATAATAACTGAAGTTTAAAAAATAAAGTATTTTGTAATGTTACTCATTCTAAGCAGAAATCGAGAGTGTGTGATTTGGGGTCAAGTAGGGAAGTTGTTCAGCCTTATGAGGAAGAGAGAGAGAGTAAGTACCGATTATTTACACTCGGTTTAGGCGATTTCGGAAATTTTTTTAAATTGTTCGCTGTGATTTAAATCAGCTGATTGTAAGACGAGTTTCCACACATAGTTCAACCAGCCTACCCTATGGCGAAATATGACCCAATGTAACAATCTCTTCTATTTTGTGCTGAAATCTATTACAACTACCCACTACAAAAAATATAACACATTTTTATTCTTCAATATATCATTTTTCAATAATATTTATTAATTATATTATTGTTTTTTGTTTTCCTGCCACCAAAATACAAGTATCACAAACGATCTTTACTTAATTAAAACATAATATCGACTTCCTCGAATAAACATGGAATTGTCAAAAGAAAAAAACATATATGGTTTTGTTTACCAAATTTTATACTATTTTTTAAAACATCAATCAATATATAATTCTTTTTATTTCCCCAGGGTTAAGGGGAAGTTCTTTTTGTTATGAGATGGTCAGAAATGGATAATAACTAAGCTTTACAAATACTGAAAAATATTAAATAAATTTGTTTATGTTTCCGTTTAGTATGTAGTTCCAGAAATGTCCGTAAGAGAGCAGCGTGCGTTTGTTTACTTTAGAACATGTGATTAATTTTGACTAGTTTTGTGTTTTATATAACCATTCGGAATGCGTTTTCTTCGTCAACTATTAAACTAAATGTTTATATTACCTCTCTTCTTATAGTTCTTACTGGAAGGAAGCCTTTTCTCTAGTGAGGTCCGTCTTGAGTTGTAATTTCATTACCGTCTGGCCCATATTCTATTGTCAACTTGAAACATCACGAAACTAGGCCGAATCATCAGAAGGGTTTTCTTTCACAGTTTATTATGGAGTATAATCCTTTAATTTTGATAAATAAGGTATGATTATATAGAGTTCATATTGCTTTTTAATTGTGTACTAATTTTACACTTCTCCTAAGTTTCAATAAGGATATTTTAATAGAATTATGGTAGCATCATTTTGTCAACTCGCCAGGTTTTTTCCAAATTTTATTATTAACAATACTTGTTATTCTCATCACTCTTAGTAACCCAAAATATTTTTATTATACAGGCAGTTTGTAATTATTATAAATTTATATTTTATTTACCGAAAAATAATTCTTTTTAATTCCGGTTTCTTTACCAATTTGGTTTACATAAGAGGTTTCTGTTCATTTTCTTATGACCTGGTATATAAGTATTTAATATTTTTATTATCTCTAAATGAATTTATATAGTATTTATTAGTCTCTCATAGTATTCCTACACTGCACTACTTCCTGTTGCCATTTCCCTCATATAGTATTATTTTAATTTTTTATTATCCTTTGATATTTAAACTTTTTATGTTTTTTTTTTAAAACGAACCCTGGGTTATCTTATATTATAACACAAATATTTGAAAAAATATAACATTAACTTAGGTATTACAATTGGTTGTCTACACAATATAAATATTACAATAAATTAATAAAAATACAGAATCAGTTAGTAGCATTATAGTCTACTATCATAGTTTTATAATTCCCAAACCTACAGCACAATTCTGTAATAAGTTACCTTCACTTTCACTTTTTACCTCAATGGGTACACTATAACTCACTTGTCACTGTATATCACTCGAATTGTTTATAATGTTTAGTGATATACTTTAATTTAGAGCTAGTTATAGGTTACCCATTTCTGACCTTAATGTTCTTACATGATTTAATTTATTGGGACCGGGTTATGTAACGTTACAATATATATATATATATATATATATTGTAGCGTGACAGATGTATGCATAATATTGAATGGCAATTGATCATTAGAATAATAGAGTTATAATATTTAAATTTGGAAGAAAGCATTAAGTTTAATATAAATAGATTAGTTCATAGCAACTGTGGAAAGTAATCATTATTATTTAAAAAATACAAGTTCAAATAAAAGGAGTTACTAGTGATGAGTCATCCATAACCAGTCTCATAACCAAAGGTTTTCAAGGTATAACCCAGGAAGGTAAGAAAGTGAATAACCAAGCAGTACAGAATATGACCAAACCCACAACGAGGAAGAATGAATAGAATAGAAACCCTAAAATAAGCCAAGATCAACCAATACAGGTGGTGTATTTCTAAAATCAAGAAGAAGATGGAGAAGATCCCAAGAAACCTGATGGCATCAAGAAGAAGATGGAGAAGATACCAATCCCAGAAGACAGAAGAAAAGAAGACTGATGAAAGAAGAAGAAGGCAGCATCCTGAAGAAGATGTCATGCTCTTATAAAAGACACCCAAATCCCCATACCCCCAAAATAAATCATTAACCAATAAAAGTATAACGAAATGAAAACCACATGTATATAAATTTAAGAGAGAGAAGTGTATAAAGTAAAAGTTGCCTGTGAACTAAGATGAAACAATAATATAGTACCCATGGAACAAATCTCCATTGTAAAACACTAACCAATTTATTATGTTAATAAGACTATACGACCATTTAGCAATAACATAATATAAAAGTGCAAAGTGAACCAGTGATAGTTTTGGGTATTATAGAAAATAAACCTTGTGTTTCATTCTTGGCAATCACAAACATTGAATACAATGAAATATACAATTTTCAATGACTTGAAATGTGTACTGTGAGAATATGTTACTTATAAGACATAAATCTGTTTAAAATAACATTTTGTTTTATATGCAAAAAGAAAAACAGATTTCATAATACTTTTTGAACAGTTTATGCTGTTTATTTATTTATGACAGGGTACAATTCCCCAAAGGCAATGTGTAAAAGACGGTATAAAAAACTGTAGAATCACACTTATAATAATAGTTAGCAACAAGAATATAGATATAAGGTTTTAATGTATATAGTATAAGAATGTTTAAAAATGTGTTAGATATAAGGCCATTTGTTTGGGTCTGATACAACTAACATCAGAACTATAAAAATAGTTACCACTTGTAAATAGTCGAGAGTAATTAAGATGTTAGTTAGTAAAAAACCTTTTTTGTAAACCATGTTTCCATGTTGGAAATGGGGATTTTGTTGCAAAATGTCTGACTTGAAGACAACCATTTATTTAAAAAAATATTCTTTATTTTGTTTAACTATTATTTGTATTGTAACCAATACTAATTGTTTTTGTGTAATTTGAAAACATGTTTAATTTATAATACTATATGTAAAAGTCAGAGAGGGTATCACACATCATATATTGTTTGTAAAATATTTTGTAAGAAAAAATTGTTAAAAAATCATAAGCCAGAGAAAGAAAACCAAATTTCATTAAAACAGAGAAATTACTCATTTAAATGCAAATAAACAAAAGGGATTTAGACAAAATAAACTTGAGATCAAGCCATATAATTGCACATACCATTTAGAAAGATTTTAATAAATTATATTCAGAATTATAAATAAAAATGAAAATGACTAAACTCAGAAATTTAGACATGGGAGTCATATATTCCAGAATAATGTTTCAGAATACAACTAATTCAGTTAATTACAAGAAAATAAGGGAATATAAACCTTTTTAATACAATATAAGATTATTAATATTAAATATAACTGATAAAATGGCTGAATTTACATAATAACAGGAAGTAAATTTTGATGTTTTGACTTTTCAGAGAATACCAAAAATGAAAGTAAAATTACTAATTTTGGACAGAAAACACTATAAAACGGCATTATTTAATTTGAAAATAAGCCGAATGAACTGAAAGATTAATTTAAATAACATCTAGTGAATAAAATTGATAAATAACCAAAGTTTAGGCAATCATATAGTGAATTATTATATATGGACAGGATATGAAAATATATTTGAACAATGTTAAGAATAATATTATATTGGCTAAGAGTTTAATTGAAACTGAAGGAAATAAGATAGTTGATTATTGGTATTTGAACGGTTAACATGAGAAGCGTTTTGTGACGGATCTAACCTAACTTACAACGGTAATATCAAACGAGTGAATAGTACGTTTTTTGTGAAATCGCGAGTGACTTATAAAATACTTCTAGAACTCTCACATTATGACAGAAACAATCAAGAAACACTAAATAACACTGAACAATACATATCTACTCCGAAAAACACCACAAAACACCAGAAAACTGTATAATACAATAACCGTATTAGTGTCGGAATCGGTAAAAGTGTTTGAACTTATAATTACACAGAGACACAAAATACAACCCAGAAACATTACACCAGGCACTACACAACATTTAACAAGAGATTTGCAGACACCAGAACAGGAATACTGCCAGAAAATACATTATTCAGAACATAGCAGAGTCGAGCGACATTTTGATCATCTGGATGGCGGCCATTTGCTTTTGTCAAACTCAATGCTTCAGTGCTCACCACGTCAGCTGTTGGTGAAAACAATTATATTATTTTCAATTTATTATTAAATGTCTGTATCTAGTAATAATTATTAACTTGTTGTAACGTTATACTTTTTAAATATTGGCCCGATTTCTCTGACTTTGATAATAATTGGCTGTTTAAAGAACCCTGTATGAATTTTATATAATATACTTTGTAACTTTTTCGATATCCTGAGAGTCGATATTAATCGATAAGAGTCAATATTGCCATTAACTAATAAAACATTAATATTTTTCAACACTAAATAGTTCTTTATTTCATAAATATTACTAGTTATCACTAATATAATTCTAATTAATAATCTACCAGGACTTTACCACCTATAAGTGAAGATAACCTAAAAAATAAAAAGGTAAACAAGTATCGATTGGTTTGAAGACAATCTTATGAGTGGTGATAGTTTATTTAAAATATACCAAAACTTTAATAAAAATTTTCAGAAGAGCATTACATTTTTTAAAACTTCAATTTTTTTTTTAATTATTTTTTTTATAAACATAATTTTTTTTTTTAAATTTCCTTCAAAACAATAATTTTTGTTTTGAAACTTTTGGTGGAGCTGAACATATATTTCTTCATCAACATTACGCTACTCGACCGGTCTTGCTACCATTGGGACTCGACCAGCTGGGAAACATAAGGAAGTGTTTCAGGTTGTAGTTAAGTTAGAACTTAAGACCTAGAGTCATGAACTTAACTACAACAGTCTTTGATGATAACGAAATGAAGCTTTTAAATAAAGGGATAAATTATAATCTCCCACCCGTCGGTAAAAACAAACTTATCTATGAAATCGTTGAAGCGGAGGTAGCCGTCAAATCTATTTCAGACCCACACTTACAAAATGAAGCACGTGTACTTATAAATAATAAATTCAATAGAGCCATTAAATTAAACAATAATCTACCTCTTGTTTCATGTGGTCAGTCTAGGTACTCTAGTGAATATAAAACTTTAAAACACATGAAAACAAAATTAATCGACAACAATGCCCTTATCGTTAAGGCAGATAAAAGAAATACGCTAGTCATCATGGACACTGATTCATACAGTGATAAAGTTCATGATTTCATTTCTAACAACAACATTAAAATATTAAACTCTGACCCCACTGATTTGTACGTCAGGGAACTTAACAATTGTATTAATAAATGTACCAATTTATTCAATGAAAGCACACTACGTTACTTAAAGCCCATCAATGCTAAAGCCCCGATATTCACAGGACTACCTAAAATTCATTAACATAACATACCTATCAGACCACTCGTGAACTTTACCACTGCTCCTGGCTTCAAAACTGCAAAAGCACTAGTTCGTTTGATAAAAGATAATTTACAATTACTTAATAATCATAGTATTAAGAACAACAATAATTTTATTAATGATATTAAATCTGTTGAACTGCAACCTAACCACAAATTGGCGTCGTTCGACATAACTAATTTATACACGAACATCCCAATCATAGATACATTACAGATTTTGAGAAACAATTTATCTGACAATAGTTGCATGAACACACAGACAATAAATGAGTTAATTAATTTACTCGAGGTTATTTTGAAACAAAACTATTTCACTTTTAATGGCTCTTTTTACATTCAAAATGATGGCCTAGCAATGGGCTCACCCCTTTCCGGCCTACTGGCCGATATTTATTTAAATTATTATGAGAATACTCACTTGTTGAACAATAATATATATGCAAATAAAATAATATTTTATGCACGGTATGTAGACGATACGTTTTTAATTTTTGATGGTACTATAAGACAAATCGAATTATTTAAAAACTGTCTAAATAAAATAAATAGAAACATCCAGTTTACTCTTGAAACAGAGGTTGATAACAAGATAAACTTTCTAGATTTAACCATCACTCGACAGATGAATAAACTAAAGTTCAACATTTATAGGAAACCGACTACCACTGACACCACAATACACGCAGACTCTCATCATCCTCTTTCACATAAAATGGCAGCGTACAATAGTTTCATTCATAGATTATTGATGATTCCTTTGGATGATAATGACTTCCGTGATGAGCTAAATGTCATAAAATATATCGCGGTTGCCAATGGTTACAGTAGTTTAACCAATGACAAACTGTTGAGAAAACAGGAAAAAAGAATGCTTAAACCCCTTGGATTTCGTTGTCCATGACGTGTCCGTTACTTAACTAAATATCACTATAATATTGACGACTCGGAACACAAAGTTTTTTATAAGTAAAAACGTAAAGTTTTGCCTTACAGCCTAAACCGGCTTTCACCTATAGAAGGCTTCATCAGAGGCTGTCGTTAGTAGCGCTGCTCGTCTTGTTGTTGGCGACGAGAAAGTGTTTTGAAAGATTGAAGCTGTGTGTGTGTGGTGAGATGTGTTCGAATAATGCGTGCAATTTGAATTCTATAATATTGACGACTCGGAACACAAAGCCGAAAACTAGACACTCTAGAACAATTAGAAATATACAAACACACAAAAACAAATAAAAACGACATCCTAAACGAACAGACACAATTCAAATCGCACGCATTATTCGAACACATCTCACCACACACACACAGCTTCAATCTTTCGAAACACTTTCTCGTCGCCAACAACAAGACGAGCAGCGCTACTAACGACAGCCTCTGATGAAGCCTTCTATAGGTGAAAGCCGGTTTAGGCTGTAAGGTAAAACTTTACGTTTTTACTTATAAAAAACTTTGTGTTCCGAGTCGTCAATATTATAGTGATATTTGCTTAAACCCCGAATAAACAACAACACGCAAAAAATTTTTATATCTACTAATTACACTAGCTTTATGCCTAAGGTTTTGTATTCTATATTGAATAATAATAGTTTCACTATTTCATTCAGGACTAATAATAAGTTACTGGATATTCTCAAACCGAAAAAACACACGCCTCCAGAAGAAAAAACTGGCATATATAAGTTAACATGTAATGATTGCGAGTGCTTCTACATTGGTCAGACTGGGAGAGGTTTCCTTAAACGATTTCGAGAACATTTACCTAAGAAAATAAGAAACATTGACAACATCAAATCAAATTACGCCCGACACCTGACTTCACACAATCATAATTACACAGATTTTAGTTCCAATTTAATACCGTTACATGTGTGTAAGAAGGGCCGTTTCAAGAATGCCTTGGAGGAATTTGAAATTTACAGTGCATATGCAAACCCAATGAGTCGCGATATCGTGTTAAATGACCACCTGAACTTTGTATCCAACCGATTGTACGATACTGCCTTGAGTCTGCTTGCTGGGGCTGCGATAAGGTAGCAACCGCTCAGTGGCAGAATGAACTTGAACGGGTGCGCACCCAAATCCGCGTATGGTTCATATGCAAATCTTGACATTTTAACTTTTTAACGATCTCGCAAGAGTGACAGTTTTAACTTTTAATATCTGATGATGGAGCATACGCTCCGAAACGCGTCATAGACGAAGCTTAAGAAATCACACGGCGGATAATTAAGGTAATTAATTTATTAATTCGTACAAGTGATTTGGTTACCATATTAAACATGAATATTAAAATATGACACTAACCCTAATCCATCTCATCCAATGAGAATACTTACTATATTAGGTCTAATAATTAATAATATTATTGACATCATAAATATTATAATAATATAAATAAATTGATTAATATATTTATCACTTATTATATATACACCTCTATATAATATAACTATTGATGAAATAAATATAACGGTTGAAAGAAATAAAGTTGATATAAAATCAAAAATTAATGTTATATAAATATTAAATGAATTAACTGTAATAATTATTCATTCTATTATAATTGCATAATTAAAAATAATTATATTTATTGATAAAATTAATATTATTAATCTTATAATTAATAAAATTAAGAAAATATATGTATTAAGTTTATTTTTAGTAATGATCCAATATAAATTTATATTTTTAAATCCACAATTTAATGTTTTATTTTAAACTAATTGAATTATATTAACAATGTTAATTTCAAAATAATTAAATTTAAGGGAACCCAATGCATTATAATTAAAAAAAATTCACGTACGTTTCCAGAATTGAAGGAGTAACAGCCCGAGAAAATTATTCCAAGTTGAGTATGAGAATATAAATATAAACTATAACAAGCTGATAAAAATGAAGAAAAAGACAAGAAAACTATACATAATGAATTTCAAGACATTAATCTATTTAAAATTATAATTTCTCCTGCTAGACTAATTGTTGGAGGACATGAAATATTTCTAGAAGATATTAGAAATCATATGAGAGTTATTGAAGGCATAAATCTTAATATTCCTTTATTGATTAGGATTCTACGTCTCCCCGAACGTTCATAAGAAATATTTGCTAAGCAAAATAAAGCAGATGAACATAAACCATGTCCAATTATTATAAAATATGCTCCGGCTATACCTCACATATTTATTGTCATAATTCCTCCAATAACTAATCTTATGTGAGCTACAGAAGAATATGCAATTATAGATTTTATATCAATTTGCATTATACAAGATAATCTAATTATAATTCCCCCTATTAATGAAATAGAAATCCAAATAAATCTATAATTAGTAAATATTACTGGCATAATATATATAACACGAATTAAACCATAAGTTCCCAATTTTAAAAGAATTCCAGCTAAAATTATAGAACCAGAAACAGGTGCTTCAACATGAGCTTTTGGTAATCAAAAATGAAACATAAATAATGGAACCTTAATTATAAATGCTAACGTTATCCCTAAATAGATAAACTTATTATTTGATCTCATTAACATTATAATGTTAGTCATATTATTTCTATATATATATATATATATATATATATATATATATATATAATTGAAACTAATATGGGAAGAGATGCAAATAAAGTATAAAACAACAAGTAATATCTAGCATTCACTCGTTCAGGTTGATATCCCCATCCTATGATAATAATTATAGTAGGGATTAAACTAGTCTCAAAAAAGATATAAAATATCATAATGTTGTATGAACAAAATGATAAAACTAATAATGTTATTAATAATAACACTATAAATAAAAATAAATTCATATTATTATATTTATATAAAGGACTAGAATTAATTATTAAGAAAGTATAAGTTGCGTTGACCTTTCTGCCATTAGCTGAGGTGAGTCGATCGGTGCATTCCAGTACTGAAATTAACATAAGCACAACAGTTATATGATACTAACAGTTGTAGTATGCTAATGATATGAGATAATATTGCTGGTGAGAATCATTAGATTTAAATTCTCGCTCTGGCTCCTGGTACCAACCATCTCTTGTTGCTCACCTAAGCTGTAATTCTATTCTTTTCAATAAATGTCAACACTTTAATTTGTTCGTGAAACAATAGTTATTTATTTAACTCAAGTTGAAAGGTTGTTGTTACAATTTTATTATTTATTTTCTAAAAAAAAATAATTAAAGTTGAATATGGACTCTTAAAATTATTAAACTCTCAGGGTGGTAAGACTGCATTTTGAAAATCGATTATTTCTGTTTGTAAATAATTTGGTCATTATGCTTTATAAAATTAGTAGGTTCTTTGAATCTGCAAGATACACTTCAACAATAAAATGCACTACTGTGATAATGAGTAGGCGGAGAATAAAATATTACTTGTTGCTTTAACATAACACAAAATATGAACGATTGTTCATTGTTTACAATTGAGGTTACTTACGGTTCATGGTAACCTTACTTATTTGAAATTAATTAATGGATGCTTCTTTGAGGCATTACTTATTTTGTACATCATTATTATGTATTAAATTCAGTGTTATTTTCCTGAATGATCTCCAAAATTGGATATAAACGAAACAGGTAATTCAAATTAATTCACTACTACTAGGGTCCACTCATGTGTGACCTTGAGTTAATGTACTACAATTAAATACAACAATATCTTAAAATTATTAATTGTTAGGGTTCATTGTTCCCTCATTGATTATACAACGTCTCTTCTTAAATTATTACAATTAATTTCAATCTAGAAAGTTAAAATTGTCATTAGCAAAATCTTTCATTTGATTATTGTTTATGTTATTTTTCAAAGTCCCCTTCCTTGTGGAAATCGGGTTATTTGTTATTTAATTTAAACAAATTAAATCCGCTATTAGCATTCCTTAATTGATTAATGATTTGTTATATAATATAATGATCATTTGCACTGATACTTGCGTATTCTGTTGATTCGAAGAATTAACACTTTTTAATTTTTTATAATTAATTAATATTTTAATTAATTTTTATTCATTCACATCACACACTGCCTATATGCATGAACTCCGTTATAGAACACTTTGAAAATAGACTTCACTGTCCTTTCGGTCCAACCTAACCTCAAACTCAAAGTTTCGAGGTTAGCTGTGCATTATCAGCTGTCGGCTGTCAATTCAATGTTATGATGGCCACTCCGCTAACATGGCGTATCTCTCGAATGCCGGTGATGAACTGATTGATATTACCTGGTCGGGATTCGGCACTTCGTACTTTTTAATGAGCTCTGATTGGCTAATTGTCTTTATGTCGTGTACTCTCGGCGAGGTTCATCAAAATAGAAGCTTAAACTAGCATCAGTGGCTGGGTCCAAGGCTATGATTTACTGGTTACACAGCCAAGCGCAAGGGCTTGTCACTTACTAATTTTTTCTTATAAGTCAAATATCTTATCTATAATTACACTGACAATATTTTTATAACTCCCATCGTTTCTATCTTTTGATTACGAGTAATTTGCATACCCTCATCATATAGTTCTGATATGGGGTTGATAAAACCGCACTTGGTACAAATTAATAATACTTCTTAAGTTACCTAATACCTTAAATATATTGTTTTTATCCTGTGTGTTCATGGTGATAATATTACAGTATTATGCACTTTTCACGTCTGGTCATGTCCTAATGATTATAAAATATCCATTTTCCTAGGTTCAAATCCTAGGCCTATTGTCACATACATTGTTTATCAATAATATTACAATAATAGTTGTTGATAATACCATTTTATTATGGCCTATGCATAATGCATTTGTCATTATCACTTCTGATAGTGTTCTTTTTATTTATCACTGGGTTTTATTACCTTAATTATAGTATTTTAGGTGAGTTTTCAATACTCTTGAAAGTTACATTTTCTCGTGAGTTGTAATTCCTTCACATTAATCTCATTATTGTTTTATTATCTATTATCAGTGTTCTGATAACACTGTTTGTACTGTGCAGTAGTTAATTCTGCATTTACATTGACAATTACTTTGGTTTGAAGTTACCCTGACTACTTGCATCTAGCTGTTACTATGGTTTACTTATTATTTGTGTTATTATTGTTAATGAGGTGGATATAATCCTTGAATTTACTTATTTAAACGTTATTCTGCCTTATTCAATGTTATTGGTTGAGTTCCTACTCTTTTATTACAAGTTTACTTGATAGTTTTGCTGTCTCATGCAACCATTCTGTGTTATGCATATGGTTATATTAAATTACATCAATTCAGCCTTTATATTTCCTTAGCACATTATCTGTTGTACAATAAATGTTCCTTACATTATCTATTTATGTTATACTACAACACACTTTAGTTCAACATTGCTTTAGTCTTATTTTTCTATGGTTTTGTTGAAAACTAGTTGGCCAGATTAGGTTATGTTATAATTTGATTATTCAACAATGGTTGATTGTCAGTTTTGAATTTCTACATTACACCTGATTTATTTAACTATATAGCACTGGTATATTTATTGTTTATCACTAGATTTCAATTTGTTTATTTTCACAGTCTTTATCATTGGTAATTAGTGGTTATTTACAATTTCAATTCCACTTTACAATCTGTTATTAGTGTTTTGGACATAGTCCTTTTTGTCATGTTTATACATCATTTAGCTATGAAATTATCATACTGTTACTCATTCTCTTTATTAACTTCTGTTATTAATAATTAACTTTTATTGAGTTCTGTTTGTATTGTATTGTTAAGGAAGGTATTTGATTAATAAGTTTAGGTCAGTGTCAATTTACATCTGAGGGATTTAAATCATGTTGTTTGTTTCACTTATACTTTCTTTCTCTATAATAATACTTTTATTTGCATATGTTAATTCATTCTAATTCATATTTTCTCCCTTTGGTGTTTGACCTGGATTAGTTTTCTTCTTATCTGCACTGATTCCTTCCTCACTCTTAGTAGAGTTCTTCTTGATGGTGTTGTCACTAGTTTCTTTCTCACTGTTTGATCTATTGGGTAATTAGGTATGTTGTCTCGTCGTTAGTCTCGTTTTATTTTCTTCAGTTGTACATTTACTGGTAATTCATTATTTATTTTATTCACCTATTTTGGCTTATGATACTTCCTTTATCCATGATTGTAGGTTCAACTTTGTAGATAATTTTATTTGTAGTGGCTTTCAATTCATTTGTGATATGTTGGTGTTGGATGTGTTATATGTACCATTATATATTGCCTCCCTACTAGAATTGATTATTTCTGAGATTCTTCTCTAGTATTGAAGAAATTATCAATTTTTTATTTTACTCTTTAGTCACATATAATGCTTTCATATTTCTATCAACTTCTATACTTGTCTTCACTTCATTAAATTTCTACCTTTTATCTTCCTTCATAATTCTGGAATCTGGTTAAACATCTTCTTGGCTGGCATGTTATCCCTGAAATATTTAGTTTCCCTAACATTTTTCCCTATCATGTGCGTTGGTTCAGTCAGGTGGGCACTTTTGGCTCCATTACTCCGCTGTCCATCCTACACCTTCTGAGTACAGAGGGACGTACCGTCTGCTCAGGAAAATGATTGCTGGAACATTTCTACAGTCAGTTCATTATATAAAAACTTATAAGTAGTCGATTGGCGACTAATAAAACATTCTTGTGGTTATTCACTCTTTTGCCGTCTATATTTGATTATACATTTTCTTCTGGATTCCTTCTTATTTTCTGTAGATCTTTATTAGTTAATGTTGTTGACAAGTAGCATGTGTAAATACTTTTTATTTTTTCTTCTTCTTGTGACAAATGTTCTTCGTATTGATTTTTTCTTTCTTCTTCCTGATCAATTCCCTTTCCTATAATCTCCTCTTATATAATACTCTCTTTGGTGGTTTTCTTCTCTACTCCTTCAAATGTCTGATTGTTAACATTTATTCTGGATGTAACGGGACATTTAGGCCTACCTGGGATAATATAAAGAATTATTATGTTTGATAAAAATAATATTTTGTGATGTAACTTTAAATTTGAGGAAACATGAAAAATAATATAAATATTAATGATGGGGAAAAGGAAACAAACTTATTTTCATGAATTATACAACGCAATAGACAAACATGCGAAATTGTGCCAAGGTCAGCTCCAGTGACTAACATATTAGGTATGTAACAGAACAACATACAATATTACGTCAGATCATACGTCATGCTGGAATGTAGGAGTGGCAGTCCAGCAACACATACTGGCGTAGTATTTTATTTATAAAATGTAAAATAACAATTTTAAATTTTCTCAGAGTGAATTAACAGTTTAAAACATGTAAATTCAGTGAAGATCACGAAATAACCGATGTAGTGCGTGTGGAGCAATATGACGTCTTCTGGACTCAAATGAACAGCTAAGTAACGAATGGGGTAGAACAATATTTCAATAAGGGCTAAACCAAATTGCAGTACTATTAATTTCTGTTAAACTGAGATCTCACTTAAGGGAATGGGGCATGTATGAATGCGTGCGTGAATAAAAAAAAAAATAAAAAAAAATAAGAGGCGCAAAAACAGGTTTGTGTCAATAAAATTTGGTAGTAGTTTTAAAGATCTGATTATTTTACTTGGAGATAGATAAGCTCAGATATAAAGGAAACTAACAAGTTTTGTCTGTACAACTTTCTTTTGAACATGTAAAAAATCTAAGAATTATTTGAATTGCAAGGGGCTGAATAAAAGAAATATGAAAAATAATAAAGGATCAATAAAATTTAATTATTAATAAACAAATAAATGAGTGTTATTATTTAAGCAACCATATTCTGCTCTCCCGGTTCGCTGATTCGAACCCTGGTAAGTAGCAATTTTATTTCATATGCAGTTGGCAGTACGCAAAATGGCGTCTGAATTTCAAAGGTAAACATACCTGTTTGTGAGTATGTAAGGTGACCAAAATAGTTAAAGAAGAGTAATATCACAATTGGCGCTTCTGAACTTAGGGACGATTATATAAAATATTTTTATATAAATATATGCCTGCTTGGAGAGCAGAATGGCTGTTTGAAATAAATAAGGTATAACTAAGGTATGTATGAGGTTACGAGAGTAACGTAAGGTGTTGAGTAAATAGAATACATTGTTATGTGATAGTTATATATAGTGTGTATAATAGTAATTTTGACAGAATTATACTATTCAAATAATTTAAACAAATGGATAATAACGAGATTGTAGTTGAAATGAGCGAGTCGGCTGGTGTGGGGGAACCAGAGGTTCATTACCCCAGTTAATTGGTCCAAAGAATACAGCTTAACTGAGTCAGCTATAGATGACTCGAGTACTCTATCGACTCCAACCTAAAAGAAATGTAATAGTCAATTCGACAATGATATAATGAGTTTTTTACAGAAACAATTTCAAGTAATCAATAGTCGTTTTGATGTAAATGATATTAACATGAATGAACAAAAAAGTCATTTTAATGCTAAATTTGATGAAATGAATACACAAAAGGTTAAGTTTGAAACTAACATGAATAAACGTCTAAATGAAATTGATACACGTTTTGATACAATTACAGAACAGATATTAGAATCAATAAGTAGCAATTGCGAGGAAAAGATTGACGAAATGAATAAAAATTTAGAAGGTAAATTAAATCAGATAATGAATAAGAAGTTAGGTGACAATGTTATAGTTATGATAAATATTAATAATGACAAAATAGTGGAAGAAGTAGTGTTAGATAATAAAGTATTGAATAGTAATGATAATGATGTTAATTACAATTCTGAGAGTATAGTGGGGGTAAAGAATAGTGGAGAACCAGATAAATTAAACGTAAATAAAGATGGTCAGATGACATACAAGAAGGTAAGTAGGGGTGAGAATTACGATGATATAATTAAACATGTGGTGTTAGAGAGTAAGGTTGTGAATATTGATAGTACTGATGAAATTTTAGAGAGAGTAACATACAATAATGAAATGTTGGTGTGTGTTGATGAGTCAGAGAGAAAGAGCAGAAAGAGTATAGAAGCAGAGAGGTTGCAGAGGGTAAATTTTCCCCCGGTTTATTGTGAACCAAGGTGTTTACAAATGTTGTTGTTGAAGGGCAAGAGTCCCTTATTATTGGAAGACATGAGGTCTTTGAGTTGTTCCCTGAATTTTTATGAGTTAGTACCCTCTGTATGGGATGGTAGAGAAAGTGTGATATGGTGTTATGGTGAGAGATATTTAGAGAGAGAGTTGTGTGTAGATAGGGAGATAAAATTATTTAAGGTGAATAGAAATTATGAAGAATTTGTGGAAAGGTTAGATGTAGAGAGAGCTGGTAATTATATAAATACTCACCTTGTATTGAAACTGATGTAGTAGCAGAAGTAGATGATAATGTTGACGAATTACTAACTTACCTTACTTTAACAGAAAATACTAAAGGAGAAATTACCCTACCCGATGTCGACAGGAATTTTGAATAATGGTATGCAATAATATTTGTATTATCAATAGTATTGATACAATGGAACAAAGTAATAATGATGACTATTATAATTATAATAGCCATATGTATTCAATTGTAAATGAATGGTGTAGTCATAAGATCAGATTATTATATGATGATGGCGGTTAAATAAAAATCAGTGAATGGACATTTTAAATATTTTAGTTTGTGGTAATGACCTAGCTAACTTATGAAATGAGGTGTGGTAAACAGAAAAATAATGACAAAAAAATTGTAAATAAATTTATAGTGAAATTAATTGTGTTTGTGTTGCTATGTATTCTATGTAAACAATGTGTGTCTGTAGCAGAAATTCATTTTAATGATAATAATATTTTATCAGATTAAATAAATAATGAGAGTTTGTAATAAATGAATTGTAATTGTTTTGGAAGAAAGTAATTAAAATAACTTGTGTTTTCAAGAATTGATTGAATGAAATAATTTGAGATGAATTAATTGATTAATGATTGTTATACAAATACATTTTGATAATGAAATAAATGATTTTCTGAGATTTAGATTCTATAATGAATAGTTAATGATTAAACATATTATATGTACAGATGTTGAATTATATTATCATTATGAGGTGTACGTGATGAATTTTCTAGTGTAGTTTTCAATGATCATATTAATGAAAACGTTGTAAAAGATGGAGTTTCGGTAATGATGAGTATTTTAATAAGGCATTTGAGTTAGTCAAAGGTAACTTTAATGGGTGTTAGTTAGAAATAAGAATTTTGGGAATAGAAATAATACAGAAACGGAGTAATAGTAGGGACACAGTAGCGACAGTGCATATATGTAGAGAAGGTGAGTAATGTAAATGGTAAGTAAATAGTTGATGGTAATATTTTGTAGTGAGGGTCCAGTGTAGGGAGTGATCAACGTGCGTCATTGGGCAGGTAGTTGCGAAGGGTCGAAGAGTGTTTGCCGATATTTGGTGGAGGGCAAAAGGTTATGCATGGAATTGCCAGGTTGGGAACACACATCCTAGTTACAAAGAGGGTATTAGATAATTTATTTTAAGAGGAAAATGATTTAAGTGGAATTAGTGTTGAAGGGGGTTATTATTGAGAGATTGGTGTCACCCTGTGCAAATCTGTTAGTGGTTGTTAGAAGGAAGAAGGTGAGTAAGGTTAGATGTATAAATACCAATTTAATAAATCAAATAATTGTGAATAACAGAGAATCACCCAAACAAATAAATGATGGAAATGATAAAACAGAAAATCATAGTTAAAATGTAATAATAAATGAAATGTTATGTAAAATGAAGGTTGATAACAAAGTAAAAAAAATTTTTTTTTTGGGAAAGTTAATGGTATAGTAAATGATAAATAATTGATAATCAATTAATAAAAGTTCAATTGAAATTAAAATATAATGTTTATAATTTTATATGTAAATTTAAAGCTGTAAGGTGTGTAATTTTGATCAAACTTAAATGTGAATTGTTTATTTTAAGGTAATAACAACAATGTTCATTATGAGTGTACAATGTATTAAGTTGGTGTGTAGGAATCTTAAATTAAATAATAATATAACTAAACATATAAGAATTTACCCTCTGTGAACTGTAGTAGCAGTATAAGTGTAAACCTTATGTGTCTTTTTAGTAGTTTCCCCTACATTTCGGGCGGTCACGGCTTCACCGAACCCTGACTGTGGATTTATAATGTAAATATATTCTAAATTGGTGAACTTAGAATTTAAAACGGGGGGTAACTCAGGGGAACCTACATAACTATGGAACAGCGGCTATCATCGGAGGTGGTGATAGTGCCGTATTAAGGGTGTGTGAATCATTATAGTAGGATTACTGGTGTCCTCAGACATCAGTAATGCTAGATTTTTTATATAACGCTGAAACAAGAACGGGGTAGGCAGCGTCTACACCCTAATTAAATTGCAGTTCTTGTGGCGGCAAATGGGCGCTACAGTCCACCATAAATAAACAATAGAGTGTGTGGAAAAGGAGCTGGCAGTTACAAGCCAGGGGCATAAACAAGAGAATGTTTATGCAACCAAGTAAATGTCTTGCACGGTTTACCCGTGAGGTGATTTACCTAATTGTAACAGGGATATAGGGGGGATATTAGATTTTGATGGAGAAGGAGGTTACTAAACTATTAGTAATGAGTTATTAAATATTAGATTGAATTATGTCAATGATATAAAGTATGTAGTTGATTTTATGATGTACTTAAATGATTTTATGTTGATTTGAGATGTTTTGATGGAGATGATTAACAAAGTTGAGAACGATATAAGCAAATAATTTGTTATTGTGTAGTTGATTTAAATGTGTTTAAGAGAATTTTAACAATGAATTTAAATAGTTTAGATGTAATTTGGGCGGAGAGAGATATTTGTAATGATGTAATGGGAAATGTTTATTTAAATTCTGATGGGAATCAGGGCAATAATTTTGAATTTGTTAAAAGTTAACAAGAAAGAGTATACAGAATGATGTTAATGAAGTTTATAAATGTATCATGTTAGTTTAAGGGTTCATATATACTGTAGCGTGACAGATGTATGCATAATATTGAATGGCAATTGATCATTAGAATAATGAAGTTATAATATTTAAATTTGGAAGAAAGCATTAAGTTTAATATAAAAATATTAATTCATAGCAACTGTGGAAAGAAATCATTATTATAAAGAAAATACAAGTTCAAATAAAAGGAGTTACTAGCGATGAGTCATCCAAAACCAGTCTCATAACCAAAGGTTTTCAAGGTATAACCCAGGAAGGTAAGAAAGTAAATAACCAAGCAGTACACAATATGACCAAACCCACAACGAGGGAGAATAAATAGAATAGAAACCCTAAAATAAGCCAAGATCAACCAATACAGGTTGTGTATTTCTGAAATAAAGAAGCAGATGGAGAAGATCCCAAGAAACCTGATGGCATCAAGAAGAAGATGGAGAAGATACCAATCCCAGAAGGCAGGAGAAAAGAAGACTGATGAAAGAAGAAGAAGGCAGCATCCTGAAGAACATGTCATGCTCTTATAAAAGACACCCAAATCCCTATATCCCCAAAATAAATATTTAAAAATAAAAGTATAACGAAATAAAAACCACATGTATATAAATTTAAGAGAGAGAAGTGTATAAAGTAAAAGTTGCCTGTGAACTAAGATGAAACAATAATATAGTACCCATGGAACAAATCTCCATTGAAAAAACGCTAACCAATTTATTATGTTAATAAGACTATACGACCATTTAGCATTAACATAATATGTAAGTGCAAAGTGAACCAGTGATAGTTTTGGGTATTATAAAAAATGAACCTTGTGTTTCATTCTTGGCAATCACAAACATTGGATGCAATGAAATATGCATTTTTCAATGACTTGAAATGTGTACTGTGACAATATGTTGTTCATAAGACATGAATCTGTTTAAAATAACATTTTGTTTTACATGAAAAAAGAAAAACAGATTTCATAATACTTTTTGAACAATTCATACTATTTATTTATTAATGACAGGGTACAATTCCCCAAAGACAATGTATAAAAGACGGTATAAAAACTGTAGAATCCTACTTATAATAATAGTTAGAAATAAGAATATAAATATAAGGTTTTTATGTATATAGTACAAGAATGTTTAAAAATGTTTTAGATATAAGGCCATTTGTTTGGGTCTGATACAACTAACATCAGAACTATAAAAATAGTTACCACTTGTAAATAGTCGAGAGTAATTAAGATGTTAGTTAGTAAAAAACCTTTTTTGTAAACCATGTTTCCATGTTGGAAATGGGGATTTTGTTGCAAAATGTCTGACTTGAAGACAACCATTTATTTAAAAAAATATTCTTTATTTTGTTTAACTATTATTTGTATTGTAACCAATACTAATTGTTTTTGTGTAATTTGAAAACATGTTTAATTTATAATACTATATGTAAAAGTCAGAGAGGGTATCACACATCATATATTGTTTGTAAAATATTTTGTAAGAAAAATTGTTAAAAAATCATAGGCCAAAAGAATGGAAACCAAACTTCATCAAAACAGAGAAATTGCTCAATTAAATGCAAATAAACAAAAGGGGTTTAGACAAAATAAACTTGAGATCAAGCCATATAATTGCACATACCATTTAGAAAGATTTTAATAAATTATATTCAGAATTATAAATAAAAATGAAAATGACTAAACTCAGAAATTTAGACATGGGAGTCATATATTCCAGAATAATGTTTCAGAATACAACTAATTCAATTAATTACCAGAAAATAAGGGAATATGAACCTTTTAATACAATATAGGATTATTAATATTAAATATAACTGATAAAATGGCTGAATTTATATAATGACAGGAAGTAAATTTTGATGTTTTGACTTTTCAGAGTATACCAAACTGAAAGTAAAATTACTAATTTTGGACAGAAAACACTATAAAATGGCATTATTCAATCTGAAAATAAGCTGAATGAACTGAAAGATTAATTTAAATAACATCTAGTGAATAAAATTGATAAATAACCCAAGTTTAGGTATTTATATAGTGAAATATTAAAGTGTGCACAGGATATGAAAATATATTTGAACAATGTTAAGAATAATATTATATGGGCTAAGAGTTTAATTGAAACTGAAGGAAACAGTTAGTTGATTATTGGTATTCGAACGGTTAACATAAACGAGAGTTTCGTGACGATCTAACCTATCTTACTAACGGTAAAATTAAGTGGCGAATAGTACGTTACTGTGAAATCGAGAGTGTCTTATAAAATCCTTCCAGAAGATATACAGTGTGACAAAAACAATCAAGAAACACTAATTAACACTAAACAATACATTTCTACTCCGAAAAACACCACAAAACACCAGAAAACTGTATAATACATTAACCAAATTAGTGTCGGAATTGGGAAAAGTGTTTTGACTTATAATTACACGGATATACTAAATACAACCCAGAAACATTACACCAGTCACTACACAACATTTAACAAGAGATTTGCAGACACCTGAACAGGAATATTGCCAGAAAATACATTATTTGGAACGCAACAGGAACGAGCGACATTTTGATCAACTTGACGGCAGCCATCTTTCTTTGACAATTCCAATGTCTCTCCTAGTTCAGCCCAGCTGTTTGGTGAAAACAATTATTTTATTTTTAAATTATTATTCAATGTTTGTGTTTAGTAATAATTATTCATTTGATGTAACATTATACTTTTAAATATTAGCCCGATTTCTCTGACTTTGATAATAACTGGCTTTTTAAAGAACCCTGTACGATTTTTATATAATACTTTGTAATTTTTTCGATATCCTGAGAATCGATATTAATCGGTAAGAGTCAATATTGCCATTAATTAATAAAACATTAATACTTTTCAATACTTAATAGTTCTTTATTTCTTCAATAATACTAATTACCAATAATATAATTCTAATTGATAATCTACAAGGACTTTACCACCTATAAGTGAAGATAACCTAAAAAATAAAAAGATAAACAAGTATCGATTGGTTTGAAGACAATCTTATGAGTGGTGATAGTTTATTTAAAATATACCAAAACTTTAATAAAAATTTTCAGAAGAGCATTACACTTTTTAAAACTTCACAGCCCTATATTAATTAATTGATCATAATTAATTAATTAATAAAATTAAAAATTTTTTTTTAATTATTTTTTTTTTATAAACGTAATTTTTTTTTTAAATTTCCTTCAAAACAATAATTTTTGTTTTGAAACTTTCGGCGAAGCTGAACATATATATTCCTTCATCAACTATACGCTACTCGACCGGTCTTGCTACCATTGGGACTCGATCAGCTGGGAAACTTAAGGAAGTGTTTCAGGCCAGTAAGACGTCGAGAGCCACACCAAATACACACCAATTAAACATATTACATTACAATTTACTTATTTTATTACAAATTGGCTAGCCCAAACAGTGGGGCTTGATTACATCGGAGTCTCACACTTCACAATCTCTTTTCATCAACACACATCAATTATTATATTATATTACAAATTGGCGCACAACTTTAGGGGTTTTAATTAGCGATTGGAAGGCCAATACATTTGCCCAATCACTAGTTGGAGCTAGGCAACAGCTACAAAGCCAGAGAATTTCAAGGGAAAATGCAACGACGTGCAACATCTAAGAAACGGGCGGCGGAGGCCGAAAAAGGAATAGAGTTGGAAATGGACAATAAAGAGGCGACGCCGGTAGAGGTGGAAGAGTCATTGCCGCCGGTGCTGTCCAAACAACCGGTACAACAGAGGAACAACCCGAAATGCCTACTCAGACAGGGGAAGTCAATGTCCGGAAGGAACGGTTAGAAAAACCGGGGGAACCTTCACAAACCGAGAACACTGCGACAACCGGAGATGTGAAGTTCCAGGAAGCAATGATGAGAATGATGGAAGGAATTAATAAAAAGATGGAAGACTTAAAGGAAGACAACCAATCCCTGAGTAAGAAAATGGGAAATGATAACCAGTCTTTGAAAGAAGATATCAAATCCAGCAAGGAAGAAACAAATAAGAAGTTAGAAGAATTGAAGGAAGACAACCAGTCCCTGACGAAGAAGATGGAAGAAAACAGCAAGAAAATGGAAGAAGAGATGGGGAAGAAGTTAGAAGAATTGAAGGAAGACAACCAGTCCCTGACGAAGAAGATGGAAGAAAACAGCAAGAAAATGGAAGAAGAGATGGGGAAGAAGTTAGAAGAATTGAAGGAAGACAACCAATCGTTCAAGGAAGAATTCAAGTCGACTAAAGAAGAATTGATTAATAAAATTGAAAATACCAATCAGAAAATCGATGAAACCAGGAAGAAGATAGAGAAGAACAACCGACAATTGAAGGAAGAGTTGAAAGAAGATAATAAGAAGTTGGAAGAGAAGATGGGGGAGAAGCTGGAAGAATTGAGAGAGGACAATAAAATTTTAAGAGAAGAATTAAGAGAAGTCAATCAGGAGAATTTGGACAAACTGGACGAAAGGATGGAATTGTTGCGAGAAGAACTGAATAAAGAAATCAATGTTAACAAAAAAGCGATGAATAAGAAGATGGAAGAAGAAAATATAATGGTCAATCGACAGATTCGAGAGATTGATGGAAAGTGCAACCAGACCGAAAAGGAGGTGAATGAGTTTAAAGAAGTGGTGAACATCAAGTTCACAAATATCGAAGAACATAGTCGAAGGAAGGTAAGAAAGTAAATAACCAAGCAGTACACAATATGACCAAACCCACAACGAGGGAGAATAAATAGAATAGAAACCCTAAAATAAGCCAAGATCAACCAATACAGGTTGTGTATTTCTGAAATAAAGAAGCAGATGGAGAAGATCCCAAGAAACCTGATGGCATCAAGAAGAAGATGGAGAAGATACCAGTCCCAGAAGGCAGGAGAAAAGAAGACTGATGAAAGAAGAAGAAGGCAGCATCCTGAAGAAGATGTCATGCTCTTATAAAAGACACCCAAATCCCTATATCCCCAAAATAAATATTTAAAAATAAAAGTATAACGAAATAAAAACCACATGTATATAAATTTAAGAGAGAGAAGTGTATAAAGTAAAAGTTGCCTGTGAACTAAGATGAAACAATAATATAGTACCCATGGAACAAATCTCCATTGAAAAAACGCTAACCAATTTATTATGTTGATAAGACTATACGACCATTTAGCATTAACATAATATATAAGTGCAAAGTGAACCAGTGATAGTTTTGGGTATTATAAAAAATGAACCTTGTGTTTCATTCTTGGCAATCACAAACATTGAATGCAATGAAATATACAATATTCAATGACTTGAAATGTGTACTGTGACAATATGTTGTTCATAAGACATGAATCTGTTTAAAATAACATTTTGTTTTACATGAAAAAAGAAAAACAGATTTCATAATACTTTTTGAACAAGTTCATACTATTTATTTATTAAAGACAGGGTACAATTCCCCAAAGACAATGTATAAAAGACGGTATAAAAACTGTAGAATCCTACTTATAATAATAGTTAGAAATAAGAATATAAATATAAGGTTTTTATGTATATAGTACAAGAATGTTTAAAAATGTTTTAGATATAAGGCCATTTGTTTGGGTCTGATACAACTAACATCAGAACTATAAAAATAGTTACTACTTGTAAATAGTCGAGAGTAATTAAGATGTTAGTTAGTAAAAAACCTTTTTTGTAAACCATATTTCCATGTTAGAAATAAGGATTTTGTTGTAAAATGTCTGACTTGAAGACAACCATTTATTTAAAAAAAATATTCTTTATTTGTTGAACTATTATTGGTATTGTAACCAATACTAATTGTTATTGGGTAATTTGAAAACATGTTTAATTTATAATACTATTTGTAAATGTCAGAGAGGGTATCACACATCATATATTGTTTGTAAAGTTTTTGTAAGGAAAAAATGTTAAAAAATCTAGGCCAGAGAATGGAAACTAAACTTCATCAAAACAGAGAAATTGCTCAATTAAATGCAAATAAACAAAAGGGGTTTAGACAAAATAAACTTGAGATCATGCCATATAATTGCACATACCATTTAGAGAGATTTTAATAAATATATTCAGAATTATAAATAAAAATGAAAATGACTAAATTCAGAAATTTGGACATGGGAGTCATATATTCCTGAATAATGTTTCAGAATACAACTAATTCAATTAATTACCAGAAAATAAGGGAATATGAACCTTTTAATACAATATAGGATTATTAATATTAAATATAACTGATAAAATGGCTGAATTTATATAATGACAGGAAGTAAATTTTGATGTTTTGACTTTTCAGAGTATACCAAACTGAAAGTAAAATTACTATTTTTGGACAGAAAACACTATAAAACGGCATTATTTAATCTGAAAATAAGCTGAATGAACTGAAAGATTAATTTAAATAACATCTAGTGAATAAAATTGATAAATAACCCAAGTTTAGGCAATAATATAGTGAACTTTAAAGTATGCACAGGATATGAAAATATATTTGAACAATGTTAAGAATAATATTATATTGGCTAAGAGTTTAATTGAAACTGAAGGAAACAGTTAGTTAATTATTGGTATTTGAACGGTTAACATGACAAACGTTTCGTAACGTGCCTAACCTAACTTATAATAGTCATATAAAGCGAGTGTATAGTACGTAATTGTGAAATCGCGAGTGACTTGTAAAATACTTCTAAAACTCTCATATTATAACAAAAACAATCAAGAAACACTAATTAACACAGAACAATACATATCTACTCCAAAAAACACCACAAAAAACACTAGAAAACTGTATAATACATTAACCCAAATTAGTGACGGAATCGGGGAAAGTGTTTGAACTAATAATTACACGGATACACTAAATACAACTCAGAAACAGTACACCAGTCACTACACAACATTTAACAAGAGATTTGCAGACACAAGAACAGGAATACTGCCAGAAAATACATTATTTGGAACGCAGCAGGAACGAGCAACATTTTGATCAACTTGATGGCCGCCATTTGCTTTTGACGATCCCAGTGCCTTCTCCTAGTTCAACCCAGCTGTTCGGTGAAAACAATTATTTTATTTTCAAATTATTATTCAATGTTTGTGTTTAGTAATAATTATTCATTTGATGTAACGTTATACTTTTAAATATTAGCCTGATTTCTCTGACTTTGATAATAATTGGCTGTTTAAAGAACCCTGTATAATTTTTATATAATATACTTTGTAATTGTTTCGATATCCTGAGAGTCGATAATAATCTATAAGAGTCAAATTGCTATTAATTAATAAAACATTAATACAATTCAATACTTAATAGTTCTTTATTTCTTCAATAATACTAATTACCAATAATATAATTCTAATTGATAATCTACAAGGACTTTACCACCTATAAGTGAAGATAACCTAAAAAATAAAAAGATAAACAAGTATCGATTGGTTTGAAGACAATCTTATGAGTGGTGATAGTTTATTTAAAATATACCAAAACTTTAATAAAAATTTTCAGAAGAGCATTACACTTTTTAAAACTTCACAGCCCTATATTAATTAATTGATCATAATTAATTAATTAATAAAATTAAAATTTTTTTTTTAATTATTTTTTTTTATAAACATTTTTTTTTTTAAATTTCCTTCAAAACAATAATTTTTGTTTTGAAACTTTCGGCGAAGCTGAACATATATATTCCTTCATCAACTATACGCTACTCGACCGGTCTTGCTACCATTGGGACTCGACCAGCTGGGAAACTTAAGGAAGTGTTTCAGGCCAGTAAGACGTTGAGAGCCACACCAAATACACACCAATTAAACATATTACATTACAATTTACTTATTTTATTACAAATTGGCTAGCCCAAACAGTGGGGCTTGATTACATCGGAGTCTCACACTTCACAATCTCTTTTCATCAACACACATCAATTATTATATTATATTACAAATTGGCGCCCAACGTGGGGCTTGATTACATCGGAGTCCAGGGCCAGTATCACCGGTCAGGTGCGACAAAGCCGAGAGGAGATGGAAGCAATAAGAAACAGACCGACTCATTTCACTGGATTGCCCGTCAACGAAAGCCGAGAGTGGCTCAACTTCCGGCAATACAAACGCAAGCCGATGGAGTTCCTGGCTAGGGTAGAAGAATATTTGACCAAGCATAAAATTACTCAATGGAGCCATAGCAGGGAGATATTCGACGAGTCTTTCCGAGACATAACAGATAATTGGTGGATGGCCAACCGGAGTGAAATTTCCGACTACCAACAGTTCCGGAAAATGTTTAAGACAAAATACTGGTCTGAGACCACCCAGAACTTGATCCGTGACAATATTTGTAATGGAAGATACAGGTCACAATTAGGTAGCAGTATGACAGCATATTTCTTGGGGAAGGTGTGCATGGCAAAACACCTCGAGCCAGCAATCCCAGAAGAATGTCTCGTGAACAAGATATCGTATCATTATGATGAGGACATTATCAGGGCCCGGAGAGGTAGCCAGATCAAGACGATCCAGGGAATGACCGAGTTATTGGAGGGATACGAGAACGAAGAGTATTATCGGCAGAGCAGAAAGAGAAATGAGAGACCAGAAGCAAGGCCGACTACCTACCCCAATAACGGCAATAACCATGCAAGTAACCGGAACCAGCCCAGTAATTACGACGGCCCTAACAACCAGCCGCGTAATAACCAGTTTAACGGTAATTTTAACGGCGGGAGGAATAACAACCCCTACCCAAATAATAGAAACAATTTTTATCAACAAAATCATAATGTCCCATACAGTCAGAGAAATCCATATCCTAACAATAATGGTGACAGACCTTACCCATCTAACCGAAATTACTATAATAATAATTTTAGTAATAACAATAATAGCAATAGTAATAACCGAGTGTCGCGCCCTAGGGTAAATTTTATAAGAGCAGAAGATCGCGGACCCAGGAGATATTATCAACCGAGGAGGAGCAGCTTCCACGGCGCCGACCGAAGATGGAGGAGTGCGGAACGTGACGGCCCAAGATACGAACAGGAAAGACGAAGTACCAGCCTGGAAGATCTTGGCAGACAACAGAACAGGGCGTTAAACATCAACCAGGGTACAGAACGTCAGGAAACAAACCAGAGTTTCCCGAACGATGCCTCGGTCAATAATAACATAAACACTGACCAAAATACTTTAAACGAGAGGAGGCAGTAATCAACAACGATGACCCGTTACTGCTTATACTTCCTGGGTTAGAAAAGGATGATTTGCAACAAGCAAACAATAATAAGATTATCACTATCATAAGGAACCATTATCTGAAAGACATACGAACTGAACTTTTGGAAGAGAACGAGAAGAGTCTCAGCAACAGTAATAATGAGATAATTTATATAACAGCGGAGGTGGAAGGAGTTCCCGCTAAAATAATGATAGACACAGGAGCTAATATTTCAATAATAAACTCCAATGAGTTGGAGAGAATACAATGTACATGTGGAAAAACTTTGCCAATGTTACCAGTCAACAACATTGTGTTGGTAGGTGCAACTGGCCGCCAGAATAAAACCATTAGGAAGCAAGTTTCCTTAAGTGTCGTTAGCCGTGATATAGCTTTAGACATGGAATTTTTAATCGCCACCGGATTACCATTTGACATCTTAGTCGGTTGCGATATTCTTCGTAGATATTCGGCAGTAATCGATCTTAATTTAAATAGAGTATCACTTTTCCCAGACGGAGTAACATGGACCGCAGATCTGGTAGGAAGCACAACTATACTTCCCAGCCCTATACATCAACAACTCCATAAAATAAATGTTATTAGAAACAGCCCTCTTTCTAAACCCATAATATACAATCATGGAGGAGAGGATTTATGGTCAGTTAAGATCCAAGAAATACGGAATTTCCAGTGCGGAAGCGATAACGAGAAAATACCAACACATCTGGCTGATCGTCTAATCGCTATATATGAGAAATACAAGGCGGTGTTTTCTGATGAACCAGGGAAGGTAAAAAACTACCAGTGCCAACTTCGTTTTAAAGAAAACGTAGAGTTTAACCGGAGGTCATATCCAATAGCGCAGTCGCTCAAAGAAGCCGTGAGAACAGAGATAAACAAGATGATAGATAATGACATAATTGAGATTAGTCAATCACCTTACACTAGTCCAATTATTGCTGTTCCGAAGAAAGACGGACAAGTCCGGCTCTGTTTAGATGCGCGTGAGTTGAATAAGACAGTTGTGAATGACAGAACTTCTCCCGGTGAAATAGAAGAAATCTTAAAGCGTTTTCATGGTACTAGATTTATTAGCACCTGGGATACGGTCTGTGGTTATTGGCAGGTAGAGCTGCATCCACAAAGCCGCCAGTATGTAGCGTTCATTTTCGAAGGGCGCAATTACCAGTTCAAGAGACTGCCCTTCGGACTTGTCAATTCTGTCGCCATATTTGTGGCATGCATGGACCAGATTTTGGGACCAGAAGCGCTCCAATTTACCACCGTCTATGTTGACGATTTACTAATTACATCCGGAACCTGGGAGGAGCACTGTTACAGAGTGGAATTTGTACTAAACAAACTAGCACAGAACAACATAACACTGAAGTTGGAGAAATCCAAGTTCATAGCGCGCGAGGTACAATTCTTAGGCTTCAACCTTGACGACCGAGGTATTACCCCATCAGCAGAGAAAGTGGAGGCAATTCAGAGGTTCCCGCAACCAAGAAACAGGAAACAATTGCAATCTTTCCTCAGACTCTGTAACTATTACAGGAAGTTTCAGAGCCGATATTCCGAGTTGACCGCCAAGTTTCAACCACAGTTATCTGCCAAAAACAAATGGACTTGGGGTGAAGATCAAGATATTACTTTCCGTTTGATAAAAGAGAAGTTTCTGGAGAGTGTGATACTTCGTCACCCAGATTTTAAGAAACCGTTCTTTCTAAACTGTGACGCTAGCGATCTAAGCTTAGGAACGACATTATACCAGGAAGATGAGGAGGGACAACATCTGGTAATAAGCTTCGCTAGTCGCACACTGAACCAGTGCGAAAAGAACTACAGTGTGACAGAAAAGGAATTGTTGAGCGTGGTGTTCGCATGCAGCAAGTTCCGAACATACATTCTCGGATATCAAGTCACGGTACGAACTGATCATAAATCCATCTCTTTCCTTCGTAGGTGCAAGTTAAGTCACGGCCGATTGGCTAGGTGGGTACTCGCCCTACAAGAATATGACCTGAAATGGGAATACATTCCAGGAAAGAAGAACGTGGTAGCGGATGTGTTGTCACGTATAAATCTGGATGATCAGACTTTCGAAGGGGAGAAGGAGAGCTTGGTAAAAATTTATAACATATTCACGACCAGAGCCGATTTACAAGCTTTGCTAATAAATATTCGAATCCATCAGCAGTCTGATCCTAAGCTGAAAAACATTGTGAGTCGTTTGGAAGCCAATGATGAAACCATTTCTAAATACTACCACCTTAACAAGGGAATTTTATTCATAAAAACCGCCTTAGACGATGAGACATGGAAGGTGATAATCCCACACCAAATCGAAAAGGAGGTCATCATCGATTACCATGTAAGGTATGGTCACATGGGAGCGTTAAAAGTGATACAGGCTCTAGAAGAAAACTGTAAGATCAAGAATATCAACCGCAAGGTGAGAATGTACATCAAATCCTGTAAGATCTGCCAATGTGCCAAAATAAACAATGAAAAGACAGAGGGTATCATGATACCAATAACTTCCAACGCAAAACTAGAAAAAGTGTTTTTGGATATATGCGGGCCATTTCCCCGTAGCGGTGGTCGACACAGATATAAATACTTGGTAATTATAATGGATCACTACACCAAGTATATAAAGCTATATCCGGTTAATCGGGCAACAACAGCAAAGGTTTTGGCGGTGATTATCGATTTGTATATCCCAGAGATCGGTAGACCATCTTCTATTATTACCGACCATGGTACACAATTTAAGGGGAGGAGATGGCGAGACACTTTATTAGCACTTGGGGTCAAAACGTATAAGACATCAGTCTACCACCCAAGTAGCAATCCGGCTGAGAGAGTACTGAGAGAAGTGGGTAGAATATTGCGCACGTACTGTCACAACCAACAGAAAAAGTGGCAAGAGTACCTAGCAGCGACAGAAACATTCCTAAATTACGCCCACCATCCAGCTATAGGAATTCCACCATACTCAGCCATGTATGAGAAGCCGACTCCCCGAGACATTGAACAAATCATTGAATTCCCAACGAACAATAATAGGAAATTCAACCAGTTGAAGTTTTACAATAAGGTAGCAGAAGATCAGGAAAAACGGCAAGCCAAATACCAGAAGGCAATAGGGCGAATTGTAACATATAAAGAGGGTGAAAAAGTCCTCCTAAAAAATAGAGAGCTGCCTAGCACCTTAGAAGGCATAACCAAAAAACTACTATTACTTTACACTGGCCCATATGTTGTGGTAAATGATAAGCATAACATACATATGAGTTGAGGGAAATCGTTTCAGGAAAAATCAAAGGAGTGTACAATCAAGCTTCTATGAAGAAATATTATGAAGAATGAGTTGTGAGTTTTAGAATTTTGAATTTATTTTTAAAAATTCTAAAATAATGTAAGTACATCTTACAACCTAATATTTTGAGAAGAACATTCTGGAGAATTAAAAGAAGAAGAATTTTTTAATTTAATAATTTGAAAAAAATTATAAAATATGTAAGAACAACTTACAACCTAATAATTTGAAGAAAAAACTTTATGGAAGAAAGAGAAAGAGAGAGAATTTTGTACTTATTATTTATAAAAAATTTAAAATTGAGTAAGTACATCTTACTACAACCTAATAATTTTGGAACAAACTTTATGGAAGAAAGAAAAAGAAAGACTTTTGAATTGAAATATAATTATAAAAATTTAAAATTGAGTAAGTACATCTTACTACAACCTAATAATTTTGGAACAAACTTTATGGAAGAAAGAAAAAGAAAGACTTTTGAATTGAAATATAATTATAAAAATTTAAAATTGAGTAAGTACATCTTATTACAACCTGATGATTTTGGAACGAACTTTATGGAAGAAAGAAAAAGAAAGACTTTTGAATTGAAATATAATTATAAAAATTTTAAATTGAGTAAGTACTTCTTACTACAACCTGATAATTTGGAACAAAAACTTTTTGGAAGAAAGAGAAAGAGAGAGAATTTTGAATTTTCAACTTAATATTAAAAAATTTAAAATTAAGCAAGCACAGCTTACTACCACTGAATTATGAGAAAAACATTTTGGAAGAATTAAGAAGAAAGGAATTTTGAATTTAATATACAAAAAATTTAAAAATGAAGTAAGACCAACTTACTATAACTAAGTTTATGAGAAAACTTTATGGTAAAGAATTAAGAAGAATTTGAATTTGGAAAAATACCAAAACATTCAGAAATAATAGTAAAATCACATTACTATAAACAATTCTGAATGAAACAATTCTGGGAATAAATGAATTAAACAGAATTTGAATGTTGATAGAACGTCAGAACTTTGAAACAAGATAAGATTAACATATTACAAGGATTTATGAGAAATATTTTTCAATTAAATAAAAAGAATAGTTTGAATATTACATTAAAACTAACCGAGTTCCAAAAAATAATTATGTGCCAATTATAATTGAATTGAGAAGAAAATAGAGTGATTAATTCAGAAAAGAGAATTAACGTTAATCCAGAATAAATGCTAGACATTCACAATAGCATTTGAAGGAGTAGAGAAGAATAACAAAAAAGAGTGTAATATGCAAGAGGAGAAAAAATTTGGAAGCAAAGAGACTAATTACCTATGAAACGATAATGAAAACAGTTAATTAAGAGCAAAGAAGAACAACTCATACCAAACAGATGGAGAAGATGATTCTGAACAAATGATAATAATAAGACCTATATGAAATGCAAAGAGAAGAAATACACATGAAATATGATATAAATGAATTAATGTTAATAAATGCGAAGGCGGATTAATAACTTTCTAAGAGAAAGGAAAGAACAAAATTTTTTAAACAAAATGATCAATATAACAACCTGAATATTTAATGTAAAGATACAATGTTAAAAAATTAAATATAATATATTAAGACCATTCAAATAATGAATACGAAAGGCTATTTATAAAGACCATGCTAATACTATGAATAACCAGAAGAAAGTATAAAGAGAATTCAGATGAAGAAGAAAGAGAGTTACACTGTAAACAGTAACCAGAATTATTAAAAGAAAGGTTTTTAACCATAATTAAATTAAATATATCAGACAAGTTAAGAGTTTTGAAAAAAATATATATGTAATGAGTATAATAATGATTATGAAGATTTATTAAGATAGAAAATGTGAGATAATCTGAGAGACTACGAAGTGGAGAATCCAAAGATATTTTTATTAGTCGAAAATGAGACTACTTTTTATTTATTTATTCGATGACTGACTGAAGATAATTCCAGCAGCATTATGTTTTTGAGCAGGGATGGATATGCCTCTGTACTCAATTTATAGAAGTGGTGTATGGCCAGCAGAGAAGTAGCGTACAGTGCCCCTCTGATCTGCCCCAGCCCACGTGATAGGGAATGTTAGGGAATTAATATCCCAAGGATGCAACACGAAGTTGATAAAGGAAGAAAATGTATTACAATAATAATATATCTCAGAAGACACTAACTATCCGAAAAGGATCAGTAGTAAAACAAATAATTATATATATAAAATTAATTAAACTCTAATTATAAAAAAATCGATATAAAGATGGAGAAGAAAATGAATTATAAGAAATGATGAAATTATCATAAGAAATTATTTCATCCATAAACATGTCTGAAATAATTACTTCTGGAGGAGAGCAATCTGTAGCGTGACAGATGTATGCATAATATTGAATGGCAATTGATCATTAGAATAATGAAGTTATAATATTTAAATTTGGAAGAAAGCATTAAGTTTAATATAAAAATATTAATTCATAGCAACTGTGGAAAGAAATCATTATTATAAAGAAAATACAAGTTCAAATAAAAGGAGTTACTAGCGATGAGTCATCCAAAACCAGTCTCATAACCAAAGGTTTTCAAGGTATAACCCAGGAAGGTAAGAAAGTAAATAACCAAGCAGTACACAATATGACCAAACCCACAACGAGGGAGAATAAATAGAATAGAAACCCTAAAATAAGCCAAGATCAACCAATACAGGTTGTGTATTTCTGAAATAAAGAAGCAGATGGAGAAGATCCCAAGAAACCTGATGGCATCAAGAAGAAGATGGAGAAGATACCAATCCCAGAAGGCAGGAGAAAAGAAGACTGATGAAAGAAGAAGAAGGCAGCATCCTGAAGAAGATGTCATGCTCTTATAAAAGACACCCAAATCCCTATATCCCCAAAATAAATATTTAAAAATAAAAGTATAACGAAATAAAAACCACATGTATATAAATTTAAGAGAGAGAAGTGTATAAAGTAAAAGTTGCCTGTGAACTAAGATGAAACAATAATATAGTACCCATGGAACAAATCTCCATTGAAAAAACGCTAACCAATTTATTATGTTAATAAGACTATACGACCATTTAGCATTAACATAATATGTAAGTGCAAAGTGAACCAGTGATAGTTTTGGGTATTATAAAAAATGAACCTTGTGTTTCATTCTTGGCAATCACAAACATTGGATGCAATGAAATATGCATTTTTCAATGACTTGAAATGTGTACTGTGACAATATGTTGTTCATAAGACATGAATCTGTTTAAAATAACATTTTGTTTTACATGAAAAAAGAAAAACAGATTTCATAATACTTTTTGAACAATTCATACTATTTATTTATTAATGACAGGGTACAATTCCCCAAAGACAATGTATAAAAGACGGTATAAAAACTGTAGAATCCTACTTATAATAATAGTTAGAAATAAGAATATAAATATAAGGTTTTTATGTATATAGTACAAGAATGTTTAAAAATGTTTTAGATATAAGGCCATTTGTTTGGGTCTGATACAACTAACATCAGAACTATAAAAATAGTTACCACTTGTAAATAGTCGAGAGTAATTAAGATGTTAGTTAGTAAAAAACCTTTTTTGTAAACCATGTTTCCATGTTGGAAATGGGGATTTTGTTGCAAAATGTCTGACTTGAAGACAACCATTTATTTAAAAAAATATTCTTTATTTTGTTTAACTATTATTTGTATTGTAACCAATACTAATTGTTTTTGTGTAATTTGAAAACATGTTTAATTTATAATACTATATGTAAAAGTCAGAGAGGGTATCACACATCATATATTGTTTGTAAAATATTTTGTAAGAAAAATTGTTAAAAAATCATAGGCCAAAAGAATGGAAACCAAACTTCATCAAAACAGAGAAATTGCTCAATTAAATGCAAATAAACAAAAGGGGTTTAGACAAAATAAACTTGAGATCAAGCCATATAATTGCACATACCATTTAGAAAGATTTTAATAAATTATATTCAGAATTATAAATAAAAATGAAAATGACTAAACTCAGAAATTTAGACATGGGAGTCATATATTCCAGAATAATGTTTCAGAATACAACTAATTCAATTAATTACCAGAAAATAAGGGAATATGAACCTTTTAATACAATATAGGATTATTAATATTAAATATAACTGATAAAATGGCTGAATTTATATAATGACAGGAAGTAAATTTTGATGTTTTGACTTTTCAGAGTATACCAAACTGAAAGTAAAATTACTATTTTTTGGACAGAAAACACTATAAAACGGCATTATTCAATCTGAAAATAAGCTGAATGAACTGAAAGATTAATTTAAATAACATCTAGTGAATAAAATTGATAAATAACCCAAGTTTAGGTATTTATATAGTGAAATATTAAAGTGTGCACAGGATATGAAAATATATTTGAACAATGTTAAGAATAATATTATATGGGCTAAGAGTTTAATTGAAACTGAAGGAAACAGTTAGTTGATTATTGGTATTCGAACGGTTAACATAAACGAGAGTTTCGTGACGATCTAACCTATCTTACTAACGGTAAAATTAAGTGGCGAATAGTACGTTACTGTGAAATCGAGAGTGTCTTATAAAATCCTTCCAGAAGATATACAGTGTGACAAAAACAATCAAGAAACACTAATTAACACTAAACAATACATTTCTACTCCGAAAAACACCACAAAACACCAGAAAACTGTATAATACATTAACCAAATTAGTGTCGGAATTGGGAAAAGTGTTTTGACTTATAATTACACGGATATACTAAATACAACCCAGAAACATTACACCAGTCACTACACAACATTTAACAAGAGATTTGCAGACACCTGAACAGGAATATTGCCAGAAAATACATTATTTGGAACGCAACAGGAACAAGCGACATTTTGATCAACTTGACGGCAGCCATCTTTCTTTGACAATTCCAATGCCTCTCCTAGTTCAGCCCAGCTGTTTGGTGAAAACAATTATTTTATTTTTAAATTATTATTCAATGTTTGTGTTTAGTAATAATTATTCATTTTATGTAACGTTATACTTTTAAATATTAGCCCGATTTCTCTGACTTTGATAATAACTGGCTGTTTAAAGAACCCTGTACGATTTTTATATAATACTTTGTAATTTTTTCGATATCCTGAGAATCGATATTAATCGATAAGAGTCAATATTGCCATTAATTAATAAAACATTAATACTTTTCAATACTTAATAGTTCTTTATTTCTTCAATAATACTAATTACCAATAATATAATTCTAATTGATAATCTACAAGGACTTTACCACCTATAAGTGAAGATAACCTAAAAAATAAAAAGATAAACAAGTATCGATTGGTTTGAAGACAATCTTATGAGTGGTGATAGTTTATTTAAAATATACCAAAACTTTAATAAAAATTTTCAGAAGAGCATTACACTTTTTAAAACTTCAATTTTTTTTTTAATTATTTTTTTTATAAACATAATTTTTTTTTTTAAATTTCCTTCAAAACAATAATTTTTGTTTTGAAACTTTCGGCGAAGCTGAACATATATATTCCTTCATCAACTATACGCTACTCGACCGGTCTTGCTACCATTGGGACTCGACCAGCTGGGAAACTTAAGGAAGTGTTTCAGGCCAGTAAGACGTCGAGAGCCACACCAAATACACACCAATTAAACATATTACATTACAATTTACTTATTTTATTACAAATTGGCTAGCCCAAACAGTGGGGCTTGATTACATCGGAGTCTCACACTTCACAATCTCTTTTCATCAACACACATCAATTATTATATTATATTACAATACACGTGTTAGAAGTTAAGAGTTAAGAAAAACCAGTGCTTCTTAACGCAAACCAGCACAGCTAAGGGGAAACAGATCAGTTAGGGATGTGGTATTGTACAAGGCCACTATTTGATATTTTTGATTTGTTGTTTCATTGTCTGGTGATGCTGTGGCGGCGGTCCTGAGCTGGCCAGCGCGTTAGAGCAGGAGCGTCAAGTGCCTGACTGGCCTTGCGGTGTTGGGATCTCGAGAGAGAATTCCAGTAAGGTCATTCAGGTGTGGTCATGGTCACTGGACCAAGGGTAAGTTAGATTTTTTTTGTAAACCATAAAGGGGGTTGTGGGGACATATCCTGGCTGATCCCTTTAGCAAGTATGAATGTGTCAATGAGAGTTTTTGTGCTTTGGCATAAAACCTCTCATTGAGGGGTATTGTAACGGGACATTTAGGCCTACCTGGGATAATATAAAGAATTATTATGTTTGATAAAAATAATATTTTGTGATGTAACTTTAAATTTGAGGAAACATGAAAAATAATATAAATATTAATGATGGGGAAAAGGAAACAAACTTATTTTCATGAATTATACAACGCAATAGACAAATGTGCGAAATTGTGCCAAGGTCAGCTCCAGTGACTAACATATTATGTAACAGAACAACATACGATATTACGTTAGATCATACGTCACGCTGGAATGTAGGAGTGGCAGTCCAGCAACACATACTGGCGTAGTGATACAAAACTTAGAACAATAAGAATTGGTCAAGTAGCCGTGACCACTTCAGAAAATAGTGCCGTTCGTCTCACCAGTCGGCAATGAACATCTAACAACTCCAGACGCAAGCAATCCGCACGTCCGCCGGCCGGGCGTAGTTTCCATTGCACCCGCACCTTGAATGTGAATACAGCACGTATAAAGTTTTATAAAATGTAAAATAACAATTTTAAATTTTCTCAGAGTGAATTAACAGTTTAAAACATGTAAATTCAGTGAAGATCACGAAATAACTGATGTAGTGCGTGTGGAGCAATATGATGTCTTCTGGACTCAAATGAACAGCTAAGTAACGAATGGGGTAGAACAATATTTCAATAAGGGCTAAACCAAATTGCAGTACTATTAATTTCTGTTAAACTGAGATCTCACTTAAGGGAATGGGGCATGTATGAATGCGTGCGTGAATAAAAAAAAAATAAAAAAATAAGAGGCGCAAAAACAGGTTTGTGTCAATAAAATTTGGTAGTAGTTTTAAAGATCTGATTATTTTACTTGGAGATAGATAAGCTCAGATATAAAGGACACTAACAAGTTTTGTCTGTACAACTTTCTTTTGAACATGTAAAAAATCTAAGAATTATTTGAATTGCAAGGGGCTGAATAAAAGAAATATGAAAAATAATAAAGGATCAATAAAATTTAATTATTAATAAACAAATAAATGATTGTTAAATGTTGTCCATTGAACTTAAAATAGTTTGAAAGTGAATTTAATGATTCAGAACTTCTGTGTAAACGATGTTTTTTGTAAAAACTCTTTCATCATTTGCTAAATGCCCTTGGCCATTATATTCGGAAATATAAAATCTCAAACCATCGAATGATCGAACTCTACTTGCTGCGACGTACAATTGACCATGTGTAAAAACTGGCTGCCTCAATAAAATTCCAATTTTTTCGAATGTTTGTCCTTGAGACTTATTTATTTTCATCGCAAATGCAGGTATAATTGGAAATTGAGTTCTTTGAAAGTTAAATGGTAAAAGAGTACCGGAATATGTTAAATTTATACGTGGAATCAAAATTCTCTTATTGCGTGCGGTTCCAGTTAAAACTTCGCAATCAATAGCATTACGATGCATACACTTGATGCGCATTCTTGTTCCATTGACTAATTCTTCCTTTGTATTTAAGTTTCTGATCAGTAAAACGATGCAATTAACTTTCAATACTAACTTATGTGGTTGCAAACCACTAATAGTCAAAGAATTCAAAAACTCTACTGGATAGTTATTGATTTCATTGTCATCATCACAAATTATTTTATCGTAGCTATGATATGTTTTCTGTTCACCTGGTATTCGATTAAGTATATCAGTATTAATAAAAGTACAATCATCATTTTTAGGTGCTAAAATAACTGACTTCAATATGTTATCTGAGAGTATGTTTTCGGAAATATTTCCATACACCTCATTAATAATATTATTTTCATCTCCTATTAATTGCTGAGGTATTTCAATAATATTTTCACCAAACTGAGGGAATTGTGGGGCTTCATCATTACCGATTTTTTTCGAGAATTCGACAAATTCTATTTCACTTGGTAAGGCTCTCATATTTTGAGTAAACATTACTTTATGAAAATAAACAAATTTATGCCAACTCCTGACACAATTTTCAATTAAAGTTGCACGTGATCCATGTGGGACAACTGGTAAGATTTGCAGAAAATCACCGCACAGAAGTATCGTTTTCCCTCCAAATGGTTTATGTTTATCATTTTCATCGCATAGATCCTGCAATAATCTATCTATGATTTTCAACACTTGCAGTGGGCACATAGAAATTTCATCAATAATTATCAATGATGATGAATTTATGTAACGTCCATAGCTACTATTTGCTGTAATATTCGCTACAGAATTTTCCAAAATGGGTATAGGCAATTTAAACACATTGTGTAAAGATCTACCTCCAAGTAATAGAGTTGAAGCTATGCCACTGAACACTGTTGCAATGCAACTAAGATTAAGCGAATTTAATTTGTGAATGATTGCTGTTTGTGTGAATGTTTTTCCACAACCTGCATGAGCGGTTAAACAAAAAACATTAGATCCAGTATCATGATGCAAAACTTCACGAATCACACGATCAATTAGATTACGCTGTTCAATATTTGCAGTTTCATAATGCTCACAAAACAGAAACTCTTGTTCTATTGGATCAATAGCATTTGCTTCGTCTGTTCTCTGCGAATACGTGGGAACTGGTAAACCAAGTTCTTGACATGACAAATTATGAACATTCAAAATATCTTCAATTTCTAATAGAGCTGTATTAAAGTATACTTCTTCGTTGTAATCTCTCAAAAAATCTTCACTAAGATATACTTTAAATTCATTCCGTAACGCCAATGCATTGGCTGGCACATTTAATGCACAAATGTAACCAAATAAATTTCGCATTTGTTTTGGTGAATGAAATTCTTTTGCTTCATTTAAACATTCGCACCATTCATTATCATTTGAAGCAATGCCGCGAGCATGGCACGCTTCAACAAAAGAAGTGTGTATAATTCCATTGTATGTTCTAACATCCTCAAATGATTTTGGACCACAGACATGTAATAAAAGCAATTGTAAATGGAAAAGTTCGATGTCTTTTGGTGATACTACATATATGCGTGTAATGATTTTATCACCTCCACGCCTTCTCTTCTTCCATTTTTTCAGGAATCTTCCCACACATAATGCAAAGGAATTTCAATATACTTATATTCATGCGCTGATGGATCTGATCGATTCAATTAAAAAAATGCTAATAATTTTGTTTGTCTTGCATTTTCAATTGCTTGACGTTCTTGCCCTTCTCGAAAGTAAACATTCTGTCTACGCGGTAAATGAATGTCAAGTCTAACGATGACATGTGATTGAAAATGCATTGGTAATTCATAGATGCGCCATACAGCTTCAGTTGATCCGACATAACGGCCATTTAAAAACTTTTTAACTTCATCAATTTGTATTTCTTGACCTGGTTCATTTCTCTCTGAACCTAATTCAACAGATGCACTGTCATTGCCTTTATACACGTATTTATAAATGTATTTAACACTTTTAACTGTAGTGCATACTTCAACATTTATATGGCAATTAAATTTGGCAAGTAAATACGGATTGTATGGTACAACATAACGATTGTCGAGGCAACTACCGCGAACTTCAGCATTAATACCATTATCACGCCTTCTGTATAATGGATATCCATTTAATGATTCACATGTGAATTCATTAAATCGTTTTGGATAATCTTTTGTGCATTTTCCATCTCTCATAATAAAGAATTTGGATTAAGTACACCGCATGGACCATGCATCATGTGTTTTACAACATATTCATGTAATGTAGGATGTGTTTGAATGTTAGGAATCTCCGCAGATACAACTTTATCAATATCGGTAGCGTTAACAATTTTATCTTGCTCATTTAAAGAGAGTAAAATGTGAGCATGAGGCAATCCTCTCTTTTGAAACTCAATTGTATAAATGAGTGCTTCAACTTTACCGAAGATTTTTTTTAGTGTAAGGCCCTCAATTAATGCTTTCAGTTTGGACTTGAATACACGCACAACAATATCAGGTCGAAAATTAGCTGACTCACCTACACCAATATTGCTAACTATTTCAGGCCAACTTGGATTGCAAGTCATCTATATATTAATACGTGAAGAGAAAACTTTGTACCCCTTTTTAAGCATATTGCGCGCACGGAGGAGTGTGAGATTTGGCATAGTTAAAGTTTATATGGAGAAGGAGTGCAGAAAGCTAAAATTTATATATAATATGTGTTACAAATACATTAAATAAAATAAAATAAAACATTCATTGTTTTCGTTGATACTGCCAATGTCAAACACATAATAGTCTGTCGTTTGTTTACGTTCATACTGCCAATGTCAAACACATAATAGTCTGTGGTCAAACAGTCGCACAGAGTAGAGATTGTCGCCAAAGAATTTTAAAATGTTGCCAACAAATAATTACTGACAGATTGACTGAATGAGCTGTGAATTTTGTGTGATTTCAAATGTTCCTTTTTCAATAGTCCGTGGAGTGTATGTCAAGGCAAAAAAGCGTTTATTTTATATTTTGTATATTAGATATCTGTGTTTTATATATTAATGTGCGGTTGAAAGTGAAATACAGCTTGCTTAATATACACCTTTTGCAAAAGGAAAATTTTGTAGCAGCAATTTGAATTGACTTACTCTCGCCTAATTATTATTGGTGGTTTCAAAAAAGTGAGTACATTTTATTATTTTTAAATTAAACCCTGTCTAATCTTAGTTTCAGTAATTTCATTACATTTTTTTTTTACATTCAGATATTTGCTCCTACTTCCATTTGCCTCGACATAGAATATTGATGGGTCGGAGTGAGAGACAAAGAAGAAGGAATATATATTCGCGTGAAAGTCAAAATGATAATAGACCAAATGCAAATTTAAATAGTGTAAATAGTATACAAAATGATGAAATTATTTTGAGGGATACATTTAAATGCGCACTGAATGTCATTCCAAGAAATTTTAATACTTTTGATTGTGGATTAATGCATTTACAATGCAGGTTTTGCAATGCAAAACATTTCGAATCTGGTCACTTTAGGTGAAAGGACTGCATTCACTTCATGTTGTCATAAGGGTAAAGCAATATTACCGGCCTTAAGTCAAAATGAATACTTTAAATCATTGTATGATGGACTTACTTCACATCAACCTTCAATAAAAAGAAAGTCAAAAAATTATTTTGAAAACATTCGTAAATACAATTCATCATTTGCTATGGTTAGCTCAGAAGCTAAAATTTCGGATACAGTTACGCGTGGAGTGTATCATTTTAAAATACATGATGTTTTTTATCACAGATCAGGTCCAATGACTGCTGGATATGGTCGCTCAAATGTTATGCGCAATTATATTTTTATGATGTTGACACTGCTGTCAATTATAGATTACGTGAACACTATAATCAAACATGCAATAACGATATAATGCGCGAAATCTCTCTTGAATTGGAACGCATTAATCCTTTCATTCGGTCATTCATTGCAATAAAAGATCATTGTCAGAGAGTTAAAAATCAAATAAAGAAATTTGTATGCTCATTAAAGTAAATTGTGATTTAGATCTACACCGTTATAATGATGCAGTTCAAACTGATGTAGCAGTAATATTTAGTACAGTTGATGGTGAGCCACCCTTTGAACAAAATATGGTTTCATTTTCAAAAGTTGATGGTACCATTAAAAATATCTCTGTTTTGGATTCATCATTGGACCCTTTAGCGTATCCATTACTTTTTCCAAATGGCGATACTGGGTGGCATATCAATATTTCTCATAATGTACCAACTACATTTAATTCAAGAGAGCCCAGAAATAAATTAACCATGCTTCAGTATGCAGCCTATCGACTTGCAATTAGAGAAGATTTTAGCATGTTGCACCATTCACAAAAATTATTTCTGCAGTGCATAGTTGATATGTATGTGAGAATAGAAGGCACAAGGTTACATTTCATTCGACAAAATCAAACAAGTCTTAGGTCTGAAGTTTACAACAATTTAACAGATTATTTAGAATTGAACCCCAATGCCAATAATGTTGGCTGTAGAGTAATTTTACCATCTTCATTCAATGCATCTCCAAGAAATATGTATCAGAATTATTTAGATGCAATGTCAATTGTACAACATTTCGGAAAGCCTTCTTTGTTTATTATAATGACTTGCAATTCATGTTGGCCTGAAATAATTAGCAATATTGGTGTAGGTGAGTCAGCTAATTTTCGACCTGATATTGTTGTGCGTGTATTCAAGTCCAAACTGAAAGCATTAATTGAGGGCCTTACACTAAACAAAATCTTCGGTAAAGTTGAAGCACTCATTTATACAATTGAGTTTCAAAAGAGAGGATTGCCTCATGCTCACATTTTACTCTCTTTAAATGAGCAAGATAAAATTGTTAACGCTACCGATATTGATAAAGTTGTATCTGCGGAGATTCCTAACATTCAAACACATCCTACATTACATGAATATGTTGTAAAACACATGATGCATGGTCCATGTGGTGTACTTAATCCAAATTCTGTATGTATGAGAGATGGAAAATGCACAAAAGATTATCCAAAACGATTTAATGAATTCACATGTGAATCATTAAATGGATATTGTAACACAACAGAAATGCGGTCCTCAACGTTACATAAATAGAATATTAGAAATATAATAAGTAAATAAATATTTAACTCCCATGATAATACAAAGGTCTAATAAATACATTTATAATTGTTTAAAAATGAATAAGGATGCAAGGTAGGGATAACAATAGAAAACAAACCTGTAAAATAGACAATAGTAAGAAATCAGTGTTCAGTGAAACGTAAATAAATCAAATATACTGATAAGAATTGTAAAAAAGAAACAATATAGAAAATGTTAAAGTAAATGACAGTGAAATTAGATAAAAATGAGTCAATAATTTACATTACAGTAATCGAAAGTAATGATTCTGAATTGAATGATGTTATTTTGTTACCATGAATGTTATGTTAAAGTTTGTGTTAGATTATGCAAATTACTTGTTGAAGTAGTAGAAAGTAATGAAGCAAAATGTATTATTTGATTACTGTTATAGAAGGGTGGAGGAAAGCAGTTAATTAGTGTTAATGGATCTCAATTTTCTTGTATGTGGTCCATAGATCAAGATAAGGTTGTTGTTAGTTATAAAAAGAATAATTATTTGTGTAAATGTAAATAGTTAAGGTTTGGTTATGTGTATAAACTTATGTAAAAAGGCTATAGTTGTTCACCAGTTATAATCAAAGGTAGGTCCATATACAATAAAAGGCCTAACAGCCAATAACACTATATAACAACTCAAAACATAAAGGTTAGGTACGGAATTTAATAATAATTAATGAATACAGTTCAAGGAGTTAGAAAAAACATTTGATAATTAATAATATATAATAAACCAACTCAATATAAACAAATTATGATAATGCCATAGTGCAATGATATTGATTGATAACGTTTGATATCGGAAAAATAGTAAATATAAAAAGAAACAGACTAAGATTGAAAAACCAGCAGAATATATGTAGAAATTAGTAAACAAACTATAAATAAAGTTATATTCCGATATAATGGAAGTTTAATAAGGAATGGAAGAATAATATATGAAATAATCACTATATACAAAACATTGAAAAAGAATAAAAATAAATTTGTTGCTAGGGACAACAAAAATTAATATAATTTGTTGATTTTGATTATTGCAATTTATGATCTGAACGTGATGAGATTAAAACCCAAAGAAATGGTTAATGTAATTGAACTATTCTAAATTATTTCGATACATTTACAAATCACAATATATTAATAATTATTTGTCTGAATTATGCCAGCAAAATTTAACCAAATTATATAATGGTATCGTCTCATAATAATAAATAATTGAGTTCCACAAGGAAGGACTTGGATTGTCCAATATCAGAAGAAGAATTAACGAAATATTAATCAAATATAAAGAACCAACTGTGTAAAGAACTAATACTACACACCACACTGAAAATCATAACCATTTAAATACATGGGACATCACTATTTACTTCATACGATAGAAAAAATGTATTTGGATCCAGAATTTGCCGAAGAACACAACCACCAGTCTGGCCATAAATAAACCAAGGGAGCTGTATTTCCGAGTTAACCAGGACTAAGGATTCCACTTTATTGAACTGAAGAAAAGAATAAAGAAAATCATCTCCATTCTGATCGACACGAGGTTAAAAACCAACTGCCTGCCAGAGCTGCTTCATTCTAAGTCTGGTAATTTACAATTGTATAAATAATATTAAACAACACAACACTTTAAATTTGTAATATCTTGCATTCTTATCTATATATTTTTAATCTTCCCCGCAGTTACAAGAACCTTCACACCCTGAACTAAATTAATTATAAAAAAAAAAACAAAATATATAACTGAATCTAACATAAAATATTGGACCGAGCAATAATCGATTCACGCAACATATAGCCTTTCGTATGTCAGTTAAAAACAATCTCATTGAATGTTAACAAGTTGAATTAATAAAGAAACCTTGTATAATTTCAGGATCTTATTATTTGGGTATTATTTAATGAGTTGGGAATAAGAATTAACAGACTAAGTGTATAATAACTAGTTACCGTACACGGTGAATTAACCTATAAATTTTGTTTGTTCCGGAACTGCAGTGCTTGTTGCGGAATTCTCTGACACCAAAGAGAATAGCATTAAACACGAAATTTCAATAATTCTTTGCAAGGTATACTAGGGCTGAGCGAAATTTTAGAATAAAACACTAATTATTTAAGTTACAGTCACACTAACACTGGTATTTTAATTAGAGAGATAAGTTAATCATAATTAACGAGATTACTATATCCCACAACTCCAGATATCTAAGAAATTGAATTATATTAACATAATCAAAGAGAGGAAAGACAGAGAGACATACCCGGTCAAATTACAAATTGGCGCTCACAACAGTGGGGCTTTCAAACATCCTCGAATATAATCGTACACACGTAACATTGACAGAATAGGGTTAATTACAATATCCATTATACAGAAGGTGTGATAATGGTATTAATGCTGAAGTTCGCGGTAATTGCCTCGACAATCGTTATGTTGTACCATACAATCCGTATTTACTTGCCAAATTTAATTGCCATATAAATGTTGAAGTATGCACTACAGTTTGTAATGGGGCAAATTAAAAGGTTTTTTATTTTATTAATTTTGTTTTGGATTTTATTAAAATTGCACAATTCACTTCATATATGTGACCAGTCCCCAGTGTGAATTTAACTCGCAGTCTAAACAAAGCAAAAGTACGCTGTAACTGTGTTGAAATATTTGAAAAGAATGTGTTGTCAACTGTAGCACACTTCCTAGAACTTTGCGGCTGTGACATCTACGCCAACGCGCAATCACCAGCATGTGCGCAGACCCACGCCAAGAAGCATAAAACGGACTTGGCGCAAAGACTCTATTTTTCACCTCATGGTCTTAAGACGCAGGAAACATAATTGTAAGCCACACCCATTTATGTGACGAGAGTAAAGGCAGTGAAATATCGTCGACGGCTAACACTTAAAAATCCTATGTGCCAGGTGTACAACTACCAAGACATTGACAATGAAGGCTGTGTGCGGCGACAAAATTTGTTCGCCGGCAAGGCAGTGATGCCCGCTCACATGTAACATCGTCAAAAAAAAGTTTTCTTCCCAGTCGACTAACAATATCGGCCACGCGTGGTCCAACTAAATTTTCTGTCCGGGCAAATTTTAAAAGTCGGCCGACCAAAACAGGATGTCGGAATAAAAAAAAAAAGTGTAATCAAAGTAAACGCATATGAACCAGTGAACAAGTGTAGTGTATCAAATCAATGGAACAATAACAGTTTTCATGAAAAAGGGAGTAGTGTGAGTGACGCACCATGCGGTCGACGTAGATGCCATGGTAAACTGTACTGTATAAGAATCAAAATTATTATAATCCTGTTTTAAAAAGGGGACGTAAAGTAATTATATAAAAGGGGGTTTTTGTGTGAATGAGTGGATGGGCAATCTGGGTCGCTTTATTATGATCATAAATATATATTAGTATAAGTTACAATGGTAAACTGAAATTTTGTTATATCTGTTTTTTTTTTTTTTTTTAAAAGAAAGAAAGAGTTGCAATAATATGTGAATTAAAGTAGAAGGATGAGTGAGGGGTGAGTGGTGTATTTAAAGAAAGTAAAAAATGCAATTAAATTAGATTTGTTTCAAATGAAAAGCGAGTTGAGTACGTTATTCAGATAACCTGAAGGTCATACTTGTATTATACAAATGGCGCCCGAACAGGGACTTGATTTGTAAAATAATTATAAATCGGCACCTAAAAGGGAATACAAGTATGGTTTAAAGGCTGAGTAACAATACGTAAAAAATTACGCAGCACATATAAAATAGTATATCAGTGTTCAGAGTTTAAGAGTTAAGTGGTAGATGTTTTTATGTAAGTAAATCTAGATTAATAAATTTATAAAAATGGCAGGAAAGAATGAGAGCAATATAAATGAAACGACTAGTGTTGAAAATTGTAATGAATCAAATAGTATGAGTGATTTTGAAATCCACTCGACTCCAAACGTGAGTCAGGAAAATAAAACAAAAAATAATTTAGATGAAACAAATATTATGGAGGATTGAGGGGTACAGTTAACCCCCACCTCAACAAAATGTATTAAATTAGATGACGATATAATGAGTATATTAAGAACTATATCAATGGACATTCATGAATAGAAAAACGAAATCAAAGAAATTAAAAGTAGTTTTGACAGACAAAGTAATGATTTTAGTGAGAAATTAGATGTACAGAATAACAAATTTAACGAATTAAATAGTCGTTTTGACAATAACGATATAAAATTGAATGAAATTAAGACCGAAATTAAAAGTGAATTTAATAGTAAATTTGATGTACTTAAATTTGACATTGATGAGGTAAAAATGAAATGCGAAAATAGTTGTAACGAATTGAAACAAGATATTGAGAGAATAGTAGAGTCAGTAGGAGAACAGAGTAAAAGTAAAAACAATAATGATAATAAAAAATTAACAAATGATGACAATAATGTTGAAAATGAGAATATAATTAAAAATGTGGTATTAGAGAGTAAGGTAACAAATGTTAACAATGATATTGAAAATGGTAGTGTGATTGAAAGGGTGGTATCAGAGAGTGATACTTTGAAAATAGATAGTGAAATAGTGAGTGAGAGAGAGAGAGTGACATGTTGTAACGAGGTAGTAATTAGTGTTGATGAATTAGAAAAAGAATGGAAAGAAAGAGTAGATGAATATGGGTGGCAGAGGGTAAATTTTCCCCAGGTTTACTGTGAACCAAGGTGTTCAAAAATGTTATTATTGGAGGGCAAGAGACCCTTATTAGTGAAAGATTTGAGTTGTTTCCCCTTTTTGTATAAGTTAGTACCCTCTGTGTGGAATAATGTTGAAAGTGTGAGATGGTGTTATGATGAGAGAGATCTGGATAAAGAATTGTGTATTGATAGAGAGATAGAATAGTATAAATTAAAGAGAGATTATGATGAGTTGAAAGAAATGTTAGCTGTGGTAAAAATAAATGGTTTTAAATACTCACCTGTTAAAATAGAGAATGAAAATTATTTTGATGATACATGTTTAAATAATAATAATTTACCTTATGTTGTAATGAATGAGAAAATAACTGACCCGATATTGAATATAATTACTAATGTTGACTTGGTATATGATTATTATGGTAAAATGAATGAACTATAAGTTTATGGTTACTACACACAAGATAGCCATATGTGTGTAAATGAAATTGAAAATTGTTATGTGAAACCCAGACTAATTTTTGACGATGGAGGCTGAACCTTAAATTCATAAATGGACAATTTTAGATATTTTGTTTTATAGTTCAGACCCCGCAACCTTGGACAATGAAGTGTGATATAACTGAATAATGAATGATGAAGAATTGTAAATAAACTGATAGTGAAATTAATTGTGTGTATTGTAAGATGTTAGGTAAACAATGTGTGTATGTAGTAGAAATTGTTGAGATAATAATAATAATATTTGGCAGCCTAAATAAATAACAAAAATAATTTGGAAGAGGATAACTAATGAGTTGTAATTATGTTGTGTTTTCAATAATTGATTTAATTAAAATAATTTGAAATGTTTAAATATTCTGATTGATTTAAAGGCTGTATAATTGAATTTTCTAATGGATTTAAATTGTTTTATGAGATTTGATATTAATTAATAAATAAATGTTAAATTTTTTGGTACGAAATAACGTTGTTGTTAAATGTTGGGTGGGTGTGTGTGGGTGGTGTGTACTTTGTGTTTGTCAGTAGGTGAATAATGTACTGTAAGTATAAAGTCTATAATACCAATTAGACGGAGTAAAGGGTTTACAGGTGTGAAAGGATTTTGATTCAATAATATAAATGAATTGAGAAAATGGTATTAAATAGAAACTGTAATTAAAAAGTAATAATAACTGAAAGGTGAATTAAAATTATATTTGGTTTGAACTGTAATAAATAGATTTTGACAAATATGTTAACATTAAAAGATTCATAGAAATTAGAAGTACAGGTATTAGGGTGATGTAATTTTGAGTGTTGAGACAGAGTGTTTATTACAACAGTCTGGCATACAACTGTTTATGTAAACAGGTGTGTTGTATGTTGTGACTAATGTCTACAGTCATGCTAAATTGACAATAACAAAAATGTTGTAGTCTGCTGAATCATTGCCAGCAGCAAAATCTTATTGTGAAATAAAAGAAGTAAAGTTAATTTTTTTTTAGATAAAATAATAACGAGGTAATTCCTGTAACTAAGAGTTTGAGATATTAAATAAAATTAAATTAATTTGGTAATTAAATTAATTGGAAAGATGATTTTAATAATAAATTTAAATTTATTCTGATTCAAATTTCAAATGTAATTGTTAAATAAAGGAAATATGTACTTTACTTAAATGGGAACCTGAAGGAAATTTTGTGTGAATGCTATCAAAAATGTTTGGGAAACTTAGAGGTGTATATTACTGTTCACATAAATTTTATTAATGTCAATCTACGTTTTATGTTTTAACTGTAGATTCCCCACCTAAGTGCGGTCATGACCTCACCGGATCATGACCATGAAAGTAGTTAATTGTAACAAATCAGAAATTTTACTTGATATAACCGGCTTGTGTGGTTTGTTTTATTTTGTTAACCCGGTGGTTTGTTAGATTTAGTAGGGGGGTTATTTTTTGGGGAATCTACTTAATTTTGGAACAGGGCTATTTTCACCCAGATAGGGGTGGTAGTCCATTAGGGGCGTATCATTCAAGAATAGTAGGTGTAACACTGAATTTTATTGTAACGCCGAAGCAAGGATAGGGGTGGAATAAAAGAAAAAATGTCCACCCCTTCCGCATCAGTCCTTGTGAAAGCAACTGGGCGCTATAATCCAGGGGGGGAAATAGTGAGTGTGGATGGGCGGTGACCCAGTTACAGGTCACGAGGGAGATGTGGTTTACGGCTAGGATGAGGCTGGAAAAGGCCAAGAAGCCTAGCCAGAACACAGCAATATTTAACGGGTATCAGGGGTTAAAGGATTAAAAGGGGGTAGTAAAAAAAAAAAAAATTTTTTTTGATATTTTTTGGTGCCTGCCATCAAATTGATGCTATGCATTTTGATTGTATTATTGTTTATGTGTATCAATAGTATTATTGAATCATATTGTATATTGTGTAGGACATATGTGTAATCAAATGTTAGGATAAGTAAGTTCATGTTTTAATTAAATGTTCCATTTATTTGTTTTCTAAGTATTAATAGTAACAAAGAGAATCAATCAATTCAGGTAAAAGATTTTTTTTTGGTTTTGATGAAAATAATAATAATATGACAATCTGATTTTGAACTTAAAAGAATGGTGAATTTAAAGATGAATATTTTGTGACTTTTAAATGATGAGTTGGTTTAGAAAATATTATAGGTGTATGTATGCGCCCAGTATTTGGCAAAGGCGACCCAGTGTGCATGAAAAGGGGAACATCGGTTGAGGATCTGGCATGGTATAAGACCAGGGGTTTGGATTTTGGGGGTGGCATGTTAAACGGTCAGGTGCGCTGTGGTGCGTGTCTGTTCGATTTTATGGTGTTGGGATCTCGTATAGAGAAGTCCAGTACTCTCGTTCAGATGCGGCCATAGTCGCCGAGCCAGGGGGGTAGTTACCCATGATGTATAAGAACAATTGGGGGTTGTTGGCACCATATCCTCACCGGTCCTCTTAGGGGATTAGCAATGAGATTTCTTCTGTTTCGACAGAAGACCTCTCATTGGGGGGGGGGGGGTATTGTAATGGGGCAAATTAAAAGGTTTTTTTTATTTTATTAATTTTGGTTTGGATTTTATTAAAATTGCACAATTCACTTCATATATGTGGCCAGTCCCCAGTTTGAATTTAACTCGCAGTCTAAACAAAGCAAAAGTACGCTGTAACTGTGTTGAAATATTTGAAAAGAATGTGTTGTCAACTGTAGCACACTTCCTAGAACTTTGCGGCTGTGACATCTACGCCAACGCGCAATCACCAGCATGTGCGCAGACCCACGCCAAGAAGCATAAAACGGACTTGGCGCAAAGACTCTATTTTTCACCTCATGGTCTTAAGACGCAGGAAACATAATTGTAAGCCACACCCATTTATGTGACGAGAGTAAAGGCAGTGAAATATCGTCGACGGCTAACACTTAAAAATCCTATGTGCCAGGTGTACAACTACCAAGACATTGACAATGAAGGCTGTGTGCGGCGACAAAATTTGTTTGCCGGCAAGGCAGTGATGCCCGCTCGCATGCAACATCGTCAAAAAAAGTTTTCTTCCCAGTCGACTAACAATATCGGCCACGCGTGGTCCAACTAAATTTTCTGTCCGGGCAAATTTTAAAAGTCAGCCGACCAAAACAGGATGTCGGAATAAAAAAAAAAGTGTAATCAAAGTAAACGCATATGAACCAGTGAACAAGTGTAGTGTATCAAATCAATGGAACAATAACAGTTTTCATGAAAAAGGGAGTAGTGTGAGTGACGCACCATGCGGTCGACGTAGATGCCATGGTAAACTGTACTGTATAAGAATCAAAATTATTATAATCCTGTTTTAAAAAGGGGACGTAAAGTAATTATATAAAAGGGGGTTTTTGTGTGAATGAGTGGATCTGGGTCGCTTTATTATGATCATAAATATATATTAGTATAAGTTACAATGGTAAACTGAAATTTTGTTATATATTTTTTTTTTTTTTTAAAAGAAAGAAAGAGTTGCAATAATATGTGAATTAAAGTAGAAGGAGGAGTGAGGGGTGAGTGGTGTATTTAAAGAAAGTAAAAAATGCAATTAAATTAGATTTGTTTCAAATGAAAAGCGAGTTGAGTACGTTATTCAGATAACCTGAAGGTCATACTTGTATGTCGCAGTTTCATGCAACGGACTTTGGACTAAGAGGCAAGGCATAAAATGAATTAAAATTTTAATAATTAAATGTAATAATAAGTGATTACACAAGTTAAAAGTGTTAAATACATTTATAAATACGTGTATAAAGGCTATGACAGTGCATCTGTTGAATTACGTTCAGAGAGAAATAAACCAGGTCAAGAAATACAAATTGATGAAGTTAAACATTTTTTAAATGGCCATTATGTCGGATCAACTGAAGCTGTATGGCGCATCTATGAATTACCAATGCATTTTCAATCACATGTCATCGTTAGACTTGACATTCATTTACCGCGTAGACAGAATGTTTACTTTCGAGAAGGGCAAGAACGTCAAGCAATTGAAAATGCAAGACAAACAAAATTATTAGCATTTTTTGAATTGAATCGATCAGATCCATCAGCGCATGAATATAAGTATATTGAAATTCCTTTGCATTATGTGTGGGAAGATTCCCGAAAAAATGGAAGAAGAGAAGGTGTGGAGGTGATAAAATCATTATTGATGAAATTTCTATGTGCCCACTGCAAGTGTTGAAAATCATAGATAGATTATTGCAGGATCTATGCGATGAAAATGATAAACATAAACCATTTGGAGTGAAAACGATACTTCTGTGCGGTGATTTTCGGCAAATCTTACCAGTTGGCCCACATGGATCACGTGCAACTTTAATTGAAAATTGTGTCACGAGTTGGCATAAATTTGTTTATTTTCATAAAATAATGTTTACTCAAAATATAAGAGCCTTACCAAGTGAAATAGAATTTGTCGAATTCTCAAAAAAATTGGTAATGATGAAGCCCTCAGTTTGGTGAAAATATTATTGAAATAACTCAGCAATTAATAGGAGATGAAAATAATATTATTAATGAGGTGTATGGAAATATTTCCGAAAACATACTCTCAGATAACATATTGAAGTCAGTTATTTTAGCACCTAAAAATGATGATTGTACTTTTATTAATACTGATATACTTAATCGAATACCAGGTGAACAGAAAACATATCATAGCTACGATAAAATAATTTGTGATGACAATGAAATCAATAACTATCCAGTAGAGTTTTTGAATTCTTTGACTATTAGTGGTTTGCCACCACATAAGTTAGTATTGAAAGTTAATTGCATCGTTTTACTGATCAGAAACTTAAATACAAAGGAAGAATTAGTCAATGGAACAAGAATGTGCATCAAGTGTATGCATCGTAATGCTATTGATTGCGAAGTTTTAACTGGAACCGCACGCAATAAGAGAATTTTGATTCCACGTATAAATTTAACATATTCCGGTACTCTTTTACCATTTAACTTTCAAAGAACTCAATTTCCAATTATACCTGCATTTGCGATGAAAATAAATAAGTCTCAAGGACAAACATTCGAAAAAATTGGAATTTTATTGAGGCAGCCAGTTTTTACACATGGTCAATTGTACGTCGCAGCAAGTAGAGTTCGATCATTTGATGGTTTGAGATTTTATATTTCCGAATATAATGGCCAAGGGCATTTAGCAAATGATGAAAGAGTTTTTACAAAAAACATCGTTTACACAGAAGTTCTGAATCATTAAATTCACTTTCAAACTATTTTAAGTTCAATGGACAACATTAATTTTTTTAACCGCCCAGTTTTTTTGATTTAATGAAAAATATATGAAAAAATATGAGGCATGTATTTTTTATTTCATTTTTTATTTAAATTTTATATAATTCGAAAAAGATAGGCAAAATAACTGTGTAGCCTTGGCGAAATCTGGTCAGTATGGCAATAAAAAAAACCCAAGGAAATGTTAAAAAACGCGTTATTGCTTTTTAAATATGGCTTAGCCAAGCTAAACCTCATTTTCCTATCTTTCATATTTTTCAAATAACTCGAAAATTAATGCATAGAAAAAAAATTAAAAAATTATATAAGCTTTGTAGCAGATAATCTTCAAACTGTTTTCGAATTTTGTACCTTACCAAAAATGAAATGTAATCCACTGGAATTGAAAACAATGTATCTTATACTTCTATGAATGTCAAGTCTCATTTTTATTAGCGTTTATTTGATTCAATAATAACATGAAAAAATTAAAACTGACAATGAATTACGGTATATCAAAAAATAAATACGAATACAAGCTTTAATTGTGTTTTTTTTTCAACTGTTACTAACATTAAATTATAAATTTCATAGGTATTGCAGGGAATTAAGGCAAATAACACACACTAATGACGTATTTGTACACGCTCGCAGCTGACGTAATAGAACAAAATTCAAAAAAATTATATGCAATGATTATAGAGGTATACTCTTTGACAAAAGAACCTCAATAACGTTCAAACTTAAAAATTTAATGAATTACGGTCGAATTTCGACCACTGGGCGACCACTAGTACCAATTTAAAGCACCAGATACCAACAGGAAATCAAAGCAACAACCAGCCAACACACAAATACTTCACAAGGCTCAAAATTAGGAAGGCTGAAGATGGGCACACAAGGCTTCCCAAAACATGTTCCAAATAGGGAGAAAACATCTTGAGGTAAAGTCATTATAAAATTTATAATAATAAATAATATTTTATTTGTATTACAAGAATATATTTATATATTTTGTATATATTAATACTGTTTCAAACTATCATAAAATATAATTCTGTATGCTCTACAATGGAATTTATTTATGGCATTTTCACACATTCTGTTTTGTACATGTTTCTTTTTCTATTTAAATTTATTTTGGAATAACAAGCCTTTTACCACTCTTACCTAACTCTCTTGGACACACACACACACACACACACACACACACACATTATATATATTTTAAACACTTTCTGCTACAGTCTATTTCTTGATGCATATATAATTTATTTAATATTTATAAATTTTTTACCTCAAGATGTTTGATTTCCTTCAAGGCTGAAGATGGGAACAATAAGCTTCCTGAAACATGTACTAAATAAGGGAATAAAACATCTTGAGGTAAAGTATTTATAAATATTAAATAAATTATATATATATATAATGTAAATATAAATATATCAATATATAAAATATAAATGTGGATGTAAAATTAAAAAAAAAAATTTTAATTAATGTACCATACTAATGTTTTGTATATGTATGCAGAAATTTTATAACTACATAACTAGTCACACTCAACCTTTTTTGTTTTATGTACACAACCCTATTTTGCTAATTTTGTGGCTGCCACCAATTAGGTAAAAACAGTGAATTATTACCAATCCCTTTCACTGTTATCACTCTGTAGCTAAGAGTGATAATATTGTTAATAATAAGCTTTCCTTATTGTTTGCAGCTTCTTTCATATGTTATTTCTCTTTTCTGAAGATTATAAAAAAACATAAATGTAATGAATGAATCAGGGATAACAACCTTTTTGCTCAGAATTACAAACTTAGAAGATTTAATAGCTAAAGAGAAGAAAGTTGATGACTAAAATAACAAAGGGACGAATTTTTTCAAAGGCATGATGGATGGTACTTGGTACCCCCTCCCAAACATATTTGAGCGAATATGAAAATGTTAAAGTGATTAAAAAGAACTTTAATTATACGTTCCAAATTATACTAGCAATAGATTTTAGGAATATTATATGTGTTGTAAAGAAAAAAAATGAAACAAGGCTAGAGTAGAACTGTATAAAAAAGTTTAAACTACTTCACAAATTATGCCAGAAGATCTATGAAACAGTGAGATTGTATTAAAGTTATTAGCTGATTATATTTTGCATTTCACTTCACTATTCACTACAATTTCATTAAATTTAAAATATACTTTAATGGTAAACTTGATCACTCATAATAGTTTATATTATTTAATGTAATAAATAATGTAACATTATTATAAAAATTGAGACTGTAAATGTCATTTTGGTGTTTTGTGTGTCTAATTTTGATTGTCCAGTGAATTAACATAAACGTTGTTTAATGTGTTTCCTTATTTGTATTTTAAGTAATATGTATCTCAAAGTTATTTACAAATAAATATTTTTGCTATAAAATAATTAATTAAAATTGGAGTTAATGAGAAGTGTTATCAGATTTCAAAACAAATATATACTTCTTACTTGATAGCTAGTAATTATTAAGCTATCAGACTTTGAGTAATGAATAGATATATTACATATATATAGTAATGAATAGTTCTTTTTATTAAAATATTTTTATATTAAAACTGATGTTTTGTGTGCAACTGTTTTTTAAGTTAATGGTATATAATCTTTTTACATTCATAATAATTTCATCAGCATTAAGTTGTACTGCCAATCCCACTGAAAGTTGTTCAGAAATTTCTACAAATACATATTGTTTGGATGAGTATAAGTATAAACATTCACAGAATGTTGAAATGAAACCAAAGAAAGAAGGAACAAAAACAAAAAATAGACAAGAAACAAAAATTAAAACCAGCACTAGGAGGCACCGAATAGTTAAAAACAACAGCACAAAGAACAAATTGAGGAAAACTAGTCCTAGTAAGAGTAAACCAACTATAAAATATAAAAAAAGAAGGAAAACATCTTCCAAAACTAGTGAGTCAACATCTAGTGAAAAAAGACAAGTCACTACTGAAATGACAACAACTGCTGCTGCTACCACCATCAAATTAGTTGAAAGTGATTCACTTGGCCTAGTACATGACATGGTAAGTTTGAACAATGATAATAGTATAGATAGATATTTTTTATTCCCATTACAAAATAATATTTTTATTACAATTCCAGGAGGAAATTAAACCATTTATTAAAGCATTTATGAAAGTGTTTTAGCCCTTAATCCTAATTTTACAATCCAGATACAAGTAAAAATTGTAACAAATAATACAGAATTTACACAAAATAATATTCCAACACTCTTAGCCAAAGTCCTTATTATTAAGGATGTGAGCTCTGGATTGCCTCAGATGAATGCTACATTTCTAGTTTTAGCAAATGATCAATACCACCTTTATCTACCAACCACTTTTTAACTTTTTTTGAAAGTAATTTAATTTTGTTTGGCTTTTTAATATTAGAAGGCAGTAAATTAAAAACTTTTCGTTCAAAAAAATGAGCATCAGAACCATGACTTATTTACTGTAAGTCTAGTGAAATTAATTTGTTGTTGGTTTCGAGTTCTATGATTGGGAACTATTTGTCTACACCTTGCATAAAACATTCTTAGAACTTAAACAAATAAGTGCTGTAGAGGTAAAATTTTATTTTGTGAAAATAGAGGAAATGCTGTAGCAAATCTGTTTTGGAAAGTAAGAATTAGAATAAAAACATTTTAGATCAAGATCTAAGACCACTAAGTGGAGCAACACCCATAACTCAATGCAAACAGACTGGTATGAACAAAGCTGTCCTTCCAAATAGTGTAACTCAGACAGTAAATTGCCAAGATCCGATTAAACAGCATGTGCAGAATGAATCTATTTATAAGCTGTGTATCTCTGTGTAACTGTGAAAAAAGTGTTGTCACTAGTTACTTTACCCTAGTTAATTACCCTTATACAAGATAGTTACTAAACATTTTTTTTTTAGTACACTGAACTGTTTTTAAATGTCGTTAGCCTACAACGGTACATGACAAATGACTCACATAGTACATGACAAAAATATACTACTGTATTACAAATCATCAGTCACAGTAGTTACAATACATGGTAGATATCATGAGGTGGTTTTGCAGTAGCATGTGTCAGTGTCAGTGCCATCAATGGTGCAACTGTCAGTCATTGACTGCTGCTTTGTATACAGTGTTTTTCAACTTGTGTTTCAGTTTATCTTGTGTGTAACATTTATTATGTGTTTGATGTGTTGTGTTCTGAGTTGAAGACACCTTGTGCCATTGCCAGGTGCAGTAATAATTAAATAAATTCTAAAGAAGAAAGGAATTTCATTTAATTATAAGTATAATACTACTGACTCAGAATTTTTATTGGTAAAAATGTAAAATTTTTACCTTATAGCCTGAACCAGTTTTTTGCTTATTACAAGCTTCATCAGAGGCTGCCACACTATGAGCACTGTTCGTCTTGTTCTTGGTGATGGTGCCGTTGTTTGAAAGATCGATGTTGTGTGTGTGTGTGTGTGTGTGTGTGGTGTGATATTTTCGAATAGTACATGTGATTTGAATGTGTATGATTGTTTATGATGTCGTTTTTATGTGTTTTTGTGTGTTTGTATATTTCTAGTTGTTCAAGAGTGGATTAGTTTTCAGACTTTTGTGTTTACATGTAGAATATCCATGTTGCATTTTATGTTTGTGTATGTGTGATTTGATTCAACGAGGTGGTTTGCAAAAGTGGATTCGGTGGTGGAATGTAGTGCCTTTGTGTGTTCAATGTATCTCTGTTTGAAGTAACATCCTGTCTGGCCTATGTTGAATTTGTTACAGTCTGAGCAGTTTAGTTTGTAAACGCCAGGTAAATCAAATTTGTTTTGTTCTTTGTATGCTATTCTGTATCCTGCTTTTTTAAATTTGTGGGCTATATTTTCAGTGTGGTTATTGATGTATGTTAGTGTTATGAACTTGTTGTTTTCTGTCTTTGTCTGTTGTTTGTTTTGTGTTTTGCGGAGGAGTTTATTGATTATTGTTCTGTTGTATCCATTGGTTTCTGATAGATATTTTATTGTGTTTAGTTCATCTTTGTAGTCTTTTTCATCTAGTGGGATGTTGTTTAGTCTATGTATCATGGTTCTGAAGGCAGCTAGTTTGTGTTGTATTGGGTGATTGGAGGAGTTGTGTATTAGTGTGTCAGTTGTAGTGGGTTTTCTGTATATACTGAATTTGTGTCTGTGTTCAAATTTTGTGATGGTGAGGTCTAGGAAGTTTATGCTATTGTTGTGCTCATATTCAGCAGTGAAGGTTATGTTTTTGTGTATTTTGTTTAGTGGGTTAGTAGCTGTTTGCATTGTCTTTTGTTTCCCTTGTATAGTATGATGTCATCAACGTATTTTGCCAATATAGTATTTTATGTGAGTGTCTGTCATTGTTTATGAGGATTCTTGTTTTTTCTAAGTGTTGTAGGAAGACTTCTACTAATATGCTGGACATGGGTGAGCCCATGGGTATTCTGTGTGTAAAATTTACTGCAATATGTGAAGTAGTTTTGTTTTGAGATTATGTTAAAAATTCTCTGTTATTTCTGTGATTAGTTCTTCTGGTGTGTTGTTCTGTTTGAGTTTGTTTTGTAGGATGGTGATTGTTTCAGAGATAGGGATGTTTGTATGTAGGTTTTTAATGTTGAAAGAGGCTAGTGACACTGGGATGTGTATGTCTTTTATTTTTGTTAGAAGGTCTGTGTTGTTTTTTACTGGAATGTTGTTGTCTAGTTCTGTGTGCTGTCAGATGATTTTGTCTAAATGTTTTGCAAGTTTGTATGCAGGGGCATTCTGGTAGTTGATAATGGGGTAGATCAGCATTTCTTCTTTGTGGATTTTGGGAAGTGCTTGGAGGGTAGAGGCTGATGGTCGGATTTGTTAGAAGTGGTAGAAAACATGAATGAGTGTAAAGAGCTGCAAGCTTTGAAAAGAGTGAAATGCAGGAATTAGCTTCTGTGAGGACAGAAGTCATTTTTTTGAAAAACAAATTGAACAAAATTGAGTCTCTGTTTTTAAACTGCTAACAAAAATTATTATTAGCAAAGGAAAATGTGCAAACTGGTCGTCAAGAGACATTTCTGAAGCGGTTATATTAAGGTGCATGTCCAACAAAGCATTGAACTTTGTACATGATATTTTGAAATATCCACTCCCTAGCAAAATTACAATATAGTCTAGTTCTTCCAAGATTTAGAGTTAAGTTTCACTAGTTTGAAAACCCACATAAATGTATTTATAAACGTTGAGAAAGATGTAATTTTATGCTTTGATTAAATTAAAGTCAAATCAGATCTTTCCTACAATAGCATTGAGGCTATAATTCGAGGGCCATATGCAAACATTCAAGTTCTTGTTATATGTAGTTTAGTTCGCAAGTGGTAACAACAAATATTTTATAGTTTTGACAAAGCATTGAGGAATTTTCAATTTTGACAAAAAAGATACGTAATATTTTATGCTGCTGTTAAAACGGTAGCATCCACAAGATTTTGGATCCACAAATTTGTTTGTGACATGGGACCATTAAACCAGTAACTTTTATCAGAATTTAGAGTTGAAAATTCTGAAGGTGATTGCCAAATTTGGCAGTTTTGTGATGTCCCTCATATGTTAAAAGCTTTATGAAACCACTTATTGGCCACTTTATGAGGGGTATCAGCTTTCTAATGTTCACATTGTCAGAAGAAGAAGGAACTTATCAACTCACAACAAGGGGACCTGAAATTTACTCATAAGATTACTCTTAACCATCTCCTTGTAACTGGCACAGAGAGACAAAATATCCATAAGGCTGTAGAATTGCTGTCAGGTGGCTGCAGCTACAGGATACCTCCCCGGATAAGACAGGGTCATATACTAGAATTTTACAGATGGTTAATGCTGGATTCGATGTGTTAAATTCAAAATTGCCAGATCATACTACTAATAAGATGAAAGATCTAGGGAACCTGTTTAGAGGAGCAAGGTGAAGCTTTAAATCGACTTCATATTTTTTGTTTGTCCATGAGAGTGATAGGAAAGTCTCATTTACTCCCTTTTCAATCAGGCCTTATTATATCTATCTGTAGCCTTCAAGAGCTTTACAAAGAATTACAATTCACAGGATACAGGTATTTGATGTCTGCTAGAGAGAACCAAGACATTTTGAAATCATTCCAATGGATTTTATGACCATCCATTGCTAACAGCAGTAAGTTAAAGAATTAAATCTCTTCAGACCAGAAATGCCGCTGTTATAATACCAACTGAGACCTGGTCACACGACGACTTCATTACACTGAGTGCCGACATAATTTATGGATATGATACCAACAAGGAGCCTCCAGGTGGTCTAGTGGCTAACACGGGCGATTGATGCGCTCGTGGTCCCGGGTTCAATTCCCGGCGGAGGTTCCGTACGGCGTGCATCAGCATCGTGAGGCAAACTGAGTAGGCGCTGAGATAACAGCGCCGCCTCCTGGCTGTGAGTACCGCAACTAGTGGCTGGTGGCGCGTAGTACTAGCCATACACTGTCACACTAATACATAAAGCCGCGCGGTACGAGGTCCTTAACGGACTGTTGAGCGGAGGATTTATTTATTTTTATGATACCAACAAGACAGTCAATTCTGTTTCAGGGAAAAATTACAAGACCAACATCATACAGCCAGAAGAGGAAGAATGTGCATCCACCACTGACATCCAGTTTATTATTGAAACTGTGAGGACTGAGTGTAACAGTAGAGCACAGACAATTCTAAAGGAAAACTTCGATTTACTGTATATGGTAGCAGGCTACGTGGTTTACAGAGTCAAGAAAAAAATTATTATAAGTTTCAAATATCCATCCAATGAGTAAGTACCCCAGTAAACAACAAGATTGGCTTTCAGCTATATCAAAAGGAGCCCTTATGAACAAAACTGTTGAATGGTTAAGAACTATGTTTAAAATGGAAGTTTTCATAGAATTTCATGGCACCTGTGACTTGAACAGGTCAAGTAATGTAATGAAAACTTTAGTGAACATACTTAATTTGAAATACAGTATTGTAGATGAGTTTGCTATTTCATGTGACATCAGAATGCAAACATTTATCAAGATGAAGTCAGTAAATAAGAAGAGATCTTGAAAAAGATGACAGCAAGACAACTGATCATGGAAGATAGAGAAAATGCATGTGATACCTACTGTGTACTTCTAAATACTAAGATCACAGTAATCCTAATTCAGCTGATCTGTTAGTATAGCATGATTACAGATTGAGCAGTAGGCTGTTACACAAGAAACCATAATTACAAAACAAAAATATTTTAGTGCTCATTAATCAAACAGACACTATGAATGTTTCTTCAACTTATTTTAATAGGACTGTAACTACATGTTCATACGTAAACTCATTATTTCTTTAGGATAACAGAAAAGGAATGAATAATATATATCTTAAGCACTGTATGCTAATTTTTTTTTATTTATTAGTAATGGAGACACCAACATCAAACAATTTTGGGGCTAGTGTAGCTAATCTGGGAAATTTTCATTTCAGGGAAATAATTTTTCTGAAATTTATAAGAATTTTGTATCCATCTATATATGATACATAAAACTGAGTTACAAATTAACATAGTAGAACATGGATTTTTTTACAAAATCTTGTATAAAAATATGTGTCAGGCATGTCTCATATATATGCAAGGAAGAAACGCAAGTTTGATAAAAAGAAACATTTAAAAATCCATCGACATGAGCACGTTATTTTCTAAAATGTATCTTGCCCAACAACATTTGGTGTGCATCTATTTCAGTAAACAATCAACTCAAAGAGTATTAGAATAACATCATTGTTTTAATTTTTCAAACATATTAATATTGTATACATCGACTTCTCTTATGAACTTTTTAATGGGAATTTAATATTTTATTTCTCTTCAATAATACAATATATCTGAAAAAACATACAAAATTGTTATAACTTTGTCAAATTTTGTTGCTTCCCTGCTATATACACTTTTTCCTCGAACGAGGCCTTTCGGTTTTGCAACCATTATCAAGTTCTTCCTATAACAACAACCTGGTTGTTGTTGTAAGAAGAACTTGATAATGGTTGCGAAACCGAAAGGCCTCGTTCAAGGAAAAAGTGTATATAGCAGGGAAGCAACAAAATTTGACAAAGTTGTGATGAAGACTGCTAACATAGAGAAAATAACTGAAAATTGTTATAACAAAATTATACTCTTTAATTAAAACAAAATATATAATTTAAAAATTTAAGTATTCTCAGTCTGCACATATTAAATTTAATTTAATAAATATTTAGGCTGAGATCACCCTGTTTCTATAAATATTTGTGATTAGGGGCTGGAGAGTTTCAGTAAATTATTTTACTTACAAATTCTACCGGAAATGAGATAAACATAGCTGTTTGCTACCAGATAGTTATTATTATTTATATTGTTTCTATGCAGCTTATTTACAGTATACTTTCTTTTATACAAGAATAAGAAGTACATGTTTTGAAAGGAAATACTCTAAGTAGAGGTGATTACCATCTCTTCAGTCTTCTTGTTAACATTTGTTTGTTGAAATGCTCATTTCTACAACAAGTATTTTCTATGTAAATATAACCTACCTTACCATATTATATTTTGATGACACTACTAAAATAACACATGTAATTTGTTATAGAATTTGTAGATGAAATTAAATATTGTTGCTATTTCTTAATGCTACTTTTCCACTGTCACTATTATAAAAACTTTAACAAGCAGAAACATTTTAACTTAGACACAAACATTGTTCATGACATTCATCACATTGTCAGTGTGAAAGTGGTTCTGATGTCTGTTGTACTGCTTGTGATGGTGGGAGTAATACTGTTGTGTGCACAACATTGGCCCACCAGTACCAGGAGTGCAGCAAGCATCAGGACCAGTTTTACGTTAACATGTTATTTGGAATTGTCCTGATTCATGGCCAATTTGCTGTTTTGGTAAATGAGAAATTGTACAGGGGTTCCTTATCACACACACACACACACACACATACACACACACACACACACACACACACACTATGTCTACTAGGTCAGAGTAGATGATATAGAAGTCTCTAGAACACATTGAAGAAATTTGTGGAAATCTAACATAATTTACATTCCTTCCTTTTAATCTTAATGTTAATATCAGACAGGTATCTCTGATGATGACTGTAGCATCTAATGGGAACTCCGTCTCTTCCTCACCTTGGTGCACACCCCAAGTCTCTTGCAACAGTGCATACCTTTAGGCGAGCCTATCATACTATACACTCTAAAAGTCATCATTCATTCCTAATTCAAGAGATTACTGCATTACAAATTGTACAACTAAAATGTTTAATGGTAAAAAAATAAAAGTAAGCTAATAATGTAGTAAATAACATTTCATAACTTTTGTAGGGGCAACTCTGCTTCATTTGTAGGGGTCAAAGCCTCCATTTACAAGCCACAGGTGCTCTTAGCCAATCAATGTCTGCCAGATCTACCAGCCGTTGTCCGTTATGATAGCGACTGCCCCATATTGCCAGTCACATGTGGGGTGTGCCTTAACTAAGGAATTTCGTTACGGCAACAAAAAAAAAAAAAAAAAAAAATTATTAAGTCAAATTACGGCTATAAAATTATTATGTTAAAAAGCAGTATCAGACTTAATTATTTACTGTATAGTCACGATGTGTAGAGAGACGCTCGCGTGATCTAGTAGAGGGACTAGGCAACTTAATTTCCCCACCCCTGTCCCGCTAAGTGGTAGGGCTGGTTGTTCAGAGAGAGTACGGGTTCTCGCGGGTTTTTCTGCCTGCAGGGCAGCTACACGTGTTTTGTGCTGCATGTGATCAAAGTTTTAATTGTTCTTTTTGTAATACCGGGCATAAATTATTTACCATGGCTGGCTAAGAACCAAGGTGTGCCCTAGGGTGTCTCCGGCTCGCTCAACCATGACCAAATGATCAGGCAAGAATGAAATGTGAAGAAAATAAAGGAACTCGTAAGTATGTAACGTGCTCCGCCAAAATGAACGGTATGTCTCTGATGAACTTTTCTGGTGTATGCTTTGTAAGTAAACTTTTATTACAATGATCAAAGCAATAATTCTAGACAGTGGACAGTGTTACTTCGGTTAAATGGAGAATTAACTTAATTCCTTGGTGTGTATATCTGTACCATCTGTACCACTTGATACTCTGGTCAAGTAATGACCTGGCAAGCTAACTTAACATAAAAAAAAATTTGCTTTAACTCTTGATTTCATCTTTACATTACTTAATATCCTATAAACCCAGTTTATTTTAATGATAACGAATTTTTATCTGAACAATAGTTTTTCTTTCAAAATACAGTTGAACAAGATTGGCATATGAAATAATTTTTTTTATAGTGAGGACAGCTCCTTACAAGTATAATTAGTAGGTGATAGTGATACATTATATACAAAATGCAATTATAAATGAAAAAAAAAAATATAAAAACGAAATGTGTTAAGCTACAGCTGGTGAATTGGCATTTACTTAAACTATGCTGTGTGAAGGCACTTCTCAGCATTACTAGAATGAGTCATACATCGTTCATTTATTTTCCCTGAGGAAGTCTCTCAGTTATTTATCAGTGTTGTCTATGTAACTGTCTTGTGTGTAAATTGTTAAGTGTGTGTAAGTCTTAAAAAAGTAAATTATGTAGTCATATGTATTGAGTGTATAACCATTGTCATGACAGGTAGTGAACTATCCACCACATGTATTGAAGCTATGTTATATCCATACATGTTTTGGGATTTAGAATCAATTTTAATTTTCTATGAATGAATTTAATGGAACTTAATAACGTTTTCACAATTTAATATATTCTGAATTACATGAAGCATTGTCATGACAGGTACTGAACTATACATCACATGTGTTGCACTTATGTTGAATAACTATATGTTTTGGAATTTAAAATCAATGTTAATTTTTCATATAAATGAATTTAATGGAACTTAATAACGTTTTCTCAATTTAATATTCTTGAATTGTATTAATTATATATGTATATAATGATTCTGAAACATGTATTTAAAGTTTTAAGGATAGTTTGGAACTTTTTAAAATTACATTTGGTATCATGTCTTGTAAAGCAACTAATTAAAAAAAAATCTGATGAACATTTCTTAATTTAAAGAACCTTTGGGACAATTTTCAGATACTTGAAGGTAGCCATTTCAGTTTTAAGGCTTAACCTTGTGAAATATGTATAAATACATTTAAAGAGTTGTTAAGCAAGGGGGTTAAATATTTCTTTGAAAATTCACAGGTACTGTCATGATTGTTTTTTTTTTTTTTTTTTTTTTTTTGGGGGTAAAGTTTACTTGTTCACTTTCCAAGAGTTTGAGAAGGTTGTGTATTGTGGTGGGTTAAAGTCAGTCAGATGATTCTTGGTGAATCTGTAGTTATTTAATTTTACTTAGAGAAAAGGGCTCTAGTGTCATGATCCTCCTCCTGGACTCTATATGTATACATATTTAAAGTTTTTTTTGAAAGAAAAAAAAGAGGTTTCAAATTTGTGAAAATGAGTAATTGTATCATGTTTTGAAATGATTTTATAAATAACAGTTTTGAAAAAAGAGCAAAACCCTTAAGGTTTCATCATTGTGAGAATTTTAAAAGGAAATAAGAACCAATAAATGTTCATTGTTGAGTTTTTGAAATTGAGGTCACTGCATTGTAACCCCACTTTATCTCGAGCAGTTAAAAAAAGAATATTTCTTTTTTGTAAAGAGGGGCCACAAGTTAATTAAAACTAGGCTAAGGCCTAGAGAAGCTAAAATTGTGCTGGATCCAGTGAGATGGGACTTGCAATGAAAACTCAAGAATTAAATAATTAACCAATCCCTTTTTATTATTCTATCTCATAACAATTTAATAATAAATGAATACAACAGTGATCTATAATTCCCCTTTAAATAGTTAAATAAATAAGTATACTCTCTCAACAACGCCACCTGAAAAATATTAACTGAATCCAAGAAAATAATTGCTATGTCACTCTATCAATGAATTGAAAGTTTAAAATAATAATTAACCTTGAAATAAAGCTCCCATTAAACTATTTAATAAAAATATAAAAATTTATTTTATATGTTCCTTTTAGAATACTGTATATAAATTAATGAAGATAAATGATTTCATTCCTTGTTACTATTAATAATAAAATAATTACTCAACAAATTAAATAAATTTTAAAGGTGACAATTCCTATACTTGTTATAAGGTTAAATAAAATAAATAATTTCTTTAAAGAAATGATCAGCAACGATTATTGAGATAGAATACCTCCCTTAAAAACAAATGAAAAGGACATACCCACATGACTACCTGTGTTAACTTTCTGTTGTAAAAGACATTGAACAATAAATCCCTATATCCCAAGTCCCCACCAAAAGTACAGTAAATGCATAATATTTATATATCCCCCAAAATGTACACAGAAATATACACACATAACATGTTCCACAAGACAAAAATACATTATACAATAGTATACATAAAGGTCTCTTGCCACGCCCTTTTTTTTATATTACCCTTCTGGTGTATATAAATTCTAACTTTTTCTTTATACGAATCCCAATTAGGATTAGAAATTTACTTTTATAATTGTACCCACATGGTGTGGGTTAATTGCACGTCATGTGTATAAGAGAATGCTAAAGCCCACAGTGGTCCCCAGGACATAAAAATTTAAAACTAAGTGCCTAAGTGGCTAAGTGCTTAAGTACTTAATTACGGTGAGAAATAAAAATTGTTTAAAATAATTAACGCCCCCCAGTTATCATAATTAGTATAAAGAATTTATATATACTTAAATAGGGCCAATTAATGAAAAGAGAAAAATTGCACAATATTAGCACCTTATAAAAAAATACACTTGGGTCAGAGACGGACATGTTCATTCAACTTTCAGCTTGTCTCAACAAACTTGTCTCGACAAACAAGTTGAAAGGTGTTTCGACATGCATAGCTTGGTTGAAACTAGTTAAAAATTCACCTACCTCCCCAGTAATCTTTTATACAAATGAAATAAACTGATTTTTAATCTAAGAGAAAATATATATATTTTTATACGTAGTGAATTGAACATGAGAAATTACTAATAGCAAAAACTGACTTAAAATCTGTAGAGAAACCCCTATAATGAAATGAGTGGAAATCTATGTTGGATGCTGTCTTGTAACCATATCAGTCTCTGAACTGACAATCTACTATAAATATACTGAAATTTTACAATTAATTTTTTACTCAGTGTACACACTAAACTGTCCCATCAATTGGGGATCCAAATGAATGTTTAACTTGAAATGTAGAAACTGATGGTTATGTATAACTGGTCACTAGGTATCATTGCGTGTTGGTTCTATGTGTAAATTATAAATGGTTGTTTTTCACCTGTGGTTTGGTCCATGAAGGGTGGTCTCTTTTATTAGTAAAGTGGCGATCTCATGATTGGCATTTTAGGTGTTGTAGTGGTGATCTATTCCTCCCCGGTGGCGAGTGTGGAGCTTATGATGGAATTCGTTCAGCCATGCAGCAGGACTTTTTTCTCTGTTCGGCGGACCCTGCTTACACATTATATGTTTAGTCAGAGACCACACACAAATGCCCCCACTGTTTGGACACCCTCCAAAATACATATATAAAGACAACACCTAGTTATGTGCTACATAATTAACTGGATCAAATTTATTTGGCCAACATGCCTTATTCAAAAAAATGTATAACAATGATTCTTTATAATTTGCACCCCACCAAATGTGAGTTACTTGTTTCCAATCTAATAATTTATTTTGGCTCTGTAACATCTTATAAACTTATTACTTAGAGTGAATTTGTGGATACCACGTGGTGAAGAATTTGTTTAAAACACATAGTTTTTACTACACATAATTAGATAATACAATTAATTTGAATGGGACTTCATTTACATTTAAAACGTGCCTGAGTAAGTTCCCATATATATGTATAAGGTTTTACTGCTAATCTTAGCAAAATCTTATATCACTTAATAACGACGCATTGTGCAATAGGTTAAGTGCGCAACACAATCTCGTTACATTGGTGTTAATTAAAGTTTAAACTTAATTATTTTGTGGTCAATGTACTCTACTTTATAGTGCCGAGATTCCGACACGCAAATAATCCAGTTTCATTAGATTTAAAAAAACTTTACGAACAATTGCGTATTGCACCTATACACGATGCACTAAGTGGGCATGCTTACTCAGGCTTACTTAAAACAGTTTTCTCCAACGAAATATTTTTGTTAATTGATATGAAAGTAATTTGACAGACTTACCGCAGTCGTGAAGAGAAATTAGCTACTCATAGCCAGAAGACTTAGGCGTGTAGGATCATCTCTCTACCAGAGAGAAAAAGATTGCGACTGGCACCAACGAAGGATGTTGTGAGACGAAAAAAAATGGAAGTCCTTCGTTCTGGTTTACCTACCGAACTTCTCGGCAGAAAGCAGCACTAGGAATTTTGATACCACAGCAAGCCGACCGATGGCGACAGCGATCGGGCTGTGTGAATTAGTCTCTCTTATTTCGGTACAAGAGCGCAGCACGAATTAAACAGCTATAATTCCGTACTGCCAATAACGTCAAGCGGACTATTCCGTCTTTACGCGAGGACTCACCGCTAGATAGCAGCCCAGTTTATGATCGTAAATTACAGAACTCTCCGATATTAAAATGACTGAACTAGCGCTGAATCTTTTGACTCAGCACACCCTCACCCCAAAAGGGCAACATATTTGCCCCAACGTTAAAGGCCAGGAGGGTACCCTGCAGTGTACCTCTCCCCAAAAGAAACCGGTGGACGTCGTGGTTGGGTTGGCTCAGCTGAGCTTGCTCTCAGGAGAACAGAATTCAAAAAAGGAAAACGAAAGAGATGAAAGAAGATATGTTTTATGTAAGTGTGCGGGTGCTGCATGCTGACCTGATCAGAGTCCGCATACAGCACAAGAGAGAGAGACAGCAAAAGACAAAAGAAAGATACCTACGTAGGTAGATCTTCCGATCTCCTGAGGCTCGCCCCCTTCGCCCGAACACGACTTCCACATTTAACAAGGACATCCGTCCTATCTTTACGGGGACTATCCCCCTTCGAACGTTTTCGATAGCCCTCGACAACGTTTGAGTTTGGAAATGTGGCTTGTCACCAATTTTTGTTTGTCTCCCGGTACGCCCAGCCGGGCCGTCACCGGTGATGTAAATCCTATGATACGGTATGGCCCCGACCAACGGTAGCATAGCTTCGCAGCACGTTTGTCGGCGGCAGAGCTGAGTGGGTGGCTTTGGCAATAGACCCAGTCACCAATCCGGAAGGGGTTTGGAATACGCCCCTGATTATAACGCCGACGGACCCGCTCGTGCGCTCGCAGCAAATTCTTCCGAGCCATTTTCCATCTCTCCGCAGTTTTATTATTGGGCTCCCGCGGCAGAAGATCTTCGATATCCCATAGGTTGGTCAACGGGAGTGCGGGCGAGAATCCAAAGAAAATTTCAAATGGCACGGCCTGATGACTGTCGTGTCTGGCCGTGTTGAACGCTAATTGTAACCACTTCAAATTCTGATCCCAGGTGGTTTGTTGCTCAGCGTGATAAGCAATCAAGGCGGACCGGAGATTCCGATTGAATCTCTCCGCATGGGACGGTTGTGGGTAATAAGGGGAAGTGGTTACGTGTTTGATGCCACTGGCGAAACACATACGCCTGAATTCGTTTGAAATAAATTGCGGGCCATTGTCCGAAACAATGATGGTCGGAAGACCGAAATGCTGAAAAACGTGGTTCTGTAAAGCGTTGATGGTCAAACGAGCGGTTGCCTGCCGTAAGGGCAGTAGCCAGGCAAACTTTGAAAAAGCATCTACACAAACAAGCAGGTAAGCATTACCTGACTTGCTACGGGGGAACGGCCCCACGTAGTCAATAAACAACTTTTCCATTGGTCTGCTCGCCACCTCAGAAGATAACAACCCTAGTTTGGTGTTCTGGGCAGGCTTGCTCAAGCCACACAGATGACAGTTTTTAACACTCGTCGCGATGTCTCTATCCATGCCCTTCCAGATAAAATGTTTCCTAATACTGGAAATGGTCTTCGAAATTCCCTTGTGGCCTCCGATTGGGGAATCATGGTAATAGCTGAAGACCATGGGCACTAATTTGCTAGGCAGCACGATTTTAGGTGCTCGTCCTTTTCTCTCTCGACAACAGAGGACTCCCTTGGACAAGAAATAAGGGGCCTGTACGTTACCCTGCTTAATATTTTGGATGACTTGACCCAGCACTTCGTCGTTTAACTGATGGGGTAACACATCAGTGAAGGCTAATGGAAAATCGAGAAGAACGGAACAGGGTTGCTCAGCTTGGGCATCACTGGGTTGGGAAAACATACGGGATAAGGCATCTGCAACCACATTCTGGGATCCCCTGATGTGTTGCACGGTGAACTTAAAGGATGAGATTTTCACCACCCATCTACCAATTTTACCCAGTTGCCGGGGATGAGCTAGAAGCCATGAGAGAGCCTGATTGTCGGTCTCGAGCAGGAACTCAGCATGTTCCAGGAAACGCCTGAACTTATCTAGAGCGTACACAACAGCTAAACACTCTAGCTCATAAACGGATGATTTACGTTCTTGCTGGGTCAACGTGCGTGAGATAAAAATTATTTTCTTGGATTCAGTTAATATTTTTCAGGTGGCGTTGTTGAGAGAGTATACTTATTTATTTAACTATTTAAAGGGGAATTATAGATCACTGTTGTATTCATTTATTATTAAATTGTTATGAGATAAAATAATAAAAAGGGATTGGTTAATTATTTAATTCTTGAGTTTTCATTGCAAGTCCCGTCTCACTGGATCCAGCGCAATTTTAGCTTCTCTAGGCCTTAGCCTAGTTTTAATTAACTTGTGGCCCCTCTTTACAAAAAGGAAATATTCTTTTTTTAACTGCTCGAGATAAAGTGGGGTTACATTTGGTAGCAGAGCGCGCTTACGATGAGGGTCAACCCGTGGGTCCTGTGGGTGTGACGGGGCTTGCAAACTTAGGAAATATTTTGGGACTTTCACAATTTTAAATCCAAATAGAACTTAGAAAAATTTTAAAGGCCCTATATCCCCAGTTGAAAATATTTTTTTGTTAGCTTTAAGGTTTGTAATATATGTATATGTACTTGCCCGCCTTGAATAGTGAATAGTGCCACGTGGTAGGAAATTTTAGAAGGGGAAATCCCTGGGCAAGACTTATCGCAGTTCGGTGCTTGGTTAGTTTGAGTTTACCTTGCCCATGTTTGGGGAGGTGTTGCTGTTTTTTTTTGATTATGCGGTATGGCCCGATCGGCAGTCGGTTTCTTCCGATAGATGGTAGCCGGAATAACATGAAATTGTTAAAATAAATTTTCGTGGTCGGTGTTTTGTTTTCGTGTTGTGTGTGTGTCGCGTTCCTTTTGTCTGGTAATCGAGTGTGAGCAGTTCAGGTAGTGGGCTAGTTCTCGCATCGGTAGGTGGACCCGCAGTCTACTCTTTGGAAGAACAGTACTTGGGTTTTTCAGATTCTGGTTTTATTTAGAATAAGTTTTTAAAGTTTTATGTTAAGTGTGCCGACCGCGAAGTGAGGATGAGTTCAATAAATCCTGAGTTGTTTTTAAGGGAGGAAATTGAGTTCGAGCTCCGGGCCCGGGGTAAAGACCCCCGAGGCAATGTCCAAGCCTTACGGCGGCTGCTCCGTGAAGCGCTGGCCGCGGGTGATGCGCTCTCCAGGGTCACTATCACTGACCCCGAGAGTGAGTGGGAACGGTGTACGGAAAAGTGGGGTGAGCTGCAGGAGTTGGCTCAATCCATCGAAAGTTTGGAGGAGGGACCGGGATGCTCGCTCGGTGTCCGGCGGATCCGGCAACGTATGCAGCACTTAATTCATCGGCTGCAGAATTTACAGGCACAAGTCAGTGAACCGCCATATAATATACCGCCACAATATAATATACCAGACACGATACAAGAGATTACCTCGACTCTCCAGGGGTCACAACCAGTAAGAGCATCCACCCCGGTTGCGGTTGTTGAGGAGTCCGTGGTCTCAGCTGTGAACACTTCTTTATACAGAGAAGTAGAGCCTGTACAAACTGGTTCGGGGGCGGCAACGTACAACCACCTGCCCAACCCACTTGCCCATATAATACAACAACTTCCATTCGTGGACGGACTGGAGGCAGACAAACTAATACCTTTTTTCAAAATAGTCTTTGAGTTGAAAGACTACCCGGGTATGCTGGAGCGAACGGTGCTCGAACTCATCTTCCCCTACTGTCGCGGTACCATGGCTGACAGGGTGGCGGAGGTGATGCGATGCAAAGAAGGTGTGGATGAGTTCCACCGGGTGGTGCTGAGGGCGTTCGTCCCTAGTAGACTGATGGAGCAATTGCGCCATCGTCATTTTTATAGAGTTCAGGCACGGGGCGAAACATTGGCCCAGTACGTGCTGCGAATGCGCGAGGTAGCTCGTATTCTGGGAATGGGCATGTCGGAGGAAGAGGTAGTACAACACATTCTCGACGGCGTCTCTGCCGACGACCGTCTGCGATTAGTTTTTGCCCAGCGGCCGCAGTGGTTTGCCGACCTGGAGCGACTCTGCGTTATGACGGAGACCATGCAGATGACCGACCAGGCGAGCGGAGACAGTAGACGAGCCGAACCAAGACCTCAGACATCGGAAGGGACCAGAGAGCCTACCTTCCCCCGACAGGCCCAGCCAGCTCGAAATCGTCAGCAAACGAATTCAAATTCCGTGATTTGTTACAATTGTAACCGCCCGGGACACGTGGCGAGGAATTGTACGCGAGGGCGCGCGCGACCAGCACCACCTATGTCTAGACCAGCGCCAAAAAACTAAGTAGACAGGGGAAGATATTTCGGAGGATGTCTTCCCCCCGCTTCAATTCTGTTCAACTTCCGCCGACCTCCAGGCAGTCGTTAAAAGCCCAATCTTCTAATATCAAGGTCCAGTCCGCTACCTCGCAACAACTTTCTGTATGCCCCTTTCTGTCGCTCGAGGTAAAGGGGGGTCAGCTCAGAGCCTTAGTTGACTCCGGTTCAGCCCGATCCATCATTTCATCTCGGGTACATGCGGACCTTGAACGACAGGGTTTAATTAAAAGGTCAGAAAAGTCATCTGCAATATGCTGGACGGAATCCCGGGAAATCTTGCCTATCTCCCGGGTTACTTCCTTTAAGATCAAAATCGATGGGTTTTCTTGGGTGTGGTCTTTTCTGGTTTCTCCTGCTCTGGGAGTGGATTGTATCATTGGTGCCGATTTCATCGCAAAAAGTGGTCTCGTGCTGGACATCCAAGCGCACCAATGTTTTTTTAAATTTAATCGGGAGGTTTTAATTCCGTTCCTTGGGTACCAGGGCGCTAAGCCGGGTATCCAAGAAGTAGCTTGTCCCGATTCTGCACGAGACCATCTCACTCCATCCCAGCAGACGGCCTTAGATCATTTGTGTGAGGAATTTCCCGAGGTGTTAACTCCTACTTTGGGACTCACACACCTGCTGGAATACAAAATCAGACTTACAGATTCGAAAATAGTGAGGTCACACCCTTACAAGTTTGCCCCTCCAAAGATGACCATTCTACGAGAGAAGGTTCAAGAATTATTGGACCAAGGGGTGATTGAACCTTCTCATTCCAGCTATGCCAGTCCAGCATTTTTAGTGCCAAAGCCTGGTGGCAAACAAAGAATGGTTATTGATTACAGGAAGTTGAACGCCAATATCGAGGTGGATTCTGTTCCCCTCCCGGATTTACATTCGGCCTTTGATTGGTTCAGTGGGGCCAGATTTTATACCATTATCGATCTGAATGCGGCCTATCATCAGATACCTCTTCCCCAAGAAAGTAAACCATATACGGCTTTTTGTGTACCCTGGAATTTGTACCAGTACACAAGGGTTCCCATGGGTTTGGCTGTGGGGGCCCAGACACTTACTCGCCTTCTCGACACTGTCTTTCACGACGTCAAATTCCGTTTCGTCTATAATTATCTTGACGATCTTTTGGTATATAGCGAGACTTTCGAAGATCATCTGAGGCATTTAAGAGAGGTGTTGGGTCGCTTAAGAGAGGCTGGCCTCACTGTCAATCCCGAAAAGGTTCGTTTCGCCCAAGAGAGTATTTCTTTCTTGGGCCATTTAATTTCACACAAGGGCGTGACGGTAGACCCAGAGAGGACACAGGGCATCCGTGACTTTCCTCCGCCTAGGGATGCGAAGGGCATAGCGAGATTCGTCGGTATGATAAATTTTTATAGGCGTTTCATACCGAATATCGCTGAAATTGCCGCTCCCTTGAATGAACTGAGGAAGAAGGGGGCAAAGTTTACATGGGGGGAAAACCAACAGAAGGCTTTCGCTACCTTAAAGGAAGCCATCATTTCCCCACCGGTGTTGCGGATGCCCGACTTTTCAAAGCCGTTCATTTTGCAGACGGACGCGAGTTCGGTTGCGCTCGGAGCGGTCCTTTCCCAAGTTATTGACGACGCTAGGCAGCCTGTGGCTTTTATCTCACGCACGTTGACCCAGCAAGAACGTAAATCATCCGTTTATGAGCTAGAGTGTTTAGCTGTTGTGTACGCTCTAGATAAGTTCAGGCGTTTCCTGGAACATGCTGAGTTCCTGCTCGAGACCGACAATCAGGCTCTCTCATGGCTTCTAGCTCATCCCCGGCAACTGGGTAAAATTGGTAGATGGGTGGTGAAAATCTCATCCTTTAAGTTCACCGTGCAACACATCAGGGGATCCCAGAATGTGGTTGCAGATGCCTTATCCCGTATGTTTTCCCAACCCAGTGATGCCCAAGCTGAGCAACCCTGTTCCGTTCTTCTCGATTTTCCATTAGCCTTCACTGATGTGTTACCCCATCAGTTAAACGACGAAGTGCTGGGTCAAGTCATCCAAAATATTAAGCAGGGTAACGTACAGGCCCCTTATTTCTTGTCCAAGGGAGTCCTCTGTTGTCGAGAGAGAAAAGGACGAGCACCTAAAATCGTGCTGCCTAGCAAATTAGTGCCCATGGTCTTCAGCTATTACCATGATTCCCCAATCGGAGGCCACAAGGGAATTTCGAAGACCATTTCCAGTATTAGGAAACATTTTATCTGGAAGGGCATGGATAGAGACATCGCGACGAGTGTTAAAAACTGTCATCTGTGTGGCTTGAGCAAGCCTGCCCAGAACACCAAACTAGGGTTGTTATCTTCTGAGGTGGCGAGCAGACCAATGGAAAAGTTGTTTATTGACTACGTGGGGCCGTTCCCCCGTAGCAAGTCAGGTAATGCTTACCTGCTTGTTTGTGTAGATGCTTTTTCAAAGTTTGCCTGGCTACTGCCCTTACGGCAGGCAACCGCTCGTTTGACCATCAACGCTTTACAGAACCACGTTTTTCAGCATTTCGGTCTTCCGACCATCATTGTTTCGGACAATGGCCCGCAATTTATTTCAAACGAATTCAGGCGTATGTGTTTCGCCAGTGGCATCAAACACGTAACCACTTCCCCTTATTACCCACAACCGTCCCATGCGGAGAGATTCAATCGGAATCTCCGGTCCGCCTTGATTGCTTATCACGCTGAGCAACAAACCACCTGGGATCAGAATTTGAAGTGGTTACAATTAGCGTTCAACACGGCCAGACACGACAGTCATCAGGCCGTGCCATTTGAAATTTTCTTTGGATTCTCGCCCGCACTCCCGTTGACCAACCTATGGGATATCGAAGATCTTCTGCCGCGGGAGCCCAATAATAAAACTGCGGAGAGATGGAAAATGGCTCGGAAGAATTTGCTGCGAGCGCACGAGCGGGTCCGTCGGCGTTATAATCAGGGGCGTATTCCAAACCCCTTCCGGATTGGTGACTGGGTCTATTGCCAAAGCCACCCACTCAGCTCTGCCGCCGACAAACGTGCTGCGAAGCTATGCTACCGTTGGTCGGGGCCATACCGTATCATAGGATTTACATCACCGGTGACGGCCCGGCTGGGCGTACCGGGAGACAAACAAAAATTGGTGACAAGCCACATTTCCAAACTCAAACGTTGTCGAGGGCTATCGAAAACGTTCGAAGGGGGATAGTCCCCGTAAAGATAGGACGGATGTCCTTGTTAAATGTGGAAGTCGTGTTCGGGCGAAGGGGGCGAGCCTCAGGAGATCGGAAGATCTACCTACGTAGGTATCTTTCTTTTGTCTTTTGCTGTCTCTCTCTCTTGTGCTGTATGCGGACTCTGATCAGGTCAGCATGCAGCACCCGCACACTTACATAAAACATATCTTCTTTCATCTCTTTCGTTTTCCTTTTTTGAATTCTGTTCTCCTGAGAGCAAGCTCAGCTGAGCCAACCCAACCACGACGTCCACCGGTTTCTTTTGGGGAGAGGTACACTGCAGGGTACCCTCCTGGCCTTTAACGTTGGGGCAAATATGTTGCCCTTTTGGGGTGAGGGTGTGCTGAGTCAAAAGATTCAGCGCTAGTTCAGTCATTTTAATATCGGAGAGTTCTGTAATTTACGATCATAAACTGGGCTGCTATCTAGCGGTGAGTCCTCGCGTAAAGACGGAATAGTCCGCTTGACGTTATTGGCAGTACGGAATTATAGCTGTTTAATTCGTGCTGCGCTCTTGTACCGAAATAAGAGAGACTAATTCACACAGCCCGATCGCTGTCGCCATCGGTCGGCTTGCTGTGGTATCAAAATTCCTAGTGCTGCTTTCTGCCGAGAAGTTCGGTAGGTAAACCAGAACGAAGGACTTCCATTTTTTTTCGTCTCACAACATCCTTCGTTGGTGCCAGTCGCAATCTTTTTCTCTCTGGTAGAGAGATGATCCTACACGCCTAAGTCTTCTGGCTATGAGTAGCTAATTTCTCTTCACGACTGCGGTAAGTCTGTCAAATTACTTTCATATCAATTAACAAAAATATTTCGTTGGAGAAAACTGTTTTAAGTAAGCCTGAGTAAGCATGCCCACTTAGTGCATCGTGTATAGGTGCAATACGCAATTGTTCGTAAAGTTTTTTTAAATCTAATGAAACTGGATTATTTGCGTGTCGGAATCTCGGCACTATAAAGTAGAGTACATTGACCACAAAATAATTAAGTTTAAACTTTAATTAACACCAATGTAACGAGATTGTGTTGCGCACTTAACCTATTGCACAATGCGTCGTTATTAAGTGATATAAGATTTTGCTAAGATTAGCAGTAAAACCTTATACATATATATGGGAACTTACTCAGGCACGTTTTAAATGTAAATGAAGTCCCATTCAAATTAATTGTATTATCTAATTATGTGTAGTAAAAACTATGTGTTTTAAACAAATTCTTCACCACGTGGTATCCACAAATTCACTCTAAGTAATAAGTTTATAAGATGTTACAGAGCCAAAATAAATTATTAGATTGGAAACAAGTAACTCACATTTGGTGGGGTGCAAATTATAAAGAATCATTGTTATACATTTTTTTGAATAAGGCATGTTGGCCAAATAAATTTGATCCAGTTAATTATGTAGCACATAACTAGGTGTTGTCTTTATATATGTATTTTGGAGGGTGTCCAAACAGTGGGGGCATTTGTGTGTGGTCTCTGACTAAACATATAATGTGTAAGCAGGGTCCGCCGAACAGAGAAAAAAGTCCTGCTGCATGGCTGAACGAATTCCATCATAAGCTCCACACTCGCCACCGGGGAGGAATAGATCACCACTACAACACCTAAAATGCCAATCATGAGATCGCCACTTTACTAATAAAAGAGACCACCCTTCATGGACCAAACCACAGGTGAAAAACAACCATTTATAATTTACACATAGAACCAACACGCAATGATACCTAGTGACCAGTTATACATAACCATCAGTTTCTACATTTCAAGTTAAACATTCATTTGGATCCCCAATTGATGGGACAGTTTAGTGTGTACACTGAGTAAAAAATTAATTGTAAAATTTCAGTATATTTATAGTAGATTGTCAGTTCAGAGACTGATATGGTTACAAGACAGCATCCAACATAGATTTCCACTCATTTCATTATAGGGGTTTCTCTACAGATTTTAAGTCAGTTTTTGCTATTAGTAATTTCTCATGTTCAATTCACTACGTATAAAAATATATATATTTTCTCTTAGATTAAAAATCAGTTTATTTCATTTGTATAAAAGATTACTGGGGAGGTAGGTGAATTTTTAACTAGTTTCAACCAAGCTATGCATGTCGAAACACCTTTCAACTTGTTTGTCGAGACAAGTTTGTTGAGACAAGCTGAAAGTTGAATGAACATGTCCGTCTCTGACCCAAGTGTATTTTTTTATAAGGTGCTAATATTGTGCAATTTTTCTCTTTTCATTAATTGGCCCTATTTAAGTATATATAAATTCTTTATACTAATTATGATAACTGGGGGGCGTTAATTATTTTAAACAATTTTTATTTCTCACCGTAATTAAGTACTTAAGCACTTAGCCACTTAGGCACTTAGTTTTAAATTTTTATGTCCTGGGGACCACTGTGGGCTTTAGCATTCTCTTATACACATGACGTGCAATTAACCCACACCATGTGGGTACAATTATAAAAGTAAATTTCTAATCCTAATTGGGATTCGTATAAAGAAAAAGTTAGAATTTATATACACCAGAAGGGTAATATAAAAAAAAGGGCGTGGCAAGAGACCTTTATGTATACTATTGTATAATGTATTTTTGTCTTGTGGAACATGTTATGTGTGTATATTTCTGTGTACATTTTGGGGGATATATAAATATTATGCATTTACTGTACTTTTGGTGGGGACTTGGGATATAGGGATTTATTGTTCAATGTCTTTTACAACAGAAAGTTAACACAGGTAGTCATGTGGGTATGTCCTTTTCATTTGTTTTTAAGGGAGGTATTCTATCTCAATAATCGTTGCTGATCATTTCTTTAAAGAAATTATTTATTTTATTTAACCTTATAACAAGTATAGGAATTGTCACCTTTAAAATTTATTTAATTTGTTGAGTAATTATTTTATTATTAATAGTAACAAGGAATGAAATCATTTATCTTCATTAATTTATATACAGTATTCTAAAAGGAACATATAAAATAAATTTTTATATTTTATTAAATAGTTTAATGGGAGCTTTATTTCAAGGTTAATTATTATTTTAAACTTTCAATTCATTGATAGAGTGACATAGCAATTATTTTCTTGGATTCAGTTAATATTTTTCAGGTGGCGTTGTTGAGAGAGTATACTTATTTATTTAACTATTTAAAGGGGAATTATAGATCACTGTTGTATTCATTTATTATTAAATTGTTATGAGATAGAATAATAAAAAGGGATTGGTTAATTATTTAATTCTTGAGTTTTCATTGCAAGTCCCATCTCACTGGATCCAGCACAATTTTAGCTTCTCTAGGCCTTAGCCTAGTTTTAATTAACTTGTGGCCCCTCTTTACAAAAAAGAAATATTCTTTTTTTAACTGCTCGAGATAAAGTGGGGTTACAATGCAGTGACCTCAATTTCAAAAACTCAACAATGAACATTTATTGGTTCTTATTTCCTTTTAAAATTCTCACAATGATGAAACCTTAAGGGTTTTGCTCTTTTTTCAAAACTGTTATTTATAAAATCATTTCAAAACATGATACAATTACTCATTTTCACAAATTTGAAACCTCTTTTTTTTCTTTCAAAAAAAACTTTAAATATGTATACATATAGAGTCCAGGAGGAGGATCATGACACTAGAGCCCTTTTCTCTAAGTAAAATTAAATAACTACAGATTCACCAAGAATCATCTGACTGACTTTAACCCACCACAATACACAACCTTCTCAAACTCTTGGAAAGTGAACAAGTAAACTTTACCCCCAAAAAAAAAAAAAAAAAAAAAAAAAAAAACAATCATGACAGTACCTGTGAATTTTCAAAGAAATATTTAACCCCCTTGCTTAACAACTCTTTAAATGTATTTATACATATTTCACAAGGTTAAGCCTTAAAACTGAAATGGCTACCTTCAAGTATCTGAAAATTGTCCCAAAGGTTCTTTAAATTAAGAAATGTTCATCAGATTTTTTTTTAATTAGTTGCTTTACAAGACATGATACCAAATGTAATTTTAAAAAGTTCCAAACTATCCTTAAAACTTTAAATACATGTTTCAGAATCATTATATACATATATAATTAATACAATTCAAGAATATTAAATTGAGAAAACGTTATTAAGTTCCATTAAATTCATTTATATGAAAAATTAACATTGATTTTAAATTCCAAAACATATAGTTATTCAACATAAGTGCAACACATGTGATGTATAGTTCAGTACCTGTCATGACAATGCTTCATGTAATTCAGAATATATTAAATTGTGAAAACGTTATTAAGTTCCATTAAATTCATTCATAGAAAATTAAAATTGATTCTAAATCCCAAAACATGTATGGATATAACATAGCTTCAATACATGTGGTGGATAGTTCACTACCTGTCATGACAATGGTTATACACTCAATACATATGACTACATAATTTACTTTTTTAAGACTTACACACACTTAACAATTTACACACAAGACAGTTACATAGACAACACTGATAAATAACTGAGAGACTTCCTCAGGGAAAATAAATGAACGATGTATGACTCATTCTAGTAATGCTGAGAAGTGCCTTCACACAGCATAGTTTAAGTAAATGCCAATTCACCAGCTGTAGCTTAACACATTTCGTTTTTATATTTTTTTTTTTTCATTTATAATTGCATTTTGTATATAATGTATCACTATCACCTACTAATTATACTTGTAAGGAGCTGTCCTCACTATAAAAAAAATTATTTCATATGCCAATCTTGTTCAACTGTATTTTGAAAGAAAAACTATTGTTCAGATAAAAATTCGTTATCATTAAAATAAACTGGGTTTATAGGATATTAAGTAATGTAAAGATGAAATCAAGAGTTAAAGCAAATTTTTTTTTATGTTAAGTTAGCTTGCCAGGTCATTACTTGACCAGAGTATCAAGTGGTACAGATGGTACAGATATACACACCAAGGAATTAAGTTAATTCTCCATTTAACCGAAGTAACACTGTCCACTGTCTAGAATTATTGCTTTGATCATTGTAATAAAAGTTTACTTACAAAGCATACACCAGAAAAGTTCATCAGAGACATACCGTTCATTTTGGCGGAGCACGTTACATACTTACGAGTTCCTTTATTTTCTTCACATTTCATTCTTGCCTGATCATTTGGTCATGGTTGAGCGAGCCGGAGACACCCTAGGGCACACCTTGGTTCTTAGCCAGCCATGGTAAATAATTTATGCCCGGTATTACAAAAAGAACAATTAAAACTTTGATCACATGCAGCACAAAACACGTGTAGCTGCCCTGCAGGCAGAAAAACCCGCGAGAACCCGTACTCTCTCTGAACAACCAGCCCTACCACTTAGCGGGACAGGGGTGGGGAAATTAAGTTGCCTAGTCCCTCTACTAGATCACGCGAGCGTCTCTCTACACATCGTGACTATACAGTAAATAATTAAGTCTGATACTGCTTTTTAACATAATAATTTTATAGCCGTAATTTGACTTAATAATTTTTTTTTTTTTTTTTTTTTGTTGCCGTAACGAAATTCCTTAGTTAAGGCACACCCCACATGTGACTGGCAATATGGGGCAGTCGCTATCATAACGGACAACGGCTGGTAGATCTGGCAGACATTGATTGGCTAAGAGCACCTGTGGCTTGTAAATGGAGGCTTTGACCCCTACAAATGAAGCAGAGTTGCCCCTACAAAAGTTATGAAATGTTATTTACTACATTATTAGCTTACTTTTATTTTTTTACCATTAAACATTTTAGTTGTACAATTTGTAATGCAGTAATCTCTTGAATTAGGAATGAATGATGACTTTTAGAGTGTATAGTATGATAGGCTCGCCTAAAGGTATGCACTGTTGCAAGAGACTTGGGGTGTGCACCAAGGTGAGGAAGAGACGGAGTTCCCATTAGATGCTACAGTCATCATCAGAGATACCTGTCTGATATTAACATTAAGATTAAAAGGAAGGAATGTAAATTATGTTAGATTTCCACAAATTTCTTCAATGTGTTCTAGAGACTTCTATATCATCTACTCTGACCTAGTAGACATAGTGTGTGTGTGTGTGTGTGTGTGTGTGTGTGTGTATGTGTGTGTGTGTGTGTGTGATAAGGAACCCCTGTACAATTTCTCATTTACCAAAACAGCAAATTGGCCATGAATCAGGACAATTCCAAATAACATGTTAACGTAAAACTGGTCCTGATGCTTGCTGCACTCCTGGTACTGGTGGGCCAATGTTGTGCACACAACAGTATTACTCCCACCATCACAAGCAGTACAACAGACATCAGAACCACTTTCACACTGACAATGTGATGAATGTCATGAACAATGTTTGTGTCTAAGTTAAAATGTTTCTGCTTGTTAAAGTTTTTATAATAGTGACAGTGGAAAAGTAGCATTAAGAAATAGCAACAATATTTAATTTCATCTACAAATTCTATAACAAATTACATGTGTTATTTTAGTAGTGTCATCAAAATATAATATGGTAAGGTAGGTTATATTTACATAGAAAATACTTGTTGTAGAAATAGCATTTCAACAAACAAATGTTAACAAGAAGACTGAAGAGATGGTAATCACCTCTACTTAGAGTATTTCCTTTCAAAACATGTACTTCTTATTCTTGTATAAAAGAAAGTATACTGTAAATAAGCTGCATAGAAACAATATAAATAATAATAACTATCTGGTAGCAAACAGCTATGTTTATCTCATTTCCAGTAGAATTTGTAAGTAAAATAATTTACTGAAACTCTCCAGCCCCTAATCACAAATATTTATAGAAACAGGGTGATCTCAGCCTAAATATTTATTAAATTAAATTTAATATGTGCAGACTGAGAATACTTAAATTTTTAAATTATATATTTTGTTTTAATTAAAGAGTATAATTTTGTTATAACAATTTTCAGTTATTTTCTCTATGTTAGCAGTCTTCATCACAACTTTGTCAAATTTTGTTGCTTCCCTGCTATATACACTTTTTCCTTGAACGAGGCCTTTCGGTTTCGCAACCATTATCAAGTTCTTCTTACAACAACAACCAGGTTGTTGTTATAGGAAGAACTTGATAATGGTTGCAAAACCGAAAGGCCTCGTTCGAGGAAAAAGTGTATATAGCAGGGAAGCAACAAAATTTGACAAAGTTATAACAATTTTGTATGTTTTTTCAGATATATTGTATTATTGAAGAGAAATAAAATATTAAATTCCCATTAAAAAGTTCATAAGAGAAGTCGATGTATACAATATTAATATGTTTGAAAAATTAAAACAATGATGTTATTCTAATACTCTTTGAGTTGATTGTTTACTGAAATAGATGCACACCAAATGTTGTTGGGCAAGATACATTTTAGAAAATAACGTGCTCATGTCGATGGATTTTTAAATGTTTCTTTTTATCAAACTTGCGTTTCTTCCTTGCATATATATGAGACATGCCTGACACATATTTTTATACAAGATTTTGTAAAAAAATCCATGTTCTACTATGTTAATTTGTAACTCAGTTTTATGTATCATATATAGATGGATACAAAATTCTTATAAATTTCAGAAAAATTATTTCCCTGAAATGAAAATTTCCCAGATTAGCTACACTAGCCCCAAAATTGTTTGATGTTGGTGTCTCCATTACTAATAAATAAAAAAAAATTAGCATACAGTGCTTAAGATATATATTATTCATTCCTTTTCTGTTATCCTAAAGAAATAATGAGTTTACGTATGAACATGTAGTTACAGTCCTATTAAAATAAGTTGAAGAAACATTCATAGTGTCTGTTTGATTAATGAGCACTAAAATATTTTTGTTTTGTAATTATGGTTTCTTGTGTAACAGCCTACTGCTCAATCTGTAATCATGCTATACTAACAGATCAGCTGAATTAGGATTACTGTGATCTTAGTATTTAGAAGTACACAGTAGGTATCACATGCATTTTCTCTATCTTCCATGATCAGTTGTCTTGCTGTCATCTTTTTCAAGATCTCTTCTTATTTACTGACTTCATCTTGATAAATGTTTGCATTCTGATGTCACATGAAATAGCAAACTCATCTACAATACTGTATTTCAAATTAAGTATGTTCACTAAAGTTTTCATTACATTACTTGACCTGTTCAAGTCACAGGTGCCATGAAATTCTATGAAAACTTCCATTTTAAACATAGTTCTTAACCATTCAACAGTTTTGTTCATAAGGGCTCCTTTTGATATAGCTGAAAGCCAATCTTGTTGTTTACTGGGGTACTTACTCATTGGATGGATATTTGAAACTTATAATAATTTTTTTCTTGACTCTGTAAACCACGTAGCCTGCTACCATATACAGTAAATCGAAGTTTTCCTTTAGAATTGTCTGTGCTCTACTGTTACACTCAGTCCTCACAGTTTCAATAATAAACTGGATGTCAGTGGTGGATGCACATTCTTCCTCTTCTGGCTGTATGATGTTGGTCTTGTAATTTTTCCCTGAAACAGAATTGACTGTCTTGTTGGTATCATAAAAATAAATAAATCCTCCGCTCAACAGTCCGTTAAGGACCTCGTACCGCGCGGCTTTATGTATTAGTGTGACAGTGTATGGCTAGTACTACGCGCCACCAGCCACTAGTTGCGGTATTCACAGCCAGGAGGCGGCGCTGTTATCTCAGCGCCTACTCAGTTTGCCTCACGATGCTGATGCACGCCGTACGGAACCTCCGCCGGGAATTGAACCCGGGACCACGAGCGCATCAATCGCCCGTGTTAGCCACTAGACCACCTGGAGGCTCCTTGTTGGTATCATATCCATAAATTATGTCGGCACTCAGTGTAATGAAGTCGTCGTGTGACCAGGTCTCAGTTGGTATTATAACAGCGGCATTTCTGGTCTGAAGAGATTTAATAAATAACTAAGTCTGATACTGCTTTTTAACATAATAATTTTATAGCCGTAATTTGACTTAATAATTTTTTTTTTTTTGCCGTAACGAAATTCCTTAGTTACGGCACACCCCCACAACAAAAGGAGTCCAACGGGTTGGACGACATTGGGTCGGCTACACCTGGAGGAAGGCTGGGGACTCTCTTATATTTGTACAAGTTCCACGGTACGCAAAAAGCCGTGTACGGCCGAGAATCCTTGTGTAAGGGTATCTGGTGGTAGGCAGAATTCAGGTCAAATATAGTGAAATAGCGGGCCTGCGAAAACCAGTCAAAGGCCGAATGCAGGTCCGGGAGGGGCACCGACTCAACCTCTATATTTTGATTTAATTTTCGATAGTCAATAACCAGACGATGCTTCCCTCCCGGTTTAGGTACCAAGAATGCTGGACGTGGCCGACGTGGAAGGTTCAATGACACCCTGGTCTAACAATTCTTGAACCTTCTCACGCAAAATGGTCATTTTGGGAGGGGCGAATTTATAAGGGTGCGAACAGACAACCGAGGAGTCACAAAGGCGGATACGACACTCAAGGTTATGTGTGAGTCCAAGATTGGCAGTCAGTACCTTGGGGAACTCCTCACACAATTGAAGAAAAGTGGTCTGTTGGGACTGGTTTAAATTATTAATAGACACCGGAGGTTGACGTTCTTCAAGTCCCTCCCCCGACGCGTCCCGATATCCAAAAAAAGGAATGCGCACGCCACGGTTAAACTTAAAAAAACAAACGTGCCCCTGGATATCGAGAACCAGACCACTTTTAGCGATGAAGTCCGCACCCAGAATACAATCTACACTCAGATTAGGAGCGACTAGAAACTCCCACACCCACAAAAAATAGTTTATTTTAATCTTGAAGGCCACCATTTTTGAGGTAGGCAAAAGCTCCCTCGAGGCCGTCCAACACACCACCGATGAAGGTGCACTCGCCTTAATTAAGGACTCCCTAACCAACTGCTAATAAACCCGGGACGAGATTAAACACCGCGCCGATCGCGAGTCCACCAAGGCCCTAATACAGCCTTTTCCAACCTCTAACTCGAGATAGGGACACACGGACAGACCAGGACGAATAGGCTCAGGAGAGGGCTTCCCAGATGGGTGCCCAGTTTCAACCGAACAAGACGGAACATGAGGTACGCTAACTCTACCACGCGTGGAGAGGGACCGGTGTCCCTTCAATCCTCCCCCACGCAGGCCGTTTTTTGAAGGGCAATTTACACCCGAGACCTCAGACCATTTGAATTGGCAATTCCGGGCCAAGTGCCCCATCTTACCACAATTATAACAACCATAGTTTTTTCTCTCCGTGTTGTTACCTCGTTGTTCCCGGGGAGGTGGCCGCTGTTGACCAGATGTGGAACAGGAGACAGGGAATTCCGAAGTGCCGGAGCGAGTCTCATCATTCATCTGGATGGTGAGGGCGAAGACACAAGCTCTGCTGAGATCCTCGAAGCTTCGCGGTCTCTCCAGGAACACCAAACGTGACCTCTCCTGGGGATTGAGGCCCTCCAAGATGACACGCACCACCTCAGCCTCCGACATGTCCACACGCAGCACCCGGGCAGCACTCTTGATTGAAGTTATGAAAACATTTAATTTTTCCCCGTGCCCCTGAACTCTATAAAATAGTCTTTGCCACATCTGGTCACGCAGCCTCCCGGGCATAAACAGTTCCAGAACATCTCTGTGGAAGGTATCAAAATCCCCGCCCGCGCCGAGATGCCAGACCACACGATCCAGCAAAGGCGCCTGACAATATGGGTAGATCATGTTCAAAAGAGAGGCACCAGTCACCCCAGGGAAGTCATAAATCCCGAAAACCCCTTCAAAAAATTTCACCAGCTGGTCCAGATCCAGACCGTCGACCAGAGGAAGCCAACGGAGGAGATCATAGATGGGGTTCGGTAACGAATCGTATCTGACACTGGAAAGAGTGGTACCAAAACCACGAGGGACTTCCACCTGATCACCCTGAAATCCCTGGGGGCGACTGTCCAACGAAATAAGAGGACGTTCCTCCACCAGTGCATTACATGATTCCCCCAGGAGATCCACCCGCTCAGTGACCACAGCCTGGCGTGTGAACATCTCTTTCTGTTTACTCGGGCTCTCCCGAACCTCACTAGGAAGACAAATTTTCGACTGCAGGGCTGTCGCAGCCCGCCTAACCTCCTCTTCCAGTCCGTCCTGTGACAACAAATTGTGGAGACGATCGGACAAGTGGTGCATCTTTTGGGTCACCCTCTGCCAAACTCGGGTAGAACTCCCCATATATTCAGAGTTCTCCATCAGGGTGGAGAACTCCGTCCATTTATCTGCACACAAAGCTAACTCCTCCTCCAGGTCCTCAATCTCGACTCTCTGGAGAGGGACATCCCCCGCAAGCAGCTCTCGCAGTTGTTGCCTCAAGGACGCTACATCCCCCTGGGGGACCCCACCCCGCAACCATATCTCATACTGTAACTCGTCCTTATTAAAATACTCTGGCACCAGGCCGCGGCCCTCGCACCGCCCACTACTCTGCTCTACCTCTGACATCGTCCCTCGATACTATGTCTTTATTTCAACTAACCAATGACAATCAAGGCACCCCAGGGTTCCCCGACCCGACACCGGACCAACAACCAATACGAGAAGACCATATGCTATAACACCAACAATGGACAATGATATAAACATGTACACAAACAAACAAATTGACACTTAACTCAGAACGCCCCAAAGATACAATTTGGAATCACTTGTACAATTTGTACCGTGGAACTTGTACAAATATAAGAGAGTCCCCAGCCTTCCTCCAGGTGTAGCCGACCCAATGTCGTCCAACCCGTTGGACTCCTTTTGTTGTGGGGGTGTGCCGTAACTAAGGAATTTCGTTACGGCAAAAAAAAAAAAATTATTAAGTCAAATTACGGCTATAAAATTATTATGTTAAAAAGCAGTATCAGACTTAGTTATTTACTGTATAGTCGCGATGTGTAGAGAGATGCTCGCGCGATCTAGTAGAGAGACTAGGCAACTTAATTTCCCCACCCCTGTCCCGCTAAGTGGTAGGGCTGGTTGTTCAGAGATAGTACGGGTTCTCGCGGGTTTTTCTGCCTGCAGGGCAGCTACATGTGCTTTGTGCTGCATGTGATCAAAGTAAATTTAATTGTTCTTTTTGTAATACCGGGCATAAATTATTTACCATGGCTGGCTAAGAACCAAGGTGTGCCCTAGGGTGTCTCCGGCTCGCTCAACCGTGACCAAATGATCAGGCAAGAATGAAATGTGAAGAAAATAAAGGAACTCGTAAGTATGTAACGTGCTCCGGCCAAAATGAAAGGTATGTCTCTGATAACTTTTCTGGTGTATGCTTTGTAAGTAAACTTTTATTACGATGATCAAAGCAATAATTCTAGACAGTGGACAGTGTTACTTCAGTTAAATGGAGAATTAACTTAATTCCTTGGTGTGCATATCTGTACCATCTGTACCACTTGATACTCTGATCAAGTAATGACCTGGCAAGCTAACTTAACATAAAAAAAAAGACATTTGCTTTAACTCTTGATTTCATCTTTACATTACTTAATATTCTGCAAACCCAGTTTATTTTAATGATAACGAATTTTTATCTGAACAATAGTTTTTCTTTCAAAATACAGTTGAACAAGACTGGCATCTGAAATAATTTTTTTTATAGTGAGGACAGCTCCTTACAAGTATAATTAGTAGGTGATAGTGATACATTATATGCAAAATGCAATTATAAATGAAAAAAAATATATAAAAACGAAATGTGTTAAGCTACAGCTGGTGAATTGGCATTTACTTAAACTATGCTGTGTGAAGGCACTTCTCAGCATTACTAGAATGAGTCATACATCGTTCATTTATTTTCCCTGAGGAAGTCTCTCAGTTATTTATCAGTGTTGTCTATGTAACTGTCTTGTGTGTAAATTGTTAAGTGTGTGTAAGTCTTAAAAAAGTAAATTATGTAGTCATATGTATTGAGTGTATAACCATTGTCATGACAGGTAGTGAACTATCCACCACATGTATTGAAGCTATGTTATATCCATACATGTTTTGGGATTTAGAATCAATTTTAATTTTCTATGAATGAATTTAATGGAACTTAATAACGTTTTCTCAATTTAATATATTCTGAATTACATGAAGCATTGTCATGACAGGTACTGAACTATACATCACATGTGTTGCACTTATGTTGAATAACTATATGTTTTTGGAATTTAAAATCAATGTTAATTTTTCATATAAATGAATTTAATGGAACTTAATAACGTTTTCTCAATTTAATATTCTTGAATTGTATTAATTATATATGTATATAATGATTCTGAAACATGTATTTAAAGTTTTAAGGATAGTTTGGAACTTTTTAAAATTACATTTGGTATCATGTCTTGTAAAGCAACTAATTAAAAAAAAATCTGATGAACATTTCTTAATTTAAAGAACCTTTGGGACAATTTTCAGATACTTGAAGGTAGCCATTTCAGTTTTAAGGCTTAACCTTGTAAAATATGTATAAATACATTTAAAGAGTTGTTAAGCAAGGGGGTTAAATATTTCTTTGAAAATTCACAGGTACTGTCATGATTGTTTTTTTTTTTTTTTGGGGGGGTAAAGTTCACTTGTTCACTTTCCAAGAGTTTGAGAAGGTTGTGTATTGTGGTGGTGGGTTAAAGTCAGTCGGATGATTCTTGGTGAATCTGTAGTTATTTAATTTTACTTAGAGAAAAGGGCTCTAGTGTCATGATTCTCCTCCTGGACTCTATATGTATACATATTTAAAGTTTTTTTGAAAGAAAAAAAGAAGGTTTCAAATTTGTGAAAATGAGTAATTGTATCATGTTTTGAAATGATTTTATAAATAACAGTTTTGAAAAAAGAGCAAAACCTTTAAGGTTTCATCATTGTGAGAATTTTAAAAGGAAATAAGAACCAATAAATGTTCATTGTTGAGTTTTGGAAATTGAGGTCACTGCATTAATTAATTAACCTAATGGTTCCCCAGCACGATGCTTTTCTTCCTCTAGGAGGCACCCTCCTAGTTCTAAACAGGTGAGCCGGTCGTCCAGGTAAGCAATAGGAATATAGATATATATTAAGAAAGTTAAAATTATGAAATTTGGAATAGTTTAAAGCGTTGTCAAGTCAATTCGATTTTCTTGATACTCGATGGAGGGGGAAAGTTGGTAATGGAGGGGATGATGTCAATAATAGCGGCTCAGTTTGACATGAATCAGTTTATTATCTCTGAGAAGTGCACTGCACAATATGGCAAATTGTCCTCTCTGTGAAGAGACTACTATGATCCTATTACTGTTTTATTCATAGTGTAGATGACATTCACAAGACTGAATTTAACTCAGCTTCTTACAAACACTTTTGTCTTCTCCATGTTTGACATCCTTGGTTTCTGGAAAACATATAATATTGAAACACTGATGGTATGAATATTTACTGCAACATTTTTAGAGGTATAATAATAAGTTAGCAGGTTTCTTTAATGCTTTATCTGTGATTAAGTTCATCTCAGTATCCTGTAATAACAAGCACTGTGAAATGTAAATACCTATGTAAATTGTGGCCACTTCAGTAAAATAGATAATTTTCCTGATGGAAAGAGAATTTAATTTGTCAGTTTTTAGTTAACTTTGGTTACTGTCATTTTGGAACAAACATAGCATACGAATATGAAATTTCTTGCAGATTTGTTTAGAGAATAAGTATATACTAATTGGCATGTTATAACATAAACATCCATGCAGCTAACTTATATAACTAATTTTTTTAGGAGCCACAGATAGATATGTCTCGACTGAAACTAAAGGTTGACAAAAATGGACGTTATGTTATAAATGTACATGTAAGGCGAGGCACCACAAACAGAGTTTTAGGTAATTACTTATATATACCGTACTCAATTACTTGACAATATTCCTTTTTGCTGAAACTAGTAATACTGGGTGATAAATAAATTCTACCAGACATCATTTACAAGCTATAAGCATACACAGTAAATGTTATACTGTGTGTTACTCTTGTTTCTAGTCAGTCAAATGAAGAGAACTTCAAATCCTGCTTTAATCTATATGTTTGTTTTTTATGAATTTTTTGGCTACTGGCCTCCATCAGGGTTTTTTGTGATACAACTTACTTTTTTTTTGTGATACAACTTACTTTTTTTGTGATTGACACTAAAATAAACTGTGCTTAGTCCAAAAAAACTTCTTTGTTTTAACTGTAACACGTGATAATAGTGAACACTACATGACCAGCTTTAAATACAATATGATATGTTTATGATATATGTAGCAGCGATGTCAGAAGTTTGAATAATTTCTCAAGAATGCTGGCAGAAGTATTAATATTTTGGTAAAGTATATACACTTATACAAAGCAAGATTTCACCTACTATTTGGGGGATGGGTGTATATAATAAAGTTTGCCTTAACTTAAATTTTAAGTACTAACCCACTTTCATTTGTACATTTTTAACTGAAATGTACCAATATTTTAAACTGTAAATCCATCCATAGATAATAAGCAGTTTATAGGCTTCTTGATTCTTTCAAAAACATACATTTTGTATTCCTTGTCAGTTGTTGGAGAAAGTGTACCCTTGCTACCCCATAATCATGCTCAGGGTGTATAGATTTACATATACTTGGTCAAAAGTGTGTATAATTTGCCTGAAGTATACTTGGGTAGACATATGTACACATGAACAGAAATAGGCCTACAAACACATGGACAGATGTACATAGGAATCCAGTTAATTCGCTGATAGAACTTTTGATGGTAAATCTGTTAGAAAGAACTTTTAAAATTTGAATGTAAAGTTGTTACTTATTATACAAATATTTTATGCATAAATATGTGTATATTTACACATGCACATGTGTATTGTGAAGCAAATTTTGCCATTGTCAAAAATTTTACAAAAACAAACTGATTTAAACCATCTTTATTTAATGTTATTGATTAACTAAAATGATTACAGTCAGGGCCGGCCTTAATGACGGGCCAACTGGGCCGTGGCCCGGGCGCAGATTTTTAGAGGGCGCCAAATAATGATTTAAAAAATCACGTTTTTCTTTCCTTTATGATTGTTAATAAATTAAGTTGTTCCCTCAAGCAGGTTAAACAGTTTACTCTATTATCAATGAATGCCACTGTTTGGTACATAATAAGACAATCAATATAAATCTTCACAAAGCAGTATTATTTGACGTATTTTGACATTCACGCTCAGCCACAAAATGGTGACAAGATAAGCAAGACAGCGCTTCGCTCTCTGATGCGTACAACACCTCGAAATAGATCATATAAATTCGGTAATCTTGGCAGCTCCCCTGCCTCCTCCATGTGAACATCGTACCTTTCACGCTTCATCCTTCCTTTGTTTCAGTTGTTTCTTTTGTTATGACTTGTCACCGTGCAACTGCCAGTGGTGCGAATAACAGTGTAAAGTACAGTATTTTTAAGTGCGCGTTAAGTGTTTGATTTTTCTTATGTTATCTAGGTATGCTCTTTATTGTTTTGTTTTCATTTTTTTAGTTAGTTCATTTTAACTCGGTTTGTAAAATTTCGTTGAATTTTCGTTTCAGTATTCTGAATATTTTTGATATATACGAGTGCAGTTTATGATTTCAAAGACTTTTGAAAATGGCTTCAAACCACAAACTTTCAGGAGCTCAAAACAGAAAGAGGAAGAATAAAATATTCAATGAAAATATACAAGGTTCTAAGTTCATGCGTAGTTTTCTTTCTCAAAGTTTAGAAATAGAAACTGATCAAAATAGTCCAAAAGAAGATGTAACCAAAATTGATTTTTCAAATGCTAGACAGTCAGAACAAGTTTTTGATGACAATGTTCAAGACACTAATGATGAGACTGAGATGAAGACAGACTGAACAACCTGGGACAAGCTGCCAAGGAAACGACTTTTCCCTTGACAAAGAAGTTACGATTACTTCATCAAACCGTATAACGGATGGACATGAAGAAGAAGTTTACCCTTTATCCCACAGCGACATTACCTCATGGAATTTGGACGATATTGGTGAATGACCTACCTTGACTTGTCACATAAGGGATCAAATAATTAAAAATGTTTGTCCATAGACTAACTAAAATACCCTAAATAAACAAGATTACACCGACGAACTCAACACAATAAAATACATAGCAATAAAAAACGGTTATAACCCCAATTTAATAAACATACTACACAAACGCATCAAAAACAAAAACAACAAAACACTAAATACCATCAACACACAACACAATAAATACATCACACTGACATACCACAACTCATACACACACAAAATCGCCAATACATTCAGAAAACACAAATACAAAATAGCATTCAGAACAACCAATACCATCAAAAAACACATCAGTAATACAAACACAGACATAGACATATATAACAAAACAGGTGTTTACAAATTAAATTGTAATGACTGCAATAGTTTCTACATAGGCCAGACGGGAAGATCTTTTTCATCCCATTATTCTGAACACTTAAAAGCTTTAACCAACAACAATATACACTCCGCATTTGCCACACACATACACACAGAAAACCACAGTTACACCAACATAGACACTAATCTTGAAATTTTACATTACATACCCAAAGGTCAAAAACTCAACACAACTGAACAATACGAAATATATAAACACCACACAACACAACCAAACAACATACTCAACGATCAATTACAATATAAATCACATACACTTTTTGACACAATTATACAGAAAACAAACAGTAAGTTGAATCCCCGCGCCAATCCCCTTCCTCCACACACCACCCCCACTTCACCTTCCACACAACCGTTACAAAATGCTGGCAGTCTGGTACCAAAGCTGAAGAAGGCGGATACTAAGCCGAAACGCGTCCAATAAAATCAGTAAGTTTTCACATGAAAAAGTTCATTTTTAGTTAAGAATTAAAAATGGCCCAAAAAAATTGAGGGTCCGGATTCAAGATTTCCTGTTAACTTAACAAAATCCGATCCAAAAGGATCGAGAAACAGAAAATTCTCACTGTTTCACTGCAATAGGAAACTGCCGAATAATGGAAAATTGTATCGGAGATATTTGCAATATTCTGAGTCAAAGAACAAAGTCTATTGTTTTTAGTTGTAAGTTGTTTGGGAATACGCGCTCTCAATTAGGGCAGATCGGTATCAACAACTGGAAACATATAGGGGATTATAGTTCATGAAACTTCAAGTGAACACTACACATGTTACAGCAAATGAGTTGATCCAGAAAAAAATATTCGTTGTCAAACGGGAATTGATAGTGAACTTGAAAAATTGTTACAAAAATAGGTAGATTACTGGAAAAAGTTTTAGAACGTCTAATTGCAATAACGGTATTTTTATCTTAACATAACCTGGCATTCCGAGGAAGTAATGACCAGTTATTTGCAAAAAGTAAAGGAAATTTTTGGGACTTGTTGAGTTACTTGGAAAGTACGATGTAGTTATGACTGAACACATTAGAAAAATTAAATCTAATGAAATCCATGATCATTACTTGGGTAAAACAATCCAAAATGAGTTGATTAGTTTGCTTGTATCTGAAATAAAAAATGATATAATTGAAAGAGCAAAGAAAGCCAAGTATTTTTCACTAATATTAGACTGTACGCCCGATATCAGCCACCAAGAACAATTGTCATTTACAATTAGTTTTGTTGAATGTACTGAAACAGATGTTCAAGTAAAAGAGCATTTCTTGTCATTTTTTCCTATTGATGACACTACTGGAGAAGATTTGACAACGGCCCTTTTGAAAGAAATTGAAGGACCTGTGGGTTTGACATGAAAAATTGAAGGGGTAAGGTTACGGATAATGGAGGCAACATGACTGGAAAATACAAAGGAGTGCAGTCAAGAATTTTGTCAATGTTTCCTAAAGCTTTTTTCAATCCTTGTGGATGTCATTCACTTAACCTAGTAATTGGAGATGCTGTTGCTTTATCTGTAAAAAAATGTTTCTTTGTTTGGAGTTTTACAACATCTGTACATCCTGTTTTCATCATCTACTAAAAGATGTAAAATACTCAGGGAAAGTCAGTTGACTCTTACTGTCAAAGAAGTCTGTGAAACTAGGTGGGAGTGTAGAATTAACAGCATAAAGGCAGTCAGGTATCAAGTGGTTGAAGTTTGTGAAGCGCTACAGGCAATGCAAGAGAAACTCATTGATACAAAAGTGACATCTGAAGTCAAATCATTGGAAAACAATTTAACATCTTTTGACTTCATTGTCTCCCTTGTTGTTTGGCATGATATATTGTTTCAAGTAAACTTGATCAGCAATACTATGCAAAATGTCAACAGTGACTTATCAACAGTTACACATCTTCTTGGAAACTGCCAAATATTTTAAAAATAATATCGTGAAACTGGATACGCAGGTGCTGTAGCAACAGCCAAAGACATAGCTAAAGACTTGGAAATTGAAGCTGTTTACAAGAAGCAGCCTGAGAGAAAGAAAAAAACGGCAATTTGAGAGTCCCGAGACGAAGCCTCAACAGTTCCAGAGCAGTTGTTTAAAACAGTGTTGTCTTTTACCCGCTTTCCATCGAATAGCGCTTTACACAACTTGAGACTCATAACCAGCATTCCAGCATTGGGGTTTTTTGTACAATGTGAAAACTCTTCCAGAATCCGAAATCTTGAAACAAAAATATTTGAATCTTCAAAAAGTTCTTCAAGATGAAGATAAGTTAGGAGAAAGTGACATCGATGGCAACCACCTTTTCAATGAGCTTAAACATCTGGGTGTATTTCTGAAGATCTCTGAGATATAAACTCCTGTTAAAACTTTGCAACTTATTTCAAAAAGTAACATGATTGACTGTTTTCCTAGTACAGTATATGGACTCCATTGAGGGTTCTTTTAACAATTCCTGTCATGGTTGCTAGTGGAGAACGCAGTTTCAGTAAACTCAAATTAATTAAAACTTACGCTTTACAATGATGCAAGACCGCCTATCATCTCTAGCAACAATTTTTATTGAAAATGACATTGCAAACCAGTTAGATTTAACGAAAATTGTTAAAAGGTTTGCTGAAGCAAAAGCAAGAAGAAAGAAATTTAACTAAACTTTCAAAAACCAAAATATGTTTTTTATTTTTAAAGAAAAATGTTAATGCAATAAATCTTGGTGTGACATTTTTAGTAAAAACAAACTTTACATGTGAAAAGACATTTGTGTTTTGATAATATCTGTACATATACTTATAATAAGAAGAAATGTACACTGACTGAATTAAAATTATAGGAAACTGTTTGAAATTGATACTTTTTATTTGATGTTTTCCACTCGCATTGAGCACCCATGTGAAACATTTATATAGGTGAGTCAAGTTACAGCTTTATTAAGTTAAATTTTAAAAACAGGCCTTAGTGAAAGTTAATGGGTTTCAAGAAAAATAAAAAAAAATATTTGTTAACATTTGAAAAGTTATATAGTATAAACTTTAAATTTTTTTAATAATTTCATGTAGACCTACAGAATAGTTTTTTTATGTGTAGGGCTTAACCGCCACCACTAGTATAAAATAGTCATTACAAAACTTTTAAAGTATAATGTTATTAAATTAGTACTGATAAGAAAATAAGAATCACCATTTTTTTTTGGGAGGGCACAAAATTGTGTCTCGGCCCGGTCAGGCCTAAAGGTTTGGGCCGGCCCTGATTACAGTGACACTTTAAACGTAATTGTTCTCAGCCTCTTCTACTTCACTGTCAGATAAATAGGTCTGCAAATATAAATTCAAGCAATAAACTTCATAATAATGAGTGCAATTGAAGATCTGGAATTTAGTAATCACATATCGATGAGCGATTATAGAAAATTATTAGAACATTTTCAACTGCTCATATATCCAATGTTACCAATATTTCTGGGGTAAGAATGCATACATCTTTATCCATCCTGGATCAATATCCAGTACTCAGAATGTTTGTACATTCTCCATGCAACTTTGAATATGGAGAAAAACTCAGATTGTGCATCTGCTCCGGATATCAGGTAATAACAGTAATTTCACTTAATACTAATTTTGAGGGATTGATTATGTTACTTTAAGAAACACTTGTTTTTAAACTCCCCATACATCTGTATAAATATTTGATGGTCAGTTTGACGATGCATCTTGAAATAATGGAATGTAGATTTAGAGGGTTTAAATATTTTTATTTTTCTGTTGTGAAATATCACATGACATGATATCACATAACCTATGTATGAGAACCGAAAACATTGTTAGCAGATTTAAAGGAAACTTGTTCCCTTTGGCAAGTTTAAGAGTACATATTTCTGGCTTCAGGAATAAATCCATGTATAAACCACTTAACCAATCCTAAAACAAAATTATAATCAACAAAATTAATTAGTTTACTTCTTGCCCAACCACTGCTGTTCAATCATAATTTATAATGTCAATTGTAGGCATAGTAAGCATGTTATCAACACCTGTAAAGCTAGAAAAAAATACTGGGTAAGTATACATAGATATTCATGTAGGTAGGTATACATATTGTATAACGTTTAGATAAATAATGTTTACATTTTAATAAATTTTCTGGCAACATGTAACTTTACATGACCATCACTAAATCAAACAAATGAAGAGATATGGTAATTTGTTATTGATTCTGATAATGATTGCTAGTTGGACCAGAACAAAAAATGATGAACACCTACTTCAAATATTTGAATAAAATGTGTTAAGTAAGATATATGGATCAGTAAGAAATGTTGATGGCATGTGGTGGATCCAGATTATGATTAATCTCCAGAGACAAGGATTAATATAAATTCTCTAAATGAATATGAATAATTACAATTCTTCTTAATGTGAATGTTTTAGGTATTGGTAGAAAACGTCTGTACATAGAAGTAATTGCACCAGAGTATGAAGATGCTTTAAACGCAGAGATATCAAGGTTCTTGTCTAAACTGTTCCGTGTCAGCAGGCGGTCAGTAAAGTTGAAAAGAGTAAGTCTTAATATGAGTTGTTACTTAAGTAACTTGAATTTTATCTTTTGTGTATAATTGACAAAAAATTGTTTTATAATCAGTTTATTTTATAACTATCATTTAGATTCAGTGATTCCAAGAAAGTAAGCCATTTAAATATAACGATTCCTATCCAAGTCAAAATAATGTATCACATGTAGATACAATTTAAATTAATTTTTTAGATTTATCTCTGGCAATTTTTTGTTTCTTTGTGTAAATTTATTTGTTTAAGAGATGCACAATTTTACTAAAATTAACGTATCTACTATACGTCTAACTGTCCTCTGAACCTCTAGACACCCATCTAACCACCAACATAAGTTAGTGATCTAATACCTCTAGCACCCATCTAACCACCAACATAAGTTAGTGATCTAATACCCATCGAATTTCTACAATTCTGTAGCATATGTGAAGACTGCACTGAGAATTATGGAAAAACATGCTCTTACAGTTTAATGTTGTTAAGATGAGTGTAAAAAAGGTATATTTATAAAAAACAAGTTATATTTGTTGTTCATATTCTGTGCTCATACAAACAGTGTATGACTCAAAAGTTAGTCAGTGTTATGCCACAGGTCTACTTAAAAGCATGCAGGGTTATTTAAAATTTAGACAAGTCATCAGGAACATCCTGGCATGGGCGACAGACCATGGCAGCTGTGTGATTTGTGGGTACCAAGGCCTGGTGATGTTCATAGAGATCTTAGCGCACAACCTAGCAGAAGACAGCAGATCAACAGTGGTGGTTTTAGCAGATTATGTCCATTAAAGAGTGATTGCACCGTTATCTGCTCCTGTGTGTCCATGCTGGTACACGAGAATAGGACATGGCCACTGAATCGTCTCCATTTTCAGGGAGTTGATGTAATGCTGACGGGTTTCTCATTGAAACTGATACACAACCTTGCAGAAGGTCATTGTTGACAGGATGTGAGGCACTACCCTTGCCAGCAATCGAGTTGCTAAAAATGGAACATGGCTGATCCTGGATCTCCAACACCAGATTCACACCACTCACAATCATGTGTAGTATTGTTCTATAATAGAGAACCCTCAACCCACATTCAAAGTAATATTATAAATATTGCATAATATATTAAGTAATTTTGTGATTGCCATTTTGTCATTAGAATAATTCGTAGGTTATGTAACTTACATAGGTTAAGTATATACTCATGTGTATTCACATTATCCAAAATACATTTATAACTTATTTATGTTAATAGACCCTATTTATAGGATAGACTAGAATATTCTGTACCAATATACAAACACATTTATAGTTAACATAGTTTTATACTGGGCTAGAGTAGTAAATTACGCATGTTGGTGACTGACGTCATTACCATACTATACATAAATGGTGGTTGACAGTTTTAGTCAGTCTCGATTCTGAGAGTTAAAGAGTTAAGTTACAGAATTAGTGTGTGTGTGTATTTGATACCACATTTGTGGATCAATATTATATTTGTGTGTTGTCTTTTCGTCTGTATAAATTATGGTTATGTCAATAATCAATATCACAGTTGTGAATTGAAATTTGTATTTTCTGTGTTATATATTTACTTGTGAAAAATTATTTGTGATAATGATAATTAAACAAGGTGTCAACAGTGATATGAGTGTTCCATTTCAATCACTGCCTAGAAGATGACAAAATTGACGAGCCAGACAGGATGAATTCCATAACGTTATAAATTAGTGACCAAATTACATTATAATTTAGTTATGTGCAGTAGGAGTGAAAAGATAGGAAGAGTACATTTTAAGAACATGACAACCATCCAGCTGAAGAAGGGATTAGAAAAAAAAGGGCTTCCTACAATGGGAACTAAGGCCAACCTGGAGATGGGTTTGGAACAAACTACACGAGAAATGGGTTGGAACCCAAGCAGATTCTTCTACTACAAGAGAAATGGTGATAAATGACTTGTTTAACAAAATAATGGTAGTATTTCAGGCCCAGTCAGAATGAATTGAGACACAAATTCAGGCCTAGTCAGATCAAAGTCAGGGAAAGTCAGAATGAATACAAATGGAATTTCTGGCCCAGTCAGAAAGAACTGAGACGCACTCTCAGGCCCAGTCAGAACAAATTGCAGAAGTACAGACACATTTATAGGTTCAGTCAGAACAGTCCTCACAAATTCAGACCCAGATATAAGCTCTGTTAGACAGGGTTGTTAACGCAGAAGAATTACTGAAGGCCCTAGATGCCAAATGTGCAAACAGGGTACAGAATGTTCAGGAACAACTGAACTCCCTAAAATCAGAGTTCAGTACCACAGTTAAGAGACTGCACCATGAATTAAGTACCACTAGCACCATGGTAAATAGACTGGACACAGAACATTAAAGGTGTAGGCCTCAGTTGGGGTTGATTTCCAGAAAGAATTAATATTGAGAGTTGACTCTTATGCAGTCAGAACAGCTGTACACAAAAAGTTCTTAACTGAGGGTCAGGCAACAGGAATGCGAGGAGGAGCATTTGTTATCCACAAATGCAGTTACTCAAAAGAATACATCCTGAAAAGAGTGGTGCTGGTCCTGAAATGGACATAGATCAGGGCATTGGGACAGATCAGATGTGTGCTGACCCAAAATATTTGAAGAACTACGGAATATCATCAGACAATTAGAAGAGGACCATCCGCTAAGACAAGGACCTGTTGCAGAGGAATGAAGTCACAGAAAATGTTTTAGATGGGGCAAGGTTTTTAAGGAAAATGTTTTATAGCAGATGTCGTTTGCCCCCAGAAATTAATTCCCATATGTAAGAGATAAGTGGTTAAAGAACAGTGGCATTGGGCAGATTACTTTTGACTCTTACTTTGACACTGCCCAGTCTTTAGCATTAACACCAAAAGACAAGTCATTTACAGCTGTTCTTAATACCCAGGCAAGTCATTCCTTTATTGATCTCAATGTATCCAATTACTGCAATCAGGAAAACGATGTAAGCCTGAGGAGGTCGAGGGAGCTGTCAACTACGTACGTGGTAGCCTATCAGGTGGTAGGGCAAACATCCTTGAAAACAAAGTGTTCAGGCATATACATAGAACTGCCTGTTCAAATAATAAAGGATTTGATACCAGATGTTATCTTGGGCCATAACTTTTTAGACATGTGTGTAGTTATTATAAACTATACTGCACATAAAATATTTTTATGGAAGGACTAACAGTTGAAGTTGCAATGGTGTGACAGCAGTATTAAAAAGAACTACAATTAACTTAGTTTTGGATGATCTCCAAATATGACCCTTGGGCAATGAAGAGGAGATAAAGCCAGAGAAAAGAGAACTGCTGGAAAGCAAAATTCCAATGCAAACACCAGATAGGTCAGGAGGGCCTGTCTTAAGAGATGTTAAAGATGGTATAGACACTGAAGAGGTCAAGAAGTGGCAAGAAAATGACTGAGCCTGTAGGAAGATGAAAGAATGGATTATGAATTGAATAATGAATTATCAAGGTGTACCAAATCAGTTCAAGATGTGCTACAAGGATTTCCATGTGGAGAATAATCTTCTTATGTATTCACCACATCTGATTCAATACACCCTGTTCTAGTTATTCCCAGGTTGTGCAGCACCCAGATCCTGAACATGTTCCATGACAATACTAAGACTGGAGATCCAGAAGTGACAGAAACCTACCAGTCCATATGTTGATGGTTCTTCTGGGTTTCCATGAGGTGGGATATTGCCAGCTATGTCCGGACATGTTCCATATGTGCTTGTACTAACCCAAGGAACCAAAAGGCTGATACCAGTATGTGAGGGAGTCATTGCACTCAACTTGCTGGGCCCATACCCCAGGAAATCATGAGAAAAGTTGGGAATTCTAGTGATTACGGATCTATTCAGCCACTGGGTGGAGGCTTTCCTGATTCCAGAAGCCATGACTGGATAGATCCTGACAATATTAAGAACCAGTCTCAGGCACTATTGATATCCATGATGTCTGCTGACTGACAATGGCTGCCAGTTCACTTTCCATCAATAGCACTAACAACATGGGGCATTAACCATTGGACAATTCCCGTCTACAACCAAAGGGGAAACCCAACAGAGTGGCGAAATCAATAGCTAAAGAGATTGCTGATAATCCACCTGGTAAACAAGGAACATAAAACCTGGGACCAACATCTACCCCAGTCACATTTTTCTCTATGCCAGAGAGTCAGAAGAATCACAGGGTATTCACCAGCTGAACTGTTTGTACAAAACCAGTGATTATTGGCTGACCCTGTAGAACTGTAGGGTCAGACAACCTACAGAAGAAGGCCATACAAATCCAGAAGCATGGCTGAAAAATCCCAAACTATGGCTGAAGCATGGCTTATTCCAGAGGTTGATAAGAAACAAGATGAGGGGAAGCTATGGACACTTGAGAAAGCCAAGAAGGAGAACATTGAGAAGGAGAAGATATTAAATTCAGGGGAGATAGTGTTGCAAAGGAATCACATTCTCAGCAACAAGACAGATGGACACCATGCAGAATTAGAATACCAGAAGTGTGTGAGACCGTTTGAGGGAGATCAGTGCCTGGGAAATGATGTATATTTCCTAAGGACATCACCAGTGAAAGTCCATGCAGCCTAGTTGAAGTTGGTAAAACAACTTCTACAACCTGACTACACACGGGCCAGCATATGTATAGAAGAGAACAAATACAGTGGTAACTCTCCAGACATCGAAGAGCAACAATACAACCTTCGGCCAAGAAGACGACATTTTATAAATGCTAAATAAATTTGTAAATTTATAATACTATGTTTGTGAAATTTAAAGATTTTGTATGTGAATGTTGTTGTGGAGTTTTAGCAGGGGGGGGGGAGATAATTGTTGTATACTAGAGAACCCACAACCCACATTCAAAGTTATAAATATTACATAATATATTAAGTATTATTGATATGGATATTATTAAAACTATTTGTCATTAGAATAGTAGGTATGTCGGTTATGTTACTCACATATAAAAAAAAAAATAATAATAATAATGGCTTCCATGTGTACCACCAAAGCAGCTTAGGAGTCAATCAGGGTAGACTGCCATATGCGAGCCGTACGGCATACAAGGAAGGCAGTGTGGCCAGCACTACGCTTCAGCCGCCCATTATTATCCCCAGGATGTTATCACAGGTGCTCATTTTCAACAGGCTGAGTCGACCTGGGGGCTAAAAAATGCACCTTGATTTTATGGTGCAGCCCCCCCCCCAGGAATCGAACCTGGGACCTCTAGATTAGTAGTCAGGTGCCATACCCACTGGTCTACTGAGCTATGTTACTCACATAGGTTAAGTAAAAACTCACGTTAATTCACATTATCCACAATTGATGTACAACTTATGTATTATTAATGCACATTATTTATAGAGACAAATAAATCATAATACATTTATAGTTAATGTGCTTTATTCTGCAACATTCTGGAACGGGTACCTGGAACATTCTGGGCTATTGTAGTAAATTACACATGTTGGTAAATGACATCATTACCATACAATTTAAAGAGTGGTTGACAGTTTTAGACTTGATTCTGAGAGTGTGACAGTTAAGTTACAAAATTAGTGTGTGTATTTGATACCACATTTGTGGATCAATAGTATATTTGTGTATTATCTTTTGTTTGTTAAATTATGGTTGTATCAATAGCTGATATCTCAGTTGTGAATCAAATTTTATATTTTCTGTGTTATATGTTTACTTGTAAAACAAAATTATTTGTGATCATGATAAACAAACAAGATGTCGACAGTGAAACTAGTGTTTTATTTGAATCGTTGTCAACAAGCCAACAGTATGTAGGAGTCACAGTTGCAAGCCCATTGTTTTGTATAACTCTGTGGTCATAAAGTACTACATGATGGTAGTGTACTTACTTGCAGACTTTGTGCATGCTGTGGTTACCATTTTCTGTCCGAATAAGTACTCACTGGCCTGAACATCAAGCTAGCTTCAGTATTGGATACATTGTGAGCATGTTCCTATGCTCTGTAAGTTGGACCAGGTGTTTATGTCAACATTGTTTGATTTTGTTTAGTTAATACTTCAAGTTAATCGTGAAGGATAATTATGTTGTTTTTCTTAGTTATGCCTACCATATTGAATACTGAAAAATACTGATACAGAATGAACCAGAGTTTAAGCAATGTATCATGACTTTTAACAGTTTCATTCAAAGATCTCTCTGACATACTGTAGTACATGAAAAATTTTCTGGATCACTTTCCAATTCAGAATGCAGCAAGTAAAACTTGCCTAAGAAGGCAAGAACTCAAAATTGGTGAATCCAGTACTGTCTACACACTTTTCTACAGTACAGTTAGCACAGTGCAGCATAATAAAAATAAAAACCCCACTTCCTCATCCATATGTGCATAAAATAAAAATGATTCTCTACAAACAGTGCACTTCTTGGATTCTTAGCTGCTACATGTGAATGTCGCAGGAGTATGTGATTGCTATAAACAACATGCAGTTGTCGCCTGTTCCAGTCATTTTGTACAAAAGAGTGCAGAAAAAGATTCAAAATACATCATAAAGTAAACAGTAAAATTTCAAAAATTTGTCAAGTTTGTGACTATATGATATTGTACCATATAATATCTAATGAATTTAATTTTACGCCATTACAACAATCTTAGATTATTATTACATGGGTTAACTGAAAAAAATTATGTTTTCAGAATTTACTGGCTGATGGAAATAACACTGAATGTTGGTAAATTACTGTATCGATTGTGTAAATAAAAGTTGAACAATATCAAATCAATGAATCTAAACAAATTATATATAAAAAGAATTAAATGAGAAATAATTTTCTACCCTAACATAGCTTTAATTTGTTTTTTGTTATTTTAACTGGTCTGTTCGCTTTAACAACATTGCATTAACTGTTGCCAGAGAATACTAATGAAAACAAAAATAGATAATATAGAGAATACTCTATACCCTTCAAAACCTTTCTTGTGTATGTTTGTGTCTTCATTGGTACGGAGGTTTTATGTTTTTTTATGTTTATGCTATTTTGTTTTTAGAAAAACATGTAAACTCTTTTACACATATTTTAGGTCCATAAATTGGCTAATGAAGTCAGTAATAAATAGGTTTACATTATTTCTCATTAAACTAAGGAGAACACAATGCATTCATCTTCAAAAAATTAGTATGAGTACGGTATTGGTATTGTACAGTGTAACGTGATGTTCCTTCCCATTACATAAAGAAAATACATACCAAATAAACAAAATAATATAGAAATAAGAGTAAACCCATTATAAAATAACAAAAATACAATACTATTAAAGAATGAAACAATGTACCTTAGGTTAAGGAAAAGTGTTAGATATATGACTATATCTAAAATTGGAATCATACTTATATAAGGAGGTGACCAGGAAGGGACCAGATAATAAAAAAAAATGAGTGAACACATTTATCTTATTGTGTGACAAACAAAACCACATCAGTGAAATGTTAACTAGTGATAACACAAGAAACTAAGTGTTTTTTCTTTTCCTTTAATATCACCAGTAAAATGCAAATATAAAGCATGTGAGAAACTAATATTACAATGTCCCCAAAACCTATAGGCCAATAACTATGTACAAGGTAAGGGAATGCCATAAGTGAGAACAAAACAATAATGAATGAAATGATATAAAAACAATGTGAACTGAATAAAATACTCTTATTTAATGTTAATTAATAATATAGTTTTAGTAAGTAATTAATAATATGTGTTTTAGCTACTTGTATATTCAATCAAACTTAGAGCCATGTAGGCCTGAAAGTACACTAATAGGATAAGATATAATTTGTTCTGTTAATCTATTGTTATATAACATTAAGTTGGTTCTCATAGTTATTAAGGTTATTAATGTAACAACTTAACTGTTAAAGGGTTTTTAGTAAATCAGTCAGAAAGGGTAACTGTAATTAGAAATTATTGTAAACTTGTTCATGAAACTAATACCAGTACATAGGCCAATATCAAAACCCATAACTATTGTAAATAAATAGTAAACAAGAGGATAAAATAATGTAAATCCAGGCAATATTGTAAAATGAACAAATAGGTTATCTATTACAATTGTAATCATATATTTGGAAGTAATCAAGGGGTTTACACGATAATTTTAGACCGGTTCAATTGTATTAAAGAACTATGGTCTAAAAAAGATCAAACATTAAAAGTAATGTTCAAATTACCTAATACATGATCAAACCACTATTAAGTAATGAAATGAGCAAGAATTGTTAATTCAGTGTTTTCTTTTTATGTAATAACTAAGTTACAACTTAGTAGACAATTAAAGAAATTTAGAATAATTCTATATAAGCCAAATGACTAAAAAAGCCTATAAGCAGAGTCTTTTGTAAAAGTGGTAAATCACTTAATATTGAGGCTAATGATATCATGTCTAGTATCAAATTGTTCAGAATAAAATAAGGAATTCAACTAAGTAGACTAAATTAATTAAAATTATATTAAAACTAGAGAGTAAATTAGACTGGGAGGTGAAGGGGCACTTTATTTTGAACAAACACAGTCACATGCCTCAGAGTTCATCCCAATGAACCAATCAGAATTTGACAAAAACTGGTCAAATCCGTTTGAACGATGAAGAAACAGCGAGAGTTGATTGTTAGACGACGAGCGGGTCAGCTCTGTACAGCAAAAAACTAAAATGTCAAAGTATCAGATCTAAGTGAAATAAAAAAAAATATATGTTGAGAAGAAACCAGCCGAAAAATAAGAAAAAACAATACTCATATTAATTTGAAGATATAATAATTCCTTAAATCAAGAACGCAAAAGAACAAGTAAAGTATGATTTGAAAGTGAACATTCCTACGTAAATTTGGTGAGCAGAACTATCTAACCTAACCTAACACCACACTATAATAAACTCACAACACCGTTTCAATTACAATACAACGAAGAAAAAGTGATTAACAACTATTATAACTGTGGACACTCAATTTAAGAATCATTTATTTAAGGGAAAGTGACAAAAAACCATTAACATAAAATTTGAGGTGTGACATGGCAGCCATTTTCTCAAACTGATCATGCCGTTCCAATGAAGATGGACTGACGCCATCTTTTAAGCTTTGGTCACATAAACAATTAATTACTGTTGCATATCTCCTAACAAAAAATCAAATATTTATGTGTTAATAACTAAGAATTTATTTGTAAGTATTGTACTTTTTAGAAAAAATTCCTTTCTAACTTTTTAGTAACAGTTCAAAGAACCCCAATCATTCTTATATTAATTTTATTTAAATAACATTTGTTTGCAATTGACCTGAGATTGAGGAGTCGAGCCGGGAATCACAATATCGACCCCAGAGTCGATTAATTGCTCAATTTGCATTAAATGAGATTCATTATCAAATAATTGCATTTTATTTATAAAAATAAGTAAGTTAGAAGAATTTCAGGTATAGAAGAAGGAACACTTGCGAAGAATAACATCAGCTGGGCTAAACGAAGAAGAAGGTAATTCTTATATTACGAATCGATTGTCAAATCGAATCACGTAACGCAAAACATTTCTTCAAATTAAATTCTACTACACGATTGAGATTAAGAGGAGAGTAAGAATTAATTAAATGTGGATGGTTATAAATTTTTAACCCGAACCCTAATTAAAATTAAATATACAAAAATAAAAATAAAATAAAATTTAAAAATTAAACTAACCATTAATTAAGACAAAATATTATTTAGAAAAATATAACAAGGGATTCATTAGAAAGAAAACAGGTAAATACGAAGTTAATTATCAGTAATACACGAGGTGTTACAACAGTTAAGGATAATTGGGCTTATTGTATACTGTGGGATTGTGTACTACAGTCACCTGAATTGGTTTAGAGTAAAGATCTACATGCAACTTGTAGTAGGAAACCATCACTATATCTCTCTGTAGGAGTAGAACAAGCAGAGGTTGGTTGCTTCCAGACCATCACAACAGAGGCAGTAATTACAAAGGAAGTAACTGTGGAATGACTACATTACTTATCTCATATTTGTGGGCAAATGCCAACGTCAAATGTTCATGTTCACCTGGCATGTCAGTGTATTCAGTTTGATATCGGACCCTGGGGAAGATGTGTCTATGCCTGTTGAGATAGATGGTTAGAATTAGTTTTTAGCTTCCAAGATTGTTTCCAGGATAACGTTCAGGAGGAGAGTCATGTTTACTGGAGGACTTTACAATGTTGCTAAACGTAGCAGGAATTCCACAAGTGACTTGGGTTTCCTAACAGTGCCCAAATTGAAGTAAAGGCAGGGACTTGTATCGCTATGAGACAGTTAGCCTCTTCTGCCACTGATCAGAGAGAGTGAATCTGGACAAGGGCAGATGGTCTTGAGCATTCAAAGTTGTTGAAAGCTGGACTAACAACTGACTACTTTAGTTTTACAGCCTAAATGTGGGAATATTTGAAGCTTGTTTTGTGATGACATTTAACAACTTTTAACAACTGTTAATACTTTTAACAACTGTGATGAACATAGAGAGGTGACAAAAGTTGTGCAACACAAACACTAATAACTGCAGTATCAGAAGGGTACAATAGAACAAACCAGAATTTCCCTTCTAGGTGATTCCTTTGTTGATAGTGCCAATCAAGAAAAGTGTAAATTCAGGATAAGTCATAAGTTCTGGTGGTCCTCTTCAAGGAATGATTAAGTTTTTAACACTTTCCAGTCTGAGAATATAGTTACCTGTATTCCAGTCTGGCCAATTTTGCCAACATTTCTGGCTCTGTATTTCTTAACAGTTTTTATGTATATATGTATTACAGTTGTCTTGATTATTCATCTCTTCTTTCACAGCACTAACACTTAACTAAAAATGAACTTTTTCATGTGAAAACTTACTGATTTTATTGGACGCGTTTCGGCTTACGTATCTGCCTTCTTCAGCTTTGGTAACAGACTGCCAGCATTGTGTAACGGTTGTGTGGAAGGTGAGGTGGGGGTGGTGTGTGGAGGAAGGGGATTGGCGCGGGAATTCAACTTACTGTTTGTTTTCTGTATAATTGTGTCAAAAAGTGTATGTGATTTATATTGTAATTGATCGTTGAGTATGTTGTTTGGTTGTGTTGTGTGGTGTTTATATATTTCGTATTGTTCAGAAAACTCAACACAACTGACCAATACGAAATATATAAACACCACACAACACAACCAAACAACATACTCAACTTGTCTTGATTATTCATCTCTTCTTTCACAGCACTAACACTTAACTAAAAATGAACTTTTTTCATGTGAAAACTTACTAATTTTATGGACGCGTTTCGGCTTAGTATCCGCCTTCTTCAGCTTTGGTAACAGACTGTTACTTTTCACATGAAAAAAGTTCATTTTTAGTTAAGTGTAAACATACTCAACGATCAATTACAATATAAATCACATACACTTTTTGACACAATTATACAGAAAACAAACAGTAAGTTGAATTCCCGCGCCAATCCCCTTCCTCCACACACCACCCCCACCTCACCTTCCACACAACCGTTACAAAATGCTGGCAGTCTGTTACCAAAGCTGAAGAAGGCGGATACGTAAGCCGAAACGCGTCCAATAAAATCAGTAAGTTTTCACATGAAAAAGTTCATTTTTAGTTAAGTAATATGTATTACATATTAAATAAATATTCAAACATGACTTTATTAAAACTACAAATTAATATATATATATATATATATATATATATGCTACACAAAGTTACAAATAAAATAATACTATTTTTTTTCTCGAAATGTCAATTTTTTATAAAATAAAAGAATTGGGACGCCAAGGTTCTATAGGTAATTGGCAATTCTGTGCTACATTTGGAAACATTATGGATATACAAAGGCTTTATGTTAATTTTATTCAATACTTCACTCATTTTGATAAAAAAAAACACAAACAATGAACACATGATAAACAATGAACACATGCTAATGATAAATGCACAATGAAAGAGGTTAGAAACCACGTTACAAACAAATTGTCTCAGCTGTTTAAAAGTTGATTACATTTATTAATAAAATTGAAACCTACACAATTGTATATCGACATGAAAGCATTTTGTAATGTTTAAAACCGAGACGTACCCGTAATATGACAGTAAAGTGAGCGAATACACGGCCCAAGGTAGACTCAGGCTGTGTCCACTAGGCAAAAGTATACTGCCCAACATGTACTCAGGCTTCACTTGTATGATTTGGGTGTGGAAAAATTAGAAAGGACTTTTGCTGTTCACAGTTAGAACTGAAAGAACCCACATGGTGTCATACAATAAACCACCAAATCTTTCCAGAAGTTGGCCTCTCCTCGAAGGAGAGGGACCAACAATTCAAAGGCCTTTTCTGTAAGGCAGATCTCCTCAGGTTTGTTGATGGCATACACCATTTCTGGAGGCAGTTCTGAAGAGTTTTTAACTGAACTGCAAACACTATGCTCATGTGGCTTGGAGACAAGGTGCTGGAGAGACAGAGAGATTTAGTGAAGAATGATAAGTCGTTTATCTACAGAAATTACAGAACATGCCAAAGACAAATCCACTGAAGAGCAAGCAGGGTACCTTTATGTGAGAACTGAAGAACAAGTCTTGTCTGTTCTCACACTGACGATACAATTGCAGAGATACGACCATAGGAAATTCACAAAACTAAAGGAATCAGGATTAAGTCAGTTTGAAAATGAATCAATTTATTGATTCTCCCCAGGCTAAGCCGATCTGCAGGTTGAACATCTTGATTTTATGGTAATTGCAAGGATCAGCTAAATATGACTGGGCAAGGTGTTTTTTGCACCTCTGTCTTCATTCCACCAAATTAATAATAAAACATTATTATTTCATACTGACAATCTCAACTTGGAATTTGAAGCTTGCTTGTTTGATTCGAACATATGTTTTTTTCATATATATTTTTTTATTTTGTAATGAATAGAGAATTTATGAAAAATTATTTGTTATTATTTTTATTAATTTGTGGTATTTGCACAAAACAATGCCACAAAATATTTCTCCAAATAACATTTTAATTTTATTGGAAGTGCAGGGGAGGAAGGACGGCTATAATAGTGAAACAAATTGTTATAGGCTGTCAGAATTGCAGTTTTAAATATCTGAAAATGTTTTACAGTACCAGGTATACAATAGGTTAACAGTAAATGATTTTGCAGCAGTACACTATTTGACTGTAAATAATACAGCTCAATTAATATAAAAACTATTCAACAGATATAATGAAAAAGTTTACAAAAGGACACAGAAAAGTCAAAAATCCAAATTTTTTATTTTTGTAGACTTTAGTTTAGCAACCTCCAAAAAGTGATACCCCAGGCACTACCTGGGTCCCCTGGCACTGTCTGGGTCACCTAGCACTGCCTGAGAATGAACCTGAGATCTCTTGACTAGTAGCCAAGTGCCATATCTGATGTTCTAATGTCTTATCACTTATAATGGAATATGAACACAAATAAATTGTCAAACACAACACCCCCATCTTGTTTACATTATTCATCTTCATAGGCATTAATAAATTTTAATACAATTGGATTAAACTATTTTAATAATTTATTAAAATTATTTCAATTAATACTTCCTTGGCCAAAAGGGTTATGGTTGGAAGCCTTTGATGTAATAATGTGTTCTTAATAGTGATGCTCATGCCGACACTGTCTCTATGCACCAATCAGATTGCACCATTATTAAGATGAGATTACCAATTTGAGTAATTACTATTGATGACAATTGATTTGATGTTGTCCATCATCCTTTTGGCTAAGACAGTATTACTAAAGATTGGAAAAAAATTGTATCTATTGAACAGAACTTCTTCAAATTAAGTTTAAAAATAATGGTAGTAAGGAAATAAAATTGACTATGTTTCCTGTTACTTTATGCATTAGTTTGTAGGTTTTTATATAAAAAAACTGTTTCTTAAAGTATAATTATAACACACACACAGCACACAGCATACATGAATACAGACATGGATGTAGCATGTAGATAATAAAACTTGTGCAATTTAAAATGTAATTGTTTACGTTTCAGGGGGTTGGATCTGACATCAAGAAATTTGTTATTCCCAAAACAGCAATCCTACATAACTCAACCTTAAAAAAGATGGTGGATATGCTGGATCTAAAAATGAAAAAACGAGCTGAATGTTGATGTGTTTCATTATACATTTTTTTAAAATACAAAATGCTTAAACACACACACACAGAGTATCTACCTTATTAACTTCATTTCTTGAGTTACCATATATAATTTGCAGGTACTACCTAATTGGAAATATATGTAGGATACACATGCTTTCTGTACACAGTTTAATTTTAGAATTCTGAAGTTAAAAATTTTGTATATGACATATATATACCTGTAAATAAAATAAAATTACCTATATTTTTTTACAGACGATTATGAATTAGCAGTCCTTGCATGTTTTTTTCACTTTTTTTGTATCAAATTCTTAGATTTTGTTGTCCATGACTTGTCTGAGTATCATTAAGATTTTATAAACAATATTCCGATGTGGAACATTATAAACACTATTCCGATGTGAAACATTATAAACAATATTCCGATGTGGAACATTATGAACACTATTCCGATGTGGAAGATTATAAAGACTATTTCGCTTATTATGAGCTTCATCCATAAGCGAATAGGAACGCTGTCCATGGGAATTTTTGGAGATGGTGTTATTGCTTTTAAATATTGGTGCTGTGTGTGTGTGTGTGTGTGTGTGTGTGTGTGTGTGTTTAAATAATATGCGTGATTTAAATTGTGCATGTTCATTTAGGATTTTGATTTCATTGAAAGAGCAACAGCTAGCTCAGGCAATAAGGTTAAAGTTTTAAAAAATTTGTATCTAAAATATTAGCGTTCTGCATTGGAATATTGTTTTGTATCAGATTCTAATATTCATTTTAGGTTGACAGAAATATTGAATCAAACTGATTCCAAGCCAATAAAAAAAGTTAAAATCTTTCTTGGTCATTTATTTTGTATTATAACAATACAAGAGGCAATTATTTAATTTGTAATACTTGTGTGCATAATAGCACAAAACTAAATACACCAAAATGTGTATTTAAATAACACGAATTAGTGTATAAAAAATAGTGTAAAACGAATAAAGAGTGTAAAAACAGGAAATTAATAATCAATAGTAATTATGTTAATTAAGATAAAGAAAAATGGTTTGTGCACGATGAATGCCTATAAATTACCGACTGAATGAATATCGGGTAATGTGCAAAAGACTTTGCAATTTGCGAAGACGAGCAAAATTAAGTGTGACAAGAAAGCGTGGGTTAGAAGTGACGCTCTCGACAATATCAAACCTGCAGAATATTGTCGAGACATGATTTTGGCGCCCTGGGTATAAATACAGGGGATGCGCTAACATCACTCTCTTCCTTGTTCGACCACTGATGCAGCCGGAGGCTCTGCTTCAAGAGTACAACTCTTATTCAATCAACCATTGCTGCAGCCAGAGGCTCTACTCGACAATAGAACTTCGTTGTCTTGATCGACTACTATGGCAGCCAGAGACTCTGCATAGCAACAACAACAGTACATCAACCACAAGCAGCAGTCAGGAACTTCATCAGTTCGAGTGAGAAGTTGCAACCTGAGGCCATGAAGAGGGACGAAGGAGCGGCCGAGGACAGGCAGTAATCCAGAGTACGAGAATCCAGTAATCCAGAGTACGAGAATCCGACGGACGAAGGACTACAAGACTCCAAGACTACAGGAACCCAGGACGACAAAGGAGCATCCAGTATCGAGGACCGAAGAGGACACGCTGCAGATGTAACACAAATAATAAGGTGACAAATAACCATGCACTTAAAACCCGAGACTTACTCAAAAGACAATAAGTAACAAAAAAAAAAAAAAATAGACAATTCAATTCAATTATGAATCAAGAAATTGTATAACTGTAAATATGTTTTTGTATAATAATTAACGTAAGATTTAAGACTGTGTAACAATAATTGTTATCAGTAACTATAATTTGAGATCTATAATTTTTAGTATTTACATTGACAAAGTCATGAGAGAATTTTATTAGAAAGCAATGCATATGCAGTAATTTAAAAAAGAGCTTAGATAATTAAAAGATTAGATAAGCTAATCAATATAATATAAATGAGCTAGCTGAGAGCAATATAAAAATTTAGAAAGATGTATTAGAATATAAGATTATATAATATGTTTGTGTGTAATATAAGACTACTAATTATGCGTAATAATTACGTGCAAATAATAATGATTTTGAATCGCAAAACAAATAAGAAATTTTATTAATAAATATTAAAATGATTTTTAAACAGATTACATAGCGTTATTATTACTATCATCATATCAACACACGAATTTAATGTGTTGTAAAATATCTTCAAAAAACATGGACTTAACATATTGAAATCATAAGTGTTGTAATATATTATATGTTATTATATGTCTGAGGCTTTCACGGCTGGCTTCAATGTTATGAGAACGTCAGCTTGCCGGGCTGTAAGGCTGTGGTCCAATGTTGTTTGATGCAAATGTTTCAGCCATACCTTTTTTTTCGTTTGAGGCAGCCAGAAAAGTCTGCTATACCAGAGCACGCACTCGCCAATGCTTAATACTCTTTGAAGAGACGAGGCTTGTGTCGTCGGTGAGTGCATATTTCCCTCACCTGCATATGGAGTCTGTCCAGATTCAGAAACATGGATCTATTGCAATGAATCAATGGGGTGAGTCCCTCTCATTGCGTGCTATTTGGACACGTGTTGTGGTGAAACAATAAGTATTTACCTTTCTTCTGATTGGCTGGTGGTGTCAGACAACAACTTCGTGCGTACACCAAAAGTTTATAAATATAGGTGTCCTACTCACAGCCACTAGCCTTAACCACAGTTCAGTGGTCACTGACTATGAAACCTTAGTCATTGTTTTGCAGCCTTCTGTACTAATGATGGCCGTCGATGGCATGGCCGAAACGTTTGCATCAAACAACATGGGACAATGGTCTTACAGCCCAGCAAGCCAAAGTTCTCATAATATATTATATGTTTTTTCCTTATCACATTCTATTTCATCATTCTACATACCAAATAGTTTATTTATGAAAACAGTCTTTCATATAAGAAAATACTAACTCCCAGTAGTCCTTCAGTTCATTGATATGGTCTAGTTTATTGATACTGGCAGAACTAGATATTTTTTTCTATCAGGAGCTTCACCATTTCAATCTGAAAAATTAAAATTTCTGTTACAAGGCATTTTATTGTTAGACATTTAGAAATACATCTTGTCATTTAACTTCAGTGTAACTGGGTAAGTAGTAGCAGAATGCTGTATTAAAAGTGACAGTTAATTTAAAAAAAAGAGCCATAAATAATTGTACCTTCATAAAAGTTAATTTTAATGTAAGGCAAAGTTTCTGTTTTATTCTTATAGTTTGTTTTAAAGTGGAACAGGATTCTGCATGACATAAGCGCGAGAAGCTCAGCATGGACTTATCCATTCAGTGACATGGAAACTGACACATTTGCCAGTTCTACTCACCATGGAACATGGTTGCCTGTGACATGTGAAATTTCTCTGTGACTTTTGTTGCAAGTAACAGTAGCTCATCTCAGTTGTGCTTTATTCCCTGATTTGTGGTTTATTCCTATTTATTGAAAGCATGCCATTTATATTAAAGTACATTTGTTTTAAAATACAATTTATGTCTGATGACAGTCGACTTCATAAAAAGCAGGGTTATACTCATATACATCATGGTCAGCAAAAATCTTCACCCTATTTGATGACTGGTCTTTGTGAAGTCAAGCATGTTAATTTGTTTGTGCTGTGAAGGAATACTTTACAAGAGAGAGGGAACACAATGGACCACTTTTATCTCCAACAAAAGTTCTTGAGTGGACGTCAGCAACATTAAAAATATGCAAGAACACAGTTACAAAAATCTGCAGTGAGAACAAGAAAAAAAGTGCCAAGAAAAGATGTTTAAATTATAAAAACAGATAAAAAAAAGAAAAACTGAAAAACGTATAACAAAATGTGTCACATTTCAAATTGACACAATTCGTTGGTATATTTATGATTATTTCTGCCAGAAAAAACACTCAGCACTGAGAAAACTTATGGTCTCATTGAAAGATGCTGATTTACTCTATGCAAGTATATAATTGCTTCTGGTGACTTTGAAAGGAATTGGGTTTACACACAAAAAGTTAGGTGGGTGTAAACCGTTATTAGAGAGAAAAGATATTAGTGTTTGATGTTCTAGGTTTATAAAAAGGAAACCAATACATATATGATATCATTTTTTCATGTGTGTTATCAATTATTAATTGACTTTTTCACAAAGATGTGGGAAACTCTTGGCTGATGACAATAGGAAATCTTTAAAATAACATGTTTTATTTATCTTCTTTTTAAACTACTACATGTTTGTTATTCTTAAAAGTTAGTAACAGTTCCAAACTAAATAAGAAATTATAGTACTTTTGTCTATCTTCAGAGTGATTGAATTGCATGTCCAAATGTATTTGTTTACTTTATTTATCATCTCCTAAATTTCTTGGATCTAGCAGAAGTATTCTGGTAGAGGGTTGAAACTGACAAATCCAATTAGGCACACTAATTCATTGTTTGTATTGTTTCTTACTTTAAAGTGATTTACTGTTTCTTACTTTACTTGTCAATCCACTTGACTGATATGCAATGGTAATAGCTTTTAAACATCTTCTACAAGGGATAGAATAAAATGAAATTGAAAAATTTTGGACTCAAAGAGTTAACATGCAGATGACTACATGCTGATTTACAGATGGGAGAAGTTTAAGATATTGTTACGATGGTCTCACTGATCGTTGTATGGTACAGTGGAAAACAAAATTACAGACACCAATGAAGTCGCTAATGACCAGCTTTAATTAATCACAAATAACAATTTGTAATCAACTCGTACAATAATTCCAGTTAAATTTGTCCACACAATAATAATGTCAAATAATAGAGTTCCACACTAATTATAACACAACTTCAACTTTGCCACAATACTTCAACCAATACTCGATCCACACTGAGGAAAACCACTCAACGGACTCCTCTCACAAAGCCAGCCTCTGTCCCCTATACACATAGCCCACATGTTCTAGAATGAACTTCCCATCCATAACACGGTGTGCCAGCTAATGCGTAGTTCAAGTGATCCCCAGAGTACTCTGGAACTTACTCGAGTGCAGCCTTGATTGAGATATACCTGCTCGACTAGTGGAGGGACAGGTGGAGGACGTTCTAGGCTGTTCGATAGGGTTCTTGTTACAATATCAATGTCTTGCTGAGGACTGAGATAATATTCATCTCAACCTAAATAAAACTAACAAAAGTGATTAAACTAATTGGCTTATACCAGTTATTGAGAATCTAACTGAAATAAGCCATTGATTAATGAATGAATTATAATAAACAAGGACTTTAAATGCCAGGATAAATGCTAACAAAACAACACTTCTGTATATTAAACAGCAGTTGGTACTACACCTTCCAAAATTTACTGCTATTGTGATTGAAACAATATCACTAAGAAATATAATTCATGTGAATCACACTAATAGAAAAACAATTACATTACTTTTTAAAGAAAGTTTAAATAGACACACTTGTTAGACTAGAAAGCTCCTTTAGCTACATGACCTTGCTGACTATTTTGAACGATTAGACAATTTCAATATTAGATTTTTTTTATTATCAGTAATATAAACACTCTGATTATAATTACTCTACTGATTTTTTTTTAGAAAAATAAGTTTTAAAGCAATCATTATTATTATTATGAATACAATAAACACTAAAAATTCTGACTACTGCATTGGTTTTTTAGTTAACTAAAACTTATAACAACTTATAAGTTAACTAAAACTAAGTTGAAGTTAACTAAAATAAGTTTTAGTTAACTAAAACTTAATTTAGTTAACTTATAACATAAATGCCTAAATGATAAATAATTTAGTCCTAGCTTTTAAGTTTGTCTGTTTGCATATAAGTCTATTTCTAATAATTTTCATGACTATGCATAACAATATGTGAAGTTTTTTTGTTAACAAATCCTACAGACACTTTGAAGGTCAAAAATTTACAAGGGATGTTGACAGATATGTTCTTTGTGAAATGATTGAACATACCAAATCTGTATTTTGGATACAATTCCTCACAATGTTATGCCTCCTATAGACTTCAAAAAATTTTCAGATTTTTGACTTCCATTTCAAGCCCATGATGCCCCTATAGTTAAAAATTGTTCATTGTAAAATTTAGGTCATTCTAATTTCGGTTTAGGTTATAATTCTCTTTAGTCTGATACACAGCATGGATTTGTACAATTTTTACAAACTGTAATCCACTTTTTGGGTCCTGGTGTTCCAGGAAAATTCCAGGAAAATATAAAATTTTGAAATTTATAAAACTTGACAATACATTCAGATTTTAGTATAAATTCTCTTTAATTTGAAGCGCCACATGTATTTTTTGCACATTTTTCAACAGTTTGAGTCCTCACATCTCTCCTACATCTCTATTTTTAGGGGGTTTTAATCTTAAAGACAGTAGAGATTTGTGGGGTAAAAATATGGATGCAAGTTTAAAAAAAAATTATTGAAAAGTTATCATGAGACATCCCCCAAACAGATAGATAGACAGACAGACAAATGACAAATAAAAAATTCAAATTGTGATCTCATTTGTTCATTCAAAAATGCCATGAGTAAATTTTTTGGCGCTTTATGTAAATTTATTTTTAACTCAAGTAGAAGAGAAATCATTTATGTTAAAATGACAAAAATAAATAATTCTATTTTTAAATATATTGTATAATATTTTTTGTACATTTCATTAGAGAACTAAATATAAGTCTATATTTTTGTTGTGTTTTTTAAAAATATTTGAATTCCTTGTTTGGAAGTGATTCTGTATGAATAATTAGTGAATATTTTGTGTATGTAAGTTGTATGTCTCAGAAACAGAATATGCATTGTGGTGTTGTCTCAGTGATGCAGTGATGGTAACAGTGACAAGCAGTTTACACAGAATGCTTGAGATTGCATTCATATTTGTCACTTAGTCTCCTGATAACAGTTCATATTACTAAATCTGTTCATACATATTATAATTATAATATTATTATTATTTGAATGTAATCCATGCTAATATACTGATTTTATAAGTTACTTATAAAAGGTGCTGTTGGAAAAGTAAACAGGTTTGTGAAACTCTGGCGAGTTATTAATTGTACTGAAGTTTTTGCAAGGATGGCTTTAGTGTGATATCTAGAATTGCCCAAAGCCATTTGATCCTAATAAGGGCTGATCCATCTGATGCTGGTTCTGTGATAGTGGGAACAACAAATTGAGACAATGGTGAAAAGAGTTTTGGGCAGCAACCAGACAAAGATGAATAAGGTAGAAACTTGAAACCTCCTTAAAATCAGTGCTGTCGATCGATTAAAATATTTATCGGTTAATCAAGAAGGTTTAATCGATTAATCGAGTTTGGGTACTAAAAAATTATCATACTAATGGCTTACAAATTTAATTTTAATAGATGTATCTAATTGTTACTTTTGTTTTTTTGTTTTTAAGTAACTTATAAAATCAGTATATTAGCATGGATTACATTCAAATAATAATAATATTATAATTATAACATGTATGAACAGATTTAATAATATGAACTGTTATCAGGAGACTAAGTGACAAATATGAATTTCAAGGTAAGGATATGGTATAACATTTGACTCACCTAGTCAGTACTGCTTCAATCAGGATTTTAAGCATGTGAGTGTGTTCACATGGTCTGGATCAAGGGCTGCTCTACGTTTAGTAACAATATTGCCTGCGTCACTAAACACTCGTTCGCATGGAACCGATGTAGCTGGAACGCAGAGCAATTTTTTCACTACAGATGAAAGAAGTGGAAGCTGAATGGAATGTGTTTTCCACCACAGAGGGGTCTGCAAAATCATCATCCAGTTCTGCCAAAGATCTGTAGACATCAACCTCTGTTGTGAGCAGTGTTAACGGAGCTGTTTCTTCCCTCTTGTCGTCATCGTCTTCATCAAAAACAAGTTTTCTTTTCTTCACATTTTGTTTTATTTCTGTTTGTGCAGTGGTCACAACTTTATTGGAAATTCTGTTCCACACTAATTCTCTTGCTTCTCTTGGAAGACATTTCAAATATTTAAATCTTGGATCAAGAGCCATAGCTTCTTGATACATTTCTATTTTAGGCCGTTAAATCATCTAACAGAGCTGTTTTGAATCGAGTAACGTAACCAGGATCCATGTCGGTAATTTTTAGACTTACTCTTAAATGAGTTATGGCGGGTAGTACAACACTTGCCATCACGTATTTACTTCCTCCAAGAAAATCACATATTTCCAAACATGGTTTAAGACATTTATACGTTTTTTGTGTCATTTCCCATTCCACTTCAGTTAATGGAATGATGTTTGATGGATTGGTGGACATTATAGCTACAATTCCTTCCTTGGCTTCCAGAAGAGACTCGAACATAAGGCATGTACTATTCCATCGGGTGACTATATCTTGTTTCACTTTGCACTGCGGAATATTAAGTTCTTTCAGTTTTTGGCATAGCTGATTTTCTAAATAAGGACTGTGCTTGAAATGACCCACCATTTTTCTACATTTGGAAAGCAGTTTATCTATAGACGCATTCTCAATTGCTGTATTCAGACTTAATTGCAGGGTATGAGCAGTGCACCTAACATTATCGTATTTCGAATTTTCGACACCAAGAACAATATTCCTGGCAACTACTTTACTTTGAAGATTCCAGTCAGACACAACTTGTTCGAATTCTTCTGTACAATTTGCTGCACAATGTTTCACCACCACATGTTTCACTTCTAACGCAGCGCTGCAGAATGCCCAGTTAGAATCAATCGAATGAGCACTAACACCCAAATAACCTTGATTTGCTATCGATGTCCGGAAATCACCTGTTAGGCCAACAAATTCAGTTTCTTTTAGTTTGGCTAGCAGCTTGGATTGTTCAACATCATAAAGTTTCTCAATCCGTCTAGTTACAATGTCTCTAGATGGAAGATTATAAGAACTACTACCTACAGCTTTCCTTAAAACTTCTTTTAGCCCTTCATCCAAAATTATATTGATAGGTCGACTGTCTTTTACTATCCATTCACAATTTTATTTGTTAGTTCAGCCTCCTTTAATGAAGAGATTGGTTGCACTATGAAATGATTCAAGTTCGACTGAGATGAACTTGCATTAACAACAGATGATTCAGCAACACTTTGTAAGGGATGGACGTGTTTTAAATGGTATTGCAAACTGCTAGTGCTACCGTTGTAGCTAAATGATTTCCCACAAACCTTACAGAAAATGGTTTTCCTGTCCGTCACTTTACCAGTGTCGTTCAATTTATATCCAAAACTTCCACCGAGTCTGCCTCGTAAGTCTTCGTATGCCATAACACAGATTTCACGCACGGTATCAGGAAACACACACACAAAAAGTAGCCTCTTTAAAAAACACAAGTTTTCCTCACCTCACACAGTAACATGCCACCTGTCTAACTGTTACTATTATAGCAAAATTGAAAGTTAAGGGCATGGAAATGCGCGAAACGCTTACGGTCAGAGGGGAAAGGCTTTGTGGAGGGAGTCGCTGTGAGATGTGAGAATTTACATTCTTTTATATATCAGAATGTTTTATAAACATACCTAAGTGTTGTTTGGTCTGTCATTGTGTACTGCTGAGACGTAAAAAACTACAGCCTTTCTGACCGTTCTTATGGCAACGGAATTTGCAAACTGTACACTTCCACTCCTTAGTTACACACGACTATCTCTACAGTTTCTCGTTACATAAAGGAACGCATTCTTCGTATTAATTTAATTGCAAGAATCTTTAATCCTGGACAACAACAAAACTGTGTATTATAACTTCCCATGCTTGACTATGAATAACTTTCCTGTCTTTGCTAGTTGAAGGAAAAGTATCCATTTTAACAAATCTCATTACTGGATGATAACACAAATAATTACAATAATACTTAATTGTAATTACAGAATAAAAACTACCAATAGAAATTAACTAAAAAATTAAATAACTAATAAAAATGAGTGTCTGTAAAACAACGATATAATTAAAAATAAATTGAAATAACAATAAAAAATGCACAACTGAGATAGTACGTTACACAATAACTTAAGAATGTACGGGTAACTAAAACATCACACGCAAAGTTGGCGACACCTTCACTTGCATACCAGCTGATTCTCCAGTACACTCCCGCCATTCACAATTTCAAAGTGGACTCGTCCATCCATAAATTCTTAAATTGGTTTCTGCGCATATGCCCTTAACTTTCAATTTTACTATACTATAGGTCGCCCATTGTTAGGATGAGAGTACAGGCTCTTGTGGGACTCTTATTTTTAGCACACTCACCCCCTCTCAGACAATTAGTAGTAGGCACCTGACTCGGCCTTCTATTGCAGATCTTATCGTACATGGACTAAATCTGACATGCCGCTACCTGGCTTTTGAAAACCACTGCAACTACAACACACTTTCTCTTTCAGTGTTTTTCTGGGAACTTCCAGCAGTACTAAATGATTTAAAATAACGGGACTCTCGTTCAAGAGACAAGACATAACTCAGGTATTTGGTGGACAAGCTTCAACTTCTCATAAAAGAAAATTTCAAAAACCTATTAATTTTAATCGACTCTATTATTCGATTAAGTAGTTTTGATTGATTAATCGAAGTTCAAATTTTAATCAGTTAATCGGTTTGATTAACCGATTAAATCCACAACACTATTTAAAATACATCATTTCTGATGAATCGTATAAATCATAACAAGGCACAAATACTTCTGGATTGGAATCGTTTTAACTTATACTTGATGATTGACCGGAACAATCATCAATCAGATGCCCGTAGGTCAGTTCTGGTCCAAGAGACAGTAGGTAGATTGTAATTTTTGGATGCAGACCCAGGTGGTTATGACACAAGAGCTTGGGAAACAATTTGTCTCAGAAGCTGCGAGTCTTCTGTATTGAAGCACAGGTGGTTGTCTAGTTGAACACCAAGATATTTCACCTTCTTTTTTTCTGTCTCTTCTAGAGAAAGTGAATGGGCTTTGGGAAACAGACTTATGCATACAATAGATTATCTCAGATTTCACTATGTTGATTTTCAAAGACCACATGCCACTTTCCAAGTGAATTCAGAAGTACAATTAACAGACTATGTAGCATTGTGCTTTCAAAACATGGAAACATGGAACAATGATGACAAATAGCATCCCCAGCAAATGAGGCTGTGGACAGATCCATGCAGAATGATGGCAGCAAAAGGTTGGACTGGAGAACAAGACTTCTGTTTGCACATTTTGAAGGTTTGGTCTCTGAAATAAGATTGACTCATATAAAACTGGAGAAAGTGGATTTTGAACAGATGATTGAAGCATGGGCTAGATTAAAAAGAAGACCTTGGTGCCAGACTCTGTCAAAGGCCTTGCTCATGTCCAACATCCTGCCATTACCCTTCAGCTGCCAACACAATGATTCTCTGTGTGATTGAGGTACAGAAAATTGATAGTATTATTTCAGAGAATCAGAATTGGGAAAGTTAATAAAAATTTTTAACTGACTAAAGTTAAAGATAGTGTGCCGCTACTTTAAAGAAATAGCGGCCACGTCATTTGCTTTACTTGGTATCGGGGCGTTTTCAGGAATTCCGTGGTATTTCGAATTAGTACATTGGGGTAATTTTTGGAGTAGTGTCGGTATAGTGCCGTGATCGCATTCTGGTGGATGCCTTGAAGCGATCTCTGCTGTGAGTTGCATTGAAGAAAAAATGTTCGTCATCATCTAGCTCTTGTCCTGTACCTCTCACTCCAGTTGGCAGTGCATTTTCGTCTCGTTTTTTTTTCCTATTCTTTATGGCATGCTAGTCAGTAAAGTACTCTCGGTAAGTAACTTTATGTTCTCTGAATTAGTTAAAAGGAAGAAAGTAAGTTTTTGTCGGAATATGACTTCGATGCTTTGAGATTTAGACTCTGTGTGTGTGCGATTTTGCTTTTAGCACGAGGTGAGGTTTTGTAGTACATGAAAAGTTTTGTATAATTAGTTAAACTCTATTAAGCAGCCCAGATGAATAATCAGTAGTTGAATATGATAAAGAGAGTATGTAATTGATATTTAATTTGGCAATAAGTAGATATTTTGTTAATAGAGTTGCATCTTGTGAACAATGGCTTTATGTAATTGTACTTAAATAATCTAGTTTACACCACTCTAACTGAAGTATTGAAGATTAACTGATGTAAAAGTAATTGTCATGGCCCTTGCCTTGTCTGTAAATTTCTTAAACATAAAAAGGTGAATTGTGTCTGTTACATTCTGTGCATATGAATTTTCGGGGGCGGGTTTGAGATGTGTGTGCGGTGCGGGGCAATTTTGTAATGCATAATACTAAATTTTCCTCGTGGTGACAGGGTTTTTGAACCAGACGAAGGCTCGATAGAGTCCATGGCGACACCTTCTGCAGTCGCCATGCCTGAGCGAACTTGATGCCTCCCCTGCTACCACTGGAGTGAACAGGAACCCGCAAACAACTCCTGCACAATCATCATCATGGGCTTCTTCAGATCAACCCCTGACTGAGGCTTCTGAAATTCTGCTTTGGTAACCTCTACTCTCCAGGTGATGAATTTCCAATTTTAACTCACACCATTCCTTCACGACATTTCGGAACAGACACAGTGTTTTATACTGATATATAATTTTATAATGCAATAGACCATACCCATAACATTTATTCAGAACAATATGACATTTCTTTAGTGATTACAATTGCAACTATATATATGTATTATACACATATGCCGGAGGGCTGTGTGTTACTCACTCTTGCTATGAATCAGTAATTGTACACCAGATCGTGGGCATGGGTTAGCACTCGTTATTCAGATCCTGATTTACTAAGTTTTTTTTTAAAATATTTTCTTGCGGAGTTAGATATATAGGTATGAGGTACAATTCCAGACCGGCTGGCTGGAATTTAAGATATTGCTTTGAATATTTTGGTGGTTAATGCCTGCACAGTTATATTGCTTTCTATTTCTCATTTTCCTTCTTTTTGCCAATTATTTCTTCTGGTTTCCTCGCATAAGTGGGTCATGCAGAAATGTGCAGGTTTGTGGCATGTTATTTTATGTCAATGCACTCCCTGGGTATGTCCATTCATGTTCTGTCGATTTCTTGCTTGTATTTTCCTTTTGCCCCATATTATGGTTAATAGGTACTTCTCTTTTAAAGTCATGTTGTCCATGCCCATGGTCTTGGTCAAGCTGGGCTGTTGTGATTGTAAAAGAAAAAACTTTAAATACAATTTTTTGCCCATATGGTAGGGCTGTCCTGAACACATGGTACACAGGCAGTTAATTCCATTCAGTGATATTCTGACTTTATTACACTCACGTTTTACTGGAAATTTATTAAACATGGAAATTTAGTCCGTTTTTCTGGTGTTCAGGTTAGAAGGGTTGAAAATGATTACCATCCTTGTTTGTGTTCCATGTGCTGGGGGAACATCAGCTAGCTTATGATGATAGTGCTATGTAGTAGCTTATGATGACATGTTTATTTGAGGTTAGGTGCCATTCTAAATATGTTAATGTAATAGTCATTTATTTCAGCTTTTGAGATCTGTAAATTTTAAAACAAAGATGTTATGTGCTGATAACAGGAAAGTCGAAGGACCCTTAATGCTGTAAAGGTATCTCCTTCTACCCTTTATAATTACATATAATACACTCATCAAAAAATACTCACCGCTGCCAGAATTTTACTTACCGTCATGGTCCCCGTAAAACTTACCTTTAAAAATTACCCAAGGTCGCCACGATATTTTCTGGTTTAATATCGAAACCATTCTACACACTTGCCCTTATAAAAATCCCGCTATCTGACTATAATACAACTCAGAAAAATCCCAAAGAACGTTAGACGAGGTTTTCAGCACAGAAAACTAGGAAATGGTTATGGCGTAATGACTTACTCTAACACATACTTTATATTAAATAAAATCTGAATTTATTTTAAGGTGAAATTTTATGAATTAATAAAATAAACATTTCTTAATCAACTAGCTTCTAACAAACTATTATGAACCAGTACTAAATTTTTTCCCTTAGAGATCTCGTTTGAAATTTAACACTTTATACATAACAAAGGAAATTACTAAAAATGGTGTTTGATTTTATTCAATTGATTATGTTCTTAAGTTTGCTACTCATCTGGTCAATGCAATCCACAATTTCCGCCACCGCGTGTTACGCACTTTTTGTTTGTAGAACACTCCGAAAACTGATTTTATACTGTTTAACTTGGATTATTTTCTCAATCACAAATGTTAAGGCTGTTTCACAAATGACAGCACTATTCTTTTCAATCGGTCAGCTTACATTGTTCGCAAGCACATTTTTTTGGCAAACTGCGCGTTAACACTTTACTTGATAGGCCGATTAGATTATTTTCGGCCTATCTTGCGCCCGAGGCCACTGTTTAATTTTACATTACAACTTTACTGTCTGATGCTGGCTGTCTGTTGTTCACTCTCTACTGACACACAGCAGACTGTGTCACAAAGCTGCTGCTATGTGATTACGCAATGCGTCTGGCAGTTGTTTTGGCTGGCTGTGTATGTTGCATTGCTGTACTGGAGGCTCCTTACAGGTGAAAGTCTGGCAATATGGAAAGTGCTTAAAATGATGATTTGAATTAATATGAAATTAAACTGGGGTAGCTCACAAATCCGTACCGTCACAATACCCCCCCAATAAGAGATTGAAGGCCGGAGCGTTCAAACTCTTATTGCCTAAACCTAAGAGGATCAGTGAGGATATGGCGCCGCAACCCCCCTGAACACTACTAAATCATGGGTTCTTACCCCCCTAGTCTGGCGACTGCGACAGCACCCATCCGATCTTACTGGACTTCTCTGTTCGAGATCCCAACACCGAAAAACCAAACAGATACCCGTCCCAGTATCGCCTGACTTTTAAAACATTCAATAAAAAAATCAACAAACGACCTTCAATCACTCCATATCCCACATCTGATTTGTTTCCTCTTAACCGTACTGGTTCATTGACAACGTACTGGCTCATTTTATATTATAGACCCTAAAGAATAATATTAATAAAACAATATTGGTTTACAATGATACACATAAATTCCAGTTAAATTGAATAATATTCCCCATACAATGTTGCCCATCCAAAATAACACCTTAATTACACAAAAGGACATTACCTCCATTTATACTTAGCTACTATAAATTTTTTTTTTTTTTTTTTATATATATATATATATACCCCCCTTTTAATCCCTTAACCCCTGATACCCGTTACATTTGAATGTGGTCTGCACGAGGCTTCTTGGCCCTTTTTCAGCCTCATCCTCGCCGTAACCCACATCTCCCTCGTGACCTGTAACTGGGTCACCGCCCATCCACACTCACTATTACCCCCCCTAGACTGTGGCGTCTAGTTGCTTTCACAAGGACTGATGCGGAAGGGGTGGACATTTTTTTTCTTTTATTCCACCCCCATCCTTGCTTCGGCGTTACAATAAAATTCGGTATTATACCTACTAGTTTCTATTTATACACCCCTAATGGACTACCACCCCTATCTGGGTGAAAATAGACCTGTTCCAAAATTTGGTAGATTCCCCAAAAAAATAACCCCCCTACTAAGTCTAACAGACCACCGGATTGACAAAATAAAACAAACCACAAGCCGGTTATATCAAGTAAAATTTATGATTTGCCACAATTAACTACTTTCACGGTCATGGTCCGGTGAGGCCATGACCGCACTTAGGTGGGGAATCTACAGTTAAAACATAAAATATAGATTGGCCTTGATACAAGTTACTTGGACAGCAGTATATACATCTTATTTTCCAAACGCCGCTTCAGCTCAAACATTTCCTTCAGTTTTCGATTTTAAATGAATATTTTAATAAGTTAAATCCTTATTTACATCAATTAGTATTTACTTTATAATTCCAATTTGAATTTAAATGAAAATAAAGTTAAGTTTATTGTTTAAAAATCATCGTTTCCGTTAAATTTATTACTAAATTAGTTTAGTTGTATTTAATTTACTTTAATTAATTCAATTAATCTCAAAAGTTACAGTAATAGCCTCATTATTATTTGGTCTGTAAAAAAAAATTTAATTTTAATTCTTTTCTATCACAATAAGGTTTTACTTCAGATACTGATTCTGCAGACTACAACATTTTTTGTTATTGTCACCAAGTATGTCTGTGAACCTTAGTCTCAACATACCACACATGTTTATATAAACACTAGTCTGCAAGACTTGTTTAGTAACCACAGTTATAAACATTCTCAGTTTCAGCATTCATGGTTACATCATACACTGGCATATATACATCCTACAAAATTTTTATTTCTATAAATCTTCTTGTTAACATATTTATCAAAATCTATTTGTTGCAATTCGAACCAAATATAATTTTAATTCACCTTTCAATTATTATTACCTTTTAATTACAGTTTCTATTTAATACTATTATCTCAATACCATTATTATTATTATTATTATTACACTCTTTTCACACCTGTAAGCATTTTATTCTGTCTGATTGGTATTATAAACTTTATACTTACAATACATTATCCACTTATTGGCATGAATACAAAATACACACCACACACACACCAATATCTCCACGTAACCTCTGAAACATTTAACAACAATGTTATTTCATACAAACAATTTAACCATCTATTATCGAATTCCAAATCTCGTAAACCATTCAACTCAAAAAATTTCAATTATATAACTTTTAAATCAATCAGAATATTTTAAACATTTCAAATTGTTTCAATTAAATTCATTATTAAAATATAAATTCCATTATTATTGTTTGCCATTATACAAATGAGCCAATTACTGTTTCTGAACTTAATGTTATTATTTCTTTAAATTGCAAAATATTAATCTTATTATTACAACAATTAATTACCTACATACACTGTTCACTTAACCCTTTACAACACATACAATTGAATTCACTACATATTTATTTACAAATCTACTTCATTATTTATTCAGTTATCATATTTCAATGTTCAAATCAGCTAAGTCAACATCCTTAAAACAAAAATTTAACTGTCTTTTATTGTTTTATGGTCTAGCCTCCATCGTCAAAAAGGTATCTTACATATTTATAGCATAAATGATTTTTGTCCACCTTTAGTTTATTATTATTGTTTTCATAAACCATTATTTCTAAGTTCATCATCATACCATTTATTATTTCATACAACCTGTCACGATCAATTAATTTTATCCAGACTCCGCCAGTAGTTTTTCTAAATATCAAATCAATTATTTTATCATTATTTATAACAGTGTTATTCAGATATTCCTCTCTCGCTCTTTCATCATCTCTCTCCCTATCTAACACCTGCACCAACATTTCATACCCTCTATTAACCTCAAAAATTTTTATTTCTCTCTCTCTTTCTTTACAATACCTCTCATAACCACACTGAACTCTCCCATTCCATGCAGAGGGCAATACCATAAAATTATCTAAATACCATCTGGCCCTACCAGATAAACACAAAAAACTTATTTTACCTTCTGAAGAACTCTCGTCTACTACAAAAACTATTGAGGAACTCTTGTCCTCCATCAACAATTGTGAAGTCTCAGCTTCACATTTAACCCCATAAAAATTTGCCCCCTGTTCACCTTCTACATTTAAGCTACCACTATACTCCCTTTCTAAATCATAAACACTAACTAACAATCCATGATCAATCTCAACTCTCGTTCTACTCTCATTTTCACTATTGTCTACTGTATCACTTTTTGATACCCCATTTTCAGCTACATCATCATTATTCTTGTTTAATGTTATTTCATCATTATAAATAATTGTATTACTACCACTTACCTCAAAATTGCAACCATCATAATTATCTTCACTATTCACCACTACTTCTTCCACTATTTTGTCACTGTTATTTATGAATTCATTATCGTTATTACTCACCTGGTTATCGTTAAAACCATTATTGTCCCTCTCTATTGCTACATTTTCAATTGTGTCACCGTTATCATTTTTGATCTCGTGACCACCATTTTCTATTTTACTCTCACTAACCCCTTCACTTACCTCGTTACTTTGTTTACTAGTGTCATCACTAACGGTGCCACCAATATTCTCTCTTATAAAATTGTCTAATTCCGGGTTTTGTCTAACCTTCTCATTAAATTTACGCCAATCATCATCAGTCATTTCTTCCATATACCTCCGTAACCCGTCATAGAATTTCTCCCATGTGTTTATCACGGTTTCTCGTGCCTCAGCCATGTTCAAAAATTTATTTATAATATACTCTTTATATATAAAAAACCACTATTATCCTATAAAATAAAAACACCTAACACAATCATTGTCAACAGGACAAGTGAACACAATAACCCTATCAAAACATAACCTTTTTATAACGTAAATATATATACGATTATTTCTACAAATACGCCGTTACCAATTCCTATTCTCTGTGCTTTAAAACAGGTCTAGTTCCTATAGTTTTTATATACGAACATCCTGGCAGGGTCGCCACTTGTAAAGGTATCTCCTTCTACCCTTTATAATTACATATAATACACTCATCAAAAAATACTCACCGCTGCCAGAATTTTACTTACCGTCATGGTCCCCGTAAAACTTACCTTTAAAAATTACCCAAGGTCGCCACGATATTTTCTGGTTTAATATCGAAACCATTCTACACACTTGCCCTTATAAAAATCCCGCTATCTGACTATAATACAACTCAGAAAAATCCCAAAGAACGTTAGACGAGGTTTTCAGCACAGAAAACTAGGAAATGGTTATGGCGTAATGACTTACTCTAACACATACTTTATATTAAATAAAATCTGAATTTATTTTAAGGTGAAATTTTATGAATTAATAAAATAAACATTTCTTAATCAACTAGCTTCTAACAAACTATTATGAACCAGTACTAAATTTTTTCCCTTAGAGATCTCGTTTGAAATTTAACACTTTATACATAACAAAGGAAATTACTAAAAATGGTGTTTGATTTTATTCAATTGATTATGTTCTTAAGTTTGCTACTCATCTGGTCAATGCAATCCACAATTTCCGCCACCGCGTGTTACGCACTTTTTGTTTGTAGAACACTCCGAAAACTGATTTTATACTGTTTAACTTGGATTATTTTCTCAATCACAAATGTTAAGGCTGTTTCACAAATGACAGCACTATTCTTTTCAATCGGTCAGCTTACATTGTTCGCAAGCACATTTTTTTGGCAAACTGCGCGTTAACACTTTACTTGATAGGCCGATTAGATTATTTTCGGCCTATCTTGCGCCCGAGGCCACTGTTTAATTTTACATTACAACTTTACTGTCTGATGCTGGCTGTCTGTTGTTCACTCTCTACTGACACACAGCAGACTGTGTCACAAAGCTGCTGCTATGTGATTACGCAATGCGTCTGGCAGTTGTTTTGGCTGGCTGTGTATGTTGCATTGCTGTACTGGAGGCTCCTTACAGGTGAAAGTCTGGCAATATGGAAAGTGCTTAAAATGATGATTTGAATTAATATGAAATTAAACTGGGGTAGCTCACAAATCCGTACCGTCACAATGCTAATTGTCAGATCAATGATTGTGAATGTTATATGCTGTAATATTTGTTGTTGTGGGAAAATTGATTAAATATAAAGTTGTTATTTGTTAGTAAGCTTGAGTTACTTTCTGCAAGTCCTGTGATATGAGGCCCGTCACTTTTATGCTTCCTTCTAGGCGATTCTGCCGAGTCTTAAATATCGCGAGACGTCTCTCTCCCCTTTTCAAAAAAAAACTTAACAAAAGGAAAATAAATAAATAAAAAAAATTAATTTTTTTTAACACAAGATTTACAAAATACAATGTATAAGAAGGGGATAGGGCCAGATCAATAGTACCCCCCAAAATTAACTTAGTTAAAGTTAAAGTTAATCTGTGTAAAAGTAACTGATTAAAGTTGAAGTTAAAACCAAATTAGCTGATTAAAAGTTAAGAATTTACATTTTCTTTTTTTTTTTTTCTTGGGCTAGTTACTTTGGCTGTTGAAATAATTAAAATCGTTTGTAATCGTGTTTTTAATTACAACACAAACTACGCTTTTTCAAAAAAATTAATTAAAATTTCCAATGCAGAAAAAATTACTTAAAATATTTAACATTAAAAATTCAATATTAATCATTAAAATCACAGATGATTTTATTTTAATCATTAAATTATATTAAAATCATTTTAAATTACAGCAGGTTATTAAATATAATTTGTCTATTGCAATTTTTTAGTTTACAGTACTGACTACTGATATTGTATTGTGTCTGCAGGCCAGTGTAGTATTAAATGACTTAATAGAACAGACAACAATTAGCTAGTCTATTGATTACTTTTATAATCTATTAATCTGCTTACCTTTATGTGTCCTCAAATTAGATACTGAAATCAGGGATGTTTTAATATGTTTGTCCTTGAGCATACACATCAAGCACTTAAATTTAAGTTGAGATAAAATCTAGAAATTTGTGGCCAAGGTGACGATGCCATATTAATTTTAAAAAAATAAATGAGAAGGAACAAAAATATGTAACAAAAACGACTCTATTTACAAAACAATTAACATGTAACTGTAGAAACACAATAACAATTACTACTACTGGACTGCACTAATATAAAAATGACGACAAGTATATAAGAACAGATAGTGAACGATAAATTGGTGAAATTGAAAATCTGTTATATATATATATATATATATATATATATATATATCTATTATCTATTTTGTTTTAAAAGCTCTAACGCTCTTCTCTGACCTAGAACCATGAGGAACTCAAGGTTATAAAGTTTTGTTGTTTTGGATCAAGTGTATATGCTTCATGATTTAATCATCAAGTAACAAAAGTTGTGTTTTGTTCCACATGGAAATTTCCAATTGTAATATGTATTATGCAATATATTTAGGCTCCATAAAGTAACCACACTATTATACAATCTCTCTAAAGAATTGTAGATATTCTGATACATACCTTGATTACATACGCAAACAAAGTAATTCAATTTAAATATTTATTTGTCAGTTTCTACAACCATGATTCACCTGTGTTTAAATCACCAGTATTTGGCTCTTAAGAAGCTATAGTGAAATGATACTTCTCTGCAGACTTGGGATTAACTATTAAAAAAATTAACAATTAAATTAATTGTTAAAAAATATTGGTTAACTTTTAAACTTAATCGTTAAATTTAAAAATGGTTAACTTTAATCATTAATCATTAAATTGTTTTGTAAAGGATTAAAAAATTAATGAGTTAATTTTTCTGGCTGCCCAAGAAGTAGCCAGAATAGTTGTTGAAGTCAATATTGGAGAAAGTTTGTTCTAGGTATTCCTAATCCGTTGGCAGACAATGGACTGGTTTTCCCCCATGGCACCGTTAGGTATCCTTTGTTCTTTGTTGACAAGGTCCAGGTGGCAAGGATTGTTTTCTTTCTTTTTGTTGAATTATTCTCATGACTACCGCAGACAAGTAGACATGATCCGACATAACGGCCATTTAAAAAATTTTTAACTTCATCAATTTGTATTTCTTGACCTGGTTCATTTCTCTCTGAACCTAATTCAACAGATGCACTGTCATAGCCTTTATACATGTATTTATAAATGTATTTAACACTTTTAACTGTAGTGCATACTTCAACATTTATATGGCAATTAAATTTGGCAAGTAAATACGGATTGTATGGTACAACATAACGATTGTCGAGGCAACTACCGCGAACTTCAGTATTAATACCATTATCACGCCTTCTGTATAATGGATATCCATTTAATGATTCACATGTAAATTCATTAAATTGTTTTGGATAATCTTTTGTGCATTTTCCATCTCTCATAATACAGAATTTGGATTAAGTACACCGCATGGACCATGCATCATGTGTTTTACAACATATTCATGTAATGTAGGATGTGATTGAATGTTAGGAATCTCCGCAGATACAACTTTATCAATATCGGTAGCGTTAACAATTTTATCTTGCTCATTTAAAGAGAGTAAAATGTGAGCATGAGGCAATCCTCTCTTTTGAAACTCAATTGTATAAACGAGTGCTTCAACTTTACCGAAGATTTTTTTTAGTGTAAGGCCCTCAATTAATGCTTTCAGTTTGGACTTGAATACACGCACAACAATATCAGGTCGAAAATTAGCTGACTCACCTACACCAATATTGCTAACTATTTCAGGCCAACTTGGATTGCAAGTCATTATAATAAACAAAGCAGGCTTTCCTAAATGTTGTACAATTGACATTGCATTTAATAATTCTGATACATATTTCTTGGAGATCCATTGAATGAAGATGGTAAAATTACTCTATGGCCAACATTATTGGCATTGGGGTTCAATTCTAAATAATCTGTTAAATTGTTGTAAACTTCAGACCTAAGACTTGTTTGATTTTGTCGAATGAAATGTAACCTTGTGCCCTCTATTCTCACAAACATACCAACTATCCACTGCAGAAATAATTTTTGTGAATGGTGCAACATGCTAAAATCTTCTCTAATTGCAAGTCGATAGGCTGCATACTGAAGCATGGTTAATTTATTTCTGGGTGCTCTTGAATTAGATGTAGTTGGTACATTATGAGAAATATTGATATGCCACCCAGTATCACCATTTGGAAAAAGTAATGGATACGCTAAAGGGTCCAATGATGAATCCAAAACAGAGATATTTTTAATGGTACCATTAACTTTTGAAAACGAAACCATATTTCGTTCAAAGGGTGGCTCACCATCAACTGTACTAAATATTACTGCTACATCAGTTTGAACTGCATCATTATAACGGTGTAGATCTAAATCACGATTTACTTTAATGAGCATACAAATTTCTTTATTTTGATTTTCAACTCTCTGACAATGATCTTTCATTGCAATGAATGACCGAACGAAAGGATTAATGCGTTCCAATTCAAGAGAGATTTCGCGCATTATATTGTTATTGCATGTTTGATTATAGTGTTCACGTAATCTATAATTGACAGCAGTGTCAACATCATAAAAATATAATTGCGCATAACATGGTGAGCGACCATATCCAGCAGTCATTGGACCTGATCTGTGATAAAAAACATCATGTATTTTAAAATGATACACTCCACGCGTAACTGTATCCGAAATTTTAGCTTCTGAGCTAACCATAGCAAATGATGAATTGTATTTATGAATGTTTTCAAAATAATTTTTTGACTTTCTTTTTATTGAAGGTTCATTTGAAGTAAGTCCATCATACAATGATTTAAAGTATTCATTTTGACTTAAGGCTGGTAATATTGCTTTACCCTTATGACAACATGAAGTGAATGCAGTCCTTTCACCTAAAGTGACCTCAGATTCGAAATGTTTTGCATTGCAAAACCTGCATTGAAAATGCATTAATCCACAACCAAAATTACTAAATTTCTTGGAATGACATTCAGTGCGCATTTAAATGTATCCCTCAAAATAATTTCATCATTTTGTATACTATTTACACTATTTAAATTTGCATTTGGTCTATTATCATTTTAACTTTCATGCGAATATATTGTAGCATGACAGATAAGCCCATAAAAATGAATGGTAAAATGATCATAGAAATAAAATAATAAAATAATTAAATCCGAGAAAGAAAATTAAAATATAAAGAATTAATTAAGAACCACCGTGGAATACAATCCTTGATTAAAATAAAAGTTCATGTAAAATAAATGTTACAAGGAGTGATGAATCATCAAAACCAATTTAAAAGCTAAATATGAGAAAACAGGTAATACCCAGGTAGGATAGGAGTAGGTAAGGAAGAAACCCAGAAAATGACTAAACCCACAACAAGAAGAAAAGAAAATATGTTATAAGAAACAAGAAAAACGGAAGGGACCAATGAAGAAACAAGAGCAAGACAGCATCCACAAGAAGAAGGAATGCTCTTATAAAAAAACCCAAACCCCTAAATAAATATAATAATAATAAATCAAAGTATGACAAAATATCAAAGGTAAAAACCACATGTACCATAGATGTAAACCTAAAAGTGTATAGAGTAAGAATTGAAAGTGAACCAATGTGAGATAATAATATAACACCAAAAAAAAAAAACAAATCTTCATTATAATCTATAAATAGATTTCTTGATTCTAGTAAAACTGTATAACTATTTAGAATCAAAATCAAGGAATAAATAATAGAGAAAATGCAAGTTTTAGTGTTATAGAAAATAAACCTTATATTTCAATATTCGTGTTCACAAACTGAGTAGATAATGAAATACTACAACTTTAAAGTGATTTAATTTGTGTTCATGAATAATAAATAGAGTATTATCATGACCCATAATACATGTGTTATTGTAAATAACTGCCACTCTTTTTAGAATAACATTCATGAGAATGAATAAAATAAAACAGAGCAGGCCATAATAAAAGTGAAGTGACAAAGTACCAATACCCCAAAAAACAGATAAAAACTGATATTCAAACCTAGTTTAAGAAAAATAGGATAAGATTATAATAATTGTATTTGTTTGTATAGAATAAGGTGTTAGCAATAGTTAAGTTTAAATGTCAGAATCTAACATTCCTTATTTATAATATTTTTTGTGTATTTTATCTATCAATAAGAATACAATGTCTGAGTTGAAAAGACAAATATTAATTTGATTTATATATTATGTATTAATGGTATGACCATATACTAATTGTTATTTTTGTTTACAATAAGAAAATGTTATATATGTTATTTGTTAATAGTATGAACCATATACTAATTGTTAACTTGTTAAAATAAGAAAATGTCAATCTATGTCACAATAGCAATGAAAGTCAGAGAGGGTATAAATCAATATGTACTATTTAAAAAACTTTGTATGTAAAAACTATTAGAAATCTAGGCCAAATGTTAAAAACTAAAAAACAGCATCAAATTTGATTAAATAAGTATAGAAATACAATTAAACTGAAGGAATTTACATAAGGTAAATCTGTAATAAAGTCATGTAATTATAAATATAAGTAAGGAAGATTTTGTAAAATTATAGCCAGAATTATTGTTAAAAATGGAAATGTAAGAACTCAGAATTTGGAGAGGGGAGTCATATATTACTGAATAATATTTTAAAACATAACCGATTAATCTAATTGCAAGAAATTAAGGAAAGATAAACCTTTTATTACAATCTGAAATTTAATATAATCAATGATACAACTTATAATATGGCTTCATTTGAAAGACAAGGACAGGAAGTAGGTTTTAAAAATTACATAACAAAATGAAAAACAAATTACCATTTTAGTTTAAAAACTTAATAAAACTACATTATTTGGTAGCAAATTACGCAGAATGAACTGAAGAAGAAGATTAAGTAGTTACTAGCTAATCAATTTGAAGAATAACAAAAATATAATCAGTTATATAATGTAAATTATCACATCCACAGGATGCAATAGAAATTTCGAACAATGCTTTGTATAATATTGTCTTTTCTAAGACTTTGGCCAAGGAAGGAGGAAGTAAATTAGTTGATTATTGAACGTTGAATGATACACTTGATACGTGTGCTTAAAAACATTAACCTAGTTACTACAACCGTAATGGCGAACGTTTTCGCAGCCTAAAAGTGACGAACGGGAGTTTCAACAAAAAACATATTTTAAACGGAGACCGAGTGAGATAGACACCTACAAACATTCAACTAACATTATACAGAACAGAACACCAGTGAATACAACATTTAAACCCGTTAAAACAGTAATAACACTTAACCATAAAAGTGCCTAACATATGACTAACCGACAAAAGTGAATCTGACTTAAATCTACACTATTTTTCCGAATACAACACCAAAACTGAACCAGTGACACTCCACCAACACAAGAAGGAAGAATTGCAGCCACCAGGACGTAAATTCAGAGGAAAAGCATATTTATTAAACTTTGAATTAGCGAGGTGAGACTGACTCCCAACTACACACTAGAGGCAGCCATCTTTGATTACCCATCATCTAACTCAACACAGCCACTACGCTACGGATTGGTTTGACAACAGCTCACTTACTATTATATTAAATATTAAATCTGTATTTTTTTTAATTTTTAAGGTGATATATTTGTACTGTTATACTTGATAAACTTAACCCTTATTTCTCTGACTTACCATAAAATAACTGCTAAAAGAACCTTTTATATATAATTGTACGATAAAACAACACCCTGAGAATCGATTGACAAATCGATAAAGAGTCTAAAGATATTGAATTGCTAATAAAATTTCTTATTTATTTTATACTTACACAGTTTTTTCATTCCTAGAATAAATAATATAATAATTAAATTTAGTAGAAGTAACAACCAGGATCTCACCACAAAGAAGGAAGATAACCTCCAAAATAAGAAAAGTAAACAAATCGATTGTTCTTGGAGACGAATCTATCAAGTGGCGAGAAAATTTAAAAAATACCAAAAAGTCAATAAAACAATTAAAATAATAAATAAACGTTTCTGAACACCACAAAACATAATTAATTAATTGTTTTTAATTAATTTAATAAAAAAAAATTTTTATAAACAAAATTTTTTTTCAACACGAACATTATTTTTTAAATATATTTAAATATAAACACGATATATATATAATTGTAACACACTCATGACGTTTAGTTACAAATTGGCGCACAACTGAGGGGCTTTAATTAGCGATTGACAGGCTACTACAATTTGCCCAATCCCTAATTGGAGTTTGGCAGCAGCTATAGAGTTAGAGAAAAGGGAAGATGCAACGACGAGCAACGTCAAAGAAACGGGCGGCGGAGGCCGAAAAGGAAATTGAAATCAGTATGGAAGACAAAGAGGCGACGCCGGTGGAAGATGTGGAAAGGTTATTACCACCAGTGTTATCTAAACAACCCGCACAACCAGAAGAACAACCTGAGATGCCCACGCAGACAGGGGAAGTCAATCTCCAGGAGAAGAAGGTAGAGAAATCCAAGACCACTGAAGATAGTAAGATGGATAAAATAATGGAAATTGACAACCAACTGTTGAAGGAAGAAGTGAGGGAGAATCGTAAGAAAATGGAAGAAAAATTGGAGGATAATAACAAGAAAATGGAAGAGAAGATGGGGGAGAAGTTGGAAGAATTGAGAGAGGATAACCAAATGTTAAGAGAAGAATTAAGGGAGGTCAATCAGGAGAATCTGGACAAGCTAGACGAAAGGATGGAGTTGTTAAGAGAAGAAATGAGCAAGGAACTCAACGTCAATAAGAAGGCTATAAATAAAAAATTGGAAGAAGAAACTATAATGATCAACCAACAAATCAGGGAAATTGACGGAAAATGTAACCAAACCGAATAGGAAGTACAAGAATTCAAGGAAGTGGTAAACATCAAGTTTACTAATATTGAAGAGCATAGTCGCAGGAAAGCGGAAGAACAACGGAAGGAAACTCAGGAAGAATTCGGAAGAGTATGGAACCAAGTCGCGGAACGGTGTGATGGGATGGAAGAGGCTATGACCAATATCACTGGTCAGGTACGGCAGAGCCAAGAAGAGATGGAAGTTTTGAGAAATCGACCCACTAATTTTACCGGGATACCCATCAATGAGAACCGAGAATGGCTGAACTTCCGGCAATACAAGAGGAAACCTATGGAGTTCCTGGCCCGTATAGAGGAATATTTTGCCAAGCACAGAGGGAGTCGATGGAACAATAACCGGGAAATATTAGACGAGTCATTCAGGGAGATGACAGATAATTGGTGGATGGTGAACCGTAGCGAGATTGAGGACTACCAACAGTTCAGGAAACTGTTTAAGGCCAAATACTGGTCAGAAACAACCCAGAACCTGATCAGGGATAATATTTGCCATGGACGATACAGGGCCCAAATATGAAATACCATGACAGCCTATTTCCTAGGGAAGGTGTGCCTGGCAAAACACCTAGAGCCGGCCATACCCGAAGAATGTCTAGTGAACAAACTATCTTATCACTATGACGAGGATATTATCAGGGCGAGGAGGGGTAGCCAGATTAAAACGGTGCAGGCCATGACTGAGTTGTTAGAGAGCTACGAGAACGAAGAATACTACCATCAAAGTAGGAGGAGGAATGATAGACCGGAGGGGAGAACTAACCAGTACCCCAGTAATGGTAATAACTATCCTGGAATCCGCAACCAGCAAAATAATTACAACGGCAACAATAACCCGCCGCACAATAACAACAACTTTAACGGCAACCAAAACGGTAATAGAAATAATAACCAATACCCTAATAACCGTAATAATTTTTATCAACCCCCTAACAACCCATATAGTCAGAGAAACCCCTACCCCGGTAATAATGAACGGTATTACCAGAACAATAGAAATTACAATAATTTCTATTGTCGTTTCCGTAAATGTCGTTAGCCGTGGTATAGCTTTAGATATGGTATTTTTGATCGCCACCGGATTACCATTCAATATATTGGTAGGTTGCGATATTTTAAGAAGGTACTCCGCCATTATCGACCTTAACCAAGAGAAGGTATCACTATTTCCAGATGGAATAACATGGACAGCAGATTTGGTAGGAGGCGCGAATATACTTCCCAATACAATACACCAACAACTTCGCAAAATAAATTTTGTAGAGAACAGATCCATTCATAAACCAATAATATATGATAATGGAGTAGAGGATTTATGGTCAGTGAAGATACAAGAAATACGAGACTTCCAGTGCGGAACCAACAATGAAAGAATACCCATACACCAAGCAAATCGGTTAATAAGGGTATACGAAAGATACAAGTCCGTATTTTCAGATGAACCAGGTAAAGTCAAGAACTACCAGTGTAAGCTTGAGTTTAAGGAAAACGTGGAATTTAACCGGAGGTCATACCCAATCGCGCATTCACTGAAGGAGGCCGTGAGAACAGAAATTAATAAGATGATCAGCAGTGACATAATTGAGTAAGCAGTAATCATTGCTGTTCCCAAGAAAGACGGACAAGTCCGGCTCTGTTTGGATGCGCGCGAGCTAAATAAAACTATTGTCAATGACCGAAGATCACCCGGTGAAATAGAGGAGATCCTAAAACGATTTCACGGCACCAAGTTTATCAGCACATGGGACACTGTATGTGGTTACTGGCAAGTGGAGTTGCATCCACAAAGTCGTCAGTATGTGGCGTTCATTTTCGAAGGGCGCAATTACCAGTTCAAGAGACTGCCCTTCGGACTTGTAAATTCTGTAGCCATCTTTGTGGCCTGTATGGACCAAATACTTGGACAAGAAGCACTCCAATTTACTACAGTCTATGTGGACGATTTGCTCATTACTTCGGAGACCTGGGAGGAACACTGTTACCGAGTAGAACATGTACTCGAGAAGTTAGCGCAGAATAATATAACACTGAAATTGGAGAAATCCAAGTTCATTGCGCGAGAAGTACAATTCTTAGGTTTCAACCTGGACGATAGAGGTATTACCCCGTCAGCAGAAAAAGTGGAGGCAATTCAGAAGTTCCCAAAACCAAAGAACAGGAAACAGTTACAATCTTTTCTCGGACTCTGTAACTATTACAGAAAGTTCCAGCACAAATATTCCGAGCTGACAGCCAAGTTTCAACCACAATTGTCTGCAAAAACAAATGGACCTGGGGTGAAGAACAGGATATTACCTTCCAACTGATCAAAGAAAAATTCTTAGAGAGTGTTATACTTCGTCACCCTGATTTTAAGAAACCTTTCTTTTTGAACTGTGATGCTAGCGACATCAGCTTAGGAACCACGTTATATCAGGAAGATGAGGAGGGTCACCATCTGGTGATAAGCTTTGCTAGTCGTACCCTGAATCAATGCGAAAAGAATTATAATGTGACCGAAAAAGAATTGCTTAGCGTGGTATTCGCATGTAGCAAATTCTGGACATATATTCTCGGGTATCCAGTCACTATCCGCACTGATCATAAATCCATCTCATTTCTACGTAGGTGCAAGCTGAGTCACGGCTGATTGGCTAGATGGGTACTCGCCCTACAAGAATACAACTTACAATGGGAGTATATTCCGGGGAAAAAGAATGTGGTAGCCGATATATTATCACGGATCAATTTGGAAGACCAGACCTTCGAGGGAGAGAAGGAGAGCTTAGTCAAAATTTACAACTTAATGAAAACCAGATCCGACTTAGAAGCTGTATTGATAAACATCCGTATCCACCAACAGTCTACCCTAAACTAAAAACCATTATCAATCGATTGGAAGCAGGCGATGAAACCATTTGTAGATACTACCATGTGAATAAAGGTATATTATTCGTCAAAACAGCATTGAATGAAGAAACATGGAAGGTGATAATTCCGAACCAAATCGAGAAGGAGATTATAATCGATTACCATATAAGGTATGGCCATATGGGAGCACTTAAAGTGATACAGGCTTTAGATGAGAATTGTAAGATAAAGAACATCAACCGAAAGGTAAGAAATTACTTGAAGTCGTGTAGTATTTGCCAGTGCGTTAAAATTAACAACGAGAAAAAAGAAGGTCTAATGATACCGATCACATCGAAAGCGAAACTGGAAAAAGTATTTTTAGAAATCTGCGGGCCATTTCCCCATAGTGGTGGTCGACACAGGTACAAATACCTAATCATAATAATGGACCATTATACAAAATACGTAAAGCTATATCCGGTTAATCGGGCAACAACAGTCAAAGTTCTCGCGGTCATAACAGAGTTGTATGTACCAGAGATAGGTAAACCATCTTCAATCATTACCGACCATGGTACTCAGTTTAAAGGGAGAAGATGGCGGGACACATTATTATTGCTTTGAATTAGAACATATAAGACGTCAGTCAACCACCCAAGTAGTAATCCAGCTGAAAGGGTACTGAGAGAAGTGGGTAGAATCTTGCGAACGTACTGTCACAACCAACAGAAAAAGTGGCAAGAGTACTTAGCAGCAACAGAGAAATTCTTAAATTTCGCCCACCATCCAGCTATAGGAATTACCCCTTACTCCGCCATGTATGAGAAACCTCCCCCCCCCCAAGAGATTGAAGAAATAATAAGAGTTCCCAACGAACGATGGTCGTAAGTTTGACCAGGTGAAGTTCTATAACAAGGTGGCCGAAGACCAAGAGAAACGGCAAGCCAAATATCAAAAGGCACAAGGATGAATTATAACTTATAAAGAGGGTGAAAAGGTTCTGTTAAAAAATCGAGAACTACCCAGCACCCTAGAAGGGATAACAAAAAAGCTATTGTTACTATATACTGGACCATATGTCGTCGTAAAAAATAATAATAATAATTCATACGAACTGAAAGAAATAGTTTCCGGAAGAGTTAAAGGAGTGTACAACCAAGCCTCCATAAAAAAGTATTATGAAGAATGAATATAATATAATAATCAAAATTCTAAAATATAATAAGACCAACTTACTACAAACAATTTTGAAGAGAAACCATTGGTAATAATTAAAAGAAAAAGAATTTTGAAATAAACAAATAAATTCAAAAATATTAGTAAGACCAACTTACTACAAACAATTTTGAAAAAAAAACCATTGGGAATAATTAAAAGAAAAAGAATTTTGAAAAAATAATAAAAATTCAAAAATATAGTAAGACCAACTTACTACACACAATTTTGAAGAGAAACCATTTGGAATAATTAAAAGAAAGAATTTTGAATTAAAAATCATAAAAACTCAAAAATATAGTAAGAACAACTTACTAGCAAATAAATTTGAAAGAAACCATTTGGAATAATTAAAAGAAAGAATTTTGAATTAAAAAAAAATAAAAATTAAAAAATATAAGTAAGTCCAACTTACTACAAACAATTTGAAAAAGAAACAATTTGGAATAAAAATAATAAGAAGAATTTGGAATTTAGAATAATTAATCCAAATTCTAAAATAATAGTAAGACCAACTTACTACACACAATTTTGAAGAGAAACCATTTGGAATAATTAAAAAGAAAGAATTTTGAATTAAAAATAATATAAAAATTCATAAATATAAGTAAGGACAACTTATTACACAATAAAATTTAGAAAGAAAACATTTGGTAGAAAAAAGAAGAAGAATTTGAATTTTGATATAAAACATCAAAATTTAAAAACAGAATAAGATCAACTTATTACAAATGATTTATGAAAAATGTTATGGAATTAAATAAAAAGAATAATTTGAATTTTGCATAAAACTAACAAAGTTCTAAAAATAAATATGATCCATTTATAAATAAATTTAGAAGAAAATAATATGATTAATTCAGAAAAAAGAATTTAAAATAATCCAGAATAAATGTGAATATCTAGCATTTGAAGGAGTAGAGAAGAAAAACAAAAAAGAGTGTGATATATAAGAGAAGGCAATAATTTGGAAACAAAGAGAAGAATCTGTTATTATAAGCAAATTATAAAATATCTAAAAAAAAGAAAACTAACTTCTCTCATTTGCAAGAACATTTCCATTATTTTATCCATCTTACTAACTTCAGTGGTCTTGGATTTCTCTACCTTCTTCTCCTGGAGATTGACTTCCCCTGTCTGCGTGGGCATCTCAGGTTGTTCTTCTGGTTGTGCGGGTTGTTTAGATAACACTGGTGGTAATAACCTTTCCACATCTTCCACCGGCGTCGCCTCTTTGTCTTCCATACTGATTTCAATTTCCTTTTCGGCCTCCGCCGCTCGTTTCTTTGACGTTGCTCGTCGTTGCATCTTCCCTTTTCTCTAACTCTATAGCTGCTGCCAAACTCCAATTAGGGATTGGGCAAATTGTAGTAGCCTGTCAATCGCTAATTAAAGCCCCTCAGTTGTGCACCAATTTGTAACTAAACGTCATGAGTGTGCTACAATTATATATATATCGTGTTTATATTTAAATATATTTAAAAAATAATGTTCGTGTTGAAAAAAAATTTTGTTTATAAAAATTTTTTTTTATTAAATTAATTAAAAACAATTAATTAATTATGTTTTGTGGTGTTCAGAAACGTTTATTTATTATTTTAATTGTTTTATTGACTTTTTGGTATTTTTTAAATTTTCTCGCCACTTGATAGATTCGTCTCCAAGAACAATCGATTTGTTTACTTTTCTTATTTTGGAGGTTATCTTCCCTCTTTGTGGTGAGATCCTGGTTGTTACTTCTACTAAATTTAATGATTATATTATTTATTCTAGGAATGAAAAAACTGTGTAAGTATAAAATAAATAAGAAATTTTATTAGCAATTCAATATCTTTAGACTCTTTATCGATTTGTCAATCGATTCTCAGGGTGTTGTTTTATCGTACAATTATATATAAAAGGTTCTTTTAGCAGTTATTTTATGGTAAGTCAGAGAAATAAGGGTTAAGTTTATCAAGTATAACAGTACAAATATATCACCTTAAAAATTAAAAAAAATACAGATTTAATATTTAATATAATAGTAAGTGAGCTGTTGTCAAACCAATCCGTAGCGTAGTGGCTGTGTTGAGTTGGATGATGGGTAATCAAAGATGGCTGCCTCTAGTGTGTAGTTGGGAGTCAGTCTCACCTCGCTAATTCAAAGTTTAATAAATATGCTTTTCCTCTGAATTTACGTCCTGGTGGCTGCAATTCTTCCTTCTTGTGTTGGTGGAGTGTCACTGGTTCAGTTTTGGTGTTGTATTCGGAAAAATAGTGTAGATTTAAGTCAGATTCACTTTTGTCGGTTAGTCATATGTTAGGCACTTTTATGGTTAAGTGTTATTACTGTTTTAACGGGTTTAAATGTTGTATTCACTGGTGTTCTGTTCTGTATAGTGTTAGTTGAATGTTTGTAGGTGTCTATCTCACTCGGTCTCCGTTTAAAATATGTTTTTTGTTGAAACTCCCGTTCGTCACTTTTAGGCTGCGAAAACGTTCGCCATTACGGTTGTAGTAACTAGGTTAATGTTTTTAAGCACACGTATCAAGTGTATCATTCAACGTTCAATAATCAACTAATTTACTTCCTCCTTCCTTGGCCAAAGTCTTAGCCAAGACAATATTATACAAAGCATTGTTCGAAATTTCTATTGCATCCTGTGGATGTGATAATTTACATTATATAACTGATTATATTTTTGTTATTCTTCAAATTGATTAGCTAGTAACTACTTAATCTTCTTCTTCAGTTCATTCTGCGTAATTTGCTACCAAATAATGTAGTTTTATTAAGTTTTTAAACTAAAATGGTAATTTGTTTTTCATTTTGTTATGTAATTTTTAAAACCTACTTCCTGTCCTTGTCTTTCAAATGAAGCCATATTATAAGTTGTATCATTGATTATATTAAATTTCAGATTGTAATAAAAGGTTTATCTTTCCTTAATTTCTTGCAATTAGATTAATCGGTTATGTTTTAAAATATTATTCAGTAATATATGACTCCCCTCTCCAAATTCTGAGTTCTTACATTTCCATTTTTAACAATAATTCTGGCTATAATTTTACAAAATCTTCCTTACTTATATTTATAATTACATGACTTTATTACAGATTTACCTTATGTAAATTCCTTCAGTTTAATTGTATTTCTATACTTATTTAATCAAATTTGATGCTGTTTTTTAGTTTTTAACATTTGGCCTAGATTTCTAATAGTTTTTACATACAAAGTTTTTTAAATAGTACATATTGATTTATACCCTCTCTGACTTTCATTGCTATTGTGACATAGATTGACATTTTCTTATTTTAACAAGTTAACAATTAGTATATGGTTCATACTATTAACAAATAACATATATAACATTTTCTTATTGTAAACAAAAATAACAATTAGTATATGGTCATACCATTAATACATAATATATAAATCAAATTAATATTTGTCTTTTCAACTCAGACATTGTATTCTTATTGATAGATAAAATACACAAAAAATATTATAAATAAGGAATGTTAGATTCTGACATTTAAACTTAACTATTGCTAACACCTTATTCTATACAAACAAATACAATTATTATAATCTTATCCTATTTTTCTTAAACTAGGTTTGAATATCAGTTTTTATCTGTTTTTTGGGGTATTGGTACTTTGTCACTTCACTTTTATTATGGCCTGCTCTGTTTTATTTTATTCATTCTCATGAATGTTATTCTAAAAAGAGTGGCAGTTATTTACAAAAACACATGTATTATGGGTCATGATAATACTCTATTTATTATTCATGAACACAAATTAAATCACTTTAAAGTTGTAGTATTTCATTATCTACTCAGTTTGTGAACACGAATATTGAAATATAAGGTTTATTTTCTATAACACTAAAACTTGCATTTTCTCTATTATTTATTCCTTGATTTTGGTTCTAAATAGTTATACAGTTTTACTAGAATCAAGAAATCTATTTATAGATTATAATGAAGATTTGTTTTTTTTTTGGTGTTATATTATTATCTCACATTGGTTCACTTTCAATTCTTACTCTATACACTTTTAGGTTTACATCTATGGTACATGTGGTTTTTACCTTTGATATTTTGTCATACTTTGATTTATTATTATTATATTTATTTAGGGGTTTGGGTTTTTTTATAAGAGCATTCCTTCTTCTTGTGGATGCTGTCTTGCCAGTGGCGGCGCTAACGTAACGGGGGCCCCCCCGCGAAACTAATTAGGGGGCCCTATAAAAATGGTTAAATTTTGTATACGTAATAGGGGAAAACACTCAAATGAGTTTCTATTTACGTGTGTTTCACAACAATGGTTTGTGAATACTTTCTCGTCTATCACAAAGCGTTTGCAATTTGCAAAGGATGTTTTACACGTGTACAAACTCTTAAAATTCATTGTTGCTAAATAGACAAAGTTCTATACAAACTATAAAAAAACCAAAATAAAAAGAATGATTTATTTTTACGTCAAAGATCTAAATTCAGACTATGAAACAGTACCGCACACAGAGTGTTAAAAATTTATTATTTAAAAACGAATATCAAAGTAACATTCTAGCTTTTTTCAAACATTTAAATTAGTTTGTACCTGAATTTGTAAAATTCTTGAATATACTCTATACAAGTTCTCCTTAAGTCTAATCCAATTCAATAACACTCGAACTCAAGTAATGTACAATATTTACAAATGAGGATCAACCAAAGTTCACTGTTTTCCTAAGCCTAGTCTTCTTTTTTAAATAGCTAAGAACTTTTCAACCACTTCGTTGATATTAGTTTTCTGTGTCTCTTCATGCTCAATGCTTAACAGTGCCAAGTCACTCAACCGAGTTTGGGCCATGGTACTTCTTAAGTATGACTTAAATTAATTAATTTAAGTTTTGAAAAGCTTCTTTCCGCTGTAGCTGTTGTGACAGGTATGGTTAAATAAAGCTGCAAAGCTGTAGTTAAGTCTGGGAGGCAACTCATAAGGCAGCTGTTTTCTTCAACCAGTAAATTCATCATTTCTCGAATTCTTTTCTTGTGTACAATTTCTTTGGCCATCAGAGCTTTGAAGGATATTACTTGGTCAGGCAGTGATATGGAAAGGTCACCAGGATACACATTTACCAGAGCCTTATTTTTCTCCACTATTGTCTCTTGTGAGAAGTTTACTAAATTCTGAGGCGTCAGGAATGAAAACCTATCATCAATGCAACGCAATCCTTCGAATCTCATTTGTAGCTGAGCTATTACAATATCTAGTGTTGCATTGAAAACTTTTACTTCAAATGATTTCACTGGGTCGTCAATTCTATGGTCAACTGATAATTCAACAAAGAAGCGTTTTACAACTCGTTTACGCTTATTTTTCATGTTACAAGTTATGTCCCATGACTGGGCCAACTGGGGCCCCCCATGAGGGTCGGGGCCCCCCCGCGCCGCGGGGTCTGCGGGGGCCTTATCGCCGCCACTGTGTCTTGCTCTTGTTTCTTCATTGGTCCCTTCCGTTTTTCTTGTTTCTTATAACATATTTTCTTTTCTTCTTGTTGTGGGTTTAGTTATTTTCTGGGTTTCTTCCTTACCTACTCCTATCCTACCTGGGTATTACCTGTTTTCTCATATTTAGCTTTTAAATTGGTTTTGATGATTCATCACTCCTTGTAACATTTATTTTACATGAACTTTTATTTTAATCAAGGATTGTATTCCACGGTGGTTCTTAATTAATTCTTTATATTTTAATTTGCTTTCTCGGATTTAATTATTTTATTATTTTATTTCTATGATCATTTTACCATTCATTTTTATGGGCTTATCTGTCATGCTACAATATATTCGCATGAAAGTTAAAATGATAATAGACCAAATGCAAATTTAAATAGTGTAAATAGTATACAAAATGATGAAATTATTTTGAGGGATACATTTAAATGCGCACTGAATGTCATTCCAAGAAATTTAGTACTTTTGATTGTGGATTAATGCATTTTCAATGCAGGTTTTGCAATGCAAAACATTTCGAATCTGAGGTCACTTTAGGTGAAAGGACTGCATTCACTTCATGTTGTCATAAGGGTAAAGCAATATTACCAGCCTTAAGTCAAAATGAATACTTTAAATCATTGTATGATGGACTTACTTCAAATGAACCTTCAATAAAAAGAAAGTCAAAAAATTATTTTGAAAACATTCATAAATACAATTCATCATTTGCTATGGTTAGCTCAGAAGCTAAAATTTCGGATACAGTTACGCGTGGAGTGTATCATTTTAAAATACATGATGTTTTTTATCACAGATCAGGTCCAATGACTGCTGGATATGGTCACTCACCATGTTATGCGCAATTATATTTTTATGATGTTGACACTGCTGTCAATTATAGATTACGTGAACACTATAATCAAACATGCAATAACAATATAATGCGCGAAATCTCTCTTGAATTGGAACGCATTAATCCTTTCGTTCGGTCATTCATTGCAATGAAAGATCATTGTCAGAGAGTTGAAAATCAAAATAAAGAAACTTGTATGCTAATTAAAGTAAATCGTGATTTAGATCTACACCGTTATAATGATGCAGTTCAAACTGATATAGCAGTAATATTTAGTACAGTTGATGGTGAGCCACCCTTTGAACGAAATATGGTTTCGTTTTCAAAAGTTAATGGTACCATTAAAAATATCTCTGTTTTGGATTCATCATTGGACCCTTTAGCGTATCCATTACTTTTTCCAAATGGTGATACTGGGTGGCATATCAATATTTCTCATAATGTACCAACTACATCTAATTCAAGAGCGCCCAGAAATAAATTAACCATGCTTCAGTATGCAGCCTATCGACTTGCAATTAGAGAAGATTTTAGCATGTTGCACCATTCACAAAAATTATTTCTGCAGTGGATAGTTGATATGTATGTGAGAATAGAGGGCACAAGGTTACATTTCATTCGACAAAATCAAACAAGTCTTAGGTCTGAAGTTTACAACAATTTAACAGATTATTTAGAATTGAACCCCAATGCCAATAATGTTGGCCGTTGAGTAATTTTACCATCTTCATTCTATGGATCTCCAAGAAATATGTATCAGAATTATTTAGATGCAATGTCAATTGTACAACATTTAGGAAAGCCTTCTTTGTTTATTATAATGACTTGCAATTCAAGTTGGCCTGAAATAGTTAGCAATATTGGTGTAGGTGAGTCAGCTAATTTTCGACCTGATATTGTTGTGCGTGTATTCAAGTCCAAACTGAAAGCATTAATTGAGGGCCTTACACTAAAAAAAATCTTCGGTAAAGTTGAAGCACTCATTTATACAATTGAGTTTCAAAAGAGAGGATTGCCTCATGCTCACATTTTACTCTCTTTAAATGAGCAAGATAAAATTGTTAATGCTACCGATATTGATAAAGTTGTATCTGCGGAGATTCCTAACATTCAAACACATCCTACATTACATGAATATGTTGTAAAACACATGATGCATGGTCCATGCGGTGTACTTAATCCAAATTCTGTATTATGAGAGATGGAAAATGCACAAAAGATTATCCAAAACGATTTAATGAATTTACATGTGAATTATTAAATGGATATCCATTATACAGAAGGCGTGATAATGGTATTAATACTGAAGTTCGCGGTAGTTGCCTCGACAATCGTTATGTTGTACCATACAATCCGTATTTACTTGCCAAATTTAATTGCCATATAAATGTTGAAGTATGCACTACAGTTAAAAGTGTAAATACATTTATAAATACATGTATAAAGGCTATGACAGTGCATCTGTTGAATTAGGTTCAGAGAGAAATGAACCAGGTCAAGAAATACAAATTGATGAAGTTAAAAATATTTTAAATGGCCGTTATGTCGGATCAACTGAAGCTGTATGGCGCATCTATGAATTACCAATGCATTTTCAATCACATGTCATCATTAGACTTGACATTCATTTACCGCGTAGACAGAATGTTTACTTTCGAGAAGGGCAAGAACGTCAAGCAATTGAAAATGCAAGACAAACAAAATTATTAGCATTTTTTGAATTGAATCGATCAGATCCATCAGCGCATGAATACTGTATAAGTATATTGAAATTCCTTTGCATTATGTGTGGGAAGATTCCCGAAAAAATGGAAGAAGAGAAGGCGCGGAGGTGATAAAATCATTACACGCATATATGTAGTATCACCAAAAGACATCGCACTTTTCCATTTACGATTGCTTTTATTACATGTCTGTGGTCCAAAATCATTTGAGGATGTTAGAACATACAATGGAATTGTACACACTTCTTTTGTTGAAGCGTGCCATGCTCGCGGCATTGCTTCAAATGATAATGAATGGCGCGAATGTTTAAATGAAGCAAAAGAATTACATTCACCAAAACAAATGCGAAATTTATTTGGTTACATTTGTGCATTAAATGTGCCAGCCAATGCATTGGCGTTATGGAATGAATTTAAAGTATATCTTAGTGAAGATTTTTTGAGAGATTACAACGAAGAAGTATCCGTTAACACAGCTCTATTAGAAATTGAAGATATTTTGAATGTTCATAATTTGTCATGTCAAGAACTTGGTTTACCAGTTCCCACGTATTCGCAGAGAACAGATGAAGCAAATGCTATTGATCCAATAGAACAAGAGTTTCTGTTTTGTGAGCATTATGAAACTGCAAATATTGAACAGCGTAATCTAATTGATCGTGTGATTAGTGAAGTTTTGCACCATGATACTGGATCTAATGTTTTTTGTTTAACTGCTCATGCAGGTTGTGGAAAAACATTCACACAGACAGCAATCATTCACAAATTAAATTCGCTTAATCTTAGTTGCATTGCAACAGCGTTGAGTGGCATAGCTTCGACTCTATTACTTGGAGGTAGAACTTTACACAATGTGTTTAAATTGCCTATACGCATTTTGGAAAATTCTGTAGCGAATATTACCGCAAATAGTAGCTATGGACGTTACATAAATTCATCATCATTGATAATTATTGATGAAATTTCTATGTGCCCACTGCAAGTGTTGAAAATCATAGATAGATTATTGCAGGATCTATGCGATGAAAATGATAAACATAAACCATTTGGAGTGAAAACGATACTTCTGTGCGGTGATTTTCGGCAAATCTTACCAGTTGTCCCACATAGATCACGTGCAACTTTAATTGAAAATTGTGTCACGAGTTGGCATAAATTTGTTTATTTTCATAAAGTAATGTTTACTCAAAATATGAGAGCCTTACCAAGTGAAATAGAATTTGTCGAATTCTTGAAAAAATTTGGTAATGATGAAGCCCCACAATTCCCTCAGTTTTGTGAAAATATTATTGAAATACCTCAGCAATTAATAGGAGATGAAAATAATATTATTAATGAGGTGTATGGAAATATTTCCGAAAACATACTCTCACATAACATATTGAAGTCAGTTATTTTAGCACCTAAAAATGATGATTGTACTTTTATTAATACTGATATACTTAATCGAATACCAACCAGGTGAACAGAAAACATATCATAGCTACGATAAAATAATTTGTGATGATGACAATGAAATCAATAACTATCCAGTAGAGTTTTTGAATTCTTTGACTATTAGTGGTTTGCCACCACATAAGTTAGTATTGAAAGTTAATTGCATCGTTTTACTGATCAGAAACTTAAATACAAAGGCAGCATTAGTCAATGGAACAAGAATGCGCATCAAGTGGATGCATCGTAATGCTATTGATTGCGAAGTTTTAATTGGAACCGCATGCAATAAGAGAATTTTGATTCCACGTATAAATTTAACATATTCCGGTACTGTTTTACCATTTAACTTTCAGAGAACTCAATTTCCAATTATACCTGCATTTGCGATGAAAATAAATAAGTCTCAAGGACAAACATTCAAAAAAACTGGAATTTTATTGAGGCAGCCAGTTTTTACACATGGTCCATTGTACGTTGCAGCAAGTAGAGTTCGATCATTCGATGGTTTGAGATTTTATATTTCCGAATATAATGGCCAAGGGCATTTAGCAAATGATGAAATAGTTTTTACAAAAAACATCGTTTACACAGAAGTTCTGAATCATTAAATTCACTTTCAAACTATTTTAAGTTCAATGGACAACATTTATTTTTTTAAACGCCCGGTTTTTTTGATTTAATAAAAATATATGAAAAAATATGAAGCACATATTTTTATTTCATTTTTTTATTTTGTATTAATTATTTATTTAAATTTTATATAATTCGAAAAAGATAGACAAAATAACTGTGTAGCCTTGGCGAAACCTGGTCAGTATGGTAATAAAAAAAACCCAAGGAAATGTCAAAAAACGCGTTATTGCTTTTTAAATATGGCTTAACCAAGCTAAACCTCATTTTTCCTATCTTTCATATTTTTCAAATAACTCGAAAATTAATGCATAGAAAAAAAATTAAAAAATTATATAAGCTTTGTAGCAGATAATCTTCAAACTGTTTTCGAATTTTGTACCATACCAAAAATGAAATGTAATCCACTGGAATTGAAAACAATGTATCTTATACTTCTATGAATGTCAAGTCTCATTTTTATTAGCGTTTATTTGATTCAATAATAACATGAAAAAATTAAAACTGACAATGAATTATATCAAAAAATAAATACGAATACAAGCTGTAATTGTGTTTTTTTTCAACTGTTACTAACATTAAATTTTAAATTTCATAGGTATTGCAGGGAATTAAGGCAAACAACACACGCTAATGATGTATTTGTACACGCTCGCAGCTGACGTAATAGAACAAAATTCAAAAAAATTATATGCAATGATTATAGAGGTATAAATTACTCTTTGACAAAAGAACCTCAATAATGTTCAAACTTAAAAATTTAATAATATATATAATACTTTCACTTATGAACTTACTGTTGTAACTTCCCAAACGTTACTCAACCCACTGAAGAAGAGAAACAACATCTTGAAACGTTTGGGAAGTGACAACAGTAAGTTCATAAGTGAAAGTATTATATATATTATTAAATTAATAAGTGAACGAAGAGGATGCAACAACAAGATAATTTTAAAAATTTAATGAACTACGGTCGAATTTCGACCACTAGGCGACCAGTAGTGTAACATAAAACCAAATAAAATGAGCCGCCGCCTCTGTAATATGCCGAAAACCTAAGTCAAAATAAGTATTAAAAAAGCCGACATAATAAGCCGGCGATATCATAGCGCCTTACTGCTTTGAAGCGGCCGACTCAAAGAAGAGTGGTAGCCTGTGACTTGTGACGGTTTTCCGACAATAAGGCAGGAATAGAATGTAATAATATTCATTAACTGGATTCCGTAACTTCCACTTTACAGGATACCGACCGAATTTGGCGCCCCTAAATTTTGACGCCTGCATGCGGTGCATTCGCTGTATACCCGCCAGGAACAGCCCTGAATATCAGTATGCTATTACTTCCATGACATAAAAAATATTAATCATTTCCTGATTCAGTATAGTATAAGTAGGTGGAGAATTAGAAACTAACAGATAAATAAATAATCTTGCTTTTAATTTACCTTTGCAAGTGAACAATACATTTCATACAAATTTCTGGCCATTGATTTTTAAGTACTATCACAGCAATGTAGAAAGTATAAGGCAAAATAACATAATAGAAAGAAAAGGAACATCTTGTAAATTTTATAGTTCTATTTTCAAGTTCTACTTATTTTTTTACTTTTGTTTGCTATTTGCTTTGTTTTTATAACAGAGTGAACTGTTGCAGAAATGAAATAAAATTATCCTAAGATTTTACTACATGTAACCTGTATAACACAAACATAAACCAAGTAATATTTCTACAGTACCCAAAAGAAGGTGCAGTACCCATGATTGTGCATTAATGAGTTTTCATGATAATCTTTATGTTTTGCCAAATGCACACAGTTCATATAGATGATTATTCAATTTAATGCACCCATGTACTTTATGTACCTTCAAGATAAAATTGTTTAAGTTGATACAAATGAATTGAGTTAAGTATTTACAAATGTAAGTTAATTGTTAATAGAGATTTCAACTTATAAGCTGGTTTTATATATATGTAAATATGAACCTTCAAAAATGTAGTAAATATTAACCAGTATTTAGTGTTTAACTGTTACTTCTAAACATTCGATTTTAGAATGCCTTTATACACTAGGAAACTGATTGTATGCAACTGATTTCAAGGTTACATGAAACTAGTTGATGGTTAGTAAAACAGGCTGCAACTGCTCTGCAATCAGTTGCAGAGCAAACCTTTATATTACTACTGCAAAGAGGTAAAATTTGTTTGTATACTTGTCTGCGCTAACCTCAGAAACTACTGATCTGAAAAAAATTCTTTCACCACCATGTTCCTTGAAGTTTGATGATGGTTTTAGATATAAATTTGAACCAATAACTTTAACAATGTTGAAAAACAGATATTTAAAACGGTCCCTGTCATGAAATTTTTGTTAATTTGCATGTAGTGAAATTTTTGGTATGTGATAAACTATTGTTCTATAAGAGATAGCTATATGGTGTCAGTGAGTGAAATTTAGAAAAAATTACAAATTTTATGTTTGCTTTTGGTTTCAGTAAAATCCTCCTTTTCGTTTCTGAGATATTGTGTTTGTAAAAAATTGTATATATTTTGTCGGTCCCATGTCATGAAATTTCTTTGTTGTCTACAGCATGTGCGCACAAGCGAATTGCATTCTGTAATCAGTTGAATAGTGTAATAGGTTACATTTGAATCAATGCTCCACAACGAGTGCATGAAACAAAAAGTTGCATGAGCAGTTGCAAGGTTTGCAAGTGTCTTGCAATCTATTGTAGACCATCCAACCAATTGGAGTAGGTGTAATACACTACATTTAAACCACCAATGCCAACTTTTTTTTTCAATCAGTTGCATTCAATAAGTTGTGTAGTCTAATAAAGGCCTAAATGAAACAAGAATTTTAATAGACATGTTTTTCAGTTCCTGCATGCCATTTCTATGTTCCCATGCAAATTGTGTGATAATAAACAATCCAACACTGTTATTTTAATGGAGATTATAATCTCATTTCAAAAACATAAAAGTTTTAATTAGCTAGACGCATGTCATTTGATATGTTTACGATCAATTTTAATTTCAGTTTCATGTTATGTGGCAAGTTGAGCATGTTATAAGTCACACGAGTAATTTAAGATTAAGTATATATTTATGTACACACATTTTATCATTTCTGTCAACTGGAATACAAAATATTTAAGGACCACATGTAAATACAATCATAACATGTTTAATAACGCATTAACATGCGGTTTCAAGAAGTTGGTTGCATGTTGAAATTAAAACATTCATCAGTTGATATTTACATAAATATTTGGTTCAAATAAACTACTTAAAACTGTTTTGATGATATGGAAAAATATTCTTTAATTTGTGTTGTCTGGTACATGTTGTTAGGAATTGGGGATTTACAAACAACAGAAGACTCAGAAATAAATGAGTCATTATTAGAGTTATTAGATAAAGAAAATCCAAATTTTGAAACACTACTTAGTGAAGCAAGGAAATATGGGGTAAGTTATATGAAATCAGTTAACGAATTTAAGATTTTCCATATTCTAATCAGATTTTAATATTTAGAATACAGAATAAATTATATGACATATAAACAAAAATTTATATAAACCTTTTATATAAAGTATATTAATTCAAGTGAAAGTATCAGAATAAGGCAATGAATATGATTCCACAAAATTCTTCAGTTTTTGGATCTCTTATACTATAATACAATGAAAATAAATATTGAATTGTTGGCTTTTGTTATCCATTACATCTCCAAGTATTAGTAAGAATTGGTATACATTATTCCGATAGGGAACACAGATATTTTAGATGAACATTTTTAAAAATGTTACCTTATTGCCTGAAGTAGCTTTTGCTCACTGCGAGCTTCATCAGAGGCTGCTGGTAGGCGTTCTGTTTTTGTGATGACGCTGTAGTCAGAAATATAAGTGTGTGTGTGTGTGTGTGTGTGTGTGTGTGTGTGTGTGTGTGTGTGTGTGTGTGTGTGTGTGTGTTGTGTAATGTGTTTAAATATTATGTGTGATTCAAATTGTGTCTGTTTGTTTAGGATGCTGTTTCCATGCCTTTTCATGTTTATATATTTCCAGTTGGTATATTTCTAGTTTTTAGCCTTTCATGTGTACAAGTAGAATTTCCATTTTGTTGTTTATGTTTATGCATGTGTGGTTTGGTTCAATGAGATAGTTTGCAAAAGTGGATTTAGTGGTGGAGTGTAATGCTTTCATGCATTCAATTCACAAATTCAGTATATACAGAAAACCCACTACAACTGGTGTACGGTACTGATAAATAAAACCATCAATCACACTATGCAACACAAACTATCGGCTTTCAGATCCATGGACACAGATTAAACAGCATTCCACTAGAACAGAGAGACTATCAGGATGAATGAAATAATTTAAATATTTATCAGAAGCCAACACATACAATAGAAAAATAATTAACAAACTCTTACACAAAACCCAAAACAAACATTTAATGAAGAAATTTGTGTTAGTGGTTGAAATCACAATCAGAATGATCACTGTTGCACACCACTATATAAAAATTATCCCGATTAGCGCTTTCAAGCTTCACAGCCCATCGTCAGATCGGAATAGACAGGAAATATGTGAAAACAAACCCTTCACCCCTCTCCCCCACCCTGCTCACACACAACAAGCTATAAAAGGATGCACACACACACACACACACACACAACACTGAAACACAAGGAATTTGCTAGAAAAATATGTAGAAAAATATTTAACTGTACAGATGGTGGGACAGGGTTTAGGGGTTGGGGAAGGGTCATTTATATTATAGCTTGTTGTGTGTGAGCAGGGTGGGGGAGAGGGGTGAAGGGTTTGTTTTCACATATTTCCTGTCTATTCCGATCTGACGATGGGCTGTGAAGCTTGAAAGCGCTAATCGGGATAATTTTTATATAGTGGTGTGCAACAGTGATCATTCTGATTGCCAAAACAAACACACAAAGACAAAACAACTTCCTAACACTCACATATACCAATAACCACACTGAAAAAAATAGCCCACAAATATAAAAAAGCAGGTTACAGCATTGCATACAGAACCACAAACAAAATAGAACATACCCTGTCAAAAACACACACAAACAAATAACAAAGTTGATTTGCCTAGCATTTATAAATGAAACTGCTCTTAATGTAACAAATTCTACATAGACCAGACAGGACGCAGCTTCAAACAAAAGTCAATTAAACACATAAAAGCATTAGACTCTACCACTGAATCCACCTTTGCAAACCATCTCATTGAAGCAGACCACACATGCGCAAACATCAACAACATGGAAATGCTACATGTACAAAAACTAGTCCAAATAAAAGGCCAAAAACTAGTCCAAATAAAAGGCCAAAAACTAGTCACTGTCTACTAAATGGAAATATGTAAACATATGAAAATGAATGGGGAAAACATCCTAAATGAACAGACATATTTGAATAACACACACACACACACACACACACACACACACACACACACACACACACACACACACACACACACACACACACACACACACACACACACACACACACACACACACACACACACACACACACACACACACACACACACACACACACACACACACACACACACACACACACACACACACACACACACACACACACACAACAATCTTTTGAGCTACAGTGCCATCACCAAAAACAAACAGCACTTCTAGTGGCAGCCTCTGATGAAGCTTGCAATGAGCAACAGCTAGTTCAGACAATACGGCAAAAATTTTATAAATTTGTATCTAAAATACTACTTGTGTTCCATGTCGGAATAGTGTATATTCATGCTTAATACAAATATTATATGATTACTTATATTCCAATTTTTTTAGTTATGTAACAATTTACTTTTTAAGCAGCAAAAAACAATTAAAATTTACTTTTTGAAATTAACCACAATTAATTATTCATGTTCTTTTTAAAACTTTTTTCAGTTGTAAATTTAAGTATAATGTAAATAAAAAATATAAGTATATCACTACTGACTCGGAACACAATGTTTTTTTATTGGTAAAAACGTAAAAGTTTTACCTTATAGCCTGAACCAGTTTTCGCTTATTATAAGCTTCATCAAAGGTTGACGTCTGAAACCTCTGATGAAGCTTATAATAAGCAAAAACTTGTTCAGGCTATAAGGTAAAACTTTTATGTTTTTACCAATAAGAAACTTTGAGTTCCAAGTCGGTAGTGATATACTTATATTTATAAATATACTTATATTTAGTTAATCAACGGACACATCATGGACAACAAAATCCAAGTAAATAAAAAAATTAAAACATAATTTTGGTTACCAACCATGATTTTGATATTATTATTAATACAAACATTTTTCCCATACTATGACATCGCATTCCACCCATTCCATGGCAAAGCTGAGTCTCAAATGGCAGATGTTCTATCAGCAAGAAGTGGTTGGCAACCAAAAAAAAGGTTCTTTAAAAAATTCTGAACACACAAGTCTATGAGTCTATGAGTGAAAATGAATATGACTAAAGTATCATATATGATACAAAAATATCATATATGACAAAAATGAATATATCTAAGTATAACTAAAGTCATACAATGTAAAATTTATGGTGACGAATGGTTATAATTTAATAAATTACAACTGGTATTATTACAACTATAATATAACAATCATTCTTAACACAATTTGAGTTTGGAAATGTTGGTTGGAGCTAATCTTAATACATTCTAAGGATACAAAAGATAGTTTTTCCTATTCAAGCCTAAATGTAAGTAGGTAATAGACCTTAATTGTCTACTCAAAGTTTTAATAGTCTTATATATAGTATATTTTATAAACCTTGTTTGAGGAAATGATGAAATTGTGGTGTAATAATTGTCTCCAAAACACAGGTGTCATTTAGAGACACTGTAAGACCTTCTCCACAGTCTCATGTTGTTGAGTCTATACCTTCTCCATGGATTTATTTATTGTGGAAATATCCACAATAGTGTTGTGGATGATTTATATAGTGTATGATCAATACCATGAGGTTAAATGGGCATCTGCTACGTGCAGCACTTCCTGGAAGAAAAGATTAAAATTACAGCTCTCCATCCATTTCCCTAAAAAAAAGGATTATGGAAAGCTTAGGCTAGGCCTAACTTCGGTTTGGTTATTGTACTAGGTACTATGTATAATATGAATTTATGTGTTATTTTGTTTATATGTATATTTTGTTTATATCTTATTATAACAATATTTATTTAGATATAAAAATGAATAAAATCAACAAAAGCATTTAAAACCTACTTTATGGTGAATAAGTTTCTTAAACATGAAAAACGTGTCTAGAAGTAATAAAGTCAATGTTTATAGAGAATTTGTTGATGTGAGACATTGATCAGGAAAAAGACAAGTAAAATACAAGCTGCAGAGATGAAATATTTGAGATGAGTGGGATAAATAACAAAAGAGACAGAGTTAGGAAGAATCAGACAAAAAAAGATATGAAAGCACTGCTGATTAGAGGTATCTGAGCACTGAAAGTGCTGATATATATACTAGAGGTAGCTGAGTTGGTTAGACCATGTGCATAAAATGAATGATAACAGACAACAACAACAAAAATATGGGGGGCTGAGGCATGAATAAAGTAGTAGAGAGGCAGATTGTGTGAGATGTGGCAAAACATAGTAGGGAATATTCTAGAGAGGAAGGGAAAGAATTAGAATGAGTCAAAGGCAGTGGCAAGAAGCAGGGAACAGTAGCATGAGTTTGTGTTTAGTAGGAATAGTAGTGGTGTTTATTTAAGATAATAGATACATGCATGTTCTTTCTTAAAAAAAAAAATGGACTGTGAATTATTTTTTAAAACGTTTTTTAAAGTCTGGGAAAAAGTGTAGTTTCTTTTGGAGTTATTATTGGTAATGTAATGTGAGCAAAGATTTGTAAAGCCTTACACTATTATGGTGGAAGGGATTTTGATTAAATAAAAATGTATTAAACAGTAATTAAAAATGATCTCTTAAGTGTAGATCACTAGATCCTGCGTCTGACAGTGCAGGTCCAACCCTAGCTCACTCTAGTATGACTGTATGTGCCTATGGATTTCTACCCACCAACTTCAGTGGCTTTCATCTTACATAAGTTATGTTAAATTCAACAAATAATATGTACCTAAATAAATTTTCTAGACATGTGATTATTTGTATGCACATTTGAATAAATGATTTAAATAAAATTTTGTCAGTACAATAACATTAACAGACACTTCTGGTTGATCAACACTATAATAAAATATACCTAAAAAATAAGAAATATGCTGTTTCAGATATGACATAGATTTGTTTATGTATTCTGACATTGAACAAGCGATTTACTTAATATAATAATATAAATGTGTGTGTGTGTGTGTGTGTGTGTGTGTGTGTGTGTATGTGTGCGTGTGTGAAATCAGAGATCAAAATAAAAAAATTATAAACATGTGTATTGGATGTATACACCTAATATCTTACAAGTCATTCTCTGTGGCCACTGAAAGTAATGCAAATTCAAAGAAAACTGCCAATTTCACTGGTATCTTTGTTGACATCACTCCTCCAAAAAATTAAGAACCTGTTAATTGTATCTCATAATAATCTATGATTTTTCTAGGACTCATCTTTAATTGTTCCCTGATCACTTCATTTATTTCAAATCATTTTTTGACATATCATGCACTTTGATAGCTAATTCTCAAAACTGATGACATTTGGTTTTACTTATATTGTGTCTTTTTCCACTTTAAACCAAAATACTTCCTAAACAAATTCATCTAATTGTAATATAATTTTTCAATAACAATTATGAAATGTTAAATTCTACTCTAGAAACAAATTTTTTATTTTTAATTTGTTTATTTAAACAAAATTACTTTATATACATGAAATGTAATCAATACTAACTACCCTCTAAATAATATACAGTACTATATATACCATACTATAAATACATTTAATACTTATAGTATTATAATTATGTACTTTTAAAAGATATAATAAAATGTTTCAGAAATAGATTGATTATGACTGCAGTATAATTTCTTACTGTAGAAATAACAACTTATCTCGTATCTATTTGTTTTACTATAATATTAAGAACTATAAACATTTTACCTGTTGTGAAAATGAAACATTTCTGTTCAGCTGATTGAAGATCTGACCTTCATTAATGTTTTGCATGTTTCAGCTTGATACAGGAGAGTATGAAACACCTGTCTACATTGATAAAAAAGATAATCTTTGTCTTAATGTTCGACTTATGAAGGGGAATGATACTAAACTTGCAAGTAAGTTTCCATTTTTAACATTGTAAAAGATTAAAGACACACAACGCACGCACGCACGCGCGTGCACACACACACACACACACACACACACACACACACACACACACATGGAAAACAGCATGAATAACATACGATTAAACACAAGAAAACTGTTCATAAAATGAATTACAATATACCAATATAAAATCACAAACTAACTAAAATACAAATTTTTATAAATTGTCTGCTATTTTTTCTATTATATATTTTTTAGGAGAAAATAATAAATATAGAGATTGGAGGAGTGAAGATAGAACAAGTCAAACAATTTAAATATCTAGGGGTTATAGTAGATAGTAATGGGAATCAAGAAGCCACATTAAATGAAAGAATTGAAAAGGCAATGAACGTATACTATGCATTAAACAATAGATTTATAAATAAGAAGAAGATATCAAGAAGAACGAAAATGAGTGTGTATAAAACAGTATATAGACCGGTTTTAACATACGGCTGTGAGACGTGGGTGCTATCCAAAAGCCAAAAAGTAAAATCCAGGCAGCAGAAATGAAATATCTTAGGAGAGTAGTAGAAGTAACAAGGAAGAACAGAGTTAGGAATACACAAACAAGAGAGGATTTAGAAATGATATCGATTCTGGATTTTATTGAACAGAGACAACTATGCTGGTGGGGACACATGCAGAGAATGGATAGTGATAGAATGGTAAAAATGGTTTGGGAGGCAAAATCAGTGGGGAGAAAGAAGAGAGGAAGACTGCGACTGACTTGGGATGGAATGATGGGAAACATTTTGAGAGAAAGAAGCTTGGGCTGGAATGAAGCGAAGACATTGTCAATGGATAGAGTAAGATGGAAAAAATTTGTATATAGAATGTAGTTGATGTAACCCAACACCAATATGGTATAAGGGTATTTTGATAATAAATAAATAAATAAATATATTTTCTATAGTTATACAAACAAAATGTAAAATACAATAAAACATAAAATAAAAACATGATGAATTATTTCAAAAAATTAAGATGAAGAATGAAGAAGCACATATAATAAGGTCATAAAGAAAGGGACATTAACATTTACAACAACAGAATGAAGACAAGTACAATACTATTAAAAAAATATAGGAAAAAATAGCATAAAAATAAACAGTAACAACAGATAAAAGGCTGAATTTAAAAAAACTGCAACAAAAATTTTATATTGGTCAACCTAAACAACTTTTAAAATTCTATGTTGAATAGTTAGATGCAAAAATCAAATATTCACCCCAATTTACTATCACATGCTATTATACTGTTTAATAGATGCCATTATATAAGTAACATGACACTAATAAAACATATGAGGATGGTATAACAGTCATTTGGGAAACCTACACAAAGACAAACGTAGAACACAAATCAAATTAATATGTGAATAAGTCATTACAAGTCATAACACAACTTTTGAAACATTCATAAACAAAAGTATCTACCATATCCAATCACACCACAGACAAAGCTCATTGCTCAACTAGAATGAATCTAAGCTCACAACCAGATTGCATTAACTATCGGAGCATACCAATGTTAAATGTCATTTATTAAGTTCTTTCAAACATTCTGTGTTCTCTGTTGTAACCTCACCTCTCTTAGATAGGAGACTGGCATCAGTGTGGTTTTATAAGTAGGGTAGATGTTCTGTTGACCCAATATTTAGTTTAAGACAGGTATTTACAGCAAACTGCAATATTCAAATGGAAATCAAGTACCTCACCATACAATGGGCAACATCTCTTCTGCATTTTGGTGCACATGATCTTCTCATCTAAACTTTGGTCTTCTTATCTTTCTTTTGCTATCTAGGTTATAAAGATGAGATGCTTTACAGGGTTCCAGGGAGTTCATCCTTATAACATGACCAGTCCACCTGAGGCTTGCCATATTTATTTTTTAGAATATGGTCATTTCCTGCAATAAAGTACTTGCATTTCATTGCTTCATTTTCTCCAAATATGTCCTTATTATATTATTATAATATATTATACTATTGCTGAATATAATATAACATATCCTGAATACTGCTCTTAATAATTTTCTGCCATATGTTCTCAGCATGTTTTCTGTTGTATGTTCTTTTTGAGTTCAGAACCCATGTTTCTGAAATATTGGGACCCTTAAAAAACTAACTAATCACTATAATATTGACGACTCGGAACACAAAGTTTTTTATAAGTAAAAACGTAAAGTTTTACCTTACAGCCTAAACCGGCTTTCACCTATAGAAGGCTTCATCAGAGGCTGTCGTTAGTAGCGCTGCTCGTCTTGTTGTTGGCGACGAGAAAGTGTTTCGAAAGATTGAAGCTGTGTGTGTGTGGTGAGATGTGTTCGTAAGGTGTATTAGTTAAGTAACGGACACGTCATGGACAACAAAATCCAAGACCTTAAAAAACACTGGAGCCATTCAGTAGGACTCAGACAATTAGTGTTTTGTCAAGAACCTCTTTGTTTCCTTAATAGCAGTCTGTACGTAAATTTACTTTGTAACCCAAAGAAGACTCTGTTAGCAAGGCCAAGTGTTTTTTGCATTTCCTTTTCCAAAACTTTCTCATTGATCACAAGCAAACCCAGATAATTAAGTGTTTTACTAGCCAAAATATATGATCTCCAAGTAACAGGAGATCTGTTACTTCAAACATTTACTTCAATTCCTGATTCAATCACACATTTTGTTTTTTCTTAATTTTCTTTTAATTGCAGATTCTTCCAATCTAAAAAATACTTCTTAACTTAGAATAGTTTATCTAGAATACAATATGAACTGTGTATACTAGCAACTTGATTTATCAATGTCTAGTATGTCTTGATTTATCAATTGTGATGTATGTATTACTTGAATCAAAGTCTAAGCTTTTGACTATAATTTCCAGAGCTGCATTAGTTGGTAGGATAGTGAATTCTTTTGTGTCAAACGATTTTATTACTGCAAAAGTTTAAAAATATTATCCTTTTGATTTACTATATGTTGCTCATCTGTTGTTGTCATTTCTCCTAATCTGACAATTTTTCAGGGATATCTGAATTTTCTGGAACTGTATACAGTTTTTTCTTGATAATGCTTTGAAGGTCTAAAGCTCACAAATAAAAAGGTTCTCTTCTATTCCAAGTTCTAAGAATTTTTCAGATACCTGCCTTAAAGTAAACATTTGGTCAACAGAACCTCAACCCTTCTGTAAACCACACTGATGCCAGTCCCCCTAAGTGAGATGAGGTTCCAACAACACATAATGTTTGAAATAACTTAATAAATGGCATTTAACATTGGTATGCCCCCATAGTTGATGCAATTGTGAGCTTAGATGCAGTCTAGTTGAGCAATGGACAATTGATACCTCTATTCCACACATCATTTCACATTATCTGCAGTTTATTATATTATATTGTAATATATACATAATTTTTAATGTTCTTATATTTGGTTGGACATTATAAAAACCTATAATAAAAAATTGTTCTAGTTAATAAAGAAATTCAACGGCTCTATGTTCAAGTGCCATCAAAGTTTCTTTTTCCTACTAATGAAGAGATGATTAAATATGTAGCAGCAGTTTTAAATATTTCTAAGGATAGCCTTCATGTTTCGGTAGGTATACATTTAACTGAAATTCAAGTACTGTTTAGTTACTTCAGTGAATCTTGAATGTGTTTCAGCTTAGTGTATTTAGAAGTTTAGATAAATGTACTTACAATTCACTGGGTCTTGTACTCTGCTTATATTAATACACATTTTAATATCAGTTATCGGAGAATTTTATAATACCACACTTAATTTTGCTGACTACACAATTTTTTATTTTTCTGTTTCTTGTGAAAACAACATTTCTTAACATTTCAAGTTCATACTTGAAAAAATATTACAATTACATAAGAGTGATTATGAAGTCTGACTTTTAAAATTGAATCTCAAAATTATATAGTGGTAGAGCTATTGTAAATGATCATGAGCAACAGGAAAACACTTTATTTGGTGTATGTGTAACGTCTATTCCATTTGGGCCTTTACATGCAACAAAATTACTTACATGTAGAAAACTAAAAATTAAAATCAACTTTTGTTTTACTCTTCAAGAAGAAAAGATACATTGTCTTGTATGTTTAGTTTCCTAATATTTAACTTGAACATATACCATGAAAAGTTGTAACTAGCATATATATATATTAATATATATTATACATAATATATATATTATGTATAAGGAAATGATCATTTCTTTCATTCTTGGTAAAACATCTTATGTAAGGATATCCTTTCATTCACCCTTATGTAAGGATATTTTATTACCTTAAAAATAATTTTAGTAAAAGGTACTTTATTCAGTGGAGAAGTGAATTTGGGAATGTAAACACATATGCTTTATGGCACTTTCATTGAAAGCTTTTACAATTTACAGAAAGCATTTCAAATCTTTACTCGCCACTGTATGCGCTACATACAGAACTTGATTATTAACCCTTTCAACGTTTTTATAGTTATAATACTGTCAATGACACATTAATGCATTAGTAGTATTTAGAGGGTTAAATACAACGTTTATGTAAATTTCAATTATAAAAAAACTTTCCAGGACAGTTTTGCAGACAGAAGAACAGTAATTGTATCATCTCATCTGTCATCATCTGATGTAGTTGACACGATTGTTGCTGCTGCTAGTGGGAACTACCTAAGGTGAAACTTAACAAGTAATTTTGCTTTATTATTCACTTTATTCTTTTACTTATCCTTCTACCTCTATTTCTTCCCCTCATACACTTTCACTTATTATTTACAGTGACATAAAAATAGGTGTAAACTATTTTTATATGATGCTTAGTGGTACTGGTATCACCATCCCTAAGTGGGGAAGTTAAAAGCACCTGGGCATAGTGCTATTACTTAAACGAGGCTTTTGCACCACGTTTTAGGCGTCCAAATATTAAATTTTTATATACTAGCTCCACCAGTTGGGCATCAAATATTACTTAACTGGGATCGTGCTCCACGTTTGGAGCGTCAAATATAACTAAATACTGGCTTTTGCACCACGTGGTTGGCGACAAATATAACTAAAGTGGAATTGTGCTCCACCTATGGATGCGCCAAATATAACTTTTACGTGTGTAATTTGTACGTAATTAAGTTTATATTATTTAATGTAATAATATTTATGTTTAAAATGTATTAGATGCTGGGCGCCAGAGATGTTATGTGATCTCATGGGGTTTTTTGAATAAAAACTCTGCATTTAAGATGCTAATAACTTTTAATTATTACTAATTCTTGTAAGACACATACAAAAATATATATATTCATTTCATCTGATTGAGAAACATATCTCAATTTATTATTTCATGACCTAATAATTCGATCATAAATCTAAACAAATAAATACATAAATCAAGACTTCATTATTACTTGTCTATCTTACTATAATTGTTGCATTTTTGAGTTTCAAACTAGAAAAACATATATATACATATATATATATATATATATATATATATATATATATATATATATTTATTCAATCACTTTCTGCTACAGTTCGTTTCTTGATATATATATCACGTATTTAAAATTTATAATTATATTACCTCAAGATGTTCTTTTCCTTATTTGGAACATGTTTCGAGAGTTCCTGTTCTCTCATCTTCAGCCTTCGCCATCTTGTTTCTGGTGAAGTATTTGTGTGTTGGCTGCTGGATGTTATTAAGGTAGTTTGTTGGTCTTTGGTCTTTTAAAGTTGTATTATTTTGTGTGGTTGTGGTATATGTTTTTGTATTTTGTGTATTTTCGATTTTGAGTGCCTTGAATATTGTGTCATTATTACTTGTCTATCTTACTATAATTGTTGCATTTTTGAGTTTCAAACTAGAAAAACATATATATATATATATATATATATATATATATATATATATATATATATATATTCAATGCCTTAATATTAACAAGATATTGACTTCTGACAACCATCAGATATATTTAATACAACTCTGAATTTGTCAATCCTAATTTACATTAATTAAATTGAGTGTTTCTAAAGTCATAAAGGGTAGAATAATATTACTAGCATTCAACTGCTCGTCGGTTCTTTTAGAAGGAAATGGGATGTTTAGGGATATAGACGATACGAGTACATACAATATTAGTTAATACATAAGTACAATGAAACTGTTACTTGTGTTCAGGATTATCCATTCCATCTGCCGACAATGCCTTGAGTGAAAATATATCACAATTTCACTTCACACCATACTTTGCTTTAATTCCATTCACAATTACTTTAATCGATTCTTTACACACATCAGAACTCCGATTAAATACTCCACTTGACTTTCGCGCACAAGACAAAATATACTGTGTTCATAATTACTTCAAGTTTACTGATTTAAATAAAACTGCTTCTTAATTGCTGTACGCACTAATTAAATGGTTCACTCGCGATGAAGATTCCTCTCATGCTCGTCTTTGCTGTACAAATAACGACTGTAGCGTTCTTCGACTAACACGCACTCAAATACTTCAAGACTTATTAAGGTATTTTGATAGTTTCTTTAATTCATAATGAGCTTTCAAATAAACACGAATAGTTTTTCTGTACACTCCGATATATTACTTTACATGATGGTTAATCAAGCTAATATACTTTAGCACTTTAAAACTTATTAAAAGCGAAGTTAAAATATACTAAGAGTGTCTTTAACACACACTAAGAGAAAAAGAAAACTAAACACTAACTTAGCTGTACACGGGGTATTATTTATAGGGCTCACTATTTCTCTTTCCCCACCCGTTCTACTCAAATAATTCCGATAGGCTCATGACTGATTTCCTTGCCAGGAACTTCAAATTCGTCCATTCAAGAACCGTAAAAAACTTGCGCTCTAAAGTCATGCTTATTCTCATTGGTGTTTAGTCTGGGGAGTGTGGGCGTTTTACCACGTGTTCAACTGCTACACCAAGCGACACAACTTTCACCAGAGTTTCTCTTTTTTTTTATTGCCTGATCCATTGTTTACCCAAGGTTGTCGTTCATCAAAATCTAACGGGACTCAACAGTTTTATGATTTTTCGCGAACAAAGCATTTCCTTCTTTATGACTTTAGAAAGCTGTTTATTGTACAATGCGCTTTTATTCTGTTGCCGCCAGACTGTCGCCAACTTACAATATTTCTGTGAGACGTTATTTTGCCTCAATCTTCTTATCAACAATTTAATTTGCTTAATAATAACTAAAAACATACATTAAATGATTAATTACGTTAATTATATAATATAGGCTTACATGATCTACATTCACGTTATATTAATCCCCCAAATTGATTTGATCATGATCGATATTCGAATTCATGGCAAATCAATTTGTACGCCTCTGAAAGTGCTCAGTTTATTATTGACAAAGCTTGTTTACGTCTGAGGTTGTTGCCTTTTCAGTACAATAATGGTGTGCAACCCTCGGCTTTTTGTGCACTTCACTTCTTGCCTGGGGAGAGCTTGCCCCCTCCCTCTCAAACTAGTTTGTTGGCAGCTGTTTACAATTCATTTTGTTGTTTACAACTGCTGGCCTTATGTACATCACATGGCTTACTATTATGTAACTTACTACACATTGGTTTAAGTTTATTTACAATGTTTGTTATCAGTGTTAAGGAAATTTTAATTTATCAAAGTTTTGAAATTTCTTTTCCCTTCTGACTGATTTTATTTACTATTTTACTGTTACTCGTGGTGGTACGGATTCAATTGTCGCAGGTTGAAAATTCCACGAATCGATCCTGGTTTATCCACATCCGCCATTTCGTAAGTTGCATCTCCTTTTATTCCTTTTATGACGTACGGACCCTCAAACAGTTCACAGAATTTCGCTGTGACTCTATTCATAGCATCTGAAATTGGATTAGTCTTTATTAAAACTAAGTCTCCTTCCTTGAATTTCACCTTATCGATGCCTTAATTGTTTTTCTTTGCTCGACGTTCACCCTTTCTTTTTAATCGTCAATATATTACCTCTCGGCAATCCTTAACGTCTTCCTTCATTAACTCTCTGTCCACATACACCTCCCGTGCTCTTCTTGGCCTTCGACCCCATTGTGCCTGAAATGGTGTCATTTCAATCGTGTCGTGGTGACTCTCATTGATACATTTTTCAATTAATTTAATATATTTGGCCCATTTGGTTTGGTGTCCGTTAACCATCACTCTGAATATGTTACCTAATTGGCAGTTAACCCTTTCAGCAAGATTGGTACACGGGTTACGGATGGCAGTGTACTTGGGCTTGATTTCAAGTGCATTTAACTGTGTCACCCAAGTTTTCCTTGTAAATTGTGCGCCATTATCCGTCAATATAGCTTTGGGTTTTCCAATTTCTTGGATGTAATTTTTTAATTTATTAAGCGTAACAGCTGTAGTTGCTCTTTTCATCGGGTATAACTTCACATACTTGGTGAAATTATCGATGATCACCAGAATATACCTCACACCACTGGTAGACGATATCAAAGGACCGTAATAATCCATGCTAATGAGTTCACCTCTCGCCTTTGGCAGAACTGGTTTGGTCTGTCCCATGCATTTCTTGAAATGGTCTTTACATTTTTGACAGGTATTACATGTCTTAATTAATCTCTTAAGGTATTTGTAGAGATGATCGCCTGTAAAATGTTCCTTAAAGATGCCATAGCTTCTCCTCACACCGCAGTGTCCATACATTACGTGAATCTCCTTTAATAACGCCTGTCCAATTTCTTGTGTTACTACCAATTTCCACCTTCCATTCTCCTTACGATATAATTTATTATTATATACTTGGTATATCTTACTGAGTTTGTCATTTTTATTGTTGTCTAACTGGTCGATGATATTATTTAGTTTAACGTTGTTCATTTGGTGTAGTGTAATGTTTTTCAACTGATTTTTTAATGGTTTACCCAGTTTGATGTCAATTGCATAAATTTCAGTCTCCTCATCTCCATCTGGTATTATATTTTTTAGTACATCTTGAGGGTTTCGACTAAGTACATCCGCTATGATATTGTCACTACCTTTGCAATGTACACCTCTCAAAATCATACTCCTGGATAGCCAGTATCCATCGTGTAATTCGGGAACAGTTTAACTGACATTTTTGAATAAATGTTAGTGCCTTGTTATCCGTGATAATGGTCAATGGTCGACCTAACACGTAAGTTCGAAATTTTTTCAAGCAATGGACTACGCTGAGCAGTTCTACTTCCGTAGTAAAATAATTTAATTCGGCACCTCTAAGCATACGACTTGTGAATGCAACGACCCCTATTTGCTCGTCTTCATCTATTTGATAAAGCTGACCCCCAATCGTATATTTACTTGCGTCAGTCTGCAGGTAAAATCTTTTATTTGGGTCAGAATGTCGTAGCATTACTGTGTCCACGAATAGTCTCTTGACTTCATTAAAATTATTTTTTAACTTTTCTGTCCATTTAAACTTTATGCCTTTTTTCAGTAACTGTAGCAGTGGTCTTGTTTTTTCTGCATATTGGCTTGTGAATTTATTGTAAAAATTAGTAAGGCCAAGAAATCCCTTCAGTTGTTTTGGATTCTTTGGTCTAGGAAAATCCATAATAGCGGAGATTTTTTCCGTGGAAGCGCTGATACCTTTTGTAGACAGCTCATATTCCAGGTAACTAATTCTGTCTCAAAAGATTTTGGATTTCTTTAAGTTCACTGTGAGGTTCTCTCTTTTGAGGTTGTTCAACAACATGCGTAATTGTTCCAGGTGTTCTTCAATGTTTTCTGATACACATAAACAATCGTCCACATATAATATGGTAAATCTTTTTACTTCTTCTGTCAAAACTTTATCCAATCCGCGGGTTAGACTTGCTAAACTCGTCTTTAGCCCGAATGGTGTTACAGTGTACCTGTAGCATTTGCCTCTGTAGAGAAAGCCACTGTAGTCCCGGGAATCTTCAGCAAGTGGGATCTGCCAGAAGCTGCTGGTGAGATCAATACTACTCATGACTTTCACTGTTCCACAGCTCGCCAACACTTGATCAATTGGTATTGCTCCCTCATGATCCGGAACAGTGACCGCATTGATTCTTCTTGCATCTAAACACAGTCGTACAGTCTGATATTTCTTGACTACAGTCACCATTGGGTTAATATATGGACTGTTTGGTCGTTCTATTATGCCGCATCTTTCCATCTTTTTAATCTCTCCTTCCACTGCATTTTGATATTTTAGTGGAACTGGCCACCCTTTTAAGCAATAAGGGGTTGTGTCAGTTACCTTTAACCTGTGTACATATTTATTGATTCTACCTGGTTGCTCACGGAACACTTGTTGGTTAGAGTATAAAATGTTCTCCAATTCTTCCTTTGTTTTAGAATCGATACCGGTTGTTTCTTCCAGTTTCTCTTGAATCGTATTAGCAATCTTTTCTCCATCTTCCTCGAGTTCTAATGCCATTATTTCCGCACTTACGGGTTCTTCACTGCTATTAATATTATTCTTAAAGGTAATTTTATTATCTGGAAGGTTAATCACACATCTACCTTCTTGCAATAAGTTAATTCCAATAATACACTCCCTGATTAAATTAGGGACAATTATAAACACAGCATCAGTCACATACTCTCCGATTCTTAATTCGAGCATGATCTGTTGGGTTATCTTATTCGATTTCTTCCCCACTGCTCCTTTAATAACTAAATTAGTTATTTTTAATAGAGGTACATTGCCCATACGTTTTTTATTTAGCTGATACCACTCCGCAGACAACGCATTGATTTGGCTGCCAGTATCAAGTAGTGCTATTATTGGTATACCATTGAGTTGTATCTTCAATTCAGGACATTTAATTTTATTGATTTCTTGATATTCCGACTCCTCTTCCATCAGAGTGTCCCTAATATCAATGAAAGTGGTACTGATTATCTTACAATTATCGCCTAATCCTACCTTATCTCTAAAATAATTCTTAACTAGTTTTTTGACTGGGCAACATTCTTTGTATGTGTTTTTGAACTACTTGCTACCTGCGAGGTTCCTTGAGTGCCGCTCGTTGATGCTAATGCATTCATTTGGGATTCGTATATCCGTTTCTGCGGTGCTCTTTCTCTCCCGTTTGCCTCAGCTGTTTTCTCTCCTTGTCGCCACGGTGCGTTGTGATGTGGGGGGTTACTCCGCTCTGTCCTATTTTCCGGCCAGTGATTAGCATTATTTACGTTCCTTTCCTGCTTGGGCTGGAACTGCATATTACCCTCGCCGGTCATTCCATTCTTCTTTTGTCGCAAGGCTGCAAATTCCATTAACAGGTTTTGAAAGTCCATAATGTTATTCACACCCCTCATAATGCAGGCAACAGCAATGTCGTGACTGTAGTAGTGTGCCAGTTTTAGAATTAGGTCTGATATCGGCGGTGATAATTGCCGGTTCTGTAAGATGCACCTTTCCATATATTACGTCATACTTAACCCGTTCTCCAGGCGATATTTCCCAAATTCTAACTTATCAAGGACGGTCTCCTGGATCATTTGATTCCAGTATCTGGTTGTGAATGTGGTCTGAAATTGCTCAAAAGTGTTTACCTCATTACATACCAGCTTCCACCATATGGCGGCTTCTCCGTTTAAGTGTCTTCCTATCCAGCTCACCTCTTCACCTGGGTAGTATTCACGGTATATTTCTTCTAGCTCCTTCACAAAATCCATCGGATACTCTCCTTCTCCATTGAAGTTCACATTTTTAGTGTGTTTAATTATATCACTCCTTGCTGCCTAGGTGTGCGTTCGATCTGGGCGATTTTATTGCATATATCTTCTTTGATTTTACTTATCTTCCCGTTGATTGTAGAACAGCTATTTTCATAACATTCTTTCAGTTGTTCTATCTGTTCTTCATTTTTCTTCTTGTGCATAATCATTTTATTAGTTATGGCTCTAATGTCATATGCGACACTAGCTTGGTTTGTTGAAGCGACTCTTCACACTTCTCCCAATGTTCTTTCGCTTCTGATTGTACTATTTCCACCTCTTCTCTCACGACTTCTTTGACTTCTGTACGTAATTGTATTGTTGTTTCTCTGTTTTCGTCTCGGATTTCTTGTATTTGTTGTGCTATCTGTGTTTTGTGTTCCTGTAGTCGTTGTGTATATCTTTGTTCCATGTTGCGTTCCATGTCATCTATTCGTTTTTCTATACGTGTAATGTTTTCTGTTATTTGCTGGTTATTTTCTGCTAACTGTTGTGTGAAAGTTTGTTTGAGTTATTCTGTGTTCTCTTCATTTTTCTTAGTATTTTCATTTAATTTTTCTGTCATGTTCTTTTCTAATTTTCGTGTGTTTTCTGTCAGTTTTTGTTCTATTCTGTTGATGTTTTCAGTCATTTGCTGATTATTTTCTATTAATAATTGTTTAGTATTTTCTGTCATTTGTTGTGTAAACTGCTGTAGTAGCCTACTGATATCTATGTTTGTAGCTGTTTGTTGGGTTTCAGTCTGTGATTGTGTCTGTTCTGTTTCGGACCATACATCGTCGTTTTGTCGCCGTCCCCTCACCTCTGAAGAAACCTCCGGGCTTTCACTTTCCGTGGCCTCTTCCCATCCTTTCTCTCCCATTTGATTGTTAATATCAAATTCAATGTCGGACCCACCGTTATTTTCGTTACTGTCAGCCATTCTACTATTTGTACTACTAACCAAATTAAATTTCCTTACTTTACTGCGAGTTAACATTTAATTTTTACCATTTACTTATTCTAGCACATATCTTATTCTAATTGCTTATTGTCTATCCCGTTTCATTCTGCCGAGCTCATTTACAATCAAGCTCTACAAAGTTGGGCAGCAAATATTACTTAAGTGGGATCGTGCCCCATGTTGGGAGCCAAATATTTCTTAAACGAGGTTTTTGCACCACGTTTTAAGCATCCAAATATTAAATTTTTATATACTAGCTCCACCTGTTGGGCGTCAAATATTACTTAACTGGGATCGTGCTCCATGTTTGGAGCGACAAATATAACTAAATACTGGCTTTTGCACCACGTGGTTGGCAACAAATATAATTAAAGTGGAATTGTGCTCCACCTTTACATGCGCCAAATATAACTTTTACGTGTGTAATTTGTAAGTAATTAAGTTTATATTATTTAATGTAATAATATTTGTGTTTAAAATGTATTAGATGCTGGGCGCCAGAGATGTTATGTGATCTCAGGGGTTTTTTTGAATAAAAACTCTGCAGTTAAGATGCTAATAACTTTTAATTATTCAACTGCTCGTCGGTTCTTTTAGAATGAAACGGTATGTTTAGGGATATAGACGATACGAGTACATAGAATATTAGTTAACACATAAGTACAATGAAACTGTTACTTGTGTTCAGGATTATCCATTCCATCTGCCGACAATACCTTGAGTGAACATATATCACAATTTCACTTCACACCATACTTTGCTTTAATTCCATTCACAATTACTTTCGTCGATTCTTTACGCACATCGGAACTCCGATTAAATACTCCACTCGACTTTCGCGCACAAGACAAAATATACCGTGTTCATAATTACTTCAAGTTTACTGATTTAAATAAAACTGCTTCTTAATTGCTGTATGCACTAATTAAATGATTCACTCGCGATGAAGATTCCTCTCATGCTCGTCTTTGCTGTACAAATAACGACTGTAGCGTTCTTCGACTAACACGCACTCAAATACTTCAAGACTTATTAAGGTATTTTAATAGTTTCTTTAATTCATAATGAGCTTTCAAATAAACACGAATAGTTTTTCTGTACACTCCGATATATTACTTTACATGATGGTTAATCAAGCTAATATACTTTAGCACTTTAAAACTTATTAAAAGCGAAGTTAAAATATACTAAGAGTGTCTTTAACACATACTAAGAGAAAAAGAAGACTAAACACTAACTTAGCTGTACACGGGGTATTATTTATAGGGCTCACTATTTCTCTTTTCCCACCCGTTCTACTCAAATAAATCCGATAGGCCCGTGACTGATTTCCTTGCTGGGAACTTCAAATTCGTCCATTCAAGAACCGTAAAAAACTCGCGCTCTAAAGTCATGCTTCTTCTCATTGGTGTTTAGTCTGGGGAGCGTGGGAGTTTTACCACGTGTTCAACTGCTACACCAAGCGACGCGACTTTCACCAGAGTTTCTCTTTTTTTTTTATCGCCTGATCCATTGTTTTCCCAAGGTTGTCGTTTGTCAAAATCTAACGGGACTCAACAGTTTTATGATTTTTCGCGAACAAAGCATTTCCTTCTTTATGACTTTAGAAAGCTGTTTATTGTACAATGCGCTTTTATTCTGTTGCCGCCAGACTGTCGCCAACTTTCAATATTTCTGTGAGACATTATTTTGCCTCAATCTTCTTATCAACACATTTAATTTGCTAATAATAACTAAAAACATACATTAAATGATTAATTACATTAATTAGATAATATAGGCTTACGTGATCTACATTCACGTTATAGTGCTAGCCATTTTATCTACAGCCCAGCTTGTGTACCATATGGCTAAAATAATTTTGCCTAATCTACAATGACTGTAAACACTGTCAAGATTTAAAACGAGATAAATTTAAGGTAAGTCACCATTGAATCCTAAACTCTGTAGTTATTGTACTTTTCCTTTTTGTAATATTTTGGTTGTTTGTTTCTGTAATTAAAACCAAAATGTAAAATAAGAATTTTAAAGTGGTCTAATTTTTTTTATTTGTAAACATTTTCTGAATTTTCAAAAACTTTTATGCTGTAAGTTCTAGAATAATTTTTGATGTGTCATTTTAAAGCTGATGATGTCTCCAAAAATTCATGCATGGATATGCTTGTAACTTATACAAACTTCATATAAGGGTTTAGGCAATTCTGTGGAGAATACTCATAAAAAATGTCAATTCTAGAGGTTAAGTAGTTTTGTGTTATATCAGTTTTTGTATGATAAACCAGTGAAAATCACAACTTAAGGAAAATGGCAATTTATTGAAACAGTACAATTTACCACTAGTAAAACCACGATTTACACTGATTATGATTTAACTTTTATGTTATTTTATACTTTTCTATATAGAGGATGAAACAATACACAAAATTTCAAAGAAGTATTTATTATATAGCATCATATAAGTTATTGTGTGGGGTTTTGAAATTTTTATACATCTAATATTTACTTAGTCACATAACATTTCTCAATTAAACATCTCCAGGTCCATAGGTTAACTTTCTTTTCATTTTCTCTTCTTGAAGCATAGCTTGTTTCTTTTTCTTTCCATGTTATTTAAATTTAAAGGCCTTCCTGTTTTCTGTAAGTTGCAATCTTTTCTCTCATCTAATCTGTTTGTGACTGTCACAGAGTGTCTTCCCGGTTGACCCCCATCCCATTTTGTGCTTCTGTAACTGTCGTAATCTTCCTGTGCTGTGTTCACAGGTAACCAAGAAGGATAAGAAGGATCCTTAAAAAACACACACATTTTTAGGACACTTTGACCAAACAAGCTGATGCAGTACTTCGTTGGCATTTTGCATTTTCTTGCAAAACATTTTTGTAGCAAAAGTCAGAGGCCAATCTTAAGTAAATAGGCATGATTTTAGAAGGCATAGTTGTAAAAGATTTTCTATCATAGTAGAGTGAGACTGCAGTCCCTCACTTTTTGCGAGGGCTCACTGGAAAAAACACCATGATTCTTACAGCTGTTCAAAACAGCTGTAAAACAGTAAGACTAACCTTCTGCTAATTTATCTTTGTCAGTCTGTTTCATATTAAACCCTGATAAACTTATATTGTGTGTCTTAAATCAAGTGGTTTGCACACTTTTAAAAAATACACATAACAATATAAGCTAGAATCAGTTGCATTTAGAGGGCTCCACTATTTGCATTGTATGCTTGGAAGTATAAAAAAAAAAAATTGTTAACATTTTTTTGAGTACATATTAAAAGATTTACATATTAGTATGTATTTTTGTCATAGAAGGACATCTTATGGACAATTTAGGACAAAAATGTTTTTTAAATTTTAATCAATTTTTGGTAATTTTCATTAGTGACTCCCCTAAACTTAATGTAAAATACAAACAGAATAGAAAGTTAAAGATGATGGTATCAGTTCTGATTGTGTGTGTGTCCACAGAACGTGAGTAGAGCTTACTCATTTTATATCTGAATATTTTATTCCTGTAAAAAGAAAAATTCAAATGTCTTTTTGAATATTTTTCAAAACATTTATGTTCCTTATATTATCCTTAATCTTACATAGTTTCTGGACTAATGGGTGCCTGCATGAGATGATATGCACGCATGCACGCGCACGCGCGCACACACACACACACACACAGGTATGGGTTTGCATGATTCTAATTTTCCATCTCTCAATAAGGCCTATTTAAATAGCTTTATTTAGAGCTATTTAAATAAACTTAAGTAAATCAAAATAAACTTTAATACTTCAATAAACTTTAATATAACAATATTACAGAACAAAAATATTTCATAATTTTTGTTAAATATAACTAAAAGGCAACTTGTCTAAAATGTATTGCAGTTATCACTAACACACCCACTCTCTGTTCCGTGAGTATGCTGTGGTGTCTCTATAGCATTAAAATGTTTCCACACTTACAACTACACCTTTACATCCTTTATACTAACTTTAAATTTTCCTCGTTTCTTTAGAGTTGCAGAGAATACTTCCGGCATCCTAACCTTTTGTTTTTCAGAATATGCAATTACTTGATTATCATCTACAAATGTCACCTAATATTTTCATGATTCCATTTGCATTTTCTTTCTCGACTTTAATAGTACATATTAATCGTACATATTAATAATAAGGAGAGTTGTTATCTCATGTACTTCTTAGTCCTTGCCTCTTTTTTTTTTCATTTATATTTACTTTTGTAGCTCGATTTTGCCAGAACATCTATACTTTCAGTCAACATTTATTTTCTTCCCAGTTATAAGAAAAATCTCCCAGTTGACTGTATCATAAGACTTTTACAAGCTAATGAATGTAAGATATATCTTTTATGTCCATTCTTAGTCTTTGTCAAACCATGGTAAGGCCAGAATAACTTCTCTTGTTCTCATATCTGTTCTAGATTAACATTTATCCAGAGGTCAATCCTCAGAGCAAGCAATGCAAGCAGTTCTTTCCCAGAGAAAATCAGGCAAAATTAAATAAATGATTATATAACTAACATTACTGTTTTAACCAAAAACTGTTTCTTTGTATCTCTTATCTTTTTATGAAAATGACATTGGTGACTTGATTTGACCAAAGTCATGAACATCACTTCACTTCCAGTTCTGTGTGCTGTTGTAACAGCTGAATGACCGTTCCACCCCCAAGGCAATCACTTCAAAAAATGCTTAGGTGCACTAACTATTAGTCGGCCATAATCTCGGAAATCTTAGCATTATTTAGGATTTCATAACTGTGCTTTCATTACCTAGCCTTTTTTTTTACATTAGGCTAAAGTTATAAATACTCAAACTTGTAACAATCTAATGTACGAGTATGATGGTTTGCTGGTACCTATCATGCTACTGCACATGCTAAACTGCACAGCATCTGGCTCTCACAAACGCGCAAAAAGCAATCATCCTTTAGTAGTACTGTACGCCAGTAGGAGCACTAGCAGTGTCCCAGCGTGGTGAGAATGGAGCTTTTTTTTTGTTCTTGATTATCGCTGTTTGATGTTAGCTTCTGGGTTACAGTTGATAACAAAACAGTGTCAAAGAACCAACTCATTCTTAAACATTGAAATTATGTTTTTTTTAAATTATTTTTTAAAAACTAGGATGTAGAATAATAGCTTGCTGAACGCCACTTTTTACTTTTTATTAATACTAAAAACTTACTTTTTTAAAAACTCATACTAATTACACTTGATTAATATTTTTCTCACTGCAGCACAAACAAGTACGTACCTGAATATATTTTATTGATTTTCTAGCATTAGAATTTTATGTACATGTGCTTATATTGCACTTAGAGTCAATGCTTCCATTGGGTCAGTAATTGCCACTACATTTATCTTCTCCAATGCATCGGTCTACTTTCTTTTATCCTGTTTCTAGCAAGTTGGGTAAATATTTTTAATACATACAATAAGAGGAAGGTGGTATTACTGCATTCTCCTGTTTTCCTGTTTCAGAATGGTGATTGTTTTCTCTTTCTGTAAATCATTTGGAATATTTAATAATATGAGTTTTAAATAGCTTTTAAATTATTTTTCATAATTCTTTCTACATTTCTTGGAAGTGTCTCAGGGATTTTGTGACACCAGGGATTTACTTCCTTCTTTAAAACTTTAAAGAGTCTGTTTAAATTAAGATTATGTTATGTGTTTTATAACAATTAATGAAGCATGTTTGATACTCATATTTGATTTAATTTAGGATAGTAAGCATTTCTGTATGATATCTCATTCTCAAAACAAAAAAAGTTTATCTTGATGCTGTATATGGATGAAGAAAGAAGCAAGCTTGAGAGATGACCAAAATTTTGATTACATATAAGTATAGAGCTACAATCATTAGTCAACATTAAACATGATTTCATTTATTTGTAATTTAAAGTATTGATTCAAAATTTAAAATAAAGATGTACAGATGTGTGTTCATAGCTCTAATATACTCAACCAGATCAAATTATGTGCTTAGCTATTTACTTACTCAACCAGAGCATGGATTTGAACTGATGTGGGATTTACATGAAATATGAAAAGGAATAGAATTAGCTTGTTGGTATATCCTCTTCATTCACTTATTAATATTTATATAAATATTATAATACTTATAACTATTTTACCTCAAGATGTATTTTTTCTTTAGGGACATGTTTCGGGAGATCCTGTTCTCCCATCTTCAACCTTCGCCATCTTGCTTCTGGTGCAGTATTTGTGTGTTGGCTTCTGGATGTTATTATGGTGGTTTGTTGGTCTTTGGTCCTTCAATGTTGCATTATTGTGTGTGGTTGTGGTATCTGTTTTTGTATTTTGTGTATTTTCAATGTTGAGTGCTTTGAATATTGTGTCATGTTTTGTATTGATTTGTATTTGTTCTGGTATTATATATATAATTGTATAAATATATATTAACACTTTCACTGTGAACTTACTTTTAGGTTTTGATTACCCAGACGTTTCGATGTAGTATTCGTCTTTCTCAATGGGTTTTTAAATACTGAATGTCTGTACAGTAACGGTTATGGGATGTGGGTGTGTGTGGTGGGGGTTGCTGGTGGGAGGGAATTGGCGCTGGGATTCAAATTTTGTGTAGGTATCAGTGTATCGAAAAGTATGTGTGATCTGTAATGTAATTGTTCATTTAATATGTTGTTTGGTTGTAGTGTGTGATATCTGTAAATTTCAAATTGTTCTGCTGTGTTTAGTTTTCTACTTTTAGGTAAGTAGTGTAGTATTTCCATGTTGTGCTCTATGTTTGTGTAACTGTGGTTTTCGTTTTGTAAATGTGTGGCATATGTGGAATGTATGTAGTTTGTGTGAGGGCTTTTAGATGTTCAGAATATCTTCCCGTCTGGCCGATGTAGAATTGGTGACAATCATTGCAGTTTAATTTATAAACCCCTGTTTTGCTGTATGTGTCAATGTCCTTGTTAGTATTATTTATGTGTTTCCTGATGGTGTTGTTGGTTCTGTAGGCTACTTTATATTTATGTTTCCTAAATGTGTTAGCAATTTTGTGTGTGTTGGAATTGTAGTATGTGAGTGTGATGTATTTACTGGGTTTTCTGCTGTTGGTTTTATGTGTTTTACTTTTTGTGTTTAGGATGCGTTTGTGTAGTTTGCTTATTAAATCAGGATTGTATCCATTTTTGATAGCTATATATTTGATGGTGTTGAGTTCTTCTTGGTAGTCGTGTGTGTTTAGGGGTATTGAAGTGAGCCTATTGAGCATGTAGTTGAAAGCTGCGTGTTTGTGTTGAGTTGGGTGGTTGGATGAGTTATGTATGACCATGTCTGATGTGGTAGGTTTTCTGTATATTTTGTATGTGTGTGTGTTGTTTGTTTTAGTGATTGTAAGGTCCAAGAAGTTTATGCTATTGGTAACACATTTAGGAAACATAAATATAAAGTAGCCTACAGAACCAACAACACCATCAGGAAACACATAAATAATACTAACAAGGACATTGACACATACAGCAAAACAGGGGTTTATAAATTAAACTGCAATGATTGTCACCAATTCTACATCGGCCAGACGGGAAGATCTTTTTCCTCTAGATATTCTGAACATCTAAAAGCCCTCACCACAAACTACATACATTCCACATATGCCACACATTTACAAAACGAAAACCACAGTTACACAAACATAGAGCACAACATGGAAATACTACACTACTTACCTAAAAGTAGAAAACTAAACACAGCTGAACAATTTGAAATTTACAGATATCACACACTACAACCAAACAACATATTAAATGAACAATTACATTACAGATCACACATACTTTTCGATACACTGATACCTACACAAAATTTGAATCCCAGTGCCAATTCCCTCCCACCAGCAACCCCCACCACACACACACCCACATCCCATAACCGTTACTGTACAGACATTCAGTATTTAAAAACCCATTGAGAAAGACGAATACTACATCGAAACGTCTGGGTAATCAAAACCTAAAAGTAAGTTCACAGTGAAAGTGTTAATATATATTTATATAAAGGAATAGAAAGAGATGAGTAGGTCTAGCACTTGAATAATGACATAATTGTTTATTTTTTAAGAAGACCTTCTATTAAAAAATCATAAAACAACAAAGAATAAAATTTGAATGAATTTTAAATGATGCATTTATGCTCCTTAATAAAAGTTTAATACAAACTGTGAAAATGTCGAGCAAAACATAAAAATCAACCAATACATATATACAGGGTGGCGCAGGGAAACGGGAAAATTTGAAATAATTAGAAAAAATTAAGGAACGTTACAAAACTTTATTTGAGGCTCAAAATATGTTCTATAAGACTGGAAATTACATTAGGCATCACTTTTTAAAAATTACATCAGTTAAATGCTGCCCATTTTGCCATACACATTTAGTAAGTCGTTTCTGTAGGTTTTGCGTAGCGCGGCGCAATGTGTCACCTGGGATTTTGGCAATTTCCTGTTTAATCTGTGTCTTGAGCTGAGAAAGGGTTCTTGGTCTAGTCTGGTACACGATGCTCTTCAGATGTCCCCATAAAAAGAAGTCACAGACAGAAAGGTCTGGAGATCGGGGCGGCCAATTGATGTTAGCATTCCTTGAAATTATGCGATCCCCAAATAAACGTTTCACTGCTGCCATAGACTGTCTGGCAGTGTGTGAGGTGGCTCCATCCTGTTGAAACCAGGTGTGCTGAATGTCAAGATTTGGAAAAGTATGGAGTCTTGAAGCAAAAAAGGTCTCTAGCATGCTGACATAACGTTCAGACGTCACAATGACAGCAGTGCCTCGTTCATCTACAAAAAAGTAAGGGCCCATCACCCCATGACACGACACTGCACACCATATGGTAACTTTAGTACTGTGTAATGGACGCTGGTGAAGCTGAGCAGGGTTTCCTTGAGCCCAGTAACAGAAGTTCTGCTTATTCATGTATCCACTTAAGTGAAAATCGGCTTCATTGGACATCCAATTTGATGTCCTTGCTCAGCCCAGTTTGAATGAAGTTAGCATCCTCATTGATTTTAGCCAACAATTGTTCACAAATTTGCAGGCGCAATATACAATCATTAGGATTCAGTTGTTGCACAATCTGAAGTTTGTACGGATGAAATTGAAGTTCATGGAGTATTCTTTGAACGCTCTGACATCCGAGCTGCAATGACGAGGCAATTTTTTGCACCGAACGACGAGGACTCCTTAAGATGGCAGCTCGCACGACATCAATGTTTTCTGGGGTACGTACAGACCGTACACCCCCACTAGGCTTTTTCTTCAAAGCTGAACCAGTCTCTTCAAAATTACGAACCCACGTTTCGATTGCATGTAACGAAGGAACTTGACCACGGGGTGGCATCTGATAGTGGCGCCGAAACTCTCGTTGTGCAGCTGTCAAACTGTTACCATGTTGGTAAAACGCCCTTACGGCGACCGCACGCTCTGCACTGCTCCATGGTAACTAAATGTCCGTTACTGCTAGACAGACAGTTTCACTTCTGCTACATCTACAGGGCTGCCAACATCAACTTCAAATTTTCCCGTTTCCCTGCGCCACCCTGTAGAAACATATTTGACATATTAAACGTACAGGAGTATAACACATACCAAATTAAGTTGGTAAATTAAATTAACATATTCAATTAAGTTAAAAATTACCTTAATTTACAAGACTGACAAAACAATAAATAATTTCTAATAAATGTGAACCCTTACATAATTTATGACTTCGACTTTCTTAAAACATATATACACGCACGCACGCACGCACACACACACACATGCACACCGTTATTACACTCATAAAATTACATAAGTTTATGATTACATATTTAATTAAGTAATATGTAATGCACTATTTCTGACTATGGAACAATAATTTTTAGAATAAAATTTGTTATAAAGTCTGGACCTTCATCTGAGCCAGCTTTTGTTTATTGAATCTTCATCAGAGGTAGTCACTAGGAGTACTATCAGTTCTGGTGTAGGAAGTAGTGTCATTTAAACAATTTTCAGATTGTGCATGTGTGGTATGTGATATGTTCAAAAAGTATATGTGATTTAAACACTGAACATATCACACACCATACACACAACAAAAGTATGATAACCATTTCAAATAACAGAGCCACTTCCAGAACTGGAGTAGCTAGTACTCCTACCCCCTCTCATGAAGCTTGCAATAAGCAAAAGCTTACTCAGGCAAAGGTAAAAACTTATTTAAAATGTTTTTATAAAAATTAATGTTCTTTAGTCAGAAATAGCGCATCTAATATTAGTAATCTCAGCAAATCACGTACAACAAACTCCAAGAATGTAATTAAATATTATGTACTCATTCTTTTAAACACTGAAGAAATTTTATATTAAAATGTTTAAATATATTTCACTTATTATTTACAATCATTATTTTACATAATAGTTTCTGTTCTTTCTGCTTTTTTCTTTTTAAACATTTTAAAATCAGTTTAAGGTCACTTGATGTCCTCCTTATCTACTTTTAACTCTGTGTGTATGTGTATGTGTGCATGCTGCATGTGTTTTAAGCAAGTTGAAGTCATACATTATGAAAGTGTTCAGATTTAATGATTCCAACATTTAGAGACAACTGATATATTAAATTCCTGAATTTTGTTGTCCTGGACATGTCCGTTGTTATTAATAATTATATATATAACACAACCGACTTGGATCACGAATTATTATAAGTAAAAATAATACACTTTTACCTGATGGCCTAAACTAGTTTTCGCTCCTTAGAGCTTCATCAGAGGCTGCCACTAGGAGCGCTGCCCATCCTGCTTTTGGCGATAGCACTCTGTTGTTCAAAATATCGTTGTGTGTGTGTGTGTGTGTGGTATAATATGTTCAAATAGTATTTGTGATTTAAATTGTGGCTGTTCATGTTGAATCTATGAATTTTTGTGTTTGTATATTTCTAGTTGTTCAAGTGTGTCTAGTTTTCAGCCTTTTGTGTGTATGTGTAGAATTTCCAAGTCGTTGTGTGTGTGGTCTGCTTTAATGAGGTGGTTTGCAAAGGCGGATTTGGTGGTGGAGTGTAATCCATTTGTGTTCAATGTTTGAAGCTGCATCCTCTCTGACCTATGTAGAATTTGTTCCATCCTGAGAAGTTTAATTTGTACACACACCAGGTAAACAAAAAAAAATTTTGTTTTGTTGTTTGTGTGTGTTTTTTGACAGTGTCTGTTCTTTTTTGTTTGTAGTTCTGTGTATAAATCTGTATCCTGATTTTCAAATTTGTGGGCTATTTTTTCAGTGTGGTTATTGATATACGAGGGCAGTCTAAAAAGTCCTCGGCTTAAGAATGAAAAAACAAATTTATAATTTCAAAAATATTTTTATTTTTCAACATAATCTTCTTTTATCATAACACATTTATTTCAGTGATGTTCTAATGCCACTATCCCTGAAGTGATTTTCTGTAAGGTCCACAAAATACCCCTCTACTGCTGAATAACTTCTTGATCCAATGAAAAACGCTGACCAGCAAGAAATAGTTTCAGTTTTGGGAAAAGATGGAAGTCCGAGGGAGCCAAATCTGGGTAATAGGGAGGACACTCCAACAATTCATAGAGGAGATCTTTTAATTTTCCCATTGCCAAAACATTTTTGTGAGCAGGTGGATTGTCTTGGTGAAAAATTAATTTTTTCTTTTGCAAACTGAGTTTTCTTTCACGAATTTTTCATCTAGCTTCAATAAAAAGGTTCGAATAATATTCCCTGGTTATTGTTTTACCCTTTTCAAGGTAATCAAAGTACAAAACACCTTTACCATCCCAAAACACTGCTGCCATGATTTTTTCATCATCATCATCCTCAAGGTTTAAACCAAGAATGGTTTGTTCTGGTCTCAAATAGGCAAATATTACAGCTGGTCACTCCAGTGCTTCCTCGGACGTCCCACACCTCTCCATCCCCTCAGCTTATAGTTCCATAGTTGTTTGGGGATGCGGCAGTCATCCATTCGGCAAAGATGGTTCCGACCAATTCAGCCGATACTAGGCGATCCTGTCGAGTATACTTATAATTTTCAGTTCCTGTTGTATACCATGATTTTTTCTGCTGACAGAATTGACTTTACCTTCTTTGGCACTGAACAACCGGCTTCTGGCCACTGCTTTGTCTGTTGTTTGTACTCTGGTGTGTAGTGGTGGGTCCAAGTTTCATCCATTGTAATAAACAGGTGCACAAAATCTGCTTTGTTCTTATTAAAACGCTCCAAGCACTGGTCAGATATTTTCATGCACATGCGTTTTTGATCTGCTGTGAGCAAACGCGACACCCACCTAGCACAAAGCCTTGTTATTTTCAATTCCTCATGTAAAATATGTCCGACGCATTCTTTTGAAATACCTATAATTTCAGAAATTTCATGTACTTTAATTCGACAATCATCCAAAATCATATCATGCACTTTTTCAACGGTTTCTGGTGTTGTCATTTTTGGAGGTCCTTCATGTGTATTATCTTCCAGGCTGGTATGGCCATGTTTAAACTTGGCAGCCCATTTTTTAACTGCTGAAAATGAAGGAAAAGAGTCGCCCATACACTTTAATGAGCCTTGAATAAATTTCACATGGTCTGGCTAACTTGATACTCCGTTCAAGGAATATGAACAACACTTCTGTTTCAAACTTCTGTATAATACAAATTATTCAGTATAATTGCTATAAATTGCACACACATGCTAACAATAGATGTAGTACCAACACAAGGAAAAAATTTGTGATAGTGCTGCCACCTATGGTTGAGGCCGAGAACTTTTCAGACTGCCCTCGTATGTTAGTGTTATGAATTTGTTGTTTTCTGTTTTTGGTCTGTTGTTTGTTTTGTATTTTGTGTAGGAGTGTATTAATTATTGTTTTATTGTATCAATTGGCTTCTACATAAACTCATATACAAAATAAACAACAGACAAAAACAGAAAACACCAAATTTATAACACTAACACATCAATAAACACACTGAAAAAATAGACCACAAATTAAAAAAGCAGGATACAGAGTCGCATACAGAACTACACACAAAACAAATCACACACTGTCAAAAAACACACAACCAACAAAACGAATTTGGTTTACCTGGTGTGTACAAATTAAACTGCTCAGGATGCAAATGCAGCTTTAAACAGAGATACATTGAACACATAAATGCATTACACTCCAGCATCAAATCCACCTTTGCAGACCACCTCATTGAAGCAGACCACACATACAAAAACATCGACAATAACATGGAAATTCTACACATACACACAAATGGCTGAAAACTAAACACTCTTGAACAACTAAAAATTTACAAACACACAAAAATTCATAAAAACAACATCCTCAATGAACAGACACAATTAAAAATTACAGATACTATTTGAACACATTACACCATACACACACAACAACAACGATCTTTTGAACAAAATGTTGCCACCAAAAGCAGGAAGGACAGTGCTCCTAGCGGTAGCCTCTGACAAAACTCTAACAGAGTGAAAACTAGTTTAAGCCATCAGGTAAAAATGATAAATTTTTACCTATAATAATTTGTGATCCAAGTCAGTAGTGTTTTATATTAATTAACTGATATATTAAGTAAATAAAATGTATAAAGTGTATACAAGTATAATTGCTGAATATCTTGTTCATTATCATCATTATCATTATCCCAGAGATTTTTTAACCCCAATTTGACTCAGACTGTGGAATGAGTGCATGTGATAAGGGTGAGTGAAGTATAGTATTGGTCATGCTGGTTGGCTCAACCTACCATCTTACTACACTGCTCCTACACTACTACATTGGTACAAAAAGGAATAGTCATTATTATTATTATTATTATCATCATTATTATTATTATTACTATTATTATTACAAGTATAACTGTAAAATACAAACTAAACAAATTTGTTTTAGGAATTATTTATGTTGTGTATTAATTTGATATCAAACTTTCAACAATATTCTTTCTTTATTTAATATATATATATATATATATATATATATATATATATATATATGTATCCATTAGTAGAAAATATATGCTTTCCATATCTAAAAAAAAACAAAAAAGCTTTTTTTCACCTACTTGATTATTTTTTGTCTCAAACAAAGATAAATGTGTTCCTTTTTATTCTGTCTCAAAAACTGAATATGCTGAAAGTATAGAAATTTGATACCTTTTATTTTTTAACAGTGAAGATGGAAATAGTATACTTTCAGTGAATATGGATGAATTCAGGAAGATTATAAGAGAAAATTGTCTAACGATGCCCCCTGACATTCATAAAATAAAAGGTATTGATAAAGGAGATGTGGAGAGGCTGGCTAAAATCCTTGGAGTGGAACCCCCACAAAGAGTGAGTGAAATACAGGCCTGAGACTTATTAATTAAATTTTAAAATATGAGTTGTTTCTTCCTCATAATATTTCACCAGTCGGGGGGTAAACTTCTTTCATTATCTTAGCTTTTCTTTTTGTATTTTGGACACTGAATTCAAAGTTACTCTAACAGTTTAATATTGTCTACAGTTTTTTCACAAAATGCATATTCTTAAGATAAGAAAAGGTTACATATAGGTTTAGATACATGTTTCTATTAATTTTCTTTCATTACAGCCTACTGATATTATAAGAAATATTTTCAAAATCTAACAAGAAATAACAAATAAATCTAGTACTCTCCATATTATTAGTTTATTCATTAATTTTCCTTTGTGTTTTTAATTATTTTTATTATATCCCAAATTATGATATTTTCATTATACTTCCAGAATATTTACTAGCACTTATAAAAGAGTAATTCATTACTGTTCACTTTGGTTATTCTTTGAAATGCAATACAATATAGTATTCATAGAAAAATTCTAGAAAGCTGTATTTGTGGTAGTACTGATAATTGTGCTTTGTCATGTTCTAACCTCTACTACAACAGTGAATTTGTTGTTGTTGTTGGAAATGACTAGCCATGTTATATAATACAATTAGAATTTTATACATTTATTTGTGTTTAAAAAAATCATCAAAGAAATGTTATAAATTTATAAATTTTATTAGAAAAGAGTCCCACGGATTGAAGCTGGGATAACTGTTAAATTTTGTTATGGATCTGAAGAAAGTGTTCCATTTGTTTTGGAGGAGCCAAAAAACCATCACAATGTCTGTTATTTTCCATCACTTTTACTTAAATGGCTATAACTCAAAGAATAAGATAGTTACTTTATATCCAACACTTCCATCATTTCTTCCATATAGTTTACAGATTGAGTTCCTTAAGAAATACTCAAAGATTCTTCAGATGAATACTGATAAATATAATATGGTCAAGAATTTTAAAGTAGTGAGGATAATCAAGATCTTCAGTTGTTTATTCAACCTGAATTGAATCATCCAGTGAGAGATTTAGCATCAACCAAGGAATCTGCTAAAAGGAAACTTTTAGGTCAAGACTGAAAGAAAAGAATTTATTAGCAGCCAAAAGTCTGTCTATTTGTGTAGTGTTTACTTTCTATTGTTTACAAGAAAGCACCATAGTTTATGTCAACAATACACACGTTTAGTGTTGAATACAAAGGTGACAACCACAGGCTCTTCATAGACTCATGAAAAAGAAGTCTAAAAGCTATGGTCATTCAGTTCACCTGAGTCAAAATTAAAACAGTCTAGGACTGATTATTTCAAAAGTTAATACAAAACTTATTGCTGAGTAGTCTGTGGAGACCTCAAAATATTATCCATACTTCTAGGTCCCATGTTTCCTACATGAGTGGGATAGCTGAGCAAGTAGTCAGCATTGAAAGCAAAACACTGTACTGAAAATGTAAGTCTTGCTTTTTAATGAAGTCATGAAAAAGAAGTCTAAAAGCTATGGTCATTCAGTTCACCTGAGTCAAAATTAAAACAGTCTAGGACTGATTATTTCAAAAGTTAATACAAAACTTATTGCTGAGTAGTCTGTGGAGACCTCAAAATATTATCCATACTTCTAGGTCCCATGTTTCCTACATGACTGGGATAGCTGAGCAAGTAGTCAGCATTGAAAGCAAAACACTGTACTGAAAATGTAAGTCTTGCTTTTTAATGAAGTCTTGCCAATTCTAAGGAAATACTTTTAACATCACCCACATTAAAAATGGAGGTTATGTAGCAGTTTTGAAGACTTTATAAAAAAGAAGGAAATTGTTTTAAATACATTTCTAACAGTGGTGGATATTGAATAAGATCTAGGTAATCTCAGAGTAACCAAAATGTTTGTCTACACAAATAATGCTAGATATACTTAATTTCATCTTTAATAACATCAGTGTTTCTAATTAAAATTAATCAATTTTGTTGGTTTTTCTATCTTATTTAAATAATTTTGGAAGCAAAAATGGTTGGCAAGCAAGATCCATCTTGTTTGAGATGTTGTCATCTTCTAGATCAGTATTTGAAACAAAACATGTTGACACCTTGTTTATTACCAATATCACAAATAAAAATATAACGCAGAAAATACAATTTTTATCACAACTGTGATACTGATTATTGACACAACCATAATTTATATAAACAAAAAGATAACACACAAATATAATACTGATACACAAACATGGTATCAAACACACATGCTAACTCTGTAACTCAAAACTGAACTCTCAATGAAGACTGACCTTTTCTTTGTCTATTAATGTTTATATATAGTTGGTAATGCACATCATTCACAAACATGCGTCATTTCAGTATTAACCACAATAGTATAGTCTGAGTCATTTCAGGCGTATATTCTAGAGTGATAGTAAAACAAATTATGTTTATCTATAAGTGTATTGCACATTGATACAGAATATTCTAGTGTATTCTATAATTAGTGTCTGTAAATAGTGTCCATCAATATACATAAGTTATTTATCAATTGTGCATAATGTAAATATACATAACATAACCTACATACTTCACCAAATATATATACTTCTAATAACAAATAGTTTAATAATATCAATCATAATATCACTTAATATATCATACAATATTCATAATATTATTTTGAATGTGGGTTGGGGGTTCTCTAGTATACTGTACAACAACGTGAATCCTCCAGCACTGGGAAATGTTGTAGAGCACATGTGCTAAGCATTGGTCACAGATTGAAGCAATAAACTTTCATGCATGGAGTGGGAGAGTCCAAAGTTCATCTCTCTATTCAGAGAATATGTAAGATCCAATGCACTGATGGTCCTTTATACAATTACAAATGTAATATCTGAATAACCAAATATTATATCTACTTTTAAATTTGTTATCACATTCTTGAACAAGTACTTCATTATTAATTAGCATTACTTCTGTGGTATTATCTTGACAATTTTATCATGGACTATGAATGACAAAGATAAAAAGAAAAAACAAGCAATAGAGATGAGATTGCTGAGGAGAATTGAGAAGAAAACTCATACAGATAGGGTGAACATAACATCTGAAGGAATTTGAAAATATTCTCTTTAAATGATAAAATTGAAAGCTTGCAACTGTGTTGGTTTGGCCACATTTGTAAAATGAATGAGGAAAGGTACCTGAGATGAGCATGGGAAGAAAAAACCAGAAGGCAGAAGAGGAAGAGGATGGCCCAGATGAAATAGGAGGATAACATCAAGAAGAATGTAGAAGGCACAGGAGCAGTTTGGGCCTATGCCAGAGTTTGCCTATGACAGAAACACATACAAAACTACAAACAAAACAGAACACACACTACCAAAACACACACACAAAGCACAAACCAAATTCGATCTACCTGGTGTTTACAAACTAAACTGTTCAGATTGTAACAAATTCTACATAGGCCAGACAGGACGTAACTTCAAACAAAGATACATTGAACACACAAAGGCACTACACTCCACTACTGAATCCACCTTTGCAAACCACCTCATTGAAGCAAACTACATATACAAAAACATCGACAATAACATGGATATTCTACACGTACACACAAAAGGCCGAAAACTAGACACTCCTTAACAATTAGAAATATACAAAAACACGAAAACACATAAAAACGACATCCTAAACAAACAGATACAATTCAAATCACATGCATTATTCGAACATATCACACCCCAGACACACACAACATCGATCCTTCAAAAGTCGATACCGTCACCAACAACAAGACGGACAGTGCTCCCAGTGGCAGGCTCTGAAGAAGCTTTTTAAAAGCGAAAACTGGTTCAGGCTATAAAGTAAAACTTTTACGTTTTTACCAATAAAAAACTTTGTGTTCCGAGTCGATAGTGATTTAATTATATTTAATTAAATTTTACATAGATTATTACATTTTTCCAGAAAATCTCAGTGCACTAAGGGAAAAACAAAGTGAGTAGTTCCATTAAGATATTGCTATGACAATTAAGTAGTGCTCTCGAAAATTCAAGAGTGTATTCTACATGTTTATTAACTAGCCCACCACGTGCAACATCTGTGTCAAGGTTGTTGACAGACTACAGACGTAGCCTCCAGACTGTTCAAGCACATGTAACTATGCAAATTATGCTGGCACACTGCCGGTAGAATGGAAAATAACCATCAGATAACAGTGAAAACAGAGGACACTTTGTAAACGAGAAGTTTATATTATAATTAATCTGCAAACATGGATACCAGTCATATCATGGAACCTTTCCAAATGCTGCTACAGAAAACACAGGAATAACAAAAAGTAGAGTGCAGATAGGAGGCTGAAGAAGCAGAGGAATGACAGAAACACTTATGCTGTAAATGGAAGAATGACAAAAAGGAGAACATAAGCAAGAAGCAGAGAAACATAAGCGTGTAACAAGTACAGGAGGAAAAACAGATGCAAGAACATACCACTGCAAAACTGGGTCTGTTACAAGGTGAGCTTAATAACCAAATTACTAAAATATTTGATGTAGAAGAAACCATGCCAAATAAGAGATCTGGAGTAGAGGAGACTGTAGCAACTACAAAAGAGTTAATTGGGATCTTTCTCCATACATCAGTGATAAGTTCCAAATAGGATCATGGGTGCAATAGGTAAATACAGGGTTTTTGTTTGGCAAGGGAATTTCACCGAAGCCACTTTTTTACTCATGTATTATGAGTAGGATTCAATACGTTTTGAACATTGTGTGTAATTTTTGTCTTCTTCTATATTATAAAAAAAATTACGCATTGCCCCAGAGAGAGATTTTGAATAAATAAATGAGTATTATTTATTTAAAACATTTACACAGTTTCTGTTGTAGAACCTAACATACCAATAATACATGCACGATTAATACATGATGTATGTAATGCACCGAAGAATTGTCACTTGTACATTATAATCTATAAAAAAGATAATGATATTTATACTTCTGTATCTGCAATATATTCTATAATTTAAAATAGCTCTTATACTGTATGTGACTGTTTACAGGTTTGAGTTACTTCAGCCAACCAATAGGCTAGTTAATGATTCTTTTTTTTTTTTTGAACAAGTAATAGAATAAGGCTTACTTGTAATCTTCATTTTGAAGTACTTGAATGTGATAAAGTATTGTCCTTTAACAGTTGTAAATAAGTGTCACATACAGTTGCTATTTGACACCTTAACTTAATATTTTACATAGGATTATCATTCTTGCTGTTTGCTTTAATCTTCCATTACCTACTGTTTTTATTATGTTTGGAATAACCTGTCTTTAAGATGACTATGATCTTAACTGTTGCAGGTAACTTCTGAAACAAGTAAGACTGTTGAATCACAGGTTATTCAGAAAGACAGTATTAGAAAAGGCAATTCAAAAATAAGTGATGTTCAGGATAAGGATACTGAAACTGAATTAAAACATGATATCTCAACAAGTGAAACATTAGAGAAACCACCGACAAAAAAGTATGCTAAAGTTGTCAAAAACAAAAGAACAAAAGATACTGTCAAACTACGAAGAACTGTTAAACCAAAAGACAATTCTAAAAAAGGAAAGAGAAAAACAAAGTCAAAAGTAAGCAAAATCATGTTGCAAAAAAACACAAAAATAAATTAAAATTTAACATTTTTAAATATAGTGTAACTTACTTGAAAACTAGTTTTTCTGAAGATTTTCAATAGATAACATTTCCTTAGTGATGCACTAACACTAATATAAAATGGTTAACAATTTCTCTGAAAAATTTTTCTGCAACACATCTTTTTAGTTAATTGTGTCAATTTGAGCTGTATGCCTAATAATGAAAAGTAATTCTAGACAGGCGCTTAGTGAAATATTTTATGTTAATATTATATGCTAGTGGAACATTATATGTTGTGTCATTTTAATTTTAATTTTTTCAACTGTTGCAGATAGACGCAAAGAAAACTATAAGAAAAAGTAAAACTGGTAATGGAAAAGGTACAAAAGATGTTATTAGAAACGATAACACTGAACAAGTTGATATAAAAAGTGAAGAAGAAAAATTAATTGTTGACACTGATACTGAGAAACCAACAAAAACACTAACTACAAAAGCTGCTAAAAGAGGAAAGAAAAAAACAAAAGCAGAAAAGGGTAAAAGAAAATCACAAGTTGGTAAAACAAAACTAAAAACAAAAACAAGGTGTAAAATTAAAAAAACAAAATCTAAGAAAAAAACAAAAGATGAAACTAAAACATCAAAAGTAAAGACAAAAACAATTGGGCCAAAAATAAAAAAGAAAGTGATTAAGTCCAAATTCATACCAGTAACACAGGATGCTCAAGATAACACAGTTATCAGGGTTAAAGTTAGCAGAGGCGACTTCAATAAACTACTGAGTAAGTTACTAAGTTTTTTGCTGATGCTTTTACTATATATATATATATATATATATATATATATAATCTAACAAACTGTTAAACTGTTCATATTAAACAATTTCCATCATAACCAAAGAAATAAAAAGCCAAAGACATACAAAGGCATATAAAATTTAAATTAAATTTTCAAATTTACACAACACTTCAATTCTCCTACATTGTTGGTAAGCAATGTATTTGTATTTGACTAATACAAAAATAAATCAGAGTGCTTACTCATATCCTGATATTCTATAATAAGTCTAAGGTTGTCTAAGGTTTAAGCAATATGAGTGCTGTCTGTAGTGTAGGTACTTTTAAAAACATGAAACTGTGTTTCATGTGCTTTTAGACCTGTGAACACATCGAACTTACAAACATTAATACAATTTTCAAGCAGTGTTATTGTTAAAAGTATTAACTTTCAAACAGGAGAAAAAAAACACTTATTTTGGTTATCAGACTGTAATGGAAATTGAAAAAAAATTAACAAGTGCACAAACTATTTAACTCTGTGGCAAGTTTTTATGATAAAATGAATGACACCATGAGTTTCGGTATTCAGAGAATATGGAAAGATATATTTATCCATAGATTAAGTCCAACCCAAGGAACACAGTTATTGGACTGCTGTGGAGGTACAGGAGACATAGCATTTAGATTTGTAAAATACTTAAAAAATTTGCCAGCTACGGACAAAGAAAAATCAGTGTCCAGTAAAGTTACAGTTTGTGATGTTAATCAAGTAATGTTAGATGTAGGTAAACAGCGTGCTATAAAGCTGGCTTAATGGGATCAGGTATTGACTGGTTACAAGCAGATGCAGAAAACTTGCCAATGGAAAGTAACACTTTCTCAGCATACACAATAGGTTTTGGTGTCAGGAATGTAACACGAATCGACAAAGTTTTGGATGAAGCGTACCGTGTGTTGAAGCCTGGTGGACGTTTTTTGTGTTTAGAATTCAGTCATATTAACAACAATGGATTGAAGTGGCTGTATGATCAGTATTCATTTCAGATGATACCTGTTTTGGGACAAGTTTTGGCTGGTGACTGGAGATCGTATCAGTACCTTGTTGAAAGCATTTGAAAGTTTTCCAATCAAGAAGACTTCAAAGATATGATACAGTCTGCAGGCTTCAGTTATGTAACTTATGAAAATTATTCTTTTGGTATGGTAGCAACATATTCTGTATTTAAACTGTGAATTTGAACACTAGTATATGGTAGTATTCGATGCTAGCATGTTTTTATAAGTTTATTTTTAACTAGTTTTTTATTCTATATTTAATAATTACTGAATTTTCAGAAATTGCATTTGGCTTTAAATGTAATTTATGATGGTAGATTTTCATTGTATTGAGTAGTTTATTGGACATCAACTATTAACAAGTTCTAAAAACACAAATTTTGTTATCACTGTTGCACACCACTATAGAAAAATTATTCCGATTAGCGCTTTCAAGCTTCTCAGCTCATTGGAATAATTTGTCTATAGTGGTGTGCAACAGTGATAATTCTGTTTGTGATTATAACCACTAACACAACTTTCTTAATTAAACAAATTTTTTTATCAGTATCAATTTATGACTGTCTCCAGGAATTACATAAAATTAATTGTACCCTCTGCTAAAACTGAAATACATATGACCTTTGTAAACACAGAAGCAAATTGTCAAATAAAATATCAGTATGGAGAACCATACATGACTTCCATGTTCTAAGAATTATATTTAAAATCATTTACGAAAAGAAATGTTTCCATAGAAACTACTTCTTTCCACTTATTGCTTCAACCTCAACAACAGTACTGTGGTCACTAACGTATACCACCACACGTTATCGCACTCGATTTTTACAGATGATGGCAGTTGACGGCGCTGCCGAAACATCTGGTTTTGCAGAAAACATTGGACTACGGCCAAACAGCCCGGGAAGGAATTTTAACAACAAACTACTACTTTGTTGCCAATAACGTAGTACACATATAAAAATTATCCCCTCCCCCTTCAACTATAATTTTTATTTATAGAAAATTACCCCCACCCCGTTCAACTAGCCTCTTCATTTATAGATATTTCATCTACGTTTCTACAGTGTATTATTAAGATCTTCTTATCAGGACACTTTATTTATCAAAATTAAGTACTTTACTCTTGTTACAACAAAAAATGTTTCAGGTAAACTGCCCTTTCCCCGTAAACGATCTTCACCAAAATCAATAGGTCTTCTACAACTCAGGCACAAATGTAAAAAATTATTTGATTCTGTTTGAATTTACGGCAGTTATCGTTTGTCATGAGAAAATGTCTCTTGTTACAACATAAAATGTTGCTGGTAAACTTCCCTTTCCCTTAACCGATCTTCACCAAAATCAACAGGCATTGAGTTCTCTACAATTTAGGGATGTATGCAAAAACTTATTTGATTATATTTGAATTTACGGCAGTTATCATTCGTCATAGAAAAAAATTAACCTTATCACATAAAATGTTGCAGGTAAACTACCCCTTTCCCTTAACCGATCTTCACCAAAAACAAAAGGTCTTGAGAACTCTACAATTCAGGGCTGCATGCGAAACATTATTTGATTCTGTTTTAATTTGCGGCTGTTATCGTTTTCCATAGAAAAAAAGTACCCTTGATAAAAAAAAAAAAATTTGCAGGTAAACTACACCTTTCCCTTAACCGATCTTCACCAAAAACAATAGGTCTTGAGTACTCTACAATTCAGGGCTGTATGCAAAAAATTATTTGATTCTGTTTGAATTTGCGGCTGTTATCGTTTGCCATAGAAAAAAAATCTACATAGACACAGACAGACACACACACACACTTTTCAAAAATGACTTTTTTTCATGTTTTGATGGTAGTACAATCAGAATCTGCAATAATCTCGACCACGATTTTTTTTGCCATCACCATACTTCCATTTCCTTATGGAACATGGAAGTAAATATCGGTATGGAGAACCATACATGACGTCCGTGTTCTAAGATTTATATTTAAAATCATTTATGAAATGAAATGTTTCAATAGAAACTACTTCTTTCCACTTATTGCTTCAGCCTTAACCACAGTACTGTGGTCACTAACGTATACCACCACACGTTATCGTACTCGATTTTCATTGATGATGGCAGTCTACGGCACGGCCGAAACGTCTGGTTTTGCAGAAAACATTGGACTACGGCCAAACAGCCCAGGAAGGAATTTTAACAACAAACTACTACTTTGTTGCCAATAATGTAGTACACATATAAAAATTATCCCCTCCCCCTTCAACTATAATTTTCATTTATAGAAAATTACCCCCACCCCGTTCAACTAGCCTCTTCATTTATAGATATTTCATCTACGTTTCTACAGTGGATTATTAAGATCTTCTTATCAGGATACTTTATTTATTAAAATTAAGTACTTTACTCTTGTTACAACAAAAAATGTTTCAGGTAAACTGCTTTTTCTCGGTAACCAATCTTCACCAAAATCAATAGGCCTTGAATCTTCTACTACTCATGCACATATGTAAAAAATTATTTGATTCTGTTTGAATTTACAGCAGTTACCGTTCATCATGAAAAAATTTCTCTTGTTACAAAATAAAATGTTGCCGGTAAACTACCCCGTTCCCTTAACCAATCTTCACCAAAATCAACAGACCTTGAAGTCTCTACAATTTAGGGATGTATGCAGAAACTTATTTGATTATGTTTGAATTTACGTTCGTCATAGAAAAAATTTCTCTTGTTACAAAATTAAATGTTGCCGGTAAACTACCCCTTTCCATTAACCGTTCTTCACTAAAATCAACAGACATTGAGATCTCTATAATTCAGGAAGGTATGCAAAAAACCATTTGATTCTGTTTGAATTTACGGCAGTTATCGTTCGTCATATAAAATTACCCTTTTTAAAACATAAAATGTTGCTGATAAACTACCCCTTTCCCTTAACCGATCTTCACCAAAATCAACAGACCTTGAGGTCTCTACAATTTAGGGATGTATGCAGAAACTTATTTGATTATGTTTGAATTTACGTTCGTCAGAAAAAATTAACCTTGTTATCACATAAAATGTTGCAGGTAAACTACCCCTTTCTCACAACTGATCTTCACCAAAATCAATAGGTCTTGAGTCCTCTACAATTCAGGGATGCATGCAAAACATTATTTGATTCTGTTTTAATGTGCGGCAGTTATCGTTTGTCATAGAAACAATTACACTTGTTAAAACATAAAATGTGGCTGGTAAACTACCCCTTCCCCTTAACCGATCTTCACCAAAATCAATAGGCCTTCAGTACATTACAATTCAGGAACGTATGCAAAAAAATATTTGATTCTGTTTGAATGTGCGGCAGTTATCGTTTGTCATAGAAAAAATTACCATTGTTAAAACATAAAATGTTGCAGGTAAACTACCCCTTCCCCTTAACCGTTCTTCACTAAAATCAACAGACATTGAGATCTCTATAATTCAGGAAGGTGTGCAAAAAACTATTTGATTCTGTTTGAATTTACGGCAGTTATCGTTCGTCATAAAAAAATTACCCTTTTTAAAACATAAAATGTTGCTGATAAACTACCCCTTTCCCTTAACCGATCTTCACCAAAATCAACAGACCTTGAGGTCTCTACATGACTTCCATGTTCTAAGAATTATATTTGAAATCATTTACGAAATGAAATGTTTCCATAGAAACTACTTCTTTCCACTTATTGCTTCAGCCTTAACCACAGTACTGTGGTCACTAACATATACCACCACACATGTTCGCTCTTGATTTTCACTGATGATGGCAGTCGACGGCACTGCGGAAACGTCTGGTTTTGCAGAAAACATTGAATTACGGCCAAACAGCCCGGGAAGGAATTTTAACAACAAACTACTACTTTGTTGCCGATAACGTAGTACACATATAAAAATTATCCCCTCCCACTTCAACTATAATTTTCATTTATAGAAAATTACCCCCACTCCGTTCAACTAGCCTCTTCATTTGTAGATATTTCATCTACGTTTCTACAGTGGATTATTAAGATCTTCTGATCAGGATTCTTTATTTATCAAAATAAACTACCCCTTTATTTTAACCGATCTTCTCCAAAATCAATAGACCTTCAGTCCTCTACAATTCAGGGATGCATGCAAAAAAATATTTGATTCTGTTTGAATGTGCGGCAGTTATCGTTCGTCATGGAAACATTTCCCTTGTTACAACATAAAATGTAGCAGGTAAATAAACTACCTCTTTCCCTTAACCGATCTTCAACAAAATCAACAGACCTTGAATTCTCTTTAGTTCAAAAAGGTATGCAAAAACGTAGTTGATTCTGTTTGAATTTATGGCAGTTATCGTTCGTCATATAAAAAATTACCCTTGTTAAAACATAAAATGTTGCAGGTAAACTACCCCTTTCCCTTAACCGATCTTCCCCAACATCAATAGGTATTGAAAACTCTACAATACAGGGCTGTATGCAAAACATTATTTGATTCTATTTGAATTTGCGGCTGTTATTGTTTGCCATAGAAAATACCCTTGTTAAAACATAAAATATTGCAGGTAAACTACCCCTTTCCCTTAACCGATCTTCACCAAAACAATAGATCTTGTGTACTCTACAAATCAGGGCTGTATGCAAATAATCATTTGATTCTGTTTGAATTTGTGGCTGTTATTGTTTGCCATAGAAAATACCCTTGTTAAAACATAAAACGTTGCTGGTAAACTACCCCTTTCCCTTAACCGATCCTCACAAAAAACAATAGGTCTTGAGATCTCTACAATTTAGGGCTGTATGCAAATAATCATTTGATTCTGTTTGAATTTGCGGCTGTTATTGTTTGCCATAGAAAATACCCTTGTTAAAACATAAAACGTTGCTGGTAAACTACCCCTTTCCCTTAACCGATCTTCACAAAAAACAATAGATCTTGAGATCTCTACAATTTAGGGCTGTATGCAAATAATCATTTGATTCTGTTTGAATTTGCGGCTGTTATTGTTTGCCATAGAAAATACCCTTGTTAAAACATAAAACATTGCAGGTAAACTACCCCTTTCCCTTAACCGATCTTCACCAAAATTAATAGGTCTTGAGTACTCTACAAATCAGAGCTGTATGCGAAACATTATTTGATTCTGTTTGAAGTTGCGGCTGTTATCGTTTGCCATAGAAAAAAATCTACAAATAGACACACACGCACACACACACTTTTTGAAAAATTACTTTTTTTCATGTTTTGAAGGTAGTACAATCAGAATCTGCAATAATCTCGACCATGATTTTTTTTGCCATCACCATACTTCCATTTCCTTATGGAACATGGAAGTAAATATTGGTATGGAGAACCGTACATGACTTCCATATTCTAAGATTTATATTTAAAATCATTTTCGAAATGAAATATTACCATAGAAACTACTTCTTTCTACTTACTGCTTCAGCCTTAACCACAGTACTGTGGTCACTAACGTATACCACCTCACGTTATCGCACTCGATTTTCACTGATGATGGAAGTCGATGGCATTGCCGAAACGTCTGGTTTTGTAGAAAACATTGGACTATGGCCAAATATCCTGTAAAGGAATTTTAACAAAAACTACTTCTTTGTTGCCGATAACGTTGTACACATATATATAAAAAATATGCATAAAATTAATGGCTTGTATAAGTTAATGATTGATCTCCATTAAGTAGTGCTCAAGTTTCCAAAGTTTTAATATTATGATGTCCGTAATTAAAACATCAGAGCAGGTTTAGTGTGAATGAGGGTACACCGCGGACAAAAATTTTCAACATTTCCTATTGAGTGTTGCTTAGAGTAAAGCTGCGAATCTACAGTGTATGTTTCACAGAACAAACACGCGAAAAAGAAGGAGTGCTCCGAAGTCACTCATGGACCCTCAGCATCTTACAGAGGGTTTTTTGTGACGTCTCCCTTGTTAAGACATCACAAAAGTCGGGAACTAGTTCAATTCGTTACCAGTTAATTAAACTAGCTGCCGTTGTTAGTAAAACTTCCTTACTAACAAATTATAACACATTATTACATAGGAAATAGACAAGGATTGCATAAATTTATTCACTCGCTAGGTGTTAGCAAAAACATCTCTTTATTATTATTCAAATCTCATGGTTTACTTTGTTTTCCATTAAAGAATTACTCTAGTAAATTCAGCTTTTAATGCTGTAAAAATATTAAATGTCTTATTTCTTTTATCTCAAAAGTATTCATCTAGAAATTGTTTTAAGTACCTCGGATCCGGGACTGAACTTTGTTAAGTTTTAATTTATCACAACTATAACCAAATTATTTGAAGAATAATGTTGGTTGTAAACTATAGAATTACCTTACATTTAGATATCGTGATGTTACTACTACTTCATTACAGAAATTACAAATCTTATAAATTATTCTTTACATTATCAAAAGTTCTTTACTGTTCTTTTGTTACTTCTCTTATTGAAACAAATTTGTACAAATGTTATGTTTGGATATCACCTGAATTTAACATGAGGTTGTTGTGGGGTCCATGATGGTCATCTTTGTCATCTTCTAGGGTGCAGTGCATGGTTCCTCTTGATGCTACATCGGGATGATTATATCTGGTAGTCTTGACGATCGGATTTTTTTACTTGAAGTTCATACTGTTGTAGTTTGAGTTTTCCACTCTGGAGTTTGTAGTTCACATTTTACACCTTAATTATAGTTCTTATTTTGCAGTATTAGAGTCTGGTACGTTACATATCTTACCACTTACAGTTTTATTTTTTAATTAAGAGATGTGTCGGCTAAGTTTTCCTTTCTTTTATTTTTTTATAACTCTGCACACACTACATTATATATTTTTGTTATATTCTTCACACGCTACATTTTTCAAAATAATATCACCTCAAACTGGATATATGTTTTTAACGGCATACACCTACGTGTATGTGGACAACACAAAACTGACATCTTTACATGTCGAAGTTCTACTAGCGACTGTGCATAGTTTAGCGGCGAGGGGTCAGTAAGCTGGCGCGTATTTACGCACTGAGAAAATAGTTCGTTCTTTTATTTAGTATTAATTATTCATTAATTAAATTGTTAATCACACTTTATGTTAACTTTGTTACGAATTAGAAATTTCCTTATTTATATAGTCGTATTTTAAATAATTAACGTAATTATTATTATTATTTAATTAACACCGTTCTTTGCGTGTTGGTACGGGACAATTTCAAGTTGATGCAGGAATCTGGGTATAGGTAAGGGGTGGATAATACTCTTACTTGTTAGAAATTAAAATTTTTTATTTGTGCGATTTAAATATTTTTTTAAATCGTCACATCCTCCTGCACCTAACGATGAACAGGGTGGTGGGGTAATGATAGAAAAGCTAATAAACACAATTACATTTGGACACAGAACTTCATACTGAAATTTCTCTCTCTCAGATTATTTCTATTCATCAATTGATTATCTTACACTTACACAAAATATTTAAATTCTAATACATCTACTACACATAAAACACACAAAACCTTATTTTAAATCTTACATCTACTACCGGTTTTTTCTTGAATTCATCACTCGTTTTACAGAGTTCTACTCATGAGTATGATACTAATAATAATCACGTATTGTAATAACAATCGAATTACTTTTAGTTTACTGCGCTAGGGATTATTTTTTCTTTCTTTCTCTCTCATCGTCATCATCATCGTCATCGTCAGCTTCATTGTCATCGTCAACTGACTTCTCATTTATCATATCATTCTCGCAGTACATTAGCTAAGGTTGATCAGGCCTCGCTAGTATTCGTACGAGGGGTTTTGAGTTTATACTCACTTACGGTATAGGATGTTGCAAAATCTTATCGTATTTCGGTATAAGTATATATAACATATTATTCTCAATACTTAAATAGTATTCTCGGTTTTCTATCTTTCTCGTAGTCGTTCTTCTGTATTTTGACACGAAAAACATTTTTTTATTTGAGACAGATGGCTTCTGCGAACGTAATTTTCTGTATTGGGTTCGTACAGAGCTACAGTAACGGGGGTGATGAACTTATGAATTTGGTAGGGGCCACACCATCGATATGATAGTTTCGAAGTGGTCCTATCAATGGCTTTACTCATAGGATGAGTTTTATACATTACTAAATCACCTACTTTATACTTTATTTGCCTATTATTCTGCTCATGATACTTCCTTGATTTTTGTAAATTCGCTCTCAAATTTGCACGAGCTTCGTTCCATATTTTTCGTATGTTATTCCCATTTATGTCGCGGGGCAATAACTCATGGATTTTCCACTTTGTGGTTAACGGATGGTTGGGTTTATACTTGTACAGTAAATCAAATGGTGTTGATTTATGTCCTTCATGATACGCTGAGTTGAATGCAAATTGTATCCATGAAATATTTTGATCCCAGGTTGTCTGGTCTTTAGCGTGATAAGATATTAATGCTGATTTTAAGTTACGCAAGTATCTTTCTGCTAGGTTTCCTTGCGGTCTGTACTCGGTCACTGTAATATGATTTATCCCTAATTTAAAACACTTGTCATTAAATTCTTTCGATTTAAACTGAGGTCCATTATCAGATATCAGATGTAAGGGTGTACCATAATCTTTAAATAGTCTTTCTTGTAGAATTTTTATTGTCGTAGATGCTAATGCACGTCTCATAGGATACATCCACATGAATTTAGTGAAAGAGTCTACACAAATTAATAGCATCGTATTTCCGGATTTAGAACTGGTATAAGGTCCAGAATAGTCTATGTATATCTTCGAGAAAGGAGTGGTGGGTATTTCTGAGATTAATTTTCCGACTTGACTGATTCTTGCTGGCTTGCTCAGGGCACAGATTTAGCATTCTTTCATGAACTTTTTTATTTCACTGTTCATGTTTTCCCAATGATATTCCTTGCGAATACAATGTATGGTTTTCCTAATTCCCATATGAGCTCCAATGGTCGATGAATGGTAGTAATCCATTAGCATGGGTTTGATTATTTCCGGGGCGATTATTCTCAGTAATTTTCCGTTTGCCTTTTTAAAACAAAGTACTCGTTTACTCAAGGTATATTTGTCAGAATAATTTCCTTTCTCTATTTGTTCTATTATTTTGCACAATTTCGGATCTTGTTGTTGGTGATATGCTATATCCTTAAATGCAAGGGGAAGTTAGTAATTAGCGTATTAACGGTAGTGGTTTCAATATTGTCTTCGCCAGATCTTGTATTGGGTAGTTGGAACATGCGGGATAGAGTACCGGCTACTACATTTTGAGTACCACGAATATGTTGCACTTTGAACTTGTAGCAATTTAGTCTTAATACCCATCTTCCGATACGACCTAACTGTTTTGGGTGATTCAATAACCATGATAAAGCTTGATTATCGGTTTCTAGTAGAAATTCTTTGTGTTCCAAAAATGGTTTGAATTTATCAAAGGCGAATACTACGGCTAAACATTCAAGTTCGTAGGCTGAGAACTTCCTTTCTTGCTCGGTCAACGTACGGGATGCATAGCTGATCGGGAGTCTAGTATTATTGATTTCCTGGTATATTACGGCTCCTAATGCTACACTTGAACTGTCAGTCTGTACGACAAATGGTTTACTGAAATCTGCTAACTGCAATACCGGTGGGGATATTATGCTTTCTTTAAGTGTTTCAAACGCGTCTTGGTGTCGAGTAGTCCACTCGAATTTCGTTCCTTTCTTTCTTAGTGCATTCAATGGGGCTGCTATATCCGCTAAGTGGGGTATGTACTTATGAAAATAATTAATCATACCTAAAAATCGAGCTATACCTTTGGCGTCTCTCGGCGGTAAGAATTCTCGGATTGCTCGTGTACGTTCGGGATCGATGCTAACCTTACCTTCGGCTGATACTATGTGACCTAAGAAGGAGAATTGTTTTACTGCGAAATTAACTTTACTCGGGTTTACGGTCAGTCCAGCTTTCTTTAACCTGGATAATACTTCACGTAAGTGATCAATATGTTGATCCATTGACTCACTATATACTACTATATCGTCAAGATAATGATATACAAATTTAAATTTAACGTCATGAAAAATTTTTTCCTTTCTTTTATTACGATCGGAACATTTAGAATCTGTGCCCTGAGCAAGCCAGCAAGAATCAGTCAAGTCGGAAAATTAATCTCAGAAATACCCACCACTCCTTTCTCGAAGATATACATAGACTATTCTGGACCTTATACCAGTTCTAAATCCGGAAATACGATGCTATTAATTTGTGTAGACTCTTTCACTAAATTCATGTGGATGTATCCTATGAGACGTGCATTAGCATCTACGACAATAAAAATTCTACAAGAAAGACTATTTAAAGATTATGGTACACCCTTACATCTGATATCTGATAATGGACCTCAGTTTAAATCGAAAGAATTTAATGACAAGTGTTTTAAATTAGGGATAAATCATATTACAGTGACCGAGTACAGACCGCAAGGAAACCTAGCAGAAAGATACTTGCGTAACTTAAAATCAGCATTAATATCTTATCACGCTAAAGACCAGACAACCTGGGATCAAAATATTTCATGGATACAATTTGCATTCAACTCAGCGTATCATGAAGGACATAAATCAACACCATTTGATTTACTGTACAAGTATAAACCCAACCATCCGTTAACCACAAAGTGGAAAATCCATGAGTTATTGCCCCGCGACATAAATGGGAATAACATACGAAAAATATGGAACGAAGCTCGTGCAAATTTGAGAGCGAATTTACAAAAATCAAGGAAGTATCATGAGCAGAATAATAGGCAAATAAAGTATAAAGTAGGTGATTTAGTAATGTATAAAACTCATCCTATGAGTAAAGCCATTGATAGGACCACTTCGAAACTATCATATCGATGGTGTGGCCCCTACCAAATTCATAAGTTCATCACCCCCGTTACTGTAGCTCTGTACGAACCCAATACAGAAAATTACGTTCGCAGAAGCCATCTGTCTCAAATAAAAAAATGTTTTTCGTGTCAAAATACAGAAGAACGACTACGAGAAAGATAGAAAACCGAGAATACTATTTAAGTATTGAGAATAATATGTTATATATACTTATACCGAAATACGATAAGATTTTGCAACATCTTATACCGTAAGTGAGTATAAACTCAAAACCCCTCGTACGAATACTAGCGAGGCCTGATCAACCTTAGCTAATGTACTGCGAGAATGATATGATAAATGAGAAGTCAGTTGACGATGACAATGAAGCTGACGATGACGATGATGATGACGATGAGAGAGAAAGAAAGAAAAAATAATCCCTAGCGCAGTAAACTAAAAGTAATTCGATTGTTATTACAATACGTGATTATTATTAGTATCATACTCATGAGTAGAACTCTGTAAAACGAGTGATGAATTCAAGAAAAAACCGGTAGTAGATGTAAGATTTAAAATAAGGTAGATGTATGTTTTGTGTGTTTTATGTGTAGTAGATGTATTAGAATTTAAATATTTTGTGTAAGTGTAAGATAATCAATTGATGAATAGAAATAATCTGAGAGAGAGAAATTTCAGTATGAAGTTCTGTGTCCAAATGTAATTGTGTTTATTAGCTTTTCTATCATTACCCCATCACCCTGTTCATCGTTAGGTGCAGGAGGATGTGACGATTTAAAAAAATATTTAAATCGCACAAATAAAAAATTTTAATTTCTAACAAGTAAGAGTATTATCCACCCCTTACCTATACCCAGATTCCTGCATCAACTTGAAATTGTCCCGTACCAACACGCAAAGAACGGTGTTAATTAAATAATAATAATAATTACGTTAATTATTTAAAATACGACTATATAAATAAGGAAATTTCTAATTCGTAACAAAGTTAACATAAAGTGTGATTAACAATTTAATTAATGAATAATTAATACTAAATAAAAGAACGAACTATTTTCTCAGTGCGTAAATACGCGCCAGCTTACTGACCCCTCGCCGCTAAACTATGCACAGTCGCTAGTAGAACTTCGACATGTAAAGATGTCAGTTTTGTGTTGTCCACATACACATAGGTGTATGCCGTTAAAAACATATATCCAGTTTGAGGTGATATTATTTTGAAAAATGTAGCGTGTGAAGAATATAACAAAAATATATAATGTAGTGTGTGCAGAGTTATAAAAAAATAAAAGAAAGGAAAACTTAGCCGACACATCTCTTAATTAAAAAATAAAACTGTAAGTGGTAAGATATGTAACGTACCAGACTCTAATACTGCAAAATAAGAACTATAATTAAGGTGTAAAATGTGAACTACAAACTCCAGAGTGGAAAACTCAAACTACAACAGTATGAACTTCAAGTAAAAAAATCCGATCGTCAAGACTACCAGATATAATCATCCCGATGTAGCATCAAGAGGAACCATGCACTGCACCCTAGAAGATGACAAAGATGACCATCATGGACCCCACAACAACCTCATGTTAAATTCAGGTGATATCCAAACATAACATTTGTACAAATTTGTTTCAATAAGAGAAGTAACAAAAGAACAGTAAAGAACTTTTGATAATGTAAAGAATAATTTATAAGATTTGTAATTTCTGTAATGAAGTAGTAGTAACATCACGATATCTAAATGTAAGGTAATTCTATAGTTTACAACCAACATTATTCTTCAAATAATTTGGTTATAGTTGTGATAAATTAAAACTTAACAAAGTTCAGTCCCGGATCCGAGGTACTTAAAACAATTTCTAGATGAATACTTTTGAGATAAAAGAAATAAGACATTTAATATTTTTACAGCATTAAAAGCTGAATTTACTAGAGTAATTCTTTAATGAAAAACAAAGTAAACCATGAGATTTGAATAATAATAAAGAGATGTTTTTGCTAACACCTAGCGAGTGAATAAATTTATGCAATCCTTGTCTATTTCCTATGTAATAATGTGTTATAATTTGTTAGTAAGGAAGTTTTACTAACAACGGCAGCTAGTTTAATTAACTGGTAACGAATTGAACTAGTTCCCGACTTTTGTGATGTCTTAACAAGGGAGACGTCACAAAAAACCCTCTGTAAGATGCTGAGGGTCCATGAGTGACTTCGGAGCACTCCTTCTTTTTCGCGTGTTTGTTCTGTGAAACATACACTGTAGATTCGCAGCTTTACTCTAAGCAACACTCAATAGGAAATGTTGAAAATTTTTGTCCGCGGTGTACCCTCATTCACACTAAACCTGCTCTGATGTTTTAATTACGGACATCATAATATTAAAACTTTGGAAACTTGAGCACTACTTAATGGAGATCAATCATTAACTTATACAAGCCATTAATTTTATGCATATTTTTTATATATATGTGTACAACGTTATCGGCAACAAAGAAGTAGTTTTTGTTAAAATTCCTTCACAGGATATTTGGCCATAGTCCAATGTTTTCTACAAAACCAGACGTTTCGGCAATGCCATCGACTTCCATCATCAGTGAAAATCGAGTGCGATAACGTGAGGTGGTATACGTTAGTGACCACAGTACTGTGGTTAAGGCTGAAGCAGTAAGTAGAAAGAAGTAGTTTCTATGGTAATATTTCATTTCGAAAATGATTTTAAATATAAATCTTAGAATATGGAAGTCATGTACGGTTCTCCATACCAATATTTACTTCCATGTTCCATAAGGAAATGGAAGTATGGTGATGGCAAAAAAAATCATGGTCGAGATTATTGCAGATTCTGATTGTACTACCTTCAAAACATGAAAAAAAGTAATTTTTCAAAAAGTGTGTGTGTGCGTGTGTGTCTATTTGTAGATTTTTTTCTATGGCAAACGATAACAGCCGCAACTTCAAACAGAATCAAATAATGTTTCGCATACAGCTCTGATTTGTAGAGTACTCAAGACCTATTAATTTTGGTGAAGATCGGTTAAGGGAAAGGGGTAGTTTACCTGCAATGTTTTATGTTTTAACAAGGGTATTTTCTATGGCAAACAATAACAGCCGCAAATTCAAACAGAATCAAATGATTATTTGCATACAGCCCTAAATTGTAGAGATCTCAAGACCTATTGTTTTTTGTGAAGATCGGTTAAGGGAAAGGGGTAGTTTACCAGCAACGTTTTATGTTTTAACAAGGGTATTTTCTATGGCAAACAATAACAGCCGCAAATTCAAACAGAATCAAATGATTATTTGCATACAGCCCTAAATTGTAGAGATCTCAAGACCTATTGTTTTTTGTGAAGATCGGTTAAGGGAAAGGGGTAGTTTACCAGCAACGTTTTATGTTTTAACAAGGGTATTTTCTATGGCAAACAATAACAGCCACAAATTCAAACAGAATCAAATGATTATTTGCATACAGCCCTGATTTGTAGAGTACACAAGATCTATTGTTTTTTGTGAAGATAGGTTAAGGGAAAGGGGTAGTTTACCTGCAATATTTTATGTTTTAACAATGGTATTTTCTATGGCAAACAATAACAGCCGCAAATTCAAATAGAATCAAATAATGTTTTGCATACAGCCCTGTATTGTAGAGTTTTCAATACCTATTGATGTTGGGGAAGATCGGTTAAGGGAAAGGGGTAGTTTACCTGCAACATTTTATGTTTTAACAAGGGTAATTTTTTATATGACGAACGATAACTGCCATAAATTCAAACAGAATCAACTACGTTTTTGCATACCTTTTTGAACTAAAGAGAATTCAAGGTCTGTTGATTTTGTTGAAGATCGGTTAAGGGAAAGAGGTAGTTTATTTACCTGCTACATTTTATGTTGTAACAAGGGAAATGTTTCCATGACGAACGATAACTGCCGCACATTCAAACAGAATCAAATATTTTTTTGCATGCATCCCTGAATTGTAGAGGACTGAAGGTCTATTGATTTTGGAGAAGATCGGTTAAAATAAAGGGGTAGTTTATTTTGATAAATAAAGAATCCTGATCAGAAGATCTTAATAATCCACTGTAGAAACGTAGATGAAATATCTACAAATGAAGAGGCTAGTTGAACGGAGTGGGGGTAATTTTCTATAAATGAAAATTATAGTTGAAGTGGGAGGGGATAATTTTTATATGTGTACTACGTTATCGGCAACAAAGTAGTAGTTTGTTGTTAAAATTCCTTCCCGGGCTGTTTGGCCGTAATTCAATGTTTTCTGCAAAACCAGACGTTTCCGCAGTGCCGTCGACTGCCATCATCAGTGAAAATCAAGAGCGAACATGTGTGGTGGTATATGTTAGTGACCACAGTACTGTGGTTAAGGCTGAAGCAATAAGTGGAAAGAAGTAGTTTCTATGGAAACATTTCATTTCGTAAATGATTTCAAATATAATTCTTAGAACATGGAAGTCATGTAGAGACCTCAAGGTCTGTTGATTTTGGTGAAGATCGGTTAAGGGAAAGGGGTAGTTTATCAGCAACATTTTATGTTTTAAAAAGGGTAATTTTTTTATGACGAACGATAACTGCCGTAAATTCAAACAGAATCAAATAGTTTTTTGCACACCTTCCTGAATTATAGAGATCTCAATGTCTGTTGATTTTAGTGAAGAACGGTTAAGGGGAAGGGGTAGTTTACCTGCAACATTTTATGTTTTAACAATGGTAATTTTTTCTATGACAAACGATAACTGCCGCACATTCAAACAGAATCAAATATTTTTTTGCATACGTTCCTGAATTGTAATGTACTGAAGGCCTATTGATTTTGGTGAAGATCGGTTAAGGGGAAGGGGTAGTTTACCAGCCACATTTTATGTTTTAACAAGTGTAATTGTTTCTATGACAAACGATAACTGCCGCACATTAAAACAGAATCAAATAATGTTTTGCATGCATCCCTGAATTGTAGAGGACTCAAGACCTATTGATTTTGGTGAAGATCAGTTGTGAGAAAGGGGTAGTTTACCTGCAACATTTTATGTGATAACAAGGTTAATTTTTTCTGACGAACGTAAATTCAAACATAATCAAATAAGTTTCTGCATACATCCCTAAATTGTAGAGACCTCAAGGTCTGTTGATTTTGGTGAAGATCGGTTAAGGGAAAGGGGTAGTTTATCAGCAACATTTTATGTTTTAAAAAGGGTAATTTTATATGACGAACGATAACTGCCGTAAATTCAAACAGAATCAAATGGTTTTTTGCATACCTTCCTGAATTATAGAGATCTCAATGTCTGTTGATTTTAGTGAAGAACGGTTAATGGAAAGGGGTAGTTTACCGGCAACATTTTATTTTGTAACAAGAGAAATTTTTTCTATGACGAACGTAAATTCAAACATAATCAAATAAGTTTCTGCATACATCCCTAAATTGTAGAGACTTCAAGGTCTGTTGATTTTGGTGAAGATTGGTTAAGGGAACGAGGTAGTTTACCGGCAACATTTTATTTTGTAACAAGAGAAATTTTTTCATGATGAACGGTAACTGCTGTAAATTCAAACAGAATCAAATAATTTTTTACATATGTGCATGAGTAGTAGAAGATTCAAGGCCTATTGATTTTGGTGAAGATTGGTTACCGAGAAAAAGCAGTTTACCTGAAACATTTTTTGTTGTAACAAGAGTAAAGTACTTAATTTTAATAAATAAAGTATCCTGATAAGAAGATCTTAATAATCCACTGTAGAAACGTAGATGAAATATCTATAAATGAAGAGGCTAGTTGAACGGGGTGGGGGTAATTTTCTATAAAAAAGATCGAAGCTGTGTGTGTGTGGTGAGATGTGTTCGAATAATGCGTGCGATTTGAATTGTGTCTGTTCGTTTAGGATGTCGTTTTTTATTTGTTTTTGTGTGTTTGTATATTTCTAATTGTTCTAGAGTGTCTAGTTTTCGGCCTTTTGTGTGTACGTGTAGTATGTTCATGTTATTGTCGATGTTTTTATATGTGTGGTTTGCTTCAATGAGGTGGTTTGCGAAGGTAGATTCTGTAGTGGTGTGGAGTGCTTTTGTGTGTTCAATGTATCTCTGTTTGAAGCTACGTCCTGTCTGGCCTATGTAGAATTTACTGCAATTTGAACAATTTAGCTTATATACACCGGGTAGATCGAATTTGTTTTGTGCTTTGGGCATGCGTTTTGATAGTGTGTGTTCTGTTTTGTTAGTAGTTTTGTAAGCGATTCTGTATCCTGCTTTTTTGAATTTGTGAGCAATTTTTTCTGTTTGTTTGTTGATGTATGTTAGTGTTATGAATTTGTTGTTTTCTGTCTTTGTCTGTTGTTTGTTTTGTGTTTTGTGTAGGAGTTTACTGACTATTGTTCTGTCATAACCGTTAGATTCTGCTAGATATTTTATCGTGTTTAGTTCGTCTTTGTAGTCTATTTCATCTAAGGGGATGTTGTTAAGTCTATGTATCATGGTTCTAAAAGCAGCTAGTTTGTGTTGTATTGGGTGATTGGAGGTGTTGTGTATTGATATTTTAAAATTATATTTTAAAATATGTGTAATGAAAACTGTATTGAATAATGATTAGAACACAAACAGGATCAACACACAACACAAACAAATATGATAACTAAGTGAAGCCCATCAAGCTGAATTCAAAATGTAATTTAAATTGAAATACACCAAAAACCATCATGGCTAATCTTGGCTATGAAAAAATCTAACTGTCAGATACACTCAAATGTCAATTGTAACAATTTCGCAAGAAACTTTACTAATCTAAGACCAGTAAATGGCCAGTAATTATATGTAAATCATTTTAAAACAGAAATGTTATTATAAAAGTTTAATTTAAGAAAGATATGTAATTTATCAAATGTCAAATATTTAGACTAGAGTTAATGTATACCAGAATATGACCTTATGAGGTATCAATGTAAACTTTGAAAGGAAAGAAAGATAATAGTGATATCATTTATTACCCCAAAGGAACTATAAAGAAATAAAACCATTAGGAAAATACTTAATAAATTTGAATAAAAATTCAAATCTCTTAACAATGCTTTCGAAAGAGGAATTAACCAATCCAAGGAGTGATGTTACCATAGTAAGGAGCCGTTGAAGGCTAATTTTACGTTAAATTTATTAGACTTGAAAAAACGACGCGTGGGTAAGCGGCACGCATAATTGTGATGATTGAAATTTTACTTTAAATAGTTACGAAAAGTTTCGGAAGTTAACCAAGATGACCAAAGACGAATAGATGTCGACCTACCAAGAATTAACGATGTCCTGGAACTAAATACAAATAAATTAGTTAACCGAAATCCCAAGACAAGATTGAAAAAGATGCTCGAGGCTTAAAACCAGTCCAAATTTGCAGAATATCCACTACCCCAGATGACAACATATCAACACTATCTGAACTGATAAGTATCGAATAAATTCCTTAATCCCAAAAAACCAAATTACTTTAAATATTTTTCAAATGATCAAATTTCTCACTATTGAACAAATATCATTTTCTTTCAAAGGTTTTAATGAATAATTTACTTACGTAAAAAGATTTTATTAATCAAAATATAACCTCTCATAAGAGTGCAACCTTGTAACAAAAAATACGACACTACCGAACATTTTGTAAAAACACATTATACTTTCTAAGTATGTATAAGGTATGGTAGTGTATTTTTTTTAATGTAACCAAAGTTTATGTCTTATTTCATAATCCAAAGAACCGCAGACTTTAAACAGTCTAATATATTGTATGTAACTGTGGCCATAGCGGCAGAGAAATAATTTGTTTTCAGATCGATTTGCCAACCTTGAGATATTTGTGTTTCATGTTATAAACCGGAGCAATTTGTTACCAAAACATTTATAATCCTTTTGTCATATTAATTAATAATTGAATGTGTATTAAAATCACAGTACAGAGTATTACTATCTTTTTATTTCATAGGACGTTGTAGAGTATATGTGTGTTAGCAAGTTTTATTCAATAATCAACTAGCGCTCGTCACGAGTGGGTCACGACGGCAACCTGTATAGCGGCGGGAACCATTCGAACGCACCAGCTGTCCATGCTAATAACACGTATCATCTTATAATTTAACTATTTTAATTGTTTTAATAGAAACAATTTGGCGCCACCCGGGATTCGCAACCCCTATGAATTAACAGGTAGGTTGTACTGGTTATTTTTTCAACGCTACGGACTCAAGTAGTGACTACGATTATTGTAACAACCGGTGTGAGGCAAACACACTACATTCACACTAATACACATAATAAACAAGTGTGAACACATTTTAACAGGTACGCACCCGTTTACTCGTTACAATATATATGTGTGTTTAAATGAATTCACGTTTTATAAGTGTTTAAAATAGATGACATAAGATTTGTCGTACGTAATATGTCGTGTATTTAAAGTTGTTATTAGCAAAACTGGCTAAATTTAACCCCGACTTGTTGTTGAAAGATGAATTAAGCTATGAAGAATTATTGCGTGGTCTTCCCTACTCAAATGTAACTGTCGCGGAACTTCGCAAGACGTTACGTGAAAATAAACCGGACAAACCCTCGTTACTAAATCGTTTAAGTGTTTTAGATTTTGAAAGCGAAAAGGAAACATGCTATCACAAGTATACAGAACTAAATTCGATCGTACAAACCCTGCGTGATGAAAAATCCCCCGCAGTAATTTTACGCACCACCCAAAGAATCGAACATCTGAGCCGCCGTATCACCAATTTGTTGAATTGGCCTGGTGATAAAGTTACCCCACAGGATGTACAAAAATTCGCGGAGGAAGCATTACAACAATTACCCGAGATAATGCGCGAATTACGTCGAAGGTCCGAATCGTTTAGATTAGAAGAGATTGAAGAAGCAATGACGAAACTAAATATTTCCCCTACCCAATCCCCGACTCAAGAACAGCCAAACGGTACTGCAAAATTTCAGCTTCTGCAGGAATCAAATATAGATCCATTTAAAGAAAGGTTAACTGATAGACAAGTAAATATCCAACCCGTAAACGTTACGTTACTCCCTAATGAACTAGAAAATATGACCCGTACCTACGATTTACCTCCTCATTTGCTGACGAACCAATCTGCGGAAAAACCTAGAATGATGACTCAAGTAAATCTAACTACCGAGCTCTATGGAAAGATAACCCACCCTGTAGAACATAGTTTGTCGGACATACCAATCACTGATGGGCTGATTATTACAAAGCTCCTAGATTTTCTCAAGCATCTTTTGCAATTAAAAGATCTGCAACAACTAAGAGATGACCAGATTTTGCAAGTAATTTTACCTAAATGTAGATCTCCTTTAAAGGACCGTGTGTTAGAATCCCTAAGGTATAATCACCCAGTAGAAGAACTTCAGACAACCCTAATAAGATATTTCATTCCCACCGGTATCTACGAAGAATTGAAGCGAAACTTAGTACTTCGTGTACAAGGAACATACGAGAGATTAGCTCATTATATATCTGAAATAAGAGAATCTGCCTTATTGCTGCAAGTCAAATGGAGTGAACAACAGTTAGTAGACAATATCTTAGTTGGACTATCTCCCGAGGAGCGATCTCGCCTAGCACTCATGAAGCGACCAACCACTTTCACCGAACTAGAACTATGTTGTATACATTCGTCCAACGTCTGGTATTCTGACCAGAACAGACACGTTTCTATGCCCCAGACTCAACGCAGAGATTCATTCCAACCCCTACCAATTGGAACTGATACCCGAACCTACCGCGATAAGCGATTCGTAAGTACATCAAAAACCCAAAGCTACCCCCATGTTTCATACTCTAGACCAAAACCCCGACAACATGCGAGTGAAGTCAATGAAAAAAGAAGATGTTATAACTGTGGAAAGGCCGGACACATTAGCAAGAATTGTAAACAAAAGCGCTACCAACCGAAAACCGACCATTCAAAAAACATGTGAAGCTGGAAGAACAAAAATCCTACGTCTTCCGCAGCAATCAAAGGAAAGGTAAAAACAATAATAGTAATAGAATAAAAATAAATAGAAATAAACGCATAGACCCTTACTTAACAAGATTTATCGAGAAGTGCAACTCTATTGGTGCATGTAAAACAAGTATATCCCAACTACCCTACGTACAGATAGACCTTGGAGCAACGAATACCCTTGGTTTAATTGATTCCGGATCTACCCGTAGTATAATTAGTCAACAGTTAGCCACCGTATTAGCTAATCATAATCTGATTAAACGTAGCCAAATGGTGAACATAAAGTGTGCCACCACAAATAAACAAAACCTAAATATATCGCGCAGTATTACGGTGAAATTAAAAGTAAAGAATTTTACTTGGTATGTTCCCCTACTAGTAGCTGAAGAGTTAGGACAAAACTTAATACTAGGCGCTGATTTCATAAGTAAAACTGGCTTAATCCTTGATATATATGCAAACAATATTTCTTCAGATTTGATCGTACTCGAAAATATCAGTTCGACTCCGAATTAAGTAACGACGCTATTTGTGAAACCGCAACTATTCATTCAGAGCATCAAGAATCGAGTCTGAGTCATTTAAAAGGAAATGAGAGACTAAGAATTCAAAAGTTAATAAAAGAATTTTCTACTGTACTCACCCCCCAAGTTAGGATTAACCCATTTAATCGAATATAAAATAAATCTTAGTGACAACAAGGTAATACGACTTCACCCATACAAATTATCACCGCCCAAGATGGAAATAATGAGAAACCACATTAACAAACTCCTTGATCAGCACGTCATTGAACCGCCAACTTCTCCATACTCATCACCTGCATTCCTAGTACCAAAAGGAACTGACAAACATAGACTAGTCGAGGATTATAGACAGCTAAATAAGAGTATAGAATTTGAATCGATACCACTGCCCGACATTCACAGCGCGTTTCACTATTTTACAAGAGCGAAACTATGTTCTACAGGGTGGGTTATCTTTCCATAGAGCTCGGTAGTTAGATTTACTTGAGTCATCATTCTAGGTTTTTCCGCAGATTGGTTCGTCAGCAAATGAGGAGGTAAATCGTAGGTACGGGTCATATTTTCTAGTTCATTAGGGAGTAACGTAACGTTTACGGGTTGGATATTTACTTGTCTATCAGTTAACCTTTCTTTAAATGGATCTATATTTGATTCCTGCAGAAGCTGAAATTTTGCAGTACCGTTTGGCTGTTCTTGAGTCGGGGATTGGGTAGGGGAAATATTTAGTTTCGTCATTGCTTCTTCAATCTCTTCTAATCTAAACGATTCGGACCTTCGACGTAATTCGCGCATTATCTCGGGTAATTGTTGTAATGCTTCCTCCGCGAATTTTTGTACATCCTGTGGGGTAACTTTATCACCAGGCCAATTCAACAAATTGGTGATACGGCGGCTCAGATGTTCGATTCTTTGGGTGGTGCGTAAAATTACTGCGGGGGATTTTTCATCATGCAGGGTTTGTACGATCGAATTTAGTTCTGTATACTTGTGATAGCATGTTTCCTTTTCGCTTTCAAAATCTAAAACACTTAAACGATTTAGTAACGAGGGTTTGTCCGGTTTATTTTCACGTAACGTCTTGCGAAGTTCCGCGACAGTTACATTTGAGTAGGGAAGACCACGCAATAATGCTTCATAGCTTAATTCATCTTTCAACAACAAGTCGGGGTTAAATTTAGCCATTTTTGTTAATAACAACTTTAAATACACGACATATTACGTACGACACATCTTATGTCATCTATTTTAAACACTTATAAAACGTGAATTCATTTAAACACACATATATATTGTAACGAGTAAACGGGTGCGTACCTGTTAAAATGTGTTCACACTTGTTTATTATGTGTATTAGTGTGAATGTAGTGTGTTTGCCTCACACCGGTTGTTACAATAATCGTAGTCACTACTTGAGTCCGTAGCGTTGAAAAAATAACCAGTACAACCTACCTGTTAATTCATAGGGGTTGCGAATCCCGGGTGGCGCCAAATTGTTTCTATTAAAACAATTAAAATAGTTAAATTATAAGATGATACGTGTTATTAGCATGGACAGCTGGTGCGTTCGAATGGTTCCCGCCGCTATACAGGTTGCCGTCGTGACCCACTCGTGACGAGCGCTAGTTGATTATTGAATAAAACTTGCTAACACACATATACTCTACAACGTCCTATGAAATAAAAAGATAGTAATACTCTGTACTGTGATTTTAATACACATTCAATTATTAATTAATATGACAAAAGGATTATAAATGTTTTGGTAACAAATTGCTCCGGTTTATAACATGAAACACAAATATCTCAAGGTTGGCAAATCGATCTGAAAACAAATTATTTCTCTGCCGCTATGGCCACAGTTACATACAATATATTAGACTGTTTAAAGTCTGCGGTTCTTTGGATTATGAAATAAGACATAAACTTTGATTACATTAAAAAAAATACACTACCATACCTTATACATACTTAGAAAGTATAATGTGTTTTTACAAAATGTTCGGTAGTGTCGTATTTTTTGTTACAAGGTTGCACTCTTATGAGAGGTTATATTTTGATTAATAAAATCTTATTACGTAAGTAAATTATTCATTAAAACCTTTGAAAGAAAATGATATTTGTTCAATAGTGAGAAATTTGATCATTTGAAAAATATTTAAAGTAATTTGGTTTTTTGGGATTAAGGAATTTATTCGATACTTATCAGTTCAGATAGTGTTGATATGTTGTCATCTGGGGTAGTGGATATTCTGCAAATTTGGACTGGTTTTAAGCCTCGAGCATCTTTTTCAATCTTGTCTTGGGATTTCGGTTAACTAATTTATTTGTATTTAGTTCCAGGACATCGTTAATTCTTGGTAGGTCGACATCTATTCGTCTTTGGTCATCTTGGTTAACTTCCGAAACTTTTCGTAACTATTTAAAGTAAAATTTCAATCATCACAATTATGCGTGCCGCTTACCCACGCGTCGTTTTTTCAAGTCTAATAAATTTAACGTAAAATTAGCCTTCAACGGCTCGTTACTATGGTAACATCACTCCTTGGATTGGTTAATTCCTCTTTCGAAAGCATTGTTAAGAGATTTGAATTTTTATTCAAATTTATTAAGTATTTTCCTAATGGTTTTATTTCTTTATAGTTCCTTTGGGGTAATAAATGATATCACTATTATCTTTCTTTCCTTTCAAAGTTTACAATGATACCTCATAAGGTCATATTCTGGTATACATTAACTCTAGTCTAAATATTTGACATTTGATAAATTACATATCTTTCTTAAATTAAACTTTTATAATAACATTTCTGTTTTAAAATGATTTACATATAATTACTGGCCATTTACTGGTCTTAGATTAGTAAAGTTTCTTGCGAAATTGTTACAATTGACATTTGAGTGTATCTGACAGTTAGATTTTTTCATAGCCAAGATTAGCCATGATGGTTTTTGGTGTATTTCAATTTAAATTACATTTTGAATTCAGCTTGATGGGCTTCACTTAGTTATCATATTTGTTTGTGTTGTGTGTTGATCCTGTTTGTGTTCTAATCATTATTCAATACAGTTTTCATTACACATATTTTAAAATATAATTTTAAAATATCAATACACAACACCTCCAATCACCCAATACAACACAAACTAGCTGCTTTTAGAACCATGATACATAGACTTAACAACATCCCCTTAGATGAAATAGACTACAAAGACGAACTAAACACGATAAAATATCTAGCAGAATCTAACGGTTATGACAGAACAATAGTCAGTAAACTCCTACACAAAACACAAAACAAACAACAGACAAAGACAGAAAACAACAAATTCATAACACTAACATACATCAACAAACAAACAGAAAAAATTGCTCACAAATTCAAAAAAGCAGGATACAGAATCGCTTACAAAACTACTAACAAAACAGAACACACACTATCAAAACGCATGCCCAAAGCACAAAACAAATTCGATCTACCCGGTGTATATAAGCTAAATTGTTCAAATTGCAGTAAATTCTACATAGGCCAGACAGGACGTAGCTTCAAACAGAGATACATTGAACACACAAAAGCACTCCACACCACTACAGAATCTACCTTCGCAAACCACCTCATTGAAGCAAACCACACATATAAAAACATCAACAATAACATGAACATACTACACGTACACACAAAAGGCCGAAAACTAGACACTCTAGAACAATTAGAAATATACAAACACACAAAAACAAATAAAAAACGACATCCTAAACGAACAGACACAATTCAAATCGCACGCATTATTTGAACACATCTCACCACACACACACAGCTTCGATCTTTCGAAAAACTATCTCGTCACCAACAACAAGACGAACAGCGCTACTAACGACAGCCTCTGATGAAGCCTTCTATAGGTGAAAGCTGGTTTAGGCTGTAAGGTAAAACTTTACGTTTTTACTTATAAAAAACTTAGTGTTCCGAGTCATCAATATTATAGTGATATTTAGTAAAATATAACAATTAGGCTTATGGACTGCAAGTTCCCTTCAGCCATATCCTCTTCATAACATTGAATCAAACTATTCTTTACAGGTTATTAGTTATTGTTAGTTTTAACATTAATTTCTTTCTTTTGTTACTACTCTAAGTGATAAACATCATCACTTCTTGCAAATTTATGAAAGTTAATTCCCCTTTCAACATTGGGTGTTTTATTCATTGTAGTCTTAATTTTAAAACAAAACCTTATTTCTATTCTACTATCTCCTCCATACCATGTTAATACAAACTGTTTTTGTCTGGGCTTTCTCCCTGAATAATTTTACATGCTTCTTTTACATCTATTTGAAATATTACTTTTAATTATTTTTAATTATATAAACGTGTACAAGATCACTCAAATCATTGATTGTTTATCAATGCTTTATAAAGTGTTTTCTTACTTATCATTACATTTTTACTGCTTAACATAACTATTTCCCTGTATCACCTTCACCTTTAATTAATAGAGGTTCATCACTGATACACTTTCACTATTTTTAGGGTATTTACACTTTCACTATTACACTTTACTTAGACTCACTGTTTGTATTGAGTGTTATTTAATGGGTAATCCCTATACTTTTCTCCTTTTATTTCTCACTATTTCTTTACAGCATAATATTTATTATTAATAAGATTAGGTTATTTATTTTTTGTTAAATCTAACCTTTCTAATTGTGTTAGTGTACTTTTCTACACTACGTTACTTTACAATCGTCTTTTGTCTTTAAAATAAGTACATAAGTTAATTCAATTATAACAATACTATTTGTTTCATTATTGGATAATTATTTGGGGTTTATTTACAGTATCCTATCCTTGAGTCTACTATTTTTCCCCTCTATATGTGTGTTAGTTTCCCCTTGGGTTTAACCTGTCTCCTCTTCATTCTTCCTCTTCTTCTTTATCTTCATCTTCTTCAATTGTCTTCATCTTGGTTCAGTTCTCCTCTTCTCATCTGATTTGAATTCTGTTTATTCGTAGGGATCTGTTCTCTTCCTTTGATTCTTCTTTAGTTCTGGTTTCTTATCTTCCTTTGTTAGTTCATAATTGTTTGGTCCATCACCTTTTTTCTTGAGTATGTTACGTGGTTCCCTTCTTTGTGTTTTTGTTGTTGGGTCAATCACTTGGGTTGGGTAATATCGTCGTTTGTCGTGTCCTAATATTTACATTTTATACATTTTTTAAACATTTTATTTTATACGAAGTATTTTTATATTAAGAATTATCTTTTTTATCCCTGGTACGGGGTTTGGCTTAATTGTGCTGTAACAATATATATCCCTTATTACATATAGAATCTTATATTAATTAATCAAAATAAACTTCTCACAAAAATTCAATTTTTTTTTACTGTCATATATAATTAGTCAAAACAAAACGCTAATACCATTGTATAGTAGAGAGAAATTTCATATACGAAAAGTTCATTGCTTTAACAATAGCACAAAGGGTCAGCTGTTTTGGGGAGTCGTTTGTTGCATAGGGTGATAACATAGGTAGGACAATTCAGAACAGGAAAAGATCGTGTCTAAGGTTGTCTGTTTGGTTAGCGAGGGGAGGTTTTGAATGAGAAGCGTTCATACAAAAGGGGAGAGTTTACATTCCTCAACACGTATTTAACATGAACAGGCTGGTTCATACCGACAGGTTTAGAATGGAATATTTACCAGCGATGACTTGTTTATTACGGCAAAGTCACGATACTAATATTATTATATCTTAATTAAAATTTTACTCATTTATTTATTTATTTTTTTTTTCAGAGTGAATAAATTTATGTTTGTCAAAGTTATTGTTACAGAATTATAACAATATACAATATAATTATTACAACAACACAATACACAATTATTATTATTTTTACAAAGAGCAGTGACACAATTTTGTAGGCGTCACGATGCTTACAAACCTTTTATATAAATCAGCAGAGTGGCGCAATTTTGTGACGTCTCCCTTGTTAAGACATCACAAAAGTCGGGAACTAGTTCAATTCGTTACCAGTTAATTAAACTAGCTGCCGTTGTTAGTAAAACTTCCTTACTAACAAATTATAACACATTATTACATAGGAAATAGACAAGGATTGCATAAATTTATTCACTCGCTAGGTGTTAGCAAAAACATCTCTTTATTATTATTCAAATCTCATGGTTTACTTTGTTTTTCATTAAAGAATTACTCTAGTAAATTCAGCTTTTAATGCTGTAAAAATATTAAAGTCTTATTTCTTTTATCTCAAAAGTATTCATCTAGAAATTGTTTTAAGTACCTCGGATCCGGGACTGAACTTTGTTAAGTTTTAATTTATCACAACTATAACCAAATTATTTGAAGAATAATGTTGGTTGTAAACTATAGAATTACCTTACATTTAGATATCGTGATGTTACTACTACTTCATTACAGAAATTACAAATCTTATAAATTATTCTTTAAATTATCAAAAGTTCTTTACTGTTCTTTTGTTACTTCTCTTATTGAAACAAATTTGTACAAATGTTATGTTTGGATATCACCTGAATTTAACATGAGGTTGTTGTGGGGTCCATGATGGTCATCTTCTGTCGTCTTCTAGGGTGCAGTGCATGGTTCCTCTTGATGCTACATCGGGATGATTATATCTGGTAGTCTCGACGATCGGATTTTTTTACTTGAAGTTCATACTGTTGTAGTTTGTGTTTTCCACTTCTGGAGTTTGTAGTTCACATTTTACACCTTAATTATAGTTCTTATTTTGCAGTATTAGAGTCTGGTACGTTACATATCTTACCACTAACAGTTTTATTTTTTAATTAAGAGATGTGTCGGCTAAGTTTTCCTTTCTTTTATTTTTTTATAACTCTGCACACACTACATTATATATTTTTGTTATATTCTTCACACGCTACATTTTTCAAAATAATATCACCTCAAACTGGATATATGTTTTTAATGGCATACACCTACGTGTATGTGGACAACACAAAACTGACATCTTTACATGTCGAAGTTCTACTAGTGACTGTGCATAGTTTAGCGGCGAGGGGTCAGTAAGCTGGCGCGTATTTACGCACTGAGAAAATAGTTCGTTCTTTTATTTAGTATTAATTATTCATTAATTAAATTGTTAATCACACTTTATGTTAACTTTGTTACGAATTAGAAATTTCCTTATTTATATAGTCGTATTTTAAATAATTAACGTAATTATTATTATTATTTAATTAACACCGTTCTTTGCGTGTTGGTACGGGACAATTTCAAGTTGATGCAGGAATCTGGGTATAGGTAAGGGGTGGATAATACTCTTACTTGTTAGAAATTAAAATTTTTTATTTGTGCGATTTAAATATTTTTTAAAATCGTCACAGGTTCATTCCCTAAAGACGAAAAGTCTGTCTATGAATCGTTCCTCTTTAAACACGTGCAGTTACACTGCCCAGCGATCCACAGGAAGCAAATTGATGTCCATTTTTTCGGCTTGCATGCGTTATGTTGGTGTGGGTTTCGGCACTTTCCATTTAAAAAGCGTGCAAATGTAAGAAAATAAACATGAGTGAGGCCAGAAATAACGCGAATTTTGTGTGTGTGTGTGTGTGTGTGTCTTCCCTGCCTTTTTATTGCTGTAGTCATAATAATAAAATGGAAACGTAAACATTACATAACTGAGATATGTTTACCTGCCACTAACGATATATTATTTTATACATGTATATTAACTCATACATAATTTACATTAAAATGAAAAAATTATAATTTTATTGCCTGGCAACAAAATTATTTTATTTTTAACAATTACCATTGTTTGAAAAGTTTAAATGAATTTTCAAGTACTTTACTGTTGTTAAAACGTAAAAGGTTGCAGGTAAACTACCCCTTCCCCTTAACCGATCTTCACCAAAAACAATAGATCTTGTGTACTCTACAAATCAGAGCTGTATACAAAAAATTATTTGATTCTGTTTGAATTTGCGGCTGTTATCATTTGCCATATAAAATACCCTTGTTAAAAAAATGTTGCTGGTAAACTACCCCTTTTCCTTAACCGATCTTCACCAAAAACAATAGGTCTTGAGAACTCTACAATTTAGGGCTGTATGCAAATAATCTTTTGATTCTGTTTGAATTTGCGGCTGTTATCGTTTGCCATAGAAAATACCCTTGTTGAAACATAGAATGTTGCAGAATCTGCAACAAATAGTAGAGTCAGAATCTGCAATAATCTCGAACACGATTTTTTTTGCCATCACCATACTTCCATTCCTTAAGGAATATGGAAGTAAAAATTACCCTTGATAAAAAAACGTTGCAGGTAAACTACCCCTTTCCCTCAACCGATCTTCACCAAAAACAATAGGTCGTGAGTACTCTACAAATCAGGGCTGTATGTAAAAATTATTTGATTCTGTCAGAATTTGCGGCTGTTATGGTTTGCCATAAAAAAAATCTACAGACACACACACACACACACACACATTTCGAAAAAGGACTTTTTTTCATGTTTTGAGTGTAGTACAATCAGAATCTGCAATAATCTCGAACACGATTTTTTTTGCCATCACCATACTTCCATTTCCTTAAGGAATATGGAAGTAAAAAGGAACATCAACTTAGAATTAACAAATAAATATCGGTGTGGAGAACCATACATGACTTCCATATTCTAAGATTTATATTTAAATCTTAATATCGCCTGCCAAGCGCGATATATTTTCTCTTATACATGATTTACATTAAAATGAAAAAATTATAATTTTATTGCCTGGCAACAAAATTATTTTATTTTCAACAATTACCATTGCTTCAAAATTTTTAAATAAATTTTCAAGTACTTTACTCTTGTTAAAACGTAAAAGGTTGCAGGTAAACTACCCCTTCCCCTTAACCGATCTTCACCAAAATCAAAAGGCCTTGAGTCCTCTACAATTCAGTAACATATGCAAAAAATTATTTGATTCTGTTTGAATTTGCAGCAGTTATCGTTTGCCATAGAAAATACGCTTGATAAAAAACGTTGCAGGTAAATTACCCCTTCCCCTCAACCGATCTTCACCAAAAACAACAGGTCTTGAGTACTCTACAAATCAGGGCTGTATGCAGAAAATTATTTGATTCTGTTTGAACGTGCGGCTGTTATCGTTTGCCATAGAAAATACCCTTATTAAAAAAACGTTGCAGGTAAACTACCCCTTTCTCTCAACCGAACTCCACCAAAAACAATAGGTCTTGAGAACTCTACAATTTAGGGCTGTATGCAAATAATCTTTTGATTCTGTTTGAATTTGCGGCTGTTATCGTTTGCCATAGGAAATACCCTTGTTAAAACATAAAACGTTTCAGGTAAACTACCCCTTTCCCTTAACCGATCTTCACCAAAATCAACAGATCTTGAGAACTCTACAATTCAGGGCTGTATGCGAAACATTATTTGATTCTGTTTGAATTTGCGGCTGTTATCGTTTGCCAAACAAACAAAATTACCCTTGCTAAAAAAAAAACCGTTGCTGGTAAACTACCCCTTTCCCTCAACCGATCTTCACCAAAAACAATAGGTCGCGAGTACTCTGCAAATCAGGGCTGCATGCCAAAAATCATTTGATTCTGTTTGAATTTGCGGCAGTTATCGTTTGCCATAGAAAAAAAATCTACAGACAGACAGACAGACACACAGACAGACACATAGACAGACAGACACACACACAGACACTTTTCGGAAAACGACTTTTTTTCATGTTTTGAGTGTAGTAGAATCAGAATCTGCAATAATCTCGAACACGATTTTTTTCACCATACTTCCATTCCTTAAGGAATATGGAAGTAAAATATCGGTATGGAGAACCATACATGACTTCCATATTCTAAGATTTATATTTAAAATCATTTTCAGCCAAACAGCCAGGCTGTGTCTTACCTGCCTTTTTATTGCTGTATTAAATGAAAAATATTATATTACATTAAAATGAAAAAATTATAATTTTATTGCCTGGCAACAAAATTATTATATTTTTAACAATTACCATTGTTTCAAAAAGTTTAAATAAATTTTCAAGTACTTTACTCTTGTTAAAACGTAAAAGGTTGCAGGTAAACTACCCCTTCCCCTTAACCGATCTTCACCAAAATCGAAAGTCATTGAGACCTCTACAATTCAGGGACGTATGCAAAAAATTATTTGATTCTGTTTGAATTTGCGGCTGTTATCGTTTGCCATAGAAAATACGCTTGATAAAAAAACGTTGCAGGTAAACTACCCCTTCCCCTTAACCGATCTTCACCAAAAACAATAGGTCTTGAGTACTCTACAAATCAGGGCTGTATGCAAAACATTATTTGATTCTATTGGAATTTGCGGCTGTTATCGTTTGCCATAGAAAATACCCTTGTTAAAAAAACGTTGCAGGTAAACTACCCCTTTCCCTCAACCGATCTTCACCAAAAACAATAGGTCTTGAGAACTCTACAATATAGGGCTGTATGCAAATAATCTTTTGATTCTGTTTGAATTTGCGGCTGTTATCGTTTGCCATAGGAAATACCCTTGTTAAAACATAAAACGTTACAGGTAAACTACCCCTTTCCCTTAACCGATCTTCACCAAAAACAATAGGTCTTGAGTACTCTACAAATCAGGGCTGTATGCAAAACATTATTTGATTCTGTTTGAATTTGCGGCTGTTATCGTTTGCCATAGAAAATACCCTTGTTAAAAAAACGTTGCTGGTAAACTACCCCTTTCCCTCAACCGAACTTCACCAAAAACAATAGGTCTTGAGAACTCTACAATTTAGGGCTGTATGCAAATAATCTTTTGATTCTGTTTGAATTTGCGGCTATTATCGTTTGCCATAGGAAATACCCTTGTTAAAACATAAAACGTTACGGGTAAACTACCCCTTTCCCTTAACCGATCTTCACCAAAATCAACAGATCTTGAGAACTCTACAATTCAGGGCTGTATGCGAAACATTATTTGATTCTGTTTGAATCTGCGGCTGTTATCGTTTGCCAAACAAACAAAATTACCCTTGCTAAAAAAAAACCGTTGCAGGTAAACTACCCCTTTCCCTCAACCGATCTTCACCAAAAACAATAGGTCGCGAGTACTCTGCAAATCAGGGCTGCATGCAAAACATTATTTGATTCTGTTTGAATTTGCGGCAGTTATCGTTTGCCATAGAAGAAAAAGCTACAGACAGACAGACACACACACAGAGACACTTTTCGGAAAACGACTTTTTTTCATGTTTTGAGTGTAGTAGAATCAGAATCTGCAATAATCTCGAACACGATTTTTTTTGTCATCACCATACTTCCATTCCTTAAGGAATATGGAAGTAAAATTACCCTTGATAAAAAACCGTTGCTGGTAAACTACCCCTTTCCCTTAACCGATCTTCACCAAAAACGACAGGTCTTGAGAACTCTACAATTCAGGGTAGTATGTAAAATATTATATGATTTTGTTTGAATTTGCGGCTGTTATCCTTTGCCATACAAAATACCCTTGATAAAACAAAAACGTGGCAGGTAAACTACCCCTTTCCCTCAAACGATCTTCACCAAAAACAATAGGTCTTTAGTACTCAAGAAATCAGGACTGTATGCAAAAACTTATTTAATTCTGTTTGAATTTGCGGCTCTTATCGTTTGCCATAGAAAAAAAATCTACAGACAGACAGACAGACACACAGACAGACAGACACACACACAGACACTTTTCGGAAAACGACTTTTTTTCATGTTTTGAGTGTAGTACAATCAGAATCTGCAATAATCTCGAACACGATTTTTTTTGCCATCACCATACTTCCATTTCCTTAAGGAACATGGAAGTAAAAATGTAAAATAAAACAAAATATTGACTTTTTACTTCCATATTCCTTAAGGAATGGAAGTATGGTGATGGCAAAAAAAATCGTGTTCGAGATTATTGCAGATTCTGATTCTACTACTCTCAAAACATGAAAAAAAGTCGTTTTCCGAAAAGTGTCTGTGTGTGTGTCTGTCTGTCTGTAGATTTTTTTCTATGGCAAACGATAACTGCCGCAAATTCAAACAGAATCAAATAATTTTTTGCATACAGCCCTGATTTGTAGAGTACTCGCGACCTATTGTTTTTGGTGAAGATCGGTTGAGGGAAAGGGGTAGTTTACCTGCAACGGTTTTTTTTTATGAAGGGAAATTTTTTTTTTTGGCAAACGATAACAGCCGAAAATTCAAACAGAATTAAATAATGTTTCGTATACAGCCCTGAATTGTAGAGTTCTCAAGACCTATTGTTTTTGGTGAAGATCGGTTAAGGGAAAGGGGTAGTTTACCTGTAACATTTTATGTTTTAACAAGGGTATTTCCTATGGCAAACGATAACAGCCGCAAATTCAAACAGAATCAAAAGATTATTTGCATACAGTCCTAAATTGTAGAGTTCTCAATATCTGTTGTTTTTGGTGATGATCGGTTGAGGGAAAGGGGTAGTTTACCTGCAACATTTTTTTAACAAGGGTATTTTCTGTGGCAAACGATAACAGCCGCAAATGCAAACAGAATCAAATAATGTTTTGCATACAGCCCTGATTTGTAGAGTACTCAAGACCTATTGTTTTTGGTGAAGATCGGTTAAGGGGAAGGGGTAGTTTACCTGTAACGTTTTTTTATCAAGCGTATTTACTTCCATGTTCCTTAAGGAAATGGAAGTATGGTGATGGCAAAAAAAATCGTGTTCGAGATTATTGCAGATTCTGATTGTACTACACTCAAAACATGAAAAAAAGTCCTTTTTCGAAATGTGTGTGTGTGTGTGTGTGTCTGTAGATTTTTTTTATGGCAAACCATAACAGCCGCAAATTCTGACAGAATCAAATAATTTTTACATACAGCCCTGATTTGTAGAGTACTCACGACCTATTGTTTTTGGTGAAGATCGGTTGAGGGAAAGGGGTAGTTTACCTGCAACGTTTTTTTATCAAGGGTAATTTTTACTTCCATATTCCTTAAGGAATGGAAGTATGGTGATGGCAAAAAAAATCGTGTTCGAGATTATTGCAGATTCTGACTCTACTACACTCAAAACATGAAAAAAAGTCGTTTTCCGAAAAGTGTCTGTGTGTGTGTCTGTCTGTCTGTCTGTCTGTGTGTCTGCCTGTCTGTAGATTTTTTTTTCTATGGCAAACGATAACTGCCGCAAATTCAAACAGAATCAAATAATTTTTTGCATGCAGACCAGATGTGCAGAGTACTCGCGACCTATTGTTTTTGGTGAAGATCGGTTGAGGGAAAGGGGTAGTTTACCTGCAACGGTTTTTTTTTAGCAAGGGTAATTTTGTTTGTTTGGCAAACGATAACAGCCGCAAATTCAAACAGAATCAAATAATGTTTTGCATACAGCCCTGCTTTGTAGAGTACTCAAGACCTATTGTTTTTGGTGAAGATCGGTTAAGGGAAAGGGGTAGTTTACCTGTAACGTTTTATGTTTTAACAAGGGTATTTCCTATGGCAAACGATAACAGCCGCAAATTCAAACAGAATCAAAAGATTATTTGCATGCAGCCCTAAATTGTAGAGTTCTCAAGACCTATTGTTTTTGGTGAAGATCGGTTGAGGAAAAGGGGTAGTTTACCTGCAACGTTTTTTTAACAAGGGTATTTTATATGGCAAACGATAACAGCCGCAAATTCAAACGGAATCAAATAATGTTTTGCATACAGCCCTGATTTGTAGAGTACTCAAGACCTATTGTTTTTGGTGAAGATCGGTTAAGGGAAAGGGGTAGTTTACCTGTAACATTTTATGTTTTAACAAGGGTATTTCCTATGGCAAACGATAACAGCCGCAAATTCAAACAGAATCAAAAGATTATTTGCATGCAGCCCTAAATTGTAGAGTTCTCAAGACCTATTGTTTTTGGTGAAGATCGGTTGAGGGAAAGGGGTAGTTTACCTGCAACGTTTTTTTAACAAGGGTATTTTCTATGGCAAACGATAACAGCCGCAAATTCAAACAGAATCAAATAATGTTTTGCATACAGCCCTGATTTGTAGAGTACTCAAGACCTATTGTTTTTGGTGAAGATCGGTTAAGGGAAAGGGGTAGTTTACCTGTAACATTTTATGTTTTAACAAGGGTATTTCCTATGGCAAACGATAACAGCCGCAAATTCAAACAGAATCAAAAGATTATTTGCATGCAGCCCTAAATTGTAGAGTTCTCAAGACCTATTGTTTTTGGTGAAGATCGGTTGAGGGAAAGGGGTAGTTTACCTGCAACGTTTTTTTAACAAGGGTATTTTCTATGGCAAACGATAACAGCCGCAAATTCAAACAGAATCAAATAATGTTTTGCATACAGCCCTGATTTGTAGAGTACTCAAGACCTTTTGTTTTTGGTGAAGATCGGTTAAGGGGAAGGGGTAGTTTACCTGTAACGTTTTTTTATCAAGCGTATTTTCTATGGCAAACGATAACAGCCGCAAATTCAAACAGAATCAAATAATTGTTTGCATACGTCCCTGAACTGTAGAGGTCTCAATGACTTTCGATTTTGGTGAAGATCGGTTAAGGGGAAGGGGTAGTTTACCTGCAACCTTTTACGTTTTAACAAGAGTAAAGTACTTGTTTTCTATAGTAAACGATAACAACCGCAAATTCAAACGGAATCAAATAAGTTTTTGCATACAGCCCTAATTTCTTGAGTACTAAAGACCTTTTGTTTTTGGTGAAGATCGTTTAAGGGAAAGGGGTAGTTTACCAGCCATGTTTTTTGTTTTATCAAGGGTATTTTCTATGGCAAACGATAACAGCCGCAAATTCAAACAGAATCAAATAATGTTTTGCATACAGCCCTGATTTGTAGAGTACTCAAGATCTATTGTTTTTGGTGAAGATCGGTTAAGGGGAAGGGGTAGTTTACCAGCAACGTTTTTTTATCAAGCGTATTTTCTATGGCAAATGATAACAGCCGCAAATTCAAACAGAATCAAATAATTTTTTGCATACATCCCTGAATTGTAGAGGCCTCAAGGACTTTTGATTTTGGTGAAGATCGGTTAAGGGGAAGGGGTAGTTTACCTGCAACCTTTTACGTTTTAACAACAGTAAAGTACTTGAAAATTCATTTAAACTTTTTCAAACAAAAGGTAATTGTTAAAAATAAAATAATTTTGTTCCCAGGGAATAAAATTATAATTTTTTATTTTAATGTAAATTATGTATGAGTTAATATCTTTATATATATAATTTTTCTGTACGTGTGTATGTCACTGAACTCCTCCATGTATAAAATAATATATCGTTCATGGCAGGTAAGCATATCTCAGTTATGTAATGTTTACGTTTCCATTTTATTATTATGCCTATAGCAATAAAAAGGCAGGTAAGACACACACACACACACACACACACACACACACACACACACACACACACACACACACACACACACACACACACACAATTCACGTTATTTCTGGCCTCACTCATGTTTATTTTCTTACATTTGCACGCTTTTTAAATGGAAAGTGCCGAAACCCACACCAACATAACGCATGCAAGCCAAAAAAATGGACATCGATTTGCTTCCTGTGGATCGCTGGGCAGTGTAACTGCACGTGTTTACAGAGGAACGATTCATAGACAGACTTTTCGTCTTTAGGGAATGAACCCTCTGCAAGATGCTGAGGGTCCATGAGTGACTTCAGAGCGCTCCTTCTTTTTCGCGTGTTTGTTCTGTGAAACATACACTATAGATTTGCAGCTTTACTCTATGCAACACTCAATAGGAAATGTTGAAAATTTTTGTCCACAGTGTACCCTCATTCACTCTAAACCTGCTCTGATGTTTTAATTATGGACATCATAATATTAAAACTTTGGAAACTTGAGCACTACTTAATGGAGATCAATCATTAACTTATACAACCCATTAATTTTATGCATATTTTTTATATATATGTGTACAACGTTATCGGCAACAAAGAAGTAGTTTTTGTTAAAATTCCTTCCCGGAATATTTGGCCGTAGTCCAATGTTTTCTACAAAACCAGACGTTTCGGCAATGCCATCGACTTCCATCATCAGTGAAAATCGAGTGCGATAACGTGAGGTGGTATACGTTAGTGACCACAGTACTGTGGTTAAGGCTGAAGCAGTAAGTAGAAAGAAGTAGTTTCTATGGTAATATTTCATTTCGAAAATGATTTTAAATATAAATCTTAGAATATGGAAGTCATGTATGGTTCTCCATACCGATATCGTGTTCGAGATTATTGCAGATTCTGATTGTACTACACTCAAAACATGAAAAAAAGTCGTTTTACTTCCATATTCCTTAAGGAATGGAAGTATGGTGATGGCAAAAAAAATCGTGTTCGAGATTATTGCAGATTCTGATTGTACTACACTCAAAACATGAAAAAAAGTCGTTTTTCGAAAAGTGTCTGTGTGTGTGTCTGTCTGTGTGTCTATCTGTGTGTAGATTTTTTTTCTATGGCAAACGATAACAGCCACAAATTCAAACAGAATCAAATAATTTTTTGCATACAGTCCTGATTTGTAGAGTACTCAGTACCTATTGTTTTTGGTGAAGATCGGTTAAGGGGAAGGGGTAGTTTACCTGCAACATTTTTTATCAAGGGTAATTTTCTATGACGAACGATAACTGCCGCATATTCAAACAGAATAAAATAATTTTTTGCATACGTCACTGAATTGTAGAGGAATCAAGGCTTTTTGATTTTGGTGAAGATCGGTTAAGGGGAAGGGGTTGTTTACCTGCACAATGGTAATTGTTAAAAATAAAATAATTTTGTTGCCAGGCAATAAAATTATAATTTTTTACTTCCATGTTCCTTAAGGAAATGGAAGTATGGTGATGGCAAAAAAAATCGTGTTCGAGATTATTGCAGAATATGATTGTACTATACTCAAAACATGAAAAAAAGTAATTTTTCTAAAAGTGTCTGTGTGTGTGTCTGTCTGTCTACTGTCTGTAGATTTTTTTTATGGCAAACGGTAACAGCCGCAAATTCAAACAGAATCAAATAATTTTTTGCATACAGCCCTGATTTGTAGAGTGCTCGCGACCTATTGTTTTTGGTGAAGATCGGTTGAGGGAAAGGGGTAGTTTACCTGCAACGGTTTTTTTTTATCAAGGGTAATTTTGTTTGTTTGGCAAACGATAACAGCCGCAAATTCAAACAGAATCAAATAATGTTTCGCATACAGCCCTGAATTGTAGAGTTCTCAAGATTTGTTGATTTTGGTAAAGATCAGTTAAGGGAAAGGGGTAGTTTACCTGCAACGTTTTATGTTTTAACAAGGGTATTTTCTATGGCAAACGATAACAGCCGCAAATTCAAACATAATCAAATAAGTTTTTGCATACAGCCCTAATTTCTTGAGTACTAAAGACCTGTTGTTTTTGGTGAAGATCGGTTAAGGGAAAGGGGTAGTTTACCTGCCACGTTTTTTGTTTTATCAAGGGTATTTTGTATGGCAAACGATAACAGCCGCAAATTCAAACAAAATCAAATAATATTTTGCATACTGCCCTGAATTGTAGAGTTCTCAAGACCTATCGTTTTTGGTGTAGATCGGTTAAGGGAAAGGGGTAGTTTACCTGCAACGGTTTTTTATCAAGGGTATTTTACTTCCATATTCCTTAAGGAATGGAAGTATGGTGATGGCAAAAAAAATCGTGTTCGAGATTATTGCAGATTCTGATTCTACTACACTCAAAACATGAAAAAAAGTCGTTTTCCGAAAAGTGTGTGTGTGTGTGTCTGTCTGTAGATTTTTTACTTCCATATTCCTTAAGGAATGGAAGTATGGTGATGGCAAAAAAAATCGTGTTCGAGATTATTGCAGATTCTGATTCTACTACACTCAAAACATGAAAAAAAGTCGTTTTCCGAAAAGTGTCTGTGTGTCTGTCTGTGTGTCTGTCTGTCTGTGTGTCTGTCTGTCTGTGTGTCTATCTGTCTGTAGATTTTTTTTCTATGGCAAACGATAACTGCCGCAAATTCAAACAGAATCAAATAATTTTTTGCATACAGCACGGTTTTGCAGAGTTCTCGAGACCTGTTGTTTTTGGTGAAGATCGGTTGAGGGAAAGGGGTAGTTTACCTGCAACGGTTTTTTTTTAGCAAGGGAAATTTTGTTTGTTTGGCAAACGATAACAGCCGCAAATTCAAACAGAATCAAATAATGTTTCGCATACAGCCCTGAATTGTAGAGTTCTCAAGACCTATTGTTTTTGGTGAAGATCGGTTAAGGGAAAGGGGTAGTTTACCTGTAACGTTTTATGTTTTAACAAGGGTATTTCCTATGGCAAACGATAACAGCCGCAAATTCAAACAGAATGAAAAGATTATTTGCATACAGCCCTAAATTGTAGAGTTCTCAATACCTTTTGTTTTTGGTGAAGATCGGTTAAGGTAAAGGGGTAGTTTACCTACAACGTTTTTTTAACAAGGGTATTTTCTATGGCAAACGATAACAGCCGCAAATTCAAACAGAATCAAATAATTTTCTGCATACAGCCCGGATTTGTAGAGTACTCAAGACCTATTGGTTTTGGTGAAGATCGGTTGAGGGGAAGGGGTAGTTTACCAGCAACGTTTTTTATCATGCGTATTTTCTATGGCAAACGACAACTGCCGCAAATTCAAACAGAATCAAATAATTTTTTGCATACAGCCCTGATTTGTAGAGTACTCGCGACCTATTGTTTTTGGTGAAGATCGGTTGAGGGGAAGGGGTAGTTTACCTGCAACGGTTTTTTTTATCAAGGGAAATTTTTTTTTTTTTTGGCAAACGATAACAGCCGCAAATTCAAACAGAATCAAATAATGTTTCGCATACAGCCCTGAATTGTAGATTTCTCAATACCTATTGTTTTTGGTGAAGATCGGTTAAGGGAAAGGGGTAGTTTACCTGCAACGTTTTTTTAACAAGGGTATTTTATATGGCAAACGATAACAGCCGCAAATTCAAACAGAATCAAATAATGTTTTGCATACAGTCCTGATTTGTAGAGTACTCAAGACCTTTTGTTTTTGGTGAAGATCGGTTAAGGGGAAGGGGTAGTTTACCTGCAACCTTTTACGTTTTAACAAGAGTAAAGTACTTGAAAATTTATTTAAACTTTTTGAAACAATGGTAATTGTTAAAAATAAAATAATTTTGTTGCCAGGCAATAAAATTATAATTTTTTCATTTTAATGTAATATAATATTTTTCATTTAATACAGCAATAAAAAGGCAGGTAAGACACAGCCTGGCTGTTTGGCTGAAAATGATTTTAAATATAAATCTTAGAATATGGAAGTCATGTATGGTTCTCCATACCGATATTTTCTATGGCAAACGATAACTGCCGCAAATTCATACAGAATCAAATAATTTTTTGCATACAGCCCTGATTTGCAGAGTGCTCGCGAACTTTTGTTTTTGGTGAAGATCGGTTGAGGTAAAGGGGTAGTTTACCTGCAACGGTTTTTTTTTAGCAAGGGTAATTTTGTTTGTTTGGCAAAGGATAACAGCCGCAAATTCAAACAGAATCAAATAATGTTTCGCATACAGCCCTGAATTGTAGAGTTCTCAAGATCTGTTGATTTTGGTGAAGATCGGTTAAGGGAAAGGGGTAGTTTACCTGTAACGTTTTATGTTTTAACAAGTTTATATCCTATGGCAAACGATAACAGCCGCAAATTCAAACAGAATCAAAAGATTATTCGCATACAGCCCTAAATTATGGAGTTCTCAAGACCTGTTGTTTTTGGTGAAGATCGGTTAAGGGAAAGGGGTAGTTTACCTGCAACGTTTTTTTAACAAGGGTATTTTCTATGGCAAACGATAACAGCCGCAAATTCAAACAGAATCAAATAATGTTTTGCATACGGCCCTGATTTGTAGAGTGCTCAAGACCTATTGTTTTTGCTGAAGATCAGTTAAGAGGAAGGGGTAGTTTACCTGCAACGTTTTTTTATCAAGCGTATTTTCTATGGCAAACGATAACAGCCGCAAATTCAAACAGAATCAAATAATTTTTTGTATACGTCCCTGAATTGTAGAGGTCTCAATGACTTTCGATTTTGGTGAAGATCGGTTAAGGGGAAGGGGTAGTTTACCTGCAACCTTTTACGTTTTAACAAGTAAAGTACTTGAAAATTTATTTAAACTTTTTGAAACAATGGTAATTGTTAAAAATAAAATAATTTTGTTGCCAGGCAATAAAATTATAATTTTTTCATTTTAATGTAATATAATATTTTTCATTTAATACAGCAATAAAAAGGCAGGTAAGACACAGCCTGGCTGTTCGGCTGAAAATGATTTTAAATATAAATCTTAGAATATGGAAGTCATGTATGGTTCTCTATACCGATATTTTTGTTTGGCAAACGATATCAGCCGCAAATTCAAACAGAAACAAATAATGTTTTGCATACAGCTCTGAAGTGTATTGTTCTCAAGACCTTTTGGTTTTGGTGAAGATCGGTTAAGGGAATAGGGTAGTTTACCAGCAACATTTTATGTTTTAACAAGGGTAATTTTTTCTATGACGAATGATAGCTGACGTAAATTTAAACAGAATCAACTACTCTTTTGCATACCTTTTTGAATTGTACAGAACTCAAGGTCTGTATCAACAGATTTTGTTGAAGATCGGTTAAGGGAAAGGGGTAGTTTACCAGTAACGTTTTATATTTTAAAAGGGTATTTCCTATGGCAAACGATAAGAGCCAGAAATTCAAACAGAATCAAATAATTTTTTGCATACATCCCTGAATTGTAGAGTACTCAAGACGTATTGTTTTTGGTGAAGATCGGTTAAGGGAAAGTGGTAGTTTACCTGCAATGTTTTATATTTTAACAAGAGTAAAGTACTTAATTTTGATAAATAATGTATCCTAATAAGAAACTCAAAATAATCCACTGTAGAAACGTAGATGAAATATCTATAAATGAAGAGGTTACGTGAACGGGGTGGGGGTAATTTTCTATTAATGAAAATTATAGTTGATTGGGGAGGGGAGAATTTTTTATATGTGAACTACGTTATCGGCACCAAAGAAGTAGTTCTTTGTTAAAATTCCTTCCCGGGCTGTGTAGCCGTAGTCCAATGTTTTCTGCAAAACCAGACTTTTCGGCAGTCCATCGACTGCCGTCATCAGTGAAAATCGAGTGCGAAAACGTGAGGTGGTATACGTTAGTGACCACAGTACCGTGGTTAAGGCTGAAGCAATAAGTAGAAAGAAGTAGTTTCTATGGTAATATTTCATTTCGAATATGATTTTAAATATAAATCTTAGAATATGGAAGTCATGTATGGTTCTCCATACCGATATTTTATTTATTCTTGTCAAACTATTTAGCAGATCAACAAGGCCAAAACATTCCTGAATTGCAGGTATCTAATGCACTTTTGTTTTTAGCAAATATGGTGTCTGTTCAGCAGACTGTCAAGTGGAAGTGAAAAATTGCTATATTCATTGTATTGTTATAAAATGTTTGTGTGAGACATTAATGGTAATTTAATTTATACACATTCAAACATATTTTTTATGCTGTTTCAAACCACAAATAAGCTGAAACTTGGTTTATTATTCCGATATCATAGTTGTGAATTGAACTTTGTATTTTTTTGTGTTATATATTTTTATTTGTAAAAAAGTATTTGTAATAACAGTAAATAAACAAGGTGTCAACATTGATACAACTGTTTTTATTTCGATCGCTAGAAGATGACAAAATGGATATGTTATTAGAAAAAGTATTTGACTTACATGGAAAAGTATTTGGAAGTTTTTCTTAATCATTCTGTGATGAAAACATCAAATGATTGGAAGCTCTTCAGCTGGACAATTATAAGTAACAAGATGATCATTATTCCATACTATATAAAGAGCAGTTCTTCAGAGGAGGTAAGAGAGGCTGGGCTTCCCTTATGCTGTGGCATTAAAATTTTACTGTAAAGCTTACTAAAAGTAACAAATAATCTATCAGGATATCACAGTAAAATTTCATACTTTCTTATGTTTTGGTTCTCGTTGTAATTTATGTGATATATTTTCACACAAAGCAACATTTTTGAGTGTAAAATGCCAGAGTATTATATGTGTGAATCACTGCATAAGCAGAGCAAATTTGCTACTCATTCTGTATGAGGCACCCACCTGGCATCTGACCTCTTGGTTGCACATATAATGTCATGTTTGTTATAGATACCAGTGAAGTTAATAGACTTCACTATGTGAGATACTGTGTAAATAAGAATACTATAATTAACATGGCATCCATTTTATCCATAAAATTAATCTGCTAGAATGAAAGGTTTAATACCATTTTAACAAATGGTATTTTCAAAATAAAGTACAGTATTTCTGATTGTTAATGAACATAAAAAAATGTTAGATACATCCTATTGCATCCAAATTGTAACTGTACACAACTTAATCAACTGACAGTCTAAATTTTATGCTTTAAATAAGGAAGAAGCATAAAATCTGGGTTATCTACTCTGCAAAAAAAAAGATCATACAAAACTATTGCATATTTCATGCATATAAGTATATTTCATGTAAGTAAATGTGTCTACTTTTTAACAAGATAAATACTTTTTTATCTTTAAAGTTCTATTCTTTATGTTTTCAAGAATATATTCCATTTTTAATTCACATCTGTTATCTATAGATTCTTGTCACTTTTCATATTACTGTTGAAGAATTATATATTTTTATAAAAGTAAATGTAAATTACATTTATTCTTACAGATGTAGAGAATAGACATGAAACAAAATTTGCTACAGTTGACATCCAGATACGTGCACCAATGTACCAAGAAGCATTTGAAAATGAAGTGTCTAGGTATATGTCACAAATTTTGGGAGTCAGTAGGAAGGATATAAAATTACATATGGTAAGTTTTAATATCTTACTAATTGACAATATATATATATATATAGCGACAATACAAGCATGTGCTGTAATGCGCATATATGAAATAAAATAAATATTTAAATTAATTTTAGTAATATATAATAGACGAGCAGGTGTGAAATTGGAAGTTGGTTTATAAACAGGAATCAACAAGAAACATCATGCGATTACCACTGTATGCGTGTACACAAGTAAATAGAGAGTGTGCGTGAAGCCTGTTCGAGCCTGAAAGTTTGCAACCTCACCCCAAATAAATGCTAAATTAAGAGTGTATTTAATTTTAAGCAAACCATAAATGTTAGAAAGAGTGTAAAAACTTCTAAAAATGCGTAAAAATCAGACACATGTGCAGTGCGAATTCTATGTAATTCTGACAATCAGTGCGAATTCTGTGCGATTTTTAAAGCATAATAATTACACTACTGATGCGATAATTATGATAATTACAGATCATATGTGTAATTAAATTAGACAATATTAGATTACCTTGAAATCTGCATTAAACATTGCGGTTGGCGAAAAAGTGCGAATATGTGAAATGAGACGAGAGTGGGGGCAGAGACGCCGTGAGCAGTTTTTGACATGCATATTCCTGAGCCAACAGGTGTGGTTTTCTTGGTGAATATAAATACGAGCCCAGGAGAGCCAAACTCTCTCTTCAATCAGTCGTCAGTCGTGGCGGTACGCTATGTCCGTCTGAGACGCGAATTTTTAATTACTTCGGACAGAGTTAGACGCTATGTCTAACATCAACAAGATTTTTATATCGTAACTGTAAAGTATTACGGGAAATGTTTTATTTCAAGTAGTAATAAAAGATAACAAATAAAAAGTACCGTAACTAAAATTGTCGGATGTCTACGAGCAGTCTACAACTACGAACATCAACTCTAGACAGATGGTGAGAGAACATCTAGCAGAGGAACGAGACGCAGAGCAATAGAGACTGTTTCTATCACAACAGCAGCTGATCCAGAGCAACACATCATTACAGTCTACAGCAGCCGATGGACCATGAAGGACGAGAGACGGGAGGACGACCAGTGAAACCAGAAAATGCAAGAGGACATCCAGTAGGAGAGGACCCACAGATCACTACTGGAGGACATGGGACAATCTGCAGAATTTGAGGTGACGAAAAACCAACTTATAATTATCAAAGAATAAAGACATTGAAAGACATTAATAAAAAAACATTTTAAAATTAAAGAATAACTATGTAGATAGAGATAAGAGAATGTAATTTACTTGTAATCAGAATTTTTTTTAATGATTTTTCTTTAATGAATGAACAGTCAATGTAAAGATAATTTAAATCCTTGCTTGGAGTATTAATAATCGATTTAATGAGTTAAATTTTTTCATTGAAAGCACAGAAAGTAAAGTAATTGGAAATAATCAATTAGTTTTGTTAAAATGATTATAAAGCTGTAAAAGGTATGTCAAGTAAAGAATAAGAAGGTAAATATTACCAATTTATAAAGCACACATTCAGACTGAGTAGTCGAGAATTTATAATATGAATAAGAAATGTTTTACATAGAATTGATAATATAAGACATAAGAGATAAAATATATTTTTATGATGAATGTACGGCAATCAAAGAAACAATGAAACAATAGATAATGAATTTCTTATGGCGATGCAATTATTACTATTATATTATTATTTTTATTATGTTTGTTTGAATTAATAAATGAAAACATATTACGATTCCTAAAAGGACTACTCTTATTATAATTACACCTGAACTCCAATTATACATATACGGTGTTAGTAATGTTATATAAAGTGTATGAGTTAAATTAATGTATAAATTAAATTACACAGAAAGTTAATTTTGTGATGGTACAATCATGGTACATTTATAATTAACTTTAAATATGGTAAATAGAACATAACTATTGTATTTTTCTATTTTGTCATACTAAACCCAACCTTAAACACCCGATACGAATATACAGTGAGTGGAGTGTATAACAATATTTGTCAGGATTTGAACCAATTCATAGCAAAAACTGTGAAACATCACAAAAAACAGTGTGCAGTTATTGCGATAAGCAAGCCGAACCTTAATTACGTCAGAGGCGGAGAATGTGTTTTACATCAACAACGACGCTGTCAACAGTTTTAACAATGGGATTGTGACGTAGGTTCACCCCACTTCCGCAAAATCTAACAAAGACTTGTGGTCATTTCGTCTGCAGCAGTGATCAACGCCGGCCGGCAACCCGTTCACTTACGGGTGAATTTTAACTTTTTAGACCACTGTAGGTGGTTAATAAACAGTATAAGTGCGTCAACTACAAAAATGTGACCGTAACGTATATACGTAAAACTCGCGGTAACGTACGCGAAGTTTTACCGCACCGAAACAACAACCAGGAACATACACGAAATGGGTGAGAACATTCCTTGTGTATCTTAAATCCTTATTTCATTATTTCCCAGTATAAAATTTGGTTGCAGAAATCAATTATTTAAAATTTCAATTATTTATAAGGAGCTCCAACATTAATAATAAAAAATTGTACCATGAGTGTGAAAGAGAGAGAGAGGTTGCGTGTGTGTGTTATAATTCCTAAGTGCTGGGTTGAGCAACTATACATATAGTACTATATTATAATTAATAGTCACGTAAGTACATTTATTTGCATTAAACTTTTGGAGGGGTTAGAGTTGGTTTCAAAACTGTTCTGTAAGAAGTAGATCAAATAAAAAGGGTATGTCATTGGTAAAAAGTATAACAGATGTTTTATTATTTCAAGCAATTTCCGTTTTTCATGACTTCGCGTAACGGATTCCTGGCCTATAATATATGTATACAAAGATGGCGCCCGAGTTTAGTAAACATAACCATAATCGTAAGAAACAAAATATCGTACACATTTGCGCCCGACCAGGGACTTATACGTCTGTAATCTTATTATTATGTAAGATCACAGATGGCGCCCGAACAGGGACATTATGTAGTATTATTTATATATATTATTACATAGTGTACGCCTAGAAAGAAAACGGAAAAAATTGCTTGAGGTAATAGACACTAAAAATTGTAATACGGAAACATAACCCAATAGTTAGGTTATACCATTGTATGCATGCGTGTATTGCAAAATTGCCAACATGAGTACCAGTGACAATATTGTAATAGAAACCAGTACCTCTGAGATAAATTTAACTAGTGAAATGGAGGTTCAATTAAACCCAATTAGTCAGACTGATGAGGCAAATACGCCTGGGTCTGCAGAGATAACGAAAACTGGCACATCCATTTCAACTATGTCAGATAGTAATAAGGATGAAACTAATGCAATGATGCAATTACTATTAAAATTAGACAAAAAACTAGATGAACAGAAAATCGATTCTGATATTAAATTCAATGAATTAAAGAATGAAATAAAATTAGGTCACGACAAACTTATTAAAAAATGTGACCAGCTCATCACAAAACTAGATGTAAATTTAAGTCAATTAGAAAGCCAGAAAGTAAAGAGTAGTACCCAGCAAAATGCTGTACTGAATATAAACCTATTTAAAAATAATAATTCAAGTAATGAATGTAGTATAGATAACTCAAATATTACAAGTAGTACGATTGTGGTGTTAGAAAAGGATAAAAATGATAATGAAAGTATAATTAGTGAAAATGAAATGTTTGAATTTATTAAGTCAGAAAGAAAGTTGAGAGAAAGTATTTTAGTACAAGGAGTGCAGGGGGTAGAATTTTCTTTTGATGTAGTGTTAGGGGGTGAAGACAAGTCTTCATGTAATTTTTGAGTTCCTTAAATTTATATTTGGGAGACGAAAGGTCTACCAATAAAGTTACTTTATGTTTTTGTGTACCTAATAAGTGGTGCACTTATGTTAGGGATAATTTTATGTTAGGGACCCCTGCATATTTGGAGAGAGAAAGTGTATTTTGGTGTTATGGAGAGAAATGTATTAAGAGAGAAAGTATAGAGAGATATTGTGACAGTAAGAGAGTAATAGAAATATTTAAAGTAAACAGAAATTACAGACAATTGTTAGAAAGGTTAGGGTTAAATATGGTATATGAAAATGATGAATACTTACCTGATAATAACAATAAATTGGAAATAACAAGAAATGAGAATAAAGACATTAGGTACTTACCTGTGGTGGAATATTATGGGGATAATTATAGTATAAACCGATTAATGACATATGATACTGAGATAAACGGAACCCTACTTGATCGTGACTGGAAATATTTGGTTAATAACAATTTCATAAAGGAATATGAATATAATGTAGCTAGTAATAAAATCTATTTATTAAATAAGAATTTATATAGACGTAAGATTCGTTTGTTGTTCAACGATGGTGGATAGACTGTTGTATTGTGAAATGAACATTAAATAATAATATGAAAAGTGGTATTGAATTGGACTGCTATGAACTGAGTTTGGTATATAACAAGATAATGAGTTGGAGTGTATATTTTTCATTGTATTAACTGTCTTTATCTATCAATGTATTTTTGATGTGTATTATGTATTACAGGTATATTTACACCAGTATGTATTATTATATATTGTACATATATAACATGTTTAATAATAATATTTTTAATTTTTAATTGGTAATGAAGGTAATTACTGATGAATAATAATAATGTTTAAGTAAGAATATATATTTGAATTTTGAAAAGAGGTATTTTTATAAGTAGGTAAGAGAGGAATTTTATAAGACAATGGTCAATGATTACAGTAAGGTGTTTAACAGGAATAGAGCCTGGGTATAGATAAAAGCAGGTGAGTTATTTAATTGATGTAAATGGAGTTAGAAAGGTAAGAATTTTTAAGAAAATAATACAAGAGAATTATTAGATATTTAGGGACACAGTAGTTAGTAATTATTTGTAAAGGTGTTTAAGTAAAGGTATAAACATATATTTGTTGTTGATGAATTCTGTAGTGGGGGTGAGGTGATAAGGAGTAGCCAACCAATAGTGTTGTGGCAGGTAATAGCGTAGTTTAAGGGAGTGTTTGCCGAATATTTGGAAGGGCAAAATAATATGAATGTATATAGCCAGTTAGGGAACACCCAACCCAGTGCAAAGACGAGCGGTGTCATAGGATTTAAATGAAAATAGTAATGGAGTTTAGAATTGAGATATTGGTGTCATGATAGGTAAATTTGATGGTCGGTTAGAAGAAGGTGAATAAGATTATAATAAATAGGAGTATAGTGAATATAGGAGTTATCCAGACTAAACAGTGATAGAAGGTGAGAGGTTAGGTAGCTAGGGAGGTAGAAAGTTCAGAATAGAAAGGTAATGAAATAATAATATTATGAGAATGTAATAATAAATTTAAAAATGAATTTTATAACTTAATCAATAAAATTGATGTCTAATTAATGACTTAACTGCAATTGTAAATTTTTAACTTAAAATGCAACTTAGATGGAATATGCAAAACAAGATTAAAATGAATCAAGATTATTAAATGTATTATGTATAAATGTATTATGTATTTATGTTATAAAATTTTTTTAACATGATGTTATAACATGGAAATAATGTGTAGGAAGTAAAAAAAAAAATTTAACTGGCGCTGTTAATAATAACAATAAACCAGATTATTACCTGTTAATAATAATAATAATATTAATAATAATAATAATAATAATAATAATTTTTTTTAGTTTTCTCATTCAATAAGAGTTATAAATAAATAAATATACCAATTTATCGATTCTTTTATAATTTGTTTTTCTCCAGGTTTGGGAGATATATAATGTGTAATTTTCCTATTTTCAATTAGATTTTAAATTTTATTATATCAAGGTTTATGTTACAATTACAGTAATTGTAAAAGAAAGAAGATAAATATTATCGATAGGAATCGAAACCATTTATCAATTCAGGGTTTGTAATATGAAGAAGGGAAATTCTTTCTAATTCTTGAATAAATATAACTTTTATAAATATATTAAGCCAACCCAGTGCTTATTGGCACAAACCAGCACTTAGCTAAGGGGAACCAGATCAGTTGAGGATGGAGTGATTTACTAAGCCACTATTTTAATATTTATTATGTATTGTTTCAGTGTTTGGTGATATGACAGCGGTCCTGAGCTGGCCAACGAGTCAGAGCAGGGGCGTTAAGAGCCTAAGTGGCCTTATGGTGTTGGGATCTCGCAGGAGAAGTCCAGTAAGGTCATGTAGGTACGGTCATCATCACCAGACCAAGGGTGAGTTGTTGTTATTTTTATGTAAATTTGTAAGGGGGTTGTGGCGACTTGTCCTGGCTGATCCCTTTAGGAAGTATGAAAGGGTCAATGAAAGTCTGTGTGCTTCGACACACAATCTTTCATTGAGGGGGTTTTGTGATGGTACAATCATGGTACATTTATAATTAACTTTAAATATGGTAAATAGAACATAACTATTGTATTTTTCTATTTTGTCATACTAAACCCAACCTTAAACACCCGATACGAATATACAGTGAGTGGAGTGTATAACAATATTTGTCAGGATTTGAACCAATTCATAGCAAAAACTGTGAAACATCACAAAAAACAGTGTGCAGTTATTGCGATAAGCAAGCCGAACCTTAATTACGTCAGAGGCGGAGAATGTGTTTTACATCAACAACGACGCTGTCAACAGTTTTAACAATGGGATTGTGACGTAGGTTCACCCCACTTCCGCAAAATCTAACAAAGACTTGTGGTCATTTCGTCTGCAGCAGTGATCAACGCCGGCCGGCAACCCGTTCACTTACGGGTGAATTTTAACTTTTTAGACCACTGTAGGTGGTTAATAAACAGTATAAGTGCGTCAACTACAAAAATGTGACCGTAACGTATATACGTAAAACTCGCGGTAACGTACGCGAAGTTTTACCGCACCGAAACAACAACCAGGAACATACACGAAATGGGTGAGAACATTCCTTGTGTATCTTAAATCCTTATTTCATTATTTCCCAGTATAAAATTTGGTTGCAGAAATCAATTATTTAAAATTTCAATTATTTATAAGGAGCTCCAACATTAATAATAAAAAATTGTACCATGAGTGTGAAAGAGAGAGAAAGGTTGCGTGTGTGTGTTATAATTCCTAAGTGCTGGGTTGAGCAACTATACATATAGTACTATATTATAATTAATAGTCACGTAAGTACATTTATTTGCATTAAACTTTTGGAGGGGTTAGAGTTGGTTTCAAAACTGTTCTGTAAGAAGTAGATCAAATAAAAAGGGTATGTCATTGGTAAAAAGTATAACAGATGTTTTATTATTTCAAGCAATTTCCGTTTTTCATGACTTCGCGTAACGGATTCCTGGCCTATAATATATGTATACAAAGATGGCGCCCGAGTTTAGTAAACATAACCATAATCGTAAGAAACAAAATATCGTACACATTTGCGCCCGACCAGGGACTTATACGTCTGTAATCTTATTATTATGTAAGATCACAATTTGTTATAATTTTGGCATCCCAAAGAACGTGGGGCTCCACAAAATAAATTATATTAAATAATTAACTTGTTACAATATATATATATATATATATATATATTGCAACAGAACACAGGATGATAAGCTATGTTGTTTATATCAGAGCACATGAATGATGAGCATTTTCTTGTTTAAATTGTTTTTATGTAATATTTTGTCTTTTAGTCGTAAGTTTTGTATTTAGAAATGGATAAGCATGTAGGGAATACCAAACTCTTCATAAAAAGGTGTTATATATTGTCATGTATTTTTTGTGTGAATTTGTGCGCATGTGCGGGTGTGATAATCTGTGATCGCTATAGCTTCAGTGGTAGTTAACCGATTGATGTGAAACTTTGACAAGGAATTATTTAGGTAAATAGCTTCAATTTGTGTGTACTCTGAGGTTCATAACTATTTTAGAAATATGTTTTTTTAAGTAAAGAAAACTCAATTGTAACTCTTATCAATGATAGGGTAATAAAATTCATAGATAATTTCCATGCAGGACTTTGCTAAATTATACAAAGTTTCATGAAATTTGTATATCTGTTTGTTCCATCAATCATGTGACTTGGGCTTAGCCTATCAGAATACACTAAGTTCAGTGAGATTCATACGTTGTAGAGGTAGGATGGACACAGTCGGTCTGTAGAAGTTGCAAGGGGAAGTTGTGCCCAGTGAAGAGAGTTGTTCTCTTACGAACGTAGAAATATCGTATATAAAATAAACCTTGGAAATTCTTAATGAAGTTTTGCGTTAAGAATCGAGTGGTGAAAATATTTAGATAAAATTTAAAATATAATACAGTGCTGTTTTCATGTAAGTTAAGATATCCGCTTAGGGAAATTAAAGACACTTCAAGATATCGTGGAAGGTGTACATTAAATGCACCGCATTAAGTAACACCCATATAAATCCTGAGATTAAGAAAATATAAAGTATAAATTAATAATAAACTGTACGAGTGAAATTTATAATTATAGTGAGTGAACAATTTATGAAGAAACTAATTAATGTTAGCAGTTAAACATAACAATGAGACTCATTGAAATATTGCTGCTGGAGCCGCCTGCCGTAGAAGAGGACGACAAGACGAAGAGGACGCCAGAACGAAGAGGACACCAGGAAGGAGTGACACTGTACAAGAGGACGATGAGACGAAGAGGATGCCAGGATGAAGAGGACACCAGGAAGGAGTGACGCTGAAGAAGAGGACGCCAGGACGGGAGCGACGAGAGGAGAGGAGGACGTTGCAGCAAACAAGTAAAATCGATTTAGATTATCGAACAATACAAACAATTATTTCTATTATCAATACATGACAATTTAATACAATATACATCTTTAAAAACAATATTTATGTGTATAATAAATAATTTTTCATCTCCTCCATAATAGACTTGTTTGTGATTTTTACACACTCACTATATCCTTTTTAGTATAATAAAATTTGATCTGTTGCAATATATACAGTTTCATAAATTGTATTGATATAAACTTGCTGATAACCATGGACACCCCAGAGGAAGTGATTTAGGATCCCCTGTTTTTTTAAATAAGTGAATATTTATGTAATATTAAATTATATTATTTAATATAATTTTTTCAATTAAACACAACTTTAATGAATTAATTTGGAAACTAACAGAAATTTGGAAAATCCATTTTGGATTACAAAATTATTATAAATCATACTTGTTATAGTTATTTTTTAACAACAGATTCAAAGAAATTATGAATTTCAATGAATTTGTTAGAGAATTCATATACGTTTGTATATGTTTTACAAATATTTTTGTTATTGTTTGTTCTGTGTGCATAGAAAACCAATATTTGTATGTTTTAACAAAAAATGTGGCATGACTGAATGAGTACATGAACACTATAAATTAATATTTTTATTATAAATATTTTATGAAGAAAAATGTATGTAAGGATAATCATTATAAGGTGTAAGGCAAAAGGTTAACTATTAACAAATCTTTAATGATAATTTTAATCTACTAAAGTTACTACTGTATTAATAATGATGAAATATTTTTAATAATGACAAAGGTAATGATATAATAATAATTAATTTGAATGTTATTAACTATTAGTGACTTTTTCAATACAGTACATAGTAAAATCGATGTTAACAAAAATATGTTTATAAATTGTGAAGAAACTGTTTTTTCAGTTCATCTTCTTCTGAGTGCACCCCTGCAAGTAATTATCCTGGTATCCATACTAATAGCAATTTTTATTTATTCAAAAAAGTTGAAATTCGTTATATTGTTCATAATGATTGGCATATATTGGCACAATCAAAGGAGGGAATTATTTATGAAGGATACTACACCCCCCCACAATTGGGTAGGTCACCAATATAATGGAAATGTAGGTAAAATGAACATGACCAAATAGTTAATCACTGTGATATATTACACATACATAGTAGGTAATAACCTATGGGACTGAAGGGGTGATGAATTAATAAGGGAGGGAAGTAAAAAAATATCCCATTAAAGCTAATTTAAAGTATTTATTATATACAAACAATATGCTAATATTATGCTAGAAATTGCTGAAAATTTTCAAACTCAAACAAATTATCACTGTAATTTGCAAAAAAATTTTTTTTTTTTTAATGACTGAAAAAGTCTATGATTTTCATCTTTTTTTCTGTTGACTCTATTTCTTAAGAGCCAAATTATATATCTAGAGCAGTGAAATTATCTTAGGCGATTCTGATTCATCTTTGCACTCATACCACTTGATTCCTGTAGTCAGTGACTGAACAACAGCCTTATGAGAGTTTGCAGATTTAACTGGCTGGACATCTTCCTCGTCAGCTTCTGAGTAATGTAAGAATTTTATAATCACTAAATATTTCACAGCATGTATCCAGAAAGTCTATTTTACACAAATTTTTTATGTCAACTTCATTCAAATTGATTAAGTAGTGGTGGAGATTGACATATATTTAAGAATTCTGATTTGGAGTCAAACAGAACTTTATAGTTCTGTAGTTGGAGTTAATGGTTCTGTAGTTGCTGGTTGTAACTCAGACCATAACATATTTCAAGCAGATTTTTGAATATTTTCCTTAATACTTTACCAGGTATTGGCTGTATTATATATTGTGTCCTTTATAGCACGTGCCTTCCAAAATTGTTCAATGTCTACATTACTTTCACAAAGTGCTAAATTTGTAAAAACTATTTTCTGTACTGCCTCTTAAAACACATGACGATGCCTTGGCTTGTTGTAGTAACCCTGTTGTATTAGCAGGAAGTAACATGCATTGGATGATGTCTGAATCAGATGAACATTCTACTAAATCACTAAGAGGATGGGCAGAAGCATTATCAAAGACGCTTTTATGGTAGATTTTGTTTTTTAAAGTAAGGCAGTACTGAAGGGCAGAATCCCTCACTCAACCATTGCTGGAAAATTTCTTTGTTCATCCGTGTGTTATTTTGAACATAATATTTTATACACTGTAAACTACAATTGATGTTTCTGAAAGAGCATGGTATTCCCACCTTGCCAGTGATAACTAACAACACTTTATGGTTGGTAGACCCAAACTACGTTGGGAAGACAGTGTGAGCTATGATGTGTGCCACATCCTTGGGACCCAGAACTGGAGAGCAACTGCACTTGACCGGGACAACTGACAGAGGCTGTTAAAGGAGGCCTTGACTCAGTAATGGGTTGTTGTGCCGCTGATGATGATGATGACTTTATGGTTTCCACTGTAACAAACAAGAACTGTAATACATTCTTTCTTCACCTTATATCTAGGGAGTTAAAGACTATGAGCAAGATGCAAGCACTGTTTGTGGGAGAAGTTTCCAGAATAATCCCCTCTCATCACAATTACATGGACAAAGCCAGTTTATTAATACAAGCACTTAATTTTCCTGATATTATGACACTATTCCACTGTTTGTGAACTGAACGTCTCCCCTTCGATTTGTAGTTGTCAAATACCATGCCCCTCCTTGAACCTATTGAGCTTGACTTGCTTTAAAATCGGGTCACTGTTAAGTTTCTGATTAAGTTGAACAGCTATTTCAGTGATAATTTGCCTACTTAATCGAATGCCTTGGGAGTGCTGCTGAGTGAACCATGTGAACATGGTTTCATCCAATGTTTCTAGAGTGGCTGTTGTTAACCTTTTTTTCTTTTTTTTTTCAATTTGGTCCCCATTCTTTTTGATGCCATTTATTGTGGTATATAGAAACCGTAAATTTCTGACAGATTAGTTGCACTCTCACCTTTTTGAAGATGCTGAAGAATTTGGTAATTTTTTTGGTAAATCACAACTGTTGTAGTGAGTACATCTTAGTCATGGCATGTTAACTGATCAGAAATATACACAATAAAGAATGTTAGATATCGGTGGAAGGTAAAGCTGAAAGGCTTTGATGTAATGGTGAGCCATCAGAAGTGTAGCGCTGGCTTAATGCATTTATGAGATTACTTAGAAAAGTGAGAAAAACACATTTAGTTCATATGGACTCCATGTTGCTACACCACTTTAGATAACGTATCTTGATTTTAAAGCAGTTTTGATGTCTAAGCATTTTACATGTCTACTCTTGTGTATATTCAAGCAAAACAGAGAAACTTAGCAAAATAGCAACTAAGCAACTACAAGTGCGGGATTTATTAATCATTTGAGACTGATAAGATTTGCTTTGTATGCCAATGCCAATGTTAGGACTCTTTGGTTAAGCCAAAAATACTCACTTGTTGATAAAGAAAAGACCAAAAAAAATAGCTTGAGTGGGTGACAAATTACAGAGTGAGACAAATTAATGGATGATGAATAAGTGGGGTTCTGCTATATTGTTTTTAAATGAATGAGGTATAACGAACAAGGTATAAGGTCATGAACAAAACTTCCATAAGGTAGTGTTTCCTTCTTCATCACATCTGATTAGGAATTATTTGCCACATAGGTATAATTAAAACTTCTAATTATATACTGAAGAAGGACTACATCAGATATGTATAAAATATCTGGGTAAAAAACATCCAACAATTTACATTGTCCCCCCCCTCCAGTTCCCAAACAACAAAGCAAAGCAAAATTTTAAGTATGTCCAATTTATTCACAAACTCATATAATTTAACAACTATGTTTTATTGTTTTACCAACTGAACAATTTATTTAATTATAATATGAAATAATTAAATGATTTAATGTTTAAAATTAATTATTTGGTAATTAAATAAATTACTATCACAGTTGTATGTTTGGCATCGTAACAACTCATCAAAAATAGTCCTGATAATAACAATAAATATTGTTGAAACATTGACACAAATAATGTAAAAATTGTGTTATACTTGACCGATCCTCGCTAAACCTTCCATCATTAAAATTTATTGAACGATGGTCACTACTAAATTAAGGGTTAATATAAAAGGTTGGTATATTCATTAGGCATAATTTTGTAATTATAGAATTCTATACAGATCAATAATATTCTATAGAATTCTGTTTTAACAGAAATATAAACTATGTGATGAGGCAGTTCAATATATACGTTGCCTTGTTTTCTGATTTCTATGTAGCTTCAAGCAGATCATAACTTAAACCTGATGCACATCCACCTTTCATAAAAATTATATTGCCTTTTGACTTTTTATTGTGTACAGAAAATTTAAGAGATTAGTGTATAGAGTCAATTTTGTAATATGAAAACTACTACAGACACACACATTGTGTGTGTGTGTGTGTGGTGCACAAATATAACATGACACTTAATGTCACTTTCAATAATAATCCAATCCGCACATTGAATACTAAAGACTTATACAAATTATATCACTTATAAAACTGTCAATTGATTTTTTGATTTTCTGTACAGCAATCATCTGCTGACATATATAAACAGCCAGGTTGTCCTATAGTGTACATGAAGAATACTTAACATTTACTATAAATAACAGGAGCTTTCCTACCATACTGGTACATCTTGTTTATTCTGCAACCCCTCTTTCTATTTTTTATGCTTTATAAAAAAAAAACTTTTTTTTTTTTTTTTTTTGAAAGAGGGGCCACTAGTTATTTAAAACTAGGCAGAAGGCCTAGAGAAGCAAAAATGTGCTGGGTCCAGTGAGATGGGACTTGCAATTAAAACTCGGTCGGTAAACAGCACTAACAATCTTTTATTAACTTTCTTAATTCCCATAATTCATGTTACATATATATAATTAATTACAATTCCCATTATTGGTTTAATACATCGTAACCCATAGAAATTTCAATACCCCCTGTAAGTGCAATTATAACAATAGTCTCGATAAATAAATAAATCTCAATATATCAATAATCAATTTCAATTATAACAGTAATTAACATTCCTTCAAATAATTCACCCATATATATATATATCAATCTGGTTCATTATTTTAACACATAATATAACACACATGTACCTATACATCACATGATCACAGACAAATTACAATTATAAAGCCTGGCGCACCGCCTGCATATTTTACCAAATACATACATGAAGGTAGAGAATATCTGGACTTGCCATAATAAGAAGAACTACAATTATAACTTGAGGTGCCAGCACAGCCTGTATGAACTTTATAAAATTGTAAAATCTTTAATTTTATAAGAGTGTAAAATTTAAAGCAATCTAACTTGATCATAACAGCAACCCCTTTTACATTTTTATAATGTCAGCAGACAGACTAAGAACAGTAACACTTCTTGAGACCACATTTGTAATAAGTAATGATAATAGAACAATAATGCTTAATCTTGTTAATAAAATAGTAATATATAATATTTAATTTGTAATGACATACAAGGATAGGTTAGACTTGCTATAATGACAGGCAAAATGTAAAACTAGTAGATTCATATAATGCACAGGACATTTGTCCTAAAAAGGTTACATGTTTAGAAAGAATTCATTCTTTAATCATAACGGTTTGATAATACGCAAAATTAACTAGACAAGTTTAGCAAGTAAAAGCCAGAATACAAGTTACAATAACAAGCACCGCCTGTACATTTCGTTCCATTTAAAACCTGATAATCTCTGAATATTAATTGTATATGCCTTAAAAGAAATAAATTCTAATATCAGACATCTGTGCATATATAAAATTAAAACCATGTGGTATACTAGCAGCTGTAGGAGTGTGCCAGAATAGGCCTGACCTGACCAGGTGAGACCAGTATCAGACCTGCATGAAACGGCACCGACATGTGCCTAACTTGTGCCCAGAAAACCTATTTAGAAATTAACACGGAAACGGCATGAAAAACCAAAACCCCTAGCCCTTAAATACAGGAAAATAATTAAATGCGAAACCCCAGTAACACTCAGAAAACATCTGAACCAGCCGGTTCAGAATCAAGAAACTCATACCTATACTTAGCTTTAAAGAACAAATTACCCTTACAACATTTGCATTCAAAATCTATGAAAAAGGCTCTGGCGCGCTCCCACAGTGTAGCTCACAATTACAGTGATAGTACGTTATAAGTGTGAATAATGTTCATAGTAAATGTCTTGGTGACACACCCTTGATTTAACTATCTAGCTGAATAAGCACATTGTTCGAGCACAAATTTGTCACACTGATGTTCTGCGGGCCAGGCCAAAAAAAAAAAAAAGTAAAAGAGTTCATATCACCTTATCTGAAGTGGTTGTATTACATCGTTACTGGTAGCTAGCTCCCTCCTCGGTACAGACAAAGTTTCAGTGGTTCATGGCTGGTGAAGGTGGCAGTACACCAGCTGTGGCCAGATCTCTGTTCTAGGGCAAGAACCCTAAAGATTCAAAAAGATTAAAATACTGTCCACTAAAACTTGCACCCTAGTCATGTATTTTAAACATCAGAACTGGAGCTCCCAACTAACTCAAGATAATGCATACAAAGTTTTTAAATTTGCATATGATTTATTTATAACTCCAAGATAATCATGAACTCATAATAATAATAATATGTGCATAGTAATGAGGCACTCACACCGGATTTCACCAGTGGCGACATAACGATACATGTTCTGAGCCACCTCGCCACATGGCGATACAATTATTGTGCCATTTTGCAAATAATGAACACACTAAAGGCCCTCTCAGCTACATACAATTAACAGAATTACAGTACTTCATCTAGGGCGGTCATAAAATTTACCTTTAACTGATTAATTAAAAGAAAGTTCACACTTCCAGTCACCAGTGCGTGTTCATGCATAACCGACAAGATACAATTCTCTCTAACGTACTTAATTTAGTTACACTTTGTATTAGGCTGAATGAATGATTAAAAGAATTACTGGCGGTATCTAAATACTATAACATCGCTTAAATTTCTTACTACACACACACGTCTGATCGAACCACGAGCATTCTAACGTTCGCATCTGGTTGAATACATTTTGAATTTAAATATTCCTTTACTACTAAATCATTGTATACAATTCTATAAGTCACTTACCGGGTCATTTACATTTTGAATTTAAATATTCCTTTACTACTAAATCATTGTATACAATTCTATAAGTCACTTACCGGGCTAGTCTCAAGCGCTTAGCCTGCCATCAAAGATGAGAAGAAATCACACGAAAATTCTCTGCTGAACCGAGGGAGGAAGCGAGGTGTATTCGTAACGAGAGCGATGCAGTGACTGATTCTTGCAACGTGCACAGAAACGCAACCCAAATTCGGCCCACCAGATAGCGTGCACTGCCGGACAGTGTCATACAAATATCGCCTGGCTCACTGACATAGATAACTAATCGAATTTATTAATACAAATATAGTATTTGTATTTCCTTGATCGCCGGGTTATGCCAACACCGGCACAATTCCCTAATCTTATAGAATATACTGCACTATTAAAGTTGTTAAAACAACATTGTTATTACAATTCAACAATACTATATATATATATATATATATATATATATATATATATCATTCTTCTCTTGAAAACTGTAGTCATAATTTTTTGAAATCTTCTACACATTTTGTAAACATGTTTGGAAAAATTAATTTATTCATTTCTGATATAAAATGAGGAAATAAAATTAGTAAATACTACTTCAACTAGTTTTCAGTTATTGCTAAGGAATAGATTTTTAGGTAAATAAATATTTTTCATAAACACTTTATTAAGAAATATTTTTAACATTTCAAGCAATGCGTTAATTTTACTTCCATATTCCTTAAGGAATGGAAGTATGGTGATGGCAAAAAAAATCGTGTTCGAGATTATTGCAGATTCTGATTCTACTGCACTCAAAACATGAAAAAAAGTCGTTTTCCGAAAAGTGTCTGTGTGTGTGTCTGTTTGTCTGTCTGTCTGTCTGTCTGTCTGTAGATTTTTTTTCTATGGCAAACGATAACTGCCGCAAATTCAAACAGAATCAAATAATTTTTTGCATACAGCCCTGATTTGCAGAGTACTCGCGACCTATTGTTTTTGGTGAAGATCGGTTGAGGGAAAGGGGTAGTTTACCTGCAACGGTTTTTTTTTAGCAAGGGTAATTTTGTTTGTTTGGCAAACGATAACAGCCGCAAATTCAAACAGAATCAAATAATGTTTCGCATACAGCTCTGAATTGTAGAGTTCTCAAGATCTGTTGATTTTGGTGAAGATCGGTTAAGGGAAAGGGGTAGTTTACCTGTAACGTTTTATGTTTTAACAAGGGTATTTCCTATGGCAAACGATAACAGCCGCAAATTCAAACAGAATCAAAAGATTATTTGCATACAGCCCTAAATTGTAGAGTTCTCAAGACCTATTGTTTTTGGTGAAGATCGGTTGAGGGAAAGGGGTAGTTTACCTGCAACGTTTTTTTAACAAGGGTATTTTTTATGGCAAACGATAACAGCCGCAAATTCAAACAGAATCAAATAATGTTTTGCATACAGCCCTGATTTGTAGAGTACTCAAGACCTATTGTTTTTGGTGAAGATCGGTTAAGGGGAAGGGGTAGTTTACCAGCAACGTTTTTTTATCAAGCGTATTTTCTATGGCAAACGATAACAGCCGCAAATTCAAACAGAATCAAATAATTTTTTGCATACGTCCCTGAATTGTAGAGGTCTCAATGACTTTCGATTTTGGTGAAGATCGGTTAAGGGGAAGGGGTAGTTTACCTGCAACCTTTTACGTTTTAACAAGAGTAAAGTACTTGGAAATTTTATTAAACTTTTTGAAACAATGGTAATTGTTAAAAATAAAATAATTTTGTTGCCAGGCAATAAAATTATAATTTTTTCATTTTAATGTAATATAATATTTTTCATTTAATACAGCAATAAAAAGGCAGGTAAGACACAGCCTGGCTGTTTGGCTGAAAATGATTTTAAATATAAATCTTAGAATATGGAAGTCATGTATGGTTCTCCATACCGATATTTTACTTCCATATTCCTTAAGGAAATGGAAGTATGGTGATGGCAAAAAAAATCGTGTTCGAGATTATTGCAGATTCTGATTGTACTACACTCAAAACATGAAAAAAGTCGTTTTCCGAAAAGTGTCTGTGTGTGTGTCTGTCTGTCTGTCTGTGTGTGTGTCTGTCTGTAGATTTTTTTCTATGGCAAACGATAACAGCCGCAAATTCAAACAGAATCAAATAATTTTTTGCATACAGCTCTGATTTGTAGAGTACTCACGACCTATTGTTTTTGGTAAAGATCGGTTGAGGGAAAGGGGTAGTTTACCAGCAACGGTTTTTTTTATCAAGGGAAATTTTTTTTTTGGCAAACGATAACAGCCGCATTTTCAAACAGAATCAAATAATGTTTCGCATACAGCCCTGAATTGTAGAGTTCTCAAGACCTATTGTTTTTGGTGAAGATCGGTTAAGGGAAAGGGGTAGTTTACCTGCAACATTTTATGTTTCAACAAGGGTATTTTATATGGCAAACGATAACAGCCGCAAATTCAAACAGAATCAAATAATTTTTTGCATACAGCTCTGATTTGTAGAGTACTCAAGATCTATTGTTTTTGGTGAAGATCGGTTAAGGGGAAGGGGTAGTTTACCTGCAACCTTTTACGTTTTAACAACAGTAAAGTACTTGAAAATTCATTTAAACTTTTTCAAACAATGGTAATTGTTAAAAATAAAATAATTTTGTTGCCAGGCAATAAAATTATAATTTTTTCATTTTAATGTAAATTATGTATGAGTTAATATACATGTATAAAATAATATATCGTTCGTGGCAGGTAAGCATATCTCAGTTATGTAATGTTTACGTTTCCATTTTATTATTATGACTACAGCAATAAAAAGGCAGGGAACACACACACACACACACACACACACACACACACACACACACACACACACACACACACACACACACACACACACACACACACAATTCGCATTCCGAAAAAATGGACATCAATTTGCTTCCTGTGGATCGCTGGGCAGTGTAACTGCACGTGTTTACAGAGGAACGATTCATAGACAGACTTTTCGTCTTTAGGGAAAATGTTTGCAGCGTCTTGCAAGATGCTGAGGGTCCATGAGTGACTTCGGAGCGCTCCTTCTTTTTCGCGTGTTTGTTCTGTGAAACATACACTGTAGATTCACAGCTTTACTCTAAGCAACACTCAATAGGAAATGTTGAAAATTTTTGTCCACGGTGTACCCTCATTCACACTAAACCTGCTCTGATGTTTTAATTACGGACATCATAATATTAAAACTTTGGAAACTTGAGCACTACTTAATGGAGATCAATCATTAACTTATATAAGCCATTAATTTTATGCATATTTTTTATATATATGTGTACAACGTTATCGGCAACAAAGAAGTAGTTTTTGTTAAAATTCCTTCCCGGGATATTTGGCCGTAGTCCAATGTTTTCTACAAAAACAGACGTTTCGGCAATGCCATTGACTTCCATCATCAGTGAAAATCGAGTGCGATAACGTGAGGTGGTATACGTTAGTGACCACAGTACTGTGGTTAAGGCTGAAGCAGTAAGTAGAAAGAAGTAGTTTCTATGGTAATATTTAATTTCGAAAATGATTTAAATATAAATCTTAGAATATGGAAGTCATGTATGGTTCTCCATACCGATATTTCAATTTATTGCATTTAATTTTAGTGTACACATTCACAAGCTAAAAAGGAAGAGGGACAGTTTTTCGGAAATAACCTCTACATGCGCTACACAGTGTTGCAGAATGATGATGTGACTTCTATGCGATTCACTTTTGCAGGAGAATTAGTCATATGTTTTAGTTTATTCAGTCAAATGCCTGTTGTTTATGTATGGAGCAGGCATTCCCTAGTACTCTGTATTTCTGCCCATGTAACTGTGGCCTCAGACTAATATATGGCAAATGGCAAATACATATTTTCCCTGTGGCTATAAAAATTAATGTAGTTTGATGCTTACGTGGCCCTAATTTGTTGTCTTACTCTTTACATGATAGTACTTGCCAGAATGCCAAAGTGAAATGTAGTGAATATGCCCGGTTACAGCTGTATGTTAGAGAATTTAAAATTATATTCAGCTTTACTGGAAAGATACTATATTCCAGCTTTGTAGAAATCAAAAATAGCAGATCAATGATCACAATTTCAGGACTTAGGAAGTGAATTTTATTCTAATCTGTGCAGGGCTTTCATTTTAGGAGACATTTCTCTAGACAAACTAAACAATCCAGTGCTTAGAAATTGTTTCGACAAGTATAGGAGCTTAGATCCCCAGGGATCTAAACACTATCAATTAGAAACACTATTTTCTAAACTTCTATGAAGAAACATGAGAATGAATGAGAAAGTATGGATAAGTGTTGATAAAAGTATGGACTTGACAGGAAGAAAAGCAGGATAAATATGATCAATATTATAATAGCACATGCCTTCCGTCTTACTTCTGCATGCGTGTAAACGTCGTCCTTAAAGTATTCTGTAAAATGTTGAAGTGTGTCAGAGTGTAACTTGTGTATTTGTGTCTTACCAATTCGTCCTCACTCGGTAACGTAACTTACGATGCTTGAGTCCGTAGCGAACGTACGGATAACCAGGTATCGTAGTCCCGATCTGAGGTTCACTAGAAGTGTATAATTCCCGGGTGGCGCCAAATTGTTTAATTAAAACAATTAAAAATGTCTTATTATCAGCGATTCTGCTCAGACGGTGTGAAGGATTCAATTTGTCCCGCCGTTTATCGAGTTGTATGATCGAGCCGGCAGTTGCCGTATTCGCTGCTTGAGCGCTAGTTATCACGTCAGAGACGTTCGCTGTAAATTATAATTTTAAGAATACACTTTCCTACTGGAAATAAAACACATTTTTATATACACAGTATTGATTTATTAGCGATTTGATATTGCTGGTTTCATAGACACAAGCTATATTTGATTTCTTACATAATTTTGCACCGGTTATTTCTTTACGAGACTTTTTCTCTCTGGGTTTTACAATCGATTTTGAATGTGATAACATACAGTATGTCGTTCTACCAAAGTGGTAAACAAATAATTTCGTTCAAATGTTTTGGATTCTTTTGATCACGTTGAAAGGCTCAGATGCAATTACAATAATAAAAATACACAACCTTACAATGTTGCTAATTAAATATGATAATGTGTAACTATAACTGGTTTGTTGAAGTGTAGTATAAGTGTTTTAAAGGTTCGTACATTAATGCTAGGTTATCTTTATAATTTGACCAATATACAGTGTCTTAATATTTTTATTTAATCTTTGAAGGAGAAAAAATTGATTCAGTGATATTTCAGAATATAGTGAGAAATATTCAAAGTGTGTTATTTCGGAAGTTTAGATAATTTATTGGATACTTAACAGCTTCGTAGCATGTGATTAATCTGTTGGCCTGGACTGAAGGAATGTGGCCGCAATATAATTCAGTTTTCATTTATTCGGGCTTCGGGTATCTTTTTCAAAGTATTTAGATTCATTTATTCACTTCGTCTTGACATAAAACGTCTCTCCATCAGGTAATTGAGTTCAGTGATAGTCAGCCTCCTTCTCGTTCAATTTTGATAATTTGTTTGACTTTTAAAACATTTTAAATAAGAAAATAGGTTGTTCTGAATTCTGGCGTCTGTTTTTCCGGAGCGTCACTTTCTGAGTAATGATATTCAACGGTAATTTTGTCTTCAACCGGGGTTTCCATGGTTACCAAAGTATTCTGATTGGGCTAGCTTGATATAAATCCATTGTTATCAAAATTTGAATTCTATTCAAATCTTCCTATATCTTCTGACTTCCTTCCTTCTCTTATCTTCTTCTTAAGTATTAATTATTAGCACTGTCATTTGTATTTTCTCACAAAGATTATTTTGGTATCCCACAATATTGGGTTTTCATGTTTTATAAGTTTACAATTAATTTAATACTTACTAATTACATTTCTCTGTTTACATAACTCCTTATTTTAATATTTTGTTGTTAATAATATTATAATATTTACCCTTTATCCTTGGCTAATTAGTCACCTTGGATTTGTTAATTACTTGACTATTTTCATACAATTAGTATTTGTTTATGTTTGACCGTTAGGCCTGTTTCAAGTCTAAGTAGCCATTACTGGTTTTTGATTGTTTCATACACATTATATCTCATTTTGTCCTAGATCGTTATTTTGTTTTTATAATTAGGTTTATTATCTATGGAGATGTTTTGGTTCAGTCTTTGTGTGATTTTAGTGTGTTACAACTGTGTTATTCCATATTTCTTGCTAATTACTTACTAACGGTTTTCTTTTTTATAACTCAAACATTGCTTTCTTTTCTCATTTATTTATTCTGCCAATGTCAACAATATGGCTATTAATTACTACCCTTTCATCATATAACATATAACATTTAGGTCTATGTTTGGGATAATTACCCAATCCATCACCTATTCAGAAACAATTGTTTATACAATTAATTAACACTTATTATTTAATATTGGTGTACAATTCATTACTTTTGATTTATTGTTCGGGTGATAAAGAATCTCACCTCTATTGAACTTGTTTCATTACTCTCCCCTTATAACATGGGTATTTACTTATGGTTATGACATACTTCTTTTATAAAACTCTTTGCTTTCCTTTCCATGTTAACATCATCTTATTACTTTTTCTTGTGATTCTCGCCTTTAAATTCTACAATACATTCTTAAGTTCTATAATAATATTATTTTATAATTACTATAGTTAATATCACTCTTCAGTGTTCATTATTACTGAATCAATGTTTTATTTTAAATATTATTCATAATAACTTTCTTAAATGTTATTGTTCACTATTAAATCTTAAACATTGGTTATTTTTACTAAGTCTTTATCTTAGCCTTCTCTGTTCTTACTATTTTTATTACTGACAATATTTTTATTTATTTATCACTTGCACTTTTAAATTATTTTGTGTTCATTATAATTTACTTAGTGTTTCTTTTTCTATCATTTCACTTTAGGGTAAGTTCACTTTCACTAGTTTAACTTCCGTTTACCTCTCACTATTTTACTCTCTTTCTCTACACATATTATATATAATTATTAATATCATGTCTTTCTCTATTAATCACTTACATGTACTCCTAACTCTTTGGCTAGTGTATTTTTAGCTATCGTGTTTTATTAATGACTATTTACAATTGTCATTCAATCAATACTAACATTCATTAATTATTTTGGTTCTTTACCGGTTTCATTTTCTTTATTATTTTTGATTACATTATTCCTCATTTCTCTATTCTTTATTCCTTGTCTGCGTTTTCTTGACGTGTTTCATTTTATTTTCTTCAACGTTGGTTTGTTCCCTCTTTATTCTCATGTTCTTCTCCTTCACTTCTCATCTTGTTTACTTTATTTTGGTTCTTAGCTGGCCAATCTCTGGGGTTGGGTCACAGTCGTTTGTCTGTCAGTCTAGTCGTTGAGTTTCTTTAATAATCACTTTTGGTTTATAATTCTTTCTCCTTCTTTCTTAATTACTTTTTATGTTTTTACTCTCTTCATTATTTATTCATTAACATACATTATTTTTTAGAGTTTTTTACATGCTTATTGTTATCAAAACTGATCTGAATTTGGCGATGTTATAATATCAATATGCTTAAAAATAACAAAATAATTTTTGAACTTCCATTTTTGTTGGCTGGTAAAGAAATGCCAGTAGCAAATCAAATTACAGTCCCTCGGTTGTTCAACAAAAGTATCTATTTGTTGTGGCTATAGGGTATTAAGTGCAATTGTGTATTGTTTTTTATTACCAATGCAGCATCATATATGAAGAAAGCAGCAGAAGCCCTTTGTGTCAGCTATCTGAAATTGATACATGTTACATGTGTTGTGCATCCTATATACAGAATGTGTGAAACTGTCTGATCCTTCCTAATGTGAACAATTTGGTATCAAATGCAAAGAAAGTGTTTGTTAAACCCCCAGTGAGAATTGATCTTTCAAAAACAAAAATCCTGACCTTTCATTATCACTAGTACCCACCACGCTGGGGGACTAAGCTTTCTGCAGTGTTATATTATGCAAATAATTTTGATAGTGTTTTAAGTAAGAAACAAATTAGTAAGAACAGTAGTGTAAGAAATTAATTACCATACATTTCTGCTAATTTGAGTTTCTTGTGTGATTCAAGAAGACAATTCGAAAAACAACAGTCCTCTTAACAGAAGCTCTTAATGAAATACATTTTGTTGAAAGCAAAATCAGTTTTCTCACAGAATCAAAAATGGAAATCCTAAAATATACATTCAAATTTATGTTTAAAAAAAATTGATTTTAAATTATAACTAAAGTTGCCCAAGTTCTATATGGTCAGCAAGTAGACTATTGGGAACACACATGAAAACGATGTTCCTCTTTTTAAGTATGCCAGACTGACTTAATGTGACATAGAATGGTCCTTTTCCCAATATTGGGCTTTGTTATGTGATAAACGGCATAGATCTGTAATGGACAATTTTGAAATGGAATTCATTGTGCACTGCAACTTCAGTGAATATTTAAGAAAGTACTGACAAGTTGATGAGTACTTACAAACATTTTTCACATTATAACTGGTTTGATTATTTAAACTAAACCTGTTTGTTATTTAAATTTTTAACATATATTTTAATGTTTTTTAACACATAAAAAATAAATATTTTCCATTTTTTTAACATCTAAAAATCCGTTCCCTAGTTTCAGCTTAACTTTGATTTGAACTTGTTCTTGTGTGAAATAATATTATAAGTTTTTATTTCAATTTTCACATCAAAATGTATGTAAAAAGTTGTCTGTATAAATAACCATCTGCTTCTACAGAAATAAACTTCTGATTGTAAACAGATGACAGTGGTTTTTAGTTGCTGATACACTGGAATTTAAAAGCATTAAATGTTGTAACTATAAATTAGTATCATGGCTTCTTGTTTACACACACACACACACACACACACACACACACACACACACACACACACACACACACACACACACACACACACACACACACACACACACACACACACACACACACACACACACACACACACACACACACACACACACACACACACACACACACACACACACACACACACACACACACATACACACACACACACACACACACACACACACACACATCATGCTTGTGCGAAGGTTTTCACAGTGAATATCTGTTGTAGCAGGTTTTTGGGTACATCCGTGTATGTGATGCTTGTATGCCTTGAAAATGTTCCGTGATTACAGAACAAAACATCGGTAGTATAAGCATCACATACACGGATGTACCCAAAAACCTGCTACAATATATATATATATTATAACATTGCCAAACCCTGATCACATTTGATATAAAAAAGTATGTAAAAAATGCCAAGAAACAATATATTTTGATAGATAAATGATAACGAGAATGAAAGTAGTAAATATAATCAATATTGAAGGAGGAAGAATACAACCAAAGGTGGTCACAAAACAAGAAAATACGAACTAGACTGACAGACAACTGACATTGACCCAACCCCAGAGATTGGCCAGATATTAACCAAAGTAAAGCGAGACAAGAAGACAGTGGAGAAAAAAGAAGAAAATAAAAAATTACATGGCCATAACAAGTAACTAACAAGATTGTTTTAAAAGAGCATAATTTTTTATTATTGTTAATAATTTATGTTTAGATTTTTATTAGTGGTAACTCGTAAATGACAGTATCTCAGCAATTGTTATACATAAAAACCATGGGTAGATATGATTGTATGTATATCCTTATCTATAGGTGATGTGTCAGCTGTTATGTTTAAAATTACACTCATACAGACAGGGAATAGAAATGTGTGCGTGGTTCAATCAGAGAACAAATTGTATAGTCTACTATATACTTTGGAACTTTTACTAAGATTATTTCAGCAGTATGTATATTATTTCAGCATTATGTGTTTGAAAGTATAAGGTTTTGGAGAGTTTATTTATTCGCTAATATTATGGCTGTTGCTACAGATGTAGTATGTTTCAATTAACACAATATATTTTAACATTATTAAATTGTTGTTATTATTACTAATTATGACATTTCCGACCAATTTTTATCACTTTAATGACAATATATACAAAGTTATGTTTTGTTTGAAAGATGTATTTACAATACCATGTTGTTTGCATATTATAAAATGATATGTGACAGTCTGAAGTTAACAAAAGAGACATGAACTCATTAGGTACAAAAACTTTGTAATAATAGTGAGATCGTGAGAAATATAAGGGTAATTAGAGATAGGTAGGGAGTGACAAAGATGAACAGTGAAGTGATAAGTGTAATAAAATAAACAGCATATAATCTTAAGAAAAAAGAGTGAAACAAGTGTGACAAACCCAAAATATAAGCACATGTTAAATGAGCAATTAAGTTAAGTATATTAGACTGAAAGACACAGAATAATTGTGAATATAAAAAACAGAAAAAATATTATCTCAGTATAAAATCACCAGGGTGGTTACTGTTATAAAAGAGATGGTGTAGATATAACACTCACCAAATTTGTTCATTTGTTAATTTAAAGAAAGAAGTTATTGGATTAATGTTTAAGGCAATAATTACCAAAAGAAATAGTTTTACATTAATATGTTAGTATGTTTTAAGTAAGTAAGGAATTTATAAAGAAAATAATAGCAATACCTTTATAAGAAATAAGAGGCAAATTATATTAATTGTGTGTAACGAAAGGGAACATGGCAGAATTATATTAAAACTTAGAAATAAGTAAATTATGTATTAGCATAGTATTATCCATTTTGGACTAAAACATTAATACATGACTTAGACCAATCTTGTAGGATATCAAACTAATCTTTGAAAGAAAATAGGAACATCTATGTAAAGATTACGACCATTGAAATTATCCCCAAGTAAATATAGCCATTATAAAATATTTATTCAAATTAAACAAAAAATTCAAGGTTTGATAACAATGGGTTTATTTTGAGATCGACCAGGTAGAATAATTACGTTACCATGGAAACTGTGGAGTAACAAGCCAAAAATACCGTTAGATTTTTTACTGAATGTATGACGCTTTAATGGTATAGACGCTAATTTTCGAGTGACCAAAATTGTCCATTAAAACATAGAAAATATCAGAAAAAGTTATTACTAAGTGTATACCAAGACATAAGATAAAGACTGGAGCCATATTATTGAAGTTGAGGCCAAATTAACGAAAAAAGAAAATAAATTACTACCAGTTAAACTGAAAAAGATGCCTGATGTCCTGAACCCAGCAAATTAAAGAAGATTATAGTATAACCCATGAATAACAGATCGTATGAATTCGCCATAACTACGGAAGTGATAAGTACCTCTTAAATTACCCGAAATATATAAATAAACTCCCGTTAATTACCTCACTAAAGGTCGAAATCTCACTGAACTGAAATTCATTACTTTCAAAGATTAAAAAGATTTAAGTCACTGACAATTTATAAACTAACCAATATAAACTGTTGTTAATGATCCATAACTTGTAAACACTTTTACTACACTGCGCTAAACAAATTACACCTACACAATATGTTAGTTAAGTTTACTTGATGTAAAGGTGTGTATTTTTATTGTTTTTAAAACATTTGTAATCCTTTGAACGTAACCTCAAGAACCTATGACAAACGACATTAATAACTTGTATACAATTTTCAACAGACGCCATCATTAAACGTCTGGTATCAATTCAAATATCGATTGTCAAACCCTGTAATTGTCTCATATAAATAACCGGAGCATTTGTATTAGAATAATTTGTATTAAATGAATAATAATCACTAATAAAAACTGTGTAAGTATTGAGTGTAACCACGGTGTTATAATTTCATTAGGTGGTGCACAATATTTTATGTACATTTTAGCAGATGACTAACGATTTACACAGCCCACGCATCGAACTGCTGTGTGCTACAGTGGGCCTAGCTGGCGGAAATATTTGAATTATTCAAACCGCCTGAGCTGCGCTGGTCATACGCTTTTGAATTTTATTTTAATTGTTTTAAGAAAACAATTTGGCGCCACCGGGACTTTCTCACCCCTAGTGAACATCAAGACCTGGTTATTCGTACGTTCGCAACGAACGAAATATACAGAAGTTGCACGCATTTGAACTACGGATCGAGAAGACACGACACTCATTACACACAAATTGTACATTATACACATTTTGCAGAGTAAAACGGTAGACGTTCACACGATAGATTATAATATATATGTGTGTGTGTGTGTGTGTGTGTGTAAAATTTAGTATCATTTTTCTCTGCTTTAATACTAAATCTATTAAGTAAATATCCATTTCAACTATATCACAATACCTATTATGTTAATCCAATACCACAAATTTTTTACTCCATTTCTACCCCTGTAACCCCCTCAAGTATGTCTTGGGAGGAATTATTGTCTGTATAATAGTACACTTATTGTCAGTAAGAGTACATTTCATTAATGTATTGGACTCAACAGTTTTAATTACATTGGTGTCTGTTAACAATTTAGTTATTAATAATTAACAGGGATCAATATTATGCAATTTTCAGTTACACTGTACTACATCATTTATAATCATCAAATATCATCATCATCATTGTTATATAGTGTCCCACCATATAGCAGTCCCAGTCACCACTAATGTTTCCATTCCAGGCTTTAAACTTCATTTTTTATATGACACCCTACTTGACATGTTATTACAAGAAAATTCAAAAATCTTTTGAGTATTCTCTAAAACTTCAGCTAATAGCAAACAAGTTAACTAAATAATAAATATTTAATGTAATTTAAATTATCATAGGTTTTCAAAAACGTTCAAAACTCACAATCATGAAATTTTCGTTTAAGTTATTTTAATTTTTTCATATTAATTAAAGACTCTCTTTAAAATGTTTTCATCTATTTATTATTATACTGTAATAGACATGAGTTTTCATATGATTTTTTAGCATAAGCTGTGGAATCTCTACAATTATGTGTCATACTCTCTATTTGGTGCTTTTCTGCCACTCCGAAAACTAGCAGCTTTGTATAAAATTGTGTAATCTTAAATGTATTCTAAGAATTGAAGAATTAACAGTTAGGCCATATTTTTAAGAGCATATGTATAAGCATATAATATTTAAATTTTAATTATTTCTGTTACAGGATGAACATCAAAATATCAATAAAGTGATGATACCAAACCAAAAACTAGAAATAGAAAGTGCTAAACAAAAACTAAAGGATGCATTTAATAATGTTTACAAGTTCTCCCTTATTCAGTAATGGCATAGATTCACTTTGTTCGTTTGCCAAACGAAAAACTACTTTTGTGATAACAAACAATGTATTATAGCCTGTAAGTCTTTATTGTTGTTACTGTCCTTATACATAATTTTAAATAATATTAGATAAAATTTAGTATAACAAGATAATTTTTTTACTAGCTATTTAAGCAATGATGTTCTGTACGTACAGAGTAGTTACTTTGAGAAGTGTGTTTGGAGTTTTACACATTCACAATAACTTTAATTGTATTATGTATGTCATTACTTTATTTATTACTAACTGTTAATTACTTTAATTTCATAACAGATTTGTAACTACTTTACTTCTGTTTAATACATTATATTGAGTTCTTGGATTTTGTTGACTGTGACATGTTCGTTACTTAACTAAATATAACTATTTCACTAATGACTCGGAACACAAAGTTTTTTATGAGTAAAAACATAAAGTTTTACCTTACAGCCTGAACCAGTTTTCACTTTTAAAAAGCTTCTTCAGAGGTTGCCACTGGTAGTGCTGTCCGTCCTGTTGTTGACGACGGAATCGATTTTCGAAAGATCGATGTTGTGTGTGTGGGGTGAGATATGTTCAAATAATGCGTGTGATTTGAATTGTGTCTGTTCGTTTAGGATGTCGTTTTTATTTGTTTTCGTGTGTTTGTATATTTCCAGTTGTTCTAGAGTGTCAGGTTTTCGGCCTTTTGTGTGTACGTGAAGAATGTTCATGTTATTGTTGATGTTTTTGTATGTGTGGTTTGCTTCAATGAGGTGGTTTGCAAAGGTGGGATCTGTAGTGGAGTGGAGTGCCATTGTGTGTTCAATGTATCTTTGTTTGAAGCTACGTCCTGTCTGGCCTATGTAGAATTTGTTGCAATCTGAGCAATTTAGTTTGTAAACACCAGGTAGATCGAATTTGTTCTGTGCTTTGTGTGTGTGTGTTTTGATAGTGTGTGTTCTGTTTTGTTAGTAGTTTTGTACGCGATTCTGTATCCTGCTTTTTTAAATTTGTGGGCTATTTTTTCAGTTTGTTTGTTGATGTATGGTAGTGTTATGAATTTGTTGTTTGCTGTCTTTTCTGTTGTTTGTTTTGTGTAGGAGTTTATTGACTATTGTTCTGTCGTATCCATTAGATTCTGCTAGATATTTTATCATGTTTAGTTCGTCTTTGTAGTCTTTTACATCTAGGGGGATGTTGTTAAGTCTATGTATCATGGTTCTGAAGGCAGCTAGTTTGTGAAGACAAATATGTTATGCCAAACAACACACACACACACACACGCACACACACACACACACACACACACGCACACACACACACACACACATATCACTTTCTTTAAATATACAAATAAGTCATACAAAATGTTTTCTTACTTTTAACTATTTGTTTTAATACACTACAAAATACTTAAAGAGACAAAGGATGTTAGGTTTCTTTCATGAATAAACTTCATTCCAATTAATTAGACACTTTTATATCAGTCAATCTCTTACTTAACAGAATTCCCGTTAAAACAAATAGGACTAATAAATAACTATTTTCTTTCTTTCAAAAATATTAAGATTCGAGTACTTTACTTACTCTAATTCTGAAGAGAATTATGATTACTGTCAGTAGCTGTATTTAGCTTTCTAATAGTCCTTGAAAATAAAAAACTAATTATATAAAATGAGAAATCCTATAAGTAATGTTTAAAAATTGTTTAGATCTAATATAAATATATTGATTTAAATTTTAAGAAGTTAGTTGGAAATATTCCTGTGTTTTCTCAACCCAGAGATTGGTGGTCTTGCAATTTCTTCCTTTCCAAAGAAAATCTCGTAATCTCTACATATTAACTGCCTCCTTTGATTTCCTTTGAATCAATATGGTGAAGCAATTTGAATGACATAGTAGGTGACCAATCCATACCTTATCATTAGTCTCTCTTTATGTCCATGATAGTCTTAAGATCCTCCCCCAGCACCACATCTCAAAAGCTTCAAGGCAGTACTTTTCCAATTTTCAGTTAAAGAAAACCTAAAAAATTTAATTAACTGATTAAATTATCATGGCTTTACAGAACCTTAAAAATAATTTGTAACATGAAGAAAGACTTGAAAAAGTAATCAAGTGACAATAGATGCAAATTAGATAAAAAGAAAGAATAAAATACAGGTACAACTCTTAAATATATGCAAATTTAAGAGTTTAAGTATCTTAGTTCACCATCTTACTACATCTTTCACCTGCCATTTTAATGTATATCCACATTTTTAAAATGTATAAGTTTATAAATACATGTATAATAGTTTTTTCAAGATATACAGATTTTTTAAAATTTCAATTTAGTTTTTGTAATATAGTTTTTATAGTTTTATAGCTTTATAGTTTTTACTTTTTAATATTTCTTCGAGTTGTTTTTTAATGGAAATACGAGGGTTATTCGGAAAGTAAGGTCCGATTTCTTATAAAAAATAAACCATCACAGATTATTCCAAAAAACTTTTTTTATTTAATTCCTTACATCTTTCTCTATTTTTCTACATAGTTTCCATTTTTGTTTAAACATTTGTCATAACGTTCTACAAGCTTTTGTATGCCAAAGTCATAGAAGTCTGCCGTCTGTGAGGATAACCAGTCTTTAACTGCTTCTTTCACCTCGTCATCTGTGGCGAAGCGCTTACTGCCGAGAAACTCCTTTAGGTAGCGGAACAAGTGAAAATCGCTCGGCGCCAAGTCTGGACTGTACGGTGGGTGGTCAATCTGTTCCCATCCAAAAGATCTGATCAGATTTTGGGTTTGAATGGCAGAATGGGGTCTGGCATTGTCATGCAGCAACAAAACTCCAGACGTCAGAAGGCCACGTCGCTTATTCTGTATTGCACGTCGAAGTTTAGTCAGGGTAGCGCAGTAAGTGGCTGCATTTATTGTTGTCCCTTGCTGCATAAACTCGACTAACAAGACTCCATGTCTATCCCAAAACACGGTTGCCATAACCTTGCGTGTTAAGATTGTCTGCTTGGCCTTGACTTTGACTGGTGATGTCGTGTGACGCCATTCCATTGACTGACGTTTAGACTCTGGGGTCATGTGAGAAAAACCACGTCTCGTCCCCTGTGACAGTGTTCTCTAAAAGTTGATCACCGGTATGATATCGGTCCAAAAAATCAAGAGCACAAGCCATTCTTTTCATTTGGTGTTCCTCAGTAAGCAGCCTGGGAAACCAACGTGAGCACAATTTGCGAAATTGCAAATTTTCAGAGACAATTTTGTGCAAAGTTGTTCTACCCACATTCGGAAATTCCAATGCTAAAGTTGAAATTGTGAATCTCCGGTCTTCTCGAATTTTTTCGTCCACGGCATTGACCAAATCTTCTGTGATCACTGATGGTCAGCCTGATCGCGGTTCATCATGGACATTTTCCCGTCCGTCCTTGAAAGCTCTCACTCACTTACGCACTTTGCTGTCACTCATCGCATTGGGGCCGTACATTTCACTTATCTGTCGATGAATTTCCGCTGGTGAAACGTTCCTTGCTGTCAAAAACCGAATAACTGAACGTATTTCACAGTCGGCGGGCTGATCAATTGTTTTAAACATTTTGAACTGACACTGTAAACAGCACACTGCAACAATACCAATGCAAGGCAATCGTTTGATGCAAAAGGCATGCCAGGAGTCGGTGCGCATGCTCGTTTCAATGTTCTTGCGTCATTCGATTAGCTACAGCGATTCGGACCTTACTTTCCGAATAACCCTCGTACTTCCTTAAAAATTGAAATTAAAATATATTTTTTAGAGATTATATTACACCAATGTTTCTTTTGCTCCTATGAGAATCTTACCAGGACTCACTAACATGTAAACATAACTAATTCTCCTCAAACATTTTTCTTAAATTGAATAAATACAAAAGTAACTGGGAATGCAACAAGAATTTATTTTGAAACTTTTTAACTAATAATTTGCAACAAACACACAATATAACATTTAAAATTAATTTATTCTTGTAATAGTATAACGTCTCGTCGTTATAATATCGGGAACCTGGTTAATTGGCTCAGGTCAATTAAACAGGCTGCCATAATCTTAACAAACTCATAAATAACTGGAAAGTAAACAAATGTTAATTAGGATCCCGTGAATTGAGGAATATTGACAGGGGTTTGTAGATTTATTCACTCACCTTTTTGGACCATGACATCTCTTTATTACATAATGTTTTAACATCTGCGAAGAAATTTAGTAATGAGTATATTAAAAATAAAAACATTTGCACCTCTTGTACAAATAGAATTAGAGTAATTAATGAGTTAACATAGCTTGTACTGTCCTCGGATTCGAGTAGTTTGTTTCAGTATATGATATTAAAATTATAATCTTTATTTCGTGCCATCTGAAGAATGGGCTTATTTAACTTTAACGTGTTATATTCATAAAAGCCTTAAACTTAACACATATTATTACCAAGCATGAAATTACAATTTTATGGTAATTAAGTCAGTCTTTCGTGTTTTACTTTACTTTCATTGGTTAATTAAGTGTCTATCATGTATTATTTTAAGTTAAGTTCTGAACCACGGAAGTTGAACTTCCATGTCACCTGTGTGTAACATCGTCGGCGAATCGGCGCTTCTATCGGTTGTGCAGGGTGTCTTGAAGATCTTCTGGCTATCGTGTTTTAGTGAAATCTGCTGTCATTCCTAAAGATGAGTCGTCTGTTGGGTCTGTAGATTCTTGTGGTAGGTTTTGGGTTGTAACTTTCACTGGTATTCACATTGTTGTACCGCACATATTACTCACGGTTAACAGTTACATGTTAAAAGTTTAACATCACATTTAGGTGATGTTAGTTTGTTACAGAGACGTCATTGTCATACACTCACGTCATTTTCGACATTTTTATATCATCCAGCTATCTCACACAAGCTTCTCCTCATTTTTAGGTTTTTATATTGACTACATACTTTTGTACGCTGTATTAGCAGCGGAGTCTGAGATACAACTGAACTGGCTAACTATAGGGGTGAAGAGGCTGTCCGCGCGCGGGTAGCTTCTCAGCGTAAAAGTAGTTCTCACTTATTATTAATTATTTTCCTTTAATTCGCTTACAACTTAATGACATCACTCTTTACTTTGATTACTCTTTTATGTGACTAGGGGTAGTTACGGATTTATTTAGTTTCTCAAATCTAATTTTATTAACTGCTACATTGGCAAATCGGCAGGTTACTACCGGTTTGGGGCATGGAGAAGGGTTCATTCGTACCTTATTAAAGCTAATATTAGTATTATAAAATTTTTTTTAATTTTTTGTGGGATTTAGGCTTCTTAAATCATCACATACTCATCCACTTAAAGAAGACACAGGGTCAGGGACCGATGTGTTTTCAACGGGGAAATAGATTAGAATTGCACTGGGAGTATGCTCGGAATTTCTGTGTGAAATTCCTTTCTCTCTTTTAACAACTTCCTCATGAGGTACATGAATCACTCTCAATTCACTATTTACTATTAGCAAGAAATACAATACCTTATTAACTAATACTTAAAATACATCAAATTCAAAGGTCATAAAATATATAAAATACACAAAATTCATCTTAATTCTACTACTTAAGACTACTACCGGTTTTTTCTTTAGCTTTTTCTTACTCTTGTTATGGAGTTACTCTTCACAGAGTATGTTTCACATCCTTACTGTGTTTCCTTTTCTCTTTCAAGGATTTCATTGAATCGCGGTTGACGAATCATTTTATTAAAATACTTGTAAAGTAATTGTAAAGTAACCTTACTTATTCTGTGTCACCTGACTTCTCACTTTTCTTATTCTCGATGAACATCTCGATGAACAGGATCTATGGTTGATCAGGCCTCATTCCTATTTATACGATTTGGTAATTAAGTAGTAGTGACAATACATCTATCCTTTTCTACTTCATTTATTTTCTTGCTCACTAGCATTTTTCTTTCCGTGATAATATTTTATCTGGGAAACATGACTTCTACGTACATATTTATCCGTAGTGGGTTCATACAGTGCTACGGTTACGGGAGTTAAGTATCTGTAAATTTTGTAAGGGCCACACCATCAGTAAGATAGTTTGGAGATGGTCTTATCAACTGCACTACTCGTAGGGTGAGTTTTGTACATCACTAAGTCTCCGACTTGATACTTTACTTCTTTACTATCCCACTCGTGATATTTTCACGATTTTCTCAAGTTTACTCTTAAGTTAGCGCGAGCTTCGTTCCATATCTTTTTTATATTTTTACCACTAATTTAGTGGGGTAGTAATTCATGTATTTTCCACTTTGTGGATAATGGGTGATTCGGTTTATATTTATACATCAAATCAAAAGGTGTCGATTTATGTCCTTCATGATATGCTGAGTTGAAGGCAAATTGTATCCAGGATAGGTTCTGGTCCCAAGAGGTATGGTCGTTTGCATGGTAGGCTATTAAAGCAGATTTTAGGTTTCGCAAATACCTTTCAGCAATATTACCTTGTGGACGATACTCTGTAACGGTAATGTGATCTATGCCTAGTCTGAAACACATGTCCTTGAATTCTTTGGACTTAAACTGGGGTCCATTATCTGACACTAGATGTACTGGTGTACCGAAGTCTTTAAATAATCTATCTTGCAAAATCTTCACAGTGGTAGATGCTAATGCTCGTCGCATGGGATACATCCAGACGAATTTGGTAAATGAGTCTACACAAATGAGTAGCATGGTATTACCTGATTTTGAACGTGGGTAGGGGCCAGAAAAGTCCAAGTAAATTTTAGAAAAGGGTGTCATGGGAGTCTCAGAGATTAATTTTCCTATGTGGCTGTTTCTCGCTGGCTTGCTCAGTGCACACAACTTACACTGTTTTACGAATTTAGCTATCTCGCTGTTCATATTTTCCCAATGATATTCTTTTCAAATGCGATGTATCTTTTATTTATTCCCATATGGGCTCCAATGGTGGATGAGTGGTAGTATTCCATGAGCATATGTTTAATAATATCCGGGGAAATTATTCTCAAGGATTTTCCATTAGCTACTCTATAACATAATACTCTCTTACTCAATATATATTTTTCTGTTATTTCCTTTGTCTAGCTGTTCTATTATTGTATTTAAATACGGGTCTTGTTGTTGATACTGAGCTATATCAGTAAATGCAAGGGGGAATTCAGTAATTATGGTTCAGTTTAATAAATTATTTATCCGACGGGTTAAATGCTCTATTCTCTGTGTGGTACGTAAGGTTATAGCGGGTGATTTTTTGTCGTGGAGGATTTGCGATATTGACGTCAATTCCCTATACTTCACATAACATGTTTCTCTTTCGCTATCAAGATCTATTTCGCTTAATCGACCGAACTGTGCGGGTGTATCTGGCCTACTTTCGCGTAACGTTTTGCGTAGTTCCGCGACCGTTACGTTCGTGTAAGGGAGTCCGCACAACAGTGCTTCATAGCATAATTCGTCTTTTAACAACAAATCTGGATTGAATTGAGTCATGTTCTTAAGATGCTAAGTCTTATACACTCCTTATTCTACTTATACTAAACACTCTATTTTACTATCTTTAGTTTTTTGTAAAAATTTAAATACATGAGAGATATTTACAAATAAGTGATACGAGAGAATCGAATCTCGCCTCAGAGAGAGAGAGAGAGAAGAGAAATCTCACACAGCCATATTTTACTTTTCAACATATGGTTAAAATCTGTTGTTACTGGGCAAAGGGGGTCAAACACTTTGTATTAGACAATAGAGGGAGGTGGTGTATTGTCTAACTCGACTTTGCAGCTTGTAACAATGGGGTTGTTTCGTACAGGCAGTAACAGGTTATTTTCCTGTCCGAGATTGTCGTCAAACCGACAAGTTGGGGAATGAATTTTTGAACAGGAAAAAACCTGGGCTTACTACATTTAAAAATTTAAATATCCTTACCTATATTATGTTGCATAATAATGATTATAATTTTCTCTTTATCCTAATTTATGATTTTACTTATTGTAATACGAGTTCTTATTTTGAATTTTGATTAATTTAAATTTTTTTTTTTTTTACTTACTTTTAAATATTAAGGGTTAATAATAAAGACTTCTTATTTCACTACACGCAAAAGGGAGAGTTGCGTATTTTAAATTAACACGGTAGTTAAACTAACAGAGTGAATAATTCTACAAAATAATAAATGACAACAGCAGAGTAACGTATTTTATTTTGCTATTGTCACTGGCGCATTAAAACAAAAACTAGCAGAGTGGCGCATTTTATAACATCTCGTCGTTATAATATCGGGAACCTGGTTAATTGGCTCAGGTCAATTAAACAAGCTGCCATAATCTTAACAAACTCATAAATTAATGGAAAGTAAACAAATGTTAATTAGGATCCCATGAATTGAGGAATATTGACAGGGGTTTGTAGTTTTATTCACTCACCTTTTTGGACCATGACATCTCTTTATTACATAATGTTTTAACATCTGCGAAGAAATTTAGTAATGAGTATATTAAAAATAAAAACATTTGCACCTCTTGTACAAATAGAATTAGAGTAATTAATGAGTTAACATAGCTTGTACTGCCCTCGAATCCGAGTAGTTTGTTTCAGTATATGATATTAAAATTATAATCTTTATTTTGTGCCATCTGAAGAATGGGCTTATTTAACTTTAACGTGTTATATTCATAAAAGCCTTAAACTTAACACATATTATTATCAAGCATGAAATTACAATTTTATGGTATTTAAGTCGGTCTTTCGTGTTTTACTTTACTTTCATTGGTTAATTAAGTGTCTATCATGTATTATTTTAAGTTAAGTTCTGAACCACGGAAGTTGAACTTCCGTGTCACCTGTGTGTAATATCGTCGGCGAATTGGCGCTTCTATCGGTTGTGCAGGGTGTCTTGGAGATCTTCTGGCTATCGTGTTTTGGTGAAATCTGCTGTCATTCCTAAAGATGAGTCGTCTGTTGGGTCTGTAGATTCTTGTGGTAGGTTTTGGGTTGTAACTTTCACTGGTATTCACATTGTTGTACCACACATATTACTCACGGTTAACAGTTACATGTTAAAAGTTTAACATCACATTTAGGTGATGTTAGTTTGTTACAGAGATGTCATTGTCATACACTCACATCATTTTCGACATTTTTACATCATCCAGCTACCTCACACAAGCTTCTCCTCGTTTATAGGTTTTTATATTGACTACATACTTTTGTACGCTGTATTAGCAGCGGAGTCTGAGATACAACTGAACTGGCTAACTATAGGGGTGAAGAGGCTGTCCGCGCGCGGGTAGCTTCTCAGCGTAAAAGTAGTTCTCACTTATTATTAATTATTTTCCTTCAATTCGCTCACAACTTAATGACATCGCTCTTTACTTTGATTACTCTTTTATGTGACTAGGGGTAGTTACGGATTTATTTAATTTCTCAAATCTAATTTTATTAACTGCTACATTGGCAAATCGGCAGGTTACTACCAGTTTGGGTAATGGAGAAGGGTTCATTCGTACCTTATTAAAGCTAATATTAGTATTATAAAATTTTTTTTAATTTTTTGTGGGATTTAGGCTTATTAAATCGTCACAATAGCTGTTTAGGCAGATAATAGCTGTAATTCACTAATTTAATTAAAATAAATTGAAAACATACATCAGATAGGCTTCCAGTTTGTCCTGCAAGCCTAATAATATCTTTCAGTGGAATATAAATACTTTAAAGAGAACGTTAAAATTAAGGAAGTGAAGAAAGTGAGGGTTACCAGCATGTATATAATTGCTGTGGATATAAACGCATCTTACAGGGTTGTGGATATAAATTTTACAGCATGTAAAATAATGTTAAATAATTTTGTTAAAAAATATAATGATCGTCAGTCTTTTTCAATTAATTACATTAAAAAACACGCAACCAGTTAAAACATTTGTCTCCTAAATGTTTACATGTACATGTGTACATATAAATCAACTACTAACAAAAGCATGACAACAAAGTCCTAAATTGTATGATAACAGAAGAGGTGATTGAAAAATTAACTGTGCTCACCATGGAGAGGCCTATTGTCATTCCTGAGTTAAAGAAAGCATCATTGGGAGAAGCCATTGGAGAAGAAAAATTGGCTGCAAGTAAACAAAATGTAGGAGCAGAAAAGAAGAATATACCAGAAATACTAGGAATGAAGAGCTTGGAGGTGGGACAACGCTTGTTACAGGAACAGAAAAGGTTGCTGAAGATGATGGTACTCAGGAGATAGGAAGTGACCTAGGAAAGCATAATGAACATGAGGAAGAGTTGTTTGCAAGTGACTGAGAAAGTGCTCTGAAAATAGACAAAGGAATGTCCAGATTTGCTAGTTCAGGACAAACAGGCTTAAAGAGAGAGTCAACTTGTCAAGTACTACACAATATAGGCTAAGTATAAAAGTATGTTTTGGAAGCAGCAAATCAGTCTGAGTTTGTGAAGCAGAACAACAAGAAGTTGAGTGGTTGCTGTGTGTATGTTTTACAGAGGTTTGGTGCAAAATGGTAACTGTGAATTACTGTGTGTGACTTTCTGTAATTGGTCACTTGCATTATTCAATCCAACACTGATAAATAGGTGATATTTATTGTGTTACATTAGGTGTGTTGGACAATCATAAGCTTCAAGAACTGTTGTATGTGGCTCTTTAGTGTTGCAATGAAAGTTGTGAGTATTCATAACAATTTCATAATATTCATAATATTCATATTCATTGTTTTGAACATAACGAAACAATCCTTTGATGTTCAGTTATTCTGTTTCCACTGCAGAAACACAATGATCTATGTGGCCGTCATGACAGTATGCTTCCACAAAGACACAGCAAGTTAAAATGGTATGTACAGAAAGCCTAAGGGATGGGGGGATATTTATGGGGAGGAAAACAGGCTTCAGCTCCCCAAAAATTCTCAATGAATTATATTCCAAGTGTATAAAAATAATTGAAATACAGTCACTTATAAATATTACATAATTAAAAATTTTGAGAGGTGCATTCTCAAAGGCAACATAGATAATGATTAACTACATGTATTGTCAGTTGACAATATACAGTTTTTTACGTCCAATATTGTTGTAACTAAAGCTTTATAAAACAAAAAGTTTGGCAGTTTGAAAGTATATATAAAAATTTGAATTAACTGTACCGTGTGGAGGGTGGTAATATTTAACAGCACACCAAACAGCTGTTTGGTGATGGCAAAAAAAATCGTGGTCGAGATTATTGCAGATTCTGATTGTACTACCCTCAAAACATGAAAAAAGTCATTTTTCAAAAAGTGTCTGTGTGTCTATCTGTAGATTTTTTCTATGGCAAACGATAACAGCCGCAAATTCAAACAGAATCAAATAATTTTTGTATACAGTCCTGAATTGTAGAGTACTCAAGACCTATTGTTTTTGGTGAAGATCGGTTAAGGGAAAGAGGTAGTTTACCTGCAACTTTTTTTTTATCAAGGGTAATTTTTTTTCTATAGCAAATGATAACAGCCGCAAATTCAAACAGAATAAAATAATATTTCGCATTCAGCCCTTAATTGTGGAGTTCTCAAGACCTATTGTTTTTGGTGAAGATCGGTTAAGGGAAAGGGGTAGTTTACCAGCAACGTTTTATGTTTTAACAAGGGTAATTTGTTTCTATGGCAAACGATAACAGCCGCAAATTCAAACAGAATCAAATAATTTTTGTATACAGTCCTGAATTGTAGAGTACTCAAGACCTATTGTTTTTGGTGAAGATCGGTTAAGGGAAAGAGGTAGTTTACCTGCAACATTTTTTTTTATCAAGGGTAATATTTTTTCTATAGCAAATGATAACAGCCGCAAATTCAAACAGAATAAAATAATATTTCGCATTCAGCCCTTAATTGTGGAGTTCTCAAGACCTATTGTTTTTGGTGAAGATCGGTTAAGGGAAAGGGGTAGTTTACCAGCAACGTTTTATGTTTTAACAAGGGTAATTTGTTTCTATAGCAAACGATAACAGCCGCAACTTCAAACAGAATCAAATAATGTTTCGCATACAGCCCTGAATTGTAGAGTTCTCAAGACCTATTGTTTTTGGTGAAGATCGGTTTCCTTAATCTAATTTGCTAATTAAACTAATCAATGATCACATTGAAATGCACACGCTTGCATGGAATTTTTGGAATGTTTATTCTATTATGGAATTTTTATTACAAACAAGTAATGGAATTCCAACATAATGAAATCTTATTAAAACATACTTGATTGTGTATGTGTGTGTTTGTGTACACACACACAAGCACGTGCGCTCACACGCGCGTTCAAAAATAAATCCAATACTTTTCACAGAAAGTTTGTGCACATAGGTCACTGACTTTGCTCATACTGAGATGTGTTGAAATACCTTGGAAACACCCATGGTTACTAGACTAGACAGTAGGCATCGTGCACAGGTCTGCTGTGAGTGATGACATAAGCTGGACACCACGGACACCAACAACTCTCACAATACAGTGATCACCTGCGCTAGTCCCGTTATCATCAGCTTTGTTGTTATTTAAGAATAACCATAGTGTCCAATTACTGATTTATTTTTAACTTTTGATTAAGACAATTAATTATTAAACTGCAGCTGGGCACAACATTATAATATTAAGTTTTAAATTTATTCAGCAGTTATATGTAATGCCATGAGTTGTAACAAGCATTGTTGTATGCGTAGTATATGTTTTGTTTCATGTGTTTGAAACATTTGCATTATTATAGCTACGATATAAATAGTATTTATTTAGTCATTGCTGCATAACGAAAATAAAAATTCCCTCTAGTGTTTTTTTTAATTATTAAAAAAATAAGTCGGCAACAAAAAATGTCAAATTGGCTTTGTAAAACATCAATCTCAGCAAAGGCATCCTACAGTGTAGTTATTTAGTCTTTTAATGGTTACTAAAACTTGTAATGCCTTTATTTAGGAACAAAGTTGTAGAATTATCTACCAGTTACCACTACTGCACCACTTTCTTAAACTTCTTTGTTTTTTCCTACATTCACTGTCCGACTGTCTTCTCTTGTCTCTACTTTTATTTATTCATTTTATTCTAATAAATGTATGCGTCCTTACAAAGCACTGAACTACAAATTCATTGATATCAGGATGTTTACTTTTAATTCTGTCATTCAATGATCTAAAAACACCGGGACACTGGTTTACAAAGCCACCATGAAAACGATCAAATTCTTCTTCCATTTTCATGACACTATCAACACACTCTTGCGTGGGTTTCATTAATGATCCCCTTGATATTGTTTCCAGCCAGTTCTTTCCTGAAAGAGACATGTCTCAGGTTATACATCCATAATTGCTAGCCTTTCCTGGATATTTTTCCTTACCATGTATGCGATGTAACCGGCAATCATTTCCAGTAACTCTATGTTTTCTTCAATAGTTTCGTGTGGTGGTACTTTTTCATTTTTATGTGGTAAATGTTTAATGAGGCCATCGACAGCAGCTGTGAAGTCATCATCATCATCATCATGATTATCATCATCACAGTCTTTGTCAGTGTGTTTGAGTTGTGTGGACCTTTCGTTTTCATCGTCATCAATATCATACTCATATAACAAAGGAACTGAGTCTTGGGTAACTACAGACAGAATATCTGCGCTCAGAGTCTGAACTTCTGTATCAGATATACAGTTTTCACTACTAATCACTTCATCACCATGATGGCTTAAAATGAGTGACTTAATTCTTTGTGTTACAATGCTAGGCAAGGGGTGGTCATAAAATCGCCCTAATCTTCAAATTTGAGAAAAGTAGTTCTCAAGGTGTCCTAGATGGCATAATGTAGGTGAGGGGTGGTCATAAAATCGCCCTAATCTTCAAATTTGAGAAAAGTAGTTCTCAAGGTGTCCTAGATGGCATAATGTAGGTGTAATTTCAGATTTTAAATCTTTAAAGATACCTCGAAGGCTATTTATGGACATCAGAAACCCCTTTTGAAAAGGCAGAAGTTGTTCTTTTGGTTTATGTTTTCAAATTACTCTCATACTGAGGATAAGGCGATATAATTTGTTCAAAGCATCATCCTGTTCTTGGAGACAGTTGCCGTAAGCACTTTTAAGTTTGTATGGTCCATACACTGGGATTTGAGAGTTTAACATGTCAAATCCATTGTTAAAAATTATTACAGATTCTCCTACGTGGGTGAACTCGGGGAAAATTATAGAGTATTGCTTTTCCAACTGTAAGTGAAAACAGTTCAGCGGCTTTCGTCACATTTTGCCTCTCAGTCCCAGCTACAAGAATGTGCTTCATAGATAATTTGTGTGCATCCTGCAAGTCTCTTCCATCACTTTGCATTTCAACTAACTTTATGAATGTTTCTTTTGTCACACATTTTCCACATTCTAGTAGGTATCCCTCATCAAGCAGGTGATTTTATAATAGCTTCAGAGCATGTGGTACATCACAAAAAACCCATATGTTTCTGTCTTCACTGAATGGATTTTTCAGAGATGGGTTATCCCACGAGATACTCAAATCGGTCATGAGTTTCCTGTTTGAAGGTCCCATGTCGCAGACAAATGCTCTACCTTTGAATCCAATGTTTTCAATAATCTGAATGGTTTCCATAAGCAGTTCCTTTGTCACTGCAGTGTCAAAGTTATGGGTTGCATCCACTTTCCCGTTAAACTTCTTATAACCATGACTTGGACATTGCTATGAGGCTCTCTGATTACTTCTTCTATTTGATCAAGACAAAGATCGCTATTAACTTTCATCTCATCGAAGCTGAGTACAAACATCTCTCTCAAAATTGCTAAACAGACTTGCTTGAGTTTTTAAAATATTAATACTCAAATCGATAAATCCCCGTGAAACGGTAAATTGCCTAAGACGCCGTTTGATGGTAACTTCACTGGGGAGGAGATATTTAATACATCTCTCACAAAACCCAGGGCTTTATACGATATGCAACGTAACATAACAGCCTTAGCAATATCGTCAGACGACCAACTAGAGACGACCTTTTAAGAGGTCTTGTTACTGACTTGCAGAAAATATGCCATCAAATAAATTAGACAGTTTTTTAAATTTTGATAGCTCAGAATTTGCTGAATTTACCTCTTCTTGCAGGTTCCTTATTTCTAGTTTTAACTTTTCATTTTCACACTATAACTTAAACGAGGTTTGCACCACATTTTAGGCGTCCAAATATAACTTCAATTTATTAGTGCTCCACGTTTGTGGCAGCAAATATAACTAAAGTGGAATTGTGCTCCACCTTTGGATGCGCCAAATATAACTTTTACGTGTGTAATTTGTAAGTAATTAAGTTTATATTATTTAATGTAATAATATTTGTATTTAAAATATAGATGCTGGGCACCAGAGATGTTATGTGATCTCAGGGGGTTTTTTGAATAAAAACTCTGCAGTTAAGATGCTAATAACTTTTAATTATTACTAATTCTTGTAAGACGCATACAAAAATATATATATTCATTTCATCTGATTGAGAAACATATCTCAATCTATTACTTCATGAACTAATAATTCAATCATAAATCTAAGCACATAAAATACATAAATCAAGACTTCATTATTACTTGTCTATCTTACTATAATTGTTGCATTTTTGAGTTTCAAACTAGAAAAACATATATATATATATATATATATATATATATTCAATGCCTTAATATTAACAAGATATTGACTTCTGACAACCATCATATATTTTTAATACAACTCTGAATTTGTCAATCCTAATTTACATTAATTAAATTCAGCGTTTCTAAAGTCATAAAGGGTAGAATAATATTACTAGCATCCAACTGCTCGTCGGTTCTTTTAGAATGAAACGGGATGTTTAGGGATATAGACGATATGACTACATAGAATATTAGTTAATACATAAGTACAATGAAACTGTTACTTGTGTTCAGGATTATCCATTCCATCTACCGACAATGCCTTGAGAGAACATATATCACAATTTCACTTCGCACCATACTTTGCTTTAATTCCATTCACAATTACTTTCGTCGATTCTTTACACACATTGGAACTCCGATTAAATATTCCACTCGACTTTTGCGCACAAGACAAAATATACTGTGTTCGAAATTACTTCAAGTTCACTGATTTAAATAAAACTGCTTCTTACTTGCTGTACGCACTAATTAAATGATTCACTCACGATGAAGATTCCTCTCATGCTTGTCTTTGCTGTACAAATAACGACTGTTGCGTTCTTCGACTAACACGCACTCAAATACTTCAAGACTTATTAAAGTATTTTGATAGTTTCTTTAATTCATAATGAGATTTTAATAGACACGAATAGTTTTTCTGTACACTCCGATATATTACTTTACATGATGGTTAATCAAGCTAATATACTTTAACACTTTAAAACTTATTAAAAGTGAAGTTAAAATATACTAAGAGCGTCTTTAACACATACTAAGAGAAAAAGAAGAACTATCTTAGCTGTACACGGGGTATTATTTATAGGGCTCACTATTTCTCTTTTCCCACCCGTTCTACTCAAATAATTCCGATAGGCTCATGACTGATTTCCTTGCCGGGAACTTGTAATTCGTCCATTCAAGAACCGTAAAAAACACGCGCTCTAAAGTCACGCTTCTTCTCATTGGTGTTTAGTCTGGAGTGCGCGGGTGTTTTACCACGTGTTCAACTGCTACACCAAGCGACGCAACTTTCACCAGAGTTTCACTTTTTTTATCGCCTGATCCATTGTTTTCCCAAGGTTGTCATTCGTCAAAATCTAACGGGACTCAACAGTTTTATGATTTTTCGCGAGCAAAGCATTTCCTTCTTTATGACTTTAGAAAGCTGTTTATTGTACAATGCGCTTTTATTCTGTTGCCGCCAGACTGTCGCCAACTTACAACATTTCTGTGAGACATTATTTTGCCTCAATCTTCTTATCAACACATTTAATTTGCTTAATAATAACTAAAAACATACATTAAATGATTAATTACGTTAATTATATAATATAGGCTTACGTGATCTACATTCACGTTATATTAAGTCCCCCAAATTGATTTGATCATGATCGATATTCGAATTCATGGTAAATCAATTTGTACGCCTCTGAAAGTGCTCAGTTTATTATTGACAAAGCTTGTTTACGTCTGAGGTTGTTGCCTTTTCAGTACAATAATAGTGTGCAACCCTCGGCTTTTTGTGCACTTCACTTCTTGCCTGGGGAGAGCTTGCCCCCTCCCTCTCAAACTAGTTTGTTGGCAGCTGTTTAAAATTCATTTTGTTGTTTACAACTGCTGGCCTTATGTACATCACATGGCTTACTATTATGTAACTTACTACACATTGGTTTAAGTTTATTTACAATGTTTGTTATCAGTGTTAAGGATATTTAAATTTATCAAAGTTTTGAAATTTCTTTTCCCTTCTGACTGATCTTATTTACTATTTTACGGTTACTCGCGGTGGTACGGCTTCAACTGTCGCACGTTGAAAATTCCACGAATCGATCCTGGTTTATCCACATCCACCATTTCGTAATTTGCATCTGCTTTTATTTCTTTTACGACGTATGGACCCTCAAACAGTTCACAGAATTTCGCTGTGACTCTATTCAAAGCATCTGAAATTGGATTAGTCTTTATTAAAACTAAGTCTCTTTCCTTGAATTTCACCTTATCGACGCCTTCATTGTTTTTCGCCCTTTCTTTTTAATCATCGATATATTACCTCTCGGCAATCCTTAATGTCTTCCTTCAATAACTCTCGGTCCACATACACCTCCCATGCTCTTCTTGGCCTTCGACCCCATTGTGCCTGAAATGGTGTCATTTCAATCGTGTCGTGGTGACTCTCATTGATACATTTTTCAATTAATTTAATATATTTGGCCCATTTGGTTTGGTGTCCGTTAACCATCACTCTGAATATGTTACCTAATTGGCGGTTAACCCTTTCAGCAAGATTGGTACACGGGTTATGGATGGCAGTGTACTTGGGCTTGATTTCAAGTGCATTTAACTGTGTCACCCAAGTTTTACTTGTAAATTGTGCGCCATTATCCGTCAATATAGCTTTGGGTTTTCCAATTTCTGGGATGTAATTTTTTAATTTATTAAGCGTAACAGCTGTAGTTGCTCTTTTCATCGGTTATAACTTCACATACTTGGTGAAATTATCGATGATCACCAGAATATACCTCACAACACTGGTAGACGATATCAAAGGACCGTAATAATCCATGCTAATGAGTTCACCTCTCACCTTTGGCAGAACTGGTTTGGTCTGTCCCATGCATTTCTTGAAATGGTCTTTACATTTTTGACAGGTTTCACAAGTCTTAATTAACCTCTTAAGGTATTTGTAGAGATGATCGCCTGTAAAATGTTCCTTAAAGATGCCATAGCTTCTCCTCACACCGCAGTGTCCATACATTACATGAATCTCCTTTAATAACGCCTGTCCAATTTCTTGTGTTACTACCAATTTCCACCTTCCGTTCTCCTTACGATATAATTTATTATTATATACTTGGTATATCTTACTGAGTTTGTCATTTTTATTGTTGTGTAACCGGTCGATGATATTATTTAGTTTAACGTTGTTCATTTGGTGTAGTGTAATGTTTTTCAACTGACTTTTTAACGGTTTACCCAGTTTGATGTCAATTGCATAAATTTCAGTCTCCTCGTCTCCATCTGGTATTATATTTTCTAGTACATCTTGAGGGTTTCGACTAAGTACATCCGCTACGATATTGTCACCACCTTTGCAATGTACTATCTCAAAATCATACTCCTGCATAGCCAGTATCCATCGTGTAATTCGGGAACAGAGTAACTGACATTTTTTAATAAATGTTAGTGCCTTGTTATCCGTGATAATGGTCAATGGTCGACCTAACACATAAGTTCTAAATTTTTTCAAGCAATGGACTACGCTGAGCAGTTCTACTTCCGTAATAAAATAATTTAATTCTGCACCTCTAAGCACACGACTGGTGAATGCAACGACCCCTATTTGCTCGTCTTCATCTATTTGATAAAGCTGACCGCCAATTGCATATTTACTTGCGTCAGTCTGCAGGTAAAATCTTTTTTTTGGGTCAGGATGTCATAGCATTACTGTGTCCATGAATAGTCTCTTGACCTCATTAAAATTATTTTCTAACTCTTCTGTCCATTTAAACTTTATGCCTTTTTTCAGTAACTGTAGCAGTGGTCTTGTTTTTTCTGCATATTGGCTTGTGAATTTATTGTAAAAATTAGTAAGGCCAAGAAATCCCTTCAGTTGTTTTGGATTCTTTGGTCTAGGAAAATCCATAATAGCGGAGATTTTTTCCGTGGAAGCGCTGATACCTTTTGTAGACAGCTCATATCCCAGGTAACTAATTCTGTCTCGAAAGAATTTGGATTTCTTTAAGTTCACTGTGCGGTTCTCTCTTTTGAGGTTGTCCAACAACATGCGTAAGTGTTCCGCATTTAGGTATATGTGCAATCAGTGACCGCATTGATTCTTCTTGCGTCTAAACACAGTCATACAGTCTGACCTTTCTTGACTATAGTCACCATTGGGTTAATATATGGACTCTTTGCTCGTTCTATTACTCCGCATCTTTCCATCTTTTTAATCTCTCCTTCCACTGCATTTTGATATTTTAGTGGAACTGGCCACCCTTTTAGGCAATAAGGGGTTGTGTCAGTTACCTTTAACCTGTGTACATATTTATTGATTCTACCTGGTTGCTCACGGAACACTTGTTGGTTAGAGTATAAAATGTTCTCCAATTCTCCCTTTGTTTTAGAATCGATACAGGTTGTTTCTTCCAGTTTCTCTTGAATCGTATTAGCAATATTTTCTCCGTCTTCCTCAAGTTCTAATGCCATTATTTCTGCACTTACGGGTTCTTCACTGCTATTATGATTATTCTTAAAGGTAATTTTATTATCTGGAAGGTTAATCACACATCTACCTTCTTGGAATAAGTTAATTCCAATAATACACTCCCTGATTAAATTAGGGACAATTATAAACACAGCATCAGTCACATACTCTCTGATTCTTACTTCGAGCATTATCTGTTGGGTTATCTTATTCGATTTCTTCCCCACTGCTCCTTCGATAACTAAATTAGTAATTTTTAATATAGCTACATTGCCCATACGTTTTTTATTTAGCTGATACCACTCTGCAGACAACGCATTGATTTGGCTGCCAGTATCAAGTAGTGCTATTATTGGTATACCATTGAGTTGTATCTTCAATTCAGGACATTTAATTTTATTGATTTCTTGATATTCCGACTCCTCTTCCATCAGAGTGTCCCTAATATCAATGAAAGTGGTACTGATTATCTTACAATTATCGCCTAATCCTACCTTATCTCTAAAATAATTCTTAACTAGTTTTTTGACTGGGCAACATTCTTTGTATGTGTTTTTGAACTACTTGCTACCTGCGAGGTTCCTTGAGTGCCGCTCGTTGATGCTAATGCATTCATTTGGGATTCGTATATCCGTTTCTGCGGTGCTCTTTCTCTCCCGTTTGCCTCAGCTGTTTTCTCTCCTTGTCGCCACGGTGCCTTGTGATGTGGGGGGTTACTCCGCTCTGTCCTATTTTCCGGCCAGTGATTAGCATTATTTACGTTCCTTTCCTGCTTGGGCTGGAACTGCATATTACCCTCGCCGTTCATTCCTTTCTTCTTTTTCGCAAGGCTGCGAATTCCATTAACAGGTTTTGAAAGTCCATAATGTTATTCACACCCCTCATAATGCAGGCAACAGCAATGTCGTGACTGTAGTGGTGTGCCAGTTTTCGAAATAGGTGTAGGTCTGATATCGGCGGTATTAATTGCCGGTTCTGTAAGATGCACCTTTCCATATATTGCGTCATACTTTACCCGCTCTCCGGGCGATATTTCCCAAATTCTAACTTATCACGGACGGTCTCCTGGATCATGTGATTCCAGTATTTGGCTGTGAATGCGGTCTGAAATTGCTCAAAAGTGTTTACCTCATTACATACCAGCTTCCACCATATGGCGGCTTCTCCGTCTAAGTGTCTTCTTCCCTATCCAACTCACCACTTCACCTGGGTAGTATTCACGGTATATTTCTTCTAGCTCCTTCACAAACTCCATCGGATACTCTCCTTCTCCATTGAAGTTCACATTTTTAGTGTGTTCAATTATCACTCCTTTCTGCCTAGGTGTGCGTTCGATCTGGGCGATTTTATTGCGTACATCTTCTTTGATTTTACTTATCTTCCCGTCGATTGTAGAACAGCTATTTTCGTAACATTCTTTCAGTTGTTCTATCTGTTCTTCATTTTTCTTTTTGTGCGTAGTCATTTTATTAGTTATGGCTCTAATGTCATATGTGACACTAGCTTGGTGTTGTTTAAGTGACTCTTCACACTTCTCCCACTGTTCTTTCGCTTCTGATCGTACTATTTCCACCTCTTCTCTCACGACTTCTTTGACTTCTGTACGTAATTGTATTGCTGTTTCTCGGTTTTCGTCTCGGATTTCTTGTATTTGTTGTGCTATCTGTGTTTTGTGTTCCTGTAGTTGTTGTGTATATCTTTGTTCCATGTTGCGTTCCATGTCATCTGTTCGTTTTTCTATACGTTAATGTTTTCTGTTATTTGCTGGTTATTTTCTGCTAACTGTTGTGTGAAAGTTTGTTTGAGTTGTTCTGTGTTCTCTTCATTTTTCTTAGTATTTTCATTTAATTTTTCTGTCATGTTCTTTTCTAATTTTCGTGTGTTTTCTGTCAGTTTTTGTTCTATTCTGTTGATGTTTCCAGTCATTTGCTGATTATTTTCTATTAATAATTGTTTAGTATTTTCTGTCATTTGTTGTGTAAACTGCTGTAGTAGCCTACTGATATCTATGTTTGTAGCTGTTTGCTGGGTTTCAGTCTGTGATTGTGTCTGTTCTGTTTCGGACCGTACATCGTCGTTTTGTCGCCGTCCCCTCGCCTCTGAAGAAACCTCCGTGCTTTCACTTTCCATGGCCTCTTCTTCCCATCCTTTCTCTCCCATTTGATTGTTAATATCAAATTCAATGTCGGACCCACCGTTATTTTCGTTACTGTCAGTCATTCTACTATTTGTACTACTAACCAATTTAAATGTCCTTACTTTACTGCGATTTAACATTTAATTTTGACCATTTACTTATTTTAAAACATATCTTATTCTAATTGCGTATCGTCTATCCCGTTTCATTCTGCCGAGCTCATTTACAATCAAGCTCCACAAAGTTGGGTGCCAAATACAACTTAAACGAGGTTTGCACCACGTTTTAGGCGTCCAAATATAACTTCAATTTATTAGTGCTCCACGTTTGTGGCAGCAAATATAACTAAAGTGGAATTGTGCTCCACCTTTGGATGCGCCAAATATAACTTTTACGTGTGTAATTTGTAAGTAATTAAGTTTATATTATTTAATGTAATAATATTTGTGTTTAAAATATATTAGATGCTGGGCGCCAGAGATGTTATGTGATCTCAGGAGGTTTTTTGAATAAAAACTCTGCAGTTAAGATGCTAATAACTTTTAATTATTACTAATTCTTGTAAGACACATACAAAAATATATATATTCATTTCATCTGATTGAGAAATATATCTCAATCTATTACTTCATGAACTAATAATTCAATCATAAACCTAAGCACATAAAATACATAAATCAAAACTTCATTATTAGTTGTCTATCTTACTATAATTGTTGCATTTTTGAGTTTCAAACTAGAAAAACATATATATATATATATTTATTCAATCACTTTCTGCTACAGTTTGTTTAATGATATATATAAAGTATTTAAAATTTATAATTATATTACCTCAAGATGTTCTTTTCCTTATTTGGAACATGTTTCGAGAGTTCCTGTTCTCTCATCTTCAGCCTTCGCCATCTTGTTTCTGGTGAAGTATTTGTGTGTTGGCTGCTGGATGTTATTAAGGTACGTAGTTTGTTGGTCTTTGGTCTTTTAAAGTTGTATTATTTTGTGTGGTTGTGGTATATGTTTTTGTATTTTGTGAATTTTCGATGTTGAGGGCTTTGAATATTGTGTCATGTTTTGTATTGATTTGTATTTGTTCTGGTATTAGTTTGTTTTGTGTTTTATGTTTGTATATTTGTAAATTTTCCCAAATGTTCATTATGGTGCCTTTGTGTGGTATATGTTTTATTAGTGATACATTGGTTATGTTTGGGAATTCGTGTCCTGTGTTTATTGCATGTGCGGCTAAATTGGATTTATATATTTCTGGTTTTTTGTATGTGTTTAGGTGTTCAAAATAACGTTTTTTCAGCTATTTTTTTGTTTGTCCTATGTAACATTTATTGCAATCTTGGCATTCAATTTTGTATATACCGTTAGTTGTTGTATTATCTTTGTTGTGTGAGCTATTTAGAATTTGTAATTTATTTTTATTAGTTTTGTATGCTATTTTTATATCTGTGTTTTTAAATAGTTTTGTTAGTTTTGTCATTTTATTATTTATGTATATGAATGTGGCCCATTTTTTGTTGTTGTTATTATTAATGTGTTGTTCATTTTGATTGATTCTTAATTGTTCAGTTTTTATTTTATATTTTATTTTATTTTCTATTTTGTTCACAGTGTTTTTATTGTATCCATTTTCATGACCTATTTGGTATATTATATTTCTTTCTTTGTCAGTTTCTTGTTTGTTTAGGGGAATTTTGTACATTCTGTTAAATAGTGAATAGAATGCTGCCATTTTATGTTGTGGTGGGTGGTCAGAATGGTTAGGTATAATGATGTTATTGGAAGTTGGTTTTCTATATATTGCATATTGTATGTAGTTGTTGTATCTTGTGATGGTTATGTCTAAATAGTTTATTTTGTTATGTTTTTCTTTTTCTTCTGTGAATTGTATTTTAGGATGTATGTTATTGATTTGTTTCAGTATGTTCTCTGCATTTGTGTTTTTGTTATTTGATACATATAGTCCATCGTCTACATATTTTATCCATATGCCATTTGGATAAAAAATAACCATCTAACAAATAACCATCATAACATAAAAAATACATACGAATTAATAGACAAACTAAAAACAATAAATATAAATGAAAATACATTTTTCACATCATATGACATCACAAACATGTACACCAACATCCCAGTAGAAGAAACAATAGACATAATAATAAACAAACTTAAAGAACAAAATGAAAACAAACAATATATAACCGAAATAAAAAATAGCCTCCAATTAATACTAAAACAAAATTACTTTGAATTTAATAACAAAATTTATCAACAGCAAGAAGGTTTAGCAATGGGATCACCACTATCAAGCATAATAGCAGAAATATTCCTACAACACATAGACACAAAAATACAAAATATTGGTTATAAAATCACAGGACCCAAATGGCATATGGATTTTATGGTACATAAATAATAACAACAACAAAAAATGGGCCACATTCACATACATAAATAATAAAATGACAAAACTAACAAAACTATTTAAAAACACAGATAAAAAAATAGAATACAAAACTAATAAAAATAAATTACAAATTCTTAATAGCTCACACAACAAAGATAATACAACTAACGGTATATACAAAACTGAATGCCAAGATTGCAATAAATGTTACATAGGACAAACAAAAAAACAGCTGAAAAAACGTTATTTTGAACACCTAAACGCATACAAAAAACCAGAAATATATAAATCCAATTTAGCCATACATGCAATAAACACAGGACACGAATTCCCAAACATAACCAATGTATCACTGATAAAACATATACCACACAAAGGCACCATAATGAACATTTGGGAAAATTTACAAATATACAAACATAAAACACAAAACAAACTAATACCAGAACAAATACAAATCAATACAAAACATGACACAATATTCAAAGAACTCAACATCGAAAATACACAAAATACAAAAACATATACCACAACCACACACAATAATACAACTTTAAAAGACCAAAGACCAACAAACTACGTACCTTAATAACATCCAGCAGCCAACACACAAATACTTCACCAGAAACAAGATGGCGAAGGCTGAAGATGAGAGAACAGGAACTCTCGAAACATGTTCCAAATAAGGAAAAGAACATCTTGAGGTAATATACTTATAAATTTTAAATACTATATATATATATATATATATTGTTACAACACAAATAACCCACCCCAGTAACAGGGATGAAAAAGATAATATTAATATTATTATATATAAAAAATTTGACAAATGAACTTACTTTTGTTCTCACTTTCACAAACGTTTCAAGGTGTTGTGCCTTTTCCTCAGTGTGTTTTTTTACTCACACTGAGGAAGAGGCACAACACCTTGAAACGTTTGTGAAAGTGAGAACAAAAGTAAGTTCATTTGTGAAAAGTTTTTTTTTATATAATAATATTAGTAAAAGTGAACAAAGAGGATGAATCAACAAGATATTGATAATATTAAATATAAATATACTTCATATAAAATAAAATATTAAATGTAAATAAAATATAAGGACGGTGACACGACAAACAATGACATGACCTAACCCAAGTGATTGACCAAACAAACAGGAAAACAACAAAGAAGGGAAAAAACCGAAACCAAATAAGAAAAAAGACAATTGAAGGAAGTGAACGAATTAATACAACCAAATAAAATAAAACCAAACGAGAAGGGGAGAACCGAATTAAAATGAAGCCAATTGAAAATGAAGGAGAAGAAGAAAAATGAAGAGGAAACAAAGTGAAACAAAGGGATAAGAAACACCACAAATATAAAAGGGAGAAATGGTACACTCAAGTATAATATTGGGAATAAAACCAATAATTATCCAATACCAGAGATAAATATTATTCTCAATTAAATAATTAATGTAACTGTTTTAACCAAAACCCAGTAAAGTAATATTATAAAAAGAAAAAGTACACTAACCCAAAAATTAGAGTTAGATATAGTAATAATCTATAGAAAAATAACATTAATAATACTGTGTATAATTAGTAATGAAAGAAATAGTGAAAAAGTGAGAAAGTGATAAAATCCCTAATTATAGGGATTACCCACTAAGAAACACTTAATGTAAGCAGTTAAATAGTGCAATAGTGAAAGTGTGAAACCCCAAAATGGTTAGAAACCAAATCAATGATACTAAAACGCTCAATGATCAATAAGAAACAATAATTGATTAATAGTGAATCTAATAATAATTAAGAGTAGGGTTTTAATGATAGCATTAGATGTAAGCACTTCATAATGTGGAATAAACACTGAAGAGTGATGAGAAAACACTATGTGAGTAAAAGTGATACAAATTAGTAATTAGAAAGATAAAGATTAATAATAATAGTAAATGTAAACAATTAGTAATATGAAACGAACTAGTAAATGTAAACAATTAGTAATATGAAACGAACACTGAAAAGTGATAATAACATTGTTAATTAAGAGATTTAAGATTAATTGTAAACGATTGTATTTAAAAGGGGAGTATCCCATGAAAAGATAAACAGCTAGTATTAACATGGATTGAGAGTAGAGTTTAATTAAGAAATAAGCAATTAATAATAAATAAATAAACACCCCAGATTGTAAGGGAAAACCAATTATTCAAAAGGTGATGTTAGTTAACACCCAAAAAATAGTGATTAATGAAATGAGTTATAAACAAACTTTACTTAATAATGGTAAAATAATTGTATAATTATATTTATGAATAGGGTATGACTGAAGAATTTGTACAGAGCATACGCCTAAATGTTATGTTTTTAATTTAGGAAGAATAGGGAGTGGTAGCCATATTATTAACAAAGGCAAAATAGATGATTAAGAAGTTAAGACAATACAAATCTAATTACAATAGAAAATCAATAAAGGTAGAAAATAACAGAACCATTAATAAAACAAAATACATTAGAATAAAATGAGATATCATTTGTATAAATTCAGTAAATATAGTCAATGGCTACTAGTGCATCTGAAATGCCTAACTGTCAAAACCAGTAATTACAAAGTGTGTAAACTCCACAAGGAAATTAACAAATCTAAGGCAAGTAACTAGCCATGAATAATGTATAAATCATTTTAAAAGAAAAATGTTACAATCGGAGCTTAAATTAAAAGAAATATGTAATTATCAAATGTTAACATAATTAGACAAAAGTTAATATCTAATAGAACATGACCTTATGAGGTATTATTTTAATATTTGAAAGGAAATAAATACAATAGTGATAATATTTAATACCCAGGAAGGAAGACAGAAGAATAAAATCAATCAGAAAATATATAGTAATTTTGAATAAAAATTCAAATATAATAACAATGGAATAAACTATGCCTTAGCCAATCAAAGGGTTTTGGTTTCCATAGAAACGGGCCATTGGTTACTAATTTTCAGTTAATTTTGATTACTCGAATAATAACGCCTGGGTAGTAGGGACGCAAGATTTTGTATGACAGAAATTTTACTTTAAAAAGTTTAACATTTAACTGATGTCCAGGAACTAAATAAACGAAAATTAAAAGCAGAAATTCCCAAGACAAATTAGAAAAGGACGCCTGCAGCCTAAGTCACTCAAAATTGATGAATTTTCCATTTCCAAAGAACAACGATCTATCACCTGATAAGTATCATTTAAATACCCAAATCCCAGGAATAAAAGCACTTTATATATTTCTCGTATCAATACAAACTCTCACTATGAATTAAAAATAATTTTCTTTCAAGGATTAAATAAAACTAACTTACGTAGAAAAACTTGTTAACTAAAAAATAACCTCGCACAAGGTAGCGAACTTTTGTAACACCTATTACTACACTGCAGAACAATTGTAGACACACTGTATATTATATAAGTACGGAGGATGTACGGTAGTGTACTTTTTTATTGTAACCATATTTAATGTTTTCTTTATAATCTCAAGAACTCCAGATTTTGGACGGGTTGACGTATAATGTACAAACAGTAGCCATGATGGCGTCAGTATAGCTCGTTCAAAACCAATTTCGTCAGCTTGATATAAAGTGTTTCATGTTTTATGCCGGAGCAAATTTATTGAATACTAAATTATAATACTATTGTCACATTGATTAATTACCAAACTATCATTAAAGAAACAGTACAGAGTGTAACCATTGTTTTATTTCATAGGAAATTGTATTATATATGTGTGTGTTAGCGAATTTACAGAACAGACAACTAGCGCTTTTGATATCTGTGCAATACAGTAAGCTGTACAAAGGCGGGAACCAATTCGAACGCTCCAGCCGTCACCGCTGAAAACACCATACTAACATATTAATTCATAAATTTAATTGTTTTCAACAAACAATTTGGCGCCACCCGGGATTAAAAAACCCATATGAAATTATAGGTAAGGTTTCCACTAGGTTGTACTGATAATTGTGACAACGCTGCGGACTTGGTTAGCAACAACCATTAATGTAACGACAGGTGTGAGACGAACACACCACACTAATAAATAAAAAACCATATACACGTCTTTACAGAGACGACTCAAACGATTCGTTACAGATTGACGAATCCAACGTGTGGCATTATAACACGGGAGATACACAACATTCGTTACAATATATATATATATATATTAAATGCCTTAATATTAACAAGATATTGACTTCTGAAAACCATCAGATATTTTTAATACAACTCTGAATTTGTCAATCCTAATTTACATTAAATAAATTGAGCGTTTCTAAAGTCATAAAGGGTAGAATAATATTACTAGCATCCAACTGCTCATCGGTTCTTTTAGAATGAAACGGGATGTTTAGGGATATAGATGATACGACTACATAGAATATTAGTTAATACATAAGTACAATGAAACTGTTACTTGTGTTCAGGATTATCCATTCCATCTGCCGACAATGCCTTGAGTGAACATATATCACAATTTCACTTCGCACCATACTTTGCTTTAATTCCATTCACAATTACTTTCGTCGATTCTTTACACACATCGGAACTCCGATTAAATATTCCACTCGACTTTCGCGCACAAGACAAAATATACTGTGTTCGAAATTACTTCAAGTTCACTGATTTAAATAAAACTGCTTCTTACTTGCTGTACGCACTAATTAAATGATTCACTCGCGATGAAGATTCCTCTCATGCTTGTCTTTGCTGTACAAATAACGACTGTCGCATTCTTCGACTAACAGGCACTCAAATACTTCAAAACTTATTAAAGTATTTTGATAGTTTCTTTAATTAATAATGAGATTTTAATAGACACGAATAGTTTTTCTGTACACTCCGATATATTACTTTACATGATGGTTAATCAAGCTAATATACTTTAACACTTTAAAACTGATTAAAAGCGAAGTTAAAATATACTAAGAGCGTCTTTAACACATACTAAGAGAAAAAGAAGAACTATCTTAGCTGTACACGGGGTATTATTTATAGGGCTCACTATTTCTCTTTTCCCACCCGTTCTACTCAAATAATTCCGATAGGCTCATGACTGATTTCCTTGCCAGGAGCTTCTAATTCGTCCATTCAAGAACCGTAAAAAACACGCGCTCTAAAGTCACGCTTCTTCCCATTGGTGTTTAGTCTGGAGTGCGTGGGTGTTTTACCACGTGTTCAACTGCTACACCAAGCGACGCGACTTTCACCAGAGTTTCTCTTTTTTTATCGCCTGATCCATTGTTTTCCCAAGGTTGTCGTTCGTCAAAATCTAACGGGACTCAACAGTTTTATGATTTTTCGCGAACAAAGCATTTCGTTCTTTATGACTTTAGAAAGCTGTTTATTGTACAATGCGCTTTTATTCTGCTGCCGCCAGACTGTCGCCAACTTACAACATTTCTGTGAGACGTTATTTTGCCTCAATCTTCTTATCAACACATTTAATTTGCTTAATAATAACTAAAAACATACATTAAATGATTAATTACGTTAATTACATAATATAGGCTTACGTGATCTACATTCACGTTATATTAAGTCCCCCAAATTGACTTGATCATGATCGATATTCGAATTCATGGCAAATCAATTTGTACGCCTCTGAAAGTGCTCAGTTTATTATTGACAAAGCTTGTTTACGTCTGAGGTTGTTGCCTTTTCAGTTCAATAATAGTGTACAACCCTCCGCTTTTTGTGCACTTCACTTCTTGCCTGGGGAGAGCTTGCCCCCTCCCTCTCAAACTAGTTTGTTGGCAGCTGTTTACAATTCATTTTGTTGTTTACAACTGCTGGCCTTATGTACATCACATGGCTTACTATTATGTAACTTACTACACATTGGTTTAAGTTTATTTACAATGTTTCTTATCAGTGTTAAGGAATTTTAAGTTTATCAAAGTTTTGAAATTTCTTTTCCCTTCTGACTGATCTTATTTACTATTTTACGGTTACTCGCGGTGGTACGGCTTCAACTGTCGCACGTTAAAAATTCCACGAATTGATCCTGGTTTATCCACATCCGCCATTTCATAATTTGCATCTCCTTTTATTTCTTTTACGACGTACGGACCCTCAAACAGTTCACAGAATTTCGCTGTGACTCTATTTAAAGCATCTGAAATTGGATTAGTCTTTATTAAAACTAAGTCTCCTTCCTTGAATTTCACCTTATCGACGCCTTCATTGTTTTTCGCCCTTTCTTTTTAATCGTCGATATATTACCTCTCGGCAATCCTTAACGTCTTCCTTCAATAACTCTCGGTCCACATACACCTCCCATGCTCTTCTTGGCCTTCGACCCCATTGTGCCTGAAATGGTGTCATTTCAATCGTGTCGTGGTGACTCTCATTGATACATTTTTCAATTAATTTAATATATTTGGCCCATTTGGTTTGGTGTCCGTTAACCATCACTCTGAATATGTTACCTAATTGGCGGTTAACCCTTTCAGCAAGATTGGTACACGGGTTACGGATGGCAGTGTACTTGGGCTTGATTTCAAGTGCATTTAACTGTGTCACCCAAGTTTTACTTGTAAATTGTGCGCCATTATCCGTCAATATAGCTTTGGGTTTTCCAATTCTGGGATGTAATTTTTTAATTTATTAAGCGTAACAGCTGTAGTTGCTCTTTTCATTGGGTATAACTTCACATACTTGGTGAAATTATCGACGATCACCAGAATATACCTCACACCACTGGTAGACGATATCAAAGGACCGTAATAATCCATGCTAATGAGTTCACCTCTCACCTTTGGCAGAACTGGTTTGGTCTGTCCCATGCATTTCTTGAAATGGTCTTTACATTTTTGACAGGTATCACATGTCTTAATTAACCTCTTAAGGTATTTGTAGAGATGATCGCCTGTAAAATGTTCCTTAAAGATGCCATAGCTTCTCCTCACACTGCAGTGTCCATACATTACATGAATCTCCTTTAATAACGCCTGTCCAATTTCTTGTGTTACTACCAATTTCCACCTTCCGTTCTCCTTACGATATAATTTATTATTATATACTTGGTATATCTTACTGAGTTTGTCATTTTTATTGTTGTGTAACTGGTCGATGATATTATTTAGTTTAACATTGTTCATTTGGTGTAGTGTAATGTTTTTCAACTGATTTTTTAACGGTTTACCCAGTTTGATGTCAATTGCGTAAATTTCAGTCTCCTCGTCTCCATCTGGTATTATATTTTCTAGTACATCTTGAGGGTTTCGACTAAGTACATCCGCTACGATAATGTCACTACCTTTGCAATGTACTATCTCAAAATCATACTCCTGGATAGCCAGTATCCATCGTATAATTCGGGAACAGAGTAACTGACATTTTTGAATAAATGTTAGTGCCTTGTTATCCGTGATAATGGTCAATGGTCGACCTAACACGTAAGTTCTAAATTTTTTCAAGGAATGGACTACGCTGAGCAGTTCTACTTCCGTAGTAAAATAATTTAATTTGGCACCTCTAAGCACACGACTGGTGAATGCAACGACCCCTATTTGCTCGTCTTCATCTATTTGATAAAGCTGACCGCCAATCGCATATTTACTTGCGTCAGTCTGCAGGTAAAATCTTTTTATTGGGTCAGGATGTCATAGCATTACTGTGTCCACGAATAGTCTCTTGACCTCATCAAATTATTTTCTAACTCTTCTGTCCATTTAAACTTTATGCCTTTTTTCAGTAACTGTAGCAGTGGTCTTGTTTTTTCTGCATATTGGCTTGTGAATATATTGTAAAATTTAGTAAGGCCAAGAAATCCCTTCAGTTGTTTTGGATTCTTTGGTCTAGGAAAATCCATAATAGCGGAGATTTTTTCGATGGAAGCGCTGATACCTTTTGTAGACAGCTCATATCCCAGGTAACTAATTCTGTCTCGAAAGAATTTGGATTTCTTTAAGTTCACTGTGAGGTTCTCTCTTTTGAGGTTGTCCAACAACATGCATAAGTGTTCCGCATTTAGGTATATGTGCAATCAGTGACCGCATTGATTCTTCTTGCGTCTAAACACAGTCGTACAGTCTGACCTTTCTTGACTACAGTCACCATTGGGTTAATGTATGGACTCTTTGCTCGTTCTATTACGCCGCATCTTTCCATCTTTTTAATCTCTCCTTCCACTGCATTTTGATATTTTAGTGGAACTGGCCACCCTTTTAGGCAATAAGGGGTTGTGTCAGTTACCTTTAACCTGTGTACATATTTATGATTCTACCTGGTTGCTCACGGAACACTTGTTGGTTAGAGTATAAAATGTTCTCCAATTCTTCCTTTTTTTAGAATCGATACAGGTTGTTTCTTCCAGTTCTCTTGAATCGTATTAGCAATCTTTTCTCCGTCTTCCTCGAGTTCTAATGCCATTATTTCCGCACTTACGGGTTCTTCACTGCTATTATGACTATTCTTAAAGGTAATTTTATTATCTGGAAGGTTAATCACACATCTACCTTCTTGGAATAAGTTAATTCCAATAATACACTCCCTGATTAAATTAGGGACAATTATAAACACAGCATCAGTCACATACTCTCTGATTCTTACTTCGAGCATGATCTGTTGGGCTATCTTATTCGATTTCTTCCCCACTGCTCCTTCGATAACTAAATTAGTAATTTTTAATATAGCTACATTGCCCATACGTTTTTTATTTAGCTGATACCACTCCGCAGACAACGCATTGATTTGGCTGACAGTATCAAGTAGTGCTATTATTGGTATACCATTGAGTTGTATCTTCAATTCAGGACATTTAATTTTATTGATTTCTTGATATTCCGACTCCTCTTCCATCAGAGTGTCCCTAATATCAATGAAAGTGGTACTGATTATCTTACAATTATCGCCTAATCCTACCTTATCTCTAAAATAATTCTTAACTAGTTTTTTGACTGGGCAACATTCTTTGTATGTGTTTTTGAACTAATTGCTACCTGCGAGGTTCCTTGAGTGCCGCTCGTTGACGCTAATGCATTCATTTGGGATTCGTATACCCGTTTCTGCGGAGCTCTTTCCCTCCCGTTTGCCTCAGCTGTTTCCTGTCCTTGTCGCCACGGTGCCAAGTCTTCTTGTCTCCTTGTTGTAACTTGGGGGGTTACTCCGCTCTGTCCTATTTTCCGGCTAGTGATTAGCATTATTTACGTTCCTTTCCTGCTTGGGCTGGAACTGCATATTACCCTCGCTGTTCGTTCCATTCTTCTTTTGTCGCAAGGCTGCGAATTCCATTAACAGGTTTTGAAAGTCCATAATGTTATTCACACCCCTCGTAATGCAGGCAACAGCAATGTCGTGACTGTAGTGGTGTGCCAGTTTTCGAATTAGGTGTAGGTCTGATATCGGCGGTATTAATTGCCGGTTCTGTGAGATGCACCTTTCCATATATTGCATCATACTTAACCCGCTCTCCGGGCGATATTTCCCAAATTCTAACTTATCACGGACGGTCTCCTGGATCATGTGATTCCAGTATTTGGCTGTGAATGCGGTCTGAAATTGCTCAAAAGTGTTTACCTCATTACGTACCAGCTTCCACCATATGGCGGCTTCTCCGTCTAAGTGTCTTCTTCCCTATCCAACTCACCTCTTCACCTAGGTAGTATTCACGGTGTATTTCTTCTAGCTCCTTCACAAACTCCATCGGATACTCTCCTTCTCCATTGAAGTTCACATTTTTAGTGTGTTCAATTATCACTCCTTGCTGCCTAAGTGTGCGTTCGATCTGGGCGATTTTATTGCGTATATCTTCTTTGATTTTACTTAGCTTCCCGTCGATTGTAGAACAGCTATTTTCGTAACATTCTTTCAGTTGTTCTATCTGTTCTTCATTTTTCTTCTTGTGCGTAGTCATTTTATTAGTTATGGCTCTAATGTCATATGCGACACTAGCTTGGTGTTGTTGAAGCGACTCTTCACACTTCTCCCACTGTTCTTTCGCTTCTGATCGTACTATTTCCACCTCTTCTCTCACGACTTCTTTGACTTCTGTACGTAATTGTATTGCTGTTTCTCGGTTTTCGTCTCGGATTTCTTGTACTTGTTGTGCTATCTGTGTTTTGTGTTCCTGTAGTTGTTATGTATATCTTTGTTCCATGTGGCGTTCCATGTCATCTATTCGTTTTTCTATACGTGTAATGTTTTCTGTTATTTGCTGGTTATTTTCTGCTAACTGTTGTGTGAAAGTTTGTTTGAGTTGTTCTGTGTTCTCTTCATTTTTCTTAGTATTTTCATTTAATTTTTCTGTCATGTTCTTTTCTAATTTTCGTGTGTTTTCTGTCAGTTTTTGTTCTATTCTGTTGATGTTTTCAGTCATTTGCTGATTATTTTCTATTAATAATCGTTTAGTATTTTCTGTCATTTGTTGTGTAAACTGCTGTAGTAGCCTACTGATATCTATGTTTGTAGCTGTTTGTTGGGTTTCAGTCTATGATTGTGTCTGTTCTGTTTCGGACCGTACATCGTCGTTTTGTCGCCGTCCCCTCGCCTCTGAAGAAACCTCCGGGCTTTCACTTTCCATGGCCTCTTCCCATCCTTTCTCTTCCTTTTGATTGTTAATATCAAATTCAATGTCGGACCCACCGTTATTTTCGTTACTGTCAGCCATTCTAATATTTGTACTACTAACCAATTTAAATTTCCTTACTTTACTGCGATTTAACATTTAATTTTTACCATTTACTTATTCTAGCTCATATCTTATTCTAATTGCTTATCGTCTATCCCGTTTCATTCTGCCGAGCTCATTTACAATCAAGCTCCACAAAGTTGGGCGCCAAATATATCTTAAACGAGGTTTGCAGCACGTTTTGGCGGCAAATATAACTAAAGTGGAATTGTGCTCCACCTTTGGATGCGCCAAATATAACTTTTACGTGTGTAATTTGTAAGTAATTAAGTTTATATTATTTAATATAATAATATTTGTGTTCAAAATGTATTAGATGCTGGGCGCCAGAGATGTTATGTGATGTCAGGGGGTTTTTTGAATAAAAACTCTGCAGTTAAGATGCTAATAACTTTTAATTATTACTAATTCTTGTAAGACACATACAAAAATATATATATTCATTTCACCTGATTGAGAAACATATCTCAATCTATTACTTCATGAACTAATAATTCAATGATAAATCTAAGCACATAAAATACATAAATCAAGACTTCATTATTACTTGTCTATCTTACTATAATTATTGCATTTTTGAGTTTCATACTAGAAAAACATATATATATATATATATATATATATATTCAATGCCTTAATATTAACAAGATATTGACTTCTGACAACCATCATATTTATTTAATACAACTCTGAATTTGTCAATCCTAATTTACATTAATTAAATTGAGCGTTTCTAAAGTCATAAAGGGTAGAATAATATTACTAGCATCCAACTGCTCGTCAGTTCTTTTAGAATGAAACGGGATGTTTAGGTATATAGACGATACGACTACATAGAATATTAGTTAATACATAAGTACAATGAAACTGTTACTTGTGTTTAGGATTATCCATTCCATCTGCCGACAATGCCTTGAGTGAACATATATCACAATTTCACTTCGCACCATACTTTGCTTTAATTCCATTCACAATTACTTTTGTCGATTCTTTACACACATCGGAACTCCGATTAAATATTCCACTCGACTTTCGCGCACAAGACAAAATATACTGTGTTCGAAATTACTTCAAGTTCACTGATTTAAATAAAACTGCTTCTTACTTGCTGTACGCACTAATTAAATGATTCACTCGCGATGAAGATTCCTCTCATGCTTGTCTTTGCTGTACAAATAACGACTGTCGCGTTCTTCGACTAACACGCACTCAAATTCTTTAAAACTTATTTAAGTATTTTGATAGTTTCTTTAATTCATAATGAGATTTTAATAGACACGAATAGTTTTTCTGTACACTCCGATATATTACTTTACGTGATGGTTAATCAAGCTAATATACTTTAACACTTTAAAACTTATTAAAAGCGAAGTTAAAATATACTAAGAGCGTCTTTAACACATACTAAGAGAAAAAGAAGAACTAACTTAGCTGTACACGGGGTATTATTTATAGGGCTCACTATTTCTCTTTTCCCACCCGTTCTACTCAAATAATTCCGATAGGCTCATGACTGATTTCCTTGCCGGGAATTTCAAATTCGTCCATTCAAGAACCGTAAAAAACTCGCGCTCTTAAGTCACCCTTCTTCTCATTGGTGTTTAGCCTGTAGTGCGCGGGTGTTTTACCACGTGTTCAGCTGCTACACCAAGCGACTCGACTTTCACCAGAGTTTCTCTTTTTTTATATCACTTGATCCATTGTTTTCCCAAGGTTGTCGTTCGTCAAAATCTAACGGGACTCAACAGTTTTATGATTTTTCGCGAACAAAGCATTTCCTTCTTTATGAGTTTAGAAAGCTGTTTATTGTACAATGCGCTTTTATTCTGTTGCCGCCAGACTGTCGCCAACTTACAACATTTCTGTGAGACGTTATTTTGCCTCAATCTTCTTATCAACACATTTAATTTGCTTAATAATAACTAAAAACATACATTAAATGATTAATTACGTTAATTATATTATATAGGCTTACGTGATCTACATTCACATTATATTAAGTCCCCCAAATTGATTTGATCATGATCGATATTCGAATTCATGGCAAATCAATTTGTACGCCTCTGAAAGTGCTCAGTTTATTATTGACAAAGCTTGTTTACGTCTGAGGTTGTTGCCTTTTCAGTTCAATAATAGTGTACAACCCTCCGCTTTTTGTGCACTTCACTTCTTGCCTGGGGAGAGCTTGCCTCCTCCCTCTCAAACTAGTTTGTTGGCAGCTGCTTACAATTCATTTTGTTGTTTACAACTGCTGGCCTTATGTACATCACATGGCTTACTGTTATGTAATTTACTACACATTGGTTTAAGTTTATTTACAATGTTTGTTATCAGTGTTAAGGAAATTTAAATTTATGAAAGTTTTGAAATATCTTTTCCCTTCTGACTGATCTTATTTAATATTTTACGGTTACTCGCGGTGATACGGCTTCAACTGTCGCACGTTGAAAATTCCACGAATCGATCCTGGTTTATCCACATCCGCCATTTCGTAAGTTGCATCTCCTTTTATTCCTTTTACGATGTACGGACCCTCAAACAGTTCACAGAATTTCGCTGTGACTCTATTTAGAGCATCTGAAATTGGATTAGTCTTTATTAAAACTAAGTCTTCTTTCTTGAATTTCACCTTATCGACGCCTTCATTGTTTTTCTTTGCTCGACGTTCACCCTTTCTTTTTAATCGTCGATATATTACCTCTCGGCAATTCAATAACTCTCGGTCCACATACACCTCCCGTGCTCTTCTTGGTCTTCGACCCCATTGTGCCTGAAATGGTGTCATTTCAATCGTGTCGTGGTGACTCTCATTGATACATTTTTCAATTAATTTAATATATTTGGCCCATTTGGTTTGGTGTCCATTAACCATCACTCTGAATATGTTACCTAATTGGCGGTTAACCCTTTCAGCAAGATTGGTACACGGGTTACGGATGGCAGTGTACTTGGGCTTGATTCAAGTGCATTTAACTGTGTCACCCAAGTTTTACTTGTAAATTGTGCGCCATTATCCGTCAATATAGCTTTGGGTTTTCCAATTTCTGGGATGTAATTTTTTAGTTTATTAAGCGTTACAGCTGTAGTTGCTCTTTTCATTGGGTATAACTTCACATACTTGGTGAAATTATGGACGATCACCAGAATATACCTCACACCACTGGTAGACGATATCAAAGGACCGTAATAATCCATGCTAATGAGTTCACCTCTCGCCTTTGGCAGAACTGGTTTGGTCTGTCCCATGCATTTCTTGAAATGGTCTTTATATTTTTGACAGGTAGCACATGTCTTAATTAACCTCTTAAGGTATTTGTAGAGATGATCGCCTGTAAAATGTTCCTTAAAGATGCCATAGCTTCTCCTCACACTGCAGTGTCCATACATTACATGAATCTCCTTTAATAACGCCTGTCCAATTTCTTGTGTTACTAACAATTTCCACCTTCCGTTCTCCTTACGATATAATTTGTTAAGAATTTTATTTGATTAATAAATATGTTAAAATAACAATTTTGATATGTAGATGCCTAGCTAAGTATTTTAATAATGTCGTGGTGTTAAATTGGCTAGGAACATGAAAATAATGGTAGATAAGTGGACTGTATTTAAAAGATTTAACAAAATGTTCTTCGCAAACTGAGTCATTAACAATGGGTGCATTATCAAGAACGGTTTCAGTCTCCCAAAACTTCTCAAGAGACGCTAGAATTTGATCATCGTCGTTTCTTGCCAAAAACGAAACAGCAGGACCCTTTAAATGACAATGCTTAGGCAAATTGCCTGCTAGAATATAGCCTAACTTAGTTTCTTGTATGACAGGAAGTTAGGACCACGAACATATTTGTTTGCTTGAATCAAATCTAAATAAAACTGTGCTCCCAACAATATGTCTATGTCAGCTGATACATTAAAATTTGGGTCAGCAAGGAAAATATTATCTTGGATATTAAAGTGTTTTACGTCAAAAGATTGTGCTGGAAGTTTATGGGTTAAAGTAGATAACACTGCACATTGAGCATTAAAAGTAAAATTTTGATAACGGGAAACAATACAAACTGATGCCAAATTATTAGCGCAACATGTTGCATTATTAATACCTGAGATTGGTATATTAGATTTGGTTAAATTAATTTGCAATTTTTTTGCAAATGATGCAGTACAAAAAATAACTTGCGATCCTGCATCTAGTAGGATTCGCGCAAGTTGCTTGTTACCAGCGTGGTCGATAACAAATGCGACAGCTGTAGATAAGATAACATTGTTCACTGATTGCAATTTAAATGAGCAGTAATTACTACTGCTGGCAGGACTGTAATTTAGTTCCTTATTTATATGAAGTAGTGTATGGTGCCGTCTGGAACAGACCTTACACGAATGCTTGACTTTACAATTAGGAGAAAAATTATCTGGTCTCAGACAATTAGTGCAGCATTTGTGCTTTAGTATAAATTGCCCTCGTTCCGATACGCTCAAATCACGAAATTTGTCACACATATAAATTGGGTGACTTGCCTTGCAGTATAGGCATGAATAATTATTTGAAGTGGAATGATAGCTTTTAAATACAGTGCTGCCAGCAGAGTTTCGTAACTTAGATTTTTCAGACTTATGGTTAAATTTTAGAATCGGTTTGTTAAGCTGCTGTCCAGCTTCCAGCGGTAGCGTGTTTTCTAATAGTTGCCTATGGGCATTTCCAGAAATTGTACAAAATTCTGGAAATTGGGAAGATTTTCAGAATCTATAGATTCTTTCCATAGTTTAAAGGTGGAATGGTCAAGCTTTGTTGACAATAGCTGTATGACAATAAGTTCAAATGAATCTACTGACAATTGCATGGCTGTCAGAGAATTGACAGAAGCCGTTATGGCATTTGTAAATTCTGCTAAACTCTGCACAGAGTCCTTAGTTGTAGATTTTACTTCTAATAAATTTTGAATATAGTATTTGGCTAATATAAATTTATTGTCATATCTAGCGGACAGCAAACTTAACGCTATTGAATAATTTTCGTGACAAATAGGCAAAGCCTTGATTAAATCTAGTGGTTCATTTTTAAGAGATGAATATAAGTAGTGTAATTTTTGTACTGAGGTTAAGCCTGATCTAGCATCTACCAAGTCTAAAAATATCGAATAGAAGTGCTGCCATTCGAGAATGTTACCTGTGAAGCAGGGCAGCTTGATAGGTTTTAATTGAATATTGCTACATAATGTCTGAGATTCAGTCTGGATGTTGAAAGTGTCTAACAGTTGTAAAATCTTAGCCTCGGTTGAATACAAAAGCTCTTCAACCTCGACTCTGTCCTCTTGGGCAGAATTTATGTCTCTAGAAATTAGTTCGATCTCAGACTGGACCTCATCGTATTTTATTGACAAACTTTTTAAACTTTCAAGTCTTACACTTAAAAAATGCTTGGTATTGCTATTTTTGTCAAAGTTAACTATTGCAGAATTAATTCTCACTATGGCGGACTTTAAGCCGCCTCTCTTTTTAACTAACACTCTTACACTTTCTTCCGTCATTTTTTACGCACCTTTTATTGATGATATTGATGTCGTGTATTCGGTGAGGCGTCTTGCAGCATTGAGGCCGTGCAGCAGATGGTAGTGACACGCACGGACTGGATGGATGAATACTCTCACAACTTGAAACCACTCAAAACCTGGCGTGTAGGCGTTGACACGTGGATTTTTCATATACTATGGTGCTGTCTATGAAGTCCAATCTCAGCGACGAAAGAAGTGTTGAAATAAATACCGACACGGTCGGATCAGTGAACATACTGATTCGCCCGTTATGGCCAGAAATTGGATTAAAAATAATTAAGTGAGAAGCCGCCTCGCAAGGTATAACGTTGTAAAAGAAGGTTGAATGATAGATCCAGGCCCGGAGTGACCAAAAAATGTTAAGAATTGTAATTGATTAATAAAGATGTTAAAATAAAAATTTTGATATGTAGATGCCTAGCTAAGTATTTTAATAATGTTGTGGAGTTAAATTGGCTAGGAACATGAAAATAATGGTAGATAAGTGGACTGTATTTAAACACATTTATTGTACGTAAGTTAGTACAAATTGATTTAGATTTGATGAAGGTTAGCTAAGCCTTCAGGCATCATGACGTCTGAGAAAAATTTATATTTAGGAAATGAACCGCAATTATGCAACACTAAAACCTAACATGAAATAATTTAGGCCAAAGGCCCTACATAATATGTTGCGACATGAAAATAATTAAGCCGACAGGCGAAACGCAACGAGCGTAGCTAACGTCTGTTGTATTTGAAAGCTCAGAGCACTGTGTCCGTCATATCTGCCAGTAGCAAGCAAAATTAAATTATGAATCAGATTAGCCAACCTTCCATCAATATAATTCCCACATTACAAATACCAACATTATTGTACATAATTTATTATTATATACTTGGTATATCTTACTGAGTTTGTCATTTTTATTGTTGTGTAACCGGTCGATGATATTATTTAGTTTAACATTGTTCACTTGGTGTAGTGTAATGTTTTTCAACTGATTTTTTAACGGTTTACCCAGTTTGATGTCAATTGCGTAAATTTCAGTCTCCTCGTCTCCATCTGGTATTATATTTTCTAGTACATCTTGAGGGTTTCGACTAAGTACATCCGCTACGATATTGTCACTACCTTTGCAATGTACTATCTCAAAATCATACTCCTGGATAGCCAGTATCCATCGTGTAATTCGGGAACATTTTAACTGACATTTTTTAATAAATGTTAGTGCCTTGTTATCCGTGATAATGGTCAATGGTCGACCTAACACGTAAGTTCTAAAATTTTTTCAAGCAATGGACTACGCTGAGCAGTTCTACTTCCGTAGAAAATAATTTAATTCGGCACCTCTAAGCACACGACTGGTGAATGCAACGACCCCTATTTGCTCATCTTCATCTATTTGATAAAGCTGACCGCCAATCGCATATTTACTTGCGTCAGTCTGCAGGTAAAATCTTTTATTTGGGTTAGGATGTCTTAGCATTACTGTGTCCACGAATAGTCTCTTGACCTCATTAAAATTATTTTCTAACTCTTCTGTCCATTTAAACTTTATGCCTTTTTTCAGTAACTGTAGCAGTGGTCTTGTTTTTTCTGCATATTGGCTTGTGAATTTATTGTAAAAATTAGTAAGGCCAAGAAATTCCTTTAGTTGTTTTGGATTTTTTGGTCTAGGAAAATCCATAATAGCGGAGATTTTTCCGTGGAAGCGCTGATACCTTTTGTAGACAGCTCATATCCCAGATAACTAATTCTGTCTCGAAAGAATTTGGATTTCTTTAAGTTCACTGTGAGGTTCTCTCTTTTGAGGTTGTCCAACAACATGCATAAGTGTTCCAGGTGTTCTTCAATGTTTTCTGATACACATAAACAATCGTCCACATATAATATGCTGATTCTTTTTACTTCTTCTGTCAAAACTTTATCCAACCCGCGGGTTAGACTTTCTAAACTCGTCTTTAGCCCGAATGGTGTTACAGTGTACCTGTAGCATTTGCCTCTGTAGAGAAAGCCAGTATAGTCCCGGGAATCTTCAGAAAGTGGGATCTGCCAAAAGCTGCTGGTGAGATCAATACTACTCATGACTTTCACTTTTCCGCAGCTCGCCAACACTTGATCAATTGGTATTGCTCCCTCATGATCCGGAACAGTGACCGCATTGATTCTTCTTGCGTCTAAATACAGTCGTACAGTCTGATCTTTCTTGACTACAGTCACCATTGGGTTAATATATGGACTGTTTGGTCGTTCTATTACGCCGCATCTTTCCATCTTTTTAATCTCTCCTTCCACTGCATTTTGATATTTTAGTGGAACTGGCCACCCGTTTAAGCAATAAGGGGTTGTGTCAGTTACCTTTAACCTGTGTACATATTTATTGATTCTACCTGGTTGCTCACGGAACACTTGTTGGTTAGAGTATAAAATGTTCTCCAATTCTTCCTTTGTTTTAGAATCGATACCGGTTGTTTCTTCCAGTTTCTCTTGAATCGTATTAGCAATCTTTCCTCCGTCTTCCTCGAGTTCTAATGCCATTATTTCCGCACTTACGGGTTCTTCACTGCTATTATGATTATTCTTAAAGGTAAATTTATTATCTGGAAGGTTAATCACACATCTACCTTCTTGCAATAAGTTAATTCCAATAATACACTCGCTGATTAAATTAGGGACAATTATAAACACAGCATCAGTCACATACTCTCTGATTCTTACTTCGAGCATGATCTGTTGGGCTATCTTATTCGATTTCTTCCCCACTGCTCCTTCGATAACTAAATTAGTAATTTTTAATATAGCTACATTGCCCATACGTTTATTATTTAGCTGATACCACTCCGCAGACAACGCATTGATTTGGCTGCCAGTATCAAGTAGTGCTATTATTGGTATACCATTGAGTTGTATCTTCAATTCAGGACATTTAATTTTATTGATTTCTTGATATTCCGACTCCTCTTCCATCAGAGTGTCCCTAATATCAATGAAAGTGGTACTGATTATCTTACAATTATCGCCTAATCCTACCTTATCTCTAAAATAATTCTTAACTAGTTTTTTGACTGGGCAACATTCTTTGTATGTGTTTTTGAACTAATTGCTACCTGCGAGGTTCCTTGAGTGCCGCTCGTTGACGCTAATGCATTCATTTGGGATTCGTATACCCGTTTCTGCGGTGCTCTTTCCCTCCCGTTTGCCTCAGCTGTTTCCTCTCCTTGTCGCCACGGTGCCTTGTAACGTGGGGGGTTACTCCGCTCTGTCCTATTTTCCGGCCAGTGATTAGCATTATTTACGTTCCTTTCCTGCTTGGGCTGGAACTGCATATTACCCTCGCTGTTCGTTCCATTCTTCTTTTGTCGCAAGGCTGCGAATTCCATTAACAGGTTTTGAAAGTCCATAATGTTATTCACACCCCTCGTAATGCAGGCAACAGCAATGTCGTGACTGTAGTGGTGTGCCAGTTTTCGAATTAGGTGTAGGTCTGATATCGGCGGTATTAATTGCCGGTTCTGTGAGATGCACCTTTCCATATATTGCGTCATACTTAACCCGCTCTCCGGGCGATATTTCCCAAATTCTAACTTATCACGGACGGTCTCCTGGATCATGTGATTCCAGTATTTGGCTGTAAATGCGGTCTGAAATTGCTCAAAAGTGTTTACCTCATTACGTACCAGCTTCCACCATATGGCGGCTTCTCCGTCTAAGTGTCTTCTTCCCTATCCAACTCACCTCTTCACCTGGGTAGTATTCACGGTGTATTTCTTCTAGCTCCTTCACAAACTCCATCGGATACTCTCCTTCTCCATTGAAGTTCACATTTTTAGTGTGTTCAATTATCACTCCTTGCTGCCTAGGTGTGCGTTCGATCTGGGCGATTTTATTGCGTACATCTTCTTTGATTTTACTTATCTTCCCGTCGATTGTAGAACAGCTATTTTCGTAACATTCTTTCAGTTGTTCTATCTGTTCTTCATTTTTCTTCTTGTGCGTAGTCATTTTATTAGTTATGGCTCTAATGTCATATGCGACACTAGCTTGGTGTTGTTGAAGCGACTCTTCACACTTCTCCCACTGTTCTTTCGCTTCTGATCGTACTATTTCCACCTCTTCTCTCACGACTTCTTTGACTTCTGTACGTAATTGTATTGCTGTTTCTCGGTTTTCGTCTCGGATTTCTTGTATTTGTTGTGCTATCTGTGTTTTGTGTTCCTGTAGTTGTTGTGTATATCTTTGTTCCATGTGGCGTTCCATGTCATCTATTCGTTTTTCTATACGTGTAATGTTTTCTGTTATTTGCGGGATATTTTCTGCTAACTGTTGTGTGAAAGTTTGTTTGAGTTGTTCTGTGTTCTTTTCATTTTTCTTAGTATTTTCATTTAATTTTTCTGTCATGTTCTTTTCTAATTTTCGTGTGTTTTCTGTCAGTTTTTGTTCTATTCTGTTGATGTTTTCAGTCATTTGCTGATTATTTTCTATTAATAATCGTTTAGTATTTTCTGTCATTTGTTGTGTAAACTGCTGTAGTAGCCTACTGATATCTATGTTTGTAGCTGTTTGTTGGGTTTCAGTCTATGATTGTGTCTGTTCTGTTTCGGACCATACATCGTCGTTTTGTCGCCGTCCCCTCGCCTCTGAAGAAACCTCCGGGCTTTCACTTTCCATGGCCTTTTCCCATCCTTTCTCTTCCTTTTGATTGTTAATATCAAATTCAATGTCGGACCCACCGTTATTTTCGTTACTGTCAGCCATTCTAATATTTGTACTACTAACCAATTTAAATTTCCTTACTTTACTGCGATTTAACATTTAATTTTTACCATTTACTTATTCTAGCTCATATCTTATTCTAATTGCTTATCGTCTATCCCGTTTCATTCTGCCGAGCTCATTTACAATCAAGCTCCACAAAGTTGGGCGCCAAATATATCTTAAACGAGGTTTGCAGCACGTTTTGGCGGCAAATATAACTAAAGTGGAATTGTGCTCCACCTTTGGATGCGCCAAATATAACTTTTACGTGTGTAATTTGTAAGTAATTAAGTTTATATTATTTAATATAATAATATTTGTGTTTAAAATGTATTAGATGCTGGGCGCCAGAGATGTTATGTGATGTCAGGGGTTTTTTTGAATAAAAACTCTGCAGTTAAGATGCTAATAACTTTTAATTATTACTAATTCTTGTAAGACACATACAAAAATATATATATTCATTTCACCTGATTGAGAAACATATCTCAATCTATTACTTCATGAACTAATAATTCAATCATAAATCTAAGCACATAAAATACATAAATCAAGACTTCATTATTACTTGTCTATCTTACTATAATTATTGCATTTTTGAGTTTCAAACTAGAAAAACATATATATATATATATATTCAATCCCTTAATATTAACAAGATATTGACTTCTGACAACCATCATATTTATTTAATACAACTCTGAATTTGTCAATCCTAATTTACATTAATTAAATTGAGCGTTTCTAAAGTCATAAAGGGTAGAATAATATTACTAGCATCCAACTGCTCGTCAGTTCTTTTAGAATGAAACGGGATGTTTAGGTATATAGACGATACGACTACATAGAATATTAGTTAATACATAAGTACAATGAAACTGTTACTTGTGTTTAGGATTATCCATTCCATCTGCCGACAATGCCTTGAGTGAACATATATCACAATTTCACTTCGCACCATACTTTGCTTTAATTCCATTCACAATTACTTTCGTCGATTCTTTACACACATCGGAACTCCGATTAAATATTCCACTCGACTTTCGCGCACAAGACAAAATATACTGTGTTCGAAATTACTTCAAGTTCACTGATTTAAATAAAACTGCTTCTTACTTGCTGTACGCACTAATTAAATGATTCACTCGTGATGAAGATTCCTCTCATGCTTGTCTTTGCTGTACAAATAACGACTGTCGCGTTCTTCGACTAACACGCACTCAAATTCTTTAAAACTTATTTAAGTATTTTGATAGTCTCTTTAATTCATAATGAGATTTTAATAGACACGAATAGTTTTTCTGTACACTCCGATATATTACTTTACGTGATGGTTAATCAAGCTAATATACTTTAACACTTTAAAACTTATTAAAAGCGAAGTTAAAATATACTAAGAGCGTCTTTAACACATACTAAGAGAAAAAGAAGAACTAACTTAGCTGTACACGGGGTATTATTTATAGGGCTCACTATTTCTCTTTTCCCACCCGTTCTACTCAAATAATTCCGATAGGCTCATGACTGATTTCCTTGCCGGGAATTTCAAATTCGTCCATTCAAGAACCGTAAAAAACTCGCGCTCTTAAGTCACCCTTCTTCTCATTGGTGTTTAGCCTGTAGTGCGCGGGTGTTTTACCACGTGTTCAGCTGCTACACCAAGCGACTCGACTTTCACCAGAGTTTCTCTTTTTTTATATCACTTGATCCATTGTTTTCCCAAGGTTGTCGTTCGTCAAAATCTAACGGGACTCAACAGTTTTATGATTTTTCGCGAACAAAGCATTTCCTTCTTTATGAGTTTAGAAAGCTGTTTATTGTACAATGCGCTTTTATTCTGTTGCCGCCAGACTGTCGCCAACTTACAACATTTCTGTGAGACGTTATTTTGCCTCAATCTTCTTATCAACACATTTAATTTGCTTAATAATAACTAAAAACATACATTAAATGATTAATTACGTTAATTATATTATATAGGCTTACGTGATCTACATTCACATTATATTAAGTCCCCCAAATTGATTTGATCATGATCGATATTCGAATTCATGGCAAATCAATTTGTACGCCTCTGAAAGTGCTCAGTTTATTATTGACAAAGCTTGTTTACGTCTGAGGTTGTTGCCTTTTCAGTTCAATAATAGTGTACAACCCTCCGCTTTTTGTGCACTTCACTTCTTGCCTGGGGAGAGCTTGCCTCCTCCCTCTCAAACTAGTTTGTTGGCAGCTGCTTACAATTCATTTTGTTGTTTACAACTGCTGGCCTTATGTACATCACATGGCTTACTGTTATGTAATTTACTACACATTGGTTTAAGTTTATTTACAATGTTTGTTATCAGTGTTAAGGAAATTTAAATTTATGAAAGTTTTGAAATATCTTTTCCCTTCTGACTGATCTTATTTAATATTTTACGGTTACTCGCGGTGATACGGCTTCAACTGTCGCACGTTGAAAATTCCACGAATCGATCCTGGTTTATCCACATCCGCCATTTCGTAAGTTGCATCTCCTTTTATTCCTTTTACGATGTACGGACCCTCAAACAGTTCACAGAATTTCGCTGTGACTCTATTTAGAGCATCTGAAATTGGATTAGTCTTTATTAAAACTAAGTCTTCTTTCTTGAATTTCACCTTATCGACGCCTTCATTGTTTTTCTTTGCTCGACGTTCACCCTTTCTTTTTAATCGTCGATATATTACCTCTCGGCAATTCAATAACTCTCGGTCCACATACACCTCCCGTGCTCTTCTTGGTCTTCGACCCCATTGTGCCTGAAATGGTGTCATTTCAATCGTGTCGTGGTGACTCTCATTGATACATTTTTCAATTAATTTAATATATTTGGCCCATTTGGTTTGGTGTCCATTAACCATCACTCTGAATATGTTACCTAATTGGCGGTTAACCCTTTCAGCAAGATTGGTACACGGGTTACGGATGGCAGTGTACTTGGGCTTGATTCAAGTGCATTTAACTGTGTCACCCAAGTTTTACTTGTAAATTGTGCGCCATTATCCGTCAATATAGCTTTGGGTTTTCCAATTTCTGGGATGTAATTTTTTAGTTTATTAAGCGTTACAGCTGTAGTTGCTCTTTTCATTGGGTATAACTTCACATACTTGGTGAAATTATGGACGATCACCAGAATATACCTCACACCACTGGTAGACGATATCAAAGGACCGTAATAATCCATGCTAATGAGTTCACCTCTCGCCTTTGGCAGAACTGGTTTGGTCTGTCCCATGCATTTCTTGAAATGGTCTTTATATTTTTGACAGGTAGCACATGTCTTAATTAACCTCTTAAGGTATTTGTAGAGATGATCGCCTGTAAAATGTTCCTTAAAGATGCCATAGCTTCTCCTCACACTGCAGTGTCCATACATTACATGAATCTCCTTTAACAACGCCTGTCCAATTTCTTGTGTTACTACCAATTTCCACCTTCCGTTCTCCTTACGATATAATTTGTTAAGAATTTTATTTGATTAATAAAGATGTTAAAATAACAATTTTGATATGTAGATGCCTAGCTAAGTATTTTAATAATGTCGTGGAGTTAAATTGGCTAGGAACATGAAAATAATGGTAGATAAGTGGACTGTATTTAAAAGATTTAACAAAATGTTCTTCGCAAACTGAGTCATTAACAATGGGTGCATTATCAAGAACGGTTTCAGTCTCCCAAAACTTCTCAAGAGACGCTAGAATTTGATCATCGTCGTTTCTTGCCAAAAATGAAACAGCAGGACCCTTTAAATGACAATGCTTAGGCAAATTGCCTGCTAGAATATAGCCTAACTTAGTTTCTTGTATGACAGGAAAGTTAGGACCACGAACATATTTGTTTGCTTGAATCAAATCTAAATAAAACTGTGCTCCCAACAATATGTCTATGTCAGCTGATACATTAAAATTTGGGTCAGCAAGGAAAATATTATCTGGGATATTAAAGTGTTTTACGTCAAAAGATTGTGCTGGAAGTTTATGGGTTAAAGTAGATAACACTGCATATTGAGCATTAAAAGTAAAATTTTGATAACGGGAAACAATACAAACTGATGCCAAATTATTAGCGCAACATGTTGCATTATTAATACCTGAGATTGGTATATTAGATTTGGTTAAATTAGTTTGGTTAAGTCTGATTTTTCAGACTTATGGTTAAATTTTAGAATCGGTTTGTTAAGCTGCTGTCCAGCTTCCAGCGGTAGCATGTTTTCTAATAGTTGCCTATGGGCATTTCCAGAAATTGTACAAAATTCTGGAAATTGGGAAGATTTTCAGAATCTATAGATTCTTTCCATAGTTTAAAGGTGGAATGATCAAGCTTTGTTGACAATAGCTGTATGACAATAAGTTCAAATGAATCTACTGACAATTGCATGGCTGTCAGAGAATTGACAGAAGCCGTTATGGCATTTGTAAATTCTGCTAAACTCTGCACAGAGTCCTTAGTTGTAGATTTTACTTCTAATAAATTTTGAATATAGTATTTGGCTAATATAAATTTATTGTCATATCTAGCGGACAGCAAACTTAACGCTATTGAATAATTTTCGTGACAAATAGGCAAAGCCTTGATTAAATCTAGTGGTTCATTTTTAAGAGATGAATATAAGTAGTGTAATTTTTGTACTGAGGTTAAGCCTGATCTAGCATCTACCAAGTCTAAAAATATCGAATAGAAGTGCTGCCATTCGAGAATGTTACCTGTGAAGCAGGGCAGCTTGATAGGTTTTAATTGAATATTGCTACATAATGTCTGAGATTCAGTCTGGATGTTGAAAGTGTCTAACAGTTGTAAAATCTTAGCCTCGGTTGAATACAAAAGCTCTTCAACCTCGACTCTGTCCTCTTGGGCAGTATTTATGTCTCTAGAAATTAGTTCGATCTCAGACTGGACCTCATCGTATTTTATTGACAAACTTTTTAAACTTTCAAGTCTTACACTTAAAAAATGCTTGGTATTGCTATTTTTGTCAAAGTTAACTATTGCAGAATTAATTCTCACTATGGCGGACTTTAAGCCGCCTCTCTTTTTAACTAACACTCTTACACTTTCTTCCGTCATTTTTTACGCACCTTTTATTGATGATATTGATGTCGTGTATTCGGTGAGGCGTCTTGCAGCATTGAGGCCGTGCAGCAGATGGTAGTGACACGCACGGACTGGATGGATGAATACTCTCACAACTTGAAACCACTCAAAACCTGGCGTGTAGGCGTTGACACGTGGATTTTTCATATACTATGGTGCTGTCTATGAAGTCCAATCTCAGCGACGAAAGAAGTGTTGAAATAAATACCGACACGGTCGGATCAGTGAACATACTGATTCGCCCGTTATGGCCAGAAATTGGATTAAAAATAATTAAGTGAGAAGCCGCCTCGCAAGGTATAATGTTGTAAAAGAAGGTTGAATGATACATCCAGGCCCGGAGTGACCAAAAAATGTTAAGAATTGTAATTGATTAATAAAGATGTTAAAATAAAAATTTTGATATGTAGATGCCTAGCTAAGTATTTTAATAATGTTGTGGAGTTAAATTGGCTAGGAACATGAAAATAATGGTAGATAAGTGGACTGTATTTAAACACATTTATTGTACGTAAGTTAGTACAAATTGATTTAGATTTGATGAAGGTTAGCTAAGCCTTCAGGCATCATGACGTCTGAGAAAAATTTATATTTAGGAAATGAACCGCAATTATGCAACACTAAAACCTAACATGAAATAATTTAGGCCAAAGGCCCTACATAATATGTTGCGACATGAAAATAATTAAGCCGACAGGCGAAACGCAACAAGCGTAGCTAACGTCTGTTGTATTTGAAAGCTCAGAGCACTGTGTCCGTCATATCTGCCAGTAGCAAGCAAAATTAAATTATGAATCAGATTAGCCAACCTTCCATCAATATAATTCCTACATTACAAATACCAACATTATTGTACATAATTTATTATTATATACTTGGTATATCTTACTGAGTTTGTCATTTTTATTGTTGTGTAACCGGTCGATGATATTATTTAGTTTAACATTGTTCATTTGGTGTAGTGTAATGTTTTTCAACTGATTTTTGAACGGTTTACCCAGTTTGATGTCAATTGCGTAAATTTCAGTCTCCTCGTCTCCATCTGGTATTATATTTTCTAGTACATCTTGAGGGTTTCGACTAAGTACATCCGCTACGATATTGTCACTACCTTTGCAATGTACTATCTCAAAATCATACTCCTGGATAGCCAGTATCCATCGTGTAATTCGGGAACAGTTTAACTGACATTTTTTAATAAATGTTAGTGCCTTGTTATCCGTGATAATGGTCAATGGTCGACCTAACACGTAAGTTCTAAAATTTTTTCAAGCAATGGACTACGCTGAGCAGTTCTACTTCCGTAGAAAATAATTTAATTCGGCACCTCTAAGCACACGACTGGTGAATGCAACGACCCCTATTTGCTCATCTTCATCTATTTGATAAAGCTGACCGCCAATCGCATATTTACTTGCGTCAGTCTGCAGGTAAAATCTTTTATTTGGGTTAGGATGTCTTAGCATTACTGTGTCCACGAATAGTCTCTTGACCTCATTAAAATTATTTTCTAACTCTTCTGTCCATTTAAACTTTATGCCTTTTTTCAGTAACTGTAGCAGTGGTCTTGTTTTTTCTGCATATTGGCTTGTGAATTTATTGTAAAAATTAGTAAGGCCAAGAAATTCCTTTAGTTGTTTTGGATTTTTTGGTCTAGGAAAATCCATAATAGCGGAGATTTTTCCGTGGAAGCGCTGATACCTTTTGTAGACAGCTCATATCCCAGATAACTAATTCTGTCTCGAAAGAATTTGGATTTCTTTAAGTTCACTGTGAGGTTCTCTCTTTTGAGGTTGTCCAACAACATGCATAAGTGTTCCAGGTGTTCTTCAATGTTTTCTGATACACATAAACAATCGTCCACATATAATATGCTGATTCTTTTTACTTCTTCTGTCAAAACTTTATCCAACTCGCGGGTTAGACTTTCTAAACTCGTCTTTAGCCCGAATTGTGTTACAGTGTACCTGTAGCATTTGCCTCTGTAGAGAAAGCCAGTATAGTCTGTAACAATACGTGATGTCTGCCTCGTTCAAGCCCCGCGATGGAAACCACTTTTAAACAAGACGTTTTTAATGGCTGTAATCTGATCTTTCCCACTGTTTGGGCTAGCCACTTGGTCACCAGACCGCTGTATGCCGGTCGTTACAAAAGAATAAAATGTATACGGAAAATTCACTAATTATAGAATTTTCAAATAATAAAATAATTTTGTTTATGTTTATAGAGGTATGTATAAGAGATAAATCTGTTTTTTAAAAGGTTCTGGTAAAATTTTAATAACAGGTAGGTATTTATTGACCGTCGAGCCGTTCTTGAAGATTTGCACCAAGTCTGGAGTTAAATAGATTAACTCCGGGTAATAATCGATTGGTGACTTTTCTGACTGGTCCTATATCTTGTTCAAAATAGAATATATTCTTCTTACTTAAGTCCTTCAGCCTTATAAATACCCTTAAATTACCCTGTGAAATAAGTACAGATACAAAATAATGGAAATATAAAGATTTATTGACAATTTTAAATAAATAATCGATATTTTATCGATGGAGAGCAATTATCGACTCTGTCTCGGGAATTATCGATTGTGTCATACAGAACAAAATTTATGATATTTAATATATTATAAGACAGGTTCTTTGAGCGATTAGAATTAATAGTCAGAGAAGGGTGACGAGAAAGTATAACATTAACAATTAACACAAATACAATAATTATTATTCAATAAAATTTAAATAATTCTAATATGTAATGTGTATGATCGTTGTCGTACCATACGCAGACGATGACGTCACTGCCGGATAAAGAAGGCCGGCTCTGTAGAATTAAAAGATGGCCGCTACTAGTTCTGGCGCAGTTAATGTGAACTCGGCATGTCCCAAAATCACGACAAAATTACCTTCGTCAAGGTCTAAAATGTCCCCGCACTGGTGTAATATGTCTGTTAATCTATTTGGTGTATTCTGGTGAAGTGTTCTGTGTAAACTTGCGTTAGTTAGTTTATTTTCTATGTGTTCAACTTCTACGGTTAAGTTCTCAAATTATTGGTTAGGATTTGCAGAATAAATCAGTTGAAATATAGTGTTTTACTTGTTTCTATCACTCGTATTATGTAGTTAAGTATTTGTTTTCACTATTGTCGTGAATGTATGAACAGCTTTAGCTTTAAAAAGTGTCTAAACCGTTTAACTCTCGTTCACTGATTTCAATGGCTAAACGCTAGTACCATCTTTCTCGATTTTTTAAAGAAACGTTCTTTTACACAACTGTCCAGCTTGATATTCAACAAAAGACTAATTAACTTGGTCATAAATCTTGCCCAGTTAATCCTTGAAAAAGTATTGTTAACATTTTTCGACTTCCCATACATATGATAAAATATTACATTATGTATGGAATTTATCTATTTTATTACTCACTTTTATGAATTATTAACCTTATTATTGGTTTAATCATCTCATTCCCTTTAAATTGATGTATTATAGTCCATATCTGTAGGTATTTTGTGGAAATTAACAAATTTCTTTACTTTATGGAAATATAGGCTCAAAATTGGATTTCCGTCTTTATACAAAATCCCCTCAATTTAAATATTATTAATACTATTATAATAAATTTTAATTAGTCATATTCCTCTTCCTTTCCTTACATACATATAAATTACACCTTTGAACTGGTTTTTTGTGTTAATCTGTAAATTTGACATTGCTCTTTAAAATTAATTAATTTATATATTTTGACAATTTACAAAATGTTAAGGTATATTTCCTTATTATCATTTTAATTCATAGGATCATTCCTAGTAGTGGTTAATTGTGTTATCTTATATAAATCTTGGTAGTTTACAGGATTTATAAGTGAGTTATACTATTTTATATTGGTTCTCTGATTTCACCAAATGGCCTAGATTTTAGAATTTTATATTTCTTTCTTTCTCAAATAATTTAAACTTAATTCCTCCTCTGACTTTACATAATTACAATTATATGAAAATAACATGATTTATAACTTATTGTGCTGTGTAGTAGTTAATTAACACTACAGTTATTAAAATAAATAATTATGAACATGGTTTAGCAATCTGCACAATTGAACATATTGCAGATATGGTTTGAACATATATCTTTTAACTATTTTTGAGCTAACATAGCATACCTATTAGAACATTATTACTGGTATGTAGGTTATTATTTATCAAACATAATTCTTTTTTAAAACACATAACATAAATCTTATTTTCTAATAAACCTTACAAATACATTTATTTAACACATTGATTTTAAGACTGTGAAATAACAGTCTATTTAAACATGTTACACTTATTCATACTATATTAGTACCAGTCCTTTCTGGTTTAAACCATTATTATTGTGATCCCCTACATAAGTAAACATTAACTCCCATACTCTATTTATTATCATTTTTTACAAATGTCTTGTAAATAAAGATTTACATTAAAATAATAAAATACTGGAAACCTTCCATTTTATTATTTTATTATGCTGTTTATTATTAGATTTTAAAGTTGTGATATAGCATACTACTAAGTTATAGTATCACCAACTTTAAGTTTATTGCATTTTTTTTAAAAACAACACTTACTCAAATTCACTTTCACTGTTGGTTCTGATATTTTGAGTCTTATTATCTCAGACCAGACCTTTGGTAATCATGGACCGTTAAGACTAGTTTATTTTCCTTATTACACAATAGCTTTAGTCGGTGCAGTTCTTATAACGCTATACAACACTTTAGTTTTCTCAATAATTACATTTTATAAGATTTTGGGTATGTTATACTTTCTTTTGCATAGTTTTTGTGGGTTTGGGATTGATAGTAGTTTATATAATAATAGGTTTTACTACGGTGTTTCTTTCATACTATTTCTTCCTCTCCTCCTGTCTTCTTTCTTGTCCTTCTTCGTATCTTCCTTCTGGTATTCATTCTTGTCCCTCTTCTAGTCTTCATTCTTGTCCCTCGTCTAGTCTTCACGCTTCTGTTCTTCCTTCCTCATTCTTGGGTAAACCAAGGTACTTGGTGTTATCACGACTGAGGTTTAGTTTGGAGTATTTAATTTATTCACTTTGGCTTTATTCTTCTATATTGGTTTCAGGGTATTGTTTTCTTCCTGTTCACAAATTTTATTCTTCCCTCTTCTTGGTTTTGGGATATTTTGGTATTCACCACTCTTTAATTGAGTCTCTTTTTTCTTGATATGGCCTTATATAACTGGTTTACTGCTCTGAGCTTCCTGGGTAACTTACTGGTATTATACTATGAGTTGATGAGTTGCTTCAATACTTTCTTTGGTTTCTTTTAACAGTGGTTTTTATATATTATGTAGTGAGGATTTTTATCTTATTGTGGTTCATTCCTCTGATTTATTTAAATGTCATTCAATATTATTATAACATTTGTTGGTGTAATTAAACTTTATGATTTCATATGACTTAAAATGTAGTGGATTTTCTGTCACGCTACAAGTCCCGGGAATCTTCAGAAAGTGGGATCTGCCAAAAGCTGCTGGTGAGATCAATACTATTCATGACTTTCACTTTTCTGCAGCTCGCCAACACTTGATCAATTGGTATTGCTCCCTCATGATCCGGAACAGTGACCGCATTGATTCTTCTTGCGTCTAAACACAGTCATACAGTCTGATCTTTCTTGACTACAGTCACCATTGGGTTAATATATGGACTGTTTGGTCGTTCTATTACGCCGCATCTTTCCATCTTTTTAATCTCTCCTTCCACTGCATTTTGATATTTTAGTGGAACTGGCCACCCGTTTAAGCAATAAGGGGTTGTGTCAGTTACCTTTAACCTGTGTACATATTTATTGATTCTACCTGGTTGCTCACGGAACACTTGTTGGTTAGAGTATAAAATGTTCTCCAATTCTTCCTTTGTTTTAGAATCGATACCGGTTGTTTCTTCCAGTTTCTCTTGAATCGTATTAGCAATCTTTTCTCCGTCTTCCTCGAGTTCTAATGACATTATTTCCGCACTTACGGGTTCTTCACTGCTATTATGATTATTCTTAAAGGTAATTTTATTATCTGGAAGGTTAATCACACATCTACCTTCTTGCAATAAGTTAATTCCAATAATACACTCCCTGATTAAATTAGGGACAATTATAAACACAGCATCAGTCACATACTCTCTGATACTTACTTCGAACATGATCTGTTGGGTTATCTTATTCGATTTCTTCCCCACTGCTCCTTCGATAACTAAATTAGTAATTTTTAATATAGCTACATTGCCAATACGTTTTTTATTTAGCTGATACCACTCCGCAGACAACACATTGATTTGGCTGCCAGTATCAAGTAGTGCTATTATTGGTATACCATTGAGTTGTATCTTCAATTCAGGACATTTAATTTTATTGATTTCTTGATATTCCGACTCCTCTTCCATCAGAGTGTCCCTAATATCAATAAAAGTGGTACTGATTATCTTACAATTATCGCCTAATCCTACCTTATCTCTAAAATAATTCTTAACTAGTTTTTGACTGGGCAACATTCTTTGTATGTGTTTTTGAACTAATTGCTACCTGCGAGGTTCCTTGAGTGCCGCTCGTTGACGCTAATGCATTCATTTGGGATTCGTATACCCGTTCCTGCGGTGCTCTTTCTCTCTCGTTTGGCTCAGCTGTTTTCTCTCCTTGTCGCCACGGTGCCTTGTGACGTGGGGCGTTACTTCGCTCTGTCCTATTTTCTGGCCAGTGATTAGCATTATTTACATTCCTTTCCTGCTTGGGCTGAAACTGCATATTACCCTCGCCGTGGATCATTTGATTCCAGTATTTGGCTGTGAATGCGGTCTGAAATTGCTCAAAAGTGTTTACCTCTTTATGTACCAGTTTCCACCATATGGCGGCTTCTCCGTCTAAGTGTCTTCCTATCCAGCTCATCTCTTCACCTGGGTAGTATTCACGGTGTATTTCTTCTAGCTTCTTCACAAACTCCATCGGATACTCTCCTTCTCCATTGAAGTTCACATTTTTAGTGTGTTCAATTATCACTCCTTGCTGCCTAGGTGTGCGTTCGATCTGGGTGATTTTATTGCGTACATCTTTGATTTTACTTATCTTCCCGTCGATTGTAGAACAGCTATTTTAGTAACATTCTTTCAGTTGTTCTATCTGTTCTTCATTTTTTTTCTTGTGCGTAGTCATTTTATTAGTTATGGCTCTAATGTCATATGTGACACTAGCTTGGTGTTGTTGAAGCGACTCTTCACACTTCTCCCACTGTTCTTTTGCTTCTGATCGTACTATTTCCACCTCTTCTCTCACGACTTCTTTGACTTCTGTACGTGATTGTATTGCTGTTTCTCGGTTTTCGTCTCGGATTTCTTGTATTTGTTGTGCTATCTGTGTTTTGTGTTCCTGTAGTTGTTGTGTATATCTTTGTTCCATGTTGTGTTCCATGTCATCTGTTCGTTTTTCTGTACGTGTAATGTTTTCTGTTATTAGCTGGATATCTTCTGTTAACTGTTGTGTGAAAGTTTGTTTGAGTTGTTCTGTGTTCTCTTCATTTTTCTTAGTATTTTCATTTAATTTTTCTGTCATGTTCTTTTCTAATTTTCGTGTGTTTTCTGTCAGTTTTTGTTCTATTCTGTTGATGTTTTCAGTCATTTGCTGATTATTTTCTATTAATAACCGTTTAGTATTTTCTGTCATTTGTTGTGTAAACTGCTGTAGTAGCCTACTGATATCTATGTTTGTAGCTGTTTGTTGGGTTTCAGTCTGTGATTGTGTCTGTTCTGTTTCGGATCGTACATCATCGTTTTGTCGCCGTCCCCTCGCCTCTGAAGAAACCTCCGGGCTTTCACTTTCCGTGGCCTCTTCCCATCCTTTCTCTCCCATTTGATTGTTAATATTGTAACGCAACATAGTTGAGGTTCCCCAACGTTACATAAAAGACTGAATGAAATATGGTCAAAGACCATACCCTGACTTAAGGTTGTTCGATAGTTCATATGTTTGAGAAGGACCTCAAGTAAAAAGGAGGCAATGACTAATATTAAATGTAAAAGAGCCAGACCAATGAATGATTGGATGTAATGAAATGTTTGTTTTGTACTGTGACATGTTAAGGTCTACAGAATATTTATATTGTATGTTGAATGTGTTAAAAATGAAATGATGTTGTTTGATAATAATACTTACTCAATAATTATGTTTATATTTTATATTAGATTTGTTTTTATACAGCACAATATAGTTACCAATGTTAGGCACGGTACTAAGTTGTCAGTATTGTATAAAATTGAAAGATACTGTTGTTCTAATTAATGTTTATAAACTGGATCAGGAGTGTGACCAGTGTTTCAAGTCTAATAAGTAGTTCTGACAATTATGTCATAAATTAATAAAGGGTTCCAGAACCAATTGATTAATGTAAAAACAAATAACCACCAGTAAATTAAAATTCATGTAATTAACTATGTAATCAATAATTAATTGTACAGTAGGTCAGGTAAAAAGAAAATTAAGTTAAAAAAACAAATAATGTTATAATGGTTGTAAATGAATCTATAGGCCTAAATTCCATATTAGTGAAAGGAAATTAATACCTTTCTAGTAAACCCAGTCCAACGAAACTCTAGTAAAACATTTACTGTTTAATAAGGAAGGTTAGGGGAGAATTTTATGTGATTCAATATTAATCCAAGCATGGAGTATTTTATTGGAAAGGAGTAGTAATATTCTATAATGCCGGCTCAAGGATATATAGAAAACCTGGTTGTTAAGGCAACTGATTTTTAGTAACTTGTTGATTTTGAATAGATGGTACTGATTGTTACAAGCTATTAGGTTGAAATGAACCGATATATTTAAAATATATGAATAAATATAAAGAAAATATATATCCAAATTGAAAAAAAACATTTTGCAAGACAATTATACTGGAATGTTAATGAATCATACAAATTAAATAACCCTATAAATTATCAATGAATACAATAAAAAAGAACTGAAAGCGTCTCACCTCATTCACTAAACAATTCCGCTGAATTTGGTATCAAACCAATTCATGCTATAAATTGAAGACCAATAAAGAGTTGAAGCCTGAATTAACGGAAATATTTGGAAATACAGAAGATTCGGTTGACGAAATAACCTTCATTGACAGCGGAAGCTGAGATCCTAATTCCAGTTCGTTGGGACCAAGAATTGTGAAGACGCAAAAGAAGACTCGAAGCACCAGAGTTCCCGTGGGATTATCATCATCCATTCATTGAAGACCAGAGCAGTTTTACTGGGTGAAGACGATATAACCTGCATTTTGATCGTAGTTGACAAACATTCACCGCCTAATGAAGCTTTCGCCGCTTGGGTAAAAAAACAAATTATTTTCATATCATTGTATTTTAAGTAAATAATTTTATTCTTTTTGTAAATTGAACAACCTTAATTATGCGTTTTACCTGGCCTTACTAATGGTTCAAAGAACTACACGAACCCTGGTATAAGAATTATTTGTCATTATTTTCAAAGTATATATGTTTTTCTTTTTAGAATTCGAATAATTAAGAATCGATACATGTTGGGATAGTCGATTGTATTGTCTTATTGTTTGTCTGAGACAACGTAACTGGTTAAATACCAGAGAAAAATAAATAAAGTACATTTGTTGTATGAGATAACGTTTTAATCATTGCAGAGAAAATACTATATGTAATTGGCGTAATAATTTATTAACAGATTGATACAAACACTCAGAATAACTAACCTATACGCACACTTATTTATAATAACAGCGCTCCAAGTTTGCAGCTGGTGAGACGGGAGATTGCTGAACTAACGGGTTTTGCCATACTAAATTTGAATGAAATTTTTATCGTTGAGGGACTAGGGTTGAGACAAAAACCACTTACATTCAGTAAATACTCCATATATATTGCTCATATTAAACAACCACTGAGAATTAAATTAAGTCTACAGAATACTACCATTATAAATTCAGGAATATAATTCTAAGTTTGTGGACTTAATAATCTGTGTTCTGAGGGTTTCACTGGTCACAACCGCAAGGTATATTAGTTAATAACATATTAATTAAACCAGGTAACAGCATTTTAATTGTTACGAATCGCCACCTACAACGTACTACTTGGCGTTTGTTACACCGGAGTCTCTTATAACTAATTACACTCATAGACAAGATCTCTTTATAATTTGACGTCTCCAGCTGGTATCATACATTATTACATACGTCCTCACATAATTAACAAGCAGTTCGTTACTAAATTGATTACAACAGTGGGGTTTGAATAAGACGGACATTTTCGCTAGCACCGGCACATATTAGTCTCTTTACAAATTGGCACATAACAACGTGGAAATTATTTAAACACGTACTCGACACATTCTATATATTTCATTTTGTTACAAATTGCTGCCTGCAACGTGGGGCTTAAACGAAAACGAGGACGTCCATTTAGTCTCTTTCTTTACAAATTGACGCTCGCAACGTGAGGCACGATCGTCGCATCTTAACACCTAAAACTCGCTCTTTCTTTACAAATTGGCGCTCAACGAGTGGGCTTTAGTTAAGTAAAAACTCATATTATTTGTTACTTAACTTGAGCAGGCAACCATTAGAGGCACAGGAATGCATACGAGAGCTCTTACGAAAAGAATGGAGAAGGAACCAGAAACAGAAGAAGATAGGAGGGAAAAAGAAACAGAGGTAGGTACAGATACTGAAATGGATCAACAGACAGGTGATACGGAAGAAACCGAAATAGTTATAGATACGGAAACGGAAATAGTGGAAGAAGATGCCCAAGGGGACCAACCAGATAAAGCGGAAGCTAGAAGAGAACCAGATTGGCAAGAAATAATGAAATTTATGGCAGAACAACGCCGACAAAACAATGAAACTTTAATAAGACAAATGAAAGAGGAAATTAAGGAAAATTCAAGGAAAACAAATGAAGAAAACAAAGAGAATTTTAGAAAACAGGAGGAAAACTCAAAGCAAACTACAGAAAAGCTAGAAAATAAAATAGACAGTATAAACGAAAGGTCAGAAAAGCTAGAAAATAAAATAGACAGTATAAACGAAAGGTCAGAAAAGCTGGAAAATAAAATAGATAGTATTAAGGAAAGTACTAGTGAACTTTTGAGGCAAACCATAAAGGAAAATAATGAACGATTGAAGGCCGATTTTAGACAAATCAATGAAAAGGTAGACAGCATAAATTAAAAATTCAGAAAAGCTGGAAAATAAAATAGACAGTATTAATGAAAACTCAAGAAAACAAAACGAAATTTTGAGCGAAAATTTAATCAAACAAATGAATGAAAAGTTTGACAAGAATGACGAGAATTTGAGACAGATTCAAGACGATAACAAACTAATGAACGAAAAACTTGAGGAAAACAATAAACGAATGAAAGCAGATCTTGAGAAAATCAATGAGGATAATCTAATACGAATCGATGAGAGAACTGAGCATTCTAACAAGGAAATAAGGGAAAATGTGGATAAACAGAATGAAGTATTAAGACAAGCTATCAATAAGAAAATTGAGGACGCTAGTGAGGCAATCAGCCAGAAGGTAGTTAAGAACGACGGCGAAAGAAAACAGGAGATAGCGGAAACGAATAGAAAACTGAAAGTGACCGATGAAGCTATTACACGAAATAGAGCTGAACTAGAGGTCAAGCTAGGCCATATAGAAGAAGAAAACCGAATTCAAGTGGAATCAATACGAACAGATTGCGGAAACCAGCATCGAAATTGAGATACGATCATGAACGAAGTACAGGAGCAAGGACAACGTAACCAGGATAGAATCGAGAACTTACAACGGTCAGTTGACAACCGATCGATCACTGTCCCATATACACAACATATAGACGACCGGGAGACCATCAACTTTAAGACATACAGGAGAAATCCAATGGAATTCTTGGAACGGGTCGGCGAACAAATTATGAGAACCGGTGAAAACAGGTGGCCAATAATTCGTCGTTATTTAGACGATCATTTTAAAGAAACTTATGATAACTGGTGGACAGCCACCAGACACGAGATACGAAGCTACGAAGAATTTAAAATAGCTTTTAAAGCCAGATACTGGTCAGACGCCACCCAGAATGTAGTGAGGGAGAGCATCAGTTATGGAAGATATGACGCCAGCAGGGGAACAACACTTACCGCCTACTTCCTGGGAAAAGTATGTTTGGCAAGACATCTTGAACCAAAAATCCCAGAGGAAATTCTCGTCACCAGGTTAGCATACCACTATGATAACGGTATATCAATAGCACGATCGGGTGGACAAATAAAAACTATGCAGGCCATGTCAACGCTATTAGAAGAGCACGAGCGTGAAGTACACTATCGAAGGAGTCGTCAGAGAAACGACCAGTACGGGAACAGGGATTTCCCAGACTATAACAATAGAAACAATAACCATAACAGTCATGAGGCGAATAACCGGACGAACTACAATGGCAGGCCTGGTAATTATGGTAATGAGGCGTACCAACGGCAAAATAACAACAACAGCCCAAGGAACAACGGAAACAATTACGGGAATAGACAGAGTATTCCGAACAACCAATATAACCGGTCGTATAACCCAAATTACCAGAATCGGAACACGAACAACCGAAATTATGATAACAGCAACCGTAATCCGAATAACCAAAACCAAAACTACAGAAGAGTTAATTATGTGGGGGCGTACGACAATTATAACGGGAGGACATACTACCAAGGACGTCGAAGTTTTGATAGGGACACCGATTGGAACCAGTACAGTAATAACGATCGAAGGGAGACTAGAACTAATAGGGGCAGAAGTCGGAGTCAGGAGGACTACCGCCGGATTAATTACGAAGAAGACCGCCAACGGCCGGAACCCAGGTCAACAGAAAATGAAATAAGTCAAACAAACCAAACCGGCAGAGGAGACGAAGAATCCGAGCCGATTTTAAACATCACACGGCAGTGAAAACACTAGCAGGATCCTCACTGAACCACTCTATCGGGTTTAACGACATAAGGAACCACAGTAAAAATAATAAATGTTACACGATTATTTGTAGTAACTACTTGAAAAATTTAAGGGACAAGTTGTTGGAAGAAGAAGACGGAAATCCAAGAAAGAATAGTAACGAAATAATTTACATAACGGCAGAGATCAACAGTGTACAAACCAAAATTATGATAGACACTGGGGCTAACGTGTCGCTAATCGACGCAATAGAACTAAACAAAATAATTGAAGAAGGGAAGAAGCATATACTTACGTTACCAATAAGCAACATTGTACTGATAGGGGCAACGGGACGTCAAAATAGAACGGTCCGGAAACAAGCAAGGTTGGAGTTAACGAGTAACAATAAAACAATCCCAATGACTTTTCTAGTAGCCAGTGGCTTACCATTTAACATGTTAATCGGTTGTGACATGCTGAAACAATATTCAGCTATCATTGACATGAACAGGTCAAAATTATCGTTAAAAAGCAATCAAACAGAATGGACGGCTGACTTAGTTAACAGCGACAGTACGACACCAACCCGAGTAACATATCATATACAAAGAAAGTTAGATCAACAGGAACAATCACCAAGTAATAATATCTTTTACGAGTTGGACGATGAGCAAATGTGGCATGACAAAATTAATGAGATCCGTAAATTTGAATGTGGAATAACTAACATGCAAAAGGAACGATTAGTTGAAGTGTACAATAGATATCGCCATGTATTTTCAAATATACCTGGCAAGGTAAGAGATTACCAATGCAAAATAGAGTTTCGAGAACCTGTAAATTTCAACAAAAAATCATACCCAGTCGCTTACTCACTGAAGGAAGCTGTGAGGGCAGAAATTGATAGATTAATAGACGAGGACATCATCGAACCCAGTTATTCACCGTATACCAGCCCTATCCTCGCTGTCCCGAAGAAAGGTGGCCAAGTAAGAATTTGCTTAGATGCAAGGGAAATCAATAAAGTAATAGTGAATGACCGAACATCCCCAGGGGAAATCGAGGAAATACTTAAAAAGTTCCATGGAATCAAATACATCAGCACGTGGGATACCGTCTGTGGATACTGGCAAGTCGAACTCCATCCAGAGAGCCGCAAATACATGGCATTCATTTTCGAAGGCTGAAATTACCAATTTAAACGGTTGCCATTCGGACTAGTTAATTCAGTAGCCGTGTTTGTAAAAATCATGGGCCAAATCCTCGGACAGGAAACACTCCAATATACAACAATCTATGTGGATGATATTTTGATAACTTCGACCAATTGGAATGACCATTGCCAACGAGTAGAGCAAGTGCTAAAAAGGCTGTCGGAGAACCATATTACATTAAAGCTGGAGAAATCAAAATTGATAGCGAACGAAGTGAAATTTTTAGGATTTAACTTGTCGGAGCAGGGGATCACCCCATCCCAAGAAAAAATTGAGTCAATTCAAAAATTCCCAAAACCAAGGAACAGGAAACAGCTCCAATCATTCCTCGGCATATGTAATTATTACCGTAAATTTCAAGAACATTATTCAGAATTAACATCAAGATTTGTACGCCAATTATCATCCAAGGACAAGTGGACGTGGGGAGAAGAGCAAGATGCCACGCTTGAACTAATTAAAACTAAATTTTTGGAGTCAATAATGTTACACCACCCCAATTTCAATAAACAATTTTTTATGAATTGTGACGCCAGTGATGTCAGTTTGGGATCTGTTCTTTATCAGGAGGATAATGAAGGGAACCATCAAGTGATCAGTTTCGCTAGTCGAGTCCTGAATAGTTGTGAAAAAAACTATAATGTAACGGAGAAAGAGCTTTTGAGTGTTGTATTTTCCTGTAACAAGTTCAGGACCTACATTTTAGGATACAAGACGACCGTCAGAACTGATCACAAGTCAATTTCATTTCTAAAAAGTTGTAAGTTGAATCATGGAAGATTGACCAGGTGGAGCCTGACACTGCAAGAGTATAACCTAAATTGGGAATACATTCCTGGAAAAGGAAACATCATTGCAGATACATTATCACGGATCAATATCAGGGACCAGACGTTTGAGGGGGAAAAAGAAACCATAATTAAACTATACCATATCATCAGTAATAGATCTGACCTGACTAATATAATAACAGGACTCGAACAACAGCAGAAACAGGACCCCAGATTGAAAAAAATTTTTGACAGGCTTGGAGAACAAGACGACCGCATAACACAATTTTACTGCGAACACCAACAAATACTATTCATTAAGACGCATTACAAACTTAAAACCTGGAAAATTGTTATACCACAAAATATAGAAAAGGATATCATAATGGATTACCATATCAGGTATGGCCACATGGGAGCATTGAAGGTAGTCAAAGCACTCCAAGAACACGTATACATCAGGGATGTTAACAGAAAGGTGCGAAACCAGATTAAACGTTGCCACATATGCCAGCTCGTAAAAGTTAACAATCACAGGAAGGAAGGCACAATGATGCCAATCACATCATCAAATAGATTAGAAAAAGTATTTGTCGATATTTGCGGCCCATTCCCGCGAAGTGGGGGAAGGCACCAGTATAAATATTTTATAATTCTATTCGACCATTATACCAGATTCACGAAACTATACCCGATCAACCGGGCGACGACGCAAAAGATATTAAACATTATATGTCAAAATTACATTAGTGAGGTAGGAGCTCCGAAATCCATTATTACTGACCACGGAACACAATTTAAGGGGAGCAAGTGGAAAGACACTCTACGGGAAAAGGGAATCAAGACGTATAAAACATCTGTATACCACCCGAGCAGCAACCCGGCCGAACGAGTATTAAGGGAAGTAGGGAGGATCCTACGCACGTATTGCTTTAACCAACAGAGAAAATGGTCCGAGTATTTAACAGCTGCAGAAGATTTCATAAACTTATCACACCACCAATTTACCGAAATGACCCCCTATACAGCAATGTTCCAGAGACCACCACCCAGAGAGATAGCGGAATTAATACAATTCCCTAGCGGAGATGAATATAAATTTAACAGTGTAAAATTTTACGAGAAGATACTAGAACGAACCGAGAGAACGAGAAGAAAATACCAGCAATTTCAACCAAAACCGGAGCGATACTTAGTGGGAGACAAGATACTATTGAAGAATCGAGAATTGCCCAGTACAATGGAAGGCATTGCTAAAAAGTTATTACTATTGTACACGGGACCGTATACTGTAATTAAAGATAACGGAAATAATACCTATGAAATATTGGATCCCCATACACTAAAGAAGAAGGGTACATACAACCAATCCTCAATTAAGCGATACTATGAATTGGTTGATGACAAAATAAATACAACAATGATAACTAGGGCAGAAAAAATATGAAAAAAAAAATGTACATAAACTTAATACAGACAAGGTGATTTAATGAAAAAACCACAAAATTCTAAAAGCATGTAAGGACAACTTACTCAACTTATTTCGAACAACATAATTTAAAGTGAAGAGGATAAAAACCACAAAATTCTAAAAGTATGTAAGGACAACTTACTCATGTTATTTCGAACAATACAATTTAAAATGAAGAAACTAAAAAAACCCAAAATTCCAAAGGATGTAAGAACAACTTACTCATAATTATTCAGAAACAGTATGATTTAAAATAAAGAGAATAAATACCCCAAAAAAAAAAAAAAAAAAAAAAAAAAAAAAAAAAAAAAAAAAAAGTAAGCTCAACTTACAAACAAGTATCTAAGAAAACAATTTATGAGTTATATAAGAAAGAGAATTTTGAAGATAAAAAGAACAACCAAAGTCGAAAAATAAGTAAGAACACCTTACTATACAATTTAGAAGAAATTGATTTAAACTGATATGAAAGAAGAAAAATATTTTACACTAATTCAACCTAATAAAAATCATCAAAACCAGAAGACGAAATGAGTTTATCTGATATAATATAATAGCGAGAAATATAATTTTGAATGTAAAAGAAATAATAATGATTGTGCCAGAAGAATATAGCTACATAATGTAATGTATAGTACTGACCAAAATCTCATAACCAGCTGTATTGATCACAAAGGAATATGAGCCAATGAAGACAAGAGAATGAAGAAGCCAAAATGGAACCATCAAAAGGATCACAAGAAAAAAAAAACTAATGGTTAAGAATTATCCGTAAACAAAACCCAATTAATAAATGTCAATAAAATAGCCAAGTATTGGAGAGAAAAAGTGTATAATAGAAGGAAGAATTAATATGAAGAAATAATATGATCTGAGTTAAAGTACAGTGAATAATCCCTAGAATATGATTATTATTTATTATTTTATTGAAGGTCACATGATGACTACCTTACGAGGTTTATTAATGAAGATTGACTGTAGAATATTCCAGCAATCATTTGACTGGGCAGAGATGATGTTCCTCTGATCCCAGAAAGTATGTAACGGACGACGGTAATTGGTTAGCCGATAGAGCACCACCGATTCGATTCCAGTTATAATGTTAGGGAGGTTTAGGAAAATTAAATATTAGAGGGAAAACTCACAAATAAATATAGAGAATTAAATAAAACCAGATCCAAAATGTATAATTAATGAAGAATGTCACAAGAATGATTATAGAAATAAGATTTAAACTTGGGAAATAATTGACTTTAAGAAGGAACGAAGAAATGATAATAAAATAACGAATAATTGGGAAATATAAAAGTACTATAAATAGGAAACCAATTGGCCAGATACAAATTAGAAGTTTATTTCTTGCTAAACTTTGTTTATACCAAAATAAACTTATTTCGAAGGGGGGGTGTTATGTAACGCAACATAGTTGAGGTTCCCCAACGTTACATAAAAGACTGAATGAAATATGGTCAAAGACCATACCCTGACTTAAGGTTGTTCGATAGTTCATATGTTTGAGAAGGACCTCAAGTAAAAAGGAGGCAATGACTAATATTAAATGTAAAAGAGCCAGACCAATGAATGATTGGATGTAATGAAATGTTTGTTTTGTACTGTGACATGTTAAGGTCTACAGAATATTTATATTGTATGTTGAATGTGTTAAAAATGAAATGATGTTGTTTGATAATAATACTTACTCAATAATTATGTTTATATTTTATATTAGATTTGTTTTTATACAGCACAATATAGTTACCAATGTTAGGCACGGTACTAAGTTGTCAGTATTGTATAAAATTGAAAGATACTGTTGTTCTAATTAATGTTTATAAACTGGATCAGGAGTGTGACCAGTGTTTCAAGTCTAACAAGTAGTTCTGACAATTATGTCATAAATTAATAAAGGGTTCCAGAACCAATTGATTAATGTAAAAACAAATAACCACCAGTAAATTAAAATTCATGTAATTAACTATGTAATCAATAATTAATTGTACAGTAGGTCAGGTAAAAAGAAAATTAAGTTAAAAAAACAAATAATGTTATAATGGTTGTAAATGAATCTATAGGCCTAAATTCCATATTAGTGAAAGGAAATTAATACCTTTCTAGTAAACCCAGTCCAACGAAACTCTAGTAAAACATTTACTGTTTAATAAGGAAGGTTAGGGGAGAATTTTATGTGATTCAATATTAATCCAAGCATGGAGTATTTTATTGGAAAGGAGTAGTAATATTCTATAATGCCGGCTCAAGGATATATAGAAAACCTGGTTGTTAAGGCAACTGATTTTTAGTAACTTGTTGATTTTGAATAGATGGTACTGATTGTTACAAGCTATTAGGTTGAAATGAACCGATATATTTAAAATATATGAATAAATATAAAGAAAATATATATCCAAATTGAAAAAAAACATTTTGCAAGACAATTATACTGGAATGTTAATGAATCATACAAATTAAATAACCCTATAAATTATCAATGAATACAATAAAAAAGAACTGAAAGCGTCTCACCTCATTCACTAAACAATTCCGCTGAATTTGGTATCAAACCAATTCATGCTATAAATTGAAGACCAATAAAGAGTTGAAGCCTGAATTAACGGAAATATTTGGAAATACAGAAGATTCGGTTGACGAAATAACCTTCATTGACAGCGGAAGCTGAGATCCTAATTCCAGTTCGTTGGGACCAAGAATTGTGAAGACGCAAAAGAAGACTCGAAGCACCAGAGTTCCCGTGGGATTATCATCATCCATTCATTGAAGACCAGAGCAGTTTTACTGGGTGAAGACGATATAACCTGCATTTTGATCGTAGTTGACAAACATTCACCGCCTAATGAAGCTTTCGCCGCTTGGGTAAAAAAACAAATTATTTTCATATCATTGCATTTTAAGTAAATAATTTTATTCTTTTTGTAAATTGAACAACCTTAATTATGCGTTTTACCTGGCCTTACTAATGGTTCAAAGAACTACACGAACCCTGGTATAAGAATTATTTGTCATTATTTTCAAAGTATATATGTTTTTCTTTTTAGAATTCGAATAATTAAGAATCGATACATGTTGGGATAGTCGATTGTATTGTCTTATTGTTTGTCTGAGACAACGTAACTGGTTAAATACCAGAGAAAAATAAATAAAGTACATTTGTTGTATGAGATAACGTTTTAATCATTGCAGAGAAAATACTATATGTAATTGGCGTAATAATTTATTAACAGATTGATACAAACACTCAGAATAACTAACCTATACGCACACTTATTTATAATAACAGCGCTCCAAGTTTGCAGCTGGTGAGACGGGAGATTGCTGAACTAACGGGTTTTGCCATACTAAATTTGAATGAAATTTTTATCGTTGAGGGACTAGGGTTGAGACAAAAACCACTTACATTCAGTAAATACTCCATATATATTGCTCATATTAAACAACCACTGAGAATTAAATTAAGTCTACAGAATACTACCATTATAAATTCAGGAATATAATTCTAAGTTTGTGGACTTAATAATCTGTGTTCTGAGGGTTTCACTGGTCACAACCGCAAGGTATATTAGTTAATAACATATTAATTAAACCAGGTAACAGCATTTTAATTGTTACGAATCGCCACCTACAACGTACTACTTGGCGTTTGTTACACCGGAGTCTCTTATAACTAATTACACTCATAGACAAGATCTCTTTATAATTTGACGTCTCCAGCTGGTATCATACATTATTACATACGTCCTCACATAATTAACAAGCAGTTCGTTACTAAATTGATTACAACAGTGGGGTTTGAATAAGACGGACATTTTCGCTAGCACCGGCACATATTAGTCTCTTTACAAATTGGCACATAACAACGTGGAAATTATTTAAACACGTACTCGACACATTCTATATATTTCATTTTGTTACAAATTGCCGCCTGCAACGTGGGGCTTAAACGAAAACGAGGACGTCCATTTAGTCTCTTTCTTTACAAATTGACGCTCGCAACGTGAGGCACGATCGTCGCATCTTAACACCTAAAACTCGCTCTTTCTTTACAATATCAAATTCAATGTCGGACCCACCGTTATTTTCATTACTGTCAGCCATTCTACTATTTGTACTACTAACCAATTTAAATTTCCTTACTTTACTGCGAATTAACATTTAATTTTTACCATTTACTTATTTTAGCACATATCTTATTCTAATTGCTTATCGTTTATCCCGTTTCATTCTGCCGAGCTCATTTACAATCAAGCTCCACAAAGTTGGCTGCCAAATATAACTTAAACGAGGTTTGCACCACGTTTTAGGCGTCCAAATATAACTTCAATTTATTAGTGCTCCACGTTTGTGGCAGCAAATATAACTAAGTGGAATTGTGCTCCCTCTTTGGATTCGACAAATATAACTTTTACCTGTGTAATTTGTAAGTAATTAAGTTTATATTATTTACTGTAATAATATTTGTGTTTAAATGTATTAGATGCTGGGCGCCAGAGATGTTATGTGATCTCAGGGGGTTTTTTGAATAAAAACTCTGCAGTTAAGATACTAATAACTTTTAATTATTACTAATTCTTGTAAGACACATACAAAAATATATATATTCATTTCATCTGATTGAGAAACATATCTCAATATATTACTTCACGAACTAATAATTCAATCATAAATCTAAGCACATAAAATACATAAATCAAGATTTCATTATTACTTGTCTATCTTACTATAATTGCTGCATTTTTGAGTTTCAAACTAGAAAAACATATATATATTGTAACGTAACAGAGTTGAGGTCCCCAACGTTACATAAAAAATTGAATTATCTATGGTCAAGGACCATACCCTGAATTAAGGTTGCTCAGTAATTAATGCATCTGAGAAGTACCTCAAGTCAAAAGATGCAATAATTAATGTTGAATATAAAATATAATACCAATTAATAGTTAATATAATAAATTGTGCTTGTTTTTACACTGTAGCATGTTAATGTTCACAGAATATTTATGTTATGCTTTGAGTATGGTAAGAGTGAACTAATGTTGTTTAATAGGAATACTTCATCAATAATAATGTTTGTATTTATGTTAAATTTGTCTTTAGACAATCAAGTATAGTTACCTGTGTTAGGCATTATACTAAGTTTTAAGTATTGTCTAAAATTGAATAATGAAGTTGTTTTAATTAATGTTTGTAAACTTTGCCAGGAGGGCAATCAGTGTTTAAGGTTTGACAAGTAGTTCTGATAATTATTGTAAACTAATGAAGGGTTCCAGGACCAGTTAATTAATGTAATAAAGTAAACACCAGGAAATTAAAATTAACGTAATTAACCATTAACCAATAATTAATTGTACAGTAGGTCAGGTAAAAGAAAATTAAGTTAAAAAACCAAATAATATTATAACGGTTGTAAGAAAACCTATAGGCCTAAATTTCATATTTGTGAAAGGAAATTAATACCTTTTTAAGAAGTCCAATGAAACTATGGTAAAACATTTACTGTTTAAAAAGGAAGGTTAGGTGATTATTTTAGGTAATTTAGTATTATTCCAAGAATGGAGTATTTTATTCAAAAAGAGTAGTAATATTCTATAATTCTGGCTCTAGGATATCTGATTTCACCCAATGACAGAAAAAGGTGGTTGTTAAGGCAACTGAAATGTACATGAGTTGTTTATATTGAATCATTCGTTCTGATTGTTACAAGCTATTGAGTTGAGATGGGCAGATACATTTTAAAAAATGAATAATAAATTCTGAAGAAAATATGAATCAAAATTAAAAAACCCTCTTTGAAACCTAATTCTATCATAATACTGATGAGTAATAAAACTAAATAGACTTCCAAATTATAACTGAATACATTTAAAAAGAGTTGAAAACCCCTCACCTCATTCACCAGAATAATTCCGCTGGATTCGGTATTAAACCGATTCCTCCTATAATCAGAAGATCAGTGAAGAGAATTAAAGTCCGAAACTAACGGAATTATTGAGAAGACACGAAGACCTCGTTTTGCAGAGTTAACCTTCACTTGCAGAAGAAGCTGGGATACTATTTTCATTTCACCGAGACCGACAACTATCAAGATCATAGGAGAAGAACAGCAGTCAGAAGAATTCCTGAGAGCTTCCCAGTATACTCCACAATCAATTTTATTAAGGGCCAGAACACTTTTTACTGGATGAAGGTGATTTAAGCTGAGCCTCGTCAACTGTTTACAGACGTCCACGGCCAGTCGGAGTTTCGTCGACTCGGTAAAAAACAATCTATTTTAAATTCAATATATTTAGAGTTAATAATTTTGTTTTGTAATACTTCAGTAACCTTAATTATGCATTTTACCTGGCCTTACTAATGGTTCCAAGAATCTTACGAACCCTGGGATAAGAACTATTTATTGTTATATTTAATTTGTATAAGTCAATGGAATTTGATCAATTGACAATCGATATATTTTTGAGTGATCGATTTGATAATATTATTATTTTGGAGATAACGGTGACTGTGAATTAATAGATAAAATTAATAAAGGATCTTTGTTGTATGAGATAATGTTTGAAGTTATTGCAGAATAGATACTATATGTAGTGGGTGGAATAATTTACAATAAAAGGTTGATTCAAACCCGATGAACAGCTAACCTACAAACACGATTATTATAAATAACAGCGCTAAGTGCTTACAGCTGGTGGAATGGGAGATTGCCGAACTAGCGTGTTTTCAGTACAAAATTTGAATAGAATTTTCTAACATCGAGGGACTAGGGTTGACAAGAATATTCATTACATTCAGTCAATACACTATATATATCGTTAATATTACCCAACTACTGAATACTAAGTTAAACCTATATCGTAGTACGATTATAAGTTAAAAGAACATAATTATAATTATATTTGTCTAATAATATATTTTCAGGAGGTTTCATCGGTAACAACCGAATAGATATATTCATTAATAAATAAGTAAATAAAACACAGAAACCACGTGATTTGTTACAAATTGGCGAACCCAACAGTGGGGCTGAAGATTAATACTGAGGAAGAAAATTTTACATAAATAAATAAATATTTTACAGAGCTGTATAAGATATATTTGTAACACACACATAAGATATCGTTTTATATCAAATTGACGCTCACAACGTGGGGCATCATCATCTTTTATTAACACATAGTAATTTGATTATTACAAATTGACGACTTCAACGTGGGGCTGAATTAAGAAGGACTCCCTAGTAAACGTTAGTTGTTACAAATTGGCGCTCAACGAGTGGGCTTTAGTTAAGTAAAAAATCATATTAATTATTACTTAACTTGAGCAGGCAACCATTAGAGGCACAGGAATGCATACGAGAGGTGTTACTAAAAGGATGGAGAAGGAACAAGATACAGAAGAAGACAGACGGGAAGAAGAAACAGAGGTAGTTACAGACACCGAAATGGAACAACAGGCGAGTAATACTGAGGATGCCCAAGGGGACCAACCAGATAAAGTGGAAGCCAGAAGCGAACCAGCTTGGCAAAAAATGATGAGGCTAATGATGGAGAAAATTGATAGCATGAAGGAAAGCGATAATGAAAATTTCAGAAAACAGGAGGAAAACTCAAGACAAACCATAAAGGAAAATAATGAACAATTGAAGGCCGATTTTAGACAAATTAATGAAAAAATAGATGGTTTAAATGACAATTCAGAAAGGCTAGAAAACAAAATAGACAATATTAACGAAAACTCAAAGAAACAAAATGAAATTTTGAGTGAGAATTTAATCAAACTAATGAATGAGAGGTTTGACAAAAATAAAGAGGAAAATGATGAAAATAACCGGAGGATAAATGAAAGCTTAAAACAAATTAATGAAAGATTTGACAGGAACGATGAGAGCTTAAGGCAGATTCTGGAAAATACCAAACAAATAGATGAGAAAATTGAAAACCGTAATAAGTAGTTGCGGCAAATCATCAATGAACAAGGCCTAGCGTTGAGGGAAGTCATCGATGGAAGTATTATAATTGTCAATGAAACACGGAGCAAAGGAGTTGATAGCTATGAAGTGGAAGTAAGACAGAAAATAACCGAAATTAAGGTGGGTCTGGAAAAGACAGATGAACCCATCATGCAACTCAGAGTGGAAGTAGAGACCAAAATTACTCAAATAGGAAACCTACAAGCGAAGACCCAAGAAAAATTTGACGGGATACCAATTAATATAACCGGCAGAATAGAACGGGTTCATAATGAAATAAAGACACTGAAAATAAGACAAACGCGTAAAAAGAAATTAATAAATACACGGGAAGGGTTGGAGATGATTAAAAGGGGATTGGTTCAGCTACATAATATACCAATTACGGAAAACAGAGAAGTAAGGCAAGTGAGAAACTTTAAACGAACCACACTTGAATTCCCAGATGGACTGGAAGGACCAAAAAGGCCAAAACTAATCGAGGAGCATGGAGGACTTATGGAATTTATGTATGAACCATTAGAATAATTAAGAAACAGTACAGAAGAACCAGTTCGAAAGGCAATGGTGAACTTGAACATAAATGACAATTTTATAGCGACAAGATGCAAGAACTGCATAATAATGAGATATGTCACAAGGACAGAAATAACTCTATACACTAGAGAAATCCGAACAATCAGTACAGAGGAAATAATGGACCACGGTTAAACAGATTCCAAACAGAATATAAAGAAAAGGGACGGATTTTATGGATACAGGATCAAGCAAATCCAAGGAAAATACTGAAGAAACAATAAACCAACAAAATTCAAAAAATAAGTAAGAACACCTTACTATATAATTCAGAAGAAATTACTTTAAACTAATATAAAAGAAAAAAAAAAAATATTTAAGAATTATCCGTAAGAAAGCCAATTAATAAATGTTAATAAAATAGCCAAGTATTGGAGAGGAGAAGTGTATAATAGAAGGAAGAATTAATATGAAGAAACAATATGATCTGAGTTAAAGTACAGTGAACAATCCCTAGAGTATTATTATTATTAATTATTTTATTGAAGGTCACATGATGACTACCTTGCGAGGTTTATTAATGAAGATTGACTGTAGAATATTCCAGCAATCATTTAACTGGGGAGAGATGATGTTCCTCTGATCCCAGAAGGTATGTAACGGACAACGGTATTTGGTAAGCCGATAGAGCACCACCGATTCGATTCCAGTTATAATGTTAGGGAGGTTTAGGAAAATTAAATATTAGAGGGAAAACTCACAAATAAATATAGATAAATAAATAAAACCAGATCCAAAATGTATAATTAATAAAGAATGTCACAAGAATAATTATAGAAGTAAGATTTAAACTTGGGAAATAATTGATTTTAAGAAGGAAAGAAGAAATAATAGTAATACAACGGATAATTCTATACGCAAATAATAGGGTGAAAGGTATATACAACCAGTCTGAAATAAAAAAGTATTATGAATAGGAGAACCAATTGGTCAGATACAAGTTGTGAGTTTATTTTTTACTAAACTTTGTTAAGACAAAATAAACTTCTTTCGAAGGGGGGTGTTATGTAACGTAACAGAGTTGAGGTCCCCAACGTTACATAAAAAATTGAATTAACTATGGTCAAGGACCACTGTAGCATGTTAATGTTCACAGAATATTTATGTTATGTTTTGAGTATGGTAAGAGTGAACTAATGTTGTTTAATAGGAATACTTCATCAATAATAATGTTTGTATTTATGTTAAATTTGTCTTTAGACAATCAAGTATAGTTACCTGTGTTAGGCATTATACTAAGGTTTAAGTATTGTCTAAAATTGAATAATGAAGTTGTTTTAATTAATGTTTGTAAACTTTGCCAGGAGGGCAATCAGTGTTTAAGGGTTGACAAGTAGTTCTGATAATTATATTGTAAACTAATGAAGGGTTCCAGGACCAGTTAATTAATGTAATAAAGTAAACACCAGGAAATTAAAATTAATGTAATTAACCATTAACCAATAATTAATGAAATATCACTATAATATTGACGACTCGGAACACTAGTGTTCCGAGTCGTCAATATTATAGTGATATTTAGTTAAGTAACGGACACGTCATGGACAACGAAATCCAAGAAATAATTAATTGTACAGTAGGTCAGGTAAAAGAAAATTAAGTTAAAAAAACAAATAATATTATAACGGTTGTAAGAAAACCTATAGGCCTAAATTTCATATTTGTGAAAGGAAATTAATACCTTTTTAAGAAGTCCAGTCCAATGAAACTATGGTAAAACATTTACTGTTTAAAAAGGAAGGTTAGGTGATAATTTTAGGTAATTTAGTATTATTCCAAGAATGGAGTATTTTATTGAAAAAGAGTAGTAATATTCTATAATTCTGGCTCTAGGATACCTGATTTCACCCAATGACAGAAAAAGGTGGTTGTTAAGGCAACTGAAATGTACATGAGTTGTTTATATTGAATCATTCGTTCTGATTGTTACAAGCTATTGAGTTGAGATGGGCAGATACATTTTAAAAAATGAATAATAAATTCTGAAGAAAATATGAATCAAAATTAAAAAACCCTCTTTGAAACCTAATTCTATCATAATACTGATGAGTAATAAAACTAAATAGACTTCCAAATTATAACTGAATACATTTAAAAAGAGTTGAAAACCCCTCACCTCATTCACCAGAATAATTCCGCTGGATTCGGTATTAAACCGATTCCTCCTATAATCAGAAGATCAGTTGACAGAATTAAAGTCCGAAACTAACGGAATTATTGAGAAGACAAGAAGACCTCGTTTTGCAGAGTTAACCTTCACTTGCAGAAGAAGCTGGGATACTATTTTCATTTCACCGAGACCGACAACTATCAAGATCATAGGAGAAGAACAGCAGTCAGAAGAATTCCTGAGAGCTTCCCAGTATACTCCACAATCAATTTTATTAAGGGCCAGAACACTTTTTACTGGATGAAGGTGATTTAAGCTGAGCCTCGTCAACTGTTTACAGACGTCCACGGCCAGTCGGAGTTTCGTCGACTCGGTAAAAAACAACCTATTTTAAATTCAATATATTTAGAGTTAATAATTTTGTTTTGTAATACTTGAGTAACCTTAATTATGCATTTTACCTGGCCTTACTAATGGTTCCAAGAATCTTACGAACCCTGGGATAAGAACTATTTATTGTTATATTTAATTTGTATAAGTCAATGGAATTTGATCAATTGACAATCGATATATTTTTGAGTGATCGATTTGATAATATTATTATTTTGGAGATAACGGTGACTGTGAATTAATAGATAAAATTAATAAAGGATCTTTGTTGTATGAGATAATGTTTGAAGTTATTGCAGAATAGATACTATATGTAGTGGGTGGAATAATTTACAATAAAAGGTTGATTCAAACCCGATGAACAGCTAACCTAGAAACACGATTATTATAAATAACAGCGCTAAGTGCTTACAGCTGGTGGAATGGGAGATTGCCGAACTAGCGTGTTTTCAGTACAAAATTTGAATAGAATTTTCTAACATCGAGGGACTAGGGTTGACAAGAATATTCATTACATTCAGTCAATACACTATATATATCGTTAATATTACCCAACTACTGAATACTAAGTTAAACCTATATCGTAGTACGATTATAAGTTAAAAGAACATAATTATAATTATATTTGTCTAATAATATATTTTCAGGAGGTTTCATCGGTAACAACCGAATAGATATATTCATTAATAAATAAGTAAATAAAACACAGAAACCACGTGATTTGTTACAAATTGGCGAACCCAACAGTGGGGCTGAAGATTAATACTGAGGAAGAAAATTTTACATAAATAAATAAATATTTTACAGAGCTGTATAAGATATATTTGTAACACACACATAAGATATCGTTTTATATCAAATTGACGCTCACAACGTGGGGCATCATCATCTTTTATTAACACATAGTAATTTGATTATTACAAATTGACGACTTCAACGTGGGGCTGAATTAAGAAGGACTCCCTAGTAAACGTTAGTTGTTACAAATTGGCGCTCAACGAGTGGGCTTTAGTTAAGTAAAAAATCATATTAATTATTACTTAACTTGAGCAGGCAACCATTAGAGGCACAGGAATGCATACGAGAGGTGTTACTAAAAGGATGGAGAAGGAACAAGATACAGAAGAAGACAGACGGGAAGAAGAAACAGAGGTAGTTACAGACACCGAAATGGAACAACAGGCGAGTAATACTGAGGATGCCCAAGGGGACCAACCAGATAAAGTGGAAGCCAGAAGCGAACCAGCTTGGCAAAAAATGATGAGGCTAATGATGGAGAAAATTGATAGCATGAAGGAAAGCGATAATGAAAATTTCAGAAAACAGGAGGAAAACTCAAGACAAACCATAAAGGAAAATAATGAACAATTGAAGGCCGATTTTAGACAAATTAATGAAAAAATAGATGGTTTAAATGACAATTCAGAAAGGCTAGAAAACAAAATAGACAATATTAACGAAAACTCAAAGAAACAAAATGAAATTTTGAGTGAGAATTTAATCAAACTAATGAATGAGAGGTTTGACAAAAATAAAGAGGAAAATGATGAAAATAACCGGAGGATAAATGAAAGCTTAAAACAAATTAATGAAAGATTTGACAGGAACGATGAGAGCTTAAGGCAGATTCTGGAAAATACCAAACAAATAGATGAGAAAATTGAAAACCGTAATAAGTAGTTGCGGCAAATCATCAATGAACAAGGCCTAGCGTTGAGGGAAGTCATCGATGGAAGTATTATAATTGTCAATGAAACACGGAGCAAAGGAGTTGATAGCTATGAAGTGGAAGTAAGACAGAAAATAACCGAAATTAAGGTGGGTCTGGAAAAGACAGATGAACCCATCATGCAACTCAGAGTGGAAGTAGAGACCAAAATTACTCAAATAGGAAACCTACAAGCGAAGACCCAAGAAAAATTTGACGGGATACCAATTAATATAACCGGCAGAATAGAACGGGTTCATAATGAAATAAAGACACTGAAAATAAGACAAACGCGTAAAAAGAAATTAATAAATACACGGGAAGGATTGGAGATGATTAAAAGGGGATTGGTTCAGCTACATAATATACCAATTACGGAAAACAGAGAAGTAAGGCAAGTGAGAAACTTTAAACGAACCACACTTGAATTCCCAGATGGACTGGAAGGACCAAAAAGGCCAAAACTAATCGAGGAGCATGGAGGACTTATGGAATTTATGTATGAACCATTAGAATAATTAAGAAACAGTACAGAAGAACCAGTTCGAAAGGCAATGGTGAACTTGAACATAAATGACAATTTTATAGCGACAAGATGCAAGAACTGCATAATAATGAGATATGTCACAAGGACAGAAATAACTCTATACACTAGAGAAATCCGAACAATCAGTACAGAGGAAATAATGGACCACGGTTAAACAGATTCCAAACAGAATATAAAGAAAAGGGACGGATTTTATGGATACAGGATCAAGCAAATCCAAGGAAAATACTGAAGAAACAATAAACCAACAAAATTCAAAAAATAAGTAAGAACACCTTACTATATAATTCAGAAGAAATTACTTTAAACTAATATAAAAGAAAAAAAAAAAATATTTAAGAATTATCCGTAAGAAAGCCAATTAATAAATGTTAATAAAATAGCCAAGTATTGGAGAGGAGAAGTGTATAATAGAAGGAAGAATTAATATGAAGAAACAATATGATCTGAGTTAAAGTACAGTGAACAATCCCTAGAGTATTATTATTATTAATTATTTTATTGAAGGTCACATGATGACTACCTTGCGAGGTTTATTAATGAAGATTGACTGTAGAATATTCCAGCAATCATTTAACTGGGGAGAGATGATGTTCCTCTGATCCCAGAAGGTATGTAACGGACAACGGTATTTGGTAAGCCGATAGAGCACCACCGATTCGATTCCAGTTATAATGTTAGGGAGGTTTAGGAAAATGAAATATTAGAGGGAAAACTCACAAATAAATATAGATAAATAAATAAAACCAGATCCAAAATGTATAATTAATAAAGAATGTCACAAGAATAATTATAGAAGTAAGATTTAAACTTGGGAAATAATTGATTTTAAGAAGGAAAGAAGAAATAATAGTAATACAACGGATAATTCTATACGCAAATAATAGGGTGAAAGGTATATACAACCAGTCTGAAATAAAAAAGTATTATGAATAGGAGAACCAATTGGTCAGATACAAGTTGTGAGTTTATTTTTTACTAAACTTTGTTAAGACAAAATAAACTTCTTTCGAAGGGGGGTGTTATGTAACGTAACAGAGTTGAGGTCCCCAACGTTACATAAAAAATTGAATTAACTATGGTCAAGGACCACTGTAGCATGTTAATGTTCACAGAATATTTATGTTATGTTTTGAGTATGGTAAGAGTGAACTAATGTTGTTTAATAGGAATACTTCATCAATAATAATGTTTGTATTTATGTTAAATTTGTCTTTAGACAATCAAGTATAGTTACCTGTGTTAGGCATTATACTAAGGTTTAAGTATTGTCTAAAATTGAATAATGAAGTTGTTTTAATTAATGTTTGTAAACTTTGCCAGGAGGGCAATCAGTGTTTAAGGGTTGACAAGTAGTTCTGATAATTATATTGTAAACTAATGAAGGGTTCCAGGACCAGTTAATTAATGTAATAAAGTAAACACCAGGAAATTAAAATTAATGTAATTAACCATTAACCAATAATTAATGAAATATCACTATAATATTGACGACTCGGAACACTAGTGTTCCGAGTCGTCAATATTATAGTGATATTTAGTTAAGTAACGGACACGTCATGGACAACGAAATCCAAGAAATAATTAATTGTACAGTAGGTCAGGTAAAAGAAAATTAAGTTAAAAAAACAAATAATATTATAACGGTTGTAAGAAAACCTATAGGCCTAAATTTCATATTTGTGAAAGGAAATTAATACCTTTTTAAGAAGTCCAGTCCAATGAAACTATGGTAAAACATTTACTGTTTAAAAAGGAAGGTTAGGTGATAATTTTAGGTAATTTAGTATTATTCCAAGAATGGAGTATTTTATTGAAAAAGAGTAGTAATATTCTATAATTCTGGCTCTAGGATACCTGATTTCACCCAATGACAGAAAAAGGTGGTTGTTAAGGCAACTGAAATGTACATGAGTTGTTTATATTGAATCATTCGTTCTGATTGTTACAAGCTATTGAGTTGAGATGGGCAGATACATTTTAAAAAATGAATAATAAATTCTGAAGAAAATATGAATCAAAATTAAAAAACCCTCTTTGAAACCTAATTCTATCATAATACTGATGAGTAATAAAACTAAATAGACTTCCAAATTATAACTGAATACATTTAAAAAGAGTTGAAAACCCCTCACCTCATTCACCAGAATAATTCCGCTGGATTCGGTATTAAACCGATTCCTCCTATAATCAGAAGATCAGTTGACAGAATTAAAGTCCGAAACTAACGGAATTATTGAGAAGACAAGAAGACCTCGTTTTGCAGAGTTAACCTTCACTTGCAGAAGAAGCTGGGATACTATTTTCATTTCACCGAGACCGACAACTATCAAGATCATAGGAGAAGAACAGCAGTCAGAAGAATTCCTGAGAGCTTCCCAGTATACTCCACAATCAATTTTATTAAGGGCCAGAACACTTTTTACTGGATGAAGGTGATTTAAGCTGAGCCTCGTCAACTGTTTACAGACGTCCACGGCCAGTCGGAGTTTCGTCGACTCGGTAAAAAACAACCTATTTTAAATTCAATATATTTAGAGTTAATAATTTTGTTTTGTAATACTTGAGTAACCTTAATTATGCATTTTACCTGGCCTTACTAATGGTTCCAAGAATCTTACGAACCCTGGGATAAGAACTATTTATTTTCACTATAATATTGACGACTCGGAACACTAAGTTTTTTATAAGTAAAAACGTAAAGTTTTACCTTACAGCCTAAACCGGCTTTCACCTGTAGAAGGCTTCATCAGAGGCTGTCGTTAGTAGCGCTGTTCGTCTTGTTGTTGGCGACGAGATAGTGTTTCGAAAGATCGAAGCTGTGTGTGTGTGTGGTGAGATGTGTTCGAATAATGCGTGCGATTTGAATTGTGTCTGTTCGTTTAGGATGTCGCTTTTATTTGTTTTTGTGTGTTTGTATATTTCTAATTGTTCTAGAGTGTCTAGTTTTCGGCCTTTTGTGTGTACGTGTAGTATGTTCATGTTATTGTCGATGTTTTTATATGTGTGGTTTGCTTCAATGAGGTGGTTTGTGAAGGTAGATTCTGTAGTGGTGTGGAGTGCTTTTGTGTGTTCAATGTATCTCTGTTTGAAGCTACGTCCTGTCTGGCCTATGTAGAATTTATTGCAATTTGAACAATTTAGTTTATATACACCGGGTAGATCGAATTTGTTTTGTGCTTTGGGCATGCGTTTTGATAGTGTGTGTTCTGTTTTGTTAGTAGTTTTGTAAGCGATTCTGTATCCTGCTTTTTTGAATTTGTGGGCAATTTTTTCTGTTTGTTTGTTGATGTATGTTAGTGTTATGAATTTGTTGTTTTCTGTCTTTGTCTGTTGTTTGTTTTGTGTTTTGTGTAGGAGTTTACTGACTATTGTTCTGTCATAACCGTTAGATTCTGCTAGATATTTTATCGTGTTTAGTTCGTCTTTGTAGTCTATTTCATCTAAGGGGATGTTGTTAAGTCTATGTATCATGGTTCTAAAAGCAGCTAGTTTGTGTTGTATTGGGTGATTGGAGGTGTTGTGTATTAGTGTGTCAGTTGTAGTTGGTTTTCTGTATATACTGAATTTGTGCCTGTATTCTAGTTTTGTGATGGAGAGGTCTAAGAAGTTTATGGTATTGTTGTGTTCATATTCGGCAGTGAAGGTTATGTTTTTATGTATTTTGTTTATGTGCGTTAGTAACTGTTCACATTGTCTTTTGTTTCCCCTGTATAGTATTAGAATGTCATCAACGTATCTGTGCCAATATAGTATTTTATGTGAGTGTCTGTCATTGTTTGTGAGTATTTTTGTTTTTTCTAAGTGTTGGAGGAAGACTTCTGCTAGAATGCTGGATATGGGGTAGCCCATGGGTAGGCCATCGTTCTGTGTGTAGTATTTATTGTTATAAGTAAAGTAGTTTTGTTTTGTGATAATGTTCAGAGTTTCTGTTATTTCATTGATAAGTTCGTTTGGTGTGTTGTTCTGTTTGAGTTTGTTTTGTAGGATGGTGATTGTTTCAGAGATGGGGATGTTTGTGTACAGGTTTTTAATGTCAAAGGAGGCTAATGTGGCGTTATGGGGGATGTGTATGTCTTTTATTTTTGTTACTAGGTCAGTGTTGTTTTTTACTGCAATGTTGTTGTCTATTTGTGTGTGTTGTCTAATAATTTTGTCTAGATATTTTGCCAGTTTGTGTGCAGGGGCATTACGGTAGTTGATAATGGGGCGGATCGGAATGTCTTCTTTATGGATTTTGGGAAGCGCTTGGAGTGTAGGTGCTGATGGTCGGATTTGTTTCATGTAGGGCTTTTGTTTATGTGTCATAATGTGTTTGGCTTTGTTGACTATTTGTTTTACTGAGTTTTGGTATCTGTCGGTGGGGTCGTGTTTTAGTTCTGTGATGTTGTTCTGTTCTATGAAGTCTTGTACTTTTTTGTGTAGGTTGTCTGTGGGGATAATTACAGTCGTGTTGCCTTTGTCAGCTTTTACAAATGTGATGTTGTGTTTGTGTGCCTTTTCCCTCAGTTTGATGGCTGTGTGTATTTCTGAGTTGTGGTTGTTGTTGTCTGGTGTCTTATGTACTCCTATTGTGTTGTTTATATTATGTCTTAATGTGTCTTGATGTTCTGGTGCTGTGTTTTGTATATTTGTTTCTGTGTCAATTATGAGCTTTGTTAGTGTTTGGTTGTTATGTTTGTAATGTATGTTATGTTTTATGCCTTTATCAAGGAGTGTTTGTTCATTTTTTGTGAGTGTGACGTTCGTGAGTTTACTGTACGTGGGTAGAATTTGTGCGAGGGAATTATATCTGTTTTGATTGGTGTCAGGTTTTTTATTTTTCTGTCGTGTTTTGTCTGTATGTTATGTATTTGTTTTTTTGTCCATTCATTTGTGTGATGTATTAGTTCAGTCATGTAATTGTGTCCGTATGTGTTGGCGATATGTAGGTGTAGTGTTAGTGCTTTGCGATTAAGGGCGTCTTTTTTCTTATATAGTTGTGTAATTGATTCTTTTATGTATGTTCTTTGTGCGATGTTTTGTGTTATTCGGGCGGCCTGGTTGTTATGTTTAATTTTGATTTGGGCATATTTAGGTGTTAGTGAATTGTTTATGCATGTTTTGTTGAAATTAGTTAAGTAACGGACACGTCATGGACAACGAAATCCAAGAATTTAACTATTTATTGTTATATTTAATTTGTATAAGTCAATGGAATTTGATCAATTGACAATCGATATATTTTTGAGTGATCGATTTGATAATATTATTATTTTGGAGATAACGGTGACTGTGAATTAATAGATAAAATTAATAAAGGATCTTTATTGTATGAGATAATGTTTGAAGTTATAGCAGAATAGATACTATATGTAGTGGGTGGAATAATTTACAATAAAAGGTTGATTCAAACCCGATGAACAGCTAACCTACAAACACGATTATTATAAATAACAGCGCTAAGTGCTTACAGCTGGTGGAACGGGAGATTGCCGAACTAGCGTGTTTTCAGTACAAAATTTGAATAGAATTTTCTAACATCGAGGGACTAGGGTTGACAAGAATATTCATTACATTCAGTCAATACACTATATATATCGTTAATATTACCCAACTACTGAATACTAAGTTAAACCTATATCGTAGTACGATTATAAGTTAAAAGAACATAATTATAATTATATTTGTCTAATAATATATTTTCAGGAGGTTTCATCGGTAACAACCGAATAGATATATTCATTAATAAATAAGTAAATAAAACACAGAAACCACGTGATTTGTTACAAATTGGCGAACCCAACAGTGGGGCTGAAGATTAATACTGAGGAAGAAAATTTTACATAAATAAATAAATATTTTACAGAGCTGTATAAGATATATTTGTAACACACACATAAGATATCGTTTTATATCAAATTGACGCTCACAATGTGGGGCATCATCATCTTTTATTAACACATAGTAATTTGATTATTACAAATTAACGACTTCAACGTGGGGCTGAATTAAGAAGGACTCCCTAGTAAACGTTAGTTATTACAATATATATATATATATATTCAATGCCTTAATATTAACAAGATATTGACTTCTGACAACCATCAGATATATTGAATACTACTCTGAATTTGTCAATCCTAATTTACATTAATTAAATTGAGCATTTCTAAAGTCATAAAGGGTAGAATAATATTACTAGCATCCAACTGCTCATCAGTTCTTTTAGAATGAAACGGGATGTTTAGGGATATAGACGATACGACTACATAGAATATTAGTTAATACATAAGTACAATGAAACTGTTACTTGTGTTTAGGATTATCCATTCCATCTGCCGACAATGCCTTGAGTGAACATATATCACAATTTCACTTCGCACCATACTTTGCTTTAATTCCATTCACAATTACTTTTGTCGATTCTTTACACACATCGGAACTCCGATTAAATATTCCACTCGACTTTCGCGCACAAGACAAAATATACTGTGTTCGAAATTACTTCAAGTTCACTGATTTAAATAAAACTGCTTCTTACTAGCTGTACACACTAATTAAATGATTCACTCGCGATGAAGATTCTTCTCATGCTTGTCTTTGCTGTACAAATAACGACTGTCGCGTTCTACGACTAACACGCACTCAAATACTTCAAGACTTATTAAGTATTTTGATAGTTTCTTTAATTCATAATGAGATTTTAATAGACACGAATAGTTTTTCTGTACACTCCGATATATTACTTTACATGATGGTTAATCAAGCTAATATACTTTAACACTTTAAAACTTATTAAAAGCGAAGTTAAAATATACTAAGAGCGTTTTTAACACATACTAAGAGAAAAAGAAGAACTAACTTAGTTGTACTGTACACGGGGTATTATTTATAGGGCTCACTATTTCTCTTTTCCCACCCGTTCTACTCAAATAATTCTGATAGACTCATGACTGATTTCCTTGCCGGGAACTTGTAATTCATCCATTCAAGAACCGTAAAAAACACGCGCTCTAAAGTCACGCTTCTTCTCATTGGTGTTTAGTCTGGAGTGCGCGGGTGTTTTACCACGTGTTCAACTGCTACACCAAGCGACGCAACTTTCACCAGAGTTTCTCTTTTTTTATCGCCTGATCCATTGTTTTCCCAAGGTTGTCGTTCGTCAAAATCTAACGGGACTCAACAGATTTATGATTTTTCGCGAACAAAGCATTTCCTTCTTTATGACTTTAGAAAGCTGTTTATTGTACAATGCGCTTTTATTCTGTTGCCGCCAACTTACAATATTTCTTTGAGACGTTATTTTGCCTCAATCTTCTTATCATCACATTTAATTTGCTTAATAATAACTAAAAACATACATTAAATGATTAATTACGTTAATTACATAATACAGGCTTACATGATCTACATTCACGTTATAACACCTCACAGACTCTAATTCTTCAGACAGTTTATCGACACTATAACATTCCTGTGTTCTATCACTGCATGTATCTTCATGCACTTCTGTGTTGTCTGTATCACTGTTTATTGATAAGTGTAGAAGATTCTGTACTTCTTTGTGATTATTTCGCTTTTCTGCCAGTATTTTTCGTTTGACGCAAGTTGAACTACTCGAATTTACTAAGGCACTACACAACGGCAAATTTAAATGAGGAACAGCATTAGCACACGTTTTAGGGAGATTTAATAGCTCACTCTTTAAATCATATATATATAGTCTGATTCATTGAAATGCACTGAACACACGCGAGCGACATGAACGGAAAATGATTTGGGCCATTTGCAAGCATTTTATCCACTTCGATTTTATTTCATTGTCTTTAGGAAAGCAGTGAAAATTAATAATCCTTTCTGATGTCTAACATGGTCCATACAACCAGCAATCACACAACACACCACAGTTACACACCCAAATTTTATAAATCGCCACTACTTTACATTAAATGCACACGGCAACTCATGGCAACTGAAGTAACGTTCCCGTCAGTTAATACTTGGTGTCCGGATGACGTCATGTGCGGGGCTTGCCACTGCGCATACTGTTGGTGACCACTACCGTATAGTCTAGTAACCGTGGGAAACACCCAACATTTTAGCCATCTAGGTGCTCTCAGTTCTGCGATAAGGCCCAAAAATGGTCGATTTAGTCTATTTTCTAAAACCAATTACTCCTCACCAACTTAACCAAATAACCCATATGGGGGCTCATTTTTTCTGCTTTTTCCTATACATTTTACTAAAATTAAATGGAACTTCCCAAACGATAAGGAATTTTTCTTACTGCTGATTGTGTATTCACCTTTATCCAAAAAATTAAAATTTTTAAAGTGGCCCCAAAAGTCTAAATTTCAAGCAAAACATTTCGAATAGGTTTCATTTATTTTTTCTGACTCTGCACGTTACTATACAACTTCATAAATTCAGATTGGTTAAGGGAACCAAAGTTAAAAGACTTTAAAGAAAGTGAGCTATTCAAAAATTGTGATTCTTACCCACAGTAAGTGGTCATTACCACTCTGCAGGCACATTTTAATGCTGTTATCATTGATAGAGAAAAGTTTCCACAGATACAGCTACAAATAGTGAATGACATTTGAGAACATAATCTATGAAAATTTTATACAAACTCTAAGATTTTTTAATATAGATGATATTTCACCTTTGAAATACAGAATTACTGATTTTCATAAAATTTAATTGTTTTGTCTGTGATTATCATATGTGTAAATACCTCAACTATTATAGTTCAGCAACATGTAAGTGTTATGATGCATTTAAAGAACATGCAAAATTGTGTGAGAAATTTTAAGAATACTTCACCTACAAACTTGTCAGAATGCTCTTAATGTATTACTAAAATTAACACCAAAAGATAAGTTTTGTAAACAATGTGATCATCTTTTAAAACAAATCATTGATTCAGAATTACAAGACATTTGAATATTACTGCATTAGAATAATGAAAGCTTAGATTCAGCTAAGGGGAAGAACAGAATAGATAATCAACCAGAATTATGGTGTTCAGCCAAGATTTCTGAACAAGGAATGTATGTACACATCAAAATGTTGGTTTATCTCAACAGACAAATTTATGTGACACATCAAATACTTCTAAATATTCAAATTTTTCTGAATTTGTGACTACAAGACAAGATAAGAGATCAACTAACTGCATTTTAACAAATCTGGAACATACTTTACTTAGAAAAGCAAAACTTACAGCAAAAAAAATATACGTCAAATTATGCTGAGAATTTGATTTGAGAAGGTTGTGAGAAGTTTACTGAATGAAAACTTTCTAGTACCTTTAACTTAAAGGTCACAATACCTGATTGAGTTGTTAAAATCGATTCAAAGACAGATTTATATTTCCAGAAGTAATAATGAATTTAGAACAAGAATTAAAAAAGTAGAAACTATACCAAAAAGCTTGAATGTTATCACTGTTGCTAAAAGAATTGAAGGTACCTTACTTTTTTTTTAATATTTTACATGTACAAATTATATATGTATGCAATATTATAAATATTATAAATTCACACATTCAGAGGGTAAGTTTCAATAATAATAATAATTGAAAAGATAATAATGAAGTACTAAATGAGAGAAATAAGATGCAAATTTTAAATTTTAATATTTGTTTTTGTAACAGTATGTCATTATTGTAATGGCAAATTTTAGTGTAAGATAAAACATAGTTTAAATTAGATTAGTACTTTAGATTTTAGATTAGTACTTTTATTGCTAAGCCAAATTTTATTCTATAAAGTCTTTTATAAACAACTTTGCTTCCTACTTTTTTTAAATCAATTACAAATACTTTAGTAGCACTGCTATATACCAGTTAAAGGACATTAATTGAAAATCAAAGTAACTTCTTTACACACTATAGACAAAATATTATAAAATGTAAAATGTGAAAAAATGTTAACTCATTCTCTTATAATAAGTTCACACTTATACACCAGATCAAATATTTGTTTTTTGTGATAAAGTTAAATTCAGATTACAGTCAAATATATTACATTACAAGAAATTCACTAATACTAAACATAGATTTATTTCACCTGTTTTACAAAATTTGATAAATACACAAAATAATTTTTTCAAAGCTTTTACTTTGATTTATTTACAAATACACTGCAGATCTTATTTTCAATAGTAGGGAATGTTGCCTTTCACATAAAATTCTTTAAAATTTACTATAAATTTCAAAAAATTTAAAAGAAATTGCACACAGTATTTAAACAGGACATTTTATGCAGTAAATTCTAGTAATTCGATTTAAGAGAATTTGATAATATTTGAAAGGGCGTAACAGAAGGGCGGGCCTAAAAAATCCTTAATAGACATTATTGTGCTTACAAAGAGCTTCTCAGCAATTTTGCTGCATTTTTATGATGGTAGAAAAAAATTACAGCAGTTCAAATTTGGGTAAGCATCACAATTTTTGAATAACTTTAAAATCTTGTAACTTTGGTCCCCCTTAACCAATTTAAATTTACAAAGTTGCTTGTAAAGTGCAGAGTCAGACAAAACAAATGAAATCTATTCGAAGTGTTTTGCTTGAGGTTCAGATTTTTAGCACCATTTAAAAAATTATAATTTTTGGCTAAAGCTGACTATCCACAATGAGCAGTATGAAAAGAAGTCCCTTATCATTCAGGAAGTTGCATTTAATTTTGGTAAAAGGTATAGGGAAAAGCAGACAAATCGAGCCCTCATACGTTTATTTGGTTAAGTTGGTGAGGAGAATTGATTTTAGAAAGTAGCCTAAAATGGACCATTTTTGGGCCTTACCTTGGAACTGAGGGCACCTAGATGGCTAAAATTTTGGGTGTGGCCATATTTCCTTCAACACATCTCAGTATGAGCAAAATCGGTGACCAACATGCCCAAATTTTCTGTGAAAAGTACTGGATTTACTCATGTGTGTGTGCGTGCACACACAGGGATGTGTTAAAATAATTTATGTATTAATTAGTTTGCTCATATTATAATTCCAGTAGTTACCTATCCCAACCTCCCCCCCCCCCAAAAAAAATAAATATCTATATACATCACTGCTAAGGGACAATGGACAGTGTACTGGGTGATGTCAGGCATGTAACAGTATGGATTTAGAACTGAAATGTGGAGCACACCAAAGACACAATCTGTTACATAAATGAAGAAGAATAACAACAACTGAATCTGGAAAATTTTTCATCAAATTTCATAAAATTTGTTGAAAAGAATCCTTCTTATAGTTTTTTACAATATCTTGATGCTTACTTGATTCTAAATTAAAAATATGAAGGCTTTTCATATACTACTTGGCTCAATCTTATATGTTTGTCCAAATAAGTTACTATCTTTACAAGTTATTTGGATATTAAATTGAAGTAGGAAATCTTAGTGTTCTCTTGAACTAATGAATAGATGTGAATCAAATTAAGCAGGATCTACTTACATACTGTAACTGAAAAACAAAAAAGTGTATTGTGGAAATGTCTGAGAAAGAAATATAATAAAGTAGGCCTAAATGATGAATCTTTTTAAAGTTTTCATACACAGAAACACACACAACACTCACCTACATGTATGTGTACACACACACACACACACACAAAATCATTTTCATGTTACAGACACAAATCTGCTATTATTGTGAACATTCTTTTTGTGCCACCACCATTCTTTCATTTATAGCTGATGGTAGTCAGTCAGTCCTTCAATTAAGAATGCAACTAGAGCAATTTTTAACAGCCCACAAATTCCTATATACATATAATAAAAAATCAATTATAATTGTAGAGAATGACAGCTGAGAATTTTTCAGATATTCACTAGTGCTTTGCACTTAATTGTTACACTATATGTCATTAATATTTGTCACACTATAGTTGTTACTATTTGTCATTTTTAATATGTCCGAGAGTTATTTTATCTGTGGACTACCGGTATGATGTTAATACTCATAGAAGATATTGGGAACTAAGATGTTTGAAATCATATTAATAGGAGAAATTGCTATAATATTAGCTCATAGCCATAAGAAACATTGTACAGTATCAACAGCAACAGAGGAATTATGGTGCATAAAACTGTATTTTTTTTATTTGCACTGAAGTGCAGAAAATAATGTATGTGAATACCTAGAGACAAAAACATAGAGTGAATATAAGACTGGGATTTGTTTCTGTGTTATAACAAAACTAAATTCATATTCTACCAGAATATGAATAATTACAATAACAGAATATGATTTATGGTATAATTGCAATCTTATAAAATTGTTTGCTTTCCAGAACCCAGACACTGTACAGACAGTTGTCCTTTATAAGGAGTAAACTGTGGAAAACTTTTATGAAGTATATCACTTGGGTGATCTCCATCACACAGAGAAGAAAAGTGCACGTGTGAAGTATTGGTAGTGCCATTGTTAACAACAAGACTTGATAGATCCAAGTATACTTTTGTATTATTGTATTTGCCTCCAGCAGTAAAGAGACGGAGTCAAGTTACTGTGGGATTGATGAACCTACACCAAACTAAAATCAGATTCACACCAAATTCACAGACCCATTTTGAGTGCCATGCACTACTATTATACTACTCCAACATACCTTGTGAAATTCGAATTTAAAGTTGATATTAGAAAATGAGATCGTAGATTAGTTCTGCAGTGTTGCTTTTTTAATCAACATTGATAATAGTTACTTAATTTATCTGATTCCTGGAAACAATAAATTTTACATGTCTTTTGCATCTTATTGTCTATTATAGGTCTAAAAGAGATGTGCCTATAGAAAATCTGAATTTTTTTGCATGCTGTGTATGTGTATAGAGTATATAATATATAACAGGAGATGTAAGGCAGTATTTTAAAATTGAATATTAACAAATTCATAACAAAAAATATTCAAGATAGTACAATTTTGAAATCAGTTTTTCAAAATAAGGATTGTGTAAATAATTTTTCTTATCTTTTTTTTATTGTACAAAGATTAAAGATTAAAATGCTACATGGATGTTTTTTTATTATCACTTTTGATGAAGATATATAAAAATGTCAAAAAAATATTCCCTACTTAGTATCATAAAATGTGTAATATTTTGTAATATGATTAATAAATAATCATAAAAATTGGTTTTGTATAAAGGTAAACATTTTCTTCTTTCTAATGGTATATTTTATGTTATTATCCAGAAGGTTCAAATTGACAATTATACTTTATCAGGTCCACTGAAAAATTTTAATTTTTTGTTTTTGTGCATTCCTAACACTGAGATAAAGCGATCATTCTTGAACTGTTTTACTAAAAACAAAAACTATTGCATTCATTTATTGATAAGAACCTTATTTTATAAAATTTCCTCCCTTTTACCTATAGTTAAAGCTCTTTTGTAAAAATTTAATTAGGTAATGAGTTACTTATGAAAAAACACTATTCTTGACATTTAACTAAATATACTTCAAAAATGTGAGAGTATATCCTTGAAAATGTTTTTATTTATTCAGTACTATCATCAAAAGTATTTGCACCTACATGCAAAAACTCACAGCCTTTTGGTTTCTTGTATTGTCAAAATCTTAAGTTACTAGGCTAGTACTGTTGAAGTGTATTGTTACAACAGTCACACAGATCATCGTGTTTACATTGCAAACAGAATAACTGAGACCAATGAAGTCACTAATTACAAACTTTAATTAGACACAAATGACGGTTATAAATCAACAAACAAGCTTACAGAATAATTCAAGTTAAATCTGTCCAACACACAGTAATAAATGTCACCTTATTATAGTTCCTCACTAATTAACAGAATGATCACTTCACCACAAAACTTCGATCTGCACTTAAATAATTCACCAGCTGTAACTAAACTGGGTCACTTTGAAATCTGGTATTTATAACTCCACTGCCTTGCATTGGAGTCAGATTATGACTCTGGATGCTGGTAGTGTAGACAAGTAAATTTGTGGAAGGGTCATCTTGTATGGCCTAGAACAGTCCACTGTATTGCATAATTCTGCCACATAGAATAAACTGTAAAGTCTGTAATAATCTTGTGCACAGCGGAATGCCAATATTCACATAGGCACTCACCGATGCAATACTATTTATTTCCTCACCGTTGGACTGCCTCCTCCTTAAGTCTGTTTGTACCAACCCTTCAAACCATTTCTACAGTAATACTTGGTTAGGTGATCTAGGTGGATGACTTTGAATTTCGTATGTCCTTCCTGTTGTATCTGATAAACACAAGCACGGATCCAGAGCCTTGATTTGGGGGGGGGGCGGTTTTTTTTTCAGGGGAAAACATTAACAGAAGTAAAATTGTTGATATGGCCTTAGGGCTATAAATTTATACTTACTATATCTAAATTAATTTTAGTTTTATTACAGTAGGTTATAAAAACACAAAAAAGGGGAAAAGTACTTTTAGTTTTGCTGTTTATCTTTTTTTCTTATCTTGAATTGTACATAAACGTTATGCAGCCAATGACATTAAACGTTACTTTAAGAAACGTTTAAAGTTTGAGTACAAAACTTTTTTAGGTTTGAGTACAAAATGTAGTTCACATCAAATACATTATTTGTTAGTATTACACAACTATTTTTTACACAATAAACTCTAACCTTCTTTTGAATTTTTTTGAAAAACGATCAATAACTTTGTCGATTTCAACTTTTATGTCTCTGTGAATGTTCAGTAGAGCAAATCCGACTAACCTTTCTTCTCCCATTCGGGATCGTATCCATGTTTTTAATCTTCTTAAAGTGTAGAACGATTTTTCTGCACTGGCGACACTTGCCGGCAGTGTCGCTAAAATATGCAACATACTTTTTATTAGTGGAAAAATATCTGCATCACAAACATCTTTCTTCGCAGCTTGAATAAACATTTTTGATTTATAATAAATTAAAATTTGGAGTAAACAGTTACGATGATGAGTTTTCAAATATGTTTAATAAAAAGTAATAATATCCCCCCTTAAATCCGTGCATGGATAAACAACATTGTTGATTCTCTTTTTCACAGTATAAGGCCCTTCCCAGTTAGATTGAACTTTCAGTGAGTGACCAAACCAGGTCTGTACAACCAAACCAGGTCTCCTTCTTCAAAATCCACACTATTGCTGTGAATGTCATCCCGAGATTTTCATTTTGTCACTGGCTATCTTCAGCCATTCTTTTATCAAGCAATTCTTTTTTTGCAATTCAAATTGCAAAGAATACTTTTCTGTGGCTCTTGGGACTGAGTCTCAGATGACCCGAATATCAAGTCGCCAGGAAGATGCATCTCTCGCCGAAACACCAATTTTGCTGGAGGTCATGTTGTGTCATGTACTGATGACCTATATGCCATGAGGAATAGTGGTATATGCTGGTCCCAGTCTGTTTGGTTCTCATCAACAACTTTTGACAGATGCTGCTCAAGTGTCCTGTTGAGCTCTCAAACATTCCGTTGGTCTGAGGATGGAGAGGAGTTATCCTGGTCTTTCAAATTGTCAGTAAGCGACATAATTCTTTAAAACCTTCTGACTCAAAATTCCTCCTTTGATCCGTATGGATTTCTATAGGGACTCCATAATGGGAACAGAAGTTGTGAATTAACACCTCTGGCACAGTGGGAACCTCCTGATTTCGAATTGCATAAGCTTACACCTACTTAATAAAACAGTCACCTCTAAACATGATGTACCTGTTTCCATTGTCAGTAACTGGGAAAGGTCCAGCATTGTCTAAGGCAATTAACTAAAAATCAGTCCAATGTTATACTGTCTCATTTACCATACCCCTGCTACTGGTTAAGTGGGCTCTTGCTTATAGCACATATTTCACAGGTCCGATAACATTCATCTACGTCATGGCAAAGGTGAAGCCAATAGAATTGTTTCTGTATTTTTTCAATTGTTTTACTGACACCAAGATGCACAATCATCAAAACAGACTGCACCTTACTTCGGGGAACTATGAGCTCATCCATCAGCACTTTCCCAAGACCTTTTCAGCTATCCATTCTCCAAGGTTAGATATTCTCACTGTGTCAGTAGATTTTCAGCACTTCAAAACCATGGCAGACATCTTGGCAATTGGGGTGATGACCCTCTTCTTTTGCTGTCAATGTCGGTCCATTGTCTTCATCAGCCATATGTTTTTGTTCGAAATCTTGTGTCTTCCAGCCATCTGCCAAGAAATTATAATGATGGCTTGAACTTGTTCATCTGCATTCTGTTCTTCCTTTCTGCAGCAATGTCTTCTGAGCATGGTCTTTGAGATAAGCCATTACCATGCAGGCACTCCCTCCCCCTCCGATATTGTACCTTAAAGTTGTACTCTGGCAAATGTTCAAACCACCTTGCCACCAATCTTTCCAGATTTTTAAGCCTCAAGAGCCATGACATAAGCGCACCATGGTCGGTACATAGTGAAAACTCCCTCTCATTTATGGAAGTGCTCCAAAGCTTGGATCATAGTGATAGTCAGCAACTCTCTACTTGTAATGCAATAATTTCTCCCCGCTTTGGAAAGACTCTTGCTGTAATATGCTATTACTCATTCTTCACTGTTCTGCACTTGAGATAAAAAAACTGCTCTTAGACCACTACTGCTTGCACCCATGTCTACGATGTACCTCCATTCGGAAGTTCAGAAAGCAAGAATTGACTGCAAGCGTAATACAATTTTTAGTCTGATTGCTTGATCACTGGAATGTTCATTTATTTTCTGTTAGTTCATGTAGTGGTTTAGCAATAGTAGCGAGGCCTTGTAAAAATCATATGTAATATAAGCATAAACCCAGGAAATTCTGAACATCATGTTTACTCTTCAGAATTGTCCAGTCTCACTCAGTGTCAACTTTATTGGTATCCATCCAGCTGCCAAGACCAAATGGCCCAAATACTGTACTTCCTTCTGGAATAGAGAACACTTCTACAGATCAGTTTCAGTTGGGCATTGTGAATTCTAGTTAGAACCTCTTTAAGGTTTTCCACATGGTCTTTAAAAGTCTTTCCCATAACTATGATATTGTCTAAATAAACAAGGCAATAATGTTATGACAGTCACACAGATTGTCATGGAACAGGTGTAAACAGAATAACTGACACTAACAAAGTCACTAATTACAAAATTTAATTAGACACAAACAACAGTTATAAATCAACAAAGCATTCTTATAGAATAATTCAAGTTAAATCTGTCCAACACGCAATAATAAATGTCACCTTACTATAGTTCCGCACTAATTAACACAATGAACACTTCCCCACAATACTTTCGATCCACACTTGAATAATTTACCAGCTGTAATAGAACTGGGCCACGTTGAACCCCATATTTATACCTCCATTACCTTGAATTGTAGTCAGATTGTGAGTCTGGATGCTGGTAGAGTACTGTACACACACCAGCTGTGCTACCAAGATGCCTGAAGAGTGGGGGGTCTACTGAATGATAACACGTGCTTGTGTTGGTGCCGTATGACTGGTTCTGTAAACATTGTTCAGTTGTTCAGAAGACTTATTAAGTTGTGATTTTGTATGCATATTAGATTGAACTTTCATACATTATATGTCAGTATAATTTACTGAATATTTTGTTTTTAAGTGTGTTTTCTTATTCACTACAAATTTACAATTAGCCTATCATTTAATTATTTTATCATTCGTTGTCAATTGCTATGCAGTGAATTTGACCTTAATAATTATATTTTATGAGTAGTTCCATTAAAAAATAATATTAAAATTACTTCGTAAAAAAGTAACAAAACAATTCATTTGGAAGGACATGAAATTATATCATGTTATTGAAAAGTGTGATGAAAGGGGCATATTCCTTCATGATTAAAAATGCTTCAGCAAGAGGAGCATATTACACTGGTGTTTCAGAATTTACAATTAAAAAAATATGGACAGAACATAATACGGGTCTAGGAAATTACCTGGATCAGTGTTTAAGTACTCCAGGGAAATGCAGAAAAACTAGACTGAATCACACTGTGGTAAACGTGGACGACTTCGACAGATGTGTAACCAGAAGAATTATTAATGATTTTTACACAGTGAAGAAAAAAGTGCCGACAGTACCCAAACTTCTACCCATAGTGAAACAAAAAATATATTTTCGGTGGGGTAACAGTTCTTTACGAAAAATAATTAAGGAAATTTATTTTAAGTGGAAAAGATGTAATAATAAAAGAACTCTACTAATTGAAAGACCGCAAATCGTAATGTGGCGCCATAGTTATCTTACGCAGCTTAAACTTCTTTGAAAAGAGAATCGAGAGATAGTGTTCACAGATGAAACATGGGGTGAACAATTTGAACAATTAAACAATTTAATACAAGTTTTTAAATTTGTAAGATCTAGGAATCTGCTTCTTGGCTTTTTTCTTTTCTGGTTCTGCAAAACAAATGAGTAACTTAACACATTAGAAAGGGTGGCAAAGTGATGAATGCAGTATTGACATTAATAAGAGTGGCTCGAAGACACTCTTAATATGTGGCTGAAGACACATGCATAATATTGCATGCAGCGAACAGAAATGGATTTATAACTAACGCAAAACTTATATTCAAAGCCGGTTCATCTAATGGTGACTATCACAAATTAATAGAGTTAATTTTGAAAAATGGATTAATGAAAAGCTTTTACCAAATTTATCAGCAAAATCAATAGTTATAGTTATAATGGACAATGCTCCCTACCACTGTACCAAAACTGACAAGACACCATCAAAATATGCTCTAAAAGAAGAAATGAAAGAGTGGCTTCTTAGAAACGGCATCTACTATGATAAAAAAATGCACAAACAAGATCTGTACTGTCTTATAGAACGACATAGACCAAAAGAAAAAACATTTAAAATTGACACTATTCTGAAAGCTTTTTGTCACACACCTCTTCGACTACCATATATGCGCAATCTGAATGCTATTGAATTAGCATGGGTGAAAATGAAGTGTACAATACGGGACAATAATACAACAGGAGATTTATCGTTAGATGCACTTAAGAAAATCACTGAAATGTCAATTGAATCAGTTACAATTGTGACTGGACGGGATATGAAAATCATGTTATACGAATGAAGGGCTATTACTGGCATAAAAATGACATTATGTCAGACGTTGTTGACAGTTTTGTAATTGAAACAGGAGGTATCAGTGATGACACTGATGAAGAAAACAGTGAAAGTGCCAGTGACGACAATGACAGCGAGGAGTGTGAAACAGACTCAGAATTGGCCCAATCATTTACATGAGGTAAGTCACAACTTACTCAACCCTCTTACCTGTTAATTAGAATGTTCGTTATTAGTTGGCTGTGCTTTATATTGCCATTAAATCCGTTTAGGTATAATATAATACACTTTCTAAACTAACATTTTTATTGGTAGTTAATAGTGATCTGAAAAGTGTAAGCAATAAATGAAACAGGTAAAGATAAAACATAATGGTTATATGCAATTAGAAATACCATGTGAGAGACAGTGTTAAACGTATTTTAAATGTGTAGTATTACAGTGATACGTGCAGTGGAATGGCATACGTAGCCACATTCCTTGCTTGGTAGCAAAATTGCTGCTGCGATAGTAGTTGAGTAAACATGTGGAAGAGGCATTTCACATGACCCATAACAGTCCACAGCATTACATAATTCTGCAGCATAGAATAAACTGTAAAGTCTGGAACAGTTTCGTGCATGGCAGTGTACTAAGATCGATGTAGGCCCTCATAAATGCGATACTCTTTATTTCCTCAGCATTGGAATGCATTAATTAGGACATTATTAAACAAAACCATTAAGAAACACATCTTATAAGAAATTCATTAAATTTATTATTTCTTTACTCAGATCTTTAATGTAAACACACACACACACACACACACATTGAGATGACATGTCGAGTGCTGTCCTCAGAATTAATTTCAACGCATAATCAACACGATGATTGATACTTATACATTGATATATAAAATATGATTCTTTCTATATCAATAAAATAAACAAAAACTAGTCTCGATATTTTTATAAAACAAAAAGTACTGTTCTAAAATTAAATTACTGTATTTACATTGATTTTAAATCAATTGCTATATAATAAGTTTAAGTAAATGTTTTATGCTTTTCTGAACAAATTTCATTCAGGAGATGTAACAAATTTCGTGGCTGTGCGCCCCACAGTGCATGTTCTTTTGTCAAAAAATTTGATCAGATTGGTTGCTCAAACTCCATCATGCCAACAAGATTGGCTGTTTATCTAAGTTTGACTACAGCAGTTTGTAGACATCCAACTCGATTGAATATCTTAAATGGGTTGTGTTAACTGCATTCACCTGCTTCTTTGAGCAACTCTATGAGACCAACTTCACCATACAAAATGTCCTATGCTGATGTGTTCATGACACATCCAATCTATACAAATATATGAATTAATTTAAACCATTCTAGAATATGTAGAAATAACTTATTTCCCTCTTCTGGAACATCTGTCAAAACAAACAGTTCACTAAAGCAGTTTTTAATTTGCACTTCTAGTAAATTCTGTTTGGCCATGTGTCTGTTTATGCACATCTAAAACATTAAAAACACATACTTTAAAATAAATATCTTTATTGTCACTGCATATATTATTACCATACTTAAGGTGTTTGAAATTTTCATAGCTTTATATCTCGGAATATTTATTATAACCTCAATTTTAGAATTGTCAATAAACATAACATTGCTATTAAATTTATAATAAACTAGCGAGTACCCGGCATGCGTTGCAATGCCACTCAAAGAAAGAAAGTGTTTGTATATATATATAATATATAAAGACTTCGTTCGCGTGGTCTTCAATTTAATGCGATAATATATTTAGAACAGAATCTATTCCATTGGGTTGCCATAGTAACCAGATCTAATAAGTTAGTTTTTTAAGACTCCAAAGGACCCCCCAGAGGATCGTATTGAAAAAAACACCTGTCCTATGTTGGTTCTCCCGTTGCGTAAAATATTTGTGCCAAGTTTGGTTGAAATCGGTCCAGTGGTTTAGGAGGAGATGTGGAAGACCCCAAAGAACCCCCAAAAGAACCCCATCGAAAAAACACCTATCCTATGTTGGTTCTCCCTTTGCGTAAAATATTTGTGCCAAGTTTGGTTGAAATCGGTCCAGTGGTTTAGGAGGAGATGTGGAAGACCCCAAAGGACCCCCCGAACTATCATATCGAAAAAACACATATCCTATGTTGGTTCTCCCGTTGCGTAAAATATTTGTGCCAAGTTTGGTTGAAATCGGTCCAGTGGTTTAGGAGGAGATGTGGAAGACCCCAAAGAACCCCCAAAAGAACCCCATTGAAAAAACACCTATCCTATGTTGGTTCTCCCTTTGCGTAAAATATTTGTGCCACGTTTGGTTGAAATCGGTCCAGTGGTTTAGGAGGAGATGTGAAAGACCCCAAAGGACCCCCAAAAGGACCCCCTAAAGGACCCCCCGAAGGATCATATCGAAAAAACACATATCCTATGTTGGTTCTCCCGTTGCGTAAAATATTTGTGCCAAGTTTGGTTGAAATCGGTCCAGTGGTTTAGGAGGAGATGTGGAAGACCCCAAAGGACCCCCCAATGGACCCCGTCGAAAAAAACACCTATCCTATGTTGGTTCTCCCGTTGCGTAAAATATTTGTGCCAAGTTTGGTTGAAATCGGTCCAGTGGTTTAGGAGGAGATGTGGAAGACCCCAAAGGACCCCCCAAAGGACCCCATCGAAAAAACACCTACCCTATGTTGGTTCTCCCGTTGCATAAAATATTTGTGCCAAGTTTGGTTGAAATCGGTCCAGTGGTTTAGGAGGAGATGTGGAAGACCCCAAGAACCCCCCATAGGACCCCATCGAAAAAAATTCATAAACCTTCGCGGGCGTGCGCACAACAACTCACCGAAGTTTCATCGCAATCGGATGAATGGTATAGGAACGCATACGGGACAAAGAAAGAAACAAACAAACATTCATTTTTATAGATATAGATATATTTCTTGTACTGTTGTAATGTTGTTACAACAGTACAAGAAATACACATTTTTTAAGCTATTAAATTTAATACAAGTTTTTAAATTTGTAAGATCTAGGAATCTGCTTCTTGGCTTTTTTCTTTTCTGTTCTGCAAAACAAATGAGTTGTGAAACAAATAGTACTAAGCTGAAAGTAATTACTGTATTAGCTTTTTTTAAGAACAGAAGCATAATGTATTTACAACTATTACAATGTGAACAGTTACTAACGCACATAAACAAAATACACAAAAACATAACATTTACTGCTGAATACGAACACAACAATAGCATACACTTCTTAGAACTCTCCATCACAAAACTTGAACATAGGCACAAATTCAGTATATACAGAAAACTGACACACTAATACACAACTCCTCCAATCACCCAATCAATACAACACAAACTAGCTGCCTTCAGAACCATGATACATAGACTTAACAACACCCCCCTAGATGAAAAAGACTACAAAGACGAACTAAACGCGATAAAATATCTAGCAGAATCCAACGGATACGACAGAACAATAGTCAATAAACTCCTACACAAAACACAAAACAAACAATAGACAAAGACAGAAAACAACAAATTCATAACACTAACATACATCAACAAACAAACTGAAAAAATAGCCCACAAATTAAAAAAAGCAGGATACAGAATCGCCTACAAAACTACTAACAAAACAGAACACACACTATCAAAACACACACACAAAGCACAAAACAAATTCGATCTACCTGGTGTTTACTAACTAAATTGCTCAGATTGCAACAAATTCTACATAGGCCAGACAGGACGTAGCTTCAAACAGAGATACATTGAACACACAAAGGCGCTCCACTCCACTACAGAATCCACCTTTGCAAACCACCTCATTGAAGCAAACCATATATACAAAAACATCGACAATAACATGAACATTCTACACATACACACAAAAGGCCGAAAACTAAACACTCTAGAACAAATGGAAATATACAAACACACGAAAACAAATAAAAACGACATCCTAAACGAACAGACACAAATTCAAATCACACGCATTATTCGAACATATCAAACCCCACACACACAACATCGATCTTTTGAAAATCGATTCCATCGCCAACATGACGGATAGTGCTACCAGCGGCAACCTCTGAAGAAGCTTTTTAAAAGTGAAAACCGGTTCGTGTTATAAGGTTAAACTTTTACGTTTTCACCCATAAAAAGTTTTGTGTTCCGAGTCGTGAAATAATTATATTTAGATAAATATAGTATTGTTCCACAAATGTGTTTTCAAATACACACACTAATTCTTTAACTTAACTCTGTAACCAAACCCTCACTAAAAACTAACTTAACCAAAACTAACAATAAATCCTAACTGACTTTTTCTCCATCTAGCACTGGTTATATTATATGTTTGGTAATGACGTCATTCTCAACCTTTGTCACTTACTAGATAAGCCGAGAAAATTCTGGGCGTTATTTCTAGAAACATGTAGAACAAACTGTGTTTACCTATAAATTTATAGTACAGTTGTTACAGAACATTCTAGTGTATTCTCTAAATAGTGTTTAGAATAACGTAAATACACTTGAGTATTTACTTAATAGGTGTAAGTAACATAACCTATGTACTATTCTAACCTATGTATTATTCTAATGACAAAATAGTTTTAATAATATCAATCAGTATTCATAATATCACTTTGAATCTGGGTTGGGGGTTACCTAGTATTCGAAGGGTTGTCATTGGGCTTATCACAGGATGACAAATAGCTGTTATATTATTATTAATAAAAAACAAAACATGTTTAAATCTTTAAAATATGATTTGTACAATTTCTGTGTCAAAATGAACTATTACTGGTTTTTTCAATTAGTGTTTCTAGATGGTAGGTAATTAGCTGAATTTCTATTTGATAATTTCACTAGTTAGGTCACTTTGCTTTTTTCAATAATATAGTAGGCCTATATTTAACTAAATATAATTATTTCACTACCGACTCGGAACACAATTATTTGTACAACGAAATCCAAATACTATATTTAGTTTAACTCTTTGTCAAAGTATATTCAAATAAAAATGATTTATTTTCTTGGATTTCGTTGTCCATGATGTGTCCGTTGATTAACTAAATATAAAATTATATCACTATCGACTCGGAACACAAGTCGGTGGTGGTATAATTATATTTGATTTATTTTATGATAATTAGTCGTGTGTAACAAAATTTTGTCATGGATAATGAAATCCAAGAAAATAAATCATTTTTATTTGAATATACTTTGACAGAGAGTTAAACTAAATATACTATTTGGATTTCGTTGTCCAAATAATTGTGTTCCGAGTCGGTAGTGAAATAATTATATTTAGTTAAATATAGGCCTACTATATTATTAAAAAAAGCAAAGTGACCTAACTAGTGAAATTATCAAATAGAAATTCAGCTAATTACCTACCATCTAGAAACACTAATTGAAAAATCCAGTAATAGTTCATTTTGACACTGAAATTGTACAAATCATATTTTAAAGATTTAAACATGTTTTGTTTTTTATTAATAATAATATAACAGCTATTTGTCATCCTGTGATAAGCCCAATGACAACCCTTCGAATACTAGGTAACCCCCAACCCAGATTCAAAGTGATATTATGAATACTGATTGATATTATTAAAACTATTTTGTCATTAGAATAATACATAGGTTAGAATAGTACATATGTTATGTTACTTACACCTATTAAGTACATACTCAAGTGTATTCACGTTATTCTAAACACTATTTAGAGAATACACTAGAATGTTCTGTAACAACTGTACTATAAATTTATAGGTAAACACAGTTTGTTCTACATGATTCTAGAAATAACGCCCAGAATTTTCTCGGCTTATCTAGTAAGTGACAAAGGTTGAGAATGACGTCATTACCAAACATATAATATAACCAGTGCTAGATGGAGAAAAAGTCAGTCAGGATTTATTGTTAGTTTTGGTTAAGTTAGTTTTTAGTGAGGGTTTGGTTACAGAGTTAAGTTAAAGAATTAGTGTGTGTATTTGACAACACATTTGTGGAACAATACTATATTTATCTAAATATAATTATTTCACGACTCGGAACACAAAACTTTTTATGGGTGAAAACGTAAAAGTTTAACCATAAACACGAACCTGTTTTCACTTTTCAAAAGCTTCTTCAGAGGTTGCCGCAGGTAGCACTATCCGTCATGTTGTTGGCGACAGAATCGATTTTCGAAAGATCGATGTTGTGTGTGTGGGGTGTGATATGTTCGAATAATGCGTGTGATTTGAATTTTTGTCTGTTCGTTTAGGATGTCGTTTTTATTCGTTTTCGTGTGTTTGTATATTTCCAATTGTTCTAGAGTGTCTAGTTTTCGGCCTTTTGTGTGTTATTGTCGATGTTTTTGTATGTGTGGTTTGCTTCAATGAAGTGGTTTGCAAAGGTGGATTCTGTAGTGGAGTGGAGTGCCTTTGTGTGTTCAATGTATCTCTGTTTGAAGCTACGTCCTGTCTGGCCTATGTAGAATTTGTTGCAATCTGAGCAATTTAGTTTGTAAACACCAGGTAGATCGAATTTGTTTTGTGCTTTGTGTGTGTGTTCTGTTTTGTTAGTAGTTTTGTAAGCGATTCTGTATCCTGCTTTTTTTAATTTGTGGGCTATTTTTTCAGTTTGTTTGTTGATGTATGTTAGTGTTATGAATTTGTTGTTTTCTGTCTTTGTCTATTGTTTGTTTTGTGTAGGAGTTTATTGACTATTGTTCTGTCGTATCCGTTGGATTCTGCTAGATATTTTATCGTGTTTAGTTCGTCTTTGTAGTCTTTTTCATCTAGGGGGATGTTGTTAAGTCTATGTATCATGGTTCTGAAGGCAGCTAGTTTGTGTTGTATTGATTGGGTGATTGGAGGAGTTGTGTATTAGTGTGTCAGTTTTCTGTATATACTGAATTTGTGCCTGTGTTCAAGTTTTGTGATGGAGAGTTCTAAGAAGTGTATGCTATTGTTGTGTTCGTATTCAGCAGTAAAGGTTATGTTTTTATGTATTTTGTTTATGTGCATTAGTAACTGTTCACATTGTCTTTTGTTTCCCCTGTATAATATTAGAATGTCATCAACGTATCTGTGGCAATATAGTATTTTATGCGTCTGTCAATGTTTGTGAGGATTTTTGTTTTTTCTAAGTGTTAGAGGAAGACTTCTGCTAAAATGCTGGATATGTGTGAGCATTCGGCAAATACACGAAAACAAATAAAAACGACATCCTAGACGAACAACACAATTCAAATCACACGTATTATTCGAACATATCACACCCCACACACACAACATCGATCGTTCGAAAATCGATTCTGTCGCCAACAACATGATGGACATTGCTACCAGCGGCAACCTTTGAAGAATCTTTTTAAAAGTGAAAACCGGTTCAGGTTATAAAGTACAACTTTTACGTTTTTACACATAAAAAATGTTGTGTTCCGAGTCGTAGTGAAATAATTATATTTAGTTAAGTAACGGACACGTCATGGACAACGAAATCCAAGAATTTAACTCAGCAAGAAGAGCTATAGTCCAAAACTACAAATTCACAATATTGAAGGTTAGAAAGATTGTACGCACATAACTTTCAACAAAACATGCCTCAACAAATCAATCACACTAAAATACGCACAAATCAAAATCAAACACAACAATCAGGCCGCTCAAATAACAGAAAACATTGCACAAAGGACATACATAAAGGAATCCATAAAACAGTTATACAAGAAAAAAGACGCTCTCAACCGAAAAGCACTGACGCTACAGATCGCCAACAGATACGGACACAATTACATGACTGAACTAATACATCACACAAATGAATGGACAAAAAACAAATACATAACATACAGACAAAACACGAGAGGAAAATTAAAAACCTGATACCAATCAGCACAAATATAACTCCTTCACACAAATTCTACCCACGTACAGTAAACCTCACGAACGTCACAATCACTAAAAACGAACAAACACTCCTTGATAAAGGCCTAAAACATAACCTATATTACAAACAAAACAACCAAACACAAACAAAACTCATAGTTGACACTGAAACAAGTATACAAAACACAGCACCAGAACATCAAGACACACTAAGACATAATGTAAACAATATAATAGGAGCACATAAGACACCAGACAACAACAACCACAACTCAGAAATACACACAGCCATCAAACTGAGAGAAAAGGCATACAAACACAACATCACATTTGTAAAAGCAGACAAAGGCAACACGACTGTAATCATCTCCACAGACGACCTACACAACAAAGTACAAAACTTCATGGAACAGAACAGCATCACAGAACTAAAACACGGCCCCACCGACAGATACCAAAACACAGTCAAACAACTAATCAACAAAGCCAAACACATAATGACACACAAACAAAAGCCCTACATGAGACAAATCCGACCGTCAGCCCCTACCCTCTAAGTACTTCCCAAAATCCATAAAGAAGAAATTCCGATCCGCCCCATTATGAATTACCATAATGCCCCTGCATACAAACTCGCAAAACATCTAGACAAAATTATCAGACAACACACACTACTAGACAACAACATTGCAGTAAAAAACAACACAGACCTTGTACCAAAAATAAAAGACACACATCCCCCATAATGCCACATTAGCCTCCTTTGACATTAAAAACCTGTACACAAACATCCCCATCTCTGAAACAATCACCATCCTAAAAAACAAACTCAAACAGAACAACACACCAGACGAACTTATCAACGAAATAACAGAAACTCTGAACATTATCACAAAACAAAACTACTTTACATATAACAATAAATTTTACACACAGAATGATGGTCTACCCATGGGCTCACCCATATCCAGTATTCTAGAAGAAGTCTTCCTTCAACACTTAGAAGAAACAAAAATCCTCACAAACAATGACACACTCACATAAAATACCACATTGGCACATTGGCATTGGTACATTGGCACAGATACGTTGATGAGATTCTAATACTATACAGGAGAAACAAAAGACAATGTGAAAAAATAGCCCACAAATTCAAAAAAGCAGGATATAGAATCACTTACAAAACTACTAACAAAACAGAACACACACAAAGCACAAAACAAATTCGATCTACCTGGTGTTTACAAACTAAATTGCTCAGATTGCAAAAAATTCTACATAGGCCAGACAGGACGTAGATTCAAACAAAGATACAGTGAACACACAAAGGCACTCCACTCCACTACAGATCCCACCTTTGCAAACCACCTCATTGAAGCAAACCACACATACAAAAACATCGACAAAACATGAACATTCTACACGTACACACAAAAGGCCAAAAACTAGACACTCTACAACAATTGGAAATATACAAACACATGAAAACAAATAAAAACGACATCCTAAATGAACAGACACAATTCAAATCACACGCATTATTCGAACATATCACACCCCACACACACAACATCGATCTTTTGAAAATCGATTCCGTCGCCAACAACATGACGGACAGCGCTACCAGCGGCAACCTCTGAAGAAGCTTTTTAAGAGTGAAAACCGGTTCAGGTTATAAGGTATAACTTTTACGTTTTTACCTATAAAAAGTTTTGTGTTCTGAGTCGTAGTGAAATAATTATATTTAGTTAAGTAATGGACACATCATGGACAACGAAATCCAAGAATTATATTTATGTTGTCTGTATAAATTACAATTGTGTCAGTAATCAACGTCACAGATGTGAGTCAAAATTTCTATATATTTTCTGTGTTACATATTTACTTGTAAAATTATTTGAGATAATGATAAATAAACAGGTGTAAACAGTGGTATAAGTGTTTTTATTTCGATCACTATCTAGAACAGTGGTTCTTAACCAGTGGTCCGCGGACCACTGGTGGTCCCTGGAAGCACCCGAAGTGGTCCGCGAAGCCATCCGAAAAATATTAAACAAGTGACAATGAGTTGTCGGACGGACGGAGCCGCCGGCCGTGGCGAGGTGCGCGGTGGTGTGCGTAGCACGTGCAGCGAGCAGCCAGTGTCTCATTCGGTTTGTTCCGTTCGCTTTTTGTTTGAACTAGTTAGTGATAGTCCAACTACCTACGTTCGTTGTTTTGTTCTGAGTGCTTGCTTATTTTCAATTTTAAAGTTTAACAGCAAAGGGCAAATATCGTTGGTCTACGAAGGTCTTTATAGTAAGTAACTGCTCCAGATTTTAATACGTAAGTAAACTAAATCTTGTTTGTTTTGTTTGTCACACGTTAATTCTAAGTAGGTACTGTGAATACTACATCGTATTTAACATTTTATTATATTACGTCACATTGTCAAATCTGCTAGGTTTCTTTTTCATTGCGATTTACTTTGTACCACAGTTCCAGGGGTTTGTCATTAAAATTAGGTATGTTTTATCCGTATTTTTTCTGTGACCACTTTCAATTATTAATGTACATAGGTTACTAAGTAGGTGGGAATGATATAATTATTTTGTTTTCAGAAAAATGCCACCGAAACGAAAGTATGACGACGATTATATTAGACTGGGCTTTACTTCAATAGAAATAAATGGGGAGACTAGACCTCAATGCGTAATATGCACAACTGTTCTTGCCAATGATGCTTTAAAACCGGCAAAGTTGGAACATTATTTAAAGACCGTACATCCGAATTATTGTGACCGTCCGCGAGAATTCTTCGAAGGCAAACTAATAAATCTGAAAAAAAATGAAACTTGGACCCAGTGGAACAAGTTATGCAACATCTGAAAAAACATTAGCTGCATCGTTTGAAATTTCAAAATTGATTGCCAAATCCAAAAAAGCACACACAATCGGTGAATCTCTAATAAAGCCTTGTAAGCTTAAATCTGTAGAAGAGCTTTTAGGGCAGGAAGCTCAAAAGAAAATTCGTGAAATACCACTTTCAAACGACACAGTGAAGTCGCGTATTCAAAAAATGTCAAATGATATTGAAGAACAAGTTATTGACAAGATAAAATGTAGTCCTTATTTTGCGCTACAATGTGATGAATCTACCGACGTTTCACAATGTTGTCAATTACTTGTATTTATTCGATTTTTGAATGACAATAAGAAGTTTAAAGAGGAGTTACTATTTTCTCAAGAACTGGAAACAACGACGCAAGGTGCAGATGTTATGGATGTAATAAGTCAATATTTGGAGAAACATGGACTTATGTGGCAAAAGCTTGCGGGGTTTTGTACGGACGGTGCTCCTGCTATGCTTGGTTCTCGCTCTGGTCTTGCAGCGTTGATAAAAACAAAAAATCCATCTGCAATTACGACGCACTGTGTTATTCATCGTCAAGCATTGGCTGCCAAAACGCTCCCGGAATGCTTTGCTATTGCGATGAAAACAGCTATAAATGTAGTTAACTTCATTAAAAACAGTGCACTTAACACTCGTCTCTTCAAACAATTGTGCTCTGATATGAACTCTGAACACGAAACTCTGCTTTTCCACACGGAAGTGCGTTGGTTTTCCAAAGGAAACATGCTGCCGAGATTGTACGAACTGAGAGAGGAAGTACAAATATTTTTAACGAAGAACAAAGAGCTGCTAGATCAGTTCTGTGAGTCCAAATTTCAAATACGTTTTGCTTATTTGGTCGATTTTTTTGCACAACTAAATAAATTGAACCTTCAACTGCAAGGGTCAGGAAATTTGAAGTTGCAAGGCACGAGTAATATATTTGCATATGAAGATAAAATCAGTGCATTTATCGCTAAAATCGAGCTATGGATCAACAAAGTTGAAAGAGAAAACTTTTCTGCGTTTAATACACTGAATCAAATTATTGACGGACAGTGTGCTGAGATTAAAGTAGAAATACAAAAGAACATTACACTCCATTTTAAAAACTTAAAAAGTGAATTCAATCGCTATTTTCCTGACTGCGAGGACAAAGGTATTCGGAAACTGATCCGCAATCCTTTCATTGTCAACGTTTCTGAGGTGCCTGATGAAATTCAAGAAGAAGTGATTGAAATGCAACACGATAGTAACTTGAAAGATACATTCGAGACAGGAATTAATCTTGAAGATTTTTGGAGCCAAAAGGCAATTTCTTTCCCAAAGATTCGAGAAATTGCTATACGTTACCTAACTTTATTTTCATCAACATATCTATGCGAGCAGGGGTTCTCGGCGCTTCTGATAATTAAAAATAAGCACCGAAATCAGTTGGATGCCAGTGCCGACATGCGTTTGGCTTTGAGTAGCACTGAACCAAGGATTCAGAAGTTAGTAAAGAGTATGCAGTCACAAAAATCGCATTAAAATAATATACTTATCTCTGTAATGTAAAATTTTCGTAAAAAAATTAAAATACTTTTGGCTTTGAACAATTGTATGCGTGTTTTATTTATAGATAGAACAACCCTTTATTCGTTTACATTTACTGTATATTACCTCCAAACAGTTGGTGGTCCATGGCAAGACAGAAATTTTGTCAAATGGTCCCTCATCACTAAAAGGTTAAGAACCACTGATCTAGAAGATGACAAACAATGCATCTATTTACATTTCATCTTCATAAACTATTGTGGTCATAGTTGTATTATAAATTTTAAACTCTGTTATTATATTAAATTCTATTTTAAATATATAAATTTAGTAAATTTTAAATTAGTGTGCCTTTGAACATAGTTGTTCATATGTTCTGCAGTTCACACAGTGATGCAAATTTTGCTGCATCCTTCATTAACTCATGAGGCAAAGTGATCCACTATTCACGGTAGTGAATTTAAGGCAGCCATTAAATTACAGGAACATTAATTTATTAACTATATAACAAACTTAACCTGCTGTGTGTAAATTAGTGTTTTGTCGTGTATTATGTCGGGCGTTACCTCCGCGCACTTTTTGTTACTTACAGATGACTGGATCCTCTGCGGTGATGTAGTCCTGTAACACAACTTAATCTACTATGTTTTTTGTGGGCGCCACTTGGAATCTTTTGTTCCAAGAAAGAAATGTGATTATTAAAAAATTAAAAAATTTTGAATTCTTAATTCTATGAAAAAAATGTAAACAAGTCAGTTTGGTTTAAAAAAATAAAGTAAGTTTAATGATTCTTAAAAAAAAATTGTCTGAAGGACTAACATTCATGAAAAATTATAAAATTGCAGAGTTACAAAAAAGTTAGAAGTTATTATTATTATTGACAATTTTATTTCTCCAATCAAGTATCGGCTAGTATTTTTTTAATTTTTTACTCAGTTGAAAAGCATGAGTTTAATACATGAAATATCTTTACTCTCAGGACGTAACTCCTTTGAACTACCAAGACATATCAATAAGATGCTTTACAAAAAATTAGGTGATTTGAAGGTGTGTGTGGCATGTGTAGTACAACTGTGTGACAAATGTAACCAGGTAAAAAATGACTTTAATTTTGACAACTCACGTTCCAATGGTTAATTATTCTCGCACTGGACACTTCTCTCGGGTAGTTTTTCAATCTCGCCTCTTCGTGTGTGCACTGAATTTATTTTAAGTCAGATATGCGATTTTTACAACTTCCGCACTTTTTGTGAAACAGTTTGGCAGTAGATTTTCGCTCGAACCCCGTCGCTACAGGTCAGCTGTTTTGCGTTGGTTCCCAAATTGGCCGTCACAGCGCTGATACCCTTGCAGTCGAGAGAAAGGCTTGGTGTATGTTACGTTATGGGAGTTTTTTTGTCAAGTCAGTTTGTCTTTGCGAACACGGCAGAATTGGTTCTCTATTTAAAATTTTGGTCCCTCCTGGGCCGTTGACGTTCTGGCTGCGTGATTTCTATTAAAATGTGCCGTGTTGCTGCTCTATTTCAGCAACACATTGGCGTAGATTCTTGTAGAGGTTAAGTCGGTCTATTTGTCAATGTACGGGAAAAGCCTTTCTTCGTGTCTTGTGTCGATTTCTCGCCTTCGGTTTCGCCTTGGTTGCGTTGATCAGTGTCGTGGGTGATGCGTCTGTTCTGGATTTCAAGCTTCAAGTGTTTTTGGGTCGAATTTGGTCTCTCTTTTATACTGTGTCAGGCTGAGTGTTTTCATGAACTTCCGGTATATTTGTGTAAAAATTCCTTCTAGAATGTTCGAGAATAATGAAATGGAACATCATGGAACAAATTTAACTTCCGTCGAAGCTTTTAGAACAAAATTTCTTATTCTTCACACTAAGGATATTTCAAAAATTACTCTGGTGTTTGTCAAATAGTTTTACATCAGTACTCACAATTTGCTTGCCATTACTACATTTGGATTCTCTGTTTTCAACTGAATCTAATGATACTAATCATGATTGGTTTTTAAATGAATTAACTATAATAAATAACACAATATACAACTCTTACCTTGGGTTGTTTCCATTAAAATTCAATTTTTAGAACAAAAAATTGTTGTGAAACTATTAGGTTTCTTCCACAACATGAACACATATTATTACTATCTTCCTATAACAAAACAAATAAATTTTAACATATATAATACACAAATAATTTCAATTTTATATGGTCCATGCCTATGGCCAACGTTGTTGTCACTGTTATAACACAATAATTAGTCTTTTTCTTTAACATATATAGGATTTCACTAGTGTACACTAAGAGTTTATTACATTGTCTGTCTTTTGTGATACCTGGTTACTCTTTATACATATTATTTTTATTGCAGGATAACTTACCATCATATTGGTTTGCCTGAGATGTCCTTTTTCTTTGTGTGACAAATCTCACTCTTATAAGTTAAATTCTTTGATAATTGATCTTATTTTCATCTGAGTCTGTTTGTTTTTATGGTACACTAAAGCATTGTACCATTCTCTTTTATTTTTGTCAATATTTTGTAAACATTTAGCCAGATATGACTATTTCTTGTAATGGTTGATTGGCCTCAGCCATACATGGTATAGGTAAATATTTTGCTAACTCGACTATTACAATGTTTAAGTTAGTCAAATATATTAGTATAGTCGCTTTATATTATATTTCAACTTTCTAATGCAATTTGGTTGCATTTTGTCAACATTAAATCCATAAATATCACAATATTATATGCCTACTACATGTTTTTAGTTAATACTGTTTTTGGCTATTTTGACTGACTTTTATTCATTTGACAGCTTTCTTTATTTAAGCTAAATTGTTCATCTTTGTCTACTTGACAATTACATATAGTTTTTATCTCAATTTGATAATAATTAATTTTTTCATGAAATCTGAGTGATTGGTATCAAATCCAACACTTTAATATTTTTTGTTATAACAATTATATATTTTTTATTTTAACTTATATTCTTTCTAATAATGTATTTAAATCATTTAATACATTTATTTTATTTACATTACATAATATAATAATGGATCATGTCCATTCATTCACAATAAATAGTTCTTTATACTCTATTCAGAGTTACTAAACTTAATAATTAATGACTTCATTTTGGTTGATTCTGATATTATTTGTCTCTCTTATAGTATCTTATGGTTTTGACATGATAATGTCTTATGGCTGGGGGTCATTTGAAAATTTCTGTAACGCATCACGCTGCATGATGTCATCATTTTCCAGCCGGGAATCGTTAACTAAAACCGCGACCGCTAATGTGCTAACGTCCGTCGCAGATTAAAGACCTAACAAGCAAACAACACTGCATAGCTGTAGATAGGTATGTAACCAATCAGTCAGTCAGTAACCATAATAATGTTGCGTTTAGCTGGCGGCTGAAAGACATTATCATGCTCTTAAGCTTTTACCATTTGGTAAACGGTACTTTACATTTTTTCACTGTTATTCACTTTAATAATATATATGGGGTTTGGGTCTTAGTCATAGTCTGGTCGTTTTTCATGTTAGTAGTATTAATTATTAGACAATATTACACAATTTTTTAGGACTACTTGGGTTCGATACTGTTCACCTCACTTTCCTCTTATGATAAATTGCTATGTAAATGATTTCCTTTATGGAACGTTCTGTGACGTTACATATGCCTCTCCGTTAAAATTGATAATTTTTGAAAACCATATCTTTGGTTTTGATGAAATTATCATTTCTATATTAACCTTTTATTAGCTTCTTTATATTTCATTCTTTTATCTTATAATTAAATTTCTGTACTACTCCTTTAATATATTAATCCAACTCAATATTCCTATTTCATTCTTTGTCGTATCACCTATTCCTTTCCTTTTTACCTTGATGTTAATTATTTAATCTTTGATATAATTCCCTAACAATTCCCTAACTTTCATAGAGGGTTGGGAGTCAGAGTGGCTCGCTATGGCATACATTCTCTGTCCTTCCCTATCTATAACTACTGAAATCAGAGGCAACACATCCCTGTCCAGAAAATAATAATTGCACCTTTGCAACAAATAATAATAATAATAATAATAATAAATACAATATTCAAAGATCATAGGCTCCTACACATAAATTCCCTTTCTTAAACTCTTCTGATTATTTCACAATTATATTAATATATCGTTCTCCACAGGTAAAATTATCGTTTAAAATCATTCAATGTTAATAGCTATATTTATATTCATCATTACCTCCTTATGTAACACACTGTTTCCTTTTTTTCTTCTCATTTATCATTTCCTTTTAGTATTAATTATATGACAGTATTTCTCCTTCTTTTGTCCCCCTTAGTAATATCAATTGTTATTTGATTGCTTAATAATTTATTTAACTAATTATGTCCTTTCCTTCTTTCCTTTTTCTCCTTCTCTAAGTACGGGTAAGCTGGTAAATATACGTTGACATGGCTATTGGAAATAAATCTATATATATATATATATTGTAATATATTTTAAAAGGTCTCTCCTTTAAAAGCCACACTGTTGGGCTAGCCAATTTGTAATATAATGCATATGCTGGTGCTCGTTGCTTTAAATAAAATTCAATTACATTTAAATTATTATTTAGGACTATATTAAAATTTGTAGTGGTTGAAAATAGAAGGTTACTAACTCTCAAAAGTGGTTTAAAATGTAACATTCGAGTTTACTCAAAGTGTGCTTACAATTGTAGAATTATAATTGTCTGAAAAGAATTCCCTTAAATAAAACAAACAAAATAATGGTGGTGATATTATTTAAATACTAGCTTTGCTTAAGTTTAATAGTAAAGTATAATAGTTGGTCGCTCGATGATGGTGATCGTTTTGTTGATACTAGCTGTGAAACTTCTCCTCCTGGTCGATAATAGTCTAAGTACGTTACGTCTAGTAATGTCTGGACAATAGAATAAACATAATATACTTTCACGTACCTGGTCGTGTTTTCTAGAAGTTCAATAAGCTGTCAACACGGTTTACAAAAACCAACTCACTTTAGCTACAAGGTTAAGTTAAGTTGCCTTGTTTGATGGTGGGCGCCACATGGATTTATTTTGGGAAAATCCCGTGTAAAACCCATAAATAGAATCAATTAATGATTTAAAGAAATTAAAATAATTGTTCATTACCTTTATGGCAATGCTATTCAAAATATTTAATCACAACTGAAGGTTGTTTGAGTTTTCTGAATAAGATAGTTAGTCACCTTTTTGAAATAAATTAAGTCGAGTTATTCTGTTAATAATGGGTTTTTATTCATACCCTTGATAGAGAATTCAAACAAATATAATTAAAAACATACAATGAGGTACAATTGTAAATAAGTTATTATATACCCTGTAAGGCTTGCTCAGAATATAAGCAGTAAATCTGGCTAAGTCCAGATATTTCTTTTTACTTTAAACATTAATTTTAATTAAATCTCAGGTGTAAGTTCTTTGAGACACAAAAAAGAAAGTTTATGCCTACACAAAAGCTAATGATTTTCTGATATAATATTGACTAGTACTGTCTTTGACGTTACTATTATAAAGTAAACAAGAAAAAATAACCTATTTGATAGGTTGTGCGTTCGTCACGCCTGATTTATGATTTACAAAGGTTATATTTTGGAGAACACTTATAACTAACATTCAGCTTAACTAATATTGACAAATTCATAAAATAAATTTAGACATGGTGTCACATAAAAAATGTTTCAGTGTTTTTGCGTCAGTACAGATCAGTGTATTAAAACGTACAGGTTATAGCGCTCGTAGAAAAAATGATTACACTGTTACCTGGGATTTTAATCTTACGATTAAAATTTCAATTAACACTTCGATAATCGGATTATAATGATTATCGTTATTCACTACACACGCACTTGAACAGAGAATTTCGATCCGCTTCTAACTTACAGGATCATAAATAATACTATTTAATTCTTTCTGCTGTTCATTATTTTTTCCCGCACTAAAATGAAATAATACTGCACATAATCACAATGGTTCCTTGTAGAATAATTTGAAGTAGTTGTAGGTTGTTGTCGAACTGTTTCCTTTTATGTGTTCTGGCGATGACGCTATCAGTTATTTAAAATGTTGAGATGAGATCGGCGTACCTGTCACACCGAATGCCGTTAAGAAGTGTCTGCTGAAAATTCGTTCCGGCTCTTTTTATAGTCGATACCTTGATCGGCTCTAGGCAACAGTGTTAATTACTAAGAAATTTTGTCATTGGCTTAGACAGGTGTGATGAATGTGACGTATGTTTTTTCCAACCGTCAAAACGGTTTTTATAACCGCCAAAAGCTAAAGTGATTGACAGCTACCGATGTTATTGGTATTTACGACCAAATTTCTTAAAACATATTTTGTAAATGATGCTAACGCCTTTCACGCACTTAATACAGTTGCGATTGGGGCTGTACCGCCATCAAATTAAAGAATATTTTGTCCTCTTTAATTTGATATAGTTTGATACCGAGTTAGTTTCACTTTCACTGACATTGCTACATAAACAATGTTCAGGTACACTATTTCGCACTGTCGTCTGTTTACCAAAATCGGCCATTATACACTTTGACTAATATTGTTTGTGTCCTACATCGCGTTTTATCACTCGAACGTTTATGTGAGAACACTATTAATTCTGTACTGATGTTTAATTACTGTACATTATGAATAAACCTTAACTTTAGACACTGTAATGACCTGTTCCTACATACTATGATATTTCGTTTCACATTAATTTGCTCTATTCTACTAACTAACAATCGAATTATAAATCATATCATTTTAATAATGCTTATTGCCATGTTTTAGCATAACAATTGTTTTGTGTAGGTGACCTACATTTCTATTACTTCCTAATAATCATCTCGTTAATGATTGTTTGGTCTAGGCCTTGTTAAGGCATACCGTCTATACTGGGATTCTGCCTTAAAAGCTTTTATTAGTTCACAATTCGGTAATTTTGCTGAGGTAGCTTATTGGTATAAGATTCCCTCTTACAAACGTGTTTATTTGTCATAAGTATAGTTGAGATTGAAATATAGCTTCATTTTTATTTTTTGGTGGCCATTGCTAATTTTAGTTCTTGGTTAGTTCTTGGCCTCAATAATTACTAGTCATATTTAATTTATTATCAGCCAAATGCTGATTCTGATCTCACATTATTCGGATTCTTATTTAATCATTTTTTAGTAACATATCATATTCTGTTTACATTATTCACTGACTCGTTTGACAGCTTAAAGTCCATCAGTGATTTAAACTTGTCCATCAGTTTGTGTCAGTTATAGTCTGGTTGTAGTGTCAAACAGTATTTGGGTTTGCTGTTTCTTGTGGCACTTCTGCTTCTTTCTTCCTCCATGATTCCTCTCTTCTTGGTTATTCTTATCATTACCTTATCTATTTATATTATCATCATGCATTTATTAAACCTTATAGAATATGTTTAGGTTATGTAACATTTTGTTATGTTACAATATATATATTCTTGCCTATGGTGTAAGGTGTCCCTCTCGTAATATTTATTAATAATAATAATTATATAATAATATTTATATTTATTTAATAATCTCTATCTCCTTTCTAATTATGGGTAAGTTAGAAAATTCACGTTAACCTGTTTTTAGTCATGGTACCTTCTCAATGATGCTGTATTTGACTTGTGATTTTTAATCATGGTACTTTTTCAATGATGTTTGGTTATACGTACCTGTCCATTCTTTTTCGGCACAGCTATGATTGGGCTGGTAAAGGGTGAATGACTATACTCGATTATGTCGTCCTCTATCATCCTGTTCAATTCTTCCCTGACTTCGTTCTTTAGCGAGTAGGCGATCGGGTATGATTTCCTGTTAAATTCTACCGGTGTTTTGAATTTTATGGTGCATTGATAATCTCTGGCTTTACATGGAGCGTTTGAAAATATGTGTTTATAATTGTTATATACCTTGATTAATTGTTCCGCCTGTGTTTCGCTGATCAGACCCCTTGCTTTTGTCCTTTGGAAATCCCGTATTTCTTCTAATTTTTCTAACCACAACTCTGGGTTTCCCTCCTGATATAATGGCATGTTTAATGGTCGATCGGCACAATAATAATGGTTCACTATCGCTTGACAAGGTGTGTTGTTTGTACCATCTCCTTGGACATCAATTAAATTATTGGTCCAAATTCCCTCGTTAGTTTTTAAAGTTATCATCTTACCTTCTAAATCTATTACTGCATTGTATGGCCTAAGTATATCGCAGCCTATTAGGATACTCATGGGTAAATTATTCGCCACTAATAACCCTATTGGTATCGTTACCCCATTACTAGTCATCTCTAATGACACCTGTTTCTTTATTGATTTATTTTGCCTCCCCGTTGCTCCGACTAGAATGATGTTATTTATAGGCAGAGTGCGTATGGGTAAATTACTGTTTTGTTTGATCCTCTCTAACTCTACACTATCGATAAGCGATACATTTGACCCCGTGTCAATGAGTAATATGGCTTCTATGCCATTGATATTTGCCTTGATTTGTACGATATCATTATTCCCTTTGTTATGATTTTTAACGATATTGTCACTCTCTTCTAATAACTCTTCTCTAATATCCTTAAGATAATTATTTAATGTCATAGTCCCGTCTTTGTCCTGTCTATGTTTGTAACTAGTCACCCCATAATAATGGTTCAGTGAAGGGCGGTTTTCCTTTTCCACTGCCGCGTTTAGTTTAAATGAGCCACGGTCTCATTGGCCCGGTCTCCCGGAATATTGGGTTGCTGACCCGTCTGTGGTTCTTGCCTGACCTCGGGATTACCACTAATAGGTGGGCTATTCGATGTATTACCTGGGTTACCTGGCGCCTGTTGTGGGTAAAACATGTAAGTGGGTACATTGGGTGGATATGGCCGTCGGTTATTGGCCATTGTATAATTTACCTGGGGCCTATATTCTTGATTTCTCCTATCGCCTCCTCCTTGGTTGCCCCCGTTACGATAATTATTACGTTGACCATAATTATTTCCCCTATAGTTATTTCCGCGATAACTGTTTCCCTCCTGGTAGTTTCTACCGTAATTATTCTCGGGGTAATTACTTCTGTTTGGTCCCGGATAGTTGCGGTTATTCGGACCCTGAGTGTTATTACTTCGGCCATTTGGTGGGGTATTATTGTTCTGGTTATTTGTGTTAAGGTTGTTACCGTTTCCACCTCCATTCTGGTTTGGTCCACTATTGTTGCTATTATATTCTACCTTACGATTGGGGGGTTGGTAATCCTGGAACCTTCCAGTGGATTCACAATTTTCTAATAATTTGGCTAGATCGGCTATTTTACTGAGCTGTTGGTACAATTGGGCGTCTTTGATACCATAGCTGTAGTGTCCAGCTAACTGCCTTACCAAACATTCCTCCGGGATTGGCGGTATCAACTTCCGTGCCAAACATACCTTTCCTAGGAAATAAGATGTCGGGGACTGTCCCTTGGACGCGTCGTATTTGCCATAGAATATGTCCATTCGTACCCTGTTTTGTGCAGTCTCCGACCAATACTTCTCCTTGAACTGGCGTTTAAACTCGGCTAAATTCGTGATTTCGGGTCGTACCGCTATCCACCAGTTATCCCTAGTGTTTTTAAACGTCTCGTCTAGCATCTCCCTTATCCTGTCCCACCTTGTTTCTCTATTTCTCCCAATAAACTCTTCCATTCTCTCTAAAAATTCCATTGGGTTTCGACGATAGTTTTGGAAGTTGATTACTTCCCTGTTTTCACTGTGACACGTATGAGCATTTAGTATGGGTGTGTCTCTCAGCGCCTCTAATCTTTCCTGCAGGTTTTTCTCTCTCTGGTCTATTTCCTGTATGCTATCTTTGTTAGTTTTTATTTGTTCGTCCAGCCTGTTAGCGATGTCATATGTTCTCTGCATCCTCTCGCTAACGTCTTTCTGGACTTCTCCCACCTCCTGCATGATGGCGTCTTGGTTCTGCCTTACCTTGTTTTCGAGAGTTCTAACATCTTGTTTGGTCTCTACTATTTGTTCCTCTATATTTTCAAAATGGGTATTATTTCCCTCCTGTAATCTTTCCAACTGTTTCTCCATATTTTCGACCTTCCTGTCACTATCGATTTTATTATCATTGATCTTTTTGTTTACTGTTTCGTACTTTATGCTAATTTCTTTTTTCAGGGACTCTATGTATTTTTTATTCTCCTCCTGAAATAGCTCCATCTTTTTCCCATTAAGGTGATATACTCCCTTAAAGATTCTATGTTTTTGTCTAATTTCTCCTTATCTTCCAGTCTGTTTTTATTATTATCCTCCTTCAGGGATTTTATTATTTCCTCCTTATCTTCCCGTCTGTTTTTATTATTTTCCTCCTTATCTTCCTGTCTCTTTTTATTATTCTCCTCCTTATCTTCCTGTCTGTTTTTATTCAGGGATTCTATATTTTTGTTTGTTTCATCCATTTTTTGGAGCATCATCATTAATATATTCACGTCAACACTCCCTGTTATTTTTTCTGGTTCGGGTTTTTCTGTTTGTTCTACCATTTGTATGGGTTCTTCTCCCGTTTGCTCCTCTAATTCATCTGCCATTTGTACCGGTCTTTCCATTTCTAGTGTAGGCGGTTCTAATTCCGTTTCCTCCATTTGTACTGCCACTCCGTCTTCCACACTTAACTCGGGTTCCACATTCTTCTTCACCTTTTTTCTCTTAGGTTGCGGCATTTTGATCTGTTGGTAGTTGTCGGGCTTGTTCCGTTTTTTCAAGCCTCACTAGTTGGACTGCCAATTTATAACAAACTTAACCTGCTGTGTGTAAGTTAGTGTTTTGTCGTGTATTATGTCGGGCGTTACCTCCGCGCACTTTTTGTTACTTACAGATGACTGGATCCTCTGCGGTGATGTAGTCCTGTAACACAACTTAATCTACTATGTTTTTGTGGGCGCCACTTGGAATCTTTTGTTCCAAGAAAGAAATGTGATTATTAAAAAAATTTAAAAATTTTGAATTCTTAATTCTATGAAAAAAATGTAAACAAGTCAGTTTGGTTTAAAAAAATAAAGTAAGTTTAATGATTCTTAAAAAAAAATTGTCTGAAGGACTAACATTCATGAAAAATTATAAAATTGCAGAGTTACAAAAAAGTTAGAAGTTATTATTATTATTGACAATTTTATTTCTCCAATCAAGTATCGGCTAGTATTTTTTTAATTTTTTACTCAGTTGAAAAGCATGAAAAATCTTTACTCTCAGGACGTGACTCCTTTGAACTACCAAGACATATCAATAAGATGCTTTACAAAAAATTAGGTGATTTGAAGGTGTGTGTGGCATGTGTAGTACAACTGTGTGACAAATGTAACCAGGTAAAAAATGACTTTAATTTTGACAACTCACGTTCCAATGGTTAATTATTCTCGCACTGGACACTTCTCTCGGGTAGTTTTTCAATCTCGCCTCTTCGTGTGTGCACTGAATTTATTTTAAGTCAGATATGCGATTTTTACAATTTCCGCACTTTTTGTGAAACAGTTTGGCAGTAGATTTTCGCTCGAACCCCGCCGCTACAGGTCAGCTGTTTCGCGTTGGTTCCCAAATTGGCCGTCACAGCGCTGATACCCTTGCAGTCGAGAGAAAGGCTTGGTGTATGTTACGTTATGGGAGTTTTTTGTCAAGTCAGTTTGTCTTTGCGAACACGGCAGAATTGGTTCTCTATTTAAAATTTTGGTCCCTCCTGGGCCGTTGACGTTCTGGCTGCGTGATTTCTATTAAAATGTGCCATGTTGTTGCTCTATTTCAGCAACACATTGGCGTAGATTCTTGTAGAGGTTAAGTCGGTCTATTTGTCAATGTACGGGAAAAGCCTTTCTTCGTGTCTTGTGTCGATTTCTCGCCTTCGGTTTCGCCTTGGTTGCGTTGATCAGTGTCGTGGGTGATGCGTCTGTTCTGGATTTCAAGCTTCAAGTGTTTTTGGGTCGAATTTGGTCTCTCTTTTATACTGTGTCAGGCTGATTGTTTTCATGAACTTCCGGTATATTTGTGTAAAAATTCCTTCTAGAATGTTCGAGAATAATGAAATGGAACATCATGGAACAAATTTAACTTCCGTCGAAGCTTTTAGAACAAAATTTCTTATTCTTCACACTAAGGATATTTCAAAAATTACTCTGGTGTTTGTCAAACAGTTTTACATCAGTACTCACAATTTGCATGCCATTACTACATTTGGATTCTCTGTTTTCAACTGAATCTAATGATACTAATCATGATTGGTTTTTAAATGAATTAACTATAATAAATAACACAATATACAACTCTTACCTTGGGTTGTTTCCATTATAATTCAATTTTTAGAACAAAAAATTGTTGTGAAACTATTAGGTTTCTTCCACAACATGAACACATATTATTACTATCTTCCTATAACAAAACAAATAAATTTTAACATATATAATACACAAATAATTTCAATTTTATATGGTCCATGCCTATGGCCAACGTTGTTGTCACTGTTATAACACAATAATTAGTCTTTTTCTTTAACATATATAGGATTTCACTAGTGTACACTAAGAGTTTATTACATTGTCTGTCTTTTGTGATACCTGGTTACTCTTTATACATATTATTTTTATTGCAGGATAACTTACCATCATATTGGTTTGCCTGAGATGTCCTTTTTCTTTGTGTGACAAATCTCACTCTTGTAAGTTAAATTCTTTGATAATTGATCTTATTTTCATCTGAGTCTGTTTGTTTTTATGGTACACTAAAGCATTGTACCATTCTCTTTTATTTTTGTCAATATTTTGTAAACATTTAGCCAGATATGACTATTTCTTGTAATGGTTGATTGGCCTCAGCCATACATGGTATAGGTAAATATTTTGCTAACTCGACTATTACAATGTTTAAGTTAGTCAAATATATTAGTATAGTCGCTTTATATTATATTTCAACTTTCTAATGCAATTTGGTTGCATTTTGTCAACATTAAATCCATAAATATCACAATATTATATGCCTACTACATGTTTTTAGTTAATACTGTTTTTGGCTATTTTGACTGACTTTTATTCATTTGACAGCTTTCTTTATTTAAGCTAAATTGTTCATCTTTGTCTACTTGACAATTACATATAGTTTTTATCTCAATTTGATAATAATTAATTTTTTCATGAAATCTGAGTGATTGGTATCAAATCCAACACTTTAATATTTTTTGTTATAACAATTATATATTTTTTATTTTAACTTATATTCTTTCTAATAATGTATTTAAATCATTTAATACATTTATTTTATTTACATTACATAATATAATAATGGATCATGTCCATTCATTCACAATAAATAGTTCTTTATACTCTATTCAGCGTTTCTAAACTTAATAATTAATGACTTCATTTTGGTTGATTCTGATATTATTTGTCTCTCTTATAGTATCTTATGGTTTTTTCACTGTTATTCACTTTAATAATATATATGGGGTTTGGGTCTTAGTCATAGTCTGGTCGTTTTTCATGTTAGTAGTATTAATTATTAGACAATATTACACAATTTTTTAGGACTACTTGGGTTCGATACTGTTCACCTCACTTTCCTCTTATGATAAATTGCTATGTAAATGATTTCCTTTATGGAACGTTCTGTGACGTTACAACTATGACATGACATTTTAGATATTGAGAAGAACTGTTAGTAATATACAAGAGTTAGACTCAAGAACTTGTATTAAATGACTTTTAACATGAAAGTTATTGTATTGTATTGATAGATACATGTATAATCATTTACAAGTAAACAAGCTTTAAGTCTCTAATAATACAACTTTTAATTTCTGTAAACTAATTCATATTAACTTTGTAGAAATAACAAGTAGGCCTATTTCAGGATATTTTTATTGCACACAAAACACAAAATTATAGAATAAAAATGATGGTCTTTGTAGCGTGACAGATAATCCACACAAATGCATTACTCAATGATCATTAATAAAGCTCTAATATATGGAATATCCAGATGAGAATCAATTAAAATGCACTATTTAATAATATATTCACAAGAAAGGTTAAATAAAGAAAAATTCTGCAAATAATATAATAATACAAATTTAAAAAACCCAGAAGACTAAAAATAATAATAACAAAATTACCCAGGTAAGATAGAAGCAGGCAATTAATATACCCCGTCAAAGAAACCAGACCAGAAGAAACGAAGGCATACACGGCGAAAAACTACAGAAGAAGGAAGAATAGTCAAAACTACCACTACTGAAGAAAGAAGAAAGAAGAATAATTAAAACTAAAGAAGAAAGAAGACTAATTATAACTACTACTACAGAAGAAGGAAGAAAGAAGAACAATCAAAGCTACTGAAGAAAGAAGAAAGAAGAACAATTAAAACTCAAAGAAGACAGAAGAACAATCAAAGCTACTGAAGACAGAAGAAAGAAGAATAATTAAAACTAAAGAAGAAAGAAGACTAATTAAAACTACTACTACAGAAGAAGGAAGAAAGAAGAACAATCAAAGCTACTGAAGACAGAAGAAAGAAGAATAATTAAAACTAAAGAAGAAAGAAGACTAATTAAAACTACTACTACAGAAGAAGGAAGAAAGAAGAACAATCAAAGCTACTGAAGACAGAAGAAAGAAGAATAATTAAAACCAAAGAAGAAAGAAGACTAATTATAACTACTACTACAGAAGAAGGAAGAAAGAAGAACAATCAAAGCTACTGAAGACAGAAGAAAGAAGACTAATTATAACTACTACTACAGAAGAAGGAAGAAAGAAGAACAATCAAAGCTACTGAAGACAGAAGAAAGAAGACTAATTATAACTACTACTACAGAAGAAGGAAGAAAGAAGAACAATCAAAGCTACTGAAGACAGAAGAAAGAAGAATAATTAAAACTAAAGAAGAAAGAAGACTAATTATAACTACTACTACAGAAGAAGGAAGAATAACCAAAATCAAAGAAGAAAGAAGAATAATTAAGACGACCCATATAAAACAAAAACCCCATAGGGATAGAACCCCAAAATCAATGAATGCCCAAAGAGAAAGTATAACACATTAAAAAACCATATCACTGTAAAACTGACAAAAAACTAAAAGTGTTAGCTGTAGTAAATATTAGGGCATTCAAAAAGTTATTGTGTAATGTGTATAAACAAATCTTCACAGTTCCCCCATGGTTGAATATTTCATATTAAAAACTAGAAAAAGACTAGTAAATATAGTAATAATTCACCATGGAAAAGTGTAAGTGATCAAATTATAACTAATAAACTTTAAGAAAGGTGCATGAGTAGCAGTACAAAGTAACAAACTTTAAGTTTTGTGAACAGTGCCTACTTTGATAATGAAGTAGTAATTTTACTAATAAAAAGCTACTAAAACTGTATGAACATTCCATAGAATGGAATATAACTTAGATAGCCAGGGTTATACTTTAAGAGGGGGCATAAATCTTATAAAATGGGGAATTACAGAACTAACTGTTTATGATGAAGTTGTAGAAGGTATTAACAATTATATATGGATCCAAATGTTGGGTTCCAATTAAATATAGCATTTAGATAAGTAAGGGTTAGTCATAAGAAATATTAGTATTATAATTGTTATTTTATTGTTCATGTTAATTTAGGAATGCATTATCTAAAATTAGATATCATTCCAATGTTGTAGAAGTACTTTTTATTATGTTATTAGGTGATATACCAAAACAATGTTATTAAGAACACCAGTTTTATATATCTGGGTGTTATATTTTAATTGTATAATCTATAATTACTGTTATGCCAGATCAGAGAACTAATTTTTAATCAAATATATCAGAGTCAGAAGTCAGAGAAGGAAATAAAATAATTACATTAGTAAAACATCCTGCAAATAGCCACAATTCAAATCTAGGCAATATAATAAAGTTAAAATGCAGAATAATTAATAAACCTAATCTTATAAACCAGTCAAACTGACAATATTTAGGCAAGATACACCCAACATATTAAATACTATGTAAATAAGGCTTTCTAAAGATATGGTCATTCTATGAGTAAAATTATTTATTTGTATAATGAAATACCATTTGAAACTGAAATAGGTTCACTAACTTTATCAGAAGGGGAGTCATATACAACTGAATTATATTAAAAAACCATCATTAGTATACTAAATTGCAATATAATAAGTGAGAATTGATAATTATACAAATTTCAGATTTAATAGAATAATAATTATATTAGGGAAAATGGCTATTATTTACATAGCAGACAGGAAGTATAATTTTAGGCCTACCTCCCAAAAAATTATAAGAAATATAATTTTCAGATAAAACTTTGTAACACCAACTTAATTACTATCAAAATAAGTAGAATAGAATCGTGAACACGAATATGTATTTAATATTACAAACAGTTAACTAATAACAGAATTATTTTTTGAGCATAGTGTACTATTTTAAAACGTGTCGGAAATTAAGGCGAGGTGAAACAATGTATTAGATATATTATATAGGCTAAGATTTTCATGAGACGAAGGAAATCCACACAGTTCATTATTATACCTCGAAGAGAGCACTTCTTGTGAATATTTGATTGAACCAACCTTTAATGGACGTTATGCTACAACGGAGTTCTGAATCATTTTATGTAAACTAAATTTTTAACTATTTTAATGAAAGTGAAGTGGTGAAGTTGACCCACGAACTACATAACACCTATAAACGAAATCACATATAACCAATTACATGAAATAACACTGAAATCGCATCAAACACCAAGTGAAAATTCGAGGTTAACTGACACACATAAACACCAGTTGATATACCTATTTAACAACATTTTTACACCAAGTGAACGTTTCCATCTAACACCAGTGACAATAAACTATACCCCAGAAGATCATATACCGTAGCGAAGAACATTTAACCGAAGAAGGGACATATTATCTCAACAAGTACGTTGTTTACATTAGAAGCTTTCAACGCGCATGCGTCAGGCGGCCATTCTGATCCAGTTCCGTCACCTCAATTAGAGACGACTAACTGCTTTCTGGTTTGAACAAAATTATATATAAACTTTTATTATTAATAATTACCAGTATATTGTTTAAATTTAAGACCTTTTTTGAATTGTAAGTGTTATACTTTCATGTCCCTGACCTTCTCTGGCTTTTTATATAAATAACCGTTCAAAGAACCTGTTTAAATAATACAATTGTAAAACTTCTAATATCGACCGACCCAGAGCGAGTCGATATGGCTTGTAACCTCGATTAATTAATCGACCAACCTTATTATTGTATTTAATAAACGTATTTGTTTGTTTTTTGGTAAATTGGAGTTGATTTCTCTTATAAAAGGACATAATCATTTATTAACCAAGAAAAATAGATAATCTTTAAAGGCAGTATATGCGAAACTACAACATTTCAAGAGTAAGAAGAAGAGAGCCGTTTTCGCCTAACTTGAAGTTAATTGGATTATCTTTTTAACAAATTTACCGAACAGAAATTTATTACCAAATTAAACACCTTACTATTATAATTATAATTACGATCCACAACCTCAATTTATTCCTAAATATTAAGCACATAAATACTTCGAAAATATTTTTTCCGAAATTATTTTTTTTTTTATAAATATAAATTTTAAATTTATATTTTGTTTCAATTTGCTACACAGCAAAATACACTTTATTTAATTGATGGTAATAACATCCCAATTACCAATAACAAAGACCAGGAACTTTACCAAATCGACGATTCCCAGAGCGGAACGTCACTACTACACATACACACCATAAAAATTATCCTGGATAATATTATACCAGAACACTCTACAATTACAATTAGAGTATGGTTTTATTACCAAAGCGAAGATCAACAGTAAGAGCTTAGAAGACAAGAAGATATTAGCTACGTTACTACACACATTTTTACAACCGTTATTTATTTCACATTATCGTTTTATTACAAATTTGGTGAACCCAACTTGTGGGGCTCGATTACCGCAGAATACCAGAACAAGCAACACTTTATAAATTTAATTATAATTTGTAATAAATAAGTAAAATATTACAAATTTGACGTATCCAACGTGGGACAGAATAACACGACAGAAATATTATTTATCATTTTATTATTATTACTAGCACCACTAATTGTTTTATTACATCTTTACAAAACTTAAACAAATTCATAAACATGGTTTTGTAATTAAACTCAAGTAGTAAGTTTTAGAAATATATTTAAAATTTAAAGAATTATGGAAAATATCATGGTTAATAATCTCTCACAAAATATCAGATAAGATACAGCATATCTCAATAATTAATCTCTTTATAATTATAAGTAGTCTCTGAAATGTGTTCATAACAATAACAAAAACTAGTTAACATATTTATTACTTATTTTAAACATATTTTCCAAAATTTACAAATCATCATTCTGGATTAATAGAAATTCTAATAGGATTTACCTCGCTTATGAACATACCTGACATTTAGTAAAATGTCCATACTTTGGTTGTTACTAATCTATATTGTACTTGGATATCACATAATCTTTGGAGTAGCAGGAAAGGTATCACAAGATAAAAGTGTTTCTAACAGCTCTTCAGAAGAATATTCGTTTCAGTATACTTGGGAGGTAAAATATTTTAAAGATTGTAGAATTATAAAAATTATATCAATAAGAACTATAAAAATACTTGTCTACAATATTGAAGTTTAAGGTACTGAATATTAATAGAGCTGGAATTTAATAACTAAAAGAAATTATTTGACGTCCCTTAACCTTCATTGACATGGACTGTAAATGTCCAGTTTCTCTATAAATGCAATTTCAGATGATACGTTCATCTTCATATACTGTTTATAAGGACACTATTATAACTATTAGTCTTAATTATTAAATGATTATTTATGACAAACTCTAACACACATGCTTAAAAACAATGGTGGCTCATGAGATTTTAGTTTGGTGGGACTGCACTCGTATTTTCTACATAGGCCTATAGTATTATCATATTGAAATTTAAGTACTGTTACTAAATATTTTACCAGTATTGGAGTTGAGCTGTGCCAAATCATTGGTACAATCCTTTTTGGTGGTGTTGCTGCTGTTGGTGATGATATTTATGTTTAATTATGATTTAAAGACTATCCACAAAACATTATTAATTCTGATTTAATAGTCACAAACACTATGGACATTAACATTTATTTTCAAATGAAAATAAAATAGTGAGTTGTGTTCTTAATTGAATCAAAATAAGTCATTGTTTCTTTTACAATTTTATTTAAACATGAAGTCCATTCTCCTTTCTTCACAACTGGGAACTTATTAATCACTTTGTCATTAAAATTAATAATATTCTCAATCATTAATTTTTCTGTGCTTAACACTGACTAAGCGGCATGATGCTCTTGTACCACTATACTTCTTAGAAAACTCTTTAGTTCTTTTCAGTGTAGAAGCACCTCTTGGACTCAACAACAGTCATGGGAGTAGTTACAATTACTTTGAGGAGAATGAACACTGCTTTACAGGAATCACTGATTCCTATATCCAACACAATTTTCATAAACCCTGAGATACTGTGGAATTCTTGACTCTCATGGAAAACAGGTAACACAGTATTTAAATGTTATTTATACTAGAAAGGATAAGTTTCAATAGTTTCAACAAATCCAGCCAAATGACTTATATCGTCTTTGGAGAGGGAGAAATGCAACAGTTTTGCTGCTGTCAGATGTTTATTGAAAGAATATCTCTCTTTTACTTAATAACAAAAGACATCTCCATTGTGAATCCATTTTCCTTTTCTTCATGACTGGAGTTTATTCTTGTTGGTGGGTAACAGAAGGGACTACTTCTTTCTTTCCTGAATACCATTATATTTACCATACTACAGATACTATTGGCATTGACATTATGATGCTGCAGCTGGTTATATAAAATATCCACATGAGGTGACGTGACAAAAAAGTTCTAGCCAAAAGCTGAAGTCCTGGTCATTCAGCATAGGGAGAATCGCCTTATCTGATTGTACAGAGGAATGATTTCCATCAATTTGAAGTTTCTCAAAACGTTCTATTAAACTTTCCTTATTTCAAAAAAATGGTTTAGTAACTAGCTGTTAAAAATCTTGTGTTTGAGGTATTTGTTAGAAACACTACCTAGCATAGCTAATTGTGAACCCAAAAAATTCAGGTGTAGCAGCAAGGCTGCTGGAAGACATTTGAGCTTGTAAGTTCTGTGATGCTGCCTTTCTATAATTAGATTTAATTGATGTGCATAGAAATAAACAAAAAGTACATATTTTTGTGATTGTTGAGTAATTGTATGCAATATCGTTGAGTATGTGATATTTAATTGTACGGGTGCTCCGTCATAAGTTTTGGCAATATATTTGTTGCTGTCTTCATTCATGACTAGATTCACCTGTTCTAAAAGGCATTCTGCTATACTTCAGCATTTGGTCTCTTGGGTCAAAAAATCCCCAGAAACTTTTATCCACAATTCCACTCAATTCATAACAAAAAAACAATAACTTGCTACCTATGACCTGATCCATCTGATATATCATCTGACATTACTAATAAAAATTTCAGCAGCATATATTTTTTCAAACACACCTCAAGGATACAGTCTACAAGTTCAGTTTGAGTTGTGTTAGAAGTTCCCCTAAATACTGCTGAGTTCAGAAAATGACTTTTGAGACTTTTGATTTTTCAGCAGATCCAACAATCCTCGAAATACACCAGGATTCAGTGATTGTGAGGTTTCATCATGACAGTGTAATAGAAGTTCAAATTTTCTGAAAAAACTTGATGCAGTCAATAAATTTTGAGAGAATTTTCCAATTTCATCTCACTTTGTCATTGTGTTTGTTTGTTTACTGTTTGTAAGCATCACTCTGATGGTCAATGTTTACTTTTCCTAACATAGTTAAATCAATTATTTTCTTCACATGCTTTGCAGAATCTTCATATATTTTTACTTTCTTGCCTAATTATTGTAAACCATTCATCCTACCTTTTATCCAAGTTGTATCATCTCCAAATAATAAACATGGAAAGCAAACTACCACATTTTTTAGGACAGCCAATATAACCACTGATGCTTAGAATAAATTGACATTTAATTTTCCCACAATGCCTTATTTCTGAACTCTGAATTTTATCCATCTCTGCTAACGTTAAGAGTGAATATCTTTTACAAATATTTAACACAAGTTTTATTTATATTTGTTTTAAAACTGCAACAACAGAAATTAGCACACACAAATTTGAACACACTGTCAGCAAAGTTTCAAGTTTTTGACTCCTCCACGGGTGGACTAAAGCAAAGCAGCCTAAGGTTTGCTTATTTACAAAACATTCTTCCACCACATACCTCACATGCAGGTACAACACACACACGTCTAAGCAGGGCACAGCCTGCCTCTCACAGAGTAGTAATACATGCATCTACATGATGTTAAGTTGTGGCTGAATTCAAACATAAGAATTCATTTTTATTTAGGAATATCTTTTTACATAGTTACATAGTTTCCTAAATATAATAATTATTTAAATATGGTAAATAGTTTTCCTTTAAAATTTTAGGGAGGGCTGCAGCCCAACAGTTCTTATGCACTAGCTGGCGCTGTATAAAAGTATTTATAAATAGACAGCTTCACATGATTTCCAATTTAGTTATGATTTTGTGATATAATTAATGTTTAATGTAATAATTGTAATTCTGAGTATTTTCTGATAAACAATTTAACTGAGAAGAATTATATCATTATTGAATGAATAGGCCTAATTTATTTTTCTTGCAATTAGGATCAGCAGCAGCAGTAGTGGTAGCAGTAGTAGTAGTAGTAGTAGTAGTTGTTGTTGTTGTTGTATAGAATAATAGGAGTAATTGTATTAGTTTAGGTAGGAAAAAACTACAGTGGACCTCTTAAGTATCTGGTTGTAAGTCATAATACAATAGAATCAGTCATTTGAGAAACACCTCATCTCCAAAAAAGTAAACTTTCGGAAAACTTAAAAAAACCTTACTAGTATATTATTACAAGTTGTATTCATACTCTTAAATTTTTAATGTATGCATGTAGGTGTCTGCCAGTGGTTTAAGGAGAAAAAATAATTTTTTACTCTTTTTCACGCGTAAAAAAAATTTAAAATTTCATTGGAGATGTGTTGTTTCTCAAATAACTGATGTAAGGTGCAGTTATTAGGCATAAAATTATGGTTAGAAATATTAGTTTTAATTAAAAAAAGTTTGTATTGAAAACATTATTTGGTTTGAATACTATGTACATAATGTTACAACACTCTTGACAATTTATATACGTTATTTTCTAATATATAATATATATAATACTTTCACTTATGAACTTACTATTGTCACTTCCCAAACGTTTCAAGATGTTGTTTCTCTTCTTCAGTGGGTTGAGTACTAACTGTCGATTACAGAATAACCGTTACGGAATGGAGTGTGTGGTGGGGGTTGATGGTGGGAAGGGGTTGGCGCTGAGGTTCGAATTATGTGTGTGGATCAGTGTGTCAAATAGTGTATGTGATTTGTAATGTATCTGTTCATTTAATATGTTGTTTGGTTGTAGTGTGTGATATTTGTATATTTCAAATTGTTCTGCTGTGTTTAGTTTTCTACTTTTTGGTAAGTAGTGTAATATTTCCATGTTGTGTTCTATGTTTGTGTAGCTGTGGTTTTCATTATGTAAATGTGTGGCAAATGTGGAATGTATGTAGTTTGTGGTGAGGGCTTTTAAATGTTCAGAAAACCTGGAAGAAAAAGATCTTCCCGTCTGGCCGATGTAGAATTGTTGACAATCATTGCAATTTAATTTGTAAACCCCTGTTTTGCTGTATGTGTCAATGTCTTTGTTAGTATTGTTTATGTGTTTTCTAATGGTGTTGTTGGTTCTGTAAGCTACTTTATAATTTTGTTTCCTAAATGTGTTTGCAATTTTATGTGTATTGGAATTGTAGTATGTAAGTGTTATGTATTTACTGGGTTGTGTGCTGTTGGTCAGATGTGTTTTACTTTTTGTGTTGAGGATTCGTTTATGTAGTTTATTTATTAATTCGGGGTTGTATCCGTTTTTGACTGCTATGTATTTAATTGTGTTTAATTCATCTTGGTGGTCATGTGTGTTTTCGGGGTATTGACGTGAGCCTATGGAGCATGTAGTTGAAAGCTGCATGTTTGTGTTGAGTTGGGTGGTTGGATGTGTTGTGTATGACCATGTCTGATGTGGTGGGTTTTCTGTATATTTTGTATGTGTGTGTGTTGTTTGTTTTGGTGATTGTAAGGTCTAAAAATTTATGCTGTTGTTTAATTCTATTTCAAGTGTGAATTTTAATTTATGGTGTAAAGTGTTAATGTATTTATGGAAATTTTCTATTTGTCTTTTGTTGCCGTTGTAAAGGAGTAAAATGTCGTCGACATACCTGTGCCAATATATTATTTTATCGGTGTATTTGTTGTTGTTCAGTATGTGTTTCTGTTCTATGGTGTGTATGAATATTTCTGCTAGTATACCTGATATAGGGGAGCCAATGGGTAGTCCATCTGTTTGTGTGTAATACATGCTATTGTGTGCGAAATAATTTTGATCTGTGATAATTTTAGATAGATGGATGATCTCGTTTATGTGTGTTTCAGGTGTGTTATTTATTTTTAGTAATTGTTCTAATGTAATTATGGTTTCTTTTATGGGAACATTAGTGTATAGGTTTGTTATGTCAAATGAAGCAAGTGTGGAATTGTGGGGAATGTGTACATGTTGAGTTTTATTCACTAGATCTATATTATTTTTGACAGTGGTGTTGTTTGTTAAATTTATGCTATTTCTGATCAATTTATCTAAATGTCTAGCTATTTTGTGTGCAGGTGCTTGTGTGTTGTTTATAAGTGGTCTGATGGGAATATTAGGTTTGTGTAATTTCGGTAGTGCATTTAGTGTAGGGGCTTTTGGTTTAATTTGTTTTAGATATTTGATGTTGTCAGGTGATACTATGTGTTTTGTGTTATTTAGGGTTTTGTTTATTTGTTTGTGATATTTAGGGGTGGGGTCTTTATTTAATTTAGTGATGTTGTTTTCCTTAAAAAATGTTTCAATTTTGTTATTTAAAGCCTGTTTTTCTATTATGACATTAATATTTCCTTTGTCTGCTTTAAGTATGGTTAGGTTGTGTTCATGTAATTTGTGTTTTATGTTTTCTAGTGTTTGGATTTCATTATTGTGTTGTTTATTTTCGTATTGTTGTGTGTGTTGTAATTTACGCTTTATTTCATAACGTATTGTATCATGGTCTTGGTTTAGTGTGTGTTGTATGGCTGTTTCAGCGTCTAGGACTATGTCACGTGTATGTTTACTATTACCGTTATTATTTGTATTGGTACCTAAATTGTGTTTTAGACCTTTATCTAAGAGGTTTATTTCTGCGTTAGTGAAATTGGTAGTCGTTGTATTTACAGTGCGTGTGTGAAATTTATGTGTCGGTGTCGGGACAGTTGCGTTCCTGCGTGTTAATATGTTATTGATTTTTCTGTTATGTACTTCCTGTATTTTTATTTGGATTTTCTCTATGATATTTTGTCTATGTTGTATTACGTGTTCGAATTCAATGTAGTGTAATATTTGTGTGAGTTTTACGTGTAGGTTATATGCCGTTTTGTTTAGTGTATCTTTTTTATGGTATACATCATTGATGATATTGTCTAGGTGTATTATTTCGGCTTTACGTTCTGTTTTTGTTGCTGCATGTTTTATTTTTTATTGTGATTTGTGCATGTGTGGGTATAATGTTGTGTTTACGGCAAGTTTTGTTGTAAGCGATGTTCAAGGAGGTTTTCGTTATCTGTAATCTAACATTTCTGTACTTGTGGATGTAATACGCTGTGTTGGCGGTATTAAAATTATCTTGTTGTTGCATCCTCTTCGTTCACTTATTAATTTAATAATATATATAATACTTTCACTTATGAACTTACTATTGTCACTTCCCAAACGTTTCAAGATGTTGTTTCTCTTCTTCAGTGGGTTGAGTACTAACTGTCGATTACAGAATAACCGTTACGGAATGGAGTGTGTGGTGGGGGTTGATGGTGGGAAGGGGTTGGCGCTGAGGTTCGAATTATGTGTGTGGATCAGTGTGTCAAATAGTGTATGTGATTTGTAATGTATCTGTTCATTTAATATGTTGTTTGGTTGTAGTGTGTGATATTTGTATATTTCAAATTGTTCAGCTGTGTTTAGTTTTCTACTTTTTGGTAAGTAGTGTAATATTTCCATGTTGTGTTCTATGTTTGTGTAGCTGTGGTTTTCATTATGTAAATGTGTGGCAAATGTGGAATGTATGTAGTTTGTGGTGAGGGCTTTTAAATGTTCAGAAAACCTGGAAGAAAAAGATCTTCCCGTCTGGCCGATGTAGAATTGTTGACAATCATTGCAATTTAATTTGTAAACCCCTGTTTTGCTGTATGTGTCAATGTCTTTGTTAGTATTGTTTATGTGTTTTCTAATGGTGTTGTTGGTTCTGTAAGCTACTTTATAATTTTGTTTCCTAAATGTGTTTGCAATTTTATGTGTATTGGAATTGTAGTATGTAAGTGTTATGTATTTACTGGGTTGTGTGCTGTTGGTCAGATGTGTTTTACTTTTTGTGTTGAGGATTCGTTTATGTAGTTTATTTATTAATTCGGGGTTGTATCCGTTTTTGACTGCTATGTATTTAATTGTGTTTAATTCATCTTGGTGGTCATGTGTGTTTAGTGGTATTGACGTGAGCCTATGGAGCATGTAGTTGAAAGCTGCATGTTTGTGTTGAGTTGGGTGGTTGGATGTGTTGTGTATGACCATGTCTGATGTGGTGGGTTTTCTGTATATTTTGTATGTGTGTGTGTTGTTTGTTTTGGTGATTGTAAGGTCTAAAAATTTATGCTGTTGTTTAATTCTATTTCAAGTGTGAATTTTAATTTATGGTGTAAAGTGTTAATGTATTTATGGAAATTTTCTATTTGTCTTTTGTTGCCGTTGTAAAGGAGTAAAATGTCGTCGACATACCTGTGCCAATATATTATTTTATCGGTGTATTTGTTGTTGTTCAGTATGTGTTTCTGTTCTATGGTGTGTATGAATATTTCTGCTAGTATACCTGATATAGGGGAGCCCATGGGTAGTCCATCTGTTTGTGTGTAATACATGCTATTGTGTGCGAAATAATTTTGATCTGTGATAATTTTAGATAGATGGATGATCTCGTTTGTGTGTGTTTCAGGTGTGTTATTTAATTTTAGTAATTGTTCTAATGTAATTATGGTTTCTTTTATGGGAACATTAGTGTATAGGTTTGTTATGTCAAATGAAGCAAGTGTGGAATTGTGGGGAATGTGTACATGTTGAGTTTTATTCACTAGATCTATATTATTTTTGACAGTGGTGTCGTTTGTTAAATTTATGCTATTTCTGATCAATTTATCTAAATGTCTAGCTATTTTGTGTGCAGGTGCTTGTGTGTTGTTTATAAGTGGTCTGATGGGAATATTAGGTTTGTGTAATTTCGGTAGTGCATTTAGTGTAGGGGTTTTTGGTTTAATTTGTTTTAGATATTTGATGTTGTCAGGTGATACTATGTGTTTTGTGTTATTTAGGGTTTTGTTTATTTGTTTGTGATATTTAGGGGTGGGGTCTTTATTTAATTTAGTGATGTTGTTTTCCTTAAAAAATGTTTCAATTTTGTTATTTAAAGCCTGTTTTTCAATTATGACATTAATATTTCCTTTGTCTGCTTTAAGTATGGTTAGGTTGTGTTCATGTAATTTGTGTTTTATGTTTTTTAGTGTTTGGATTTCATTATTGTGTTGTTTATTTTCGTATTGTTGTGTGTGTTGTAATTTACGCTTTATTTCATAACGTATTGTATCATGGTCTTGGTTTAGTGTGTGTTGTATGGCTGTTTCAGCGTCTAGGACTATGTCACGTGTATGTTTACTATTACCGTTATTATTTGTATTGGTACCTAAATTGTGTTTTAGACCTTTATCTAAGAGGTTTATTTCTGCGTTAGTGAAATTGGTAGTCGTTGTATTTACACTGCGTGTGTGAAATTTATGTGTCGGTGTCGGGACAGTTGCGTTCCTGCGTGTTAATATGTTATTGATTTTTCTGTTATGTACTTCCTGTATTTTTTTTGTATTTTCTCTATGATATTTCGTCTATGTTGTATTACGTGTTCGAATTCAATGTAGTGTAATATTTGTGTGAGTTTTACGTGTAGGTTATATGCCGTTTTGTTTAGTGTATCTTTTTTATGGTATAAATCATTGATGATATTGTCTAGGTGTATTATTTCGGCTTTACGTTTTGTTTTTGTTGCTGCATGTTTTATTTTTTATTGTGATTTGTGCATGTGTGGGTATAATGTTGTGTTTACGGCAAGTTTTGTTGTAAGCGATGTTCAAGGAGGTTTTCGTTATCTGTAATCTAACATTTCTGTACTTGTGGATGTAATACGCTGTGTTGGCGGTATTAAAATTATCTTGTTGTTGCATCCTCTTCGTTCAATTATTAATTTAATAATATATATAATACTTTCACTTATGAACTTACTATTGTCACTTCCCAAACGTTTCAAGATGTTGTTTCTCTTCTTCAGTGGGTTGAGTACTAACTGTCGATTACAGAATAACCGTTACGGAATGGAGTGTGTGGTGGGAAGGGGTTGGTGCTGAGGTTCGAATTATGTGTGTGGATCAGTGTGTCAAATAGTGTATGTGATTTGTAATGTATCTGTTCATTTAATATGTTGTTTGGTTGTAGTGTGTGATATTTGTATATTTCAAATTGTTCTGCTGTGTTTAGTTTTCTACTTTTTGGTAAGTAGTGTAATATTTCCATGTTGTGTTCTATGTTTGTGTAGCTGTGGTTTTCATTATGTAAATGTGTGGCAAATGTGGAATGTATGTAGTTTGTGGTGAGGGCTTTTAAATGTTCAGAAAACCTGGAAGAAAAAGATCTTCCCGTCTGGCCGATGTAGAATTGTTGACAATCATTGCAATTTAATTTGTAAACCCCTGTTTTGCTGTATGTGTCAATGTCTTTGTTAGTATTGTTTATGTGTTTTCTAATGGTGTTGTTGGTTCTGTAAGCTACTTTATAATTTTGTTTCCTAAATGTGTTTGCAATTTTATGTGTATTGGAATTGTAGTATGTAAGTGTTATGTATTTACTGGGTTGTGTGCTGTTGGTCAGATGTGTTTTACTTTTTGTGTTGAGGATTCGTTTATGTAGTTTATTTATTAATTCGGGGTTGTATCCGTTTTTGACTGCTATGTATTTAATTGTGTTTAATTCATCTTGGTGGTCATGTGTGTTTTCGGGGTATTGACGTGAGCCTATGGAGCATGTAGTTGAAAGCTGCATGTTTGTGTTGAGTTGGGTGGTTGGATGTGTTGTGTATGACCATGTCTGATGTGGTGGGTTTTCTGTATATTTTGTATGTGTGTGTGTTGTTTGTTTTGGTGATTGTAAGGTCTAAAAATTTATGCTGTTGTTTAATTCTATTTCAAGTGTGAATTTTAATTTATGGTGTAAAGTGTTAATGTATTTATGGAAATTTTCTATTTGTCTTTTGTTGCCGTTGTAAAGGAGTAAAATGTCGTCGACATACCTATGCCAATATATTATTTTATCGGTGTATTTGTTGTTGTTCAGTATGTGTTTCTGTTCTATGGTGTGTATGAATATTTCTGCTAGTATACCTGATATAGGGGAGCCCATGGGTAGTCCATCTGTTTGTGTGTAATACATGCTATTGTGTGCGAAATAATTTTGATCTGTGATAATTTTAGATAGATGGATGATCTCGTTTATGTGTGTTTCAGGTGTGTTATTTATTTTTAGTAATTGTTCTAATGTAATTATGGTTTCTTTTATGGGAACATTAGTGTATAGGTTTGTTATGTCAAATGAAGCAAGTGTGGAATTGTGGGGAATGTGTACATGTTGAGTTTTATTCACTAGATCTATATTATTTTTGACAGTGGTGTTGTTTGTTAAATTTATGCTATTTCTGATCAATTTATCTAAATGTCTAGCTATTTTGTGTGCAGGTGCTTGTGTGTTGTTTATAAGTGGTCTGATGGGAATATTAGGTTTGTGTAATTTCGGTAGTGCATTTAGTGTAGGGGCTTTTGGTTTAATTTGTTTTAGATATTTGATGTTGTCAGGTGATACTATGTGTTTTGTGTTATTTAGGGTTTTGTTTATTTGTTTGTGATATTTAGGGGTGGGGTCTTTATTTAATTTAGTGATGTTGTTTTCCTTAAAAAATGTTTCAATTTTGTTATTTAAAGCCTGTTTTTCTATTATGACATTAATATTTCCTTTGTCTGCTTTAAGTATGGTTAGGTTGTGTTCATGTAATTTGTGTTTTATGTTTTTTAGTGTTTGGATTTCATTATTGTGTTGTTTATTTTCGTATTGTTGTGTGTGTTGTAATTTACGCTTTATTTCATAACGTATTGTATCATGGTCTTGGTTTAGTGTGTGTTGTATGGCTGTTTCAGCGTCTAGGACTATGTCATGTGTATGTTTACTATTACCGTTATTATTTGTATTGGTACCTAAATTGTGTTTTAGACCTTTATCTAAGAGGTATATTTCTGCGTTAGTGAAATTGGTAGTCGTTGTATTTACAGTGCGTGTGTGAAATTTATGTGTCGGTGTCGGGACAGTTGCATTCCTGCGTGTTAATATGTTATTGATTTTTCTGTTATGTACTTCCTGTATTTTTATTTGGATTTTCTCTATGATATTTCGTCTATGTTGTATTACGTGTTCGAATTCAATGTAGTGTAATATTTGTGTGAGTTTTACGTGTAGCTTATATGCCGTTTTGTTTAGTGTATCTTTTTTATGGTATACATCATTGATGATATTGTCTAGGTGTATTATTTCGGCTTTACGTTTTGTTTTTGTTGCTGCATGTTTTATTTTTTATTGTGATTTGTGCATGTGTGGGTATAATGTTGTGTTTACGGCAAGTTTTGTTGTAAGCGATGTTCAAGGAGGTTTTCGTTATCTGTAATCTAACATTTCTGTACTTGTGGATGTAATACGCTGTGTTGGCGGTATTAAAATTATCTTGTTGTTGCATCCTCTTCGTTCACTTATTAATTTAATAATATATATAATACTTTCACTTATGAACTTACTATTGTCACTTCCCAAACGTTTCAAGATGTTGTTTCTCTTCTTCAGTGGGTTGAGTACTAACTGTCGATTACAGAATAACCGTTACGGAATGGAGTGTGTGGTGGGGGTTGATGGTGGGAAGGGGTTGGCGCTGAGGTTCGAATTATGTGTGTGGATCAGTGTGTCAAATAGTGTATGTGATTTGTAATGTATCTGTTCATTTAATATGTTGTTTGGTTGTAGTGTGTGATATTTGTATATTTCAAATTGTTCAGCTGTGTTTAGTTTTCTACTTTTTGGTAAGTAGTGTAATATTTCCATGTTGTGTTCTATGTTTGTGTAGCTGTGGTTTTCATTATGTAAATGTGTGGCAAATGTGGAATGTATGTAGTTTGTGGTGAGGGCTTTTAAATGTTCAGAAAACCTGGAAGAAAAAGATCTTCCCGTCTGGCCGATGTAGAATTGTTGACAATCATTGCAATTTAATTTGTAAACCCCTGTTTTGCTGTATGTGTCAATGTCTTTGTTAGTATTGTTTATGTGTTTTCTAATGGTGTTGTTGGTTCTGTAAGCTACTTTATAATTTTGTTTCCTAAATGTGTTTGCAATTTTATGTGTATTGGAATTGTAGTATGTAAGTGTTATGTATTTACTGGGTTGTGTGCTGTTGGTCAGATGTGTTTTACTTTTTGTGTTGAGGATTCGTTTATGTAGTTTATTTATTAATTCGGGGTTGTATCCGTTTTTGACTGCTATGTATTTAATTGTGTTTAATTCATCTTGGTGGTCATGTGTGTTTTCGGGGTATTGACGTGAGCCTATGGAGCATGTAGTTGAAAGCTGCATGTTTGTGTTGAGTTGGGTGGTTGGATGTGTTGTGTATGACCATGTCTGATGTGGTGGGTTTTCTGTATATTTTGTATGTGTGTGTGTTGTTTGTTTTGGTGATTGTAAAGTCTAAAAATTTATGCTGTTGTTTAATTCTATTTCAAGTGTGAATTTTAATTTATGGTGTAAAGTGTTAATGTATTTATGGAAATTTTCTATTTGTCTTTTGTTGCCGTTGTAAAGGAGTAAAATGTCGACATACCTGTGCCAATATATTATTTTATCGGTGTATTTGTTGTTGTTCAGTATGTGTTTCTGTTCTATGGTGTGTATGAATATTTCTGCTAGTATACCTGATATAGGGGAGCCCATGGGTAGTCCATCTGTTTGTGTGTAATACATGCTATTGTGTGCGAAATAATTTTGATCTGTGATAATTTTAGATAGATGGATGATCTCGTTTATGTGTGTTTCAGGTGTGTTATTTATTTTTAGTAATTGTTCTAATGTAATTATGGTTTCTTTTATGGGAACATTAGTGTATAGGTTTGTTATGTCACATGAAGCAAGTGTGGAATTGTGGGGAATTTTCATCATTGTTCACTACACTTCTTCATTTCCATCCGTATCAACAGTTGGCCAGTCATATATTTTGGAGTAAAACTCATCAACAATGTCTGCAGGAATATAGTATTTGAGTTTTTTAAGATCACTAACTTTTTTTACGTTTATTGGTACACAATGTTGTGTGTAAGCACAGATTTTAGGAAGTTCTGGAGAGCCGATATGCATTTTTTCAAGTCAAAGCTCTGTTCGCTAAGTCCATCAATGAAGTTTTTAGCTTTGACTTCACCCACATGTTTGTTAGAATAAGTTAGCTCCATAAAACTTAAAATGTTGAATTTTTGTTTGTTTTCCCTTGGAATGTTCCTTGCCTGAGTCTCAGTTGATACAACATTCTTTTTACAAAACTGAGGCCACCATGATTTAAAATCCTTTACTTTTTCACTTTCTACAACTTCTACTTGGAACTTGTCAAGAACTACCATTGAATGTAGCATTAGTTCTGCATACTGCTTCATTGTAAAAATCCTATCAGTTTTTTTAATTTTTCGCTTTATGACACTAAAGTCACGGTCGCATGGAAGGTAGGAATGCCCACGTATTGGAAAGTAATGATGGATGCTGTCAAATCTCCCAATTTCTATTAAGGCCAAGAAAAGCCTAACAACAACATTGTTTTTGTTCTGTCCTGCTGCACCGTCAGAAAAAAACATGAAGATGCCTAATATTTACATCAAGAACACTATCAATGAAATCAACCAAAAAAGAGCATACTTCATTCGGGCCTTTCTTTGCCAATCCCTCGTGATATACATAGAATTTGGCTTTATTGCTTTTGATATCGTGAATGTTAAAAACATGCACCGTTAACTGCCGCATATAGAATACTTCTTGGATGGGTATTTCTGGAAGCTGAAGGTTTTGCATGAAGTACATACATATCCCTGCTACTTTGCTATCTGCTAAACATTTCTCCCTGATTCTTTCAATAGTTTTAAAAAACTTTTTCGCTTTCCTTTTATGAACAAGGAGTTCAGCAGCATAAACTCTTTTGGCTGCCTCATTCAGTGATGGGCTTTTGAGTTTGACTGAGAGCTCCTCACATTTGCAGCATGAATCGATTTGAGGCCTACCAAAAGTCAAATCAAAATGTTCCTGAAAAATTTTTAGATAGAATTTATAGTCAACACTTGGATCAGGATGTTTTTCTTTAAAAAGACTCCACATGATTTTTACATTAAGGCTTTAGTTTAAGTATTTGTAGGACCTACAGGTGTAGTGGGCTTCTTTCTGAGGAAAACAGGCTATATGGTCGTCAATGGCCTTTATGAAGTGCCCGGGTTTAGCGTTCCCAGGGAGGTTTTTTCCCCGTAAATCTTTTGGTGACTTGCCTTGTGACAGTAGTGTGCACAGTCTTTTAACTCGTTCGGATGATATGCCATGGACAGAGAGAAATGCAAGCTTACATACCTCTACTTTTCCACTAGCTGTAGACACAGAATACTTAAAAGAATGTGATTTAGGTTTACTTTTTTTTGTTTCATCATTTTCAGGTTTACGCCGTTCTCTTTGAATCAGTTTGCATTCAATCAAAGATTGAAGATAAGCATCTTGTTCGTTTTTTGTATTGAAGTCAATGAATTTTGTATATTTCTCCGTTGCTTTATCCTCTGTAATTTTCTCTGGAATACATTTCAATCTGCACCTAAAAAAGAACATGATTTTGCAATTATTCAAATGAAAAGAGACCTTTAAAACAGTAAGTTAAGTAAAGTGAAAGACGAGTATACTAGTCTTAACAATAGGTTTAGGTTGAGCAAAATAACCTACATATCCCTAAAGAATATTACATAAAAACTCTGAACCAGAAGGCCCTGTGTATAAACAATTTTGACTTAGGCCTAGACAAGTGGACTAAGGTTATGTTTCTAGGTTAAGTTACCTGCAATTGAATCCATGTTCTTTTGGTTTCACCAGATTTCCTTTCCAATTTATGTATTCTTCATTCTTCACTCATAACTTCTTTATTCTTTCGCACTTATATTGTTACAACACAAATAAACCACCCCAGTACCAGGGATGAAAAAGATGATACTAAATATAAATATACTTCATATAAAATAAAATATTAAATATAAATAAAATGTAAAGACAATGACACGACAAACGACGACATTACCTAACCCAAGTGATTGACCAAACAAACAAGAAAACAAAGAAGAAGGGAAAAAACCGAAACCAAATAAGAAAAAAGACAATTGCCTAGAGCATATGCCTAGATGTTATGTTTTAATTAAGGAAGAATAGGGAGTGGTAGCCATCTTATTAACAAAGGCAAAATAGATAATTAAGGAGTTAAGACAATACAAATATAATTACACTAGAAAATCAGTAAATGTATAAAATGACAGAACCATACAAATGGGATAATAACAAAACAAAACACATTAGAATAAAATGAGACATCATTTGTATAAATTCAGTAAATATAGTCAATGGCTACTAGTGCATCTGAAATGCCTAACTGTCAAAACCAATAATTACAAATTGTATAAAATCCACAAGGAAATTAACAAATCTAAGGCAAGTAACTAGCCAAGAATAATGTGTAAATCATTTTAAAAGAAAAATGTTACAATAAGAACCTAAATTAAAAGAAATATGTAATTAACAAATGTTAACATAAATGTACAAAAGTTAATATCTAATAGAAGACCTTATGAGGTATGAATTTAATCTTTGAAAGGAAATACAGACAATAGTGATAATATTTTATACTCAGGAAGGAAGATAGAAGAATAAAATAAATCAGAAAATATACAGTAATTTTGAATAAAAATTAAAATATAATAACAATGGTAATAAACCAAGCCTTAGCCAATCAAAGGGTTTGAGTTACCATAGAAACATATTAGTTGGTTACTAATTTTCCGTTAATTTTCAGTACTCGTATAATGACGCTTGTGTAGTAGGGACGCAAGATTTTGTATGATACAAATTTTACTTTAAAATGTTAAAAAACTAGCCAAAATCCAAAAACATTTACCAGTGAGAAGGAGATGAAGTGGAATAACATTTAACTGATGTCCAGGAACAATATAAACGAAAATTAAAAGCAGAAATTCCCAAGACTAATTAGAAAAGGACGCCAGCAGCCTAAGTCACTCAAAATTGATGAATTTTCCATTTCCAAAGAACAACGATCTATCACAAACCTTCTGAACTGATAAGTATCATTTAAATACCCTAATCCCACTTTAAATATTTCTCATATCTATACAAACTCTCACTATGAATAAAAAATAAATTTCTTTCAAGGATTAAATAAAACAAACTTATGTAGAAAAACTTGTTAACAAAAAAAAAATAACCTTGCACTAGATTGCGAACTGTTGCAACACCTATTACTACACTGCAGAACAAATTGTAGCCACACTTTATATTATTTAAGTACGGATGATGTACGGTAGTGTACTTTTTTATTGTAACCACATTTAATGATTTCTTTATAATCTAAAGGACTCCAAATTTTGGACGAGTTGACGTATAAAATACAAACAGTGGCCATGACGGCTTCATAATAGCTCGTTCAAAACCAATTTCGTCATCTTGAGATAATGCGTTTCATGTTTAATGTCGGAGCAATTTTATTGAATACTAAATTATAATATTATTGTCACAATACTTAATTACCAAACAACCATTAAAGAAACAGTACAGAGTGTAACCATTGTTTTATTTCATAGGAAATTGTATTATATATGTGTGTGTTAGCGAACTTACAGAGTCGACAAATAGCGCATTCGCTATCTGTGCAATACAGTAAGCTGTACAAAGGCGGGAACCGATTCGAATGCCCCAGCCGTCACCGCTGAAAACACCATACTAACACATTCATTCATAAATTTAATTGTTTTCAACAAACAATTTGGCGCCACCCGGGATACACAAACCCCTATGAAATTACAGGTAAGGTTTCCACTAGGTTGTACTGATAATTGTGACAACGCTACGGACTTCGTTAGCAGCAACCATTGATGTAACGACAAGGTGTAAGACGAACACACCACACTAATACATAAAAAACAATATATACGTCTTTACAGAGACACACCAGTTATCTCGTTACAATATTCAACTTGCTTCAATCCCTTTTTACGTTTTAAATTTACAGCATTATCAGCATCACTTTCACTACAACTCATTTTAGCACAGAATACTATAATGACAACAATAAACTCAACAGCTGTTTAAGATATTATGAAAAAACAGAGCAGAGCACTAGTGCTGCTTCCTGCTACAAACTAAAAGTCATTGGAGAAACAACACATCTCCTGGAGATGTGTTGTTTCTCAAATGAATTCTCAATTCTAACATCTAGTTGCCATGTGCCTTTATACAGGAGATGTGGTGTTTTATGCAGATATGATGTGTCTTACCCTAACAAGTCAATTTGCATGGAAAACTCAGTTTACAAAAAAAATGGAGATGAGGTGTTTCTCAAATGACTGATACCTGGTTTTGAGCCCAGTCACAGTCAGTAAGAACATTTTCTCTTGAGGAACATTCCATTTTCCTTTTTTTTTAAGTATTGAGTGATAAATGGGATACAAAGAATAATAGAATTATAAAATAATAAAGTAATGATATTAAGGTTATTATTTAATTAAGTAGTGTATTATTAACTATGTAATATTTCAACTACTGTATTTTATGAAACTTTATGACAGTGAAGGAAGTACCATATGTATTAGTAACTGTTAGTTGTATTTTAATTATTGAAGTATCAAAACAACAACAACAACTACTACTACTACTACTACTACTACTACTACTACTACTACTGCTGCTGCTGCTGCTGCTGCTGCTGCTACTACGGTACTACTACTACTGAGTTTCTCTAATAATATAATTATTCTCTAACTATTACAAAACAGTGTCTTATAATTTATTGTAAAAGATAATCATCCTGATGTTAATATATAAATGGAAGTGTATCTATTGTTACATGATATTTTACCACTCATCTTGTTGATAGTAACATACTTTACTAATCCTAGAAAAGTACCAAGAAACATGATGTAGCTTGTTTCAAGAACTAACTCTTTAACTACTTAGTTAAATACTATTTATTTTAACGATTATTTGATTAATGTTAACTAAGACTCTAGTAGTTATGTTTAAACTATTAAAGTTAGTAAGTAAGGAGGACAATGTTTTGGAAACTACTTACAGTGTTTTGTTGTGTTTATAAAAACTGGATTGTATACAGAAGGTTAATAAGAATTGTCATATGTTACTAATAGTTATTAGTAATTAATTTTGCTATATTGATTAATATTATATGTGGTAATAATAATAATACAAATGTTAATATTAATAGAAGAGTACCAAAATAATAATAATAGAGATTTGTAAAACTAGGCATGTTAAGCCTAGATAGTTAAGGGATTTGAAAAAAAGAATTTATATTAAAGTTAGAATAATCAATGTCAGGAGTCACACATAAGTAAAAAAGTAACAAAAGTATAATTTGTAACAAATTGACGCTCAACGAGTGGGCTTTAGTTAAGTAAAAAAATCGACTATATCGCTATTACTTAACTGGAGCAGGCAACTATTAGAGGCACAGGAATGCATACGAGAGGTGTTTCTAAAAGGATGGCGAAAGACCAAGAAACAGAAGAAGATAGATGGGAGGAAGAAGCGGAAATAGTTACAGACATTGAAAGGGAACAACAGGCGGGTGACAAGGAGGAAGCCAGAGGAGGCCTAGATTTACAAGAATTATGGGAATTAATTAAAGAAGATTCCAAGAAACAGAAGGAAGAATTAAATAAAAAATTTGAAGAAAACTCTGAAAAAAATAGACAGTATTAAGGAAAGTACTAGTGAACTTTTAAGGCAAACCATAAATGAAAATAATGAACAATTGAAGGCCGATTTTAGACAAATCAATGAAAAAATAGACAGTATAAATGAGAATTCAGAAAAGCTAGAAAATAAAATAGACAGTATAAATGAAAATTCAGAAAAGCTAGAAAACAAAATGGACAATATTAACGAAAACTCAAGGAAACAAAACGAAATTTTGAGTGAAAACTTAATCAGACTAATGAATGAGAAGTTTGACAAAAATAAAGAGGAAACTAATGAGAATGACCGGCAGATAAATGAAAGATTAAACCAAATTAACGAAAGGCTTGACAGGAACGACGAGAGCTTAAAGCAGATTCAGGAAAATAACAAACAAAGAGACGAAAGAATTGAAAACAATAATAAGGAGTTGCGGCAAATCATCAATGAACAAAACCAAGCATTGAGGGAAGTCATCAATGAAAGTATTGCAATTGTCGATGAAACACGTAGCAAAAGAGGGTATAATTATGAAAAGGAAGTAAGACAGCAAATAACTGAAACTAAGGTGGGTCTAGAAAAGACAGATGAAACCATCATACAACTCAGAGTGGAAGTAGAGGCCAAAATTAATCAAGTGGAAAACAATAACAAAACTAGAATAAAGGAAGTACAATTAGAAACCCAAGGGAAATTGGACGAAGTGCAAATTAATATAACTGGAAGAATAGAACGGGTTCACAATGAAATGAAGACAATGTAAATAAGGCAAAAACGTCAAAGGAAATTAATGAATACACGGGAAGGATTGGAGATGATTAAAAGGGGATTAGTTAAGCTACATAATATACCAATTACGGAACCCAGGGAAGTAAGACAATTAAGAAACTCTAAACGAACCACGATTGAATTCCTAGATAGATTAGACGGACCGAAAAAGCCAAAACTAACCGAGGAGCATGGAGGACTTCTGGAGATTATGTATGAACCATTTGAACGATTAAGAAACAGTACGGAAGAATCAGTTCGAAAGACGATGGTAAACTTTATCATAAATGAAAATTTTATAGCGACAAGATGGAAGAACCAGAGGATAGTGAGACACGTACAAGGACGGAAATAATTCTATACGCTAGAGAAATCCGAACAACCAGTATAGAGGAAATAATGGACCACGGTTAAACAGATTCCAAACAGAATATAGAGAAAAGGGACGGATTTTATGATACAGAATCAAGCAAATCAAAGGAAAATAATGAGAAACTAATTAAAATATATTAAACCAACTATTAAATGAAATAAACTAATTACACGATACTTCAGAGAAATTATGTGGAATCAATTTAAAAAACACCAAAAAATTCAAAAATAAGTAAGAACACCTTACTATATAATTCAGAAGAAATTATTTTAAACTAATAAACATGAAAGACGAGAAAGAAGGGTTAGAAATGAGTTAACTGAAGGAAGAATATGCCATACAATTTATGATAAGGAGGAGATTCAGTGTTTAATTGCAGAAGTAAATGGGAGTGAATTAAAAATAGTAAAATACATATGCTAAAGAATAATTAATTGACAGCACGGAACTAAGAAGAATTTTAAATGAATATTGAACAGCTTTAACTAAAATACTGGTGAATAATATAATAAATGGAACTACAGAACAACGAGAAAAATAATTTAAGAAAAGTATTAGGATACCTCAGAAATAATAGTAATCATCTCTTGAATATAAGTTTGTAGCGAAGGAGCTACCTTATAGATAATAATTATGTGTATTGTGTTGTGATAGTGCAACTTTTATTTTTTTTTCTGGACAGAGATGAAGTTCCTCTGATCTCAGAAGATATAGTTAGGGAAACGGCAGAGTAATGGAAGCCAATAGTGCCCCTCTGATTCCGTACCAGCTATGATATTAGGGAAAAATGTTAGGGAAATATAGTATTTTAGGGATTATACACCAAGAGAGGTAATTAAATATAAATATGACAATAATAAATGATAGCGTAAAAAGCTAGAAGACGTTATGAGTTCCAGAGAAAAGGACAGGTCTACAACTGAGGGAGGTACCAGTAGAGAATTAATGACCAGATACCAGGAGTATCAACGCAGTTTTCCGGTGCAATTAAAAGTTTAAAGAATAAAAAGAGAAAATAAACTCCAAAGAACCCATTGAATTGCGGATTAAAACAGAAAAAATGAAAAACTGAAGCCATTATAAATTAATAATTTTATTAAACAAATATTCCAAAGTATGAAGAAACTATAAGTTTATTTTAACTAAATTTTATTCAGCCAAAATAAACTTCTTTCGGAGGGGGAGTATTATGTAACGTAACAAAGTTGAGGTTCCCGACGTTACATAAAAACTTTGTCAACATGACTTAAAATAATGTCCAAGGCATGCCATAATTAAGGTCAAGAGGGCCAATCTCACCCAAACAAAAAATATATTGACGATACCTAAGTAAGGTTACTAAGTAATAAATTAGTAAAATGTAGCCAATTATAAAATATGGAGTGATTAGAGTAAGATGTAAACTATAAACACTGTGTCTAGTGAGATGAGTTTACTGTGGATGAGTTCAAATATAATAAACTGTTTAATTAATATTTAATGTTTTATAAAGATGTACCTGTTGTTGTGCTTTATCATGATATTGAGTTTACATGATATTTATTTTGTATTTTGTATGTAGTGGTGTGGAGCCATTGCTTTAAGGAAGTACTAAGTAATGGGTACTCAGTTCATTCATGTTAAATTTGTATTTAAATAATTAAATACAAGTACATTTATTATGTATGATATTATGTTAAATGTATTTACTTTAATTAATTAATGAAGATGTTTAAAATAATATTTGTAAACTTGGCCAGGAAGACAATAAGTGTTAATAAGTTGGCAAGTAGTCATTATAATTATGTTAAAAACCAATGAAGGGTTTAATGATGAACTAAATAATAATAATGAATTGAAACCAGGAAATTAAAATTGATATAAGTGGCCATAAGCCAGTGACTCTTTGTACAGTAGGTCAGGTAAGAAAAATTAAATTAAAAACAAAACAAAAAATTATAACATGTGTAATAAAACCAATAGGCCTAAATTTAGTATTTGTAAAAGGAAATTAATACCTTTTTTAATAAGTCCATTCAGATGAAAATGTAGTAAAATGTACATGATTTAATAAGGCAGATTAAGTGAAAGTTTTATGTAATTTAGTGTAATTCCAAGCAGGGAGTATTTTATTAAATAAGAATAGTAATATTTCCTAATTCTAAAGAATTACATGCACCTTGAGATAAGAGATAAACTGAAAATTATATTTAAATTGTAACATACACCACTAGTTCACTAACAAATCGATTCAGTATTGTACGATCGATATTATAATCTAATAACCGAAGAAGACAACTGTTGAAAATTTAAAATAATATAAATAAAGAATCCTTCTTGTATGTGACGATGTTCTGTGTTATTGTAGAATAGTTATTGTATTTCGATTAGGGAGTAATTTACAGAGAAAGAAAGTGATAAAACCGTCAAGTGAAACGACTTAACCTATAAGAACGGGTTAATAACTAATAACAGCGCTCGTTGCAGACAGCTGGTGAATACGGGAGAGTGGAGAACTAACTTATTCTCTTCGCCACTCTTTGGTCAATTTAAATAATACAGACTGACTAGGGTTGGAGAAAATTACTGAATTATTAACTATAATACCCGTAATATAGCGTGTTTCTCTGGTAAAACACTTGATAATTAATTAACACAGGTCTATGTTCAACATACGAATCATATCAACTATATAATAAATAATTGTTTTTATAAATTAATTTTGATTTGCAGGAGATCTCATCTGCAACAACATAATAAATATTTTTTCTTACAAACAGAGTGGATTAGTAACCAATTGGTTAATTCAACGTGGGCTGAATTAACGATAAACCCGCAACCGTATTACACTCGTAATAAATAAGTAACATCGTTTTTAAGTTGTTACAATATATATATATATATAATTTTTTTTGTCCTATTGACCCAGTTGCCCCGTGAATTTGGGGTGACTGGACCACCCCAGGCTATATTCTATAAGAGCAGTGCAGCAAATGTCTGGGGTAAGTGGACCTATTGTTGTACATTCAATTGATTTAGAAAAAATATTGGTATGATTTAATTACATATTCCGGACATTGTATTGGGACCCTAATAAGGGTGTTTGAAAAAAAGGGCAAAGAAAAAAATCCAAATAATAAGAAAAAGTAATATATTTATACATTATTTAAGGAAACCTGTTTCTTACCAAGAAATTACAAAAAATTCAAAGAAATTACAATCATTTCTTACCATGAAATTTCAAAAAATGTCAAAAAAAGGAAAAATAAAAAAATTAATTACAAATTAAGTAATTAATTAAACAAAATTGGAGTTTAAACAATTACTATTTGAGTCCTTACACATTAAGGAAAACTTAGTGGATGTTAGTTAGATCACTCAGGTCTGCTGCAAAACCAATCATATTATTAAATCGAGCGGAACTACTTGTTACCGGTTGTGGAAGTTTCCGTACGATGTCAAACTCTCTAATGTAGGATTCTTCATCGGTTTCTTTGAATTTCATTGTCTGAGAATGTCTTTTGTAAAAAAGAACCATGTAGCCTTCATCCTCGTTTTGTAAAATCTTTGCTACATATAATCTGAAGCTATTCTCTGTTTTGCCAAAAACTTTAGCGATGCAAAACTCACCAGGTTCAAGTGTAATTCTATCTTCATCCTCATACTCTGAGAAGCTTTCGAGGTAGTCTTCTTCACTTTCTTGGATAGAATAAGCATCACAATCATTTTCATCACTAGAAGAGTTGTAATGAACTTCTTGTGATTTCGATTCTCCTTTTCCTTTCTTTGCTTTTTTCTCAGAACTTTTCTCTTTTCTTGCTTTTGCATTTTCCTCTCTTTTTTTACGTTTTTCTTCTTTTTCAATCAAAGCTTTTTCTTTCTTCTCTTCTTCTTTTTCTTTCATTTCAAGGTATTTTGCAGTAGTTATTATTTCACAGTTGTTAACAATTTTTTTCCTTTTCTTTGGTTTGTCCGGGTTTTTGTCATTTCTTACAAGGTCCAGTAGCAATTCTTCAAAAGTCTTTCTTTTTAATGTTGATGACTGCTCGGGCTCAGATGTTGATGGCTGCTCAGGATCGACTTGCATGGACTGCTGAAGCTCAGATGATGATGGCTGCTCAGGTTCAGCTGTCGGGGGCTGTTCGGGCTCTAGTGTCAGTGGCTGCTCATGTTGAGATGTCGAAGGTTTGCGCAGGATCGACTTGCATGGGCTGCTGAAGCTCAGATGATGATGGCTGCTCAGGTTCAGCTGTCAGATGCTGCTCGGGCTCCACTGTTATAGGATCCTCAGGCTCAGCTGTTGAAGGTCCTGCATCTGTTGTTTCCTTGGCACCATCACAAATCGTGAGAAGACGTTTCTTGTATTTTTCAAGGTCTCTGGGAGAAAATATTGACTCCGGAATCGCTTTTCGGTTGGGTCCTTGAATTTTTGGGTCAGGGTCATAGATACCAGTTGCCCTAAACCCATTAATAATAGTAGACGAAGAAACCTCCTGGGCAGTTTTAATAAGAAGACCTATAAAGTCTGGCTTAGGGATCTTCTTCCTTGGGTTCTGCCTTTGCCATTTGCAAAGTTCTTTGTCCCACTTCTGCTTTAGGCCCCTGAATACTGCCACATCTAAGGGCTGCAAAACATGTGTTGTATGCGGTGGCAGTTTCATAATAGTCACATTGTTCTTTTGAGCTAAACGTATGAGCTGTGTAGAAATGTGGGTTGAATGCCCATCATAAAGGAGAAGCACTGGTCTCTCTGTGCCTATGTTAGTTAAAAATACATCTCTGAACCAATGAAAAAATAATGTTGTCTCCATCCACCCTCTTTCACTAGCAGATACTGCTGTTTGTGTGGGCACTTGTTAGTCTACCCAGTTCTCCATGACGAATTTGCCCTTGAAAACGCAAAGCAAAGGCATCAGCTTACCATCAGCAGATACGCACAACAATGCCGTATTTTCTCTTCCAGAAGCACTTGTTTTGTGTTGGCTCTTCTCATTAATAGCTCCTACTACTCGGGTTTTATAGGGGTCATGGCAAAAAGAGGTTTCGTCGCAGTTGTATATTTGCCCAGGTTTCCCATTCAGTCCAAGTTCCTTAACAACCTGTGTTAATTTATCAAAAAAATCATATATTACCCAAGGATTGGTTTGGTCACAGTGAGAATGTTCAATGCTTTGTGGCAACTTAATTGATAGGCGATTCCTCTTTCGAAATGATTGAAACCAGTCTTCGCCAGGCCGCTGATTTTTGAATCTGGTTTTCAACTTGTTTCGGACAATGTAACATTGTACTATATCTAAAACCTCTTCACGAGTGAGACCAAAACCATTTTTCTCCATAATTCTAATCCCATTGGCAAGTTCTTCTTCATTGGCAGCAGAGAGATAAGATTTTACACCCCCGCCACCTTTATTCGGACCTTGAGAGACATTAACCTTCCCACGAGTTCCAAGAACGTAATGTTTTAATGTACTCCATGGAATGTTGTAAAAAGCGGCTGCTCCTCGAGTTGTTTTGTTTCCATTTTTCACATCACTTAGAGCTTTTTCGAGGTCCTCAGATGAGTAGGCTGCCCCAGCACCCTTCTCAGTTTTTCTCTTGTAGTTCCACACCGTATTCTGCAACAGAGCAAAAAAATTAGGTTAACTTAAAACTGTATAAGTTTAAGTTAAATTAACTTAAGTTAATTTTAGTATTTGAGGGGGCGTGCTTAATTGTATTTTTTTTTAATTTATTAGACTTGAAGAAATATCTTGTACGGAACAAGAAGTCTTGAGTACATGACAAGACTTAATGTAACTAGGTTTTACCAAAGCAAAAAAAAAAAACATATTAGGCTACATGGTAGTTTATTTTTACTTGTTATATATTATCCCTCTGGACCCAGTTACCCCAATGGGATGGCCCAGTTACCCCTTTTTTGAAAATCTTTTGGGGTAACTGGACCACCCCTGCCAGACAAACAACAACAAGCCTAGGAGTGGTAATTAGCATATTTATAGATAAAATCATTCATTATGTTTATGCCTAAATAGTAATAAAGAAACAGGTACTTACCAAGAAATAGTGGAAGCCCGTTAAACATTCGAAAACATGACATTGTTTGAGAAAATTTCTTCTTAAAAATTATTGAACCTCTCACAACTACAAAATGGCTCCAAATGAAGTAATGCCTGTTGTTCTAGAGAGAAACAAAGAAGATGAAGGTGTGCCAACCAAATAACATTATAATTCCCACAAATATGGATATGAATAACCCCTGGCCCAGTTACCCCCTGGGCCCAGAAACCCCGGAGCACCTTAATCCCATGTATTTTGGCACTTTTCCTAACATATTTGTCATTTATATCGTAGTCAAAAGGACCTAACTTAAAACATTCTATTTGTATTTTATTTAGCAATTATAAAAAAATGCAAATGTGTTTGCCTTGAGACATAAGAGCATACTACTGCTGCCATTCTGAGCATTTTAAAGAACAGCCGGTCAGACTTTGTTAATAAGTATATTTGTCTTTTAAAGAATTTAAAAAGGATAATAAAGGATTTGAGTTCAATAACAACAGATAAAAGGTTTTCTTTTCTTTATTTAATGGATAAATAAATGTATATGATATTATATACACCATATTAATGAATGTTAATTTTTTCATCAACTAGCTAGCATAGGTTGGTAACACTCTCACCAAGGAAAGTATGGCACCCGATTTGAATCTGCCTTGCTGAGCTTTAGTTGTCACAATCTTCTGTTAAATAAAAGATTAAAAGAGATAGAATTATAGCAAAAAGAAACCTTTATGCTATTTTAAAATAATACTTACCAATTTACAAATACATTTTATTTGCAACATTTGATTGCAAATTGGCGCTCAACTAATATTACCCTGACAACATACTCATCCTTAAAATACTAACAAAGTACACTTGAGAAGGTACGAGTTATCTTTACGTAACAGATTTGACGCCAACAACGTGTGGCTAAATAACCAGTACGAGTTTACTGAAAGTTACAGAATTGACGATCCCAACAGTGAGGCATAAGATTTGATACGGGAGGGATTCTCGTAGTGTAACACTATCCTAATTTTACATTTTAAATATAATCAGACTACATAATATAATCCTAATTTTACATATAATCAGACTGCTTGTATGAAATTAGAACCAATGGTTTACTTAGTAGACTCATCTGTTTGTTGAGAAATAAAATCTAATCATAATTATCAACCAAATTTACAGACAGATGAAGAGCAGTCATTTACAGCAATAAAATATGACGATAGTTACAATGTTATATTAAATCTGACTGTGCACAGAGGTGACTCCAACAAGATTATAGGTAGAGTAATTCATAGATACACAAAATTGTTTTATATCATACACAGATTAATAAATTACATCTATATATGTCTATGCGAAATAAAATTCACTTTTGTAAGTGAAATTAGTCTAAGTTATTGTGTATATTACATGGATGTGAACCTACTTATTATTTATAGTTATTACTTTTTTACTGTGATTATAATATAATAAAAGTATACAGTTCTGTTTTATATAGTAGACAAGTTTCTGAAAAAGTGCACAAAAACATTAAAAATTAGACACTCTACAAAAATTACACACAAATAGAAGAAATTTGTTCTAGATAAATCTAATAAATAATTAAAATCTATATTTAATTTTTGTTCATTTGAGCAAATTTTTTATTTTATAAATTTATGAAAATAAAGGCTGACATATTTATACAAAACGTAATACTCTTTAACTAGACTGTTATTAATTAACTGAATAAGCATGCCTATTAACTTGATTTCAGAATTATAACTTTCTGACAGTAGATGGATACGTTTAAATAATACTACGATTAAACCACTTTTATCATACAAAACACGGTAGTGACATATTTATATTTCAATGCAGCAGTGTTCTCAGTAGCTTCAAGCACACAATTATTATTTTGTCAAATAATTTTGAAATTTAATATATTTTGACAATGAATTTTGAATTTGATCACTAATACTTATAATACAGTACTACTGCAATTATTTCCTAATGCAAGTGATACTAACTGCAAATATGAATTATACTTGATAATTTTTCATAATATGCTACAAAACTTCAGTTCATGTTTAAACTACTTATTTCATTTAACAAGAGAAACATGTGTATGTGACTTTACAGTTTACTAACATTGATTTTAATTATTTACATTGACTTTTAATTAAATATTCATCATTATGACTTTTTTCTTTTTTATCAGAAGTTTCAAGAACAGCTTCTACCATTTCATATTTGACAGCTCCTATCATTTCATCTTTGGTAAGAGCTTTGTCAGTAAGTGATTCTTTAATTTCTTAAATGGCAGATAATTGATTCCACCACTGAACTGTGTGTTGACCAAATGTATTTTCTGGAAATTTGTAATTTTGTTTAAGAGGTTCCATTTGTGCAGCTGTATTTGTGTGTGTGTGTGCATCTACAAACATTCTTTTTGCAATTTATCTTCCATCCATATTATTAGTGCACTACTACCTGATTTTTGCAATATTCCTCATGTATGTATGACAAAGCACTGGTACTAAATTTTTTCTAGAAGGCACCGATTTTCTAAGAGCATCTTCAGTTCTCCTGTTAATCTCAGAATAGTTCATTAAATGCAAAATATTTACCTACGGATTTTTAACCTCTCCAAAAACTATGTATAACTGTAATGTAAATATTCTCTTCAAATGTAATTTCCTAGCCATCTCTCTTTTATGTCCATATACAAAATAATTCAGAATGACAAACATAATTGATCTTGTGAATTAAAGCATGTAACATTTCTCTGTTGAAGTAATTGTATTTTTGAATTGATTTTTTATTTTGAAACATCTTTGTAGTTAAACACATATTAACGTTACACGTATTGCCATTACTATCATTATATCAGAGTTGCCTTGTCATGTTTTTAAGCAAAATATCAAGAGAAAATCATTTGGGTGAACACAGATATACACATGCCTTTGGTCAAATTGTAAACATTACAGTTTTATATAGTATTGTCTTAACGTATTTCAATAAAAATTTAACATGGCCTGATTTCATTTTATGACCTGGTTAGTTTTATGATAATAAGGGAAACAGTTTCAAAAATAAGCCTACTGTACTGTACCATAATAAATTAGAATATGTTAATGCCAGTTTTTCTTATAAATAAATTTATTAACTAAAAGACATGTTTTATTAACAGTCTTAAGTATGTGAAAGTCTTCAAATTCTATTACTTAGTATACAGTATTAGTTGTTAGTTACATATTTGTAGTTATAGTAAGTTATTCGACTTAATCTACTGTTTAGCAACAACAAGAAAGAAAATAGAAATAATGATACATGCTCCCAATTACTTGGAAGCATTTGAAGCAGAGTTGTGCAGGTTTTTATCAGGAGTTCTTTCTGTCAGTAGACTTGACATCTCAGTAGAGCGGGTAAGTCTATCTAAGCTCAGTTGTTCTAAAAGACTTTTATATACCTATTAGTTTATTTAATTGGTTAGTATATTTTACTCAAGTAAAACCAGATTTAAACTTTAGAAATAGATTTTGATAGTGGATTTGACTTCAACAATAGGTGTATCTCAGTCATGATAACACATAATACACAGTCAATATTTTTTGTTAGTCTAAGTTTAAAATAGTAAGGTTAAAAATAAATACACCTCTGAGGTGATCATAGTCCAAAAAAAGGACTAAGACGGGCAGTATAGATGCAGAGTTGATAAGATACAGATGAATGATTTTTAAATACACTACTGTGTCCTGCATAAAAAAGCTAAAAATCACAGCTGTGTATGTGTATACACTACCAATACAATACCAATCATGTATACAGACTATCCATCAAAACAGTTTAGCCTGACTGTGTCAGCAAACAATTGACAGCAACAAATACTTCAATCATAAACTACTCACCCACCCTCAAGAAATGATGTCCTACCACAAGTTTAATAAAATGAAAATATTCCTTGATGTTATAATACATTACTTGACATTTAATATCAGACTCAAATACCTTAAGTAAAACTAGATACTACTGCCTCCGGCTTCACCATGAGGAGGAAGAAGAAATCACTTATTTCCCAGTTAGAATAATCACTTGGAATTACACTGGTTTCCTGTTAAGGTGTGAAGAGCTTGAAATGTTTCTGAATCATAATAACAGTAATATTGTTCTTGTATCCTTAACACATTTTGTAGAGAAAACTATTAATTTTTTATATTGTTTTTATAATGTTAATAATCATATCACCTAGACAATGTATCTGTTCACATATCAATTATTATAATGGCTAAAATAAAAGAATTAAAGCTAATTGCTTCCTCATCCAAATATTGCCAGATGTAGACATGAGTGAATGACTTCTATATTTTTCCTAGCATCAAAAAATGGTTCAGTGGAAAATGATTTGTGGATGACAATCAGATTTGTAGACAATAACATAACTTCTTGGATTTCGTTGTCCATGATGTGTCCGTTGATTAACTAAATATAATTATACCACTACCAACTCGGAACACAAAGTTTTTTATTGGTAAAAATGTAAAAGTTTTACCTAATAGCCTGAACCAATTTTCGCTTATTATAAGCTTCATCAGAGGCTGCCACTGGGAGGGCTGTCTGACAATAACAAGATGGACAGCCCTCCCAGTGGCAGCCTCTGACGAAGCGTATAATAAGCAAAAACTGGTTCAGGCAATAAGGTAAAACTTTTTCGTTTTTACCAATAAAAAACTTTGTGTTCCGAGTCAGTAGTGGTTTAATTATATTTGTTTATTATTGTCACCTAATAGTCATTTTTAAGTAATGGTAATTATTATTATTATTATTTATTATTCACATAAACTTTCTGTTCATCATCCATAGTTAACCTGAGTATATGTTACACCATACGACAAGTTGAACACATGATAGTTTTAAAGTTATCATTTTAAAAATCATTCACAAATCACACACTAATACTTAACAACGATGTGAACAATCACAGAATTAAATTATAAAGACGAATTTTAGCTACACCAGAAATTTGTAGCTGTCTTCATGCTAAACTAATTCTAAAGCATAAAGAGAAAATAAAGGGTGTCCCATAAAGTACAGAAGATTTAATAATGTTGTAAAAACTTTTATTTATTGAAAAATATCAGATGTTTTAATGTTAATACAAAGTACACTTACTGCGGTTAAATGTGGAACACAATATCAGACAAATGTCCCCCGCGACTCTGCGGACACGAAACAGACGGTGATTTTTCCCACAAAATCATCTTTAGCGATGAGGCACACTTCCACCTCAACGGGTACGTAAATAAACAAAATAGTCAGCTTTGGGGTACAGAGAACCCTCGTATCATTCACGAGAAGCCCTTGCATACACAAAGAGCAACTGTTTGGTGCGGGTTTTGGGCTGGTGGCATGATTGGGGCCCGTATTTCTTTGAGAATGAGGCTGGAGATGCAGTAACAGTGACTAGCGAACGTTACTGGAACATGATAATGGAGTTTTTGTGGCCTCAACTGGAAGGTATGAAATTCGAAGATATGTGGTTTCAGCAGGACGGCGCAACCAGTCATACTGCCCACGAAAAAATTGCTTTGTTATCTGAAAAGTTTCCTGCACGTCTTGTTTCACGCAAGGGCGATCAGAACTGGCCACCGAGGTCTTGTGATTTAACACCATGCGACTTCTTCCTTTGGGGATATGTGAAATCATGGGCTTATGTCCGCAATCCACAAACAATTTTTCAACTCAAGGAACAGATTCAACGAGTTATTGGTGAGATTGAGCCGGAATTGTGCAAGAAGGTCATCGAAAATTTCAATCGACGGACAACACTGTGCCAGCAGAGTCGCGGGGGACATTTGTCTGATATTGTGTTCCACATTTAACTGCAGTAAGTGTACTTTGTATTAACATTAAAACATCAGATATTTTTCAAAAAATAAAAGTTTTTACAACATTATTAAATCTTGTGTACTTTATGGGACACTCTTTATAACCACCAGTCTATATCACTCATACAGTAGTCATTAGTATGCATAAGTGAAACAACAACAGGATTCTGCACATAACTCATTTCACACTTAATAACTTGACTAATTTGACGATTATTCTACAGACACAGTAAAATGTCTTATTCACAGTAATTTCATTCATTATTTATTTATTTCTATTATTCCTGCTCTTATTTTCATGTAACAAAATATAATACTTGAGATAAGGAAGAACTGAACTGTACTAAAATTAAAAAAATATGTGTGTGTGATATTCTGTGATATAAAAAATTTACAGCTGAATCTATAAAAAATTTACATTAACCATTTTCTTATACAATCTGATTTCAGACATCCAAAATAGAAAACATATTGGTAACAGTGACAAAAAACAAACTGTCTGGTACTATGGTCCTTGAAAGGCTGCTGGAAGCTAAAGATAAACAAGATAACTGATCATAGTATTTACTGTTTTTTTTTTGTGTTGATAAGTGTACTGTTAATACAGCTGAATTATAATAACAATAATATATTTTGGTAATAGTTCTGATGGACACCCTTGTCTGAAAAAGCCACGAAACCTTAAAAAAAAACGGGTTTTTTGTGTTTCTACGTAAACTACAGGTCAAGCCTAGGCGTGGAAATGAAAAACTTGAACTTTTTATTTGCAAGTTGTGAAAAAAATGCAAACTTACTTATAGCAAAAACACTGAAACACAATAACGTACCTTACATAGTGTATTCTATTATTCATATTAGATGCAGAATAACGTTACAATTAATAAATATTTAATCTCGTAGTCTTCATGCTGTTTGTAAATGCTGCAAGTACCACATGAATACTCGGTTGTGCAGAACATCACATCAAATTTACTTACTGAGGTAGTAAAAATACTGACTCAAGCACATCATTTGCTAGTGCACAGAGATTAGATTTTAGACAAATGATATATGTAACATATGAATATACTGTATATATTGTAATGTGACATAATGAGAGCCCCAAATAATTAACCAAAGTAATCCAAATAATAAAAAAGTCAGAATAACTGAAATCAAATATTTAACAATGTAAAATAAAAGTACAACACAATAATGTGATAAATAAGAAACCATGTACTGTAGATAATAAGACAAAACTTGTGAAAAGTGCATAAGTGAAAAGTGGAAAATGAGGAAGATCATTAATCACACAGATAAGACTGTAAAGATCAATGATCCCTCCAATAATATTAAGTGTAAGAAACCAAATAGGTCAATGCGAGAGAAACAACTCGTAAAAGCATTATAAGGTAACAGAAATACTAAATATCAGAGTGAAAACAAACAATTTGTAGTAGTGTAGTATTATTTATTGAAAGTTTTTTATAGTTATTTAACCCATGTTGTTGGTTTTTAAAGAGAAGGCATTAGCATTGCTTAACTATGTTTACTTTAATTGATTTAGGCCAATGCCAATAATTGTTATCATTAATAAATCACGTGTAAAAGATTATAAGAAGTGTATTAAGCCTATAGGCAAAAATAGAAAGTATATGTTACAACATAATACCAAAAAATACCTAAATAGAGGCCTACATAAACAATATATTAATGGTCCACTAGTCAAGTTTAATAGTATGGGAATAGAATTGGTATTATAGTAAACTAAATATTTTATGTTATCATTTGTTAAAAAATGAATGTAATCTTAGCCATGTAGGCAACATTTTAAGTTAGTATGTTAAGAGATTTTGTGTTAATTAATAAATATTGTTAGAATATATCAAGGGAAAAAATCATGTAATAAGCTTTAAACAAATGTAATCAGGCAAAAGGGTTCAAAACAAAAAACCAATTAATAATTAAAGTGAATTAGAAAATGATAATGAGATTAAATCTTAGGCCTAGGCCGAACATGTAGGTAATATAAAATAAGATAATGTCAGAAATGATTAAGTTACCAAATCAATATAAGAAAATAATAACAAAATAGGACCAAAATTTAATAATGGACAAGTTTTAGAATAATTGTGAATCAGATTAAATTAATCCAACAAAAATTAAGTATTGTATAGTAACAGTCAGGGCAGTATTATAGCCCAGATTTATAATTTTTGTAAAGGTGAAAGAACACCTAATATAAAGTCAACACATATAAAATTATATATCAGAATGTAGACCTTTATAAAAGGAACAAAACTATGTAAATTAATTTTAATTTAAACAAAAACCAACAAAGGAGTATTTTTTGGCTGGAAAGGCAAGGATATAATTTTCGGTACTATATGCTGCTTGACCTCAAGTTCATGCAAACTTACCAATCAAAAACAGAGTTTATTGGTCAAAAAACCGTTACTAAGACGATAAGAAGGAATTGTTGTATTGTTGAACACCAAGCAGAAAAGATCAAAAGTCGAATAGCTGACGTTTTGAGTGAAGATAAAACAATCAAAATTATACTAAATTACTGATTTAAATGAAACCGCAGAAGAGGTAAACATACCAGAAAACTTATAGAGAAGATAAAAGAAATACCACTAACCGATGGAAGCTTAATTTTACGCAAACACCAAAAAATCACAGAGAAGTTGGCTGGTTGCAGTATATAAGGAACGAAAATATAATCCCGAAGTATTTTCGTAACAACACTACACATAGATCAACTTCACTACACTATATAAACTACCTACAGTGATAATTGGAATAACTACTGAACATTAATACGGTGGTTAACAATAATAACATTTTATTTAAACAAACAAACATAGGAACCACATGACGCTTGGTTAACTGACCAGGGCGGCCATCTTGTGTAGCATCTTTTGCCAATGCAGATGAGTTCGTTGACGTACTTGGTTAAAAAAACATAACATTTATACTTGTAAACATTAATAATTAAGATTTATTATTTTCTATGTATTTGTAATGTGTTGTACTCCTTTTTAAAAAACATTTCTGACTTCTTAACTGGCCCAAAGAACCCAAACCCTGAGATATTTAAGTTGTATAATAATTATTTGCAAATCATTGAAGATCGGATTCAAATACGAATCGATACTAAACTGTCAAGGTCGATCCAAGATCGAACCATTTATTTTGTTTAACCAATAAGCTTAGAAAAAATAAAACAAATCAATGATTACCAATAACAGAGTTGTCATTTCATACGTGCAAGTAGAATAAGAGTTTGTTCACAGGTAATAGTGGGAGCGAGCAGGCACGCAAGGTGAATATAGCCTTGCCGACGACGAAAAATAATCTAACCTACAACTGCCAGAATACGGTTAGAGCCGATCGCCGAGTCAACCAGAAGTGCGGGAAAATTCAAAAAGCACTAGCCCACAAATACGATCTCTCTCATCCTACCACTACATCATGCTATATTACAGAGCGGCACTAGCAACGTGTGACTTGTTAAAACACATTAAACCACGTTATAAAGAAATTATATTACAGAGAAATAATAATAAAAAACACATCATTAAACATTATATTAAAGAGTGGCGCATACAACGTGTGGACTAAACAACACACTAGATATATTACAAAAAGGTGGGGTACAACAGTGGAGCGTAATTAAATAACACGAAGTAATTAAGACAGTATTACAAAGTAAATAATTATATTAAAAAATATATATATATACCACTTGGAGTCGTAGAGTTATTAATGACTTGAGAATTGTGTTATAAGATCTGAGGGGCGAAGCCCCAAAGACGGGCGGTCTAGGCATTGTCTATTCACGCGCTCGAAGCGCGCGTGAATAGACTCTGTGAGGCCCGCCGACGGGGCGAGCGGCACCAGTTGGACATTACAGCATTGAGTTCTGTTTCAAAAAGAGTGATGTATAATTTTGTTTATACGTAGGTTTCATGTAAAATACGAAATAACGCATTTTTACGTTATTTAGGCCCCAAAATAAATTTTTGCGAATTTTTTACAATTTTTTTTGCGGATTATTCGCTTCCGCACCTATTTTTGCAGGTTTCGTGGCTTTTCCAGACAAGGGTGTCAATCGGAACTATTTCCTATATTTTTGTATTTTATTGCTGTTAACCCTTGATTAACCTTTATTAAAATGTGTAGTTTGTATACATCCTTAAGGTTTTGAGGTTATTTAACAAGATACCAGTATAGTTAAAATATTCTATTATTATTTTAATACTAATATAAGATTCTTATGTTCAACTACATAGCCAGAAGCATTTTAGGCCAAAGGATAAGGCCATCCTGTGCAGATGGTTGCTAAGGAAACAGCTATTATTCTAACTTCTGGAATAATATTTTTAACTAAGTTTTAAAATAGCACAGCAAATTGCACAGTGATATTCTCTGTCACTTGACTTACTTATCTATGCATACAAGATTTACATGAAAATGAGAATAAACTAATGGTGAATCAAAAGTAAAAAAAAAATTTATGAACTACAAATATGTGACAACTGCTCATTTAATATATAACAGCATTTCCCAAACTTTTTTAGCCTATGGCACACTACAAATAGATAGTCAGAAGCCGCGGCATACTATCTCCCTCTACATACCCCCCCCTTCCTCACAACCATCAGTATCTTTCCATGATGTCTTTAAAATCACACTGCAGTCCAGTATACCATAATAATGAATGTTACTTACCTCAGTACTACCTGTGGTTTCCCAGTTATGTCAGTGGACTTTTCCAACTGTAACGCGAATTTATCAACAAACTTAGATTTTTGTGACTTATAAAATTACAAAAAGCCATTTAAACACATTTTCTCACATAACTTTTATTTGCACTTTCTTAATTTACAAAATTTACAAAATAATGATAAACACAAAACATTGAAGATTAAAGTCTGTTCTGTATTAAGTAGGACTGTAGTCTTTCTACTTCCAAATTTTAATACGATACCATGGGATTGGTGTTTTTCCATTAGATCCTTGTTCCGCGGTCAAATAGTGGACAAACACTCTTATGTTGTGTTTCAGTGTTTGAAGTTGCTTATTATTTTTCCAAAATTTCACAGCACACCCAGCTGAGCTTCGCAGCACACAGTTTGCAAAATGCTAATCTATAAGGTTAATCTGTCAAATATATATTGTTTGTTTCTACAAACAATTTTATTGTACCGGTACATGTATTTTAAATTTGTAAACATTGTAAACTCCACAGTTTTTAAAGAAGTTACTAAACTTGAATTAAATTTTGTACTCTCTTATTGCTGTTATGCTCTTTTTTCCTTTTTTGATGGATAAATTTTAATACATGTCTGACTCGAACTAGTAAGCATCCATTTTTGAAATAGGGTACAGATTCCCTTATCACCTCACTGTCGATCCACTATAACTGTGTCAGTGTTGAAGACAGTACCAGTACAGTACCAGTTTTTCATGTTTCCCATTTTCCATTAATTTTTAATAATAATAATAATGGGTCCCATGTGTACCAACAAAGCAGCTTAGGAGTCAGGCAGGGTAGGCTGCCTTATGCGAGCCGTATGGCATACAAGGAAGGCAGTGTGGCCAGCAATATGCTTCAGCCGCCCATTATTGCCCCCAGGATGTTATCCCAGGTACTCATTTTCAACAGGCTGAGTTGACCTAGGGGCGTGCATCTTTGTCCAACTCCAGATGAGTTTACACTATCTTCAACCAACTACACAGAAAAGTTTCTGCACATAGTTTGGAGTATGCTAGCTTTTCTGTTGCATTCATTACCAGTCGTATATTAACTACCACAATTTAATTAGTCAACATATTTATCATGATCCATAAAAGAAACTTTATTTTCACCTAAGTAATAGGTAACTTCTTGGATTTCGTTGTCCATGACGTGTCCATTACTTAACTAAATATAATTATTTCACTACGACTCGGAACAAAACTTTTTATGGGTAAAAATGTAAAAGTTTTACCTTATAACCTGAACTGGTTTTCACTTTTAAAAAGCTTCTTCAGAGGTTCATTAAGTTCATTGAACCTCTGAAGAAGCTTTTTAAAAGTGAAAACTGGTTCAGGTTATAAGGTAAAACTTTTACGTTTTTACCCATAAAAAGTTTTGTGTTCCGAGTTGTGAAATAATTATATTTAATAGGTAACATTAATTAAGCAACAAATAATATCTATTTTGTCATACTGATCATTATGTTTTTATTTGTTTATTTTGAACTAGCTTCATAGGGATCAATCCTGGATTGTTAAAACATTGTTAAAAGCAACATGAGGAAAATTGTGACTTTGTAAAACTTCATGTCATATGAGAAACAAATGACTTATTCCCTGTTTTCTTCTGTAAAAAAGGATGTTTTCTTTTTACATCCAAGTAGCCAAGGGATTGGCTTGTAGTTCTAAAACTGTAATCTATACACACATAGATGATATGTTGTACATATTTTTGTTTAAAATATTAATGTAGAGTGATACTGTTCACCCATTATATACTGTGTTATACCTTATATGTAAAATTCCTACCAATAAATGTTTTCACAAACAAACCCTCAGAGACATATTCACAACAAGGATACTTGATGAAGAAGTACACTTCAACAAACTCATAGCAATATATGAAGCTTTATATAAATTTGATTTAATAATGGATCACAGCTCAACAGCTCAGGAATTTATAGAGCAGAAGGTGTTATACCATTCTTATACCACATAAGAATTCCACATATAGGGCATTCTGATGCTACACACATATATAGACAATGAGTTAGTTAATTAAATAGCTACATTATACAGTCATACTGGTAAGATGTATACATGTAGCTGTATACTGTGACTTCATTACAAGTACAACATTCATTATTTTAATGATAAAACTTAGAAAACTAGCAGTATTTTTAAGGGATCAACAATTATGATCCCTAGTTGTTGGGATCCCCTCTCCTGTTAGTGAATTTGACGCGAGCCACAGTGTAAACCCATATAAACTTAGCCGCGGTTCCTTTTTCTGCAATTAGGGTGTATAATTCTAATTTGTACTCTTCTGTTGCTGGCTGCAGTTCTCTCATGGCTTACTTCACCATCTTCCTTTATGTTCTACTTGCTGTGATTAGATATGTATTACAGTCCAAGGAAACTCTTTACAGTGAGCTGTTAGTAACTCTCAAGACTTTTTAGGTCACTTGGGTAAGTTTAACTACATTACACAATATGCTGCATAAGGTAGTTGAAATATGAGCAGATCTTGTAGTGGAATGTTTGTATTCTCTGGCAGCTATCAAACCATATGAAAGGTTAGTATTAAGAAAAGCTGAATATGCTTGAACTGTTAAAATCTGTTTACCAACACATCTTTTACACTTTTACTGCCAGCAGGGCTGGCATTATGTGATCAGGTGGTAAAGTTGTATTATATTTTCAAGAAAATCTGCTGGTATCTTGCATAAGGTAGCTTATCTATTATAGTTTTAAATTTAAATTAATTACTCTTATACTGTGTGGTGTTTCAGTAATAACTGTAGAATTAAAATAGACGATTTTATTAGAAAGATGATGGGTTTTTTACAGGTTAAAGATAAAGGAGATGTTGTGCAACATGTCTGTACACAATTTAATGAGGGAAAGACAGTGGATGGTGGTAGAAATGTGTTCATTTAGATGTTCAGAAACTTATTTCACTATACTGTAAAAATAGGTAGAGACAATTAAATAAACAATTATCTAGAGAGAAATTAATATATTCATACACAGAGCTCTCAAAAAAAAAAGAATAGATTAGATTAAAGTAGATTGGAATTTATTGCTTAGTTGTACATTATTTCTTTAGTTGACTTTAAAGAAAGTAAGAACGTGTAAAAATTCTTCTTCTTAACAAGCTGACTGCTGACAATAAGGTTAATTATGCAGTTTTGATGATAAGGCACACTGAAACAAAAACACCGGATCAAGAGCAGCATGGCCTGGGCCATGGCCCACAGTCAACGTGTTAAGGGACATATTACAAACAGGTCCTCCAATTATAATAAAAATATGATGATAACATGACTGAAGAATTACCTAATGCTGCAAATATTGGAGATTTTTGTAGTTAACTTCTTTTAAGTGAATGTAACAACTTTTTCTAAAACTCTAGGTATAATTCATCACATATAGAAACTGAAAATGAAGATTTTTCTATAGCAACACTTCAAAGACAAAGGCCAGTAACAGATATGAAATCTAGTATCTTAAAGTGATCAGTTTTGAAAAAAAAATTTGATACAGTCCTATGCTTACAATGTTTTTCAATAATTGGCCTGAAGACAGTTAATACAAGATTTTGAATATTACTTTTTTGTAAAGTGTATATTATAAATTCAACTTTTTATAAACTCTCAAAGTGTATATTATAAATTTTTTATAACTCTAATTATTATATTTATATACTATTAAAAAACTGAAAAAACTAAACTTTTGAATCAGTCTTATTTGTATGTATTCCTTCAGTACATCATATATAGCATCAAAGACATACCAGTATGGTAAGAAGTTGTTTATTGTGCAGTTTGGTACTCTGTACAAAGCAGGCCCATAGCTAGAACTAGGTGTCAGGAGAGGCAAAATATTTTCCATGACAGGCAAAACATTTTCCAGATGGAGTGTATTTCTATTTGACTATTTATGTGTATTTATATTTTCCCCTATAAATATATTTATATATTTTTCATTCTATCTCCTGCTTCATAAGAAAAAAATGTGTGGTTACAAACAAGCCTAATTTGCAGACATAATGAATAATATTTCCATTATATTCATATACACTGAAAGAAATTTTCAAGAGTTAAACATAATTCTCTAGTTCAATGTTGGTTTTATTCTCCAATTTAATTTTAATCTCATCCTCGCATCTTCAGACAGATGGCAGTATGCCTTTGCCTTTTCTTTGTCCCCAAGGCTGTTTACAAAAGTTTTGATAACAATGAGTTCTTCAATTAATGAAATGTTTATTCCTCTATACAAAAAGCCCCCCTCACCAGCGGCTGTTGAAACTTATTTGCTATAGCAATATGAGACATAAGTTTTGCCACACAGAACTCCAGCCATTTAATAAACTATACCAAGCAGCTTGAAAAAAAATGGATGCAGTGGATGTTGATTTGTTTTGGGAAGTCATAAATTGTGATTTGTTTAATTGGCTTACCTTTCCTCAGAACAAAATATTGTTTTAGTTTTTGGTAAGCATAGGCTACTTGGAGACGTTAGTGCTGCATTATCATGTTGAAAACCAGACAGAAGTTGTGAGAGGTGTTTTAACATCCCAGTGTGTCTGTGCATTGTCCAGCTCAATGAACTAGTTTTTTGCATTGATCCATAGTTATGCACAAGGGTGTTAGGATGCAAGCCCTCTTTGCACAATAGGGCATTCAAGTAAGGACTTTCGTGTTTGGTTTGCTTTGGGTGACTCCATGTTTAGGCGTTCAGCTCCATTTCTTCCTTAAGGATTCACCTGTAGGAGGGGCATTAATCCAGCTGCCAGAAGGCATCGGCCGGATTGATGCACTGCTATGTTGAGGGGGATGACTCCCACAAGGAGGCAATTACGGAAGCCGCCACGATGTGATAAAATACTGTCCAAGTACATTTGACACACAATAGGAGGCAGCACAATGTCTGTACTATTTAGCTGACGGATGTGCAGCAAGAAGGATTCCCCGGCCTATGCAAACATATTAGTTGTCAGGGTTCAAATTAATTCCTCTAGGAAAGAAACAAGGAGGCTCCTCCGATGTAGAACATCATTTTTTGACTACCATAGGGTCGTTGATTAATTGCAGCATACGGTTTTGAATGCTGGAAGCATATGCTTGTTGGTAGCCAACAGGAGAGGACACCAAGCGGGTGCCGCATACTTGTTGCTGCCCGTAAGAACAATCTATTTAATACCAGGTGTACCTGGTACACCAGGGGTACCAGGTGTGCACTGCCAGGTGGTTTTTCGATGAAAGCATGGGAAAAGTTTAGCTTTGCTCCCTTGAGCTCACTGGATGGATCTCCACTCCAAGAAAAGTGATCAGCATGCGGATGTGGACTTGGGATAATCTTGCACTGTATAATCTTGGGATTTGCCTGCGTTGGACACTACACGCCACTTCCGCAGCCAGGCCTGAATCCAATTAGCAATGTATCATTATGTTTCCCTGCCACAAGAGTAGGAAGCATGAAGAGGAACAAGGTGATTCCACGATATATGGACAAGTTATTTTTGTACACGAAGTACAGAACGGGGTCAGCAACAGATCCTTGAGGAATGCCAGCGCCTACATCCTTGCATGCCCCATTGATGCTTACCCTGAAAATTTGGTCTATTAAATGTGACCATATGAGATGCACAATGGATGCTGGTATTTGAGTGTGAGCCAACTTGTAGAGCTGGCCTTCATGCTGGACTCTGTCGAAGGCTTGCTCATGTCCAACAGGACAGCATCGACTGATGCTTATTGGTGGCATCTGCTAGTGGATAACAATTCTCACCAGCTGAGGAGTAGTCGAGTGCTCTGCTAAAACCCAACATGCAGATGATGTCATCTACCAGGAGCCGGATATGGCCCAACAGGAGTTGCTCAAATATCTTAAAGGATGCTGGCAAGAGCGGTATCAGGCAAGAAGCTATCAGGAAGCATTCAGGCTTCTTAGATTTTGGAATCAGAATGATGTTCCGAGTATCCACAGGCACAAGTGTAAAGGCTTTAAAAGTAAAAATCTGTGATTCAAAATCAGTGAAGAATGTTTATAAAACACATTAGGTCAGGTGAAATTTATTCTAGGTCGGAGGTTCAATAGTACAGTAGTATTTGTACTGGCACCTGTCCTGGCTCCCATCTGGCTATGGGTTTGGTACAAATACTACAAAGAGGTGACTGAATCCCCAACACCAAGATGTTGACATTATATTTCTAGTTTTGGTCTCGCTGGAATAGAATTTCTCATAACAGTGTTTTCCCTTTCTATCGTACTGAATACATTTAACAGAATAAAGCACTTACAAAATACCTTTTTAAAAATAATACTGACAAAAATATACTATGAAGTTACTTACCTTATCCAGTACGTGTAAACATTACTTACCTTATCCTTACCATTTCTTTATTTACGTGTACAAAAATGAGAAAACACTGGATATTCTGTCCAGAGTTCTCTTATGTGAGTTTTGGAAGCATCCATCCAACATATTTCTTCTTTGAATCCACTGTCTCACACATGTTTTTCTACGTTTCCTCCTATATCTCACCTTAATTTTTATACTTTCACCAACAATATCAGCTACAGCTGCAACCACTTGCACTTCAGACATCTTAACTGGCGAAGGTTTATGTCACCATCTAGACAAGAAACTGTCACACTGTCTCACTGTTGCAGACACCCTCATGATAATTCTATCACTATGTAATAGTTAGATTGGTTTCGGGTTCTGGTGAAATGATAACAATGTATCTTCTTCACATATGTCGACTGCTCCATTCTCCATTCTAAACTAAAGATTTTTCTCAAGCAGCCAGCAGTGAACATGTACTGGTCCTAGATATAACAATATTGAAAAAATAGTGACGTAATAATTTATAGAAGAAACTCATGTTTGCAGACCAGCCAGTATTTAGTCAGCAAGAGAGCTTTATTATAATAAATTGCCAGCCCCACTGTTCCTGCTTTGTAAAAATTCCTACTGAATTATTATTCAGTATTTTCATACACCTTGTTTAAAAGGGATTTCATATTAAAACATTTGAATGTAAAAAACATTAATTAATATTAATTACATATTTGTATTTAAACTAAAAAGGTTTGTTAGTTGACATTTGTTCATCATTTTATGTTTCTTCGAAAATGTAATGATTGATGTCAGGCCCTCACTTAAGGTTTTACTGCCCTAGACTGATGAATTTTCTGTGTCCCCCCCCATTTACCTTCCAACCTCTCAAACGAGTATTACTCACAATTTACTAATATGTTATATGCTACGGTACTGGTATTTATTACTTAGGAACATGTAATTGTATAAACAAGAATTCGTCTTGTGTCTATTTTAATCACATAAACTTTATTGCAATAGCATGAGCAAATTGACAAATTATAAAAAGTAATGAGTATATTACAAAAGTCCCATATTTTACTTGACCTTTACACAAAATAAATCAAAACACTAAGAACAAAAGTTTTTTTAAAATAATTTTTGTGTCATTGTTAACAACTTCCCATCTCTTAGTTGACAATCTAAAAAAAATCTGTATAATTGCTGTTCTAACAAAAAAAAGTCATGGAATCCTCACTGTTTTCCACAGCTGCAAAATCTACAAACTGCAAAGAATTACAAGCTAACCAGCACAAGGGATGCAAGTTGCATAAGGATTGAGCTTATTAATTTTAGTTTGCAGTCCTTTGTAGCATGCTGACATGTTCTCATCATTGTCATAGCTTTGACCTTGTCAGAATCATTTAAGCTTAAACCTAAAGAATTAATGAGTGAAATAACGGCTTCTACCATCTCCTCACCATTGTGTCCACAGTTTGGAAGAAACGTTACAAAATGTTTGCATGGGATCCCATCAGAAGAATCATGACATATTACAAATATCAGTTGGTCCTCATTGGAAACATCAGATGTTGAGTCAACAACAATGGAATAATATTTTGTTTTTTTTGGATTTCTTCTATAATTTTTAATTTCACTTGGTCTGCTGGAAAGATAAATTCACCAACTACGGTGGATGTGAAATAAGAAAGAACATCACTCCCTTTGTTTCCGAAATGAGAGATATGGTCCGCTGTGAATGTCCAAATGGCAAATTTAGATAGCAATTCAATACAACCAAGAAAATGTCCATTTCTTAAAGAATCAAAATTTCGTTGTCACCATGGAAACGAAGCCCACAAGAAGCTAAGAATTTTACAACTCAAAGAACATTTCTCCAATATGTTACTTCCTTTTGATATTGAGTCATTAAATTAGAGTACACTCTTAGGGAAATATTATTTCTATTTAGTCAAACACTCTTTGTGCTCATAGTTATTGTCATGATCGTTAAGTATGACTACTCGTTCAGCCATTGAAGCCATTTGCTGCTAGAGCAGAAGTGCCCCCATATGGTTTGCAAGGAGTACAAAATACCCAATCAGTTGATACTGAATAAAGTAAGTAACATGTTTAACACATTACACCTTTATCAAGATTTTGTAAAAAATATTTTTGCTCAAAATCCTTTTTGGTGTTCATATATTTCGAAGAACCAGCATCACTAATTTATTTAATGCCATTCTCTGTAAAAAAAGTCCCGAAGTTCATAATTTATTTTCCATAATGCTGGATCATCAAATGACTGATTCAAACTTACCTCGCTTGGAGCATTTTCTAAATGTTGTGAGCGCTCTGGGACCTGTGGTTCATCAGGAAGGGCACTAAGACCAATACTCAGTGTAGGCCTGTCCATTACTCTAGTTACATTGGGCCTGTCGGCTCTAATTGTAGACAGCACAACATTTCATTGAATAATGTTTTCATCACATTTGGACTATTAACATTAGTTCCTTTCATCGCAGAATCCTCAGTTTTGCTTAAAAACTACTCAAGTTTTGGTAATTTTTTTTTTAAATTATGAATCTTGACATTCAAAGTGTTCTGAACTCAGCGGCATTTAGTTTCTTTGACACTTCTTGACAATCTTTATTACTCAGAATAATAAACACAGCAATGTAATCTGAAACAAATGTAATTGGAAACAGTAAAATGAAAAGTTATTAATGGCAAGAATGGGAAGTCAAAAATGAATAATTAGTATTCAATCCTGAGAACAGAACACTGTTTCAACTCTTGCTGTTGTAATCTTGATAGTTCACTTTATATAACTTTTTATTTCTTACCAGGCACAAAATTGACTCAAACATTCAGATATTTTCATAAGATATATTATGTATATATTTATACATTCAGATAAAGTCCTCTCTTGTTTCTTGGATAGATGTCTGAGGACTGACTTTAGTCTGCGAAAGTAGCCTGCAAGCGGAGAGGCTTAATATATATTTGCGCTCGTTCTGAGTGGTGCTGAAATTAATTTGGTTTTCCGTCCCATTGCCCATATGACAGTTGGCAGGAAAACAGTGTTTCTCAGACTGCTATCCGTACACACTTTCGCCAAAAACAACAGGGGTACTGCAATATATTACTTTCGGGAGAGATTTTGCGCTTGAGATGATGTGATTTTGGCAACAGTATGATGAAAAAATACATACAGTGCCAATGGCTTATGTAGGGGGGGGCTCAAGGTCCCTCCTCTCAACCAGAAAAATGTAATATGCACTTCATTAATTTACTTAGGCTCGTGTTTAAAATTATAAAATTCCATATTTCAGGCAATTTGGATGGGGATATAAATACTAACAAAGTAAGTAGTTTATAATAACAATTATTACTTCAGTTATAACTTATAGTTCACTGAGTGGTGTATTACGCTGAGTGTAATGTTCAGCTGTTCTCTCTCTCTCTCTCATTTGATGGTGGGGCCACACACACGCCACCGGCCACTACTACCAGTGAACCCTAAGAATTTTTACTTAAGTATTAAATAATATTTTTATGAAACTTAAATAAGAACATAAACTTTTTTCATCAAAACATTATGTAACTTTTAAGTTAAATTCAGCACTTTTTGCAGATATCAGTCGATAAATAAAATGAAAATTTAAATTTCATATCTTGAACAATGCTGCTGCAATAATGAAAACAAATTACTTTAAAAACACTTTACATTTATACGAAATTTTTTGATAATTTTTTTACTTAAAAAGAAAAATATAATCATTATAATGTATATTATTATAAAATAATTAATTTCTAGAAATAATAATATTTTATTTAAAGTATATTGTATTTTCTGAATGTATAAACATAACTAACCTACCTACCAAATCCTGCACGCCTGCCTGCGGTATGCAGGCCCTTCAAAGCATGCACGCACTCCACAGCGTGCATGGAAAATTTCGAGTTTTTATGCATGCCTGTGGTGTGTGAACAGAAATTTGCTGCACATGTACCGTGGGTGAGAGGTGGCCTCTACTAGCTTCCATATATTTGTCTATTTTCGGAAGTGATCGGACATAGTAGTTCAAGCGATACTTAAACCACTCGTGCACACATTGCTGTCATCGTCTGCTATTGTCATGTTTATTAAATCTGACATTTTTGTAGTTTAATTAGTGATTATTTGATTGTTTGTTGTGTCAAAGATGGAGACTAATAAGTCCAAACTTGATGATAAGACAAAAGTACCAAAAAAGAAAATCAGCACTTTGGATTTCTTTGTAACAAAAACTAAATTAGTGAAGTGTGATAGTGTAGCAGAAAGGCCTACATGTTCTTTGTCGATTTCTACATCATCTCAGCAAGTTACTTGTGTTAGTGAGGCTTGTGGCAATGCCAACAATGTTTCCGGGCTTGTTTCTGAATTCTCTGACAATAGTGAAACTATAAATCCTGGCTGTTCTGAAACAAATGTTCTTTCACAAAATGAGTCATTATTAGGTAAAATAGCAGACAGTAGTAATTTGTTATTAAAATATAAATCTCAAATTGATGATAACCTGAGGTATAACGTCCTTTGTAAAAATTACACTGAAAGTATGGCTAACCACAAATTTCCTGTAAAAAAAGAAGGTGCAATTATTCCAGTATTCTTGGTTGGTGAAATTGGTTGGTTTATTCTAAATGTGAAGATGGCATGTGTTGTAAATTTGTATTCTCTTTGGGAAAACCACTTCTCACAACGCTGATATTGGCACTCTTGTTAATCGTCCACTTAAAAAGTGGAAAAAGCCTTAGAACATTTAAAAATCATTGTTCATCTCAGTACTGTATAAACAGTTTACTGGATTCAGAATCATTTAAACAAATATACAAAAATATAACTTGCAATGTACAAGAAATTGCAAACAGTTCAGTGAAAAAGAAGGTGGCTGAAAATAGGAAGAAGTTGATGAGTATTGTGAAAACAATTATTTTGGATGGTAGGGAAAATTTTCCTCTTTGAGGGCACAGAGAAGCCAGTTGCTCCTCTCTTCTGGAAAAAGATGAGCAAAATCGAAGAACCTTCAATGCTCTCCTTAGATTCAGAGTAGATGCTGGTAACAGTATATTAAAAGAGCATCTCATAAAAGGTTCAAAAAATGCACTGTATGTAAGTCCCCGCGTTCAGAATGAGTTAATTGCAATATGTGGAGACCTGATCAATGAAAAATAATAACTGATATTAAAAAGTCACTGTATTTCTCTGTTTTGTGTGATGAGACTGCAGACATCGCTGGTACTGAGCAAATGCCCATTTTTTGACAAAATTATCAGGAGAGGACTTGGCAGATGTCATATTAAACGTTTTGAAAGACTATGATTTAGATATTAACAAATTATGTGGTCAAGGGTTTGACGGGACATCAAATATGTTAGGGAAATTGCAGGGTGTTCAAGGTAAAATTAAGGAAAAACAACCATATGCTGAATATGATCATTGCTGGAGCCACATTTTAAACTTAACAGTTGTCTCAGCTACAAATAGTGAATCTGCCTCCCGACAGATAAAGAATAATGTACTAGGTACTGTTAACAATACTACTAACTTTGTCAGAGATAGCTATATAAGACGAGAAATACTTAAGAAACATCTTTCCATGCAAGAACCCAACAAAACTGTTTTGACCCAGCTATGTGAGACAAGGTGGGTGGAGACATACAACATTTATTGATTTCTTTAAATTTTGTTGCACCATTGTCACTACTCTTGAGGAAATAAACGAGTTAGGCTCAAAACCATCTATGGCCTTCTCTCTTTTTCAAGCTACTTTAAGCTACGAATTTTTAGCTATCTTGGTAGTTTGTGCTGAAATCAGCGGTCTAATGCTGCCAATAATAAGATACTTGCAGAAATCTAATATTGATCTCTCCCAAGCCAAAAAGTCAATAACAAATCTGCAAAATGCTTTGAAAGAAAGGTGGAGAAATGTGGATGAATCTTTCAACTCACGATTTGAACAAATCAGAGAAATTGCAGATAAATATGAGGTTCAGTCAAAGGTGCCTAGAAAATGTAATAGGCAATCACATAGAGCAAATGCTGGCCAGGTATTGGACGTGAAATAACACTAGAAGCTAAATTTATATATTTCAATTGTTGATCAGTGAAAGTTGATCACATTGTTGAGTGAGAAACCCGTTTCAGACCTGAGTTTGATCAAATGCGTCTTCTTCAAGTATTTATACCTCATTTCATCATTAAGGCTACTACTCAAGAAGTCAAGCAGTCTGTGGCCTTTAACATTTACCCTGACATTTCCAAGATGGAACTTAAACTTGAGGCAGAAATATGGAAGCAAAAGTGGGTGGATGAAGCAGACATGAATATTCCAGGCACAGCTCTACCTTCTCTGCAAGCTTGCAATCGAGATATATTTCCCAAGTCCAAAACATTTTAGAAGTACTTTGTGTACTCCCAGTGATGTAAGCTGAGCCAGAACACTCCTTCTCCACTCTGAGGCGGTTGAAGATGTGGCTGAGGTCTACAAGACTGGAGACAAAGCTTAATGGGCTAGCTTTGCTCACTATTCACAGGGAAATTGATATCTCTCCTGAAGATGTTGAGCAGTTTGCCAATCAAGGAAATAGGATAATGGGCTTGATTTTTAAATTAAAAATTGCTTGGCTTGGACACAAATGCTTTACCTATTGTAAATTAATAATTAATTTGATTCTTATTTACTGTATATTGTTTCTTTTTCATTTTTCAAATACTGATGTTAATTTTGTAAGAATTCAGCTAATCTGCACTTGTGTAGTTTTTCAACAATAAAGTATTAGTAAAACAGTAGTATAACAGTAAGAAGTATAATAGTTTAATGAAAAACTGTTGTCTTGATTATTCATCTCTTCTTTCACAGCACTAACACTTAACTAAAAATGAACTTTTTCATGTGAAAACTGACTGATTTTTTGGACGCGTTTCGGCTTACGTATCCGCCTTCTTCAGCTTTGGTAACAGACTGCCAGCGTTTTGTAACGGTTGTGTGGAAGGTGAAGTGGGGGTGGTGTGTGGAGGAAGGGGATTGGCGCGGGGATTCAACTTACTGTTTGTTTTCTGTATAATTGTGTCAAAAAGTGTATGTGATTTATATTGTAATTGATCATTGAGTATGTTGTTTGGTTGTGTTGTGTGGTGTTTATATATTTCTTATTGTTCAGTTGTGTTGAGTTTTCGACCTTTGGGTTTGTAATGTAAAATTTCAAGATTAGTGTCTATGTCGGTGTAACTGTGGTTTTCTGTGTGTATGTGTGTGGCAAATGCGGAGTGTATATTGTTGTTGGTTAAAGCTTTTAAGTGTTCAGAATAACGGGATGAAAAAGATCTTCCCGTCTGGCCTATGTAGAAACTATTGCAGTCATTATAACCCCAATTTAATAAACACACTACACAAACGCATCAAAAACAAAAACAACAAAACACTAAATACCATCAACACACAACACAATAAATACATCACACTCACATACCACAACTCATACACACACAAAATCGCCAATACATTCAGAAAACACAAATACAAAATAGCATTCAGAACAACCAATACCATAAAAAAACACATCAGTAATACAAACACAGACATAGACAAATATAACAAAACAGGTGTTTACAAATTAAATTGTAATGACTGCAATAGTTTCTACATAGGCCAGACGGGAAGATCTTTTTTCAATGTTACGTGTCCCAGCCATCTAATTCTAGCTGATTTTATGTGTCTCACCAGGTCTTGTCCACCGATCAACTCATTTATTTCACCATTATTTCGGATCCTATACATATTCCCTTCCTTCACCGGTCCAAATATCTGTCTCAAAATTCTTCTTTCAAAAATTCTTAGTGCACTTATATCCTTATTTACGAGAGTCCATGTCTCGGATGCATAAGTAACAACAGGTCTGATCAGTGTTTTGTATAACATCAATTTGGTTCTTGGAGTTAGAAGCTTTGATTTCAGCAAAGATTGGTTTGCATAGTAGGCTCTATTGCCGGTTATGATTCTATTTACTATTTCACTGCTCACTCGGTTTTCATTATTCAGAATCACACCTAGGTACTTAAATTCTGTAACTCCTTGGAAACAGTAATGGCCTGTGTGAAGGTCTAGCAGTTCTCTATTTTCCTTCGCAGACACTTTCATGTATTTTGTTTTAGCCTCATTGACTTCCAAACCAATCCTGCTCACTTCCCTCTCTATTTCAATAAAGGTGTCTTTTAATATATTTTTGTTCCTGGCTATCAGCACAATATCATCCGCATATGCTCCTAGTTGCCTCGTCCTTTTGAAGATGTGTCCTCTGAAGTCTATCTTGTTTATAGCATAGTGTAGTGCCAAGTTAAAGAGGGTCGCAGATAATGCATCACCCTGCTTTACTCCAGTACCAACCGTAAAATCTCGGCTTTTGTTTCTTCCCAGAACTACTTTACCCCTGAAATCGTTCAGACTGAGCAGTACCAGTCTCACAATCTTTTGAGGTACTCCTAATTCTTCCAGTGCTATTCGCAACATTATTCGATTTACACTATCGAAGGCTTGCCTGAAATCTATAAACAGTATATGGATGTCAATGCCATACTCGAAACATCTTTCGAGTGACTGCCTCATGACGAAAATTTGATCGACTGTGCTCCGGTCGGCTCTAAATCCACTTTGATGTTCACTTAGGATTTCCTCTGCATATACATTTAGCCTATCAAGGAGAATCATGGACAATATCTTATAGACACAGCTTAGCAGTGTTATGCCCCTATAATTGCTGCATACAGTTTTATCTCCTTTTTTAAAAACTGGGCATATTACTCCAGTCTTCCAGTCATTTGGCATTGTCTCTTCCTCCCATACACTACATACTATATCATGAATTTGTGCAGTTAGTGCTCCACCGCCTTTTTTGATCAGTTCAGGGCTAAGCTGATCTTCGCCAGGCGCTTTCCCATTCTTTAGTCGATTAATTGCTCTTCTCACTTCCTCAACTGAGGGAGTTTCTACATATGGTTCCGACCCATTCTTACATTCTCTTCAACAGTCTCCATTGTGTCAGGCTTATTTAATATTTCTTCAAAATATTCAGCCCATCTATTGAGGATCAGCCTGTCTTCTGCTATTAGTTACATTTTAAACCTATGAATACTAAATTCATGCCAGTCCCTTCTGGTCTAAACCATCATTATTTATGATCCCCTTCATCAGTAAACATGACCACCCATACTCTAGTTATTAGCATTTTTTACAAATGTCTTGTAAATAAAGAGTTACATTAAAATAATAAAATATTGGAAATCTTCCATTTTATTATTTTATTATGCTGTTTATTATTGGATATTAAAGTTGTTATATAGCATATTGATAAGTCATAGTATCACTAACTTTAAGTTTATTGCATTTCCAAAAAACACTTACACAAATTCACTTTCACTGGTGGTTCTGATATTTTGAGTCTCACTATCTCAAACCAGACCTTTAGTAATCATGGACTGTTAAGACTTGTTTATTTTCTTTATCACACAATCGCTTTAGTAGGTTCACTTCTTATAATACTATACAACACTTTAGGTTTCTAAATAATTACATTTTTATAGGATTTTGGTATGTTATACTTTCTTTTTAATCGTTTTGGTGGGTTTGGGGTTGATGGTAGTTAATAATAATAATAGGTTTTACAACGGTGTTTCTTTCATACTATTTCTTCCTCTCCTCCTGTCTTCTTTCTTGTCCTTCTTCTTATCTTCTTTCTTGCCCTTCTTCTTATCTTCCTTCTTGTCCTTCTTCTTATCTTCTTTCTTGTCCTTCTTCTTATCTTCTTTCTTGTCCTTCTTCTCATCTTCTTTCTTGTCTTCATTCTTGTCCTTCTTCTAGTCTTCATTCTTCTGGTCTTCTTGTCTTCCTTCTTCATTCTTGGGTAAACCAAGGTACTTTGTGTTATCTCGACTGATGTTTAGTTTGGAGCATCGAAGTTATTTACTGATACGGACCTTGCTTTTCTCTAAAGGTTTCAGGGTATTGTTTTCTTCCTGATCACAAATTTCATTCTTCCTTCTTCTTGTTTTTGGGGTATTTTGGTGTTCACGACTCTTAAACTGATTCTCTTTCTTCTTGATATGGTGTTATTTAATTTGTTTACTGCTCCTAGCCTCCTGGGTAAATTACTGATCTTATAATATGAGTTGCTTTCCATACTTTCTTTGATATTTAAACAGTGGTTTTTATATAATGTAATGAGGATTTTTATTTTATCGTGGTTCATTCCTTTGATTTCATTAAATCTCATTCAATATTATTTTAACATATGTGGTGTAATTAATTTTTATGATTTTATATGACTTAATAAGTAGTGGATTTTCTGTCACGCTACAGAATGCCCTTCTCCAGAAGTAATTTTTTCAGACTATACTTGCTTTGTCTGAAACAATTGCTTATGATAATTATTGTAGTTTTGTTATTATTCTTGACTTCCTTCCATTTTAAAAATTTTCTATTTATATTTGAGTTTATATCCTTCTTATTCTCACTTGATCTTCCTTCATAGTAATAGTCATCTGAGTTTCATATTTATTATTTCATTTTCATATTTCTTCTTAGTATTTTCTCCTTGGGATATTTCCTCCCTATCGCTCCCTACTTTGTGAGCTGGTTCAGTTCAGAGAGGCACTGTACGCTACTTCCTCTGCTGTCCAATACTTCACACATGTTTGAGTACAGAGGCAAATCATCTCTGCTCAAAAAACATATTAATACTGCTGGAATTATCTACAGACAGATTAAAAAATTATTCAGAATAGTACACATTTGTTACTATTTTAAAAAATATCTTTGGGATACTTCACTTATTACTTATTATATTTCTCAGAGATTTTAATATTCCTATCTCAGTTGTTCTTCTGCCTCGTTAACTGGATGTTTCATTCATTTGATATTATGGTAGGAAGCTCTTCTATTATTACATTTTTCAACTTTTCTTATCATATAAAGCTTTTGGTTATAAATTCTTTATTACCTTCTGGTTTTTTTTTTTATTATAATCTGCATTGTTTATTGTAGCATATCTTTATGACATTTTTAGACTGTTTCTTTGTTCTTATTATTTCCACTTGTTCTATTTTCTAGAAATTTTTATAACTGTCATTATCACAATTGACATTTAATTCATAAATCATTTTATATTAATTCGTTTAATTACATATATCTTTGATATTATTCTCACATTATTCCTGTCATGGTTATTATACCTTCGAATGAATGTTTTTTATTAATTTTATAATGAGGTCATAATTTCTCCTCATACCACTTCAAAGTTTCATTATCTCATAATTCCAAATAAGTTTTTGTATCTTATTATATTCAATCACTCAAATCGTATTAACTCAAATCGTATCAACTCAAATCGTATCAAAAAAAATTTATTTTATTTTTTTTTTTCCTTTGGCATCATTTTATGGAAAGGTTTTTACTCTTTATATTGAAATTAGACATGATCATACTTTCCAGAATTATTTGTTTTAATTCTAAAGTCTGTTTCCTGTATTCATCCCATTATGATCCTTTATAAACATGGTAAATATATTTTATGCTTACCATAAATATGGTATTAAATCTCTTCTGTTTATTTCACCCAAGTGTTTTATTAATAATTGGTCGGTAAGTTGTACTTACTCTTGGTTTGGAAACTTGATTTATACACAATTCAAAATTCACTCTTCTTATATTTCCATAAAGTTTTCTTAAATAATTTGTATGTAAGGTGGGCTTGCTTTCTTTTTAGAATTTATATTATTTCAATCTAAAATTCTTTTTATTTTTATCTCTTCAAAATGTTTTTCTCAAATTCTTGGTTAGTAAGGTGAACTTACAATCTTTTTAAATTTAGATGATTTCTCATTCTAAATTTTTTTTTATATTCTTGCCATAAAGTTTTCTTCAAATAGTTGTTATGTAAGGTATTACATTGTTTTTGGAATTTAGACGACTTTTAAATTCTTTTTCTTCTCTTTTCAAAATGTTTCTTTTAAATAATTGTATGTAATTTGGTATTACATTATTTTTGAATTTAGTTGATTTTTAAATTCTTTTTCTTCTCTTTTCAAAATGTTTCCTTTAAATAATTGTATGTAATTTGGTATTACATTATTTTTGAATTTAGTTGATTTTTAAATTCTTTTTCTTCTCTTTTCAAAATGTTTCCTTTAAATAATTGTATGTAATTTGGTATTACATTATTTTTGAATTTAGTTGATTTCTAAATTCTTTTTCTTCTCTTTCCAAAATGTTTCCTTTAAATAATTGTATGTAATTTGGTATTACATTATTTTTGAATTTAGTTGATTTCTAAATTCTTTTTATTCTCTTTCCAAATGTTTCTTTTAAATAATTGTATGTAATTTGGTATTACATTATTTTTTAATTTAGTTGATTTCTAAATTCTTTTTCTTCTCTTTTCAAAATGTTTCCTTTAAATAATTGTATGTAATTTGGTATTACATTATTTTTGAATTTAGTTGATTTCTATTTCTAAATTCTTTTTCTTTCTCATGATACTTTTCATAAATAATGGTAATAGTTTTCTATATTATGTGGTAAACATATCATATTAGTTTCATAAATATTGTATGACTCTTTTCTTGTCTTTATTCAAAAGTATTTCTTATCATTATTTTTCCTTTATACCCAGGTGGATGATTTTTATTAGGTTGCACAGTTGCTCATATTTCCTTTGTAAGGTGTAGTTTCTTAATTAATTTTCTTTCTTAAAACCCCATTTTGGTTCTTCGTTCCTTCTTCTTATTATTTCTCCTTATTGGTAATTATTTTCTTCTTCTTTGACATTATTTTTTGCCATTGTCGGTTATCATGACATCCATCCCTTTTACCACCTCATTATGTATCCGTATTCTGGCTTATCAGATCCAAACTTATCGATGTTAATCTTGGAGTAATCATTCTCCTTCCTCTGGCTAGGATCCTTTTTAGGTTTTTTGCTACCTTCCGCTTTGATATGGTTGACTTGAGCTATTCGGGGTCCTCCGTCATTTTTTGGTTCGTTATGCAGTATTGAATGACTAGGATATTCCCCGACTACTACCCAATTTTCATTCTCACTGTTATCTCGGTTAGGCCCGACCGGGGTGTTGGTCGGTAAACTTTGAGTGGTTGCTGGCCGCTCCATACGAGGGTTAGATGGTTGATTTCGGTTCATGTTCCGTTCTGGGTCATCTAAACTGTTACCCCGTCTGGGCAGGTTATACCTTGGATCCTCTCGTTCTCGGCTTCTCCATCGATCCTCCTCCTCATGGAAACTGTTACGCCGCTGATAGTAGTTTCTTTGTTGGCGATCGTCTTCAGCTCGTATGAAATTCACTCGTGGACGGGAAAACCTATTATTACTGGGATTACCATTAGGGGGGTTTCCACGATTGTTAATTATTATGGTAACGATCATTACCATAATTGGGGCTTCTCTGACTATTTGTGTTATTAGGGTAGGGATTGCGGTTACCCTGATAACCATTAGAGGGTCGACTTGGGTTTGGATGGTTTGGACCCGTATTATTATTATTATTGTAACTAGAATTATTAACGTTATTATTGCTATTATTAAAACTGTTATTTTGCGGGTATGCCCGGCCTCCTTGGTACCCAGTGTTTATGTTGTTCGTACCCTGGTTGTTGTTCTGATACGTCCTTGGTTCGGGCCCATCACTTCTTCTACGACTCTGTCGGTAGTAGTCTTCATTTTCATAGTTTTCGAGGAGTTCGGTCATTGCCTGGATGGTTTTTATTTGGCTGCCCCTCCTCGCACGAATTACTTCTTCATCATAATGATATGACAACTTATTTATTAGGCACTCCTCAGGTATGGCCGGTTCTAAGTGCTTGGCCATACATACCTTGCCGAGGAAATAAGCTGTCATCGAACTACCGACTTGTGGCTTGTAGTGGCCGTGGCAGATATTGTCTCTTATCAAATTTTGAGTTGTCTCCGACCAGTACTTGGCCTTGAAAAGGCTCTTAAATTGTTGATAATTGTCGATGTCGCTCCGGTTGGCCATCCACCAATGGTCATTCACCTCCCGAAACGACTCGTCAAGGATTTCCCTGTTCTAGACCCATCGGTTACCTCTGTGTTTTTTTAGGTATTCCTCTATGCGTGCCAAGAATTCCATAGGCTTCCGTTTATATTGCCGGAAATTGAGCCATTCTCTGTTTTCTGACATGGGGAAATTATGATATCCAGATGGTCTGTTCCTTATCAATTCTATCTCCTCCTGGCTCTGACGCACCTGTCCCGTGATGTTTGTCATAGCGGCTTCCACGCCGTCGCATCTTTCGGTTACCTGTGTCCGCACTTTATTCACTTCTTCCAAAGCAAATTTCTTGTTTTCTTCCAGTTTCGTTTCCTGTTGTTCTTTGACATGTGTAATCTCTTTATGTATTACTTCCCGGACTTCCATCACTTCGTTTTCTGTTTGACGACATCTTTCGTCTACTTCTCTGATCTGCTGGTTAACAACCACGACTTCCTGTTCTAACTTCTTTACGATGGATTTCTTCGTTTCTGTTAGCTAACTCAATCCTCTCGTCTAACTTATTCATGTTCTCTTGGTTAACTTCCCTTAATTCTTCTCTCAGCAGTTGATTGTCCTCTCTCAATTCTTCCCTTAATTGTTGGTTGTCATTTTCTATTTTCCTACTGGTTTCTTCCATTTTCTCCTCTAAATTCTTATTATTTTCTTCCATTTTCCTTTCCATCTTCTTACTCAAGGATTGGTTGTCCTTTTTCAGGTCTTCCATTTTCTTATTCATAGATTGGTTATTTTCCTCCATTTTCTCTTCTAAATTCTTACTCAAATTCTTACTGGTTTCCTCAATCTTACTACCCAATTCTTCCTTGGTGGACTGGCTGTTGTTATCCATTTTCTTAGTTACTCCTTCTATTTGCTTAATCAAGTCTTCACTCAATTTCTTGCTGGTTTCTTCATTCTCCTTGGTAGTGGAATCCATTTTCTTCTCCATTCCTTCCATCCTCTGCCAGAACATTTCCATGAATCTGTCCAATTTACTCTCTTCTGTTACCTTGGCTTTCTCTACCTTCTTTTCCTGGAGATTGACTTCCCCTGTTTGCGTTGTTACTTCTGGTTGTTCCTCGGGTGGTGCGGGTTGTTTCGGTTCCACCTGGGTTAGTAACACTTCCGGATCTTCAACGGGTGTTGCCTCCTTATCCCCCAAGTCAATCTCTTTTTCGGCCTCTGCCGCCCTCTTTTTCGAAGTAGCTCGTCTTTGCATTTTTCTCTCTTCTATTAATTAACCGCTGCCAGGCTTATCTTATCAAGCCCTCTAAGTTGGACGCCACTTTGTAACGCGACCCTGTATGCTGGTCCTTACAAAAATAAAATAGTAGATGGAAAATTTTATAAAAAATAAAATTTTCAATAAAAAAAAATTTTGTTTATGTTTAATCAAGGTCAGTAATTAAGAAATAATACTGTTTTAAATGTTCTGTAAAAAGTTTAAGAATTAGGAAGGTATTTATTAATTATTGAGCACTTCTGGAAGATCTGAACCAAGTCTGGAGTTAACTAGATTAACTCCAGTCAGCAATCGATTGATGATTTTTCTTGCTGGTCCAATATCTCACTGAAAAAAATATTTTCTTCTTCTTGAAGTCTCTTTGCCTTAATAAATAACCTTAAATTAGCCTGTGAAATAATAACAGATAAATACAATTGAAATAAATGGATTTATTAAACAATTTAATAAATAATCGACTTTTTATCGATTGAGAACAATTATCGACTCCGTCTCAGGGAATTATCGATTGTGCATACAGTAGAAAAATTATTATAAGTATTATAAAAAGGACAGGTTCTTTGAGCGATTAAATTAATAGTCAGAGAAGGGTAACGAGAAAGTATAACATTAACAATTAAAGTAAATTCTATAATTATTATTTAACAGTATTTAAATAATTCTGATATATAATGTTTAAGAAAGTTGTAGTCGAACCATATGTAGACTGACGTCACTGCTGGATGAGGTAGGCAGGGCTTAGTAAATTCAATGATGGTCGCTACTAGATCTGGCGAATTTACTGCGAAGTCGTCGTGTCAAAAAATCACAGCAAAATTACCTTCACGAATGTTTGAAATGTTCCCGCACTGGTGTAATCTGTCTATTAGGTTGTTTGGTGTGTTCTGAAGAAGTGTTCCGTGTAAACTTGTGTTAATTAGGTTATTTTGTATGTGTTCACTTCTGTGGGTTAAGTTTCTCAAAATGTGGTTATGATTTGTAGCGTGAATTAGATTAAATATATTGTTTTACTGTTTTAGATCACTCGTATTATGAAGTTAGGTGTTAGTTTTCACTATTGTCGTTAGCGTTTTGGTAGATTTAGTTAAAAAAGTGTTTATTTCATCTAACTCTCGATTCACTTATATGACTGGCGAACTGTAGTACCATTTTTCTACTCGGTTATAAGGAACGTTTTTTCACACAACTATTCAGCTTGATATTCAACAAAAGACTATATTAACTTGGTCAAAATCTGGCCCAGTTAATCTTTGAAAAAGTATTGTTAACATATTTCGATTACCCATACACATGATACAAAATTACATTATATATGGAATTTATTTATTTTATTCATCACTTTCATGAATTATGAACCTTATCATTGGTTTAATCATCTCATTCCTTTTAAATTGATATATTATAGTCCATATCTGTGGACATATTGTGGAAATTAACAAATTTCTTTCCCTTTTGGAAATATAGGCTCAAAATCTGATTTCCGCCTTCATACAAATTTTTCTTCCATTTTAATTGTTATTAATACTATTATAATAAATTTTAATTAGTCACATTCCTCTTCCTTTCCTTAAATACATATAAAGTGAACCTTTGAACTGGTTTTTTGTGTTAATCTCTGAATTTGACATTGCTCTTTAAAATTAATTAATTTATATATTTTGAAAATTTACAATATTTTAAGGTATATTTCCTTATTATCATTTTAACTCATAGGATCATTCCCAGTAGTGGTTAACTGATTTACCTTATCTAAATCTTGCTAGTTTACAGGATTTATAAGTGAATTATACTGGTTTATATGGTTTCTGTGAATTCACCAAATGGCCTAGAGTTTAGAATTTTACATTTCTGTCTTTCTCAAATAAATTTAATTCTACCACTCCTCTGACTTTACATAGTTATTATTACATGAAAATAAAATGGTTTATAACTTATTGTGAGGTGTAGCATTTAATTAACACTACTGTTATTAAAAAAAAAAATTATGAACATTATTTAGAAATCTGTACAATTGAACATATTGCTGACATGGTTTGAACATATACATTTAACTCCTTTTGAATTAACACAGCATACCTACTGAAACATTATTAATGGTATGTATGCTGTTATTTAGCAAACATAATTCATTTTAAACACATAATATAAATCTTATTTTCTAATAACTCTTACAAATACATTGATTTTATGGCTTGTGAACAAACAGTCTATTTAAACATTTTAAACCTATGAATACTAAATTCATGCCAGTCCCTTCTGGTCTAAACCATTATTATTTATGATCCCCTTCATCAGTAAACATGACCACCCATACTCTAGTTATTAGCATTTTTTACAAATGTCTTGTAAATAAAGAGTTACATTAAAATAATAAAATATTGGAAATCTTCCATTTTATTATTTTATTATGCTGTTTATTATTGGATGTTAAAGTTGTTATATAGCATATTGATAAGTCATAGTATCACTAACTTTAAGTTTATTGCATTTCCAAAAAACACTTACACAAATTCACTTTCACTGGTGGTTCTGATATTTTGAGTCTCACTATCTCAAACCAGACCTTTAGTAATCATGGACTGTTAAGACTTGTTTATTTTCTTTATCACACAATCGCTTTAGTAGGTTCACTTCTTATAATACTATACAAAACTTTAGGTTTCTAAATAATTACATTTTTATAGGATTTTGGTATGTTATACTTTCTTTTTAATCGTTTTGGTGGGTTTGGGGTTGATGGTAGTTAATAATAATAATGGGTTTTACAACGGTGTTTCTTTCATACTATTTCTTCCTCTCCTCCTGTCTTCTTTCTTGTCCTTCTTCTTATCTTCTTTCTTGCACTTCTTCTTATCTTCCTTCTTGTCCTTCTTCTTATCTTCTTTCTTGTCCTTCTTCTCATCTTCTTTCTTGTCTTCATTCTTGTCCTTCTTCTAGTCTTCATTTTTCTGGTCTTCTTGTCTTCCTTCTTCATTCTTGGGTAAACCAAGGTACTTTGTGTTATCTCGACTGATGTTTAGTTTGGAGCATCGGAGTTATTTACTGATACGGACCTTGCTTTTCTCTAAAGGTTTCAGGGTATTGTTTTCTTCCTGATCACAAATTTTATTCTTCCTTCTTCTTGTTTTTGGGGTATTTTGGTGTTCACCACTCTTAAACTGATTCTCTTTCTTCTTGGTATGGTGTTATTTAATTTGTTTACTGCTCCTAGACTCCTGGGTAAATTACTGATCTTATAATATGAGTTGCTTTCCATACTTTCTTTGATATTTAAACAGTGGTTTTTATATAATGTAATGAGGTTTTTATTTTATCGTGGTTCATTCCTTTGATTTCATTAAATCTCATTCAATATTATTTTAACATATGTGGTGTAATTAATTTTTATGATATTATATGACTTAAAAAGTAGTGGATTTTCTGTCACGCTACAATATATATATATATATATATTTATAAAAAAATATTAAATCAAATGTTCATTTATTTGTTACTTGCGTGGAGAAACCTTCCGATGTGCGTAGTCCTTAAGGTGTTGCAGGCCGGTGAGTCGTCACCAGCTGTTTGTTGCGTGTTAATCCTGTTGATGAATGCACTAATTCACTTTATCACAGATGTACACTACACTTGACATATTGGTGATGCATACAATTAGGTCGTATAATTATACACTCTGGTTTACAACGTATTCTTGAATTTACATTAAGTGCATCTAACACAGTTCGCGTCGCGTGCGTCTCGATTATCTCATACCGTCGTGAATTTAACCCGAACTAATTCGCTTTCTTCAGTGATTTCACCACAACATATCGTATTGATGAAAATTTATATTTAGTATTTACTTCTCGTTGTTCGTTACTACTCCGACCATTCACTCAGTAACTTATTACTGTATATTACTCTTTATAAATTTAGCGTTAGCAATTATCGCGTTCCCGTACTTCTGTTTACTGCTGCGAAGTTACTTTATTATTTAAATTACTAATAAAATATATATGTATATAGTTAATGCAAAACAGCCCACGAGAGTCTCTTCAGTGTAGTTTCGCCGATATAAAGAAGACTGCCTGATTTCTCTCCAAATTCATATTTTATACTCACTTTGAATTTCCCTTACCATGTCTCGATAGAAAAACAACCCCATAGGTTTAGACTAGCACTAAATACAAAATCGCCCAATCTCCTTAGCGAAAACCTCCCGCGCAACACATGACGCTTCCTCTGATTTGCCGAACGTTTTTCGCGTCTCACGTGCTTAAAAAAACTAGCGTCACTATCTATCTCACTCTTACATCGCTCTCTCGAACATAACGGTATCTATTGTTACATGCACTTAAAGTTTACAACATTGGCAAACACCCCTAATATCCTAGCGAATAATACATTTTATGATAGTTATGTCCCAAAACGTGACTTAGCCTAATATTACCTTCCTTATAGACGTCAGCCCCAAGGCCGGCGTTGCTAACCTACCGCTATACTCTACAGCTTTTACAAGTTAATTTCTTTCATGTAATGCCGCCTAACGGTACAGGCGTTTCACAACCTCCCCGCTTTCTAAAACATACACATTTCTTTGCGTTCAGCATAGTTTGATTTCGTAAAATTTGCGATTGCTCAATTTTTGCGTTATATTGTCCCCCCATAGAATTAGCCTTACAATTTTATCAAAATTGGAAACTAGTTTTATTGAAGCATCCCTACAGCTCTTATAATTACAAGTTCCTTGCTTATATGTATTCTAATAAACTGATATAATTACAAGTTCATTACTTATATTTAAAATTGACAATATATTCAAGTTAATTACTTGCTTTATATTACTTAGTCTAAATTGGTAAGTACACTAGTACAATATTAATCGGGTACTACCTAATACTACACACAAGGGTCGATAGCCTGTTATGATTTGTTTACTAACATACACTTCCCGTCCCCTCTACCTGACTTGCCAAACTACTCCCAAATGGAGCTGGTCCACTTTCCTTCTCAATAACAACTGTTTACATAAAGCACTCTCCCTTTTAACATTTTTGTTACCATTTTCATTTACTTATTTAGGGTTTTTTTTTTTACTCATATTCAATATATTGTTACTCCTTCTCTGATTTTTCTAAGCATTTGTGACTTCTTACATGACTAAACTTCATTATGCTTTGATTACATTGAACACCTTTATATTTAGTTTTGATAAATTACGATTACTACATCAATATTCGGTTGTGTGTTATTACACTTTGTTTCTTAATTTTCGTGTGATGTTCCTGTATGTGTGTGTGAATTTTGGGTTTCTTTCTTATAATAAAGCTTTAGTTGTCGTACATTGAATTTCCCGCGGATATTTCCTGGTCTTTGTGGATCTTCCAACTGGTAGGTCGCTGTTCCGATTTCTTTAGTTACCTTATATGGACCCTCGAATAGGTTACAAAATTTTCCTATTACTTTTTTATTTAATTCCGACATCGGGTACGCCCTTAACAAGACCTGGTCTCTTATGTGAAATCTAGTAAGGTGGTGAGTAGTGTTGAGTTTATCTGTCCTCTTACCTCCCTTTTCCTTAATTCGTAGGTAGATGCTGTGATAGTTGATGGGTTGGTCTGGAGGTATCATATCTTGGTCAATATATTTTATCCAGTCCCGCTCTGGTTTCTTTCCCCACTGCGCTTCAAAAGGGGTGGTCTCAATTGTCTCCTGAGAGCTCTGGTTTATGCACGCCTCAATGAGTTTAAGAAACTGCGCCAATTTGGTGTGCGTATCAGAGGTCATTACCCTGAACATATTACCTAATTGGCTGTTTATTCTCTTTGCCAGATTTGTATTTGTATTTGGATTTCGGATTGCGGTATATTTTGCATTAATACCCATGTCTGTCAATGCGGTAGACCATCTATTGCTGGTGAACTGTGTACCGTTATCAGATAAAATAGCTACTGGTTTTCCTATCTCCTCACAATATAATAGAATTCTCTTTATGGTGGCAGTCGTTGTGGCTTGCCTCAGTTTATATAACTTGACATACTTAGTAAAATTGTCGATTACAGTTAAGATATACCTTACTTTCCCTGTGGAAATCGGCAGCGGTCCATAATAGTCGACGCTGATCAGTTCGCCTTTCTTCTTCGGTATGACCGGTCGCGTCTCTCCTAACATCCTTTTAAAATGATCCTTACTCTTTTGGCATGTGATACAGGTTTTCGTAACTGCTTTTGTGATTTTATTTATGGAATCCCCGGTGAAATTTTCCTTAAACAGCTGATATGTCCGCCGGTTTCCCACGTGACTGTATGCCTCGTGTAGCTCCGTGATCATGCTGTGGCACAACTACTCCGTCAACATTAACTTCCATACTCCCTTATCTTTACAGTACATCTTTCCATTATGCCAAGTGTATTTCCTGGCAAGTTTATGCTGTTCATTTGATTGATAATCTTTTTCAGTTTGGTGTCGGCTAATTGATAATTCTGTATGTTTTTAAGTTGTTTCTTGATTTCTTTACTGATGCGGACACTGACAAGGTTAATTTCAAATTCTTCGATTTGGTCTATTGCCTGCTCTTCATTTATGTCCTCCGGATGTCTGTTTAAGATGTCGGCTACAATGTTATCTCGACCCTTACAATGCATAATCTCGAAGTCATATTCTTGTATGGCGAGGATCCACCGTGTTATACGGGAGTTATTTCGGAAGATCGTTTTGTTGTCCATTAAGATTTGCTGTTGTTCATTCCTTTCCGCCTCGGTGATTCTGCCGATTGATCGCACCTTTTGTTTGATTACCGCTTCAATATCTTCTCCCCCGGACGCGATTTCTACGTGGAATATCTCTGCCGTGGCTTCCTTCTGGTCCCCTTTTCCTGGAATTGTTAACTGTTTGTTGTGTAAGGCGATAACGCACCCATGTTCTTCCAGCAACCCCACGCCTACTATACAATCCTTTACTAGCTCTGGTACCACGACGAATACGCTGTCAACTTCCACATCTCCGATCGTGGCCGTCAACAATACCTGCTGCGTCACCCTTTTCGATTTATTTCCAGTTGCTCCTTTGATAACAGTATTCGATAGTCTCAGTGTTTCTACGTTCCCCAATTCCTTCTTCCTTTTCTTAAACCATTGCTCAGAATTAGCGTTTACTTGGCTTCCAGTATCGATTAATGCGCCGATTGGCACGCGGTTTAGAGATATCCTGGTCTCCGGGCACTTGTTCACACGATAGGTTACATTTATATCATCGTTACACAATAAATCTTCTCTTACATCTAAAAAAGTGGTATTAGTATACTTATTAATGGTGCTTAAATCTAATGCATATGTACAACACTGCCCTAGTTTTTTGACATTGCAGTGGCGCTTTTGTTATTCTGGATACCGCTAGTCGAAGGGATCGGTTCTGGTTCGTTTTTAAATTTGTTTGGCCGTCTATTGTAGTGTTGTGTAGTTCGCCGGTTTTCACTTTCGTGCGCCCGTCCTTGCTCGACCCTTCTCCCACTCTCCTCTTCATCTCTTACCCATTGCTTATGCTCGCGCCGACTGTCACAATGTGTCCGGGTCATTGCCCTTGCTTCACTTCTCAAATTCATGAACTCTGATAATACTTGCTTGAACTCATTAATAGTTGTAACCCCACGAGTAATGATGGCGATCTGTACCCCCTGAGAATAGAGTTTTGCAATTTTCTGATCAGGTATTGATCAGGTATCAGTGGAATTAGCTGCCTGTTCTCCAACAATTTCCGTTCTAAGTACTGTATCATGCTCATACCACTCTCCATCTGATAACGTCCAAACTCGAGCACGTTTCTTACTTTTTCTTGAATCACATCATTCCAATATTTGCTCGTGAAGGCTTCCTTGTTGGTCACGCTATTCTTTATCAACCTCCACCACACCGCGGCCTCTCCTTCTAGGTGCCTTCCGAACTATGCGACGTTGCCGTTATCTTGGTAATGTTCCATATAGATATCTTCCATTTCCTTCATAAACTCCATCGGGAAGTCTCCAGTCCCGTTGTACTTGATATCTTTGACTTGTTCGTGAGTAATGTTACGGTTGCACGACTGGTTGCTAATTGAGGCTAATTTGTTCCTAACTTCTCGTTGTATCTGTCGTATTTGCAGGTCAGTTTCTTCCGACTTACGGTTAATTACATTTATATTTTCATTCACTTTCTTCATTTCTTCCAGCTTTTCGGCTCATAACTCTTTGATTGCTGCCGTATTGTCTTCGCATCTTTTGTTGTTTCCATTGATTTTTTGCTTATGATTTGAATGTTGTTGCTATGCCGTTCGTCCAACTCTATGATCTGCTGTTTAGTATTAATACTAAGCTCAGTAATCTTATCGGTATTGTCTTGGATTTTGTTGTTAGTCTCTACTTGGCAGTCTTGGAACAGTTTTTTGTTGTTTGTTCTCTCTTGTTCCATTTGTATGGCGACTTCGTTTCTTATTTCTATGTGTTGTTTATGGATTTGTTTTTTCATTTGTTGTAACGCTTGTTCTAATTTTAATTCATTTTGTTCTAACCGTTCGTCTGTTCTTTTCGCATGTTCAGCAATTTGTTGTGCTATCTGTGCTTTTGTTTGTGCCAGCGGTTCTGACTGTATTTGTATTTGTTCTGTTTGATGTGACAGTTGTTTTTCTGTTTTTCTCGATTCTTCTTGTATTTGTTGTGAGAGCTGTTCTTTTGTATTTCTCGATTCTTCTTGTATTTGTTGTGAGAGCTGTTCTGTTGTTTGTTCTGATTGTTTTTGTATCTGTTCTTCTATTTTTTCGATCGTTCCTCCATTCGTCGTGTGGGTTGTGACAACTGTTGTTCTAGTAATTGTTGTAGTATTGTGTATATATCAGTGTTTTTGTCTGTCTCTAGTGGTGTCTGACATATCGGTCTTTCTCGAATTTCTGTTACTATTGTTGGTGTAAATTGTTGTGTCTCTGCGTTTTTATCGTTCTGTCCGTTTTGTCCCTGCGTCCCTGACGCTTGATTCTCCTCTGAAATGTCTGCTAGCTTGTCTGGATCGCCTAACTGATTATTTATTCCAAATTCCATCTCGTTGCTTTGGGTATCTGTATTTGTGCTCATGTTGTTGTACAAGTTGTGAATGTTGTTTTGTGTGTCTTTGTCTCTCCTACTCCTACTTCGCGTAATCATATACTATGTTTGATACTATTTCTATTCTTATCTTCTACTTAGTCTTAATCTATAATTTGTTTAATAATGACTCAATTGTCCCACGTTCCGGGCGACAGAATGTAATACACTACTTGATAGGCCTTTACGAAAGAGTTAAATTGTTGATTCCCATATTATGTTGGCCTATTGGAATGTAAGAAGTAAGGTTTACAAACTACTTTAATCACTGATAATATTAATATTTCTACTCAATAGACTATAACACTTACTCCAGTGTACCGACTCTTTATTGTACCTCAGGACGCCAGTAATAATAAACACAAATTAAAATACATCAATCAACTTTTAATGATTCATTTGCATTTATATACTACAAATTTCTTTAAAATGACTTGAATAGTTTTGCCTTACAATTTGAATATTATTTCGTGGCAATGAGTTCATTTTAGACAAATTGAGTCACTATATTAGATTACAAATATATATATATATTTATTTACAAAAAAATATTAAATCAAATGTTCATTTATTTGTTACTTGCGTGGAGAATCCTTCCGATGTGCGTAGTCCTTAAGGTGTTGCATGCCGGTGAGTCGTCACCAGCTGTTTGTTGCGTGTTAATCCTGTTTATGAATGCACTAATTCACTTTATCACAGATGTACACTACACTTGACATATTGGTGATGCATACAATTATGTCGTATAATTATACACTCTGGTTTACAACGTATTCTTGAATTTACATTAAGTGCATCTAACACAGTCCGCGTCGCGTGCGTCTCGATTATCTCATACCGTCGTGAATTTAACCCGAACTAATTCGCTTTCTTCAGTGATTTCACCACAACATATCGTATTGATGAAAATTTATATTTAGTATTTACTTCTCGTTGTTCGTTACTACTCCGACCATTCACTCATTAACTTATTACTGTATATTACTCTTTATAAATTTAGCGTTAGCAATTATCGCGTTCCCGTACTTCTGTTTACTGCTGCGAAGTTACTTTATTATTTAAATTACTAATAAAATATATATGTATATAGTTAACGCAAAACAGCCCACGAGAGTCTCTTCAGTGTAGTTTCGCCGATATAAAGAAGACTGCCTGATTTCTCTCCAAATTCATATTTTATACTCGCTTTAAATTTCCCTTACCATGTCTCGATAGAAAAACAATCCCATAGGTTTAGACTAGCACTAAATACAAAATCGCCCAATCTCCTTAGCGAAAACCTCCCGCGCAACACATGACGCTTCCTCTGATTTGCCGAACGTTTTTCGCGTCTCACGTGCTTAAAAAAACTAGCGTCACTATCTATCTCACTCTTACATCGCACTCTCGAACATAACGGTATCTATTGTTACATGCACTTAAAGTTTACAACATTGGCAAACACCCCTAATATCCTAGCGAATAATACATTTTATGATAGTTATGTCCCAAAACGTGACTTAGCCTAATATTACCTTCCTTATAGACGTCAGCCCCAAGGCCGGCGTTGCTAACCTACCGCTATACTCTACAGCTTTTACAAGTTAATTTCTTTCATGTAATGCCGCCTAACGGTACAGGCGTTTCACAACCTCCCCGCTTTCTAAAACATACACATTTCTTTGCGTTCAGCATAGTTTGATTTCGTAAAATTTGCGATTGCTCAATTTTTGCGTTATATTGTCCCCCCATAGAATTAGCCTTACAATTTTATCAAAATTGGAAACTAGTTTTATTGAAGCATCCCTACAGCTCTTATAATTACAAGTTCCTTGCTTATATGTATTCTAATAAACTGATATAATTACAAGTTCATTACTTATATTTAAAATTGACAATATATTCAAGTTAATTACTTGCTTTATATTACTTAGTCTAAATTGGTGAGTACACTAGTACAATATTACTCGGTTACTACCTAATACTACACACAAGGGTCGATAGCCTTGTTTACTAACATACACTTCCCGTCCCCTCTACCTGACTTGCCAAACTACTCCCAAATGGAGCTGGTCCACTTTCCTTCTCAATAACAACTGTTTACATAAAGCACTCTCCCTTTTAACATTTTTGTTACCATTTTCATTTACTTATTTAGGGTTTTTTTTTTTACTCATATTCAATATATTGTTACTCCTTCTCTGATTTTTCTAAGCATTTGTGACTTCTTACATGACTAAACTTCATTATGCTTTGATTACATTGAACACCTTTATATTTAGTTTTGGTAAATTACGATTACTACATCAATATTCGGTTGTGTGTTATTACACTCTGTTTCTTAATTTTCGTGTGATGTTCCTGTATGTGTGTGTGAATTTTGGGTTTCTTTCTTATAATAAAGCTTTAGTTGTCGTACATTGAATTTCCCGCGGATATTTCCTGGTCTTTGTGGATCTTCCAACTGGTAGGTCGCTGTTCCGATTTCTTTAGTTACCTTATATGGACCCTCGAATAGGTTACAAAATTTTCCTATTACTTTTTTATTTAATTCCGACATCGGGTACGCCCTTAACAAGACCTGGTCTCTTATGTGAAATCTAGTAAGGTGGTGAGTAGTGTTGAGTTTATCTGTCCTCTTACCTCCCTTTTCCTTAATTCGTAGGTAGATGTTGTGATAGTTGATGGGTTGGTCTGGAGGTATCATATCTTGGTCAATATATTTTATCCAGTCCCGCTCTGGTTTCTTTCCCCACTGCGCTTCAAAAGGGGTGGTCTCAATTGTCTCCTGAGAGCTCTGGTTTATGCACGCCTCAATGAGTTTAAGAAACTGCGCCAATTTGGTGTGCGTATCAGAGGTCATTACCCTGAACATATTACCTAATTGGCTGTTTATTCTCTCTGCCAGATTTGTATTTGTATTTGGATTTCGGATTGCGGTATATTTTGCATTAATACCCATGTCTGTCAATGCGGTAGACCATCTATTGCTGGTGAACTGTGTACCGTTATCAGATAAAATAGCTACTGGTTTTCCTATCTCCTCACAATATAATAGAATTCTCTTTATGGTGGCAGTCGTTGTGGCTTGCCTCGGTTTATATAACTTGACATACTTAGTAAAATTGTCGATTACAGTTAAGATATACCTTACTTTCCCTGTGGAAATCGGCAGCGGTCCATAATAGTCGACGCTGATCAGTTCGCCTTTCTTCTTCGGTATGACCGGTCGCGTCTCTCCTAACATCCTTTTAAAATGATCCTTACTCTTTTGGCATGTGATACAGGTTTTCGTAACTGCTTTTGTGATTTTATTTATGGAATCCCCGGTGAAATTTTCCTTAAACAGCTGATATGTCCGCCGGTTTCCCACGTGACTGTATGCCTCGTGTAGCTCCGTGATCATGCTGTGGCACAACTACTCCGTCAACATTAACTTCCATACTCCCTTATCTTTACAGTACATCTTTCCATTATGCCAAGTGTATTTCCTGGCAAGTTTATGCTGTTCATTTGATTGATAATCTTTTTCAGTTTGGTGTCGGCTAATTGATAATTCTGTATGTTTTTAAGTTGTTTCTTGATTTCTTTACTGATGCGGACACTGACAAGGTTAATTTCAAATTCTTCGATTTGGTCTATTGCCTGCTCTTCATTTATGTCCTCCGGATGTCTGTTTAAGATGTCGGCTACAATGTTATCTCGACCCTTACAATGCATAATCTCGAAGTCATATTCTTGTATGGCGAGGATCCACCGTGTTATACGGGAGTTATTTCGGAAGATCGTTTTGTTGTCCATTAAGATTTGCTGTTGTTCATTCCTTTCCGCCTCGGTGATTCTGCCGATTGATCGCACCTTTTGTTTGATTACCGCTTCAATATCTTCTCCCCCGGACGCGATTTCTACGTGGAATATCTCTGCCGTGGCTTCCTTCTGGTCCCCTTTTCCTGGAATTGTTAACTGTTTGTTGTGTAAGGCGATAACGCACCCATGTTCTTCCAGCAACCCCACGCCTACTATACAATCCTTTACTAGCTCTGGTACCACGACGAATACGCTGTCAACTTCCACATCTCCGATCGTGGCCGTCAACAATACCTGCTGCGTCACCCTTTTCGATTTATTTCCAGTTGCTCCTTTGATAACAGTATTCGATAGTCTCAGTGTTTCTACGTTCCCCAATTCCTTCTTCCTTTTCTTAAACCATTGCTCAGAATTAGCGTTTACTTGGCTTCCAGTATCGATTAATGCGCCGATTGGCACGCGGTTTAGAGATATCCTGGTCTCCGGGCACTTGTTCACACGATAGGTTACATTTATATCATCGTTACACAATAAATCTTCTCTTACATCTAAAAAAGTGGTATTAGTATACTTATTAATGGTGCTTAAATCTAATGCATATGTACAACACTGCCCTAGTTTTTTGACATTGCAGTGGCGCTTTTGTTATTCTGGATACCGCTAGTCGAAGGGATCGGTTCTGGTTCGTTTTTAAATTTGTTTGGCCGTCTATTGTAGTGTTGTGTAGTTCGCCGGTTTTCACTTTCGTGCGCCCGTCCTTGCTCGACCCTTCTCCCACTCTCCTCTTCATCTCTTACCCATTGCTTATGCTCGCGCCGACTGTCACAATGTGTCCGGGTCATTGCCCTTGCTTCACTTCTCAAATTCATGAACTCTGATAATACTTGCTTGAACTCATTAATAGTTGTAACCCCACGAGTAATGATGGCGATCTGTACCCCCTGAGAATAGAGTTTTGCAATTTTCTGATCAGGTATTGATCAGGTATCAGTGGAATTAGCTGCCTGTTCTCCAACAATTTCCGTTCTAAGTACTGTATCATGCTCATACCACTCTCCATCTGATAACGTCCAAACTCGAGCACGTTTCTTACTTTTTCTTGAATCACATCATTCCAATATTTGCTCGTGAAGGCTTCCTTGTTGGTCACGCTATTCTTTATCAACCTCCACCACACCGCGGCCTCTCCTTCTAGGTGCCTTCCGAACTATGCGACGTTGCCGTTATCTTGGTAATGTTCCATATAGATATCTTCCATTTCCTTCATAAACTCCATCGGGAAGTCTCCAGTCCCGTTGTACTTGATATCTTTGACTTGTTCGTGAGTAATGTTACGGTTGCACGACTGGTTGCTAATTGAGGCTAATTTGTTCCTAACTTCTCGTTGTATCTGTCGTATTTGCAGGTCAGTTTCTTCCGACTTACGGTTAATTACATTTATATTTTCATTCACTTTCTTCATTTCTTCCAGCTTTTCGGCTCATAACTCTTTGATTGCTGCCGTATTGTCTTCGCATCTTTTGTTGTTTCCATTGATTTTTTGCTTATGATTTGAATGTTGTTGCTATGCCGTTCGTCCAACTCTATGATCTGCTGTTTAGTATTAATACTAAGCTCAGTAATCTTATCGGTATTGTCTTGGATTTTGTTGTTAGTCTCTACTTGGCAGTCTTGGAACAGTTTTTTGTTGTTTGTTCTCTCTTGTTCCATTTGTATGGCGACTTCGTTTCTTATTTCTATGTGTTGTTTATGGATTTGTTTTTTCATTTGTTGTAACGCTTGTTCTAATTTTAATTCATTTTGTTCTAACCGTTCGTCTGTTCTTTTCGCATGTTCAGCAATTTGTTGTGCTATCTGTGCTTTTGTTTGTGCCAGCGGTTCTGACTGTATTTGTATTTGTTCTGTTTGATGTGACAGTTGTTTTTCTGTTTTTCTCGATTCTTCTTGTATTTGTTGTGAGAGCTGTTCTTTTGTATTTCTCGATTCTTCTTGTATTTGTTGTGAGAGCTGTTCTGTTGTTTGTTCTGATTGTTTTTGTATCTGTTCTTCTATTTTTTCGATCGTTCCTCCATTCGTCGTGTGGGTTGTGACAACTGTTGTTCTAGTAATTGTTGTAGTATTGTGTATATATCAGTGTTTTTGTCTGTCTCTAGTGGTGTCTGACATATCGGTCTTTCTCGAATTTCTGTTACTATTGTTGGTGTAAATTGTTGTGTCTCTGCGTTTTTATCGTTCTGTCCGTTTTGTCCCTGCGTCCCTGACGCTTGATTCTCCTCTGAAATGTCTGCTAGCTTGTCTGGATCGCCTAACTGATTATTTATTCCAAATTCCATCTCGTTGCTTTGGGTATCTGTATTTGTGCTCATGTTGTTGTACAAGTTGTGAATGTTGTTTTGTGTGTCTTTGTCTCTCCTACTCCTACTTCGCGTAATCATATACTATGTTTGATACTATTTCTATTCTTATCTTCTACTTAGTCTTAATCTATAATTTGTTTAATAATGACTCAATTGTCCCACGTTCCGGGCGACAGAATGTAATACACTACTTGATAGGCCTTTACGAAAGAGTTAAATTGTTGATTCCCATATTATGTTGGCCTATTGGAATGTAAGAAGTAAGGTTTACAAACTACTTTAATCACTGATAATATTAATATTTCTACTCAATAGACTATAACACTTACTCCAGTGTACCGACTCTTTATTGTACCTCAGGACGCCAGTAATAATAAACACAAATTAAAATACATCAATCAACTTTTAATGATTCATTTGCATTTATATACTACAAATTTCTTTAAAATGACTTGAATAGTTTTGCCTTACAATTTGAATATTATTTCGTGGCAATGAGTTCATTTTAGACAAATTGAGTCACTATATTAGATTACAAATATATATATATATTTATTTACAAAAAAATATTAAATCAAATGTTCATTTATTTGTTACTTGCGTGGAGAATCCTTCCGATGTGCGTAGTCCTTAAGGTGTTGCATGCCGGTGAGTCGTCACCAGCTGTTTGTTGCGTGTTAATCCTGTTTATGACTGCACTAATTCACTTTATCACAGATGTACACTACACTTGACATATTGGTGATGCATACAATTATGTCGTATAATTATACACTCTGGTTTACAACGTATTCTTGAATTTACATTAAGTGCATCTAACACAGTCCGCGTCGCGTGCGTCTCGATTATCTCATACCGTCGTGAATTTAACCCGAACTAATTCGCTTTCTTCAGTGATTTCACCACAACATATCGTATTGATGAAAATTTATATTTAGTATTTACTTCTCGTTGTTCGTTACTACTCCGACCATTCACTCATTAACTTATTACTGTATATTACTCTTTATAAATTTAGCGTTAGCAATTATCGCGTTCCCGTACTTCTGTTTACTGCTGCGAAGTTACTTTATTATTTAAATTACTAATAAAATATATATGTATATAGTTAACGCAAAACAGCCCACGAGAGTCTCTTCAGTGTAGTTTCGCCGATATAAAGAAGACTGCCTGATTTCTCTCCAAATTCATATTTTATACTCGCTTTAAATTTCCCTTACCATGTCTCGATAGAAAAACAATCCCATAGGTTTAGACTAGCACTAAATACAAAATCGCCCAATCTCCTTAGCGAAAACCTCCCGCGCAACACATGACGCTTCCTCTGATTTGCCGAACGTTTTTCGCGTCTCACGTGCTTAAAAAAACTAGCGTCACTATCTATCTCACTCTTACATCGCACTCTCGAACATAACGGTATCTATTGTTACATGCACTTAAAGTTTACAACATTGGCAAACACCCCTAATATCCTAGCGAATAATACATTTTATGATAGTTATGTCCCAAAACGTGACTTAGCCTAATATTACCTTCCTTATAGACGTCAGCCCCAAGGCCGGCGTTGCTAACCTACCGCTATACTCTACAGCTTTTACAAGTTAATTTCTTTCATGTAATGCCGCCTAACGGTACAGGCGTTTCACAACCTCCCCGCTTTCTAAAACATACACATTTCTTTGCGTTCAGCATAGTTTGATTTCGTAAAATTTGCGATTGCTCAATTTTTGCGTTATATTGTCCCCCCATAGAATTAGCCTTACAATTTTATCAAAATTGGAAACTAGTTTTATTGAAGCTTCCCTACAGCTCTTATAATTACAAGTTCCTTGCTTATATGTATTCTAATAAACTGATATAATTACAAGTTCATTACTTATATTTAAAATTGACAATATATTCAAGTTAATTACTTGCTTTATATTACTTAGTCTAAATTGGTGAGTACACTAGTACAATATTACTCGGTTACTACCTAATACTACACACAAGGGTCGATAGCCTTGTTTACTAACATACACTTCCCGTCCCCTCTACCTGACTTGCCAAACTACTCCCAAATGGAGCTGGTCCACTTTCCTTCTCAATAACAACTGTTTACATAAAGCACTCTCCCTTTTAACATTTTTGTTACCATTTTCATTTACTTATTTAGGGTTTTTTTTTTTACTCATATTCAATATATTGTTACTCCTTCTCTGATTTTTCTAAGCATTTGTGACTTCTTACATGACTAAACTTCATTATGCTTTGATTACATTGAACACCTTTATATTTAGTTTTGGTAAATTACGATTACTACATCAATATTCGGTTGTGTGTTATTACACTCTGTTTCTTAATTTTCGTGTGATGTTCCTGTATGTGTGTGTGAATTTTGGGTTTCTTTCTTATAATAAAGCTTTAGTTGTCGTACATTGAATTTCCCGCGGATATTTCCTGGTCTTTGTGGATCTTCCAACTGGTAGGTCGCTGTTCCGATTTCTTTAGTTACCTTATATGGACCCTCGAATAGGTTACAAAATTTTCCTATTACTTTTTTATTTAATTCCGACATCGGGTACGCCCTTAACAAGACCTGGTCTCTTATGTGAAATCTAGTAAGGTGGTGAGTAGTGTTGAGTTTATCTGTCCTCTTACCTCCCTTTTCCTTAATTCGTAGGTAGATGTTGTGATAGTTGATGGGTTGGTCTGGAGGTATCATATCTTGGTCAATATATTTTATCCAGTCCCGCTCTGGTTTCTTTCCCCACTGCGCTTCAAAAGGGGTGGTCTCAATTGTCTCCTGAGAGCTCTGGTTTATGCACGCCTCAATGAGTTTAAGAAACTGCGCCAATTTGGTGTGCGTATCAGAGGTCATTACCCTGAACATATTACCTAATTGGCTGTTTATTCTCTCTGCCAGATTTGTATTTGTATTTGGATTTCGGATTGCGGTATATTTTGCATTAATACCCATGTCTGTCAATGCGGTAGACCATCTATTGCTGGTGAACTGTGTACCGTTATCAGATAAAATAGCTACTGGTTTTCCTATCTCCTCACAATATAATAGAATTCTCTTTATGGTGGCAGTCGTTGTGGCTTGCCTCGGTTTATATAACTTGACATACTTAGTAAAATTGTCGATTACAGTTAAGATATACCTTACTTTCCCTGTGGAAATCGGCAGCGGTCCATAATAGTCGACGCTGATCAGTTCGCCTTTCTTCTTCGGTATGACCGGTCGCGTCTCTCCTAACATCCTATTAAAATGATCCTTACTCTTTTGGCATGTGATACAGGTTTTCGTAACTGCTTTTGTGATTTTATTTATGGAATCCCCGGTGAAATTTTCCTTAAACAGCTGATATGTCCGCCGGTTTCCCACGTGACTGTATGCCTCGTGTAGCTCCGTGATCATGCTGTGGCACAACTACTCCGTCAACATTAACTTCCATACTCCCTTATCTTTACAGTACATCTTTCCATTATGCCAAGTGTATTTCCTGGCAAGTTTATGCTGTTCATTTGATTGATAATCTTTTTCAGTTTGGTGTCGGCTAATTGATAATTCTGTATGTTTTTAAGTTGTTTCTTGATTTCTTTACTGATGCGGACACTGACAAGGTTAATTTCAAATTCTTCGATTTGGTCTATTGCCTGCTCTTCATTTATGTCCTCCGGATGTCTGTTTAAGATGTCGGCTACAATGTTATCTCGACCCTTACCATGCATAATCTCGAAGTCATATTCTTGTATGGCGAGGATCCACCGTGTTATACGGGAGTTATTTCGGAAGATCGTTTTGTTGTCCATTAAGATTTGCTGTTGTTCATTCCTTTCCGCCTCGGTGATTCTGCCGATTGATCGCACCTTTTGTTTGATTACCGCTTCAATATCTTCTCCCCCGGACGCGATTTCTACGTGGAATATCTCTGCCGTGGCTTCCTTCTGGTCCCCTTTTCCTGGAATTGTTAACTGTTTGTTGTGTAAGGCGATAACGCACCCATGTTCTTCCAGCAACCCCACGCCTACTATACAATCCTTTACTAGCTCTGGTACCACGACGAATACGCTGTCAACTTCCACATCTCCGATCGTGGCCGTCAACAATGCCTGCTGCGCCACCTTTTCGATTTATTTCCAGTTGCTCCTTTGATAACAGTATTCGATAGTCTCAGTGTTTCTACGTTCCCCAATTCCTTCTTCCTTTTCTTAAACCATTGCTCAGAATTAGCGTTTACTTGGCTTCCAGTATCGATTAATGCGCAGATTGGCACGCGGTTTAGAGATGTCCTGGTCTCCGGGCACTTGTTCACACGATAGGTTACATTTATATCATCGTTACACAATAAATCTTCTCTTACATCCAAAAAAGTGGTATTAGTATACTTATTAATGGTGCTTAAATCTAATGCATATGTACAACACTGCCCTAGTTTTTTGACATTGCAGTGGCGCTTTTGTTATTCTGGATACCGCTAGTCGAAGGGATCGGCTCTGGTTCGTTTTTAAATTTGTTTGGCCGTCTATTGTAGTGTTGTGTAGTTGGCCGTTTTTCACTTTCGTGCGCCCGTCCTTGCTCGACCCTTCTCCCACTCTCCTCTTCATCTCTTACCCATTGCTTATGCTCGCGCCGACTGTCATAATGTGTCCGGATCATTGTCCTTGCTTCACTTCTCAAATTCATGAACTCTGATAATACTTGCTTGAACTCATTAATAGTTGTAACCCCACGAGTAATGATGGCGATCTGTACCCCCTGAGAATAGAGTTTTGCAATTTTCTGATCAGGTATTGATCAGGTATCAGTGGAATTAGCTGCCTGTTCTCCAACAATTTCCGTTCTAAGTACTGTATCATGCTCATACCACTCTCCATCTGATAACGTCCAAACTCGAGCACGTTTCTTACTTTTTCTTGAATCACATCATTCCAATATTTGCTCGTGAAGGCTTCCTTGTTGGTCACGCTATTCTTTATCAACCTCCACCACACCGCGGCCTCTCCTTCTAGGTGCCTTCCGAACTATGCGACGTTGCCGTTATCTTGGTAATGTTCCATATAGATATCTTCCATTTCCTTCATAAACTCCATCGGGAAGTCTCCAGTCCTGTTGTACTTGATATCTTTGACTTGTTCGTGAGTAATGTTACGGTTGCACGACTGGTTGCTAATTGAGGCTAATTTGTTCCTAACTTCTCGTTGTATCTGTCGTATTTGCAGGTCAGTTTCTTCCGACTTACGGTTAATTACATTTATATTTTCATTCACTTTCTTCATTTCTTCCAGCTTTTCGGCTCATAACTCTTTGATTGCTGCCGTATTGTCTTCGCATCTTTTGTTGTTTCCATTGATTTTTTGCTTATGATTTGAATGTTGTTGCTATGCCGTTCGTCCAACTCTATGATCTGCTGTTTAGTATTAATACTAAGCTCAGTAATCTTATCGGTATTGTCTTGGATTTTGTTGTTAGTCTCTACTTGGCAGTCTTGGAACAGTTTTTTGTTGTTTGTTCTCTCTTGTTCCATTTGTATGGCGACTTCGTTTCTTATTTCTATGTGTTGTTTATGGATTTGTTTTTTCATTTATTGTAACGCTTGTTCTAATTTTAATTCATTTTGTTCTAACCGTTCGTCTGTTCTTTTCGCATGTTCAGCAATTTGTTGTGCTATCTGTGCTTTTGTTTGTGCCAGCGGTTCTGACTGTATTTGTATTTGTTCTGTTTGATGTGACAGTTGTTTTTCTGTTTTTCTCGATTCTTCTTGTATTTGTTGTGAGAGCTGTTCTTTTGTATTTCTCGATTCTTCTTGTATTTGTTGTGAGAGCTGTTCTGTTGTTTGTTCTGATTGTTTTTGTATCTGTTCTTCTATTTTTTCGATCGTTCCTCCATTCGTCGTGTGGGTTGTGACAACTGTTGTTCTAGTAATTGTAGTAGTATTGTGTATATATCAGTGTTTTTGTCTGTCTCTAGTGGTGTCTGACATATCGGTCTTTCTCGAATTTCTGTTACTATTGTTGGTGTAAATTGTTGTGTCTCTGCGTTTTTATCGTTCTGTCCGTTTTGTCCCTGCGTCCCTGACGCTTGATTCTCCTCTGAAATGTCTGCTAGCTTGTCTGGATCGCCTAATTGATTATTTATTCCAAATTCCATCTCGTTGCTTTGGGTATCTGTATTTGTGCTCATGTTGTTGTACAAGTTGTGAATGTTGTTTTGTGTGTCTTTGTCTCTCCTACTCCTACTTCGCGTAATCATATACTATGTTTGATACTATTTCTATTCTTAACTTCTACTTAGTCTTAATCTATAATTTGTTTAATAATGACTCAATTGTCCCACGTTCCGGGCGACAGAATGTAATACACTACTTGATAGGCCTTTACGAAAGTGTTAAATTGTTGATTCCCATATTATGTTGGCCTATTGGAATGTAAGAAGTAAGGTTTACAAACTACTTTAATCACTGATAATATTAATATTTCTACTCAATAGACTATAACACTTACTCCAGTGTACCGACTCTTTATTGTACCTCAGGACGCCAGTAATAATAAACACAAATTAAAATACATCAATCAACTTTTAATGATTCATTTGCATTTATATACTACAAATTTCTTTAAAATGACTTGAATAGTTTTGCCTTACAATTTGAATATTATTTCGTGGCAATGAGTTCATTTTAGACAAATTGAGTCACTATATTAGATTACAAATATATATATATATATTTATTTACAAAAAAATATTAAATCAAATGTTCATTTATTTGTTACTTGCGTGGAGAATCCTTCCGATGTGCGTAGTCCTTAAGGTGTTGCATGCCGGTGAGTCGTCACCAGCTGTTTGTTGCGTGTTAATCCTGTTTATGAATGCACTAATTCACTTTATCACAGATGTACACTACACTTGACATATTGGTGATGCATACAATTATGTCGTATAATTATACACTCTGGTTTACAACGTATTCTTGAATTTACATTAAGTGCATCTAACACAGTCCGCGTCGCGTGCGTCTCGATTATCTCATACCGTCGTGAATTTAACCCGAACTAATTCGCTTTCTTCAGTGATTTCACCACAACATATCGTATTGATGAAAATTTATATTTAGTATTTACTTCTCGTTGTTCGTTACTACTCCGACCATTCACTCATTAACTTATTACTGTATATTACTCTTTATAAATTTAGCGTTAGCAATTATCGCGTTCCCGTACTTCTGTTTACTGCTGCGAAGTTACTTTATTATTTAAATTACTAATAAAATATATATGTATATAGTTAACGCAAAACAGCCCACGAGAGTCTCTTCAGTGTAGTTTCGCCGATATAAAGAAGACTGCCTGATTTCTCTCCAAATTCATATTTTATACTCGCTTTAAATTTCCCTTACCATGTCTCGATAGAAAAACAATCCCATAGGTTTAGACTAGCACTAAATACAAAATCGCCCAATCTCCTTAGCGAAAACCTCCCGCGCAACACATGACGCTTCCTCTGATTTGCCGAACGTTTTTCGCGTCTCACGTGCTTAAAAAAACTAGCGTCACTATCTATCTCACTCTTACATCGCTCTCTCGAACATAACGGTATCTATTGTTACATGCACTTAAAGTTTACAACATTGGCAAACACCCCTAATATCCTAGCGAATAATACATTTTATGATAGTTATGTCCCAAAACGTGACTTAGCCTAATATTACCTTCCTTATAGACGTCAGCCCCAAGGCCGGCGTTGCTAACCTACCGCTATACTCTACAGCTTTTACAAGTTAATTTCTTTCATGTAATGCCGCCTAACGGTACAGGCGTTTCACAACCTCCCCGCTTTCTAAAACATACACATTTCTTTGCGTTCAGCATAGTTTGATTTCGTAAAATTTGCGATTGCTCAATTTTTGCGTTATATTGTCCCCCATAGAATTAGCCTTACAATTTTATCAAAATTGGAAACTAGTTTTATTGAAGCGTCCCTACAGCTCTTATAATTACAAGTTCCTTGCTTATATGTATTCTAATAAACTGATATAATTACAAGTTCATTACTTATATTTAAAATTGACAATATATTCAAGTTAATTACTTGCTTTATATTACTTAGTCTAAATTGGTAAGTACACTAGTACAATATTACTCGGTTACTACCTAATACTACACACAAGGGTCGATAGCCTGTTATGATTTGTTTACTAACATACACTTCCCGTCCCCTCTACCTGACTTGCCAAACTACTCCCAAATGGAGCTGGTCCACTTTCCTTCTCAATAACAACTGTTTACATAAAGCACTCTCCCTTTTAACATTTTTGTTACCATTTTCATTTACTTATTTAGGGTTCTTTTTTTTTACTCATATTCAATATATTGTTACTCCTTCTCTGATTTTTCTAAGCATTTGTGACTTCTTACATGACTAAACTTCATTATGCTTTGATTACATTGAACACCTTTATATTTAGTTTTGATAAATTACGATTACTACATCAATATTCGGTTGTGTGTTATTACACTTTGTTTCTTAATTTTCGTGTGATGTTCCTGTGTGTGTGTGTGAATTTTGGGTTTCTTTCTTATAATAAAGCTTTAGTTGTCGTACATTGAATTTCCCGCGGATATTTCCTGGTCTTTGTGGATCTTCCAACTGGTAGGTCGCTGTTCCGATTTCTTTAGTTACCTTATATGGACCCTCGAATAGGTTACAAAATTTTCCTATTACTTTTTTATTTAATTCCGACATCGGGTACGCCCTTAACAAGACCTGGTCTCTTATGTGAAATCTAGTAAGGTGGTGAGTAGTGTTGAGTTTATCTGTCCTCTTACCTCCCTTTTCCTTAATTCGTAGGTAGATGTTGTGATAGTTGATGGGTTGGTCTGGAGGTATCATATCTTGGTCAATATATTTTATCCAGTCCCGCTCTGGTTTCTTTCCCCACTGCGCTTCAAAAGGGGTGGTCTCAATTGTCTCCTGAGAGCTCTGGTTTATGCACGCCTCAATGAGTTTAAGAAACTGCGCCAATTTGGTGTGCGTATCAGAGGTCATTACCCTGAACATATTACCTAATTGGCTGTTTATTCTCTCTGCCAGATTTGTATTTGGATTACGGATTGCGGTATATTTTGCATTAATACCCATGTCTGTCAATGCGGTAGACATCTATTGCTGGTGAACTGTGTACCGTTATCAGATAAAATAGCTACTGGTTTTCTTATCTCCTCACAATATAATAGAATTCTCTTTATGGTGGCAGTCGTTGTGGCTTGCCTCAGTTTATATAATTTGACATACTTAGTAAAATTGTCGATTACAGTTAATATATACCTTACTTTCCCTGTGGAAATCGGCAGCGGCCCATAATAGTCGACGCTGATCAGTTCGCCTTCCTTCTTCGGTATGACCGGTCGCGTCTCTCCTAACATCCTTTTAAAATGATCCTTACTCTTTTGGCATGTGATACAGGTTTTCGTAACTGCTTTTGTGATTTTATTTATGGAATCCTCGGTGAAATTTTCCTTAAACAGCTGATATGTCCGCCGGTTTCCCACGTGACTGTATGCCTCGTGTAGCTCCGTGATCATGCTGTGGCACAACTACTCCGTCAACATTAACTTCCATACTCCCTTATCTTTACAGTACATCTTTCCATTATGCCAAGTGTATTTCCTGGCAAGTTTATGCTGTTCATTTGATTGATAATCTTTTTCAGTTTGGTGTCAGCTAATTGATAATTCTGTATGTTTTTAAGTTGTTTCTTGATTTCTTTACTGATGCGGACACTGACAAGGTTAATTTCAAATTCTTCGATTTGGTCTATTGCCTGCTCTTCATTTATGTCCTCCGGATGTCTGTTTAAGATGTCGGCTACAATGTTATCTCGACCCTTACCATGCATAATCTCGAAGTCATATTCTTGTATGGCGAGGATCCACCGTGTTATACGGGAGTTATTTCGGAAGATCGTTTTGTTGTCCATTAAGATTTGCTGTTGTTCATTCCTTTCCGCCTCGGTGATTCTGCCGATTGATCGCACCTTTTGTTTGATTACCGCTTCAATATCTTCTCCCCCGGACGCGATTTCTACGTGGAATATCTCTGCCGTGGCTTCCTTCTGGTCCCCTTTTTCTGGAATTGTTAACTGTTTGTTGTGTAAGTCGATAACGCACCCATGTTCTTCCAGCAACCCCACGGCTACTATACAAACCTTTACTAGCTCTGGTACCACGACGAATACGCTGTCAACTTCCACATCTCCGATCGTGGCCTTCAACAATACCTGCTGCGTCACCCTTTTCGATTTATTTCCAGTTGCTCCTTTGATAACAGTATTCGATAGTCTCAGTGTTTCTACGTTCCCCAATTCCTTCTTCCTTTTCTTAAACCATTGCTCAGAATTAGCGTTTACTTGGCTTCCAGTATCGATTAATGCGCAGATTGGCACGCGGTTTAGAGATATCCTGGTCTCCGGGCACTTGTTCACACGATAGGTTACATTTATATCATCGTTACACAATAAATCTTCTCTTACATCTAAAAAAGTGGTATTAGTATACTTATTAATGGTGCTTAAATCTAATGCATATGTACAACACTGCCCTAGTTTTTTGACATTGCAGTGGCGCTTTTGTTATTCTGGATACCGCTAGTCGAAGGGATCGGTTCTGGTTCGTTTTTAAATTTGTTTGGCCGTCTATTGTAGTGTTGTGTAGTTGGCCGGTTTTCACTTTCGTGCGCCCGTCCTTGCTCGACCCTTCTCCCACTCTCCTCTTCATCTCTTACCCATTGCTTATGCTCGCGCCGACTGTCACAATGTGTCCGGGTCATTGTCCTTGCTTCACTTCTCAAATTCATGAACTCTGATAATACTTGCTTGAACTCATTAATAGTTGTAACCCCACGAGTAATGATGGCGATCTGTACCCCCTGAGAATAGAGTTTTGCAATTTTCTGATCAGGTATTGATCAGGTATCAGTGGAATTAGCTGCCTGTTCTCCAACAATTTCCGTTCTAAGTACTGTATCATGCTCATATCACTCTCCATCTGATAACGTCCAAACTCGAGCACGTTTCTTACTTTTTCTTGAATCACATCATTCCAATATTTGCTCGTGAAGGCTTCCTTGTTGGTCACGCTATTCTTTATCAACCTCCACCACACCGCGGCCTCTCCTTCTAGGTGCCTTCCGATCCATGCGACGTTGCCGTTATCTTGGTAATGTTCCATATAGATATCTTCCATCTCCTTCATAAACTCCATCGGGAAGTCTCCAGTCCCGTTGTACTTGATATCTTTGACTTGTTCGTGAGTAATGTTACGGTTGCACGACTGGTTGCTAATTGAGGCTAATTTGTTCCCAACTTCTCGTTGTATCTGTCGTATTTGCAGGTCAGTTTCTTCCGACTTACAGTTAATTACATTTATATTTTCATTCACTTTCTTCATTTCTTCCAGCTTTTCGGCTCATAACTCTTTGATTGCTGCCGTATTGTCTTCGCATCTTTTGTTGTTTCCATTGATTTTTTGCTTATGATTTGAATGTTGTTGCTATGCCGTTCGTCCAACTCTATGATCTGCTGTTTAGTATTAATACTAAGCTCAGTAATCTTATCGGTATTGTCTCGGATTTTGTTGTTAGTCTCTACTTGGCAGTCTTGGAACAGTTTTTTGTTGTTTGTTCTCTCTTGTTCCATTTGTATGGCGACTTCGTTTCGTATTTCTATGTGTTGTTTATGGATTTGTTTTTTCATTTGTTGTAACGCTTGTTCTAATTTTAATTCATTTTGTTCTAACCGTTCGTCTGTTCTTTTCGCATGTTCAGCAATTTGTTGTGCTATCTGTGCTTTTGTTTGTGCCAGCGGTTCTGACTGTATTTGTATTTGTTCTGTTTGATGTGACAGTTGTTTTTCTGTTTTTCTCGATTCTTCTTGTATTTGTTGTGAGAGCTGTTCTTTTGTATTTCTCGATTCTTCTTGTATTTGTTGTGAGAGCTGTTCTGTTGTTTGTTCTGATTGTTTTTGTATCTGTTCTTCTATTTTTTCGATCGTTCCTCCATTCGTCGTGTGTGTTGTGACAACTGTTGTTCTAGTAATTGTTGTAGTATTGTGTACATATCAGTGTTTTTGTCTGTCTCTAGTGGTGTCTGACATATCGGTCTTTCTCGAATTTCTGTTACTATTGTTGGTGTAAATTGTTGTGTCTTTGCGTTTTTATCGTTCTGTCCGTTTTGTCCCTGCGTCCCAGACGCTTGATTCTCCTCTGAAATGTCTGCGAGCGTGTCTGGATCGCCTAACTGATTATTTATTCCAAATTCCATCTCGTTGCTTTGGGTATCTGTATTTGTGCTCATGTTGTTGTACAGGTTGTGAATGTTGTTTTGTGTGTCTTTGTCTCTCCTACTCCTACTTCGCGTAATCATATACTATGTTTGATACTATTTCTATTCTTAACTTCTACTTAGTCTTAATCTATAATTTGTTTAATAATGACTCATTTGTCCCACGTTCCGGGCGACAGAATGTAATAAACTACTTGATAGGCCTTTACGAAAGAGTTAAATTGTTGATTTGTATATTATGTTGGCCTATGAGAATGTAAGAAGTAAGGTTTACAAACTACTTTAATCACTGATAATATTAATATTTCTACTCAATAGACTATAACACTTACTCCAGTGTACCGACTCTTTATTGTACCTCAGGGCGCCAGTAATAATAAACACAAATTAAAATATATCAATCAACTTTTAATGATTCATTTGCATTTATATACTACAAATTTCTTTAAAATGACTTGAATAGTTTTGCCTTACAATTTGAATATTATTTCGTGGCAATGAGTTCATTTTAGACAAATTGAGTCACTATATTAGATTACAAATATATATATATATATTTATAAAAAAATATTAAATCAAACGTTCATTTATTTGTTACTTGCGTGGAGAATCCTTCCGATGTGCGTAGTCCTTAAGGTGTTGCAAGCCGGTGAGTCGTCACCAGCTGTTTGTTGCGTGTTAATCCTGTTTATGACTGCACTAATTCACTTTATCACAGATGTACACTACACTTGACATATTGGTGATGCATACAATTATGTCGTATAATTATACACTCTGGTTTACAACGTATTCTTGAATTTACATTAAGCGCATCTAACACAGTTCGCGTCGCGTGCGTCTCGATTATCTCATACCGTCGTTATTTAACCCGACTAATTCGCTTTCTTCAGTAATTTCACCACAACATATCGTATTGATGAAAATTTATATTTAGTATTTACTTCTCGTTGTTCGTTACTACTCCGACCATTCACTCATTAACTTATTACTGTATATTATTCTTTATAAATTTAGCGTTAGCAATTATCGCGTTCCCGTACTTCTGTTTACTGCTGCGAAGTTACTTTATTCTATAATTACTAATAAAATATATATGTATATAGTTAACGCAAAACAGCGCACGCGAGTCTCTTCAGTGTAGTTTCGCCGATATAAAGAAGACTGCCTGATTTCTCTCCAAATTCATATTTTATACTCGCTTTGAATTTCCCTTACCAAGTCTCGATAGAAAAACAATCCCATAGGTCTAGACTAGCACTAAATACAAAATCGCCCAATCTCCTTAGCGAAAACCTCCCGCGCAACACATGACGCTTCCTCTGATTTGCCGAACGTTTTTCGCGTCTCACGTGCTTAAAAAAACTAGCGTCACTATCTATCTCACTCTTACATCGCTCTCTCGAACATAACGGTATCTATTGTTACATGCACTTAAAGTTTACAACATTGGCAAACACCCCTAATATCCTAGCGAATATTACATTTTATGATAGTTATGTCCCAAAACGTGACTTAGCCTAATATTACCTTCCTTATAGACGTCAGCCCCAAGGCCGGCGTTGCTAACCTACCGCTATACTCTACAGCTTTTACAAGTTAATTTCTTTCATGTAATGCCGCCTAACGGTACAGGCGTTTCACTACCTCCCCGCTTTCTAAAACATACACATTTCTTTGCGTTCAGCATAGTTTGATTTCGTAAAATTTGCGATTGCTCAATTTTTGCGTTACATTGTCCCCCCGTAGAATTAACCTTACAATTTTATCAAAATTGGAAACTAGTTTTATTGAAGCGTCCCTACAGCTCTTATAATTACAAGTTCCTTGCTTATATGTATTCTAATAAACTGATATAATTACAAGTTCATTACTTATATTTAAAATTAACAATATATTCAAGTTAATTACTTGCTTTATATTACTTAGTCTAAATTGGTGAGTACACTAGTACAATATTACTCGGTTACTACCTAATACTACACACAAGGGTCGATAGCCTTGTTTACTAACATACACTTCCCGTCTCCTCTACCTGACTTGCCAAACTACTCCCAAATGGAGCTGGTCCACTTTCCTTCTCAATAACAACTGTTTACATAAAGCACTCTCCCTTTTAACATTTTTGTTACCATTTTCATTTACTTATTTAGGGTTCTTTTTTTTTACTCATATTCAATACATTGTTACTCCTTCTCTGATTTTTCTAAGCATTTGTGACTTCTTACATGACTAAACTTCATTATGCTTTGATTACATTGAACACCTTTATATTTAGTTTTGATAACTTACGATTACTACATCAATATTCGGTTGTGTGTTATTACACTTTGTTTCTTAATTTTCATGTGATGTTCCTGTATGTGTGTATGAATTTTGGGTTTCTTTCTTATAATAAGGCTTTAGTTGTCGTACATTGAATTTCCCGCGGATATGTCCTGGTCTTTGTGTATCTTCCAACTGGTAGGTCGCTGTTCCGATTTCTTTAGTTACCTTATATGGACCCTCGAATAGGTTACAAAATTTTCCTATTACTTTTTTATTTAAATCCGACATCGGGCACGCCCTTAACAAGACCTGGTCTCTTATGTGAAATCTAGTAAGGTGGTGAGTAGTGTTGAGTTTATCTGTCCTCTTACCTCCCTTTTCCTTAATTCGTAGGTAGATGTTGTAATAGTTGATGGGTTGGTCTGGAGGTATCATATCTTGGTCAATAAATTTTATCCAGCCCGCTCTGGTTTCTTTCCCCACTGCGCTTCAAAAGGGGTGGTCTCAATTGTCTCCTGAGAGGTCTGGTTTATGCACGCCTCAATGATTTTAAGAAACTGCGCCAATTTGGTGTGCTTATCGGAGGTCATTGCCCTGAACATATTACCTAATTGGCTGTTTATTCTCTCTGCCAGATTTGTATTTGGATTACGGATTGCGGTATATTTTGTATTAATACCCATGTCTGTCAATGCGGTAGACATCTATTGCTGGTGAACTGTGTACCGTTATCAGATAAAATAGCTACTGGTTTTCTTATCTCCTCACAATATAATAGAATTCTCTTTATGGTGGCAGTCGTTGTGGCTTGCCTCAGTTTATATAATTTGACATACTTAGTAAAATTGTCGATTACAGTTAATATATACCTTACTTTCCCTGTGGAAATCGGCAGCGAGCCATAATAGTCGACGCTGATCAGTTCGCCTTTCTTCTTCGGTATGACCGGTCGCGTCTCTCCTAACATCCTTTTAAAATGATCCTTACTCTTTTGGCATGTGATACAGGTTTTCGTAACTGCTTTTGTGATTTTATTTATGGAATCCCCGGTGAAATTTTCCTTAAACAGCTGATATGTCCGCCGGTTTCCCACGTGACTGTATGCCTCGTGTAGCTCCGTGATCATGCTGTGGCACAACTACTCCGTCAACATTAACTTCCATACTCCCTTATCTTTACAGTACATCTTTCCATTATGCCAAGTGTATTTCCTGGCAAGTTTATGCTGTTCATTTGATTGATAATCTTTTTCAGTTTGGTGTCGGCTAATTGATAATTCTGTATGTTTTTAAGTTGTTTCTTGATTTCTTTACTGATGCGGACACTGACAAGGTTAATTTCAAATTCTTCGATTTGGTCTATTGCCTGCTCTTCATTTATGTCCTCCGGATGTCTGTTTAAGATGTCGGCTACAATGTTATCTCGACCCTTACAATGCATAATCTCGAAGTCATATTCTTGTATGGCGAGGATCCACCGTGTTATACGGGAGTTATTTCGGAAGATCGTTTTGTTGTCCATTAAGATTTGCTGTTGTTCATTCCTTTCCGCCTCGGTGATTCTGCCGATTGATCGCACTTTTTGTTTGATTACCGCTTCAATATCTTCTCCCCCGGACGCGATTTCTACGTGGAATATCTCTGCCGTGGCTTCCTTCTGGTCCCCTTTTCCTGGAATTGTTAACTGTTTGTTGTGTAAGTCGATAACGCACCCATGTTCTTCTTGCAACCCCACGCCTACTATACAATCCTTTACTAGCTCTGGTACCACGACGAATACGCTGTCAACTTCCACATCTCCGATCGTGGCCGTCAACAATACCTGCTGCGTCACCCTCTTCGATTTATTTCCAGTTGCTCCTTTGATAACAGTATTCGATAGTCTCAGTGTTTCTACGTTCCCCAATTCCTTCTTCCTTTTCTTAAACCATTGCTCAGAATTAGCGTTTACTTGGCTTCCAGTATCGATTAATGCGCAGATGGGCACTCGGTTTAGAGATATCCTGGTCTCCGGGCACTTGTTTACACGATAGGTTACATTTATATCATCGTTACACAATAAATCGTCTCTTACATCTAAAAAAGTGGTATTAGTATACTTATTAATGGTGCTTAAATCTAATGCATATGTACAACACTGCCTTAGTTTTTTGACATTGCAGTGGCGCTTTTGTTATTCTGGATACCGCTAGTCGAAGGGATCGGCTCTGGTTCGTTTTTAAATTTGTTTGGCCGTCTATTGTAGTGTTGTGTAGTTGGCCGGTTTTCACTTTCGTGCGCCCGTCCTTGCTCGACCCTTCTCCCACTCTCCTCTTCATCTCTTACCCATTGCTTATGCTCGCGCCGACTGTCATAATGTGTCCGGGTCATTGTCCTTGCTTCACTTCTCAAATTCATGAACTCTGATAATACTTGCTTGAACTCATTAATAGTTGTAACCCCACGAGTAATGATGGCGATCTGTACCCCCTGAGAATAGAGTTTTGCAATTTTCTGATCAGGTATTGATCAGGTATCAGTGGAATTAGCTGCCTGTTCTCCAACAATTTCCGTTCTAAGTACTGTATCATGCTCATATCACTCTCCATCTGATAACGTCCAAACTCGAGCACGTTTCTTACTTTTTCTTGAATCACATCATTCCAATATTTGCTCGTGAAGGCTTCCTTGTTGGTCACGCTATTCTTTATCAACCTCCACCACACCGCGGCCTCTCCTTCTAGGTGCCTTCCGATCCATGCGACGTTGCCGTTATCTTGGTAATGTTCCATATAGATATCTTCCATCTCCTTCATAAACTCCATCGGGAAGTCTCCAGTCCCGTTGTACTTGATATCTTTGACTTGTTCGTGAGTAATGTTACGGTTGCACGACTGGTTGCTAATTGAGGCTAATTTGTTCCTAACTTCTCGTTGTATCTGTCGTATTTGCAGGTCAGTTTCTTCCGACTTACAGTTAATTACATTTATATTTTCATTCACTTTCTTCATTTCTTCCAGCTTTTCGGCTCATAACTCTTTGATTGCTGCCGTATTGTCTTCGCATCTTTTGTTGTTTCCATTCATTTTTTTGCTTATGATTTGAATGTTGTTGCTATGCCGTTCGTCCAACTCTATGATCTGCTGTTTAGTATTAATACTAAGCTCAGTAATCTTATCGGTATTGTCTCGGATTTTGTTGTTAGTCTCTAATTGGCAGTCTTGGAACAGTTTTTTGTTGTTTGTTCTCTCTTGTTCCATTTGTATGGCGACTTCGTTTCTTATTTCTATGTGTTGTTTATGGATTTGTTTTTTCATTTTATTGTAACGCTTGTTCTAATTTTAATTCATTTTGTTCTAACCGTTCGTCTGTTCTTTTCGCATGTTCAGCAATTTGTTGTGCTATCTGTGCTTTTGTTTGTGCCAGCGGTTCTGACTGTATTTGTATTTGTTCTGTTTGATGTGACAGTTGTTTTTCTGTTTTTCTCGATTCTTCTTGTATTTGTTGTGAGAGCTGTTCTTTTGTATTTCTCGATTCTTCTTGTATTTGTTGTGAGAGCTGTTCTGTTTTTTCGATCGTTCCTCCATTCGTCGTGTGTGTTGTGACAACTGTTATTCTAGTAATTGTTGTAGTATTGTGTATATATCAGTGTTTTTGTCTGTCTCTAGTGGTGTGACATATCGGTCTTTCTCGAATTTCTGTTACTATTGTTGGTGTAAATTGTTGTGTCTCTGCGTTTTTATCGTTCTGTCCGTTGTGTCCCTGCGTCCCTGACGCTTGATTCTCCTCTGAAATGTCTGCGAGCGTGTCTGGATCGCCTAACTGATTATTTATTCCAAATTCCATCTCGTTGCTTTGGGTATCTTTATTTGTGCTCATGTTGTTGTACAGGTTGTGAATGTTGTTTTGTGTGTCTTTGTCTCTCCTACTCCTAATTCGCGTAATCATATACTATGTTTGATACTATTTCTATTCTTAACTTTTACTTAGTCTTAATCTATAATTTGTTTAATAATGACTCATTTGTCCCACGTTCCGGGCGAAAGAATGTAATAAACTACTTGATAGGCCTTTACGAAAGAGTTAAATTGTTGATTTGCATATTATGTTGGCCTATGAGAATGTAAGAAGTAAGGTTTACAAACTACTTTAATCACTGATAATATTAATATTTCTACTCAATAGACTATAACACTTACTCGAGTGTACCGACTCTTTATTGTACCTCAGGGCGCCAGTAATAATAAACACAAATTAAAATATATCAATCAACTTTTAATGATTCATTTGCATTTATATACTACAAATTTCTTTAAAATGACTTGAATAGTTTTGCCTTACAATTTGAATATTATTTCGTGGCAATGAGTTCATTTTAGACAAATTGAGTCACTATATTAGCTTACAAATATATATATATATTTATAAAAAAATATTAAATCAAACGTTCATTTATTTGTTACTTGCGTGGAGAATCCTTCCGATGTGCGTAGTCCTTAAGGTGTTGCAGGCCGGTGAGTCGTCACCAGCTGTTTGTTGCGTGTTAATCCTGTTTATGACTGCACTAATTCACTTTATCACAGATGTACACTACACTTGACATATTGGTGATGCATACAATTATGTCGTATAATTATACACTCTGGTTTACAACGTATTCTTGAATTTACATTAAGCGCATCTAACACAGTTCGCGTCGCGTGCGTCTCGATTATCTCATACCGTCGTTATTTAACCCGACTAATTCGCTTTCTTCAGTAATTTCACCACAACATATCGTATTGATGAAAATTTATATTTAGTATTTACTTCTCGTTGTTCGTTACTACTCCGACCATTCACTCATTAACTTATTACTGTATATTATTCTTTATAAATTTAGCGTTAGCAATTATCGCGTTCCCGTACTTCTGTTTACTGCTGCGAAGTTACTTTATTCTATAATTACTAATAAAATATATATATGTATATAGTTAACGCAAAACAGCGCACGCGAGTCTCTTCAGTGTAGTTTCGCCGATATAAAGAAGACTGCCTGATTTCTCTCCAAATTCATATTTTATACTCGCTTTGAATTTCCCTTACCAAGTCTCGATAGAAAAACAATCCCATAGGTTTAGACTAGCACTAAATACAAAATCGCCCAATCTCCTTAGCGAAAACCTCCCGCGCAACACATGACGCTTCCTCTGATTTGCCGAACGTTTTTCGCGTCTCACGTGCTTAAAAAAACTAGCGTCACTATCTATCTCACTCTTACATCGCTCTCTCGAACATAACGGTATCTATTGTTACATGCACTTATGCACTTAAAGTTTACAACATTGGCAAACACCCCTAATATCCTAGCGAATATTACATTTTATGATAGTTATGTCCCAAAACGTGACTTAGCCTAATATTACCTTCCTTATAGACGTCAGCCCCAAGGCCGGCGTTGCTAACCTACCGCTATACTCTACAGCTTTTACAAGTTAATTTCTTTCATGTAATGCCGCCTAACGGTACAGGCGTTTCACTACCTCCCCGCTTTCTAAAACATACACATTTCTTTGCGTTCAGCATAGTTTGATTTCGTAAAATTTGCGATTGCTCAATTTTTGCGTTACATTGTCCCCCCGTAGAATTAACCTTACAATTTTATCAAAATTGGAAACTAGTTTTATTGAAGCGTCCCTACAGCTCTTATAATTACAAGTTCCTTGCTTATATGTATTCTAATAAACTGATATAATTACAAGTTCATTACTTATATTTAAAATTGACAATATATTCAAGTTAATTACTTGCTTTATATTACTTAGTCTAAATTGGTGAGTACACTAGTACAATATTACTCGGTTACTACCTAATACTACACACAAGGGTCGATAGCCTTGTTTACTAACATACACTTCCCGTCTCCTCTACCTGACTTGCCAAACTACTCCCAAATGGAGCTGGTCCACTTTCCTTCTCAATAACAACTGTTTACATAAAGCACTCTCCCTTTTAACATTTTTGTTACCATTTTCATTTACTTATTTAGGGTTCTTTTTTTTTTACTCATATTCAATACATTGTTACTCCTTCTCTGATTTTTCTAAGCATTTGTGACTTCTTACATGACTAAACTTCATTATGCTTTGATTACATTGAACACCTTTATATTTAGTTTTGATAACCTACGATTACTACATCAATATTCGGTTGTGTGTTATTACACTTTTTTTCTTAATTTTCATGTGATGTTCCTGTATGTGTGTATGAATTTTGGGTTTCTTTCTTATAATAAGGCTTTAGTTGTCGTACTTTGAATTTCCCGCGGATATGTCCTGGTCTTTGTGTATCTTCCAACTGGTAGGTCGCTGTTCCGATTTCTTTAGTTACCTTATATGGACCCTCGAATAGGTTACAAAATTTTCCTATTACTTTTTTATTTAAATCCGACATCGGGTACGCCCTTAACAAGACCTGGTCTCTTATGTGAAATCTAGTAAGGTGGTGAGTAGTGTTGAGTTTATCTGTCCTCTTACCTCCCTTTTCCTTAATTCGTAGGTAGATGTTGTAATAGTTGATGGGTTGGTCTGGAGGTATCATATCTTGGTCAATAAATTTTATCCAGCCCGCTCTGGTTTCTTTCCCCACTGCGCTTCAAAAGGGGTGGTCTCAATTGTCTCCTGAGAGGTCTGGTTTATGCACGCCTCAATGATTTTAAGAAACTGCGCCAATTTGGTGTGCTTATCGGAGGTCATTGCCCTGAACATATTACCTAATTGGCTGTTTATTCTCTCTGCCAGATTTGTATTTGGATTACGGATTGCGGTATATTTTGTATTAATACCCATGTCTGTCAATGCGGTAGACATCTATTGCTGGTGAACTGTGTACCGTTATCAGATAAAATAGCTACTGGTTTTCTTATCTCCTCACAATATAATAGAATTCTCTTTATGGTGGCAGTCGTTGTGGCTTGCCTCAGTTTATATAATTTGACATACTTAGTAAAATTGTCGATTACAGTTAATATATACCTTACTTTCCCTGTGGAAATCGGCAGCGAGCCATAATAGTCGACGCTGATCAGTTCGCCTTTCTTCTTCGGTATGACCGGTCGCGTCTCTCCTAACATCCTTTTAAAATGATCCTTACTCTTTTGGCATGTGATACAGGTTTTCGTAACTGCTTTTGTGATTTTATTTATGGAATCCCCGGTGAAATTTTCCTTAAACAGCTGATATGTCCGCCGGTTTCCCACGTGACTGTATGCCTCGTGTAGCTCCGTGATCATGCTGTGGCACAACTACTCCGTCAACATTAACTTCCATACTCCCTTATCTTTACAGTACATCTTTCCATTATGCCAAGTGTATTTCCTGGCAAGTTTATGCTGTTCATTTGATTGATAATCTTTTTCAGTTTGGTGTCGGCTAATTGATAATTCTGTATGTTTTTAAGTTGTTTCTTGATTTCTTTACTGATGCGGACACTGACAAGGTTAATTTCAAATTCTTCGATTTGGTCTATTGCCTGCTCTTCATTTATGTCCTCCGGATGTCTGTTTAAGATGTCGGCTACAATGTTATCTCGACCCTTACAATGCATAATCTCGAAGTCATATTCTTGTATGGCGAGGATCCACCGTGTTATACGGGAGTTATTTCGGAAGATCGTTTTGTTGTCCATTAAGATTTGCTGTTGTTCATTCCTTTCCGCCTCGGTGATTCTGCCGATTGATCGCACTTTTTGTTTGATTACCGCTTCAATATCTTCTCCCCCGGACGCGATTTCTACGTGGAATATCTCTGCCGTGGCTTCCTTCTGGTCCCCTTTTCCTGGAATTGTTAACTGTTTGTTGTGTAAGTCGATAACGCACCCATGTTCTTCTTGCAACCCCACGCCTACTATACAATCCTTTACTAGCTCTGGTACCACGACGAATACGCTGTCAACTTCCACATCTCCGATCGTGGCCGTCAACAATACCTGCTGCGTCACCCTCTTCGATTTATTTCCAGTTGCTCCTTTGATAACAGTATTCGATAGTCTCAGTGTTTCTACGTTCCCCAATTCCTTCTTCCTTTTCTTAAACCATTGCTCAGAATTAGCGTTTACTTGGCTTCCAGTATCGATTAATGCGCAGATGGGCACTCGGTTTAGAGATATCCTGGTCTCCGGGCACTTGTTTACACGATAGGTTACATTTATATCATCGTTACACAATAAATCGTCTCTTACATCTAAAAAAGTGGTATTAGTATACTTATTAATGGTGCTTAAATCTAATGCATATGTACAACACTGCCCTAGTTTTTTGACATTGCAGTGGCGCTTTTGTTATTCTGGATACCGCTAGTCGAAGGGATCGGCTCTGGTTCGTTTTTAAATTTGTTTGGCCGTCTATTGTAGTGTTGTGTAGTTGGCCGGTTTTCACTTTCGTGCGCCCGTCCTTGCTCGACCCTTCTCCCACTCTCCTCTTCATCTCTTACCCATTGCTTATGCTCGCGCCGACTGTCATAATGTGTCCGGGTCATTGTCCTTGCTTCACTTCTCAAATTCATGAACTCTGATAATACTTGCTTGAACTCATTAATAGTTGTAACCCCACGAGTAATGATGGCGATCTGTACCCCCTGAGAATAGAGTTTTGCAATTTTCTGATCAGGTATTGATCAGGTATCAGTGGAATTAGCTGCCTGTTCTCCAACAATTTCCGTTCTAAGTACTGTATCATGCTCATATCACTCTCCATCTGATAACGTCCAAACTCGAGCACGTTTCTTACTTTTTCTTGAATCACATCATTCCAATATTTGCTCGTGAAGGCTTCCTTGTTGGTCACGCTATTCTTTATCAACCTCCACCACACCGCGGCCTCTCCTTCTAGGTGCCTTCCGATCCATGCGACGTTGCCGTTATCTTGGTAATGTTCCATATAGATATCTTCCATCTCCTTCATAAACTCCATCGGGAAGTCTCCAGTCCCGTTGTACTTGATATCTTTGACTTGTTCGTGAGTAATGTTACGGTTGCACGACTGGTTGCTAATTGAGGCTAATTTGTTCCTAACTTCTCGTTGTATCTGTCGTATTTACAGGTCAGTTTCTTCCGACTTACAGTTAATTACATTTATATTTTCATTCACTTTCTTCATTTCTTCCAGCTTTTCGGCTCATAACTCTTTGATTGCTGCCGTATTGTCTTCGCATCTTTTGTTGTTTCCATTGATTTTTTTGCTTATGATTTGAATGTTGTTGCTATGCCATTCGTCCGAGTTGGATCGGATAATTCATAGAGTTTATGATCTGCTGTTTAGTATTAATACTAAGCTCAGTAATCTTATCGGTATTGTCTCGGATTTTGTTGTTAGTCTCTACTTGGCAGTCTTGGAACAGTTTTTTGTTGTTTGTTCTCTCTTGTTCCATTTGTATGGCGACTTCGTTTCTTATTTCTATGTGTTGTTTATGGATTTGTTTTTTCATTTTATTGTAACGCTTGTTCTAATTTTAATTCATTTTGTTCTAACCGTTCGTCTGTTCTTTTCGCATGTTCAGCAATTTGTTGTGCTATCTGTGCTTTTGTTTGTGCCAGCGGTTCTGACTGTATTTGTATTTGTTCTGTTTGATGTGACAGTTGTTTTTCTGTTTTTCTCGATTCTTCTTGTATTTGTTGTGAGAGCTGTTCTTTTGTATTTCTCGATTCTTCTTGTATTTGTTGTGAGAGCTGTTCTGTTTTTTCGATCGTTCCTCCATTCGTCGTGTGTGTTGTGACAACTGTTATTCTAGTAATTGTTGTAGTATTGTGTATATATCAGTGTTTTTGTCTGTCTCTAGTGGTGTGACATATCGGTCTTTCTCGAATTTCTGTTACTATTGTTGGTGTAAATTGTTGTGTCTCTGCGTTTTTATCGTTCTGTCCGTTGTGTCCCTGCGTCCCTGACGCTTGATTCTCCTCTGAAATGTCTGCGAGCGTGTCTGGATCGCCTAACTGATTATTTATTCCAAATTCCATCTCGTTGCTTTGGGTATCTGTATTTGTGCTCATGTTGTTGTACAGGTTGTGAATGTTGTTTTGTGTGTCTTTGTCTCTCCTACTCCTAATTCGCGTAATCATATACTATGTTTGATACTATTTCTATTCTTAACTTTTACTTAGTCTTAATCTATAATTTGTTTAATAATGACTCATTTGTCCCACGTTCCGGGCGAAAGAATGTAATACACTACTTGATAGGCCTTTACGAAAGAGTTAAATTGTTGATTCCCATATTATGTTGGCCTATGAGAATGTAAGAAGTAAGGTTTACAAACTACTTTAATCACTGATAATATTAATATTTCTACTCAATAGACTATAACACTTACTCCAGTGTACCGACTCTTTATTGTACCTCAGGGCTCCAGTAATAATAAACACAAATTAAAATATATCAATCAACTTTTAATGATCCATTTGCATTTATATACTACAAATTTCTTTAAAATGACTTGAATAGTTTTGCCTTACAATTTGAATATTATTTCGTGGCAATGAGTTCATTTTAGACAAATTGAGTCACTATATTAGATTACAAATATATATATATTTATAAAATATATTAAATCAAATGTTCATTTATTTGTTACTTGCGTGGAGAATCCTTCCGATGTGCGTAGTCCTTAAGGTGTTGCAGGCCGGTGAGTCGTCACCAGCTGTTTGTTGCGTGTTAATCCTGTTTATGAATGCACTAATTCACTTTATCACAGATGTACACTACACTTGACATATTGGTGATGCATACAATTATGTCGTATAATTATACACTCTGGTTTACAACGTATTCTTGAATTTACATTAAGCGCATCTAACACAGTTCGCGTCGCGTGCGTCTCGATTATCTCATACCGTCGTTATTTAACCCGACTAATTCGCTTTCTTCAGTGACTTCACCACAACATATCGTATTGATGAAAATTTATATTTAGTATTTACTTCTCGTTGTTCGTTACTACTCCGACCATTCACTCATTAACTTATTACTGTATATTATTCTTTATAAATTTAGCGTTAGCAATTATCGCGTTCCCGTACTTCTGTTTACTGCTGCGAAGTTACTTTATTCTTTAAATTACTAATAAAATATATATATGTATATAGTTAACGCAAAACAGCGCACGCGAGTCTCTTCAGTGTAGTTTCGCCGATATAAAGAAGACTGCCTGATTTCTCTCCAAATTCATATTTTATACTCGCTTTGAATTTCCCTTACCAAGTCTCGATAGAAAAACAATCCCATAGGTTTAGACTAGCACTAAATACAAAATCGCCCAATCTCCTTAGCGAAAACCTCCCGCGCAACACATGACGCTTCCTCTGATTTGCCGAACGTTTTTCGCGTCTCACGTGCTTAAAAAAACTAGCGTCACTATCTATCTCACCCTTACATCGCTCTCTCGAACATAACGGTATCTATTGTTACATGCACTTAAAGTTTACAACATTGGCAAACACCCCTAATATCCTAGCGAATAATACATTTTATGATAGTTATGTCCCAAAACGTGACTTAGCCTAATATTACCTTCCTTATAGACGTCAGCCCCAAGGCCGGCGTTGCTAACCTACCGCTATACTCTACAGCTTTTACAAGTTAATTTCTTTCATGTAATGCCGCCTAACGGTACAGGCGTTTCACTACCTCCCCGCTTTCTAAAACATACACATTTCTTTGCGTTCAGCATAGTTTGATTTCGTAAAATTTGCGATTGCTCAATTTTTGCGTTACATTGTCCCCCCGTAGAATTAACCTTACAATTTTATCAAAATTGGAAACTAGTTTTATTGAAGCGTCCCTACAGCTCTTATAATTACAAGTTCCTTGCTTATATGTATTCTAATAAACTGATATAATTACAAGTTCATTACTTATATTTAAAATTGACAATATATTCAAGTTAATTACTTGCTTTATATTACTTAGTCTAAATTGGTGAGTACACTAGTACAATATTACTCGGTTACTACCTAATACTACACACAAGGGTCGATAGCCTTGTTTACTAACATACACTTCCCGTCCCCTCTACCTGACTTTCCAAACTACTCCCAAATGGAGCTGGTCCACTTTCCTTCTCAATAACAACTGTTTACATAAAGCGCTCTCCCTTTTAACATTTTTGTTACCATTTTCATTTACTTATTTAGGGTTCTTTTTTTTTACTCATATTCAATACATTGTTACTCCTTCTTTGATTTTTCTAAGCATTTGTGACTTCTTACATTACTAAACTTCATTATGCTTTGATTACATTGAACACCTTTATATTTAGTTTTGATAACTTACGATTACTACATCAATATTCGGTTGTGTGTTATTACACTTTGTTACTTAATTTTCATGTGATGTTCCTGTATGTGTGTGTGAATTTTGGGTTTCTTTCTTATAATAAGGCTTTAGTTGTCGTACATTGAATTTCCCGCGGATATGACCTGGTCTTTGTGGATCTTCCAACTGGTAGGTCGCTGTTCCGATTTCTTTAGTTACCTTATATGGACCCTCGAATAGGTTACAAAATTTTCCTATTACTTTTTTATTTAAATCCGACATCGGGTACGCCCTTAACAAGACCTGGTCTCTTATGTGAAATCTAGTAAGGTGGTGAGTAGTGTTGAGTTTATCTGTCCTCTTACCTCCCTTTTCCTTAATTCGTAGGTAGATGTTGTAATAGTTGATGGGTTGGTCTGGAGGTATCATATCTTGGTCAATATATTTTATCCAGTCCCGCTCTGGTTTCTTTCCCCACTGCGCTTCAAAAGGGGTGGTCTCAATTGTCTCCTGAGAGGTCTGGTTTATGCACGTCTCAATGAGTTTAAGAAACTGCGCCAATTTGGTGTGCTTATCGGAGGTCATTGCCCTGAACATACTACCTAATTGGCTGTTTATTCTCTCAGCCAGATTTGTATTTGGATTACGGATTGCGGTATATTTTGCATTAATACCCATGTCTGTCAATGCGGTAGACATCTATTGCTGGTGAACTGTGTACCGTTATCAGATAAAATAGCTACTGGTTTTCTTATCTCCTCACAATATAATAGAATTCTCTTTATGGTGGCAGTCGTTGTGGCTTGCCTCAGTTTATATAACTTGACATACTTAGTAAAATTGTCGATTACAGTTAAGATATACCTTACTTTCCCTGTGGAAATCGGCAGCGGTCCATAATAGTCGACGCTGATCAGTTCGCCTTTCTTCTTCGGTATGACCGGTCGCGTCTCTCCTAACATCCTTTTAAAATGATCCTTACTCTTTTGGCATGTGATACAGGTTTTCGTAACTGCTTTTGTGATTTTATTTATGGAATCCCCGGTGAAATTTTCCTTAAACAGCTGATATGTCCGCCGGTTTCCCACGTGACTGTATGCCTCGTGTAGCTCCGTGATCATGCTGTGGCACAACTACTCCGTCAACATTAACTTCCATACTCCCTTATCTTTACAGTACATCTTTCCATTATGCCAAGTGTATTTCCTGGCAAGTTTATGCTGTTCATTTGATTGATAATCTTTTTTAAGTTTGGTGTCGGCTAATTGATAATTCTGTATGTTTTTAAGTTGTTTCTTGATTTCTTTACTGATGCGGACACTGACAAGGTTAATTTCAAATTCTTCGATTTGGTCTATTGCCTGCTCTTCATTTATGTCCTCCGGATGTCTGTTTAAGATGTCGGCTACAATGTTATCTCGACCCTTACCATGCATAATCTCGAAGTCATATTCTTGTATGGCGAGGATCCACCGTGTTATACGGGAGTTATTTCGGAAGATCGTTTTGTTGTCCATTAAGATTTGCTGTTGTTCATTCCTTTCCGCCTCGGTGATTCTGCCGATTGATCGCACCTTTTGTTTGATTACCGCTTCAATATCTTCTCCCCCGGACGCGATTTCTACGTGGAATATCTCTGCCGTGGCTTCCTTCTGGTCCCCTTTTCCTGGAATTGTTAACTGTTTGTTGTGTAAGGCGATAACGCACCCATGTTCTTCCAGCAACCCCACGCCTACTATACAATCCTTTACTAGCTCTGGTACCACGACGAATACGCTGTCAACTTCCACATCTCCGATCGTGGCCGTCAACAATGCCTGCTGCGCCACCTTTTCGATTTATTTCCAGTTGATCCTTTGATAACAGTATTCGATAGTCTCAGTGTTTCTACGTTCCCCAATTCCTTCTTCCTTTTCTTAAACCATTGCTCAGAATTAGCGTTTACTTGGCTTCCAGTATCGATTAATGCGCAGATTGGCACGCGGTTTAGAGATATCCTGGTCTCCGGGCACTTGTTCACACGATAGGTTACATTTATATCATCGTTACACAATAAATCTTCTCTTACATCCAAAAAAGTGGTATTAGTATACTTATTAATGGTGCTTAAATCTAATGCATATGTACAACACTGCCCTAGTTTTTTGACATTGCAGTGGCGCTTTTGTTATTCTGGATACCGCTAGTCGAAGGGATCGGCTCTGGTTCGTTTTTAAATTTGTTTGGCCGTCTATTGTAGTGTTGTGTAGTTGGCCGTTTTTCACTTTCGTGCGCCCGTCCTTGCTCGACCCTTCTCCCACTCTCCTCTTCATCTCTTACCCATTGCTTATGCTCGCGCCGACTGTCATAATGTGTCCGGGTCATTGTCCTTGCTTCACTTCTCAAATTCATGAACTCTGATAATACTTGCTTGAACTCATTAATAGTTGTAACCCCACGAGTAATGATGGCGATCTGTACCCCCTGAGAATAGAGTTTTGCAATTTTCTGATCAGGTATTGATCAGGTATCAGTGGAATTAGCTGCCTGTTCTCCAACAATTTCCGTTCTAAGTACTGTATCATGCTCATACCACTCTCCATCTGATAACGTCCAAACTCGAGCACGTTTCTTACTTTTTCTTGAATCACATCATTCCAATATTTGCTCGTGAAGGCTTCCTTGTTGGTCACGCTATTCTTTATCAACCTCCACCACACCGCGGCCTCTCCTTCTAGGTGCCTTCCGAACTATGCGACGTTGCCGTTATCTTGGTAATGTTCCATATAGATATCTTCCATTTCCTTCATAAACTCCATCGGGAAGTCTCCAGTCCCGTTGTACTTGATATCTTTGACTTGTTCGTGAGTAATGTTACGGTTGCACGACTGGTTGCTAATTGAGGCTAATTTGTTCCTAACTTCTCGTTGTATCTGTCGTATTTGCAGGTCAGTTTCTTCCGACTTACGGTTAATTACATTTATATTTTCATTCACTTTCTTCATTTCTTCCAGCTTTTCGGCTCATAACTCTTTGATTGCTGCCGTATTGTCTTCGCATCTTTTGTTGTTTCCATTGATTTTTTGCTTATGATTTGAATGTTGTTGCTATGCCGTTCGTCCAACTCTATGATCTGCTGTTTAGTATTAATACTAAGCTCAGTAATCTTATCGGTATTGTCTTGGATTTTGTTGTTAGTCTCTACTTGGCAGTCTTGGAACAGTTTTTTGTTGTTTGTTCTCTCTTGTTCCATTTGTATGGCGACTTCGTTTCTTATTTCTATGTGTTGTTTATGGATTTGTTTTTTCATTTATTGTAACGCTTGTTCTAATTTTAATTCATTTTGTTCTAACCGTTCGTCTGTTCTTTTCGCATGTTCAGCAATTTGTTGTGCTATCTGTGCTTTTGTTTGTGCCAGCGGTTCTGACTGTATTTGTATTTGTTCTGTTTGATGTGACAGTTGTTTTTCTGTTTTTCTCGATTCTTCTTGTATTTGTTGTGAGAGCTGTTCTTTTGTATTTCTCGATTCTTCTTGTATTTGTTGTGAGAGCTGTTCTGTTGTTTGTTCTGATTGTTTTTGTATCTGTTCTTCTATTTTTTCGATCGTTCCTCCATTCGTCGTGTGGGTTGTGACAACTGTTGTTCTAGTAATTGTAGTAGTATTGTGTATATATCAGTGTTTTTGTCTGTCTCTAGTGGTGTGACATATCGGTCTTTCTCGAATTTCTGTTACTATTGTTGGTGTAAATTGATGTGTCTCTGCGTTTTTATCGTTCTGTCCGTTTTGTCCCTGCGTCCCTGATGCTTGATTCTCCTCTGAAATGTCTGCGAGCGTGTCTGGATCGCCTAACTGATTATTTATTCCAAATTCCATCTCGTTGCTTTGGGTATCTGTATTTGTGCTCATGTTGTTGTACAGGTTGTGAATGTTGTTTTGTGTGTCTTTGTCTCTCCTACTCCTACTTCGCGTAATCATTTACTATGTTTGATACTATTTCTATTCTTAACTTTTACTTAGTCTTAATCTATAATTTGTTTAATAATGACTCATTTGTCCCACGTTCCGGGCGACAGAATGTAATACACTACTTGATAGGCCTTTACGAAAGAGTTAAATTGTTGATTTGCATATTATGTTGGCCTATGAGAATGTAAGAAGTAAGGTTTACAAACTACTTTAATCACTGATAATATTAATATTTCTTCTCAATAGACTATAACACTTACTCCAGTGTACCGACTCTTTATTGTACCTCAGGGCTCCAGTAATAATAAACACAAATTAAAATATATCAATCAACTTTTAATGATTCATTTGCATTTATATACTACAAATTTCTTTAAAATGACTTGAATAGTTTTGCCTTACAATTTGAATATTATTTCGTGGCAATGAGTTCATTTTAGACAAATTGAGTCACTATATTAGATTACAAATATATATATATTTATAAAATATATTAAATCAAATGTTCATTTATTTGTTACTTGCGTGGAGAATCCTTCCGATGTGCGTAGTCCTTAAGGTGTTGCAGGCCGGTGAGTCGTCACCAGCTGTTTGTTGCGTGTTAATCCTGTTTATGAATGCACTAATTCACTTTATCACAGATGTACACTACACTTGACATATTGGTGATGCATACAATTATGTCGTATAATTATACACTCTGGTTTACAACGTATTCTTGAATTTACATTAAGCGCATCTAACACAGTTCGCGTCGCGTGCGTCTCGATTATCTCATACCGTCGTTATTTAACCCGACTAATTCGCTTTCTTCAGTGATTTCACCACAACATATCGTATTGATGAAAATTTATATTTAGTATTTACTTCTCGTTGTTCGTTACTACTCCGACCATTCACTCATTAACTTATTACTGTATATTACTCTTTATAAATTTAGCGTTAGCAATTATCGCGTTCCCGTACTTCTGTTTACTGCTGCGAAGTTACTTTATTCTTTAAATTACTAATAAAATATATATATGTATATAGTTAACGCAAAACAGCGCACGCGAGTCTCTTCAGTGTAGTTTCGCCGATATAAAGAAGACTGCCAGATTTCTCTCCAAATTCATATTTTATACTCGCTTTGAATTTCCCTTACCAAGTCTCGATAGAAAAACAATCCCATAGGTTTAGACTAGCACTAAATACAAAATCGCCCAATCTCCTTAGCGAAAACCTCCCGCGCAACACATGACGCTTCCTCTGATTTGCCGAACGTTTTTCGCGTCTCACGTGCTTAAAAAAACTAGCGTCACTATCTATCTCACTCTTACATCGCTCTCTCGAACATAACGGTATCTATTGTTACATGCACTTAAAGTTTACAACATTGGCAAACACCCCTAATATCCTAGCGAATAATACATTTTATGATAGTTATGTCCCAAAACGTGACTTAGCTTATATTACCTTCCTTATAGACGTCAGCCCCAAGGCCGGCGTTGCTAACCTACCGCTATACTCTACAGCTTTTACAAGTTAATTTCTTTCATGTAATGCCGCCTAACGGTACAGGCGTTTCACTACCTCCCCGCTTTCTAAAACATACACATTTCTTTGCGTTCAGCATAGTTTGATTTCGTAAAATTTGCGATTGCTCAATTTTTGCGTTACATTGTCCCCCCGTAGAATTAACCTTACAATTTTATCAAAATTGGAAACTAGTTTTATTGAAGCGTCCCTACAGCTCTTATAATTACAAGTTCCTTGCTTATATGTATTCTAATAAACTGATATAATTACAAGTTCATTACTTATATTTAAAATTGACAATATATTCAAGTTAATTACTTGCTTTATATTAGTTAGTCTAAATTGGCGAGTACACTAGTACAATATTACTCGGTTACTACCTAATACTACACACAAGGGTCGATAGCCTTGTTTACTAACATACACTTCCCGTCCCCTCTACCTGACTTTCCAAACTACTCCCAAATGGAGCTGGTTCACTTTCCTTCTCAATAACAACTGTTTACATAAAGCGCTCTCCCTTTTAACATTTTTGTTACCATTTTCATTTACTTATTTAGGGTTCTTTTTTTTTACTCATATTCAATACATTGTTACTCCTTCTTTGATTTTTCTAAGCATTTGTGACTTCTTACATTACTAAACTTCATTATGCTTTGATTACATTGAACACCTTTATATTTAGTTTTGATAACTTACGATTACTACATCAATATTCGGTTGTGTGTTATTACACTTTGTTACTTAATTTTCATGTGATGTTCCTGTATGTGTGTGTGAATTTTGGGTTTCTTTCTTATAATAAGGCTTTAGTTGTCGTACATTGAATTTCCCGCGGATATGACCTGGTCTTTGTGGATCTTCCAACTGGTAGGTCGCTGTTCCGATTTCTTTAGTTACCTTATATGGACCCTCGAATAGGTTACAAAATTTTCCTATTACTTTTTTATTTAAATCCGACATCGGGTACGCCCTTAACAAGACCTGGTCTCTTATGTGAAATCTAGTAAGGTGGTGAGTAGTGTTGAGTTTATCTGTCCTCTTACCTCCCTTTTCCTTAATTCGTAGGTAGATGTTGTAATAGTTGATGGGTTGGTCTGGAGGTATCATATCTTGGTCAATATATTTTATCCAGTCCCGCTCTGGTTTCTTTCCCCACTGCGCTTCAAAAGGGGTGGTCTCAATTGTCTCCTGAGAGGTCTGGTTTATGCACGTCTCAATGAGTTTAAGAAACTGCGCCAATTTGGTGTGCTTATCGGAGGTCATTGCCCTGAACATACTACCTAATTGGCTGTTTATTCTCTCAGCCAGATTTGTATTTGGATTACGGATTGCGGTATATTTTGCATTAATACCCATGTCTGTCAATGCGGTAGACATCTATTGCTGGTGAACTGTGTACCGTTATCAGATAAAATAGCTACTGGTTTTCTTATCTCCTCACAATATAATAGAATTCTCTTTATGGTGGCAGTCGTTGTGGCTTGCCTCAGTTTATATAACTTGACATACTTAGTAAAATTGTCGATTACAGTTAAGATATACCTTACTTTCCCTGTGGAAATCGGCAGCGGTCCATAATAGTCGACGCTGATCAGTTCGCCTTTCTTCTTCGGTATGACCGGTCGCGTCTCTCCTAACATCCTTTTAAAATGATCCTTACTCTTTTGGCATGTGATACAGGTTTTCGTAACTGCTTTTGTGATTTTATTTATGGAATCCCCGGTGAAATTTTCCTTAAACAGCTGATATGTCCGCCGGTTTCCCACGTGACTGTATGCCTCGTGTAGCTCCGTGATCATGCTGTGGCACAACTACTCCGTCAACATTAACTTCCATACTCCCTTATCTTTACAGTACATCTTTCCATTATGCCAAGTGTATTTCCTGGCAAGTTTATGCTGTTCATTTGATTGATAATCTTTTTTAAGTTTGGTGTCGGCTAATTGATAATTCTGTATGTTTTTAAGTTGTTTCTTGATTTCTTTACTGATGCGGACACTGACAAGGTTAATTTCAAATTCTTCGATTTGGTCTATTGCCTGCTCTTCATTTATGTCCTCCGGATGTCTGTTTAAGATGTCGGCTACAATGTTATCTCGACCCTTACCATGCATAATCTCGAAGTCATATTCTTGTATGGCGAGGATCCACCGTGTTATACGGGAGTTATTTCGGAAGATCGTTTTGTTGTCCATTAAGATTTGCTGTTGTTCATTCCTTTCCGCCTCGGTGATTCTGCCGATTGATCGCACCTTTTGTTTGATTACCGCTTCAATATCTTCTCCCCCGGACGCGATTTCTACGTGGAATATCTCTGCCGTGGCTTCCTTCTGGTCCCCTTTTCCTGGAATTGTTAACTGTTTGTTGTGTAAGGCGATAACGCACCCATGTTCTTCCAGCAACCCCACGCCTACTATACAATCCTTTACTAGCTCTGGTACCACGACGAATACGCTGTCAACTTCCACATCTCCGATCGTGGCCGTCAACAATGCCTGCTGCGCCACCTTTTCGATTTATTTCCAGTTGCTCCTTTGATAACAGTATTCGATAGTCTCAGTGTTTCTACGTTCCCCAATTCCTTCTTCCTTTTCTTAAACCATTGCTCAGAATTAGCGTTTACTTGGCTTCCAGTATCGATTAATGCGCAGATTGGCACGCGGTTTAGAGATATCCTGGTCTCCGGGCACTTGTTCACACGATAGGTTACATTTATATCATCGTTACACAATAAATCTTCTCTTACATCCAAAAAAGTGGTATTAGTATACTTATTAATGGTGCTTAAATCTAATGCATATGTACAACACTGCCCTAGTTTTTTGACATTGCAGTGGCGCTTTTGTTATTCTGGATACCGCTAGTCGAAGGGATCGGCTCTGGTTCGTTTTTAAATTTGTTTGGCCGTCTATTGTAGTGTTGTGTAGTTGGCCGTTTTTCACTTTCGTGCGCCCGTCCTTGCTCGACCCTTCTCCCACTCTCCTCTTCATCTCTTACCCATTGCTTATGCTCGCGCCGACTGTCATAATGTGTCCGGGTCATTGTCCTTGCTTCACTTCTCAAATTCATGAACTCTGATAATACTTGCTTGAACTCATTAATAGTTGTAACCCCACGAGTAATGATGGCGATCTGTACCCCCTGAGAATAGAGTTTTGCAATTTTCTGATCAGGTATTGATCAGGTATCAGTGGAATTAGCTGCCTGTTCTCCAACAATTTCCGTTCTAAGTACTGTATCATGCTCATACCACTCTCCATCTGATAACGTCCAAACTCGAGCACGTTTCTTACTTTTTCTTGAATCACATCATTCCAATATTTGCTCGTGAAGGCTTCCTTGTTGGTCACGCTATTCTTTATCAACCTCCACCACACCGCGGCCTCTCCTTCTAGGTGCCTTCCGAACTATGCGACGTTGCCGTTATCTTGGTAATGTTCCATATAGATATCTTCCATTTCCTTCATAAACTCCATCGGGAAGTCTCCAGTCCCGTTGTACTTGATATCTTTGACTTGTTCGTGAGTAATGTTACGGTTGCACGACTGGTTGCTAATTGAGGCTAATTTGTTCCTAACTTCTCGTTGTATCTGTCGTATTTGCAGGTCAGTTTCTTCCGACTTACGGTTAATTACATTTATATTTTCATTCACTTTCTTCATTTCTTCCAGCTTTTCGGCTCATAACTCTTTGATTGCTGCCGTATTGTCTTCGCATCTTTTGTTGTTTCCATTGATTTTTTGCTTATGATTTGAATGTTGTTGCTATGCCGTTCGTCCAACTCTATGATCTGCTGTTTAGTATTAATACTAAGCTCAGTAATCTTATCGGTATTGTCTTGGATTTTGTTGTTAGTCTCTACTTGGCAGTCTTGGAACAGTTTTTTGTTGTTTGTTCTCTCTTGTTCCATTTGTATGGCGACTTCGTTTCTTATTTCTATGTGTTGTTTATGGATTTGTTTTTTCATTTATTGTAACGCTTGTTCTAATTTTAATTCATTTTGTTCTAACCGTTCGTCTGTTCTTTTCGCATGTTCAGCAATTTGTTGTGCTATCTGTGCTTTTGTTTGTGCCAGCGGTTCTGACTGTATTTGTATTTGTTCTGTTTGATGTGACAGTTGTTTTTCTGTTTTTCTCGATTCTTCTTGTATTTGTTGTGAGAGCTGTTCTTTTGTATTTCTCGATTCTTCTTGTATTTGTTGTGAGAGCTGTTCTGTTGTTTGTTCTGATTGTTTTTGTATCTGTTCTTCTATTTTTTCGATCGTTCCTCCATTCGTCGTGTGGGTTGTGACAACTGTTGTTCTAGTAATTGTAGTAGTATTGTGTATATATCAGTGTTTTTGTCTGTCTCTAGTGGTGTCTGACATATCGGTCTTTCTCGAATTTCTGTTACTATTGTTGGTGTAAATTGTTGTGTCTCTGCGTTTTTATCGTTCTGTCCGTTTTGTCCCTGCGTCCCTGACGCTTGATTCTCCTCTGAAATGTCTGCTAGCTTGTCTGGATCGCCTAATTGATTATTTATTCCAAATTCCATCTCGTTGCTTTGGGTATCTGTATTTGTGCTCATGTTGTTGTACAAGTTGTGAATGTTGTTTTGTGTGTCTTTGTCTCTCCTACTCCTACTTCGCGTAATCATATACTATGTTTGATACTATTTCTATTCTTAACTTCTACTTAGTCTTAATCTATAATTTGTTTAATAATGACTCAATTGTCCCACGTTCCGGGCGACAGAATGTAATACACTACTTGATAGGCCTTTACGAAAGTGTTAAATTGTTGATTCCCATATTATGTTGGCCTATTGGAATGTAAGAAGTAAGGTTTACAAACTACTTTAATCACTGATAATATTAATATTTCTACTCAATAGACTATAACACTTACTCCAGTGTACCGACTCTTTATTGTACCTCAGGACGCCAGTAATAATAAACACAAATTAAAATACATCAATCAACTTTTAATGATTCATTTGCATTTATATACTACAAATTTCTTTAAAATGACTTGAATAGTTTTGCCTTACAATTTGAATATTATTTCGTGGCAATGAGTTCATTTTAGACAAATTGAGTCACTATATTAGATTACAAATATATATATATATATTTATTTACAAAAAAATATTAAATCAAATGTTCATTTATTTGTTACTTGCGTGGAGAATCCTTCCGATGTGCGTAGTCCTTAAGGTGTTGCATGCCGGTGAGTCGTCACCAGCTGTTTGTTGCGTGTTAATCCTGTTTATGAATGCACTAATTCACTTTATCACAGATGTACACTACACTTGACATATTGGTGATGCATACAATTATGTCGTATAATTATACACTCTGGTTTACAACGTATTCTTGAATTTACATTAAGTGCATCTAACACAGTCCGCGTCGCGTGCGTCTCGATTATCTCATACCGTCGTGAATTTAACCCGAACTAATTCGCTTTCTTCAGTGATTTCACCACAACATATCGTATTGATGAAAATTTATATTTAGTATTTACTTCTCGTTGTTCGTTACTACTCCGACCATTCACTCATTAACTTATTACTGTATATTACTCTTTATAAATTTAGCGTTAGCAATTATCGCGTTCCCGTACTTCTGTTTACTGCTGCGAAGTTACTTTATTATTTAAATTACTAATAAAATATATATGTATATAGTTAACGCAAAACAGCCCACGAGAGTCTCTTCAGTGTAGTTTCGCCGATATAAAGAAGACTGCCTGATTTCTCTCCAAATTCATATTTTATACTCGCTTTAAATTTCCCTTACCATGTCTCGATAGAAAAACAATCCCATAGGTTTAGACTAGCACTAAATACAAAATCGCCCAATCTCCTTAGCGAAAACCTCCCGCGCAACACATGACGCTTCCTCTGATTTGCCGAACGTTTTTCGCGTCTCACGTGCTTAAAAAAACTAGCGTCACTATCTATCTCACTCTTACATCGCTCTCTCGAACATAACGGTATCTATTGTTACATGCACTTAAAGTTTACAACATTGGCAAACACCCCTAATATCCTAGCGAATAATACATTTTATGATAGTTATGTCCCAAAACGTGACTTAGCCTAATATTACCTTCCTTATAGACGTCAGCCCCAAGGCCGGCGTTGCTAACCTACCGCTATACTCTACAGCTTTTACAAGTTAATTTCTTTCATGTAATGCCGCCTAACGGTACAGGCGTTTCACAACCTCCCCGCTTTCTAAAACATACACATTTCTTTGCGTTCAGCATAGTTTGATTTCGTAAAATTTGCGATTGCTCAATTTTTGCGTTATATTGTCCCCCATAGAATTAGCCTTACAATTTTATCAAAATTGGAAACTAGTTTTATTGAAGCGTCCCTACAGCTCTTATAATTACAAGTTCCTTGCTTATATGTATTCTAATAAACTGATATAATTACAAGTTCATTACTTATATTTAAAATTGACAATATATTCAAGTTAATTACTTGCTTTATATTACTTAGTCTAAATTGGTAAGTACACTAGTACAATATTACTCGGTTACTACCTAATACTACACACAAGGGTCGATAGCCTGTTATGATTTGTTTACTAACATACACTTCCCGTCCCCTCTACCTGACTTGCCAAACTACTCCCAAATGGAGCTGGTCCACTTTCCTTCTCAATAACAACTGTTTACATAAAGCACTCTCCCTTTTAACATTTTTGTTACCATTTTCATTTACTTATTTAGGGTTCTTTTTTTTTACTCATATTCAATATATTGTTACTCCTTCTCTGATTTTTCTAAGCATTTGTGACTTCTTACATGACTAAACTTCATTATGCTTTGATTACATTGAACACCTTTATATTTAGTTTTGATAAATTACGATTACTACATCAATATTCGGTTGTGTGTTATTACACTTTGTTTCTTAATTTTCGTGTGATGTTCCTGTGTGTGTGTGTGAATTTTGGGTTTCTTTCTTATAATAAAGCTTTAGTTGTCGTACATTGAATTTCCCGCGGATATTTCCTGGTCTTTGTGGATCTTCCAACTGGTAGGTCGCTGTTCCGATTTCTTTAGTTACCTTATATGGACCCTCGAATAGGTTACAAAATTTTCCTATTACTTTTTTATTTAATTCCGACATCGGGTACGCCCTTAACAAGACCTGGTCTCTTATGTGAAATCTAGTAAGGTGGTGAGTAGTGTTGAGTTTATCTGTCCTCTTACCTCCCTTTTCCTTAATTCGTAGGTAGATGTTGTGATAGTTGATGGGCTGGTCTGGAGGTATCATATCTTGGTCAATATATTTTATCCAGTCCCGCTCTGGTTTCTTTCCCCACTGCGCTTCAAAAGGTGTGGTCTCAATTGTCTCCTGAGAGCTCTGGTTTATGCACGCCTCAATGAGTTTAAGAAACTGCGCCAATTTGGTGTGCGTATCAGAGGTCATTACCCTGAACATATTACCTAATTGGCTGTTTATTCTCTCTGCCAGATTTGTATTTGGATTACGGATTGCGGTATATTTTGCATTAATACCCATGTCTGTCAATGCGGTAGACATCTATTGCTGGTGAACTGTGTACCGTTATCAGATAAAATAGCTACTGGTTTTCTTATCTCCTCACAATATAATAGAATTCTCTTTATGGTGGCAGTCGTTGTGGCTTGCCTCAGTTTATATAATTTGACATACTTAGTAAAATTGTCGATTACAGTTAATATATACCTTACTTTCCCTGTGGAAATCGGCAGCGGCCCATAATAGTCGACGCTGATCAGTTCGCCTTCCTTCTTCGGTATGACCGGTCGCGTCTCTCCTAACATCCTTTTAAAATGATCCTTACTCTTTTGGCATGTGATACAGGTTTTCGTAACTGCTTTTGTGATTTTATTTATGGAATCCTCGGTGAAATTTTCCTTAAACAGCTGATATGTCCGCCGGTTTCCCACGTGACTGTATGCCTCGTGTAGCTCCGTGATCATGCTGTGGCACAACTACTCCGTCAACATTAACTTCCATACTCCCTTATCTTTACAGTACATCTTTCCATTATGCCAAGTGTATTTCCTGGCAAGTTTATGCTGTTCATTTGATTGATAATCTTTTTCAGTTTGGTGTCGGCTAATTGATAATTCTGTATGTTTTTAAGTTGTTTCTTGATTTCTTTACTGATGCGGACACTGACAAGGTTAATTTCAAATTCTTCGATTTGGTCTATTGCCTGCTCTTCATTTATGTCCTCCGGATGTCTGTTTAAGATGTCGGCTACAATGTTATCTCGACCCTTACCATGCATAATCTCGAAGTCATATTCTTGTATGGCGAGGATCCACCGTGTTATACGGGAGTTATTTCGGAAGATCGTTTTGTTGTCCATTAAGATTTGCTGTTGTTCATTCCTTTCCGCCTCGGTGATTCTGCCGATTGATCGCACCTTTTGTTTGATTACCGCTTCAATATCTTCTCCCCCGGACGCGATTTCTACGTGGAATATCTCTGCCGTGGCTTCCTTCTGGTCCCCTTTTTCTGGAATTGTTAACTGTTTGTTGTGTAAGTCGATAACGCACCCATGTTCTTCCAGCAACCCCACGGCTACTATACAAACCTTTACTAGCTCTGGTACCACGACGAATACGCTGTCAACTTCCACATCTCCGATCGTGGCCTTCAACAATACCTGCTGCGTCACCCTTTTCGATTTATTTCCAGTTGCTCCTTTGATAACAGTATTCGATAGTCTCAGTGTTTCTACGTTCCCCAATTCCTTCTTCCTTTTCTTAAACCATTGCTCAGAATTAGCGTTTACTTGGCTTCCAGTATCGATTAATGCGCAGATTGGCACGCGGTTTAGAGATATCCTGGTCTCCGGGCACTTGTTCACACGATAGGTTACATTTATATCATCGTTACACAATAAATCTTCTCTTACATCTAAAAAAGTGGTATTAGTATACTTATTAATGGTGCTTAAATCTAATGCATATGTACAACACTGCCCTAGTTTTTTGACATTGCAGTGGCGCTTTTGTTATTCTGGATACCGCTAGTCGAAGGGATCGGTTCTGGTTCGTTTTTAAATTTGTTTGGCCGTCTATTGTAGTGTTGTGTAGTTGGCCGGTTTTCACTTTCGTGCGCCCGTCCTTGCTCGACCCTTCTCCCACTCTCCTCTTCATCTCTTACCCATTGCTTATGCTCGCGCCGACTGTCACAATGTGTCCGGGTCATTGTCCTTGCTTCACTTCTCAAATTCATGAACTCTGATAATACTTGCTTGAACTCATTAATAGTTGTAACCCCACGAGTAATGATGGCGATCTGTACCCCCTGAGAATAGAGTTTTGCAATTTTCTGATCAGGTATTGATCAGGTATCAGTGGAATTAGCTGCCTGTTCTCCAACAATTTCCGTTCTAAGTACTGTATCATGCTCATATCACTCTCCATCTGATAACGTCCAAACTCGAGCACGTTTCTTACTTTTTCTTGAATCACATCATTCCAATATTTGCTCGTGAAGGCTTCCTTGTTGGTCACGCTATTCTTTATCAACCTCCACCACACCGCGGCCTCTCCTTCTAGGTGCCTTCCGATCCATGCGACGTTGCCGTTATCTTGGTAATGTTCCATATAGATATCTTCCATCTCCTTCATAAACTCCATCGGGAAGTCTCCAGTCCCGTTGTACTTGATATCTTTGACTTGTTCGTGAGTAATGTTACGGTTGCACGACTGGTTGCTAATTGAGGCTAATTTGTTCCCAACTTCTCGTTGTATCTGTCGTATTTGCAGGTCAGTTTCTTCCGACTTACAGTTAATTACATTTATATTTTCATTCACTTTCTTCATTTCTTCCAGCTTTTCGGCTCATAACTCTTTGATTGCTGCCGTATTGTCTTCGCATCTTTTGTTGTTTCCATTGATTTTTTGCTTATGATTTGAATGTTGTTGCTATGCCGTTCGTCCAACTCTATGATCTGCTGTTTAGTATTAATACTAAGCTCAGTAATCTTATCGGTATTGTCTCGGATTTTGTTGTTAGTCTCTACTTGGCAGTCTTGGAACAGTTTTTTGTTGTTTGTTCTCTCTTGTTCCATTTGTATGGCGACTTCGTTTCGTATTTCTATGTGTTGTTTATGGATTTGTTTTTTCATTTGTTGTAACGCTTGTTCTAATTTTAATTCATTTTGTTCTAACCGTTCGTCTGTTCTTTTCGCATGTTCAGCAATTTGTTGTGCTATCTGTGCTTTTGTTTGTGCCAGCGGTTCTGACTGTATTTGTATTTGTTCTGTTTGATGTGACAGTTGTTTTTCTGTTTTTCTCGATTCTTCTTGTATTTGTTGTGAGAGCTGTTCTTTTGTATTTCTCGATTCTTCTTGTATTTGTTGTGAGAGCTGTTCTGTTGTTTGTTCTGATTGTTTTTGTATCTGTTCTTCTATTTTTTCGATCGTTCCTCCATTCGTCGTGTGTGTTGTGACAACTGTTGTTCTAGTAATTGTTGTAGTATTGTGTACATATCAGTGTTTTTGTCTGTCTCTAGTGGTGTCTGACATATCGGTCTTTCTCGAATTTCTGTTACTATTGTTGGTGTAAATTGTTGTGTCTCTGCGTTTTTATCGTTCTGTCCGTTTTGTCCCTGCGTCCCAGACGCTTGATTCTCCTCTGAAATGTCTGCGAGCGTGTCTGGATCGCCTAACTGATTATTTATTCCAAATTCCATCTCGTTGCTTTGGGTATCTGTATTTGTGCTCATGTTGTTGTACAGGTTGTGAATGTTGTTTTGTGTGTCTTTGTCTCTCCTACTCCTACTTCGCGTAATCATATACTATGTTTGATACTATTTCTATTCTTAACTTCTACTTAGTCTTAATCTATAATTTGTTTAATAATGACTCATTTGTCCCACGTTCCGGGCGACAGAATGTAATAAACTACTTGATAGGCCTTTACGAAAGAGTTAAATTGTTGATTTGTATATTATGTTGGCCTATGAGAATGTAAGAAGTAAGGTTTACAAACTACTTTAATCACTGATAATATTAATATTTCTACTCACTAGACTATAACACTTACTCCAGTGTACCGACTCTTTATTGTACCTCAGGGCGCCAGTAATAATAAACACAAATTAAAATATATCAATCAACTTTTAATGATTCATTTGCATTTATATACTACAAATTTCTTTAAAATGACTTGAATAGTTTTGCCTTACAATTTGAATATTATTTCGTGGCAATGAGTTCATTTTAGACAAATTGAGTCACTATATTAGATTACAAATATATATATATATATATTTATAAAAAAATATTAAATCAAACGTTCATTTATTTGTTACTTGCGTGGAGAATCCTTCCGATGTGCGTAGTCCTTAAGGTGTTGCAAGCCGGTGAGTCGTCACCAGCTGTTTGTTGCGTGTTAATCCTGTTTATGAATGCACTAATTCACTTTATCACAGATGTACACTACACTTGACATATTGGTGATGCATACAATTATGTCGTATAATTATACACTCTGGTTTACAACGTATTCTTGAATTTACATTAAGCGCATCTAACACAGTTCGCGTCGCGTGCGTCTCGATTATCTCATACCGTCGTTATTTAACCCGACTAATTCGCTTTCTTCAGTAATTTCACCACAACATATCGTATTGATGAAAATTTATATTTAGTATTTACTTCTCGTTGTTCGTTACTACTCCGACCATTCACTCATTAACTTATTACTGTATATTATTCTTTATAAATTTAGCGTTAGCAATTATCGCGTTCCCGTACTTCTGTTTACTGCTGCGAAGTTACTTTATTCTATAATTACTAATAAAATATATATATGTATATAGTTAACGCAAAACAGCGCACGCGAGTCTCTTCAGTGTAGTTTCGCCGATATAAAGAAGACTGCCTGATTTCTCTCCAAATTCATATTTTATACTCGCTTTGAATTTCCCTTACCAAGTCTCGATAGAAAAACAATCCCATAGGTTTAGACTAGCACTAAATACAAAATCGCCCAATCTCCTTAGCGAAAACCTCCCGCGCAACACATGACGCTTCTTCTGATTTGCCGAACGTTTTTCGCGTCTCACGTGCTTAAAAAAACTAGCGTCACTATCTATCTCACTCTTACATCGCTCTCTCGAACATAACGGTATCTATTGTTACATGCACTTAAAGTTTACAACATTGGCAAACACCCCTAATATCCTAGCGAATATTACATTTTATGATAGTTATGTCCCAAAACGTGACTTAGCCTAATATTACCTTCCTTATAGACGTCAGCCCCAAGGCCGGCGTTGCTAACCTACCGCTATACTCTACAGCTTTTACAAGTTAATTTCTTTCATGTAATGCCGCCTAACGGTACAGGCGTTTCACTACCTCCCCGCTTTCTAAAACATACACATTTCTTTGCGTTCAGCATAGTTTGATTTCGTAAAATTTGCGATTGCTCAATTTTTGCGTTACATTGTCCCCCCGTAGAATTAACCTTACAATTTTATCAAAATTGGAAACTAGTTTTATTGAAGCGTCCCTACAGCTCTTATAATTACAAGTTCCTTGCTTATATGTATTCTAATAAACTGATATAATTACAAGTTCATTACTTATATTTAAAATTGACAATATATTCAAGTTAATTACTTGCTTTATATTACTTAGTCTAAATTGGTGAGTACACTAGTACAATATTACTCGGTTACTACCTAATACTACACACAAGGGTCGATAGCCTTGTTTACTAACATACACTTCCCGTCTCCTCTACCTGACTTGCCAAACTACTCCCAAATGGAGCTGGTCCACTTTCCTTCTCAATAACAACTGTTTACATAAAGCACTCTCCCTTTTAACATTTTTGTTACCATTTTCATTTACTTATTTAGGGTTCTTTTTTTTTTACTCATATTCAATACATTGTTACTCCTTCTCTGATTTTTCTAAGCATTTGTGACTTCTTACATGACTAAACTTCATTATGCTTTGATTACATTGAACACCTTTATATTTAGTTTTGATAACCTACGATTACTACATCAATATTCGGTTGTGTGTTATTACACTTTTTTTCTTAATTTTCATGTGATGTTCCTGTATGTGTGTATGAATTTTGGGTTTCTTTCTTATAATAAGGCTTTAGTTGTCGTACTTTGAATTTCCCGCGGATATGTCCTGGTCTTTGTGTATCTTCCAACTGGTAGGTCGCTGTTCCGATTTCTTTAGTTACCTTATATGGACCCTCGAATAGGTTACAAAATTTTCCTATTACTTTTTTATTTAAATCCGACATCGGGTACGCCCTTAACAAGACCTGGTCTCTTATGTGAAATCTAGTAAGGTGGTGAGTAGTGTTGAGTTTATCTGTCCTCTTACCTCCCTTTTCCTTAATTCGTAGGTAGATGTTGTAATAGTTGATGGGTTGGTCTGGAGGTATCATATCTTGGTCAATAAATTTTATCCAGCCCGCTCTGGTTTCTTTCCCCACTGCGCTTCAAAAGGGGTGGTCTCAATTGTCTCCTGAGAGGTCTGGTTTATGCACGCCTCAATGATTTTAAGAAACTGCGCCAATTTGGTGTGCTTATCGGAGGTCATTGCCCTGAACATATTACCTAATTGGCTGTTTATTCTCTCTGCCAGATTTGTATTTGGATTACGGATTGCGGTATATTTTGTATTAATACCCATGTCTGTCAATGCGGTAGACATCTATTGCTGGTGAACTGTGTACCGTTATCAGATAAAATAGCTACTGGTTTTCTTATCTCCTCACAATATAATAGAATTCTCTTTATGGTGGCAGTCGTTGTGGCTTGCCTCAGTTTATATAATTTGACATACTTAGTAAAATTGTCGATTACAGTTAATATATACCTTACTTTCCCTGTGGAAATCGGCAGCGAGCCATAATAGTCGACGCTGATCAGTTCGCCTTTCTTCTTCGGTATGACCGGTCGCGTCTCTCCTAACATCCTTTTAAAATGATCCTTACTCTTTTGGCATGTGATACAGGTTTTCGTAACTGCTTTTGTGATTTTATTTATGGAATCCCCGGTGAAATTTTCCTTAAACAGCTGATATGTCCGCCGGTTTCCCACGTGACTGTATGCCTCGTGTAGCTCCGTGATCATGCTGTGGCACAACTACTCCGTCAACATTAACTTCCATACTCCCTTATCTTTACAGTACATCTTTCCATTATGCCAAGTGTATTTCCTGGCAAGTTTATGCTGTTCATTTGATTGATAATCTTTTTCAGTTTGGTGTCGGCTAATTGATAATTCTGTATGTTTTTAAGTTGTTTCTTGATTTCTTTACTGATGCGGACACTGACAAGGTTAATTTCAAATTCTTCGATTTGGTCTATTGCCTGCTCTTCATTTATGTCCTCCGGATGTCTGTTTAAGATGTCGGCTACAATGTTATCTCGACCCTTACAATGCATAATCTCGAAGTCATATTCTTGTATGGCGAGGATCCACCGTGTTATACGGGAGTTATTTCGGAAGATCGTTTTGTTGTCCATTAAGATTTGCTGTTGTTCATTCCTTTCCGCCTCGGTGATTCTGCCGATTGATCGCACTTTTTGTTTGATTACCGCTTCAATATCTTCTCCCCCGGACGCGATTTCTACGTGGAATATCTCTGCCGTGGCTTCCTTCTGGTCCCCTTTTCCTGGAATTGTTAACTGTTTGTTGTGTAAGTCGATAACGCACCCATGTTCTTCTTGCAACCCCACGCCTACTATACAATCCTTTACTAGCTCTGGTACCACGACGAATACGCTGTCAACTTCCACATCTCCGATCGTGGCCGTCAACAATACCTGCTGCGTCACCCTCTTCGATTTATTTCCAGTTGCTCCTTTGATAACAGTATTCGATAGTCTCAGTGTTTCTACGTTCCCCAATTCCTTCTTCCTTTTCTTAAACCATTGCTCAGAATTAGCGTTTACTTGGCTTCCAGTATCGATTAATGCGCAGATTGGCACGCGGTTTAGAGATATCCTGGTCTCCGGGCACTTGTTCACACGATAGGTTACATTTATATCATCGTTACACAATAAATCTTCTCTTACATCTAAAAAAGTGGTATTAGTATACTTATTAATGGTGCTTAAATCTAATGCATATGTACAACACTGCCCTAGTTTTTTGACATTGCAGTGGCGCTTTTGTTATTCTGGATACCGCTAGTCGAAGGGATCGGTTCTGGTTCGTTTTTAAATTTGTTTGGCCGTCTATTGTAGTGTTGTGTAGTTGGCCGGTTTTCACTTTCGTGCGCCCGTCCTTGCTCGACCCTTCTCCCACTCTCCTCTTCATCTCTTACCCATTGCTTATGCTCGCGCCGACTGTCACAATGTGTCCGGGTCATTGTCCTTGCTTCACTTCTCAAATTCATGAACTCTGATAATACTTGCTTGAACTCATTAATAGTTGTAACCCCACGAGTAATGATGGCGATCTGTACCCCCTGAGAATAGAGTTTTGCAATTTTCTGATCAGGTATTGATCAGGTATCAGTGGAATTAGCTGCCTGTTCTCCAACAATTTCCGTTCTAAGTACTGTATCATGCTCATATCACTCTCCATCTGATAACGTCCAAACTCGAGCACGTTTCTTACTTTTTCTTGAATCACATCATTCCAATATTTGCTCGTGAAGGCTTCCTTGTTGGTCACGCTATTCTTTATCAACCTCCACCACACCGCGGCCTCTCCTTCTAGGTGCCTTCCGATCCATGCGACGTTGCCGTTATCTTGGTAATGTTCCATATAGATATCTTCCATCTCCTTCATAAACTCCATCGGGAAGTCTCCAGTCCCGTTGTACTTGATATCTTTGACTTGTTCGTGAGTAATGTTACGGTTGCACGACTGGTTGCTAATTGAGGCTAATTTGTTCCCAACTTCTCGTTGTATCTGTCGTATTTGCAGGTCAGTTTCTTCCGACTTACAGTTAATTACATTTATATTTTCATTCACTTTCTTCATTTCTTCCAGCTTTTCGGCTCATAACTCTTTGATTGCTGCCGTATTGTCTTCGCATCTTTTGTTGTTTCCATTGATTTTTTGCTTATGATTTGAATGTTGTTGCTATGCCGTTCGTCCAACTCTATGATCTGCTGTTTAGTATTAATACTAAGCTCAGTAATCTTATCGGTATTGTCTCGGATTTTGTTGTTAGTCTCTACTTGGCAGTCTTGGAACAGTTTTTTGTTGTTTGTTCTCTCTTGTTCCATTTGTATGGCGACTTCGTTTCGTATTTCTATGTGTTGTTTATGGATTTGTTTTTTCATTTGTTGTAACGCTTGTTCTAATTTTAATTCATTTTGTTCTAACCGTTCGTCTGTTCTTTTCGCATGTTCAGCAATTTGTTGTGCTATCTGTGCTTTTGTTTGTGCCAGCGGTTCTGACTGTATTTGTATTTGTTCTGTTTGATGTGACAGTTGTTTTTCTGTTTTTCTCGATTCTTCTTGTATTTGTTGTGAGAGCTGTTCTTTTGTATTTCTCGATTCTTCTTGTATTTGTTGTGAGAGCTGTTCTGTTGTTTGTTCTGATTGTTTTTGTATCTGTTCTTCTATTTTTTCGATCGTTCCTCCATTCGTCGTGTGTGTTGTGACAACTGTTGTTCTAGTAATTGTTGTAGTATTGTGTACATATCAGTGTTTTTGTCTGTCTCTAGTGGTGTCTGACATATCGGTCTTTCTCGAATTTCTGTTACTATTGTTGGTGTAAATTGTTGTGTCTCTGCGTTTTTATCGTTCTGTCCGTTTTGTCCCTGCGTCCCAGACGCTTGATTCTCCTCTGAAATGTCTGCGAGCGTGTCTGGATCGCCTAACTGATTATTTATTCCAAATTCCATCTCGTTGCTTTGGGTATCTGTATTTGTGCTCATGTTGTTGTACAGGTTGTGAATGTTGTTTTGTGTGTCTTTGTCTCTCCTACTCCTACTTCGCGTAATCATATACTATGTTTGATACTATTTCTATTCTTAACTTCTACTTAGTCTTAATCTATAATTTGTTTAATAATGACTCATTTGTCCCACGTTCCGGGCGACAGAATGTAATAAACTACTTGATAGGCCTTTACGAAAGAGTTAAATTGTTGATTTGTATATTATGTTGGCCTATGAGAATGTAAGAAGTAAGGTTTACAAACTACTTTAATCACTGATAATATTAATATTTCTACTCAATAGACTATAACACTTACTCCAGTGTACCGACTCTTTATTGTACCTCAGGGCGCCAGTAATAATAAACACAAATTAAAATATATCAATCAACTTTTAATGATTCATTTGCATTTATATACTACAAATTTCTTTAAAATGACTTGAATAGTTTTGCCTTACAATTTGAATATTATTTCGTGGCAATGAGTTCATTTTAGACAAATTGAGTCACTATATTAGATTACAAATATATATATATATATTTATAAAAAAATATTAAATCAAACGTTCATTTATTTGTTACTTGCGTGGAGAATCCTTCCGATGTGCGTAGTCCTTAAGGTGTTGCAAGCCGGTGAGTCGTCACCAGCTGTTTGTTGCGTGTTAATCCTGTTTATGAATGCACTAATTCACTTTATCACAGATGTACACTACACTTGACATATTGGTGATGCATACAATTATGTCGTATAATTATACACTCTGGTTTACAACGTATTCTTGAATTTACATTAAGCGCATCTAACACAGTTCGCGTCGCGTGCGTCTCGATTATCTCATACCGTCGTTATTTAACCCGACTAATTCGCTTTCTTCAGTAATTTCACCACAACATATCGTATTGATGAAAATTTATATTTAGTATTTACTTCTCGTTGTTCGTTACTACTCCGACCATTCACTCATTAACTTATTACTGTATATTATTCTTTATAAATTTAGCGTTAGCAATTATCGCGTTCCCGTACTTCTGTTTACTGCTGCGAAGTTACTTTATTCTATAATTACTAATAAAATATATATATGTATATAGTTAACGCAAAACAGCGCACGCGAGTCTCTTCAGTGTAGTTTCGCCGATATAAAGAAGACTGCCTGATTTCTCTCCAAATTCATATTTTATACTCGCTTTGAATTTCCCTTACCAAGTCTCGATAGAAAAACAATCCCATAGGTTTAGACTAGCACTAAATACAAAATCGCCCAATCTCCTTAGCGAAAACCTCCCGCGCAACACATGACGCTTCCTCTGATTTGCCGAACGTTTTTCGCGTCTCACGTGCTTAAAAAAACTAGCGTCACTATCTATCTCACTCTTACATCGCTCTCTCGAACATAACGGTATCTATTGTTACATGCACTTAAAGTTTACAACATTGGCAAACACCCCTAATATCCTAGCGAATATTACATTTTATGATAGTTATGTCCCAAAACGTGACTTAGCCTAATATTACCTTCCTTATAGACGTCAGCCCCAAGGCCGGCGTTGCTAACCTACCGCTATACTCTACAGCTTTTACAAGTTAATTTCTTTCATGTAATGCCGCCTAACGGTACAGGCGTTTCACTACCTCCCCGCTTTCTAAAACATACACATTTCTTTGCGTTCAGCATAGTTTGATTTCGTAAAATTTGCGATTGCTCAATTTTTGCGTTACATTGTCCCCCCGTAGAATTAACCTTACAATTTTATCAAAATTGGAAACTAGTTTTATTGAAGCGTCCCTACAGCTCTTATAATTACAAGTTCCTTGCTTATATGTATTCTAATAAACTGATATAATTACAAGTTCATTACTTATATTTAAAATTGACAATATATTCAAGTTAATTACTTGCTTTATATTACTTAGTCTAAATTGGTGAGTACACTAGTACAATATTACTCGGTTACTACCTAATACTACACACAAGGGTCGATAGCCTTGTTTACTAACATACACTTCCCGTCTCCTCTACCTGACTTGCCAAACTACTCCCAAATGGAGCTGGTCCACTTTCCTTCTCAATAACAACTGTTTACATAAAGCACTCTCCCTTTTAACATTTTTGTTACCATTTTCATTTACTTATTTAGGGTTCTTTTTTTTTTACTCATATTCAATACATTGTTACTCCTTCTCTGATTTTTCTAAGCATTTGTGACTTCTTACATGACTAAACTTCATTATGCTTTGATTACATTGAACACCTTTATATTTAGTTTTGATAACCTACGATTACTACATCAATATTCGGTTGTGTGTTATTACACTTTTTTTCTTAATTTTCATGTGATGTTCCTGTATGTGTGTATGAATTTTGGGTTTCTTTCTTATAATAAGGCTTTAGTTGTCGTACTTTGAATTTCCCGCGGATATGTCCTGGTCTTTGTGTATCTTCCAACTGGTAGGTCGCTGTTCCGATTTCTTTAGTTACCTTATATGGACCCTCGAATAGGTTACAAAATTTTCCTATTACTTTTTTATTTAAATCCGACATCGGGTACGCCCTTAACAAGACCTGGTCTCTTATGTGAAATCTAGTAAGGTGGTGAGTAGTGTTGAGTTTATCTGTCCTCTTACCTCCCTTTTCCTTAATTCGTAGGTAGATGTTGTAATAGTTGATGGGTTGGTCTGGAGGTATCATATCTTGGTCAATAAATTTTATCCAGCCCGCTCTGGTTTCTTTCCCCACTGCGCTTCAAAAGGGGTGGTCTCAATTGTCTCCTGAGAGGTCTGGTTTATGCACGCCTCAATGATTTTAAGAAACTGCGCCAATTTGGTGTGCTTATCGGAGGTCATTGCCCTGAACATATTACCTAATTGGCTGTTTATTCTCTCTGCCAGATTTGTATTTGGATTACGGATTGCGGTATATTTTGTATTAATACCCATGTCTGTCAATGCGGTAGACATCTATTGCTGGTGAACTGTGTACCGTTATCAGATAAAATAGCTACTGGTTTTCTTATCTCCTCACAATATAATAGAATTCTCTTTATGGTGGCAGTCGTTGTGGCTTGCCTCAGTTTATATAATTTGACATACTTAGTAAAATTGTCGATTACAGTTAATATATACCTTACTTTCCCTGTGGAAATCGGCAGCGAGCCATAATAGTCGACGCTGATCAGTTCGCCTTTCTTCTTCGGTATGACCGGTCGCGTCTCTCCTAACATCCTTTTAAAATGATCCTTACTCTTTTGGCATGTGATACAGGTTTTCGTAACTGCTTTTGTGATTTTATTTATGGAATCCCCGGTGAAATTTTCCTTAAACAGCTGATATGTCCGCCGGTTTCCCACGTGACTGTATGCCTCGTGTAGCTCCGTGATCATGCTGTGGCACAACTACTCCGTCAACATTAACTTCCATACTCCCTTATCTTTACAGTACATCTTTCCATTATGCCAAGTGTATTTCCTGGCAAGTTTATGCTGTTCATTTGATTGATAATCTTTTTCAGTTTGGTGTCGGCTAATTGATAATTCTGTATGTTTTTAAGTTGTTTCTTGATTTCTTTACTGATGCGGACACTGACAAGGTTAATTTCAAATTCTTCGATTTGGTCTATTGCCTGCTCTTCATTTATGTCCTCCGGATGTCTGTTTAAGATGTCGGCTACAATGTTATCTCGACCCTTACAATGCATAATCTCGAAGTCATATTCTTGTATGGCGAGGATCCACCGTGTTATACGGGAGTTATTTCGGAAGATCGTTTTGTTGTCCATTAAGATTTGCTGTTGTTCATTCCTTTCCGCCTCGGTGATTCTGCCGATTGATCGCACTTTTTGTTTGATTACCGCTTCAATATCTTCTCCCCCGGACGCGATTTCTACGTGGAATATCTCTGCCGTGGCTTCCTTCTGGTCCCCTTTTCCTGGAATTGTTAACTGTTTGTTGTGTAAGTCGATAACGCACCCATGTTCTTCTTGCAACCCCACGCCTACTATACAATCCTTTACTAGCTCTGGTACCACGACGAATACGCTGTCAACTTCCACATCTCCGATCGTGGCCGTCAACAATACCTGCTGCGTCACCCTCTTCGATTTATTTCCAGTTGCTCCTTTGATAACAGTATTCGATAGTCTCAGTGTTTCTACGTTCCCCAATTCCTTCTTCCTTTTCTTAAACCATTGCTCAGAATTAGCGTTTACTTGGCTTCCAGTATCGATTAATGCGCAGATGGGCACTCGGTTTAGAGATATCCTGGTCTCCGGGCACTTGTTTACACGATAGGTTACATTTATATCATCGTTACACAATAAATCGTCTCTTACATCTAAAAAAGTGGTATTAGTATACTTATTAATGGTGCTTAAATCTAATGCATATGTACAACACTGCCCTAGTTTTTTGACATTGCAGTGGCGCTTTTGTTATTCTGGATACCGCTAGTCGAAGGGATCGGCTCTGGTTCGTTTTTAAATTTGTTTGGCCGTCTATTGTAGTGTTGTGTAGTTGGCCGGTTTTCACTTTCGTGCGCCCGTCCTTGCTCGACCCTTCTCCCACTCTCCTCTTCATCTCTTACCCATTGCTTATGCTCGCGCCGACTGTCATAATGTGTCCGGGTCATTGTCCTTGCTTCACTTCTCAAATTCATGAACTCTGATAATACTTGCTTGAACTCATTAATAGTTGTAACCCCACGAGTAATGATGGCGATCTGTACCCCCTGAGAATAGAGTTTTGCAATTTTCTGATCAGGTATTGATCAGGTATCAGTGGAATTAGCTGCCTGTTCTCCAACAATTTCCGTTCTAAGTACTGTATCATGCTCATATCACTCTCCATCTGATAACGTCCAAACTCGAGCACGTTTCTTACTTTTTCTTGAATCACATCATTCCAATATTTGCTCGTGAAGGCTTCCTTGTTGGTCACGCTATTCTTTATCAACCTCCACCACACCGCGGCCTCTCCTTCTAGGTGCCTTCCGATCCATGCGACGTTGCCGTTATCTTGGTAATGTTCCATATAGATATCTTCCATCTCCTTCATAAACTCCATCGGGAAGTCTCCAGTCCCGTTGTACTTGATATCTTTGACTTGTTCGTGAGTAATGTTACGGTTGCACGACTGGTTGCTAATTGAGGCTAATTTGTTCCTAACTTCTCGTTGTATCTGTCGTATTTGCAGGTCAGTTTCTTCCGACTTACAGTTAATTACATTTATATTTTCATTCACTTTCTTCATTTCTTCCAGCTTTTCGGCTCATAACTCTTTGATTGCTGCCGTATTGTCTTCGCATCTTTTGTTGTTTCCATTCATTTTTTTGCTTATGATTTGAATGTTGTTGCTATGCCGTTCGTCCAACTCTATGATCTGCTGTTTAGTATTAATACTAAGCTCAGTAATCTTATCGGTATTGTCTCGGATTTTGTTGTTAGTCTCTAATTGGCAGTCTTGGAACAGTTTTTTGTTGTTTGTTCTCTCTTGTTCCATTTGTATGGCGACTTCGTTTCTTATTTCTATGTGTTGTTTATGGATTTGTTTTTTCATTTTATTGTAACGCTTGTTCTAATTTTAATTCATTTTGTTCTAACCGTTCGTCTGTTCTTTTCGCATGTTCAGCAATTTGTTGTGCTATCTGTGCTTTTGTTTGTGCCAGCGGTTCTGACTGTATTTGTATTTGTTCTGTTTGATGTGACAGTTGTTTTTCTGTTTTTCTCGATTCTTCTTGTATTTGTTGTGAGAGCTGTTCTTTTGTATTTCTCGATTCTTCTTGTATTTGTTGTGAGAGCTGTTCTGTTTTTTCGATCGTTCCTCCATTCGTCGTGTGTGTTGTGACAACTGTTATTCTAGTAATTGTTGTAGTATTGTGTATATATCAGTGTTTTTGTCTGTCTCTAGTGGTGTGACATATCGGTCTTTCTCGAATTTCTGTTACTATTGTTGGTGTAAATTGTTGTGTCTCTGCGTTTTTATCGTTCTGTCCGTTGTGTCCCTGCGTCCCTGACGCTTGATTCTCCTCTGAAATGTCTGCGAGCGTGTCTGGATCGCCTAACTGATTATTTATTCCAAATTCCATCTCGTTGCTTTGGGTATCTTTATTTGTGCTCATGTTGTTGTACAGGTTGTGAATGTTGTTTTGTGTGTCTTTGTCTCTCCTACTCCTAATTCGCGTAATCATATACTATGTTTGATACTATTTCTATTCTTAACTTTTACTTAGTCTTAATCTATAATTTGTTTAATAATGACTCATTTGTCCCACGTTCCGGGCGAAAGAATGTAATACACTACTTGATAGGCCTTTACGAAAGAGTTAAATTGTTGATTCCCATATTATGTTGGCCTATGAGAATGTAAGAAGTAAGGTTTACAAACTACTTTAATCACTGATAATATTAATATTTCTACTCAATAGACTATAACACTTACTCCAGTGTACCGACTCTTTATTGTACCTCAGGGCTCCAGTAATAATAAACACAAATTAAAATATATCAATCAACTTTTAATGATTCATTTGCATTTATATACTACAAATTTCTTTAAAATGACTTGAATAGTTTTGCCTTACAATTTGAATATTATTTCGTGGCAATGAGTTCATTTTAGACAAATTGAGTCACTATATTAGATTACAAATATATATATATTTATAAAATATATTAAATCAAATGTTCATTTATTTGTTACTTGCGTGGAGAATCCTTCCGATGTGCGTAGTCCTTAAGGTGTTGCAGGCCGGTGAGTCGTCACCAGCTGTTTGTTGCGTGTTAATCCTGTTTATGAATGCACTAATTCACTTTATCACAGATGTACACTACACTTGACATATTGGTGATGCATACAATTATGTCGTATAATTATACACTCTGGTTTACAACGTATTCTTGAATTTACATTAAGCGCATCTAACACAGTTCGCGTCGCGTGCGTCTCGATTATCTCATACCGTCGTTATTTAACCCGACTAATTCGCTTTCTTCAGTGACTTCACCACAACATATCGTATTGATGAAAATTTATATTTAGTATTTACTTCTCGTTGTTCGTTACTACTCCGACCATTCACTCATTAACTTATTACTGTATATTATTCTTTATAAATTTAGCGTTAGCAATTATCGCGTTCCCGTACTTCTGTTTACTGCTGCGAAGTTACTTTATTCTTTAAATTACTAATAAAATATATATATGTATATAGTTAACGCAAAACAGCGCACGCGAGTCTCTTCAGTGTAGTTTCGCCGATATAAAGAAGACTGCCTGATTTCTCTCCAAATTCATATTTTATACTCGCTTTGAATTTCCCTTACCAAGTCTCGATAGAAAAACAATCCCATAGGTTTAGACTAGCACTAAATACAAAATCGCCCAATCTCCTTAGCGAAAACCTCCCGCGCAACACATGACGCTTCCTCTGATTTGCCGAACGTTTTTCGCGTCTCACGTGCTTAAAAAAACTAGCGTCACTATCTATCTCACTCTTACATCGCTCTCTCGAACATAACGGTATCTATTGTTACATGCACTTAAAGTTTACAACATTGGCAAACACCCCTAATATCCTAGCGAATAATACATTTTATGATAGTTATGTCCCAAAACGTGACTTAGCCTAATATTACCTTCCTTATAGACGTCAGCCCCAAGGCCGGCGTTGCTAACCTACCGCTATACTCTACAGCTTTTACAAGTTAATTTCTTTCATGTAATGCCGCCTAACGGTACAGGCGTTTCACTACCTCCCCGCTTTCTAAAACATACACATTTCTTTGCGTTCAGCATAGTTTGATTTCGTAAAATTTGCGATTGCTCAATTTTTGCGTTACATTGTCCCCCCGTAGAATTAACCTTACAATTTTATCAAAATTGGAAACTAGTTTTATTGAAGCGTCCCTACAGCTCTTATAATTACAAGTTCCTTGCTTATATGTATTCTAATAAACTGATATAATTACAAGTTCATTACTTATATTTAAAATTGACAATATATTCAAGTTAATTACTTGCTTTATATTACTTAGTCTAAATTGGTGAGTACACTAGTACAATATTACTCGGTTACTACCTAATACACAAGGGTCGATAGCCTTGTTTACTAACATACACTTCCCGTCCCCTCTACCTGACTTTCCAAACTACTCCCAAATGGAGCTGGTCCACTTTCCTTCTCAATAACAACTGTTTACATAAAGCTCTCTCCCTTTTAACATTTTTGTTACCATTTTCATTTACTTATTTAGGGTTCTTTTTTTTTACTCATATTCAATTCATTGTTACTCCTTCTTTGATTTTTCTAAGCATTTGTGACTTCTTACATTACTAAACTTCATTATGCTTTGATTACATTGAACACCTTTATATTTAGTTTTGATAACTTACGATTACTACATCAATATTCGGTTGTGTGTTATTACACTTTGTTACTTAATTTTCATGTGATGTTCCTGTATGTGTGTGTGAATTTTGGGTTTCTTTCTTATAATAAGGCTTTAGTTGTCGTACATTGAATTTCCCGCGGATATGACCTGGTCTTTGTGGATCTTCCAACTGGTAGGTCGCTGTTCCGATTTCTTTAGTTACCTTATATGGACCCTCGAATAGGTTACAAAATTTTCCTATTACTTTTTTATTTAAATCCGACATCGGGTACGCCCTTAACAAGACCTGGTCTCTTATGTGAAATCTAGTAAGGTGGTGAGTAGTGTTGAGTTTATCTGTCCTCTTACCTCCCTTTTCCTTAATTCGTAGGTAGATGTTGTAATAGTTGATGGGTTGGTCTGGAGGTATCATATCTTGGTCAATATATTTTGTCCAGTCCCGCTCTGGTTTCTTTCCCCACTGCGCTTCAAAAGGGGTGGTCTCAATTGTCTCCTGAGAGGTCTGGTTTATGCACGTCTCAATGAGTTTAAGAAACTGCGCCAATTTGGTGTGCTTATCGGAGGTCATTGCCCTGAACATATTACCTAATTGGCTGTTTATTCTCTCAGCCAGATTTGTATTTGGATTACGGATTGCGGTATATTTTGCATTAATACCCATGTCTGTCAATGCGGTAGACATCTATTGCTGGTGAACTGTGTACCGTTATCAGATAAAATAGCTACTGGTTTTCTTATCTCCTCACAATATAATAGAATTCTCTTTATGGTGGCAGTCGTTGTGGCTTGCCTCAGTTTATATAATTTGACATACTAAGTAAAATTGTCGATTACACTTAATATATACCTTACTTTCCCTGTGGAATTCGGCAGCTGTCCATAATAGTCGACGCTGATCAGTTCGCCTTTCTTCTTCGGTATGACCGGTCGCGTCTCTCCTAACATCCTTTTAAAATGATCCTTACTCTTTTGGCATGTGATACAGGTTTTCGTAACTGCTTTTGTGATTTTATTTATGGAATCCCCGGTGAAATTTTCCTTAAACACCTGATATGTCCGCCGGTTTCCCACGTGACTGTATGCCTCGTGTAGCTCCGTGATCATGCTGTGGCACAACTACTCCGTCAACATTAACTTCCATACTCCCTTATCTTTACAGTACATCTTTCCATTATGCCAAGTGTATTTCCTGGCAAGTTTATGCTGTTCATTTGATTAATAATCTTTTTCAGTTTGGTGTCGGCTAATTGATAATTCTGTATGTTTTTAAGTTGTTTCTTGATTTCTTTACTGATGCGGACACTGACAAGGTTAATTTCAAATTCTTCGATTTGGTCTATTGCCTGCTCTTCATTTATGTCCTCCGGATGTCTGTTTAAGATGTCGGCTACAATGTTATCTCGACCCTTACAATGCATAATCTCGAAGTCATATTCTTGTATGGCGAGGATCCACCGTGTTATACGGGAGTTATTTCGGAAGATCGTTTTGTTGTCCATTAAGATTTGCTGTTGTTCATTCCTTTCCGCCTCGGTGATTCTGCCGATTGATCGCACCTTTTGTTTGATTACCGCTTCAATATCTTCTCCCCCGGACGCGATTTCTACGTGGAATATTTCTGCCGTGGCTTCCTTCTGGTCCCCTTTTCCTGGAATTGTTAACTGTTTGTTGTGTAAGTCGATAACGCACCCATGTTCTTCCTGCAACCCCACGCCTACTATACAATCCTTTACTAGCTCTGGTACCACGACGAATACGCTGTCAACTTCCACATCACCGATCGTGGCCGTCAACAATACCTGCTGCGTCACCCTCTTCGATTTATTTCCAGTTGCTCCTTTGATAACAGTATTCGATAGTCTCAGTGTTTCTACGTTCCCCAATTCCTTCTTCCTTTTCTTAAACCATTGCTCAGAATTAGCGTTTACTTGGCTTCCAGTATCGATTAATGCGCAGATGGGCACTCGGTTTAGAGATATCCTGGTCTCCGGGCACTTGTTCACACGATAGGTTACATTTATATCATCGTTACACAATAAATCGTCTCTTACATCTAAAAAAGTGGTATTAGTATACTTATTAATGGTGCTTAAATCTAATGCATATGTACAACACTGCCCTAGTTTTTTGACATTGCAGTGGCGCTTTTGTTATTCTGGATACCGCTAGTCGAAGGGATCGGCTCTGGTTCGTTTTTAAATTTGTTTGGCCGTCTATTGTAGTGTTGTGTAGTTGGCCGGTTTTCACTTTCGTGCGCCCGTCCTTGCTCGACCCTTCTCCCACTCTCCTCTTCATCTCTTACCCATTGCTTATGCTCGCGCCGACTGTCATAATGTGTCCGGGTCATTGTCCTTGATTCACTTCTCAAATTCATGAACTCTGATAATACTTGCTTGAACTAATTAATAGTTGTTACCCCACGAGTAATGATGGCGATCTGTAACCCCTGAGAATAGAGTTTTGCAATTTTCTGATCAGGTATTGATCAGGTATCAGTGGAATTAGTTGCCTGTTCTCCAACAATTTCCGTTCTAAGTACTGTATCATGCTCATATCACTCTCCATCTGATAACGTCCAAACTCGAGCACGTTTCTTACTTTTTCTTGAATCACATCATTCCAATATTTGCTCGTGAAGGCTTCCTTGTTGGTCACGCTATTCTTTATCAACCTCCACCACACCGCGGCCTCTCCTTCTAGGTGCCTTCCGATCCATGCGACGTTGCCGTTATCTTGGTAATGTTCCATATAGATATCTTCCATCTCCTTCATAAACTCCATCGGGAAGTCTCCAGTCCCGTTGAACTTGATATCTTTGACTTGTTCGTGAGTATTGTTACGGTTGCACGACTGGTTGCTAATTGAGGCTAATTTGTTCCTAACTTCTCGTTGTATCTGTCGTATTTGCAGGTCAGTTTCTTCCGACTTACAGTTAATTACATTTATATTTTCATTCATTTTCTTCATTTCTTCCAGCTTTTCGGCTCATAACTCTTTGATTGCTGCCGTATTGTCTTCGCATCTTTTGTTGTTTCCATTCATTTTTTTGCTTATGATTTGAATGTTGTTGCTATGCCGGTTTCGTCCAACTCTATGATCTGCTGTTTAGTATTAATACTAAGCTCAGTAATCTTATCGGTATTCTCTCGGATTTTGTTGTTAGTCTCTACTTGGCAGTCTTGGAACAGTTTTTTGTTGTTTGTTCTCTCTTGTTCCATTTGTATGGCGACTTCGTTTCTTATTTCTATGTGTTGTTTATGGATTTGTTTTTTCATTTTATTGTAACGCTTGTTCTAATTTTAATTCATTTTGTTCTAACCGTTCGTCTGTTCTTTTCGCATGTTCAGCAATTTGTTGTGCTATCTGTGCTTTTGTTTGTGCCAGCGGTTCTGACTGTATTTGTATTTGTTCTGTTTGATGTGACAGTTGTTTTTCTGTTTTTCTCGATTCTTCTTGTATTTGTTGTGAGAGCTGTTCTTTTGTATTTCTCGATTCTTCTTGTATTTGTTGTGAGAGCTGTTCTGTTGTTTGTTCTGATTGTTTTTGTATCTGTTCTTCTATTTTTTTCGATCGTTCCTCCATTCGTCGTGTGTGTTGTGACAACTGTTGTTCTAGTAATTGTTGTAGTATTGTGTATATATCAGTGTTTTTGTCTGTCTCTAGTGGTGTGACATATCGGTCTTTCTCGAATTTCTGTTACTATTGTTGGTGTAAATTGTTGTGTCTCTGCGTTTTTATCGTTCTGTCCGTTTTGTCCCTGCGTCCCTGACGCTTGATTCTCCTCTGAAATGTCTGCGAGCGTGTCTGGATCGCCTAACTGATTATTTATTCCAAATTCCATCTCGTTGCTTTGGGTATCTGTATTTGTGCTCATGTTGTTGTACAGGTTGTGAATGTTGTTTTGTGTGTCTTTGTCTCTCCTACTCCTACTTCGCGTAATCATTTACTATGTTTGATACTATTTCTATTCTTAACTTTTACTTAGTCTTAATCTATAATTTGTTTAATAATGACTCATTTGTCCCACGTTCCGGGCGACAGAATGTAATACACTACTTGATAGGCCTTTACGAAAGAGTTAAATTGTTGATTTGCATATTATGTTGGCCTATGAGAATGTAAGAAGTAAGGTTTACAAACTACTTTAATCACTGATAATATTAATATTTCTACTCAATAGACTATAACACTTACTCCAGTGTACCGACTCTTTATTGTACCTCAGGGCGCCAGTAATAATAAACACAAATTAAAATATATCAATCAACTTTTAATGATTCATTTGCATTTATATACTACAAATTTCTTTAAAATGACTTGAATAGTTTTGCCTTACAATTTGAATATTATTTCGTGGCAATGAGTTCATTTTAGACAAATTGAGTCACTATATTAGCTTACAAATATATATATATATTTATAAAAAAATATTAAATCAAACGTTCATTTATTTGTTACTTGCGTGGAGAATCCTTCCGATGTGCGTAGTCCTTAAGGTGTTGCAGGCCGGTGAGTCGTCACCAGCTGTTTGTTGCGTGTTAATCCTGTTTATGACTGCACTAATTCACTTTATCACAGATGTACACTACACTTGACATATTGGTGATGCATACAATTATGTCGTATAATTATACACTCTGGTTTACAACGTATTCTTGAATTTACATTAAGCGCATCTAACACAGTTCGCGTCGCGTGCGTCTCGATTATCTCATACCGTCGTTATTTAACCCGACTAATTCGCTTTCTTCAGTAATTTCACCACAACATATCGTATTGATGAAAATTTATATTTAGTATTTACTTCTCGTTGTTCGTTACTACTCCGACCATTCACTCATTAACTTATTACTGTATATTATTCTTTATAAATTTAGCGTTAGCAATTATCGCGTTCCCGTACTTCTGTTTACTGCTGCGAAGTTACTTTATTCTATAATTACTAATAAAATATATATATGTATATAGTTAACGCAAAACAGCGCACGCGAGTCTCTTCAGTGTAGTTTCGCCGATATAAAGAAGACTGCCTGATTTCTCTCCAAATTCATATTTTATACTCGCTTTGAATTTCCCTTACCAAGTCTCGATAGAAAAACAATCCCATAGGTTTAGACTAGCACTAAATACAAAATCGCCCAATCTCCTTAGCGAAAACCTCCCGCGCAACACATGACGCTTCCTCTGATTTGCCGAACGTTTTTCGCGTCTCACGTGCTTAAAAAAACTAGCGTCACTATCTATCTCACTCTTACATCGCTCTCTCGAACATAACGGTATCTATTGTTACATGCACTTATGCACTTAAAGTTTACAACATTGGCAAACACCCCTAATATCCTAGCGAATATTACATTTTATGATAGTTATGTCCCAAAACGTGACTTAGCCTAATATTACCTTCCTTATAGACGTCAGCCCCAAGGCCGGCGTTGCTAACCTACCGCTATACTCTACAGCTTTTACAAGTTAATTTCTTTCATGTAATGCCGCCTAACGGTACAGGCGTTTCACTACCTCCCCGCTTTCTAAAACATACACATTTCTTTGCGTTCAGCATAGTTTGATTTCGTAAAATTTGCGATTGCTCAATTTTTGCGTTACATTGTCCCCCCGTAGAATTAACCTTACAATTTTATCAAAATTGGAAACTAGTTTTATTGAAGCGTCCCTACAGCTCTTATAATTACAAGTTCCTTGCTTATATGTATTCTAATAAACTGATATAATTACAAGTTCATTACTTATATTTAAAATTGACAATATATTCAAGTTAATTACTTGCTTTATATTACTTAGTCTAAATTGGTGAGTACACTAGTACAATATTACTCGGTTACTACCTAATACTACACACAAGGGTCGATAGCCTTGTTTACTAACATACACTTCCCGTCCCCTCTACCTGACTTTCCAAACTACTCCCAAATGGAGCTGGTCCACTTTCCTTCTCAATAACAACTGTTTACATAAAGCGCTCTCCCTTTTAACATTTTTGTTACCATTTTCATTTACTTATTTAGGGTTCTTTTTTTTTACTCATATTCAATACATTGTTACTCCTTCTTTGATTTTTCTAAGCATTTGTGACTTCTTACATTACTAAACTTCATTATGCTTTGATTACATTGAACACCTTTATATTTAGTTTTGATAACTTACGATTACTACATCAATATTCGGTTGTGTGTTATTACACTTTGTTACTTAATTTTCATGTGATGTTCCTGTATGTGTGTGTGAATTTTGGGTTTCTTTCTTATAATAAGGCTTTAGTTGTCGTACATTGAATTTCCCGCGGATATGACCTGGTCTTTGTGGATCTTCCAACTGGTAGGTCGCTGTTCCGATTTCTTTAGTTACCTTATATGGACCCTCGAATAGGTTACAAAATTTTCCTATTACTTTTTTATTTAAATCCGACATCGGGTACGCCCTTAACAAGACCTGGTCTCTTATGTGAAATCTAGTAAGGTGGTGAGTAGTGTTGAGTTTATCTGTCCTCTTACCTCCCTTTTCCTTAATTCGTAGGTAGATGTTGTAATAGTTGATGGGTTGGTCTGGAGGTATCATATCTTGGTCAATATATTTTGTCCAGTCCCGCTCTGGTTTCTTTCCCCACTGCGCTTCAAAAGGGGTGGTCTCAATTGTCTCCTGAGAGGTCTGGTTTATGCACGTCTCAATGAGTTTAAGAAACTGCGCCAATTTGGTGTGCTTATCGGAGGTCATTGCCCTGAACATATTACCTAATTGGCTGTTTATTCTCTCAGCCAGATTTGTATTTGGATTACGGATTGCGGTATATTTTGCATTAATACCCATGTCTGTCAATGCGGTAGACATCTATTGCTGGTGAACTGTGTACCGTTATCAGATAAAATAGCTACTGGTTTTCTTATCTCCTCACAATATAATAGAATTCTCTTTATGGTGGCAGTCGTTGTGGCTTGCCTCAGTTTATATAATTTGACATACTTAGTAAAATTGTCGATTACACTTAATATATACCTTACTTTCCCTGTGGAATTCGGCAGCGGTCCATAATAGTCGACGCTGATCAGTTCGCCTTTCGTCTTCGGTATGACCGGTCGCGTCTCTCCTAACATTCTTTTAAAATGATCCTTACTCTTTTGGCATGTGATACAGGTTTTCGTAACAGCTTTTGTGATTTTATTTATGGAATCCCCGGTGAAATTTTCCTTAAACACCTGATATGTCCGCCGGTTTCCCACGTGACTGTATGCCTCGTGTAGCTCCGTGATCATGCTGTGGCACAACTACTCCGTCAACATTAACTTCCATACTCCCTTATCTTTACAGTACATCTTTCCATTATGCCAAGTGTATTTCCTGGCAAGTTTATGCTGTTCATTTGATTAATAATCTTTTTCAGTTTGGTGTCGGCTAATTGATAATTATGTATGTTTTTAAGTTTTTTCTTGATTTCTTTACTGATGCGGACACTGACAAGGTTAATTTCAAATTCTTCGATTTGGTCTATTGCCTGCTCTTCATTTATGTCCTCCGGATGTCTGTTTAAGATGTCGGCTACAATGTTATCTCGACCCTTACAATGCATAATCTCGAAGTCATATTCTTGTATGGCGAGGATCCACCGTGTTATACGGGAGTTATTTCGGAAGATCGTTTTGTTGTCCATTAAGATTTGCTGTTGTTCATTCCTTTCCGCCTCGGTGATTCTGCCGATTGATCGCACCTTTTGTTTGATTACCGCTTCAATATCTTCTCCCCCGGACGCGATTTCTACGTGGAATATTTCTGCCGTGGCTTCCTTCTGGTCCCCTTTTCCTGGAATTGTTAACTGTTTGTTGTGTAAGTCGATAACGCACCCATGTTCTTCCTGCAACCCCACGCCTACTATACAATCCTTTACTAGCTCTGGTACCACGACGAATACGCTGTCAACTTCCACATCACCGATCGTGGCCGTCAACAATACCTGCTGCGTCACCCTCTTCGATTTATTTCCAGTTGCTCCTTTGATAACAGTATTCGATAGTCTCAGTGTTTCTACGTTCCCCAATTCCTTCTTCCTTTTCTTAAACCATTGCTCAGAATTAGCGTTTACTTGGCTTCCAGTATCGATTAATGCGCAGATGGGCACTCGGTTTAGAGATATCCTGGTCTCCGGGCACTTGTTCACACGATAGGTTACATTTATATCATCGTTACACAATAAATCGTCTCTTACATCTAAAAAAGTGGTATTAGTATACTTATTAATGGTGCTTAAATCTAATGCATATGTACAACACTGCCCTAGTTTTTTGACATTGCAGTGGCGCTTTTGTTATTCTGGATACCGCTAGTCGAAGAGATCGGCTCTGGTTCGTTTTTAAATTTGTTTGGCCGTCTATTGTAGTGTTGTGTAGTTGGCCGGTTTTCACTTTCGTGCGCCCGTCCTTGCTCGACCCTTCTCCCACTCTCCTCTTCATCTCTTACCCATTGCTTATGCTCGCGCCGACTGTCATAATGTGTCCGCGTCATTGTCCTTGATTCACTTCTCAAATTCATGAACTCTGATAATACTTGCTTGAACTAATTAATAGTTGTTACCCCACGAGTAATGATGGCGATCTGTAACCCCTGAGAATAGAGTTTTGCAATTTTCTGATCAGGTATTGATCAGGTATCAGTGGAATTAGTTGCCTGTTCTCCAACAATTTCCGTTCTAAGTACTGTATCATGCTCATATCACTCTCCATCTGATAACGTCCAAACTCGAGCACGTTTCTTACTTTTTCTTGAATCACATCATTCCAATATTTGCTCGTGAAGGCTTCCTTGTTGGTCACGCTATTCTTTATCAACCTCCACCACACCGCGGCCTCTCCTTCTAGGTGCCTTCCGATCCATGCGACGTTGCCGTTATCTTGGTAATGTTCCATATAGATATCTTCCATCTCCTTCATAAACTCCATCGGGAAGTCTCCAGTCCCGTTGAACTTGATATCTTTGACTTGTTCGTGAGTAATGTTACGGTTGCACGACTGGTTGCTAATTGAGGCTAATTTGTTCCTAACTTCTCGTTGTATCTGTCGTATTTGCAGGTCAGTTTCTTCCGACTTACAGTTAATTACATTTATATTTTCATTCATTTTCTTCATTTCTTCCAGCTTTTCGGCTCATAACTCTTTGATTGCTGCCGTATTGTCTTCGCATCTTTTGTTGTTTCCATTCATTTTTTTGCTTATGATTTGAATGTTGTTGCTATGCCGTTCGTCCAACTCTATGATCTGCTGTTTAGTATTAATACTAAGCTCAGTAATCTTATCGGTATTGTCTCGGATTTTGTTGTTAGTCTCTACTTGGCAGTCTTGGAACAGTTTTTTGTTGTTTGTTCTCTTTTGTTCCATTTGTATGGCGACTTCGTTTCTTATTTCTATGTGTTGTTTATGGATTTGTTTTTTCATTTTATTGTAACGCTTGTTCTAATTTTAATTCATTTTGTTCTAACCGTTCGTCTGTTCTTTTCGCATGTTCAGCAATTTGTTGTGCTATCTGTGCTTTTGTTTGTGCCAGCGGTTCTGACTGTATTTGTATTTGTTCTGTTTGATGTGACAGTTGTTTTTCTGTTTTTCTCGATTCTTCTTGTATTTGTTGTGAGAGCTGTTCTTTTGTATTTCTCGATTCTTCTTGTATTTGTTGTGAGAGCTGTTCTGTTGTTTGTTCTGATTGTTTTTGTATCTGTTCTTCTATTTTTTTCGATCGTTCCTCCATTCGTCGTGTGTGTTGTGACAACTGTTGTTCTAGTAATTGTTGTAGTATTGTGTATATATCAGTGTTTTTGTCTGTCTCTAGTGGTGTGACATATCGGTCTTTCTCGAATTTCTGTTACTATTGTTGGTGTAAATTGATGTGTCTCTGCGTTTTTATCGTTCTGTCCGTTTTGTCCCTGCGTCCCTGATGCTTGATTCTCCTCTGAAATGTCTGCGAGCGTGTCTGGATCGCCTAACTGATTATTTATTCCAAATTCCATCTCGTTGCTTTGGGTATCTGTATTTGTGCTCATGTTGTTGTACAGGTTGTGAATGTTGTTTTGTGTGTCTTTGTCTCTCCTACTCCTACTTCGCGTAATCATTTACTATGTTTGATACTATTTCTATTCTTAACTTTTACTTAGTCTTAATCTATAATTTGTTTAATAATGACTCATTTGTCCCACGTTCCGGGCGACAGAATGTAATACACTACTTGATAGGCCTTTACGAAAGAGTTAAATTGTTGATTTGCATATTATGTTGGCCTATGAGAATGTAAGAAGTAAGGTTTACAAACTACTTTAATCACTGATAATATTAATATTTCTACTCAATAGACTATAACACTTACTCCAGTGTACCGACTCTTTATTGTACCTCAGGGCTCCAGTAATAATAAACACAAATTAAAATATATCAATCAACTTTTAATGATTCATTTGCATTTATATACTACAAATTTCTTTAAAATGACTTGAATAGTTTTGCCTTACAATTTGAATATTATTTCGTGGCAATGAGTTCATTTTAGACAAATTGAGTCACTATATTAGATTACAAATATATATATATATTTATTTACAAAAAAATATTAAATCAAATGTTCATTTATTTGTTACTTGCGTGGAGAATCCTTCCGATGTGCGTAGTCCTTAAGGTGTTGCAGGCCGGTGAGTCGTCACCAGCTGTTTGTTGCGTGTTAATCCTGTTTATGAATGCACTAATTCACTTTATCACAGATGTACACTACACTTGACATATTGGTGATGCATACAATTATGTCGTATAATTATACACTCTGGTTTACAACGTATTCTTGAATTTACATTAAGCGCATCTAACACAGTTCGCGTCGCGTGCGTCTCGATTATCTCATACCGTCGTTATTTAACCCGACTAATTCGCTTTCTTCAGTGATTTCACCACAACATATCGTATTGATGAAAATTTATATTTAGTATTTACTTCTCGTTGTTCGTTACTACTCCGACCATTCACTCATTAACTTATTACTGTATATTATTCTTTATAAATTTAGCGTTAGCAATTATCGCGTTCCCGTACTTCTGTTTACTGCTGCGAAGTTACTTTATTCTTTAAATTACTAATAAAATATATATATGTATATAGTTAACGCAAAACAGCGCACGCGAGTCTCTTCAGTGTAGTTTCGCCGATATAAAGAAGACTGCCAGATTTCTCTCCAAATTCATATTTTATACTCGCTTTGAATTTCCCTTACCAAGTCTCGATAGAAAAACAATCCCATAGGTTTAGACTAGCACTAAATACAAAATCGCCCAATCTCCTTAGCGAAAACCTCCCGCGCAACACATGACGCTTCCTCTGATTTGCCGAACGTTTTTCGCGTCTCACGTGCTTAAAAAAACTAGCGTCACTATCTATCTCACTCTTACATCGCTCTCTCGAACATAACGGTATCTATTGTTACATGCACTTAAAGTTTACAACATTGGCAAACACCCCTAATATCCTAGCGAATAATACATTTTATGATAGTTATGTCCCAAAACGTGACTTAGCCTAATATTACCTTCCTTATAGACGTCAGCCCCAAGGCCGGCGTTGCTAACCTACCGCTATACTCTACAGCTTTTACAAGTTAATTTCTTTCATGTAATGCCGCCTAACGGTACAGGCGTTTCACTACCTCCCCGCTTTCTAAAACATACACATTTCTTTGCGTTCAGCATAGTTTGATTTCGTAAAATTTGCGATTGCTCAATTTTTGCGTTACATTGTCCCCCCGTAGAATTAACCTTACAATTTTATCAAAATTGGAAACTAGTTTTATTGAAGCGTCCCTACAGCTCTTATAATTACAAGTTCCTTGCTTATATGTATTCTAATAAACTGATATAATTACAAGTTCATTACTTATATTTAAAATTGACAATATATTCAAGTTAATTACTTGCTTTATATTAGTTAGTCTAAATTGGCGAGTACACTAGTACAATATTACTCGGTTACTACCTAATACTACACACAAGGGTCGATAGCCTTGTTTACTAACATACACTTCCCGTCCCCTCTACCTGACTTTCCAAACTACTCCCAAATGGAGCTGGTTCACTTTCCTTCTCAATAACAACTGTTTACATAAAGCGCTCTCCCTTTTAACATTTTTGTTACCATTTTCATTTACTTATTTAGGGTTCTTTTTTTTTACTCATATTCAATACATTGTTACTCCTTCTTTGATTTTTCTAAGCATTTGTGACTTCTTACATTACTAAACTTCATTATGCTTTGATTACATTGAACACCTTTATATTTAGTTTTGATAACTTACGATTACTACATCAATATTCGGTTGTGTGTTATTACACTTTGTTACTTAATTTTCATGTGATGTTCCTGTATGTGTGTGTGAATTTTGGGTTTCTTTCTTATAATAAGGCTTTAGTTGTCGTACATTGAATTTCCCGCGGATATGACCTGGTCTTTGTGGATCTTCCAACTGGTAGGTCGCTGTTCCGATTTCTTTAGTTACCTTATATGGACCCTCGAATAGGTTACAAAATTTTCCTATTACTTTTTTATTTAAATCCGACATCGGGTACGCCCTTAACAAGACCTGGTCTCTTATGTGAAATCTAGTAAGGTGGTGAGTAGTGTTGAGTTTATCTGTCCTCTTACCTCCCTTTTCCTTAATTCGTAGGTAGATGTTGTAATAGTTGATGGGTTGGTCTGGAGGTATCATATCTTGGTCAATATATTTTATCCAGTCCCGCTCTGGTTTCTTTCCCCACTGCGCTTCAAAAGGGGTGGTCTCAATTGTCTCCTGAGAGGTCTGGTTTATGCACGTCTCAATGAGTTTAAGAAACTGCGCCAATTTGGTGTGCTTATCGGAGGTCATTGCCCTGAACATACTACCTAATTGGCTGTTTATTCTCTCAGCCAGATTTGTATTTGGATTACGGATTGCGGTATATTTTGCATTAATACCCATGTCTGTCAATGCGGTAGACATCTATTGCTGGTGAACTGTGTACCGTTATCAGATAAAATAGCTACTGGTTTTCTTATCTCCTCACAATATAATAGAATTCTCTTTATGGTGGCAGTCGTTGTGGCTTGCCTCAGTTTATATAATTTGACATACTTAGTAAAATTGTCGATTACACTTAATATATACCTTACTTTCCCTGTGGAATTCGGCAGCGGTCCATAATAGTCGACGCTGATCAGTTCGCCTTTCTTCTTCGGTATGACCGGTCGCGTCTCTCCTAACATCCTTTTAAAATGATCCTTACTCTTTTGGCATGTGATACAGGTTTTCGCAACTGCTTTTGTGATTTTATTTATGGAATCCCCGGTGAAATTTTCCTTAAACACCTGATATGTCCGCCGGTTTCCCACGTGACTGTATGCCTCGTGTAGCTCCGTGATCATGCTGTGGCACAACTACTCCGTCAACATTAACTTCCATACTCCCTTATCTTTACAGTACATCTTTCCATTATGCCAAGTGTATTTCCTGGCAAGTTTATGCTGTTCATTTGATTAATAATCTTTTTCAGTTTGGTGTCGGCTAATTGATAATTATGTATGTTTTTAAGTTTTTTCTTGATTTCTTTACTGATGCGGACACTGACAAGGTTAATTTCAAATTCTTCGATTTGGTCTATTGCCTGCTCTTCATTTATGTCCTCCGGATGTCTGTTTAAGATGTCGGCTACAATGTTATCTCGACCCTTACAATGCATAATCTCGAAGTCATATTCTTGTATGGCGAGGATCCACCGTGTTATACGGGAGTTATTTCGGAAGATCGTTTTGTTGTCCATTAAGATTTGCTGTTGTTCATTCCTTTCCGCCTCGGTGATTCTGCCGATTGATCGCACCTTTTGTTTGATTACCGCTTCAATATCTTCTCCCCCGGACGCGATTTCTACGTGGAATATTTCTGCCGTGGCTTCCTTCTGGTCCCCTTTTCCTGGAATTGTTAACTGTTTGTTGTGTAAGTCGATAACGCACCCATGTTCTTCCTGCAACCCCACGCCTACTATACAATCCTTTACTAGCTCTGGTACCACGACGAATACGCTGTCAACTTCCACATCACCGATCGTGGCCGTCAACAATACCTGCTGCGTCACCCTCTTCGATTTATTTCCAGTTGCTCCTTTGATAACAGTATTCGATAGTCTCAGTGTTTCTACGTTCCCCAATTCCTTCTTCCTTTTCTTAAACCATTGCTCAGAATTAGCGTTTACTTGGCTTCCAGTATCGATTAATGCGCAGATGGGCACTCGGTTTAGAGATATCCTGGTCTCCGGGCACTTGTTCACACGATAGGTTACATTTATATCATCGTTACACAATAAATCGTCTCTTACATCTAAAAAAGTGGTATTAGTATACTTATTAATGGTGCTTAAATCTAATGCATATGTACAACACTGCCCTAGTTTTTTGACATTGCAGTGGCGCTTTTGTTATTCTGGATACCGCTAGTCGAAGAGATCGGCTCTGGTTCGTTTTTAAATTTGTTTGGCCGTCTATTGTAGTGTTGTGTAGTTGGCCGGTTTTCACTTTCGTGCGCCCGTCCTTGCTCGACCCTTCTCCCACTCTCCTCTTCATCTCTTACCCATTGCTTATGCTCGCGCCGACTGTCATAATGTGTCCGCGTCATTGTCCTTGATTCACTTCTCAAATTCATGAACTCTGATAATACTTGCTTGAACTCATTAATAGTTGTAACCCCACGAGTAATGATGGCGATCTGTAACCCCTGAGAATAGAGTTTTGCAATTTTCTGATCAGGTATTGATCAGGTATCAGTGGAATTAGCTGCCTGTTCTCCAACAATTTCCGTTCTAAGTACTGTATCATGCTCATATCACTCTCCATCTGATAACGTCCAAACTCGAGCACGTTTCTTACTTTTTCTTGAATCACATCATTCCAATATTTGCTCGTGAAGGCTTCCTTGTTGGTCACGCTATTCTTTATCAACCTCCACCACACCGCGGCCTCTCCTTCTAGGTGCCTTCTGATCCATGCGACGTTGCCGTTATCTTGGTAATGTTCCATATAGATATCTTCCATCTCCTTCATAAACTCCATCGGGAAGTCTCCAGTCCCGTTGTACTTGATATCTTTGACTTGTTCGTGAGTAATGTTACGGTTGCACGACTGGTTGCTAATTGAGGCTAATTTGTTCCTAACTTCTCGTTGTATCTGTCGTATTTGCAGGTCAGTTTCTTCCGACTTACAGTTAATTACATTTATATTTTCATTCACTTTCTTCATTTCTTCCAGCTTTTCGGCTCATAACTCTTTGATTGCTGCCGTATTGTCTTCGCATCTTTTGTTGTTTCCATTCATTTTTTTGCTTATGATTTGAATGTTGTTGCTATGCCGTTCGTCCAACTCTATGATCTGCTGTTTAGTATTAATACTAAGCTCAGTAATCTTATCGGTATTGTCTCGGATTTTGTTGTTAGTCTCTACTTGGCAGTCTTGGAACAGTTTTTTGTTGTTTGTTCTCTCTTGTTCCATTTGTATGGCGACTTCGTTTCTTATTTCTATGTGTTGTTTATGGATTTGTTTTTTCATTTTATTGTAACGCTTGTTCTAATTTTAATTCATTTTGTTCTAACCGTTCGTCTGTTCTTTTCGCATGTTCAGCAATTTGTTGTGCTATCTGTGCTTTTGTTTGTGCCAGCGGTTCTGACTGTATTTGTATTTGTTCTGTTTGATGTGACAGTTGTTTTTCTGTTTTTCTCGATTCTTCTTGTATTTGTTGTGAGAGCTGTTCTTTTGTATTTCTCGATTCTTCTTGTATTTGTTGTGAGAGCTGTTCTGTTGTTTGTTCTGATTGTTTTTGTATCTGTTCTTCTATTTTTTTCGATCGTTCCTCCATTCGTCGTGTGTGTTGTGACAACTGTTGTTCTAGTAATTGTTGTAGTATTGTGTATATATCAGTGTTTTTGTCTGTCTCTAGTGGTGTGACATATCGGTCTTTCTCGAATTTCTGTTACTATTGTTGGTGTAAATTGTTGTGTCTCTGCGTTTTTATCGTTCTGTCCGTTTTGTCCCTGCGTCCCTGACGCTTGATTCTCCTCTGAAATGTCTGCGAGCGTGTCTGGATCGCCTAACTGATTATTTATTCCAAATTCCATCTCGTTGCTTTGGGTATCTGTATTTGTGCTCATGTTGTTGTACAGGTTGTGAATGTTGTTTTGTGTGTCTTTGTCTCTCCTACTCCTACTTCGCGTAATCATTTACTATGTTTGATACTATTTCTATTCTTAACTTTTACTTAGTCTTAATCTATAATTTGTTTAATAATGACTCATTTGTCCCACGTTCCGGGCGACAGAATGTAATACACTACTTGATAGGCCTTTACGAAAGAGTTAAATTGTTGATTTGCATATTATGTTGGCCTATGAGAATGTAAGAAGTAAGGTTTACAAACTACTTTAATCACTGATAATATTAATATTTCTACTCAATAGACTATAACACTTACTCCAGTGTACCGACTCTTTATTGTACCTCAGGGCGCCAGTAATAATAAACACAAATTAAAATATATCAATCAACTTTTAATGATTCATTTGCATTTATATACTACAAATTTCTTTAAAATGACTTGAATAGTTTTGCCTTACAATTTGAATATTATTTCGTGGCAATGAGTTCATTTTAGACAAATTGAGTCACTATATTAGATTACAAATATATATATATATATATATATTTATAAAAAAATATTAAATCAAACGTTCATTTATTTGTTACTTGCGTGGAGAATCCTTCCGATGTGCGTAGTCCTTAAGGTGTTGCAGGCCGGTGAGTCGTCACCAGCTGTTTGTTGCGTGTTAATCCTGTTTATGAATGCACTAATTCACTTTATCACAGATGTACACTACACTTGACATATTGGTGATGCATACAATTATGTCGTATATTTATACACTCTGGTTTACAACGTATTCTTGAATTTACATTAAGCGCATCTAACACAGTTCGCGTCGCGTGCGTCTCGATTATCTCATACCGTCGTTATTTAACCCGACTAATTCGCTTTCTTCAGTAATTTCACCACAACATATCGTATTGATGAAAATTTATATTTAGTATTTACTTCTCGTTGTTCGTTACTACTCCGACCATTCACTCATTAACTTATTACTGTATATTATTCTTTATAAATTTAGCGTTAGCAATTATCGCGTTCCCGTACTTCTGTTTACTGCTGCGAAGTTACTTTATTCTATAATTACTAATAAAATATTATAACTACACTACTACGCGTTATTGTAATGTAATGTTGTGTGTGAGTACCCACCTGCTGTCTGATCTTGCAGATTCTTCCGACTAGGGCGTGTGGATTTTGGATTTGAAGTTCGCAAGCTAGTAATCTCAAATTATTACAACAACACACATAATGGGTTACTTTAAAGGGGGAGAGTTTTGTGAGACTGGTAGGCTTTATCGTACAACAATAAAACACTGTTATATGGGGTAATAAAACGTTGTTTATTACACCAACAACACACAAGAATAGAATGGTTATAATGTTATGAATTTTCTTATAGTTTATACAATGAATCGATGTTTTTCGATTGTCTAATAGTTGAAAGAAACTGAACTCGTTCTTTGCGAGTTAATTGCAATTTAAATTTGACTTTATTAATTGATTTGAATTTAATTAAATTTATTTAATTAATTTGAATCTAAGTGTTCATGAAACAACCTATAAAACTCTAAAATTAATTTGAATAATTAGTTAAAATAAATTAGACGTGACAGTCTAGTTCACGTTATTTCATTTCTAGTGATTCTACTTCTGATCTACTGCAGTATGATCTAAGATTAGATTGTCAGTTAAGATTGGTATAGCGCTTTTTATACTACTTCTATTTCTTAACTATAACTTACTAAAACCTTAAACTGCTATACAGGTTATCACAACGAATTTACTTTTTAATTACTAGAGTCTTTGCTTTTTGTTTGGCACCTGAATTATTTGAATTACAATGTTTTAATTGAAAAATAGAAAATTTGATCTGAAAAATAAATAAATAGATTTTGCTTTCCTGTTACTGAAGAGGATGCCGTTCCGATTTGTCCCTCGTCGATTCGAGTCCTTGGTTAGAGAAAGTAATCTGCTTAGAACTGCTGGATTCGGTCGTGGAGTTCAAAATTCGGCAACACTCTGCTTCCCTGCTGTTTGTGAATATTTTAACGTCTGCTGTTGTCTGCTGGAACTGCTTCCTGTTCTCCGTTGATTTGCACGTTGCACGTCAGTGTGTGTGTGTGTGTGCTTCGTTCGGCGGTCGCTCTGCTCGTCAGCTGTTAACCAATGATTTAGACGGCCTCTCTGCTGTATTCTTGAAGTCTGGTCTTGAAGTCGGGTGGATCTCTTGCGTGCTTATGACTATCTGGTAGTACACAATAAGCTTGGTTGATGTCTTGAAGAGTATCTCGCCTTTACGTAGCAATTACGAGCTATACAGATGATCTGTAGTTAGTGTGTTCGTAATCGCGTGTGTGTTGACCACGTAGAGTCTTCTTGTTGATCTTCACCGCTTTGGCTACTAGACGATCGAAGGACTACGTCTTAACTTCGTGAGTACTGACAGAAGAGTGAATTTTTCCACCAGAAAACATCGCACTGGCCGGGGCTGCATGAAATGATTTCATTGGTCGAAACACTCTCCCTACCACATAAAATTTAGAATTCCCTTAGTCCGTGAGAATGAAGTCTGGTTCCCACAGACGGAGAATAGAATTATTATCTAATAATTAATTATCCGGCGGAACCAGTTTGTCGCTAAGGATATCCTGTACTTATTTAATTTTGCAATAACTTGGTTGCAAATCAAGTTGTGTGAAATCTAAAATATACAATCTGTCACAAATTATTATCTTTACAATATACTAAAATCTCTTTACTGTAACTTTATTTTAACAGAAGTTATTTAATTATTTTAATTAACTCTTACATTTGTTAATTATATTGCATCAAATTTGCACACGTCATTATTAATATCTCGGCAAACATTTTGGCTATGTTGGATTTCGCCTTTATTTATTAGTTTCCGAGATATTAATAATTAACAGTTTGGGTGTGGTCGCTTCCTTGTACAGCGAACTGCTTACATAACGACCACGTGTGCGTTGCTTTACACAGCATTATTTTCAATGCTCTACATTCAAATGTAGTTTTAACTGTTAATTTTTATTTAAATATGGTTTCAGCATGCGGTAAACATATAACCCCAAATAGTTAATATTTGGTTCCGTTATATATTCCCACACCCGCTTTAAAAAAAAATGAATGTAATAATTACAGTTATTTTTTTTTTCTTAATCATTACACACATATTCTGTAATCATTATTCTTACTAGCTATACATTGTATTACTTATTCTGAAGACACGTACACAAGTGTTAATGTTATTGCATTATATACAATTTAACTCTAAATACATGTATTAAAATGTTATATTTGCAACTTATTGCGTATAATGTTTTTCAAACGAGTAGTAGCCTTTATTTGTATACAATGCCACGCGTACAAAGAATTTTGCTGACAGTATTTGAAACGTTATCGCTGGGCGCGCGGCTAATTGCTTGACCTAGTTTCATATGTGGGTCAGGTAGTCGTTATCGCGTGACGTAACTGTTTCCTGCCGCTGTTCTCGCTCACTCTATACGCTTATTATTTATCGCGCTAGGAAAACATTATTATTAGTACACAAGTTATCTATAATTATTATTAATAATATTATAAAACACAAATTACTTATTTTAATTTTAATTATTATAATACAATTATTATTAACTCTATATACTATTTATCTTTTTAAAGTCTTTTTATTTCGTCGCGACGCGCTTTGGAACGCCATGCTACTCAAAGTATTTTCTCAAAGAGCTCGCATGGAATTTACCGATCGTTTTCGTTCGGTCCAGAGTCGTAACGATGAACGTGTGAGGTGCGAGTTGTTGAGCCAACAGATAGGGTCCATTATATAAACGAAAGAACTTTGCAGCCACATTTATGTCTCGTCGGCCTACAGGATTCGCCTTGAGCAGTACTTTTTCACCTACTATAAAGTTCGTTAGTTTATGCGTCGTATTAAATTTGTCTGCCCTTTTTCGCCCTTTTTCAACTATTCTTTCCCTCACAAGTTGATTTTTACATTGCACCGGCAGAGGTAGATTATAAGTCTTTGGCTTACTTAAATAATTATCCCAAAACCTCTCTGGCGTGGTTCCAGAGTCTAATTCTGCTGGTGTGTATTCCGTGGTATCATGATAACTCTCATTTATTGCCTTTTCGAAGAACGGTAAGAACTCGGGCCATTTACTTTGTTCCTTATAGCAATAGATACGGAACATTTTACCGATTTCCCGATTCACCCTTTCGGCAAGGTTTCCCTGTGGTCGTCGTATCGAGGTTAGGACTGCTTTGATACCGTTACGTTCCAGGATGGCTGCCCAGTGTTTGTTTTGGAACTGCTTTCCCTGGTCACTAAGTACGTTCCTTATTGGTCCATGTTGTGGGATATACTTATTAAGTATAATATTTAAAACGGACTTTGTGGTGGGCCTAGGGATCGCATAAAGGCTAACTTTTTTGGTAAACACATCGACGCAAACTACCATGTGTTTTAGATTTCTGGTAGCCTTGGGTAATGGTCCCAGAAAGTCGATGGCGATCATCTGTCCCTTACCTTCCGTTATCACATTGGCCATGGGAACATAAGTGTGCAAGTTTGGTACTTTCGCTGTCTGGCATGGATAACATGTTTTTAGCAATTTCTTTACCCTACGGTACATGTTGGTTATTGTAAAATCCTCCTGCAATATTTTGACACATTTTACAGGAGATGCGTGCGCCATTTTTATATGTAAAGATTGTGTTATACACGCAAGCATCGCTGGAGACAATACCACTTTCCATTCGCCCTGTAACAATTTATACAATATATTGTCTTGTATAAGATAGTGAGGATTTGGGTGAGCTGCTAACATTAGCTTTTTAGCAAGGAGTGCGAGGTTATCGTCCTGCTCGCGTCCTAAGTTCTGTAGCATATTAGTAGCTTCAGGCGCGACAGTGTATTGCATGTTTAACACTCTCAACTCGTCGTCAGCTGCTTCATATACTTCCTCCTTTTCTACGGGCGGATATCTACTTAGAGTGTCTGCGGTGGTATTCTCTGATCCTTTGCAATATTTAATCGTGAATGAGTACTCCTGAATAGCTAACACCCATCGTGTTAGTCGGGAATTTGCTAATCGACATTTTAATATAAACGATAACGCCTGATTATCAGTGTGGATCTCGAAATGGGTACCGTATAGGTAGTGTCTGAATTTTCTGAGTGCGTTTATTATGGCGAGTATTTCTTTCTCGGAAGTACAATAGTGCAACTCAGCGCCTTTGAGCGTCCTATTGGCGTATGCTACAACATGAAGACTACCTTGTTCGTCTTCTTGGTGCAACACGGCGCCGATAGCGTACTCGCTAGCGTCAGTGTACATTACGTACTTCCTACCCTGCTGTGGATGGAACAATTGTAAATTAGATTGGAACAGGCCTTTAACCCTCTCAAACGCATCGTTCTGTTCAGAACCCCATTTCCACTTTATATTTTTGCGTACCAGCTGTAGCAACGGGACTGTATATTCTGCGTATTTGCTGGTAAATTTCCTGTAATATCCCGTGAGTCCAAGGAATGCTCGCAGTGCTTTGAGGTTCTTGGGCACCGGGAATTCCATAATACTCCTGAGCTTCTCTGGGTCCGTACTGATACCTGTAGCTGAGATTATATGTCCCAGGAACTTCATTTGGGACTTTACAAACTCGCACTTGTGTAGTTTGAGCTTGATGTTTGCTAACCTCAGCTTCTGGAAGACGCTCCGCAGGTGCTCGAAGTGTTCTTCCAACGTGCGGGATATCACGAGGATGTCATCCACGAATATTACCGTGTATGGGTCTACCTCAGGTCCTAGAGCTCTCTCGAGGGATCTTACAATCGCAGCGAGACTCGTGCTAAGGCCAAAAGGTACCACCTTATGTTGATAGCCTTTGTTATTAAATATGAATGCTGTATACTTACGATCTTGCTCACACAGCGGGACCTGCCAGAAGCTTACTGTTAAATCTAACTTCGTGAGGTACCTGGCTCCTTCACATTTAATGAAGAGGTCCTCCGCTGTCGGTGCGCAGTCAAACTCTTTCTCTACGAGACTGTTTAAGTTCCTCATATCCAGGCAGAGTCGGATCTCTCCAGTCTTCTTGCGGACGACCAGCAGTGGGTTGAGGAAGCTGCTATTAGATCTTTCAATAATATCTTCATCCAACATCCGCTGTATCTCCTGCTGGACCTCGGCCTGGTATTTTATAGGGACCTGGTAGATTCTCCTTATGAACTTCTCTGGCTCTGTGAGGTGGATTCTGTGTTCATACACTGACGAGATTGAATGTTCTTCACTGAAGATATCGCTGAATTCTTCTTGCAGCGACGACAATCTCCGTTCAGTTCGGGAATCTAAGGTGGTCTCCCCCTCTTCACATTCTTTATAGTGAATTACTTGTTTTGGTGGCCGTGTGATTTTAATTGGGTCACCATGATTTTGTGTGTGTGTCGGTGTGTTCAATTTAAAAGTGTAACTAACATTGTCTATGGTACATTTTAATAAGTGTTCACTGGTGTTAATTTCCGCACGTATTTGTTCCAATACATCTACCCCCAATAACATATCACATATTAAATTGTTTATAGCCACTACACACACTTCAAATTGCACTTCGTCTAGCATGATAGTTAGATAGTATTGAGTGTCAATTTTTTCTTTTGTATCGGTAGCGGTTCGTATATAAAATTGATTGATTGGGAGTGATGGGGCCGTACGAAAATATTTTTTATTGGTACGCAGGAACCTTTCACTGACGCCGGATACAACACTACCGGTATCCAACAGAATTCTCGTGGGAACGCTATTGACAAAGGCGTGTAACACCGGACACGCCGCGCTCACGGGCCTTTGTCGCGTGGGACCGGATTCTAGCAACGGATCCCTGACATCCGGTGGGAACACATTATTAACGGGCACACAAGTTACATAATTAAAAGTACACATTTCACACAATATATAATCCTTATAATTAACATGCTTATATTTACACAATTTTGCCGAATTTATAGCGCGTCCTTGCTGGATGCGCATTTTGGCACGTTTTTTGTAGCTTGGTAACTTTTCGATTTATTGTTCGAATTTTTATTGCCGTGGGAGTCGCTGTCTTTTTCAGTTGTATCAGCTTTGGCTAATTCGACCGTTTGAATCGCTCTAATTTGTGCTCCATCGTTACCCTTACCCTGCCCCTTTGGTCTACCAAAATTTTGTTTACCCTTGTACTCAAAGGTTTTATTTGGCTGTTTTGACGGTGTTTGGGGTGGAGTAGAACTGGTACTCGGTTTTTGATCCGTTTGCTGATGGTACTGTAGTCGCGTATTCTGCCCTTCATTATTTTGGCGAAAATCGGGATTATAACGCCACCCACCAAAATCAAAAACCGTCTCACTTTGGGACACTAGAATGAGGAGTTCGTCTACCGTGCGAATACCCTGGGTAAATACAGCTACTCTAATGTTATGATTAAAATGGTAGGCAAGCTTGGTGACTATGTCAATCTCCGCAAATGCTGGGGTTAAATGCTTCGCGCGCTCGACCTGCTGGATTATATAATTTTCGGCGGTAATATTCATTTTCTTGTCAAAACGGCCATATTCCAGTTCATTGCGCAGAAGTCGTTGTGTATGCGAGTTCCAGTATCGGCTTTCAAATTTTTGTTTGAACTCCGCGTATGTGGACACTCTATCGCGTACAATGTTATACCACTTACGCGCCGAATCACGCATCGCGTTAACCACCCACTGTATTTTGTCTTGATCTTCTAGTCGGGAACCTACTCTAGCCATTTCACTCTCACATGCTAATAAAAATTCAATGGGGTTTTCGTTATTTTCCCCCGTAAAATACACACGATTTTTCTCGTCGACAGGGCCTTGTACCAAAATATTTGGAGCAGACCTCCTTCGTACCTCCTGTCGTACTTTCAAAATCTCGTCGCTTAACGTTTGTAAAACACTCTCTTTATTAGAGTCAATGTTAGATCGCGTCTCTACAATTGAAGCGTCTAATTTATCTACTCGTCGTTGTGTTTCGGTCACGTCCGCGTGAATTTTTACCTCTAGGGATTCCACCTTCCTGGAAACCTCTAGTGTCTGTTTCTCACAGCGGGTTATGTGGTCTTTGAACCGGCCCTCCATACGTGTTACTTGTTCAATAAACGATTTTTGCATTGTGGTCTCAAAAACCTTAAACCGTTCATTGATTTTAGTATCGACCGTATTTACTCTTTCGCCGATCTCTGCGACTTTCACAGTTAGCTCTTTATTACTCTCACCGATTTCAACGACTTTAGCGGTTAACTCATTTACGCTTTCGTCTATTTTCGCAGTTAATTCTTTACTACTTTCTTTATTACTTTGCTTAATCTCGGCGTTTATGTCAGCGTTACTGCGTTCTAATGCTTCGGTTAGACTAACTCTTTGTGTTTCGATATTAGATTTTAATTCCGCGATATTTATGTCAGCATTGGCTGTTATTTGTTCAAATTTCGCGTCTATTTTAGCGGTCAAATCCGCGTTAGCTTGTTTCATTTCCGCGTTCATTTGCTGTATTTGTTTAAGTATTTTATCCATATCCATTTTAAATAGACAACAATGTCAAATATACACAATTTAAAATACACAGAACAGTTTCAAATACACACAATAACTTTACTGTTGTACAAACACCAGTCACAAAACTCTTTGGGGATTGTTTAGTTGGACGCCAGCTGTTTTACGAGTTAAAACAGCAAAGTTTGTTTAACACGTGAAAATTAAATTTAAATTGAATTTAATTAATTTAATTTAACTTGATCGCGCCCCACGTTCCGGGCAAGCCATTTATAACTCTTGTTCGGAACGTGAATTCAATTTGCTGTACGTTTGCCGGGCCCCACGTTGGCCGACATTTTATAACTACACTACTACGCGTTATTGTAATGTAATGTTGTGTGTGAGTACCCACCTGCTGTCTGATCTTGCAGATTCTTCCGACTAGGGCGTGTGGATTTTGGATTTGAAGTTCGCAAGCTAGTAATCTCAAATTATTACAACAACACACATAATGGGTTACTTTAAAGGGGGAGAGTTTTGTGAGACTGGTAGGCTTTATCGTACAACAATAAAACACTGTTATATGGGGTAATAAAACGTTGTTTATTACACCAACAACACACAAGAATAGAATGGTTATAATGTTATGAATTTTCTTATAGTTTATACAATGAATCGATGTTTTTCGATTGTCTAATAGTTGAAAGAAACTGAACTCGTTCTTTGCGAGTTAATTGCAATTTAAATTTGACTTTATTAATTGATTTGAATTTAATTAAATTTATTTAATTAATTTGAATCTAAGTGTTCATGAAACAACCTATAAAACTCTAAAATTAATTTGAATAATTAGTTAAAATAAATTAGACGTGACAGTCTAGTTCACGTTATTTCATTTCTAGTGATTCTACTTCTGATCTACTGCAGTATGATCTAAGATTAGATTGTCAGTTAAGATTGGTATAGCGCTTTTTATACTACTTCTATTTCTTAACTATAACTTACTAAAACCTTAAACTGCTATACAGGTTATCACAACGAATTTACTTTTTAATTACTAGAGTCTTTGCTTTTTGTTTGGCACCTGAATTATTTGAATTACAATGTTTTAATTGAAAAATAGAAAATTTGATCTGAAAAATAAATAAATAGATTTTGCTTTCCTGTTACTGAAGAGGATGCCGTTCCGATTTGTCCCTCGTCGATTCGAGTCCTTGGTTAGAGAAAGTAATCTGCTTAGAACTGCTGGATTCGGTCGTGGAGTTCAAAATTCGGCAACACTCTGCTTCCCTGCTGTTTGTGAATATTTTAACGTCTGCTGTTGTCTGCTGGAACTGCTTCCTGTTCTCCGTCGATTTGCACGTTGCACGTCAGTGTGTGTGTGTGTGTGCTTCGTTCGGCGGTCGCTCTGCTCGTCAGCTGTTAACCAATGATTTAGACGGCCTCTCTGCTGTATTCTTGAAGTCTGGTCTTGAAGTCGGTGGATCTCTTGCGTGCTTATGACTATCTGGTAGTACACAATAAGCTTGGTTGATGTCTTGAAGAGTATCTCGCCTTTACGTAGCAATTACGAGCTATACAGATGATCTGTAGTTAGTGTGTTCGTAATCGCGTGTGTGTTGACCACGTAGAGTCTTCTTGTTGATCTTCACCGCTTTGGCTACTAGACGATCGAAGGACTACGTCTTAACTTCGTGAGTACTGACAGAAGAGTGAATTTTTCCACCAGAAAACATCGCACTGGCCGGGGCTGCATGAAATGATTTCATTGGTCGAAACACTCTCCCTACCACATAAAATTTAGAATTCCCTTAGTCCGTGAGAATGAAGTCTGGTTCCCACAGACGGAGAATAGAATTATTATCTAATAATTAATTATCCGGCGGAACCAGTTTGTCGCTAAGGACATCCTGTACTTATTTAATTTTGCAATAACTTGGTTGCAAATCACGTTGTGTGAAATCTAAAATATACAATCTGTCACAAATTATTATCTTTACAATATACTAAAATCTCTTTACTGTAACTTTATTTTAACAGAAGTTATTTAATTATTTTAATTAACTCTTACATTTGTTAATTATATTGCATCAAATTTGCACACGTCATTATTAATATCTCGGCAAACATTTTGGCTATGTTGGATTTCGCCTTTATTTATTAGTTTCCGAGATATTAATAATTAACAGTTTGGGTGTGGTCGCTTCCTTGTACAGCGAACTGCTTACATAACGACCACGTGTGCATTGCTTTACACAGCATTATTTTCAATGCTCTACATTCAAATGTAGTTTTAACTGTTAATTTTTATTTAAATATGGTTTCAGCATGCGGTAAACATATAACCCCAAATAGTTAATATTTGGTTCCGTTATAATATATATATGTATATAGTTAACGCAAAACAGCGCACGCGAGTCTCTTCAGTGTAGTTTCGCCGATATAAAGAAGACTGCCTGATTTCTCTCCAAATTCATATTTTATACTCGCTTTGAATTTCCCTTACCAAGTCTCGATAGAAAAACAATCCCATAGGTTTAGACTAGCACTAAATACAAAATCGCCCAATCTCCTTAGCGAAAACCTCCCGCGCAACACATGACGCTTCCTCTGATTTGCCGAACGTTTTTCGCGTCTCACGTGCTTAAAAAAACTAGCGTCACTATCTATCTCACTCTTACATCGCTCTCTCGAACATAACGGTATCTATTGTTACATGCACTTAAAGTTTACAACATTGGCAAACACCCCTAATATCCTAGCGAATATTACATTTTATGATAGTTATGTCCCAAAACGTGACTTAGCCTAATATTACCTTCCTTATAGACGTCAGCCCCAAGGCCGGCGTTGCTAACCTACCGCTATACTCTACAGCTTTTACAAGTTAATTTCTTTCATGTAATGCCGCCTAACGGTACAGGCGTTTCACTACCTCCCCGCTTTCTAAAACATACACATTTCTTTGCGTTCAGCATAGTTTGATTTCGTAAAATTTGCGATTGCTCAATTTTTGCGTTACATTGTCCCCCCGTAGAATTAACCTTACAATTTTATCAAAATTGGAAACTAGTTTTATTGAAGCGTCCCTACAGCTCTTATAATTACAAGTTCCTTGCTTATATGTATTCTAATAAACTGATATAATTACAAGTTCATTACTTATATTTAAAATTGACAATATATTCAAGTTAATTACTTGCTTTATATTACTTAGTCTAAATAGGTGAGTACACTAGTACAATATTACTCGGTTACTACCTAATACTACACACAAGGGTCGATAGCCTTGTTTACTAACATACACTTCCCGTCTCCTCTACCTGACTTGCCAAACTACTCCCAAATGGAGCTGGTCCACTTTCCTTCTCAATAACAACTGTTTACATAAAGCACTCTCCCTTTTAACATTTTTGTTACCATTTTCATTTACTTATTTAGGGTTCTTTTTTTTTACTCATATTCAATACATTGTTACTCCTTCTCTGATTTTTCTAAGCATTTGTGACTTCTTACATGACTAAACTTCATTATGCTTTGATTACATTGAACACCTTTATATTTAGTTTTGATAACTTACGATTACTACATCAATATTCGGTTGTGTGTTATTACACTTTGTTTCTTAATTTTCATGTGATGTTCCTGTATGTGTGTATGAATTTTGGGTTTCTTTCTTATAATAAGGCTTTAGTTGTCGTACATTGAATTTCCCGCGGATATGTCCTGGTCTTTGTGTATCTTCCAACTGGTAGGTCGCTGTTCCGATTTCTTTAGTTACCTTATATGGACCCTCGAATAGGTTACAAAATTTTCCTATTACTTTTTTATTTAAATCCGACATCGGGTACGCCCTTAACAAGACCTGGTCTCTTATGTGAAATCTAGTAAGGTGGTGAGTAGTGTTGAGTTTATCTGTCCTCTTACCTCCCTTTTCCTTAATTCGTAGGTAGATGTTGTAATAGTTGATGGGTTGGTCTGGAGGTATCATATCTTGGTCAATAAATTTTATCCAGCCCGCTCTGGTTTCTTTCCCCACTGCGCTTCAAAAGGGGTGGTCTCAATTGTCTCCTGAGAGGTCTGGTTTATGCACGCCTCAATGATTTTAAGAAACTGCGCCAATTTGGTGTGCTTATCGGAGGTCATTGCCCTGAACATATTACCTAATTGGCTGTTTATTCTCTCTGCCAGATTTGTATTTGGATTACGGATTGCGGTATATTTTGTATTAATACCCATGTCTGTCAATGCGGTAGACATCTATTGCTGGTGAACTGTGTACCGTTATCAGATAAAATAGCTACTGGTTTTCTTATCTCCTCACAATATAATAGAATTCTCTTTATGGTGGCAGTCGTTGTGGCTTGCCTCAGTTTATATAATTTGACATACTTTGTAAAATTGTCGATTACAGTTAATATATACCTTACTTTCCCTGTGGAAATCGGCAGCGAGCCATAATAGTCGACGCTGATCAGTTCGCCTTTCTTCTTCGGTATGACCGGTCGCGTCTCTCCTAACATCCTTTTAAAATGATCCTTACTCTTTTGGCATGTGATACAGGTTTTCGTAACTGCTTTTGTGATTTTATTTATGGAATCCCCGGTGAAATTTTCCTTAAACACCTGATATGTCCGCCGGTTTCCCACGTGACTGTATGCCTCGTGTAGCTCCGTGATCATGCTGTGGCACAACTACTCCGTCAACATTAACTTCCATACTCCCTTATCTTTACAGTACATCTTTCCATTATGCCAAGTGTATTTCCTGGCAAGTTTATGCTGTTCATTTGATTGATAATCTTTTTCAGTTTGGTGTCGGCTAATTGATAATTCTGTATGTTTTTAAGTTGTTTCTTGATTTCTTTACTGATGCGGACACTGACAAGGTTAATTTCAAATTCTTCGATTTGGTCTATTGCCTGCTCTTCATTTATGTCCTCCGGATGTCTGTTTAAGATGTCGGCTACAATGTTATCTCGACCCTTACAATGCATAATCTCGAAGTCATATTCTTGTATGGCGAGGATCCACCGTGTTATACGGGAGTTATTTCGGAAGATCGTTTTGTTGTCCATTAAGATTTGCTGTTGTTCATTTCTTTCCGCCTCGGTGATTCTGCCGATTGATCGCACCTTTGGATGATTACCGCTTCAATATCTTCTCCCCCGGACGCGATTTCTACGTGGAATATCTCTGCCGTGGCTTCCTTCTGGTCCCCTTTTCCTGGATTTGTTAACTGTTTGTTGTGTAAGTCGATAACGCACCCATGTTCTTCCTGCAACCCCACGCCTACTATACAATCCTTTACTAGCTCTGGTACCACGACGAATACGCTGTCAACTTCCACATCTCCGATCGTGGCCGTCAACAATACCTGCTGCGTCACCCTTTTCGATTTATTTCCAGTTGCTCCTTTGATAACAGTATTCGATAGTCTCAGTGTTTCTACGTTCCCCAATTCCTTCTTCCTTTTCTTAAACCATTGCTCAGAATTAGCGTTTACTTGGCTTCCAGTATCGATTAATGCGCAGATGGGTACTCGGTTTAGAGATATCCTGGTCTCCGGGCACTTGTTCACACGATAGGTTACATTTATATCATCGTTACACAATAAATCGTCTCTTACATCTAAAAAAGTGGTATTAGTATACTTATTAATGGTGCTTAAATCTAATGCATATGTACAACACTGCCCTAGTTTTTTGACATTGCAGTGGCGCTTTTGTTATTCTGGATACCGCTAGTCGAAGGGATCGGCTCTGGTTCGTTTTTAAATTTCTTTGGCCGTCTATTGTAGTGTTGTGTAGTTGGCCGGTTTTCACTTTCGTGCGCCCGTCCTTGCTCGACCCTTCTCCCACTCTCCTCTTCATCTCTTACCCATTGCTTATGCTCGCGCCGACTGTCATAATGTGTCCGGGTCATTGTCCTTGCTTCACTTCTCAAATTCATGAACTCTGATAATACTTGCTTGAACTCATTAATAGTTGTAACCCCACGAGTAATGATGGCGATCTGTACCCCCTGAGAATAGAGTTTTGCAATTTTCTGATCAGGTATTGATCAGGTATCAGTGGAATTAGCTGCCTGTTCTCCAACAATTTCCGTTCTAAGTACTGTATCATGCTCATACCACTCTCCATCTGATAACGTCCAAACTCGAGCACGTTTCTTACTTTTTCTTGAATCACATCATTCCAATATTTGCTCGTGAAGGCTTCCTTGTTGGTCACGCTATTCTTTATCATCCTCCACCACACCGCGGCCTCTCCTTCTAGGTGCCTTCCGATCCATGCGACGTTGCCGTTATATTCGCAATGTTCCATATAGATATCTTCCATCTCCTTCATAAACTCCATCGGGAAGTCTCCAGTCCCGTTGTACTTGATATCTTTGACTTGTTCGTGAGTAATGTTACGGTTGCACGACTGGTTGCTAATTGAGGCTAATTTGTTCCTAACTTCTCGTTGTATCTGTCGTATTTGCAGGTCAGTTTCTTCCGACTTACGGTTAAATACATTTATATTTTCATTCACTTTCTTCATTTCTTCCAGCTTTTCGGATCATAAATCATTGATTGCTGCCGTATTGTCTTCGCATCTTTTGTTGTTTCCATTCATTTTTCTGCTTATGATTTGAATGTTGTTGCTATGCCGTTCGTCCAACTCTATGATCTGCTGTTTAGTATTAATACTAAGCTCAGTAATCTTATCGGTATTGTCTCGGATTTTGTTGTCAGTCTCTACTTGGCAGTCTTGGAACAGTTTTTTGTTGTTTGTTCTCTCTTGTTCCATTTGTATGGCGACTTCGTTTCTTATTTCTATGTGTTGTTTATGGATTTGTTTTTTCATTTGTTGTAACGCTTGTTCTAATTTTAATTCATTTTGTTCTAACCGTTCGTCTGTTCTTTTCGCATGTTCAGCAATTTGTTGTGCTATCTGTGCTTTTGTTTGTGCCAGCGGTTCTGAATGTATTTGTATTTGTTCTGTTTGATGTGACAGTTGTTTTTCTGTTTTTCTCGATTCTTCTTGTATTTGTTGTGAGAGCTGTTCTTTTGTATTTCTCGATTCTTCTTGTATTTGTTGTGAGAGCTGTTCTGTTGTTTGTTCTGATTGTTTTTGTATCTGTTCTTCTATTTTTTTCGATCGTTCCTCCATTCGTCGTGTGTGTTGTGACAACTGTTGTTCTAGTAATTGTTGTAGTATTGTGTATATATCAGTGTTTTTGTCTGTCTCTAGTGGTGTGACATATCGGTCTTTCTCGAATTTCTGTTACTATTGTTGGTGTAAATTGTTGTGTCTCTGCGTATTTATCGTTCTGTCCGTTTTGTCCCTGCGTCCCTGACGCTTGATTCTCCTCTGAAATGTCTGCGAGCGTGTCTGGATCACCTAACTGATTATTTATTCCAAATTCCATCTCGTTGCTTTGGGTATCTGTATTTGTGCTCATGTTGTTGTACAGGTTGTGAATGTTGTTTTGTGTGTCTTTGTCTCTCCTACTCCTACTTCGCGTAATCATATACTATGTTTGATACTATTTCTATTCTTAACTTCTACTTAGTCTTAATCTATAATTTTTTTAATAATGACTCAATTGTCCCACGTTCCGGGCGACAGAATGTAATATACTACTTGATAGGCCTTTACGAAAGAGTTAAATTGTTGATTCCCATATTATGTTGGCCTATGAGAATGTAAGAAGTAAGGTTTACAAACTACTTTAATCACTGATAATATTAATATTTCTACTCAATAGACTATAACACTTACTCCAGTGTACCGACTCTTTATTGTACCTCAGGGCGCCAGTAATAATAAACACAAATTAAAATATATCAATCAACTTTTAATGATTCATTTGCATTTATATACTACAAATTTCTTTAAAATGACTTGAATAGTTTTGCCTTACAATTTGAATATTATTTCGTGGCAATGAGTTCATTTTAGACAAATTGAGACACTATATTAGATTACAAATATATATATATATATATTTATAAAAAAATATTAAATCAAATGTTCATTTATTTGTTACTTGCGTGGAGAATCCTTCCGATGTGCGTAGTCCTTAAGGTGTTGCAGGCCGGTGAGTCGTCACCAGCTGTTTGTTGCGTGTTAATCCTGTTTATGAATGCACTAATTCACTTTATCACAGATGTACACTACACTTGACATATTGGTGATGCATACAATTATGTCGTATAATTATACACTCTGGTTTACAACGTATTCTTGAATTTACATTAAGCGCATCTAACACAGTTCGCGTCGCGTGCGTCTCGATTATCTCATACCGTCGTTATTTAACCCGACTAATTCGCTTTCTTCAGTGATTTCACCACAACATATCGTATTGATGAAAATTTATATTTAGTATTTACTTCTCGTTGTTCGTTACTACTCCGACCATTCACTCATTAACTTATTACTGTATATTATTCTTTATAAATTTAGCGTTAGCAATTATCGCGTTCCCGTACTTCTGTTTACTGCTGCGAAGTTACTTTATTCTTTAAATTACTAATAAAATATATATATGTATATAGTTAACGCAAAACAGCGCACGCGAGTCTCTTCAGTGTAGTTTCGCCGATATAAAGAAGACTGCCTGATTTCTCTCCAAATTCATATTTTATACTCGCTTTGAATTTCCCTTACCAAGTCTCGATAGAAAAACAATCCCATAGGTTTAGACTAGCACTAAATACAAAATCGCCCAATCTCCTTAGCGAAAACCTCCCGCGCAACACATGATGCTTCCTCTGATTTGCCGAACGTTTTTCGCGTCTCACGTGCTTAAAAAAACTAGCGTCACTATCTATCTCACTCTTACATCGCTCTCTCGAACATAACGGTATCTATTGTTACATGCACTTAAAGTTTACAACATTGGCAAACACCCCTAATATCCTAGCGAATAATACATTTTATGATAGTTATGTCCCAAAACGTGACTTAGCCTAATATTACCTTCCTTATAGACGTCAGCCCCAAGGCCGGCGTTGCTAACCTACCGCTATACTCTACAGCTTTTACAAGTTAATTTCTTTCATGTAATGCCGCCTAACGGTACAGGCGTTTCACTACCTCCCCGCTTTCCAAAACATACACATTTCTTTGCGTTCAGCATAGTTTGATTTCGTAAAATTTGCGATTGCTCAATTTTTGCGTTACATTGTCCCCCCGTAGAATTAACCTTACAATTTTATCAAAATTGGAAACTAGTTTTATTGAAGCGTCCCTACAGCTCTTATAATTACAAGTTCCTTGCTTATATGTATTCTAATAAACTGATATAATTACAAGTTCATTACTTATATTTAAAATTGACAATATATTCAAGTTAATTACTTGCTTTATATTACTTAGTCTAAATTGGTGAGTACACTAGTACAATATTACTCGGTTACTACCTAATACTACACACAAGGGTCGATAGCCTGTTATGATTTGTTTACTAACATACACTTCCCGTCCCCTCTACCTGACTTGCCAAACTACTCCCAAATGGAGCTGGTCCACTTTCCTTCTCAATAACAACTGTTTACATAAAGCACTCTCCCTTTTAACATTTTTGTTACCATTTTCATTTACTTATTTAGGGTTCTTTTTTTTTACTCATATTCAATACATTGTTACTCCTTCTCTGCTTTTTCTAAGCATTTGTGACTTCTTACATGACTAAACTTCATTATGCATTGATTACATTGAACACCTTTATATTTAGTTTTGATAACTTACGATTACTACATCAATATTCGGTTGTGTGTTATTACACTTTGTTTCTTAATTTTCATGTGATGTTCCTGTATGTGTGTGTGAATTTTGGGTTTCTTTCTTATAATAAGGCTTTAGTTGTCGTACATTGAATTTCCCGCGGATATGTCCTGGTCTTTGTGGATCTTCCAACTGGTAGGTCGCTGTTCCGATTTCTTTAGTTTCCTTATATGGACCCTCGAATAGGTTACAAAATTTTCCTATTGCTTTTTTATTTAAATCCGACATCGGGTACGCCCTTAACAAGACCTGGTCTCTTATGTGAAATCTAGTAAGGTGGTGAGTAGTGTTGAGTTTATCTGTCCTCTTACCTCCCTTTTCCTTAATTCACAGGTAGATGTTGTAATAGTTGATGGGTTGGTCTGGAGGTATCATATCTTGGTCAATATATTTTATCCAGTCCCGCTCTGGTTTCTTTCCCCACTGCGCTTCAAAAGGGGTGGTCTCAATTGTCTCCTGAGAGGTCTGGTTTATGCGTGCCTCAATGAGTTTAAGAAACTGCGCCAATTTGGTGTGCTTATCGGAGGTCATTGCCCTGAACATATTATCTAATTGGCTGTTTATTCTCTCTGCCAGATTTGTATTTGGATTACGGATTGCGGTATATTTTGCATTAATACCCATGTCTGTCAATGCGGTAGACATCTATTGCTGGTGAACTGTGTACCGTTATCAGATAAAATAGCTACTGGTTTTCTTATCTCCTCACAATATAATAGAATCCTCTTTATGGTGGCAGTCGTTGTGGCTTGCCTCAGTTTATATAATTTGACATACTTAGTAAAATTGTCGATTACACTTAATATATACCTTACTTTCCCTGTGGAAATCGGCAGCGGTCCATAATAGTCGACGCTGATCAGTTCGCCTTTCTTCTTCGGTATGACCGGTCGCGTCTCTCCTAACATCCTTTTAAAATGATCCTTACTCTTTTGGCATGTGATACAGGTTTTCGTAACTGCTTTTGTGATTTTATTTATGGAATCCCCGGTGAAATTTTCCTTAAACAGCTGATATGTCCGCCGGTTTCCCACGTGACTGTATGCCTCGTGTAGCTCCGTGTTCATGTTGTGGCACAACTACTCCGTCAACATTAACTTCCATACTCCCTTATCTTTACAGTACATCTTTCCATTATGCCAAGTGTATTTCCTGGCAAGTTTATGCTGTTCATTTGATTGATAATCTTTTTCAGTTTGGTGTCGGCTAATTGATAATTCTGTATGTTTTTAAGTTGTTTCTTGATTTCTTTACTGATGCGGACACTGACAAGGTTAATTTCAAATTCTTCGATTTGGTCTATTGCCTGCTCTTCATTTATGTCCTCCGGATGTCTGTTTAAGATGTCGGCTACAATGTTATCTCGACCCTTACAATGCATAATCTCGAAGTCATATTCTTGTATGGCGAGGATCCACCGTGTTATACGGGAGTTATTTCGGAAGATCGTTTTGTTGTCCATTAAGATTTGCTGTTGTTCATTCCTTTCCGCCTCGGTGATTCTGCCGATTGATCGCACCTTTTGTTTGATTACCGCTTCAATATCTTCTCCCCCGGACGCGATTTCTACGTGGAATATCTCTGCCGTGGCTTCCTTCTGGTCCCCTTTTCCTGGAATTGTTAACTGTTTGTTGTGTAAGTCGATAACGCACCCATGTTCTTCCTGCAACCCCACGCCTACTATACAATCCTTTACTACCTCTGGTACCACGACGAATACGCTGTCAACTTCCACATCTCCGATCGTGGCCGTCAACAATACCTGCTGCGTCACCCTTTTCGATTTATTTCCAGTTGCTCCTTTGATAACAGTATTCGATAGTCTCAGTGTTTCTACGTTCCCCAATTCCTTCTTCCTTTTCTTAAACCATTGCTCAGAATTAGCGTTTACTTGGCTTCCAGTATCGATTAATGCGCAGATGGGCACTCGGTTTAGAGATATCCTGGTCTCCGGGCACTTGTTCACACGATAGGTTACATTTATATCATCGTTACACAATAAATCGTCTCCTACATCTAAAAAAGTGGTATTAGTATACTTATTAATGGTGCTTAAATCTAATGCATATGTACAACACTGCCCTAGTTTTTTGACATTGCAGTGGCGCTTTTGTTATTCTGGATACCGCTAGTCGAAGGGATCGGCTCTGGTTCGTTTTTAAATTTGTTTGGCCGTCTATTGTAGTGTTGTGTAGTTGGCCGGTTTTCACTTTCGTGCGCCCGTTCTTGCTCGACCCTTCTCCCACTCTCCTCTTCATCTCTTACCCATTGCTTATGCTCGCGCCGACTGTCATAATGTGTCCGGGTCATTGTCCTTGCTTCACTTCTCAAATTCATGAACTCTGATAATACTTGCTTGAAGTCATTAATAGTTGTAACCCCACGAGTAATGATGGCGATCTGTACCCCCTGAGAATAGAGTTTTGCAATTTTCTGATCAGGTATTGATCAGGTATCAGTGGAATTAGCTGCCTGTTCTCCAACAATTTCCGTTCTAAGTACTGTATCATGCTCATACCACTCTCCATCTGATAACGTCCAAACTCGAGCACGTTTCTTACTTTTTCTTGAATCACATCATTCCAATATTTGCTCGTGAAGGCTTCCTTGTTGGTCACGCTATTCTTTATCAACCTCCACCACACCGCGGCCTCTCCTTCTAGGTGCCTTCCGATCCATGCGACGTTGCCGTTATCTTCGCAATGTTCCATATAGATATCTTCCATCTCCTTCATAAACTCCATCGGGAAGTCTCCAGTCCCGTTGTACTTGATATCTTTGACTTGTTCGTGAGTAATGTTACGGTTGCACGACTGGTTGCTAATTGAGGCTAATTTGTTCCTAACTTCTCGTTGTATCTGTCGTATTTGCAGGTCAGTTTCTTCCGACTTACGGTTAATTACATTTATATTTTCATTCATTTTCTTCATTTCTTCCAGCTTTTCGGATCATAAATAATTGATTGCTGCCGTATTGTTTCGCATCTTTTGTTGTTTCCATTCATTTTTTTGCTTATGATTTGAATGTTGTTGCTATGCCGTTCGTCCAACTCTATGATCTGCTGTTTAGTATTAATACTAAGCTCAGTAATCTTATCGGTATTGTCTTGGATTTTGTTGTTAGTCTCTACTTGGCAGTCTTGGAACAGTTTTTTGTTGTTTGTTCTCTCTTGTTCCATTTGTATGGCGACTTCGTTTCTTATTTCTATGTGTTGTTTATGGATTTGTTTTTTCATTTGTTGTAACGCTTGTTCTAATTTTAATTCATTTTGTTCTAACCGTTCGTCTGTTTTTTTCGCATGTTCAGCAATTTGTTGTGCTATCTGTGCTTTTGTTTGTGCCAGCGGTTCTGACTGTATTTGTATTTGTTCTGTTTGATGTGACAGTTGTTTTTCTGTTTTTCTCGATTCTTCTTGTATTTGTTGTGAGAGCTGTTCTTTTGTATTTCTCGATTCTTCTTGTATTTGTTGTGAGAGCTGTTCTGTTGTTTGTTCTGATTGTTTTTGAATCTGTTCTTCTATTTTTTTCGATCGTTCCTCCATTCGTCGTGTGTGTTGTGACAACTGTTGTTCTAGTAATTGTTGTAGTATTGTGTATATATCAGTGTTTTTGTCTGTCTCTAGTGGTGTGACATATCGGTCTTTCTCGAATTTCTGTTACTATTGTTGGTGTAAATTGTTGTGTCTCTGCGTATTTATCGTTCTGTCCGTTTTGTCCCTGCGTCCCTGACGCTTGATTCTCCTCTGAAATGTCTGCGAGCGTGTCTGGATCGCCTAACTGATTATTTATTCCAAATTCCATCTCGTTGCTTTGGGTATCTGTATTTGTGCTCATGTTGTTGTACAGGTTGTGAATGTTGTTTTGTGTGTCTTTGTCTCTCCTACTCCTACTTCGCGTAATCATATACTATGTTTGATACTATTTCTATTCTTAACTTTTACTTAGTCTTAATCTATAATTTGTTTAATAATGACTCAATTGTCCCACGTTCCGCGCGACAGAATGTAATACACTACTTGATAGGCCTTTACGAAAGAGTTAAATTGTTGATTTGCATATTATGTTGGCCTATGAGAATGTAAGAAGTAAGGTTTACAAACTACTTTAATCACTGATAATATTAATATTTCTACTCAATAGACTATAACACTTACTCCAGTGTACCGACTCTTTATTGTACCTCAGGGCGCCAGTAATAATAAACACAAATTAAAATATATCAATCAACTTTTAATGATTCATTTGCATTTATATACTACAAATTTCTTTAAAATGACTTGAATAGTTTTGCCTTACAATTTGAATATTATTTCGTGGCAATGAGTTCATTTTAGACAAATTGAGTCACTATATTAGATTACAAATATATATATATATATTTATAAAAAAATATTAAATCAAATGTTCATTTATTTGTTACTTGCGTGGAGAATCCTTCCGATGTGCGTAGTCCTTAAGGTGTTGCAGGCCGGTGAGTCGTCACCAGCTGTTTGTTGCGTGTTAATCCTGTTTATGAATGCACTAATTCACTTTATCACAGATGTACACTACACTTGACATATTGGTGATGCATACAATTATGTCGTATAATTATACACTCTGGTTTACAACGTATTCTTGAATTTACATTAAGCGCATCTAACACAGTTCGCGTCGCGTGCGTCTCGATTATCTAATACCGTCGTTATTTAACCCGACTAATTCGCTTTCTTCAGTGATTTCACCACAACATATCGTATTGATGAAAATTTATATTTAGTATTTACTTCTCGTTGTTCGTTACTACTCCGACCATTCACTCATTAACTTATTACTGTATATTATTCTTTATAAATTTAGCGTTAGCAATTATCGCGTTCCCGTACTTCTGTTTACTGCTGCGAAGTTACTTTATTCTTTAAATTACTAATAAAATATATATATGTATATAGTTAACGCAAAACAGCGCACGCGAGTCTCTTCAGTGTAGTTTCGCCGATATAAAGAAGACTGCCTGATTTCTCTCCAAATTCATATTTTATACTCGCTTTGAATTTCCCTTACCAAGTCTCGATAGAAAAACAATCCCATAGGTTTAGACTAGCACTAAATACAAAATCGCCCAATCTCCTTAGCGAAAACCTCCCGCGCAACACATGACGCTTCCTCTGATTTGCCGAACGTTTTTCGCGTCTCACGTGCTTAAAAAAACTAGCGTCACTATCTATCTCACTCTTACATCGCTCTCTCGAACATAACGGTATCTATTGTTACATGCACTTAAAGTTTACAACATTGGCAAACACCCCTAATATCCTAGCGAATAATACATTTTATGATAGTTATGTCCCAAAACGTGACTTAGCCTAATATTACCTTCCTTATAGACGTCAGCCCCAAGGCCGGCGTTGCTAACCTACCGCTATACTCTACAGCTTTTACAAGTTAATTTCTTTCATGTAATGCCGCCTAACGGTACAGGCGTTTCCCTACCTCCCCGCTTTCTAAAACATACACATTTCTTTGCGTTCAGCATAGTTTGATTTCGTAAAATTTGCGATTGCTCAATTTTTGCGTTACATTGTCCCCCCGTAGAATTAACCTTACAATTTTATCAAAATTGGAAACTAGTTTTATTGAAGCGTCCCTACAGCTCTTATAATTACAAGTTCCTTGCTTATATGTATTCTAATAAACTGATATAATTACAAGTTCATTACTTATATTTAAAATTGACAATATATTCAAGTTAATTACTTGCTTTATATTACTTAGTCTAAATTGGTGAGTACAATAGTACAATATTACTCGGTTACTACCTAATACTACACACAAGGGTCGATAGCCTTGTTTACTAACATACACTTCCCGTCCCCTCTACCTGACTTGCCAAACTACTCCCAAATGGAGCTGGTCCACTTTCCTTCTCAATAACAACTGTTTACATAAAGCACTCTCCCTTTTAACATTTTTGTTACCATTTTCATTTACTTATTTAGGGTTCTTTTTTTTTACTCATATTCAATACATTGTTACTCCTTCTCTGCTTTTTCTAAGCATTTGTGACTTCTTACATGACTAAACTTCATTATGCATTGATTACATTGAACACCTTTATATTTAGTTTTGATAACTTACGATTACTACATCAATATTCGGTTGTGTGTTATTACACTTTGTTTCTTAATTTTCATGTGATGTTCCTGTATGTGTGTGTGAATTTTGGGTTTCTTTCTTATAATAAGGCTTTAGTTGTCGTACATTGAATTTCCCGCGGATATGTCCTGGTCTTTGTGGATCTTCCAACTGGTAGGTCGCTGTTCCGATTTCTTTAGTTTCCTTCTATGGACCCTCGAATAGGTTACAAAATTTTCCTATTGCTTTTTTATTTAAATCCGACATCGGGTACGCCCTTAACAAGACCTGGTCTCTTATGTGAAATCTAGTAAGGTGGTGAGTAGTGTTGAGTTTATCTGTCCTCTTACCTCCCTTTTCCTTAATTCGTAGGTAGATGTTGTAATAGTTGATGGGTTGGTCTGGAGGTATCATATCTTGGTCAATATATTTTATCCAGTCCCGCTCTGGTTTCTTTCCCCACTGCGCTTCAAAAGGGGTGGTCTCAATTGTCTCCTGAGAGGTCTGGTTTATGCACGCCTCAATGAGTTTAAGAAACTGCGCCAATTTGGTGTGCTTATCGGAGGTCATTGCCCTGAACATATTACCTAATTGGCTGTTTATTCTCTCTGCCAGATTTGTATTTGGATTACGGATTGCGGTATATTTTGCATTAATACCCATGTCTGTCAATGCGGTAGACATCTATTGCTGGTGAACTGTGTACCGTTATCAGATAAAATAGCTACTGGTTTTCTTATCTCCTCACAATATAATAGAATTCTCTTTATGGTGGCAGTCGTTGTGGCTTGCCTCAGTTTATATAATTTGACATACTTAGTAAAATTGTCGATTACAGTTAATATATACCTTACTTTCCCTGTGGAAATCGGCAGCGGTCCATAATAGTCGACGCTGATCAGAACGCCTTTCTTCTTCGGCATGACCGGTCGCGTCTCTCCTAACATCCTTTTAAAATGATCCTTACTCTTTTGGCATGTGATACAGGTTTTCGTAACTGCTTTTGTGATTTTATTTATGGAATCCCCGGTGAAATTTTCCTTAAACAGCTGATATGTCCGCCTGTTTCCCACGTGACTGTATGCCTCGTGTAGCTCCGTGATCATGTTGTGGCACAACTACTCCGTCAACATTAACTTCCATACTCCCTTATCTTTACAGTACATCTTTCCATTATGCCAAGTGTATTTCCTGGCAAGTTTATGCTGTTCATTTGATTGATAATCTTTTTCAGTTTGGTGTCGGCTAATTGATAATTCTGTATGTTTTTAAGTTGTTTCTTGATTTCTTTACTGATGCGGACACTGACAAGGTTAATTTCAAATTCTTCGATTTGGTCTATTGCCTGCTCTTCATTTATGTCCTCCGGATGTCTGTTTAAGATGTCGGCTACAATGTTATCTCGACCCTTACAATGCATAATCTCGAAGTCATATTCTTGTATGGCGAGGATCCACCGTGTTATACGGGAGTTGTTTCGGAAGATCGTTTTGTTGTCCATTAAGATTTGCTGTTGTTCATTCCTTTCCGCCTCGGTGATTCTGCCGATTGATCGCACCTTTTGTTTGATTACCGCTTCAATATCTTCTCCCCCGGACGCGATTTCTACGTGGAATATCTCTGCCGTGGCTTCCTTCTGGTCCCCTTTTCCTGGAATTGTTAACTGTTTGTTGTGTAAGTCGATAACGCACCCATGTTCTTCCTGCAACCCCACGCCTACTATACAATCCTTTACTAGCTCTGGTACCACGACGAATACGCTGTCAACTTCCACATCTCCGATCGTGGCCGTCAACAATACCTGCTGCGTCACCCTTTTCGATTTATTTCCAGTTGCTCCTTTGACAACAGTATTCGATAGTCTCAGTGTTTCTACGTTCCCCAATTCCTTCTTCCTTTTCTTAAACCATTGCTCAGAATTAGCGTTTACTTGGCTTCCAGTATCGATTAATGCGCAGATGGGCACTCGGTTTAGAGATATCCTGGTCTCCGGGCACTTGTTCACACGATAGGTTACATTTATATCATCGTTACACAATAAATCGTCTCTTACATCTAAAAAAGTGGTATTAGTATACTTATTAATGGTGCTTAAATCTAATGCATATGTACAACACTGCCCTAGTTTTTTGACATTGCAGTGGCGCTTTTGTTATTCTGGATACCGCTAGTCGAAGGGATCGGCTCTGGTTCGTTTTTAAATTTGTTTGGCCGTCTATTGTAGTGTTGTGTAGTTGGCCGGTTTTCACTTTCGTGCGCCCGTCCTTGCTCGACCCTTCTCCCACTCTCCTCTTCATCTCTTACCCATTGCTTATGCTCGCGCCGACTGTCATAATGTGTCCGCGTCATTGTCCTTGCTTCACTTCTCAAATTCATGAACTCTGATAATACTTGCTTGAACTCATTAATAGTTGTAACCCCACGAGTAATGATGGCGATCTGTACCCCCTGAGAATAGAGTTTTGCAATTTTCTGATCAGGTATTGATCAGGTATCAGTGGAATTAGCTGCCTGTTCTCCAACAATTTCCGTTCTAAGTACTGTATCATGCTCATACCACTCTCCATCTGATAACGTCCAAACTCGAGCACGTTTCTTACTTTTTCTTGAATCACATCATTCCAATATTTGCTCGTGAAGGCTTCCTTGTTGGTCACGCTATTCTTTATCAACCTCCACCACACCGCGGCCTCTCCTTCTAGGTGCCTTCCGATCCATGCGACGTTGCCGTTATCTTCGCAATGTTCCATATAGATATCTTCCATCTCCTTCATAAACTCCATCGGGAAGTCTCCAGTCCCGTTGTACTTGATATCTTTGACTTGTTCGTGAGTAATGTTACGGTTGCACGACTGGTTGCTAATTGAGGCTAATTTGTTCCTAACTTCTCGTTGTATCTGTCGTATTTGCAGGTCAGTTTCTTCCGACTTACGGTTAATTACATTTATATTTTCATTCATTTTCTTCATTTCTTCCAGCTTTTCGGATCATAAATAATTGATTGCTGCCGTATTGTCTTCGCATCTTTTGTTGTTTCCATTGATTTTTTTGCTTATGATTTGAATGTTGTTGCTATGCCGTTCGTCCAACTCTATGATCTGCTGTTTAGTATTAATACTAAGCTCAGTAATCTTATCGGTATTGTCTTGGATTTTGTTGTTAGTCTCTACTTGGCAGTCTTGGAACAGTTTTTTGTTGTTTGTTCTCTCTTGTTCCATTTGTATGGCGACTTCGTTTCTTATTTCTATGTGTTGTTTATGGATTTGTTTTTTCATTTGTTGTAACGCTTGTTCTAATTTTAATTCATTTTGTTCTAACCGTTCGTCTGTTTTTTTCGCATGTTCAGCAATTTGTTGTGCTATCTGTGCTTTTGTTTGTGCCAGCGGTTCTGACTGTATTTGTATTTGTTCTGTTTGATGTGACAGTTGTTTTTCTGTTTTTCTCGATTCTTCTTGTATTTGTTGTGAGAGCTGTTCTTTTGTATTTCTCGATTCTTCTTGTATTTGTTGTGAGAGCTGTTCTGTTGTTTGTTATGATTGTTTTTGTATCTGTTCTTCTATTTTTTCGATCGTTCCTCCATTCGTCGTGTGTGTTGTGACAACTGTTGTTCTAGTAATTGTTGTAGTATTGTGTATATATCAGTGTTTTTGTCTGTCTCTAGTGGTGTGACATATCGGTCTTTCTCGAATTTCTGTTACTATTGTTGGTGTAAATTGTTGTGTCTCTGCGTTTTTATCGTTCTGTCCGTTTTGTCCCTGCGTCCCTGACGCTTGATTCTCCTCTGAAATGTCTGCGAGCGTGTCTGGATCGCCTAACTGATTATTTATTCCAAATTCCATCTCGTTGCTTTGGGTATCTGTAATTGTGCTCATGTTGTTGTACAGGTTGTGAATGTTGTTTTGTGTGTCTTTGTCTCTCCTACTCCTACTTCGCGTAATCATATACTGTGTTTGATACTATTTCTATTCTTAACTTCTACTTAGTCTTAATCTATAATTTTTTTAATAATGACTCAATTGTCCCACGTTCCGCGCGACAGAATGTAATACACTACTTGATAGGCCTTTACGAAAGAGTTAAATTGTTGATTTGCATATTATGTTGGCCTATGAGAATGTAAGAAGTAAGGTTTACAAACTACTTTAATCACTGATAATATTAATATTTCTACTCAATAGACTATAACACTTACTCCAGTGTACCGACTCTTTATTGTACCTCAGGGCGCCAGTAATAATAAACACAAATTAAAATATATCAATCAACTTTTAATGATTCATTTGCATTTATATACTACAAATTTCTTTAAAATGACTTGAATAGTTTTGCCTTACAATTTGAATATTATTTCGTGGCAATGAGTTCATTTTAGACAAATTGAGTCACTATATTAGATTACAAATATATATATATATATTTATAAAAAAATATTAAATCAAATGTTCATTTATTTGTTACTTGCGTGGAGAATCCTTCCGATGTGCGTAGTCCTTAAGGTGTTGCAGGCCGGTGAGTCGTCACCAGCTGTTTGTTGCGTGTTAATCCTGTTTATGAATGCACTAATTCACTTTATCACAGATGTACACTACACTTGACATATTGGTGATGCATACAATTATGTCGTATAATTATACACTCTGGTTTACAACGTATTCTTGAATTTACATTAAGCGCATCTAACACAGTTCGCGTCGCGTGCGTCTCGATTATCTAATACCGTCGTTATTTAACCCGACTAATTCGCTTTCTTCAGTGATTTCACCACAACATATCGTATTGATGAAAATTTATATTTAGTATTTACTTCTCGTTGTTCGTTACTACTCCGACCATTCACTCATTAACTTATTACTGTATATTATTCTTTATAAATTTAGCGTTAGCAATTATCGCGTTCCCGTACTTCTGTTTACTGCTGCGAAGTTACTTTATTCTTTAAATTACTAATAAAATATATATATGTATATAGTTAACGCAAAACAGCGCACGCGAGTCTCTTCAGTGTAGTTTCGCCGATATAAAGAAGACTGCCTGATTTCTCTCCAAATTCATATTTTATACTCGCTTTGAATTTCCCTTACCAAGTCTCGATAGAAAAACAATCCAATAGGTTTAGACTAGCACTAAATACAAAATCGCCCAATCTCCTTAGCGAAAACCTCCCGCGCAACACATGACGCTTCCTCTGATTTGCCGAACGTTTTTCGCGTCTCACGTGCTTAAAAAAACTAGCGTCACTATCTATCTCACTCTTACATCGCTCTCTCGAACATAACGGTATCTATTGTTACATGCACTTAAAGTTTACAACATTGGCAAACACCCCTAATATCCTAGCGAATAATACATTTTATGATAGTTATGTCCCAAAACGTGACTTAGCCTAATATTACCTTCCTTATAGACGTCAGCCCCAAGGCCGGCGTTGCTAACCTACCGCTATACTCTACAGCTTTTACAAGTTAATTTCTTTCATGTAATGCCGCCTAACGGTACAGGCGTTTCCCTACCTCCCCGCTTTCTAAAACATACACATTTCTTTGCGTTCAGCACAGTTTGATTTCGTAAAATTTGCGATTGCTCAATTTTTGCGTTACATTGTCCCCCCGTAGAATTAACCTTACAATTTTATCAAAATTGGAAACTAGTTTTATTGAAGCGTCCCTACAGCTCTTATAATTACAAGTTCCTTGCTTATATGTATTCTAATAAACTGATATAATTACAAGTTCATTACTTATATTTAAAATTGACAATATATTCAAGTTAATTACTTGCTTTATATTACTTAGTCTAAATTGGTGAGTACACTAGTACAATATTACTCGGTTACTACCTAATACTACACACAAGGGTCGATAGCCTTGTTTACTAACATACACATCCCGTCCCCTCTACCTGACTTGCCAAACTACTCCCAAATGGAGCTGGTCCACTTTCCTTCTCAATAACAACTGTTTACATAAAGCGCTCTCCCTTTTAATATTTTTGTTACCATTTTCATTTACTTATTTAGGGTTCTTTTTTTTTACTCATATTCAATACATTGTTACTCCTTCTCTGATTTTTCTAAGCATTTGTGACTTCTTACATGACTAAACTTCATTATGCTTTGATTACATTGAACACCTTTATATTTAGTTTTGATAACTTACGATTACTACATCAATATTCGGTTGTGTGTTATTACACTTTGTTTCTTAATTTTCATGTGATGTTCCTGTATGTGTGTGTGAATTTTGGGTTTCTTTCTTATAATAAGGCTTTAGTTGTCGTACATTGAATTTCCCGCGGATATGACCTGGTCTTTGTGGATCTTCCAACTGGTAGGTCGCTGTTCCGATTTCTTTAGTTACCTTATATGGACCCTCGAATAGGTTACAAAATTTTCCTATTACTTTTTTATTTAAATCCGACATCGGGTACGCCCTTAACAAGACCTGGTCTCTTATGTGAAATCTAGTAAGGTGGTGAGTAGTGTTGAGTTTATCTGTCCTCTTACCTCCCTTTTCCTTAATTCGTAGGTAGATGTTGTAATAGTTGATGGGTTGGTCTGGAGGTATCATATCTTGGTCAATATATTTTATCCAGTCCCGCTCTGGTTTCTTTCCCCACTGCGCTTCAAAAGGGGTGGTCTCAATTGTCTCCTGAGAGGTCTGGTTTATGCACGCCTCAATGAGTTTAAGAAACTGGGCCAATTTGGTGTGCTTATCGGAGGTCATTGCCCTGAACATATTACCTAATTGGCTGTTTATTCTCTCTGCCAGATTTGTATTTGGATTACGGATTGCGGTATATTTTGCATTAATACCCATGTCTGTCAATGCGGTAGACATCTATTGCTGGTGAACTGTGTACCGTTATCAGATAAAATAGCTACTGGTTTTCTTATCTCCTCACAATATAATAGAATTCTCTTTATGGTGGCAGTCGTTGTGGCTTGCCTCAGTTTATATAATTTGACATACTTAGTAATATTGTCGATTACAGTTAATATATACCTTACTTTCCCTGTGGAAATCGGCAGCGGTCCATAATAGTCGACGCTGATCAGTTCACCTTTCTTCTTCGGTATGACCGGTCGCGTCTCTCCTAACATCCTTTTAAAATGATCCTTACTTTTTTGGCATGTGATACAGGTTTTCGTAACTGCTTTTGTGATTTTATTTATGGAATCCCCGGTGAAATTTTCCTTAAACAGCTGATATGTCCGCCGGTTTCCCACGTGACTGTATGCCTCGTGTAGCTCCGTGATCATGCTGTGGCACAACTACTCCGTCAACATTAACTTCCATACTCCCTTATCTTTACAGTACATCTTTCCATTATGCCAAGTGTATTTCCTGGCAAGTTTATGCTGTTCATTTGATTGATAATCTTTTTCAGTTTGGTGTCAGCTAATTGATAATTCTGTATGTTTTTAAGTTTTTTCTTGATTTCTTTACTGATGCGGACACTGACAAGGTTAATTTCAAATTCTTCGATTTGGTCTATTGCCTGCTCTTCATTTATGTCCTCCGGATGTCTGTTTAAGATGTCGGCTATAATGTTATCTCGGCCCTTACAATGCATAATCTCGAAGTCATATTCTTGTATGGCGAGGATCCACCGTGTTATACGGGAGTTATTTCGGAAGATCGTTTTGTTGTCCATTAAGATTTGCTGTTGTTCATTCCTTTCCGCCTCGGTGATTCTGCCGATTGATCGCACCTTTTGTTTGATTACCGCTTCAATATCTTCTCCCCCGGACGCGATTTCTACGTGGAATATCTCTGCCGTGGCTTCCTTCTGGTCCCCTTTTCCTGGAATTGTTAACTGTTTGTTGTGTAAGTCGATAACGCACCCATGTTCTTCCTGCAACCCCACGCCTACTATACAATCCTTTACTAGCTCTGGTACCACGACGAATACGCTGTCAACTTCCACATCTCCGATCGTGGCCGTCAACAATACCTGCTGCGTCACCCTTTTCGATTTATTTCCAGTTGCTCCTTTGATAACAGTATTCGATAGTCTCAGTGTTTCTACGTTCCCCAATTCCTTCTTCCTTTTCTTAAACCATTGCTCAGAATTAGCGTTTACTTGGCTTCCAGTATGGATTAATGCGCAGATGGGCACCCGGTTTAGAGATATCCTGGTCTCCGGGCACTTGTTCACACGATAGGTTACATTTATATCATCGTTACACAATAAATCGTCTCTTACATCTAAAAAAGTGGTATTAGTATACTTATTAATGGTGCTTAAATCTAATGCATATGTACAACACTGCCCTAGTTTTTTGACATTGCAGTGGCGCTTTTGTTATTCTGGATACCGCTAGTCGAAGGGATCGGCTCTGGTTCGTTTTTAAATTTGTTTGGCCGTCTATTGTAGTGTTGTATAGTTGGCCGGTTTTCACTTTCGTGCGCCCGTCCTTGCTCGACCCTTCTCCCACTCTCCTCTTCATCTCTTACCCATTGCTTATGCTCGCGCCGACTGTCATAATGTGTCCGCGTCATTGTCCTTGCTTCACTTCTCAAATTCATGAACTCTGATAATACTTGCTTGAACTCATTAATAGTTGTAACCCCACGAGTAATGATGGCGATCTGTACCCCCTGAGAATAGAGTTTTGCAATTTTCTGATCAGGTATTGATCAGGTATCAGTGGAATTAGCTGCCTGTTCTCCAACAATTTCCGTTCTAAGTACTGTATCATGCTCATACCACTCTCCATCTGATAACGTCTAAACTCGAGCACGTTTCTTACTTTTTCTTGAATCACATCATTCCAATATTTGCTCGTGAAGGCTTCCTTGTTGGTCACGCTATTCTTTATCAACCTCCACCACACCGCGGCCTCTCCTTCTAGGTGCCTTCCGATCCATGCGACGTTGCCGTTATCTTCGTAATGTTCCATATAGATATCTTCCATCTCCTTCATAAACTCCATCGGGAAATCTCCAGTCCCGTTGTACTTGATATCTTTGACTTGTTCGTGAGTAATGTTACGGTTGCACGACTGGTTGCTAATTGAGGCTAATTTGTTCCTAACTTCTCGTTGTATCTGTCGTATTTGCAGGTCAGTTTCTTCCGACTTACAGTTAATTACATTTATATTTTCATTCACTTTCTTCATTTCTTCCAGCTTTTCGGCTCATATCTCTTTGATTGCTGCCGTATTGTCTTCGCATCTTTTGTTGTTTCCATTCATTTTTTGCTTATGATTTGAATGTTGTTGCTATGCCGTTCGTCCAACTCTATGATCTGCTGTTTAGTATTAATACTAAGCTCAGTAATCTTATCGGTATTGTCTTGGATTTTGTTGTTAGTCTCTACTTGGCAGTCTTGGAACAGTTTTTTGTTGTTTGTTCTCTCTTGTTCCATTTGTATGGCGACTTCGTTTCTTATTTCTATGTGTTGTTTATGGATTTGTTTTTTCATTTGTTGTAACGCTTGTTCTAATTTTAATTCATTTTGTTCTAACCGTTCGTCTGTTTTTTTCGCATGTTCAGCAATTTGTTGTGCTATCTGTGCTTTTGTTTGTGCCAGCGGTTCTGACTGTATTTGTATTTGTTCTGTTTGATGTGACAGTTGTTTTTCTGTTTTTCTCGATTCTTCTTGTATTTGTTGTGAGAGCTGTTCTTTTGTATTTCTCGATTCTTCTTGTATTTGTTGTGAGAGCTGTTCTGTTGTTTGTTATGATTGTTTTTGTATCTGTTCTTCTATTTTTTCGATCGTTCCTCCATTCGTCGTGTGTGTTGTGACAACTGTTGTTCTAGTAATTGTTGTAGTATTGTGTATATATCAGTGTTTTTGTCTGTCTCTAGTGGTGTGACATATCGGTCTTTCTCGAATTTCTGTTACTATTGTTGGTGTAAATTGTTGTGTCTCTGCGTTTTTATCGTTCTGTCCGTTTTGTCCCTGCGTCCCTGACGCTTGATTCTCCTCTGAAATGTCTGCGAGCGTGTCTGGATCGCCTAACTGATTATTTATTCCAAATTCCATCTCGTTGCTTTGGGTATCTGTATTTGTGCTCATGTTGTTGTACAGGTTGTGAATGTTGTTTTGTGTGTCTTTGTCTCTCCTACTCCTACTTCGCGTAATCATATACTGTGTTTGATACTATTTCTATTCTTAACTTCTACTTAGTCTTAATCTATAATTTTTTTAATAATGACTCAATTGTCCCACGTTCCGCGCGACAGAATGTAATACACTACTTGATAGGCCTTTACGAAAGAGTTAAATTGTTGATTTGCATATTATGTTGGCCTATGAGAATGTAAGAAGTAAGGTTTACAAACTACTTTAATCACTGATAATATTAATATTTCTACTCAATAGACTATAACACTTACTCCAGTGTACCGACTCTTTATTGTACCTCAGGGCGCCAGTAATAATAAACACAAATTAAAATATATCAATCAACTTTTAATGATTCATTTGCATTTATATACTACAAATTTCTTTAAAATGACTTGAATAGTTATGCCTTACAATTTGAATATTATTTCGTGGCAATGAGTTCATTTTAGACAAATTGAGTCACTATATTAGATTACAAATATATATATATATTTATAAAAAAATATTAAATCAAATGTTCATTTATTTGTTACTTGCGTGGAGAATCCTTCCGATGTGCGTAGTCCTTAAGGTGTTGCAGGCCGGTGAGTCGTCACCAGCTGTTTGTTGCGTGTTAATCCTGTTTATGAATGCACTAATTCACTTTATCACAGATGTACACTACACTTGACATATTGGTGATGCATACAATTATGTCGTATAATTATACACTCTGGTTTACAACGTATTCTTGAATTTACATTAAGCGCATCTAACACAGTTCGCGTCGCGTGCGTCTCGATTATCTAATACCGTCGTTATTTAACCCGACTAATTCGCTTTCTTCAGTGATTTCACCACAACATATCGTATTGATGAAAATTTATATTTAGTATTTACTTCTCGTTGTTCGTTACTACTCCGACCATTCACTCATTAACTTATTACTGTATATTATTCTTTAAAAATTTAGCGTTAGCAATTATCGCGTTCCCGTACTTCTGTTTACTGCTGCGAAGTTACTTTATTCTTTAAATTACTAATAAAATATATATATGTATATAGTTAAAGCAAAACAGCGCACGCGAGTCTCTTCAGTGTAGTTTCGCCGATATAAAGAAGACTGCCTGATTTCTCTCCAAATTCATATTTTATACTCGCTTTGAATTTCCCTTACCAAGTCTCGATAGAAAAACAATCCCATAGGTTTAGACTAGCACTAAATACAAAATCGCCCAATCTCCTTAGCGAAAACCTCCCGCGCAACACATGACGCTTCCTCTGATTTGCCGAACGTTTTTCGCGTCTCACGTGCTTAAAAAAACTAGCGTCACTATCTATCTCACTCTTACATCGCTCTCTCGAACATAACGGTATCTATTGTTACATGCACTTAAAGTTTACAACATTGGCAAACACCCCTAATATCCTAGCGAATAATACATTTTATGATAGTTATGTCCCAAAACGTGACTTAGCTTAATATTACCTTCCTTATAGACGTCAGCCCCAAGGCCGGCGTTGCTAACCTACCGCTATACTCTACAGCTTTTACAAGTTAATTTCTTTCATGTAATGCCGCCTAACGGTACAGGCGTTTCCCTACCTCCCCGCTTTCTAAAACATACACATTTCTTTGCGTTCAGCATAGTTTGATTTCGTAAAATTTGCGATTGCTCAATTTTTGCGTTACATTGTCCCCCCGTAGAATTAACCTTACAATTTTATCAAAATTGGAAACTAGTTTTATTGAAGCGTCCCTACAGCTCTTATAATTACAAGTTCCTTGCTTATATGTATTCTAATAAACTGATATAATTACAAGTTCATTACTTATATTTAAAACTGACAATATATTCAAGTTAATTACTTGCTTTATATTACTTAGTCTAAATTGGTGAGTACACTAGTACAATATTACTCGGTTACTACCTAATACTACACACAAGGGTCGATGGCCTGTTATGATTTGTTTACTAACATACACTTCCCGTCCCCTCTACCTGACTTGCCAAACTACTCCCAAATGGAGCTGGTCCACTTTCCTTCTCAATAACAACTGTTTTCATAAAGCGCTCTCCCTTTTAATATTTTTGTTACCATTTTTATTTACTTATTTAGGGTTCTTTTTTTTTACTCATATTCAATACATTGTTACTCCTTCTCTGATTTTTCTAAGCATTTGTGACTTCTTACATGACTAAACTTCATTATGCTTTGATTACATTGAACACCTTTATATTTAGTTTTGATAACTTACGATTACTACATCAATATTCGGTTGAGTGTTATTACACTTTGTTTCTTAATTTTCATGTGATGTTCCTGTATGTGTGTGTGAATTTTGGGTTTCTTTCTTATAATAAGGCTTTAGTTGTCGTACATTGAATTTCCCGCGGATATGACCTGGTCTTTGTGGATCTTCCAACTGGTAGGTCGCTGTTCCGATTTCTTTAGTTACCTTATATGGACCCTCGAATAGGTTACAAAATTTTCCTATTACTTTTTTATTTAAATCCGACATCGGGTACGCCCTTAACAAGACCTGGTCTCTTATGTGAAATCTAGTAAGGTGGTGAGTAGTGTTGAGTTTATCTGTCCTCTTACCTCCCTTTTCCTTAATTCGTAGGTAGATGTTGTAATAGTTGATGGGTTGGTCTGGAGGTATCATATCTTGGTCAATATATTTTATCCAGTCCCGCTCTGGTTTCTTTCCCCACTGCGCTTCAAAAGGGGTGGTCTCAATTGTCTCCTGAGAGGTCTGGTTTATGCACGCCTCAATGAGTTTAAGAAACTGCGCCAATTTGGTGTGCTTATCGGAGGTCATTGCCGTGAACATATTACCTAATTGGCTGTTTATTCTCTCTGCCAGATTTGTATTTGGATTACGGATTGCGGTATATTTTGCATTAATACCCATGTCTGTCAATGCGGTAGACATCTATTGCTGGTGAACTGTGTACCGTTATCAGATAAAATAGCTACTGGTTTTCTTATCTCCTCACAATATAATAGAATTCTCTTTATGGTGGCAGTCGTTGTGGCTTGCCTCAGTTTATATAATTTGACATACTTAGTAATATTGTCGATTACAGTTAATATATACCTTACTTTCCCTGTGGAAATCGGCAGCGGTCCATAATAGTCGACGCTGATCAGTTCACCTTTCTTCTTCGGTATGACCGGTCGCGTCTCTCCTAACACCTTTTAAAATGATCCTTACTCTTTTGGCATGTGATACAGGTTTTCGTAACTGCTTTTGTGATTTTATTTATGGAATCCCCGGTGAAATTTTCCATAAACAGCTGATATGTCCGCCGGTTTCCCACGTGACTGTATGCCTCGTGTAGCTCCGTGATCATGCTGTGGCACAACTACTCCGTCAACATTAACTTCCATACTCCCTTATCTTTACAGTACATCTTTCCATTATGCCAAGTGTATTTCCTGGCAAGTTTATGCTGTTCATTTGATTGATAATCTTTTTCAGTTTGGTGTCGGCTAATTGATAATTCTGTATGTTTTTAAGTTTTTTCTTGATTTCTTTACTGATGCGGACACTGACAAGGTTAATTTCAAATTCTTCGATTTGGTCTATTGCCTGCTCTTCATTTATGTCCTCCGGATGTCTGTTTAAGATGTCGGCTATAATGTTATCTCGGCCCTTACAATGCATAATCTCGAAGTCATATTCTTGTATGGCGAGGATCCACCGTGTTATACGGGAGTTATTTCTGAAGATCGTTTTGTTGTCCATTAAGATTTGCTGTTGTTCATTCCTTTCCGCCTCGGTGATTCTGCCGATTGATCGCACCTTTTGTTTGATTACCGCTTCAATATCTTCTCCCCCGGACGCGATTTCTACGTGGAATATCTCTGCCGTGGCTTCCTTCTGGTCCCCTTTTCCTGGAATTGTTAACTGTTTGTTGTGTAAGTCGATAACGCACCCATGTTCTTCCTGCAACCCCACGCCTACTATACAATCCTTTACTAGCTCTGGTACCACGACGAATACGCTGTCAACTTCCACATCTCCGATCGTGGCCGTCAACAATACCTGCTGCGTCACCCTTTTCGATTTATTTCCAGTTGCTCCTTTGATAACAGTATTCGATAGTCTCAGTGTTTCTACGTTCCCCAATTCCTTCTTCCTTTTCTTAAACCATTGCTCAGAATTAGCGTTTACTTGGCTTCCAGTATCGATTAATGCGCAGATGGGCACTCGGTTTAGAGATATCCTGGTCTCCGGGCACTTGTTCACACGATAGGTTACATTTATATCATCGTTACACAATAAATCGTCTCTTACATCTAAAAAAGTGGTATTAGTATACTTATTAATGGTGCTTAAATCTAATGCATATGTACAACACTGCCCTAGTTTTTTGACATTGCAGTGGCGCTTTTGTTATTCTAGATACCGCTAGTCGAAGGGATCGGCTCTGGTTCGTTTTTAAATTTCTTTGGCCGTCTATTGTAGTGTTGTGTAGTTGGCCGGTTTTCACTTTCGTGCGCCCGTCCTTGCTCGACCCTTCTCCCACTCTCCTCTTCATCTCTTACCCATTGCTTATGCTCGCGCCGACTGTCATAATGTGTCCGGGTCATTGTCCTTGCTTCACTTCTCAAATTCATGAACTCTGATAATACTTGCTTGAACTCATTAATAGTTGTAACCCCACGAGTAATGATGGCGATCTGTACCCCCTGAGAATAGAGTTTTGCAATTTTCTGATCAGGTATTGATCAGGTATCAGTGGAATTAGCTGCCTGTTCTCCAACAATTTCCGTTCTAAGTACTGTATCATGCTCATACCACTCTCCATCTGATAACGTCCAAACTCGAGCACGTTTCTTACTTTTTCTTGAATCACATCATTCCAATATTTGCTCGTGAAGGCTTCCTTGTTGGTCACGCTATTCTTTATCAACCTCCACCACACCGCGGCCTCTCCTTCTAGGTGCCTTCCGATCCATGCGACGTTGCCGTTATCTTGGTAATGTTCCATATAGATATCTTCCATCTCCTTCATAAACTCCATCGGGAAGTCTCCAGTCCCGTTGTACTTGATATCTTTGACTTGTTCGTGAGTAATGTTACGGTTGCACGACTGGTTGCTAATTGAGGCTAATTTGTTCCTAACTTCTCGTTGTATCTGTCGTATTTACAGGTCAGTTTCTTCCGACTTACAGTTAATTACATTTATATTTTCATTCACTTTCTTCATTTCTTCCAGCTTTTCGGCTCATAACTCTTTGATTGCTGCCGTATTGTCTTCGCATCTTTTGTTGTTTCCATTCATTTTTTTGCTTATGATTTGAATGTTGTTGCTATGCCGTTCGTCAAACTCTATGATCTGCTGTTTAGTATTAATACTAAGCTCAGTAATCTTATCGGTATTGTCTCGGATTTTGTTGTCAGTCTCTACTTGGCAGTCTTGGAACAGTTTTTTGTTGTTTGTTCTCTCTTGTTCCATTTGTATGGCGACTTCGTTTCTTATTTCTATGTGTTGTTTATGGATTTGTTTTTTCATTTGTTGTAACGCTTGTTCTAATTTTAATTCATTTTGTTCTAACCGTTCGTCTGTTCTTTTCGCATGTTCAGCAATTTGTTGTGCTATCTGTGCTTTTGTTTGTGCCAGCGGTTCTGACTGTATTTGTATTTGTTCTGTTTGATGTGACAGTTGTTTTTCTGTTTTTCTCGATTCTTCTTGTATTTGTTGTGAGAGCTGTTCTTTTGTATTTCTCGATTCTTCTTGTATTTGTTGTGAGAGCTGTTCTGTTGTTTGTTCTGATTGTTTTTGTATCTGTTCTTCTATTTTTCGATCGTTCCTCCATTCGTCGTGTGTGTTGTGACAACTGTTGTTCTAGTAATTGTTGTACTATTGTGTATATATCAGTGTTTTTTGTCTGTCTCTAGTGGTGTGACATATCGGTCTTTCTCGAATTTCTGTTACTATTGTTGGTGTAAATTGTTGTGTCTCTGCGTTTTTATCGTTCTGTCCGTTTTGTCCCTGCGTCCCTGACGCTTGATTCTCCTCTGAAATGTCTGCTAGCTTGTCTGGATCGCCTAACTGATTATTTATTCCAAATTCGATCTCGTTGCTTTGGGTATCTGTATTTGTGCTCATGTTGTTGTACAGGTTGTAAATGTTGTTTTGTGTGTCTTTGTCTCTCCTACTCCTACTTCGCGTAATCATATACTATGTTTGATACTATTTCTATTCTTAACTTTTACTTAGTCTTAATCTATAATTTGTTTAATAATGACTCATTTGTCCCAAGTTCCGGGCGACAGAATGTAATACACTACTTGATAGGCCTTTACGAAAGAGTTAAATTGTTGATTCCCATATTATGTTGGCCTATGAGAATGTAAGAAGTAAGGTTTACAAACTACTTTAATCACTGATAATATTAATATTTCTACTCAATAGACTATAACACTTACTCCAGTGTACCGACTCTTTATTGTACCTCAGGGCGCCAGTAATAATAAACACAAATTAAAATATATCAATCAACTTTTAATGATTCATTTGCATTTATATACTACAAATTTCTTTAAAATGACTTGAATAGTTATGCCTTACAATTTGAATATTATTTCGTGGCAATGAGTTCATTTTAGACAAATTGAGTCACTATATTAGATTACAAATATATATATATATATTTATAAAAAAATATTAAATCAAATGTTCATTTATTTGTTACTTGCGTGGAGAATCCTTCCGATGTGCGTAGTCCTTAAGGTGTTGCAGGCCGGTGAGTCGTCACCAGCTGTTTGTTGCGTGTTAATCCTGTTTATGAATGCACTAATTCACTTTATCACAGATGTACACTACACTTGACATATTGGTGATGCATACAATTATGTCGTATAATTATACACTCTGGTTTACAACGTATTCTTGAATTTACATTAAGCGCATCTAACACAGTTCGCGTCGCGTGCGTCTCGATTATCTCATACCGTCGTTATTTAACCCGACTAATTCGCTTTCTTCAGTGATTTCACCACAACATATCGTATTGATGAAAATTTATATTTAGTATTTACTTCTCGTTGTTCGTTACTACTCCGACCATTCACTCATTAACTTATTACTGTATATTATTCTTTATAAATTTAACGTTAGCAATTATCGCGTTCCCGTACTTCTGTTTACTGCTGCGAAGTTACTTTATTCCTTAAATTACTAATAAAATATATATATGTATATAGTTAACGCAAAACAGCGCACGCGAGTCTCTTCAGTGAAGTTTCGCCGATATAAAGAAGACTGCCTGATTTCTCTCCAAATTCATATTTTATACTCGCTTTGAATTTCCCTTACCAAGTCTCGATAGAAAAACAATCCCATAGGTTTAGACTAGCACTAAATACAAAATCGCCCAATCTCCTTAGGGAAAACCTCCCGCGCAACACATGTCGCTTCCTCTGATTTGCCGAACGTTTTTCGCGTCTCACGTGCTTAAAAAAACTAGCGTCACTATCTATCTCACTCTTACATCGCTCTCTCGAACATAACGGTATCTATTGTTACATGCACTTAAAGTTTACAACATTGGCAAACACCCCTAATATCCTAGCGAATAATACATTTTATGATAGTTATGTCCCAAAACGTGACTTAGCCTAATATTACCTTCCTTATAGACGTCAGCCCCAAGGCCGGCGTTGCTAACCTACCGCTATACTCTACAGCTTTTACAAGTTAATTTCTTTCATGTAATGCCGCCTAACGGTACAGGCGTTTCCCTACCTCCCCGCTTTCTAAAACATACACATTTCTTTGCGTTCAGCATAGTTTGATTTCGTAAAATTTGCGATTGCTCAATTTTTGCGTTACATTGTCCCCCCGTAGAATTAACCTTACAATTTTATCAAAATTGGAAACTAGTTTTATTGAAGCGTCCCTACAGCTCTTATAATTACAAGTTCCTTGCTTATATGTATTCTAATAAACTGATATAATTACAAGTTCATTACTTATATTTAAAATTGACAATATATTCAAGTTAATTACTTGCTTTATATTACTTAGTCTAAATTGGTGAGTACACTAGTACAATATTACTCGGTTACTACCTAATACTACACACAAGGGTCGATAGCCTTGTTTACTAACATACACTTCCCGTCCCCTCTACCTGACTTGCCAAACTACTCCCAAATGGAGCTGGTCCACTTTCCTTCTCAATAACAACTGTTTACATAAAGCGCTCTCCCTTTTAATATTTTTGTTACCATTTTCATTTACTTATTTAGGGTTCTTTTTTTTTACTCATATTCAATACATTGTTACTCCTTCTCTGATTTTTCTAAGCATTTGTGACTTCTTACATGACTAAACTTCATTATGCTTTGATTACATTGAACACCTTTATATTTAGTTTTGATAACTTACGATTACTACATCAATATTCGGTTGTGTGTTATTACACTTTGTTTCTTAATTTTCATGTGATGTTCCTGTATGTGTGTGTGAATTTTGGGTTTCTTTCTTATAATAAGGCTTTAGTTGTCGTACATTGAATTTCCCGCGGATATGACCTGGTCTTTGTGGATCTTCCAACTGGTTGGTCGCTGTTCCGATTTCTTTAGTTACCTTATATGGACCCTCGAATAGGTTACAAAATTTTCCTATTACTTTTTTATTTAAATCCGACATCGGGTACGCCCTTAACAAGACCTGGTCTCTTATGTGAAATCTAGTAAGGTGGTGAGTAGTGTTGAGTTTATCTGTCCTCTTACCTCCCTTTTCCTTAATTCGTAGGTAGATGTTGTAATAGTTGATGGGTTGGTCTGGAGGTATCATATCTTGGTCAATAAATTATATCCAGTCCCGCTCTGGTTTCTTTCCCCACTGCGCTTCAAAAGGGGTGGTCTCAATTGTCTCCTGAGAGGTCTGGTTTATGCACGCCTCAATGAGTTTAAGAAACTGCGCCAATTTGGTGTGCTTATCGGAGGTCATTGCCCTGAACATATTACCTAATTGGCTGTTTATTCTCTCTGCCAGATTTGTATTTGGATTACGGATTGCGGTATATTTTGCATTAATACCCATGTCTGTCAATGCGGTAGACATCTATTGCTGGTGAACTGTGTACCGTTATCAGATAAAATAGCTACTGGTTTTCTTATCTCCTCACAATATAATAGAATTCTCTTTATGGTGGCAGTCGTTGTGGCTTGCCTCAGTTTATATAATTTGACATACTTAGTAATATTGTCGATTACAGTTAATATATACCTTACTTTCCCTGTGGAAATCGGCAGCGGTCCATAATAGTCGACGCTGATCAGTTCACCTTTCTTCTTCGGTATGACCGGTCGCGTCTCTCCTAACATCCTTTTAAAATGATCCTTACTCTTTTGGCATGTGATACAGGTTTTCGTAACTGCTTTTGTGATTTTATTTATGGAATCCCCGGTGAAATTTTCCTTAAACAGCTGATATGTCCGCCGGTTTCCCACGTGACTGTATCCCTCGTGTAGCTCCGTGATCATGCTGTGGCACAACTACTCCGTCAACATTAACTTCCATACTCCCTTATCTTTACAGTACATCTTTCCATTATGCCAAGTGTATTTCCTGGCAAGTTTATGCTGTTCATTTGATTGATAATCTTTTTCAGTTTGGTGTCAGCTAATTGATAATTCTGTATGTTTTTAAGTTTTTTCTTGATTTCTTTACTGATGCGGACACTGACAAGGTTAATTTCAAATTCTTCGATTTGGTCTATTGCCTGCTCTTCATTTATGTCCTCCGGATGTCTTTTTAAGATGTCGGCTACAATGTTATCTCGTCCCTTACAATGCATAATCTCGAAGTCATATTCTTGTATGGCGAGGATCCACCGTGTTATACGGGAGTTATTTCGGAAGATCGTTTTGTTGTCCATTAAGATTTGCTGTTGTTCATTCCTTTCCGCCTCGGTGATTCTGCCGATTGATCGCACCTTTGGTTGATTACCGCTTCAATATCTTCTCCCCCGGACGCGATTTCTACGTGGAATATCTCTGCCGTGGCTTCCTTCTGGTCCCCTTTTCCTGGAATTGTTAACTGTTTGTTGTGTAAGTCGATAAAGCACCCATGTTCTTCCTGCAACCCCACGCCTACTATACAATCCTTTACTAGCTCTGGTACCACGACGAATACGCTGTCAACTTCCACATCTCCGATCGTGGCCGTCAACAATACCTGCTGCGTCACCCTTTTCGATTTATTTCCAGTTGCTCCTTTGATAACAGTATTCGATAGTCTCAGTGTTTCTACGTTCCCCAATTTCTTCTACCTTTTCTTAAACCATTGCTCAGAATTAGCGTTTACTTGGCTTCCAGTATCGATTAATGCGCAGATGGGCACTCGGTTTAGAGATATCCTGGTCTCCGGGCACTTGTTCACACGATAGGTTACATTTATATCATCGTTACACAATAAATCGTCTCTTACATCTAAAAAAGTGGTATTAGTATACTTATTAATGGTGCTTAAATCTAATGCATATGTACAACACTGCCCTAGTTTTTTGACATTGCAGTGGCGCTTTTGTTATTCTGGATACCGCTAGTCGAAGGGATCGGCTCTGGTTCGTTTTTAAATTTGTTTGGCCGTCTATTGTAGTGTTGTGTAGTTGGCCGGTTTTCACTTTCGTGCGCCCGTCCTTGCTCGACCCTGCTCCCACTCTCCTCTTCATCTCTTACCCATTGCTTATGCTCGCGCCGACTGTCATAATGTGTCCGGGTCATTGTCCTTGCTTCACTTCTCAAATTCATGAACTCTGATAATACTTGCTTGAACTCATTAATAGTTGTAACCCCACGAGTAATGATGGCGATCTGTACCCCCTGAGAATAGAGTTTTGCAATTTTCTGATCAGGTATTGATCAGGTATCAGTGGAATTAGCTGCCTGTTCTCCAACAATTTCCGTCCTAAGTACTGTATCATGCTCATACCACTCTCCATCTGATAACGTCCAAACTCGAGCACGTTTCTTACTTTTTCTTGAATCACATCATTCCAATATTTGCTCGTGAAGGCTTCCTTGTTGGTCACGCTATTCTTTATCAACCTCCACCACACCGCGGCCTCTCCTTCTAGGTGCCTTCCGATCCATGCGACGTTGCCGTTATCTTCGTAATGTTCCATATAGATATCTTCCATCTCCTTCATAAACTCCATCGGGAAGTCTCCAGTCCCGTTGTACTTGATATCTTTGACTTGTTCGTGAGTAATGTTACGGTTGCACGACTGGTTGCTAATTGAGGCTAATTTGTTCCTAACTTCTCGTTGTATCTGTCGTATTTGCAGGTCAGTTTCTTCCGACTTACAGTTAATTACATTTATATTTTCATTCACTTTCTTCATTTCTTCCAGCTTTTCGGCTCATATCTCTTTGATTGCTGCCGTATTGTCTTCGCATCTTTTGTTGTTTCCATTCATTTTTTGCTTATGTTTTGCTTATGATTTGAATGTTGTTGCTATGCCGTTCGTCCAACTCTATGATCTGCTGTTTAGTATTAATACTAAGCTCAGTAATCTTATCGGTATTCTCTCGGATTTTGTTGTCAGTCTCTACTTGGCAGTCTTGGAACAGTTTTTTGTTGTTTGTTCTCTCTTGTTCCATTTGTATGGCGACTTCGTTTCTTATTTCTATGTGTTGTTTATGGATTTGTTTTTTCATTTGTTGTAACGCTTGTTCTAATTTTAATTCATTTTGTTCTAACCGTTCGTCTGTTCTTTTCGCATGTTCAGCAATTTGTTGTGCTATCTGTGCTTTTGTTTGTGCCAGCGGTTCTGACTGTATTTGTATTTGTTCTGTTTGATGTGACAGTTGTTTTTCTGTTTTTCTCGATTCTTCTTGTATTTGTTGTGAGAGCTGTTCTTTTGTATTTCTCGATTCTTCTTGTATTTGTTGTGAGAGCTGTTCTGTTGTTTGTTCTGATTGTTTTTGTATCTGTTCTTCTATTTTTTTCGATCGTTCCTCCATTCGTCGTGTGTGTTGTGACAACTGTTGTTCTAGTAATTGTTGTAGTATTGTGTATATATCAGTGTTTTTGTCTGTCTCTAGTGGTGTGACATATCGGTCTTTCTCGAATTTCTGTTACTATTGTTGGTGTAAATTGTTGAGTCTCTGCGTTTTTATCGTTCTGTCCGTTTTGTCCCTGCGTCCCTGACGCTTGATTCTCCTCTGAAATGTCTGCGAGCGTGTCTGGATCGCCTAACTGATTATTTATTCCAAATTCCATCTCGTTGCTTTGGGTATCTGTATTTGTGCTCATGTTGTTGTACAGGTTGTGAATGTTGTTTTGTGTGTCTTTGTCTCTCCTACTCCTACTTCGCGTAATCATATACTGTGTTTGATACTATTTCTATTCTTAACTTCTACTTAGTCTTAATCTATAATTTTTTTAATAATGACTCAATTGTCCCACGTTCCGGGCGACAGAATGTAATACACTACTTGATAGGCCTTTACGAAAGAGTTAAATTGTTGATTCCCATATTATGTTGGCCTATGAGAATGTAAGAAGTAAGGTTTACAAACTACTTTAATCACTGATAATATTAATATTTCTACTCAATAGACTATAACACTTACTCCAGTGTACCGACTCTTTATTGTACCTCAGGGCGCCAGTAATAATAAACACAAATTAAAATATATCAATCAACTTTTAATGATTCATTTGCATTTATATACTACAAATTTCTTTAAAATGACTTGAATAGTTTTGCCTTACAATTTGAATATTATTTCGTGGCAATGAGTTCATTTTAGACAAATTGAGTCACTATATTAGATTACAAATATATATATATATATATTTATAAAAAAATATTAAATCAAATGTTCATTTATTTGTTACTTGCGTGGAGAATCCTTCCGATGTGCGTAGTCCTTAAGGTGTTGCAGGCCGGTGAGTCGTCACCAGCTGTTTGTTGCGTGTTAATCCTGTTTATGAATGCACTAATTCACTTTATCAAAATGTACACTACACTTGACATATTGGTGATGCATACAATTATGTCGTATAATTATACACTCTGGTTTACAACGTATTCTTAAATTTACATTAAGCGCATCTAACACAGTTCGCGTCGCGTGCGACTCGATTATCTCATACCGTCGTGAATTTAACCCGACTAATTCGCTTTCTTCAGTGATTTCACCACAACATATCGTATTGATGAAAATTTATATGTAGTATTTACTTCTCGTTGTTCGTTACTACTCCGACCATTCACTCATTAACTTATTACTGTATATTAAACTTTATAAATTTAACGTTAGCAATTATCGCGTTCCCGTACTTCTGTTTACTGCTGCGAATTTACTTTATTCTTTAAATTACTAATAAAATATATTATAACTTTGCTATCTGCGTGTTGTTGTGTTGTGTGAATGTATGAGCACCTACCTGCTGTCCGATCTTGCGTTTTTCTTCTGACTAGGGCGTGTGGATTTTGGATTTGATTTCGCAAGTATGTAAACTCAAGTGTATAACAACAGCACACTAAATAAGTTATTTTAAAAGTAAAGAGTTTTGTGAGGTTGGTAGGCTCCGTAGTACAGCAATAAAAATACAATGTGGGGTAATAAAGAACGGGGTTTATTACTCCAAACACTCAAGAATTAAATGATTATAGGTTCAAATATTCTTACAAACTAAACAATAAATAAATCTTGAATAATGTTTTCTGAATGATTAATAATTTTCAGAAGTTGAGCTCGTTATTTTGAAAGAGTCTATTTTAACTGAGAATTTAATTAATCAATTTAATTTCAATGTCTTTAAAAATTTGATTCTAATGAAATAAAAACTCTAAAGTTACTTGAAAATATTCAAAAATAAACTAGGCGTGACAATCTAGTTCACGTCCCTTTATTGACTAGTGATCTGACTCACGTATACTGCAGTATGAGCAAATTATTTAATTCTTTGTTAAGATTTGTATAGCGCTTTTTGTTTTATCTACTATTAATTCTTAACTAATGCTTATTAATTACTTATACTGGCTATACAGATTATCACACGTGAATAATTCTTATTTAACTAGAGTCTTTGATTTCTGGCACCTGAATGATTTATATTACATTGATTTTAATTAAAAAAGAAAGAAAAATTTAACGGTTGAAAAATAAATAGCTTGATTTTGACTTTCCTGATTCTGACGTGGATTGTAGAGATGCTCCGGATGTCCCTCGCTGTCCTTGTCCAATCGGCTAGAGATAGTGATCTACTATAGAGTCCTGGGTTTTGGCGGTGAGCTCGGAAATCAGCAACACTCTGCTTTCCTGCTATTGATGAAGTTTTACGTCTGTAGTTGCCTGCAAGAACTGCTTCACGTCCCTCGTCGATTCACGTTCCACGTTAGCGTGTGTGTGTGTCATTTCGAGTTGTAGCTCTGCTTGTCAGCTGATTCGCAAATGGTTTAGACGGCCTCTCTGTCGTATTCTTGAAGTAAGGTCTTGTAGTCTTGTAGATCTCTCGCGTGCATACGCCCACAGTTAATGTAGTGCACGGTACGCTTGTTTGTTGGTGTGGAAGAGTATCTTGACTGAACGCTGTAATTACGAGTCGTTACAGTTGATCTGTTTTATGATGATCGTAATTAGGCGTGTTGACCACGTAGAGTCTTCAGATGAGTCTTCACAAAACTATGGTTTTGAGACGATCGAAGATATACGTCTGTTCTTCTTGAATACTGGCAGTAGAGTGTTTAATCAGCCCCAAAACTCCGCGTTGGTTCCAATTTCTTCGAATGATTTGATTGGCTGACACACTCTCCCTACTACTCAAAATTTGAATCACCTCAGCCCGTGAGAACGAAACTACTTTCCCACAGACGGAGAATTTATATTATTATTAATATTCTTAATACAACGGAACTGAATTGTCGTTCCGGATTTCCTGTGGCACTTTTATATTGCAATTATCTTGGCTGCAAACCAAGTTGTGCTAATTCTAAAATATACAATTTGTTGTAAATTCTTATAGCTATAACATATTAAAAGCTCTTTTATGTAGCTCCATTATTACGGAAGTTATTAACATAAAATTAATTAACTCTGTTATTATTTAATTATATTGCATAAAATTCGCACACCCTATTATTAATATATCGGCAAACATTTTGGCTATAATGGATTTCGCCTGAATTTACTGGTTTCCGAAATATTAATAATTGAAAGTTTGGGTGTGGTCGTATTCGTTACACAGTGAGTTGATTATGTAACAGCCGCGTGTGCGCCTTGTACAATGCATTATTATGATCGCTATAACATGTGAGTGGAGTTTCGACTATTAAAGTTTATTTAAACATCAATATAGTATACCCTTAACATATAACTCCAAATTAATGATATTTGGTCCTGTTATAATATATATGTATATAGTTAACGCAAAACAGCGCACGCGAGTCTCTTCAGTGTAGTTTCGCCGATATAAAGAAGACTGCCTGATTTCTCTCCAAATTCATATTTTATACTCGCTTTGAATTTCCCTTACCAAGTCTCGATAGAAAAACAATCCCATAGGTTTAGACTAGCACTAAATACAAAATCGCCCAATCTCCTTAGCGAAAACCTCCCGCGCAACACATGACGCTTCCTCTGATTTGCCGAACGTTTTTCGCGTCTCACGTGCTTAAAAAAACTAGCGTCACTATCTATCTCACTCTTACATCGCTCTCTCGAACATAACGGTATCTATTGTTACATGCACTTAAAGTTTACAACATTGGCAAACACCCCTAATATCCTAGCGAATAATACATTTTATGATAGTTATGTCCCAAAACGTGACTTAGCCTAATATTACCTTCCTTATAGACGTCAGCCCCAAGGCCGGCGTTGCTAACCTACCGCTATACTCTACAGCTTTTACAAGTTAATTTCTTTCATGTAATGCCGCCTAACGGTACAGGCGTTTCCCTACCTCCCCGCTTTCTAAAACATACACATTTCTTTGCGTTCAGCATAGTTTGATTTCGTAAAATTTGCGATTGCTCAATTTTTGCGTTACAGGAACTATGAGGAGACAATTAACCATTGCATGAAAATCAAAGCACATAAAATTAAGCAGTTTTCATCCAATGGTAAAAAATAAAAACTGTGAAAGTACCAAGTGTTTATATATATTTAAAAAAAGCCTTTGTATTAATATGTTTCACGAAGTGCCCAACAAGTCATCAATTAATATCATTATAGCCTAATTGATGTAAAATGAATCTATTGTTAAATATTACAATGAACATAAAAGAATCAATTAAAAAATATTTAGTTTTTGAAGAAAATAATGTTTTTAAAATTACTGATTAAAAAAATATAATGAGACATGAGTCCTCTAAGCACGAATAATACTTTTTTAATAAAGACAGTGTGAAATCTACTGATAATAATACGCCTACTAATAAATTTTAACCATTAACTGGCATATGTACTCTATCTTATACTATAAGTTGTAGAAGAGTAGGCTATATGGCTATATGGACTGCTAAGGTTCAAGCCCCTGTGACGATTTAAATTGTAAAAAAAAATAAAAAATTTAATAATAGAAATCGAAGAATGGGAAGTTAGTTAAAAAACATTAAATCGCACTATTAAACCAATTACCCCTGGACTAACTCATGGTAGTGATGAGACTTAAATGAGAAAATTTAACTAGTTAATTAATTAAAATTGTGGAAGCAAAAGTTAAAGAATAAAACTGTTAACCCTTTATTAAACTTATCATGCTATGACCTGTGAATTCCGGATTCAACTTGTATACCGAGCCGGCATTAAATAAGAAATACGTGTAAACCATAACATAAAGAATTAATAATTTAAAGTAACTAGTAATAGGTGTAATAATTTCAGTATACGAGGAAAATCTCGATTGTTTGTTTGGTCTAACTGTAAGACTGTAGTATTAAATAAAAGATGGAACTATATTATGGCGGAGTATTCGCTCCGCGTCTTTGCAACTTTCCTGTTGTAACAACTAGGGATTAACTATGCGACTTTCTAACTGTAAACAGCTCCACGCTGGGGCTCTTCACAAAATGTTATTTGTTTGTATTTTAATTTAAGTGTTAACTGCCACTAAAAGTGTGGACAGCTAGACATAAGTAACGAAAATGTAGTGAGTAAATTTTTGTGAAGCAAACATGTAAGAAAAAGGAAAAACGTGTGTATAAGAGGTGACATCTCCTGTAATTTAAATAACCAGTCAAGTATTGTTCATGTTAAAAGAAATTCCAACATAATGTACAAACAATACGTAAACTCCAACACGACGGTGCAATTAAACAGGTGATGTGAATAACCGTGAAAAGTGACGACTTCGAACTATACTGCCTTTACTCGATCGCCGAGAATCCTGACGACTTCACGTTAGCTGGGACCATCACATCCATTTCATCGTTACTGGACAGACTACCCCTAGGACAATCCTCGACTACAAGAGTACGGAAGAATCACTCGTCAAGACACGGACAGTCAACCATAATATAAGAGGTGACGCGGGAACTCGTCTTCCGTGAGTTATACATATTTTAAAATATAAGTAATTAAAGATGAAAAAGACTTTCAAAAGACAATCAATAAGCTCTAAGATTTAAACTGGTGTAACCACCAATTCTTGTAATCATACGTTGTAACTTAACTTTCTTTATGTAACTTCAAAAGTTGCTCAACTAAATAAAACCATTCTTCAAATGGTACTTAAGGAATAATGTAATCATATTATCAAGTATGGTAAATTTGAAAATTCTTAACAAGAAACAGAAAGACTCGGATCCGAGGTAAACTCATTATCTAAATGATCATTTTATTTTAGATAGAAAACCCCCTTATAATCTCAGAGTAAATAATATCTTTATTTGTAACGTGTTACGTATACTATGTGAATAAAAGGGATGTCATCTTTGTTACATACTAAAGTGAGTGCATAAATCAGTTAAAACCCTCCCCTTGTTTCCTACAATTAGAATAATTGTAATTTTGTTAGTCTTGTGTTTTGAGTTTCAGTTTGTTACAACGTAGGCAGCCTGTATAATTGGCTAGCGTCAATTATCACAGGTTCCCTGGATTATGACGTAGCCGACACGTCATACCCCCCCCCCAAAGATTGATTTCTGCGTATGCCACTGTACAGTGCTACATGATTTTATTTATATTTTTTATTCCCTTAAATTTCCCCCCCCCCCAAAGCTTGTGCCCTATAGCCTACTCAGCCTATTATTAAATCAGGTACCTCGTTGACATTAATGAGATAGGCCTCTAAACTAACGACTAATGACGGGCAAAGTATTTAATTGAAACGAATTCATTGAGCGGACTAGCACAGTGAACTAGATCACTTATTCAATCTGGCAGCAAAAACTGACTATAAAACATTCTTCCTCTGTTTATCTTAAGGTATAAGTCAGGGATGACCAACCCAGCCTTCTCATGCACTTTAGATAACATCAAAGCGTATGAAGCTTAGCAGAAAATAACCAATACCTTTTTTATTTTTTAGAGTTTCAACAAAACAGATGCAATATTATTTAGATAAAGAAATTAAATCCTTAAATTCGTAGTGACCGTCAATCAATGAATTTTTCAGTGAAGGGTTAGTGAGGATCGGTCAACAATAACACAAATTTTTAACTTATTTGTGTCGACGTTTCGACAATGTTTATTGTCATCATCAGGACCTGTGTATGAAATACAAAAGAAATGTCAGACACAACAGAACAATTAAATATTTGGGTGAAAGTGTTCGTGTATGTGAGTGTGTGTGTATGTATGTATGTATCATTGTATATGTGAAGACTTGAGATAGTTTGTTTATATCTTCCAATATTATCTTTAAGAAAACGAGAAAATTGTAGTATGAAAGAACTTAATTTATACACTATTACAATATAAATTACTATATGTAATGATATTTTAATTAATTAAACAAACAGTAATCAAATATCGGTATGGAGAACCATACATGACTTCCATATTCTAAGATTTATATTTAAAATCATTTTCGAAATGAAATATTACCATAGAAACTACTTTACTTACTGCTTCAGCCCTAACCACAGTACTGTGGTCACTAACGTATATACCACCTCACGTATCGCACTCGATTTTCACTGATGATGGAAGTCGATGGCATTGCCGAAACGTCTGGTTTTGTAGAAAACATTGGACTACGGCCAAATATCCCGGGAAGGAAAATTTTAACAAAAACTACTTCTTTGTTGCCGATAACGTTGTACACATATATATAAAAAATATGCATAAAATTAATGGCTTGTAAAGTTAATGATTGATCTCCATTAAGTAGTGCTCAAGTTTCCAAAGTTTTAATATTATGATGTCCGTAATTAAAACATCAGAGCAGGTTTAGTGTGTATGAGGGTACACCGTGGACAAAAATTTTCAAAAACACGCGAAAAAGAAGGAGCGCTCCGAAGTCACTCATGGACCCTCAGCATCTTGCAGAGGGTTCATTCCCTAAAGACGAAAAGTCTGTCTATGAATCGTTCCTCTGTAAACACGTGCAGTTACACTGCCCAGTGATCCACAGGAAGCAAATCGCTATCCACGCTAGACACTTTTTCGGCTTGCACGCGTTATTTTGTAACAAAATATATAATTCGTGTTTGTTAACAAAATAAAAAAAATTTTGGTGTTTTGTTTTTTGAAAAATATTGTTTTAATTGTTTGTGTTGTTTAGTATTTACAAATAATTTTTGTAATTGTTTTGTGTAAAAATTTAAATCTTTTATTACTGTTTCGGTCAACTGTATCACCTTTAGTAGTTGGGATTAATTTCTGCGTTAATTGTATTATCTCCAGCACTAATCGATTGACGGTTCTTCTTCCTTTTTATGTATACTACTTCAACTTTGGTAATGGCCGCCTTTCGGATAGTCCGTGATCTTAATGTTATTCTATTTTATTTCTATTTATAAATTTTATAAATAAACAGAAACCAATTTGCAGAAATTCCAGATTTATTAACAATTTTATTATATCGAGTGTTAATCGATTATTCAACAGTAGTATCGACTCGTTTCACAGGGCGGCCGATTATTTTTACATCTGTATTTAATTTTAATTATCAGGTTCTTTGAACGGTTATATTATATAGTCAGAGAAGAGGTAAGGTCAGGAAAGTATAACACTTACAAGTAAATAGCTTCAGAATTAAATATCGGTATGGAGAACCATACATGACTTCCATATTCTAAGATTTATATTTAAAATCATTTTCAGCCAAACAGCCAGGTTGTCTTTTCTGCCTTTTTATTGCTGTATTAAATGAAAAATATTATATTACATTAAAATGAAAAAATTATAATTTTATTGCCTGGCAACAAAATTATTTTATTTTTAACAATTACCATTGTTTCAAAAAGTTTAAATAAATTTTCAAGTACTTTACTCTTGTTAAAACGTAAAAGGTTGCAGGTAAACTACCCCTTCCCCTTAACCGATCTTCACCAAAATCGAAAGTAATTGAGACCTCTACAATTCAGGGACGTATGCAAAAAAATATTTGATTCTGTTTGAATTTGCGGCTGTTATCGTTTGCCATAGAAAATACGCTTGATAAAAAAACGTTGCAGGTAAACTACCCCTTCCCCTTAACCGATCTTCACCAAAAACAATAGATCTTGAGTACTCTACAAATCAGGGCTGTATGCAAAAAATTATTTGATTCTGTTTGAACTTGCGGCTGTTATCGTTTGCCATAGAAAATACCCTTGTTAAAAAAACGTTGTAGGTAAACTACCCCTTTCCCTTAACCGATCTTCACCAAAAACAATAGGTCTTGAGAACTCTACAATTCAGGGCTGTATGCGAAACATTATTTGATTCTGTTTGAATTTGCGGCTGTTATTGTTTGCCAAAAAAAAAAATTTCCCTTGATAAAAAAAAACCGTTGCAGGTAAACTACCCCTTTCCCTCAACCAATCTTCACCAAAAACAATAGGTCGCGAGTACTCTACAAATCAGGGCTGTATGCAAAAAATTATTTGATTCTGTTTGAATTTGCGGCAGTTATCGTTTGCCATAGAAAAAAAATCTACAGACAGACACACAGACACACAGACAGACACACACACAGACACACACACAGACACTTTTCGGAAAACGACTTTTTTTCATGTTTTGAGTGTAGTAGAATCAGAATCTGCAATAATCTCGAACACGATTTTTTTTGCCATCACCATACTTCCATTCCTTAAGGAATATGGAAGTAAAAATTACCAAGTTATGATTTAATATATAATGTTTATCAAAGTAAAATTTCGAACCATTGACGACTTGATGACTATATTGGCAGCGCTCGAATGGAATTGTGGGATTCAAGATGGCTGCTTCAGTATTGCATCTGTTAAAATGAAGTCAGCTCGATAAAATTTTCTTCCAATAAATGTTGCCTTTTCAATGTTTCCTCGTCTCAGCAGTTGTGATTATTCCTTCTGGTGTTAGTGGAGTGGTCCTGGTTCAGTGTTCTGTGATTCACTTCGATAAAATGTGTTGGATAATGTTTTAATTCACTTTTGTCAATAAGGTCGAAAATTGCACAGCTCGTCTCGTTTCAGAATTATTGGTTTTATAGGTTTAAATTATTAATTCACTTATTTTCTGTTCCGTGTTAATTTAGTTTAATGTTTGTATTGGTTGTTTTCACTGAATTTAAAGTTTAAGTTAAAGTTTTAGAAATTCACGACCTACACCGTAGACTAGGCTTAGTTAACAAACGCCCCATACTGGTCTTCGCTATAGGTTAATATTTTGCCAAAATCTCGTTCAAGTGTGCTTGACAAAGTCTAATAATCAACTGTTCTAACTTCCTTCGTCATCTGAAAACGTCTTAGCCAATTTAATATTAGCAATACATTGTTTTAAATCTTTTTCGTTTCCATTACCTGTATGAAATTTACATTATATTACTGAATATATTTGCTATTATTTAATTTTATTAAATACTAAATACATGATCTTTTTCTTTAGTTCATTCTGCTTGATTTGATACCAAATAAGATATTTTTACAAAGTTTTTTATCTAAAATGCTATATTTACTTCATTTTTAAAATGTAGGCTTTAAAAATTACTTCCTGTTCTTCTCAAAATGTTTGCCATTTTATATATTATATTTATGATTGTACTAAATCTCAGATTGAAATAAAATGTTTATCTTCCCTTAATTTCTTGTAATTTTATTAATTGGTTATCTTTTTAAATATTATTCTTTAATTTGTGACTCCCCCCTTTGATTTTTCAGTTATTACATTTGCATTTTTTCCAATAATTCTTCCTATCTTTTTACAATATCTTTCTAAAGTATAGTTTCAGTTATAATACTCTGTGACTGATTTACCTTATATAAATTTCATCATTTTAACTAGTTTACTGGACTTAATTCATCAATTATAAAGTTGTTGAGATTTACCATTTGGTCTAGATTTTATCTGTTTTTACATACAAAGTTTTTGAATAATACAGCTTGTTTATACCCCTTCTGACCTTCTATTCTAATACAATATTAATTGAAATTTCCTTACTTAACTATTAGAACATTTAGTATTGAATTCATATTATTAATACATAACAAATATTTGACATTAAAAAAGTGGTATTAATCTCATTTAGTCTTGATTATTACTAGTAACACTTAATAAATATTTTATAATAAAAGAATGGTATCCACACTCAGACATTTCATCCTTGATTAACACTATTAAACATAATAAATATTTTAGAATTATAAAACATTACACTCTATTTCCAACATTTAGGTATAGAGTTCATTGATTTTACTAGAAACATAACACATCTGTTCCTTCATTTTTTATCTTTTCTTAAAATTAATTTTGTGCAGTCTTATCTGTTTTTATTTTATATTAGAGATGTATCCCTTGTCACTTCACTTATTAACTACCTGCTTTCTATTTATCTTTCTCATTTTAGTGAATGTTGTTAGACAAAGAGTGACACTTTCTTAGCAACATTTGTATTTGATTTTCATAATACTATTCTACCAAATAGTATTTATGAAGTTACATTAAAAACTTTAAAGTTGTTGAAAGGTACACCTTTACTTAGTTTAAGCATTTAATGCACTTTCTTGAAGTTTATATACTATAATAAAATAACTCGCACTGGTCCCCTGTTATTTCTTGATACTATCACTAATCAGTTTTATAGTTTTATATTATCAAGAATTTTATTTATAGAGGATTCTTAAGATTTGTTTTTATTCATTATAAAATAACTTTCATGGGTGCACTTTTACTTATACCTCTAAACACTTTTGTTTACATCTACTTTACATTAGTTTCTGTTTTTGGGTATTATACTTTCGTTGGTGACTTTTAATCTCTTTTGGGGTTTTTATTTTCTTCTTACTGGATTTCCCTTGGGTATTTCTTGTATTCTTCTTATCTTACTACCTTGTTTCTTCAAAATCATTCCCTTTTATTAGATATTTCGGTTTGTTCAGGGTATTTACTTCCTTATTCATATCCTAGCTTGTTTCTTGAAAAACAGTCTTTATTTTAGGGGTGTCGGTTTGTTCTGGGTTTTGCCTTACTTACTGATTCTCATTCTTTGTTTCTTCACTACAATATAGTTTTATTATGTATGTTGGTTTGTTCTAGGTATTTTCCTTAGGCTACTTACTCCTATCCTACCTGGGTATTTCCTTACTTTATTTTAGTTTTATGGTTTATTTTTCATTACTCATATTTGTTGCATCTTTTTTTTTCTTTATTTTTATTTCTTCAAATTATGATTGTATTTTATTGTGGTACCTATTTGTTTTTATTTGGATTTTTCCTTGATTTTATTTTAATTGATATTTATTTATGATCATATTTCATTCATTATAATGTGGATAATCTGTCATGCTACAATGTTGGTATGGGTTCAGCACTTTCCATTTAAAAAGTGTGCAAATGTAATGTAAGAAAATAAACATGAATGAGGCCAGAAATAATGCGAATTTTGTGTGTGTGTGTGTGTGTGTGTGTGTGTGTGTGTGTGTGTGTGTGTGTGTGTTCCCTGCCTTTTTATTGCGGTAGTCATAATAATAAAATGGAAACGTAAACATTACATAACTGAGATATGCTTGCCTGCCACGAACGATATATTTTCTCTCATACATGATTTACATTAAAATAAAATAATTATAATTTTATTGCCTGGCAACAAAATTATTTTATTTTTAACAATTACCATTGTTTGAAAAAGTTTAAATGAATTTTCAAGTACTTTACTGTTGTTAAAACGTAAAAGGTTGCAAGTAAACTACCCCTTCCTCTTAACCGATCTTCACCAAAATCAAAAGTCCTTGAGTTCTCTACAATTCAGTGATGTATGCAAAACATTATTTGATTCTGTTTGAATTTGCGGCTATTATCGTTTGCCATAGAAAAAAATTACCATTGATAAGAAAACGTTGCAGGTAAACTACCCCTTTCCCTTAACCGATCTTCACCAAAAACAATAGGTCTTGAGTACTCTACAATTCAGGGCTGTATGCAAAAAATTATTTGATTCTGTTTGAATGTGCGGCAGTTATTGTTCGTCATAGAAAAAATTACCATTGTTAAAACAAAATGTTGCAGGTAAACTACCCCTTTCCCTTAACCGATCTTCACCAAAAACAATAAGTCTTGAGAACTCTACAATTCAGAGTTGTATGCAAAAAATTATTTGATTATGTTTGAATTTGCGGCTGTTATCGTTTGCCATAGAAAATACCCTTGTTAAAACATAAAACGTTGCAGGTAAACTACCCCTTTTCCTTAACCGATCTTCACCAAAAACAATAGGTCTTGAGAACTCCATAATTTAGGGCTGTATACGAAACATTATTTGATTCTGTTTGAATTTGCGGCTGTTATCGTTTACCAAAAAAAAAAATTACCCTTGATAAAAAAAAACCGTTGCAGGTAAACTACTCCTTTCCCTCAACCGATCTTCACCAAAAACAATAGGTTGTGAGTACGGTACTCTACAAATCAGGGCTGTATGCAAAAAATTATTTGATTCTGTTTGAATTTGCGGCTGTTATCGTTTGCCATAGAAAAAATCTACAGACACACAGACAGGCAGACACACACACAGACACTTTTCGAAAAACGACTTTTTTCATGTTTTGAGTGTAGTACAATCAAAATCTGCAATAATCTCGAACACAATTTTTTTGTCATCACCATACTTCCATTTCCTTAAGGAATATGGAAGTAACAATTGGATATTAAATTGGTACACAAAACGTTTATACATACAGCAGTCGACATATAGCATAGTAAAATATATTACCTATAACTAAAAACAGATTAGGGGATGTTCAACTATGTAATTATTAAGTTATTTTACTTCCATGTTCCATAAGGAAATGGAAGTATGGTCATGGCAAAAAAAATCGTGTTCGAGATAATGGCAGATTCTGATTGTACTACCATTAAAACATGAAAAAAAGTCATTTTACTTCCATATTCCTTAAGGAATGGAAGTATGGTGATGGCAAAAAAAATCGTGTTCGAGATTATTGCAGATTCTGATTCTACTACACTCAAAACATGAAAAAAAGTCGTTTTCCGAAAAGTGTCTGTGTGTCTGTCTGTCTGTCTGTCTGTCTGTCTGTGTGTCTGTCTGTAGATTTTTTTTCTATGGCAAACGATAACTGCCGCAAATTCAAACAGAATCAAATAATTTTTTGCATGCAGCCCTGATTTGCAGAGTACTCGCGACCTATTGTTTTTGGTGAAGATCGGTTGATGGAAAGGGGTAGTTTACCTGCAACGGTTTTTTTTTAGCAAGGGTAATTTTGTTTGTTTGGCAAACGATAACACCCGCAAATTCAAACAGAATCAAATAATGTTTCGCATACAGCCCTGAATTGTAGAGTTCTCAAGATCTGTTGATTTTGGTGAAGATCGGTTAAGGGAAAAGGGTAGTTTACCTGTAACGTTTTATGTTTTAATTTCGAAGTGTCTGTGTGTGTGTCTGTCTGTAGAACTTTTTCTATGGCAAACGATAACAGCCGCAAATTCAAACAAAATCAAATAATTTTTTGTATGCAGTCCTGATTTGTAGAGTACTCAAGACCTATTGTTTTTGGTGAAGATCGGTTAAGGGAAATGGGTAGTTTACCTGCAACGGTTTTTTTTTAATAAAGGGTAATTTTTTTCTATGTCAAACGATAACAGCCGCAAATTTAAACAGAATCTACTACTCTTTTGCATACAGCCCTGAATTGTAGAGTTCTCAAGGCCTGTTGTTTTGGTGAAGATCGGTTAAGGGAAAGGGGTAGTTTACCAGCAACGTTGTACGTTTTAAAAAGGGTATTTTCTATGGCAAACGATAACAGCCGCAAATTCGAACAGAATCAAATAAGTTTTTGCATACAGCCCTGAATTGTAGAGTACTCAAGACCTAATGTTTTTGGAGAAGATCGGTTAAGGGAAAGGGGTAGTTTACCTGCAGCGTTTTTTTATCAAGGGTAATTTTTTGGGGGCAAACGATAACAGCCGCAAATTCAAACAGAATCAAATAATGTTTCGCATACAGCCCTGAATTGTAGAGTTCTCAAGAATTTTTGGTTTTGGTGAAGATCGGTTAAGGGAATAGGGTAGTTTACCTGCAACATTTTATGTTTTAACAAGGGTAATTTTTTCTATGACGAACGGTAACTGCCGCATATTCAAACAGAATCAAATAATTTTTTGCATACATCCCTGAATTGTAGTGATCTCAAGGCCTTTTGATTTTGGTGAAGATCGGTTAAGGGGAAGAGGTAGTTTACCTGCAACCTTTTACATTTTAACAACTGTAAAGTACTTGAAAATTCATTTAAACTTTTTCAAACAATGGTAATTGTTAAAAATAAAATAATTTTGTTGCCAGGCAATAAAATTATAATTTTTTCATTTTAATGTAAATCATGTATGAGAGAAAATATATCGTTCGTGGCAGGCAAGCATATCTCAATTATGTAATGTTTACGTTTCCATTTTATTATTATGATTACTGCAATAAAAAGGCAGGGAACACACACACACACACAATTCGCGTTATTTCTGGCCTCACTCGTGTTTATTTTCTTACGTTTGCACGCTTTTTAAATGGAAAGTGCCGATTGTCCACAATTGGCACTCTGTACACAGACAAAGACAAGTGAGAGAGAGAGAGAGAGAGAGAGAGAGAGAGAGAGAGAGAGAGAGAGAGAGAGAGAGAGAGAGAGAGAGCGAGAGAGAGAGAGAGAGAGAGAGAGAGAGAGAAGGTTGGAAGAGTGAGAGAGGGGGAAGAGAGACAGTGAGTGAGAGGTAGTAAGAGAGAGAGTGATTGGAAGGGATAGTGAGTGAGAGAGCGATTCAGGTTAGAGTGAGAGGCTTTGAGAAGGAGTGGTAGGGGGAGAATGGGTGAGAGAGAAGGTGTGATTGTGGACATATACATAAATTTACATATTCTATAGTACTCTTGACTATAATTTACAATATGATTACAATTATTATCCAAGTTTACTTGCTAGATAAATTTACCATAATCTTTTGTTTGTAACCTTATGTCAACTATCTGATGTAAGGTCGTAAAGTTCTACAGTTATTGTGTAATTTGTATGTTTCTAAATTATGATTTTTTTTGTAATACCAGTAGTGAGTGAAACATGTTAAAAATAACTTTTAATAATTACATAGTTGAACATCCCCTAATCTGTTTTTAGTTATAGGTAATATATTTTACTATGCTATATGTTGACTGCTGTATGTATAAACGTTTTGTGTACCAATCTAATATCCAATTGTTGATTACTGTTTGTTTAATTAATTAAAATAAAATATATTGTAATAGTGTATAAATTAAGTTCTTTCATAATACAATTTTCTCGTTTTCTTAAAGATAATATTGGAAGATGTAAACAAACTATCTCAAGTCTTCACATATACAATGATACATACATACGCACGCACACACACTCACATACACGAACACATTCACCCAAATATTTAATTGTTCTGTTGTGTCTGACTTTTTTTGTATTTCATACACAGGTCCTGATGATGACAATAAACATTGTCGAAACGTCGACACAAATAAGTTAAAAATTTGTGTTATTGTTGACCGATCCTCACTAACCCTTCACTGAAAAATTCATTAGATAAAGAAAATTATGGAAATAATTTTATTCATGTCGCCTTCCGCCAGAATCGCGAAAGCTGTCTCATATAAGAGTTGTAATAAGTAACACGCATCTGAAATAACAAAAATAAATACTTTTAAATTATTGAATAACTTTTGAATCAACTATTCCCCTACTCCCAATCGTAGCATACGACATTCTCTACTATTCGAAATAACAAAAATTAGACAGTAAACAAAATGTTCAGTCTAGTCTCTCACTCCTTCCGGTTCATAGGGACTGATAGACATTTACTTTATAATAAGCGAAATCTGGTTCGGGCTATAAGGTAAAACTTTTACGTCTTTACCAATAAAAAAACTTTGTGTTCCGAGTCGGTAGTGGTATAATTATACAGTCAACTCCCGATTATCCGGGATAATCACCGGCAGGGTGATCACGGATAAGTCAAATCCCGATTAAACCAATAAATTGTAACCTAGTGCTTAAATGAAGGTCTTAGTTAAAAATAAAATATGTGCATACAATAAAGTAGTACATACCTTTTATTACACAATAAAAAGTAGTCAAATCACGTTTTTTGTCAATAAAATAGTATCGTATTTACAAGCAGAACAATATGTACAGAGTCAGTGTTTATACACACTGAAAATAATCTGGAAATAATTTTTGCTTCTTAGCACTTGCCGTTTTCTTTAAAATAGACGACCTTATTTTGCGTAAAACCAACTTGTCGCACAACAAAGTGTCTTCTTGTCCTTCTAAATAGTCAAGAAGCCCATCCACTTAATTGAGTGCTGTTCCGTGTGTGACTTTGGGCTCGGAAACACATTCGTCACTCCCCTCCACCTCGTCATCGCTACCACTCTCACTTTCTGCTATGCCCTGCGCGCGCATAAATATTTTGTCGTCTGTCAAAACCTCAAACGCAGGGATGTTAGTGTCGACTGTGTCGACTTCAAACCACTCGTTTATGTTAACTTGATCAACGTTTTCACCACCTGAGACAGTGTTTGCTAACTGGGCCAAGTCAGCTGAGGTTGCAACGTCATCCTCAAACCCAGCAAAATCCTTATCTTCCGATATGTCGGGAAATATTTTTTTCCACGACTTTGTCATCGTAGTGGGTTTAACTTTGTCCCACACAGCTGCAGTCTCGTAGATCGCGTCCAGAACACTTAGTCTCTTAAAAAAGGTCTTCAAATCGTTCCCTTAGAAATGTATGCCGCCAAGTACGGAAAATTAATTGCTGATGGAGACAGTAGCGTTAACAAACGAATTTTGGAAGTAAACCCTTACGATGATGTTGAGGTAGAAAAGGTTGAATGTCGTAACCATTTATTATGGAACTATTGCAACAAACTAAAAGCAATAACTCTAATTTCGGGCTTCCGGTTGCACAAAGCTTTGGTTTTATAATTTTTCCCCAAGTTACTTCGGACGGGGAATAAAAAAGACCTCTTGTGGTTTTTCGCTCCGAGACTTCCTTATGGTTTAGAATTTATGTCAGTCAGTGAGTGACCTCTGGGACTTTATATGTTATAGACTCTTATATGTTGACTTTGAGCAGGTCCAGCGATCTCTGCCACCCAGGTGCAAAACCGTATTGTGGTTGTTAGGGCGTATCCTTGGATTGTGAATTAATCCTTTGTTCTGAAAAAAATGAATGGCATCTTCCTCGTTTGAGATGGTAGTCATCAACTCATCCAAATTCATTTTGAAATGTACAAAATGAAAAAACACGTATGAAAGAATAAGAGTATGTAAGAAGAAACGAATAACTAAGGAATGAAACAACGTAACTAACTCCACAACGTACAACGTAACAGTAGTGTGTAATGGTGTGCCAATCACCCCTCCTAGAGGTGGGCCGATATACCTGTAACAGGTATTTTGGAACGATATTTTTGTGGAACGGATGTAACAGTGACTGAAAAGTTGAAATACCTGTTATTCGCGGCGACGCTGTTCCGAGTCGAGGCACGCCCCCTATGCTCCTACACAGACAGACACACACACACACACACACACACACACACAAAGTACGCAAGTATCACGTAAACGAATACGCCAAGGCCAAATACTAGGCGTACAAAAATATCGCTGGTACGCAAGGAACAACCAGTATTTCAAATAATAGGTATTTCAAATACTAGGGGTATCACCGATACACAAAATACTAAGCGTATCAGAGGAACAGTAGTATTTTAGGAACACCTAGTATTTTAGTAACAGGTAGTATTATGTTATGTTCAAACCGTTTCTCCTCTCTCTCACATTTGAATGCAAGTAAAACTATCTCTCTCTCTCGTTGTCAAAACGTTATGTTCAAACCGTTTCTCCTCTCTCTCTCTCTCTCTCTCTCTCTCTCTCTCTCTCTCTCTCTCTCTCTCATATTTGAATGTAAGTAAAACTATCTCTCTCTCTCTCTCTCTCTCTCTCTCTCTCTCTCTCTCTCTCTCTCTCTCTCTCTCTCTCTCTCTCTCACTCGTCGTCAAAACGTTGACTTCATTTTTCATTGTATTAAATAATTAATTAATAGTTTTATAATGCAGTCAGTGTGATTGATCCTTGTTAGGGGGGTCTGTATATGATTTTAGAAATATATATATTTGGCAAATATTAACTGTGTGTACACATACAAATCGCTGTCGGACAATGTACGCACTGCTCACACACACATTGTGTATGTCTCTCTCTCGCTGCAAACGTTGACAAGAATTCCCTTATTCAACACTCTCACTCTCTTTCTCGCTCGCAGACGTCAGAAGAAATTCCTACTTTATAATGTAATTACCTGTGCGTGTGCTGTTACAGATGACAAATCCATACGTTAACGGCTTAACAAACTCCCTCTCTCTCACACACACACACACACACACACACACACACACACACACATTTAGTATGAACAGACGCGTCCTTGTTAGTAAAATGTACAAATCACATGACTTTATGTGAACGTCAAAGGGTTCAAAATAAAAATATGTAAAACAAAATTACAGAATATACGAATTGTTATATTTACAAATAAAATATATTACATATACTATTTGCAAATACAAATGATGTTGGTAATGTATGATTTTAAAGACAACTTTGTCACTAGCAATCTTCAATACGCTCTTCTTCATGTGGTACTACATTTGGTACAATACTTCTGTTTAATGGTCACAGTTTACAAAATAATTACACACATAGGTTCAGTGGTGTATAGCGAAATAAATTAAAATTATACACACATGTTGTTACAGATGAAAACGGTGGTTGAAATTCATACAAATCTTCTGATGTAACGGTTCCCACAAGTAATACAGTTCACAAAAAAAATAAAATTAATTGTACACATGTTCAGAGGTGTATAGTGAACTAAATTAAAATAAAGCCATAATTTGTTTAAATGATTAAATATATTAACAATATTTTAAAATTCACAATATAAAATTGATTTTTTTTTTGAAAAGTTTATAAATTCACAATTCATAAATAAATACATTATAAAATTGATATTTTTTCGAAAAGTTTATATATAATTGTGTCGTACTTGTAGGAGAAGCAACCTGCAAAGATCCTGCAACATAACAATACAATCAGCATAAAAATCATGTTAAATATCACACACACACACATATATAGTTGGCGGAATGCAAGAATCAACGCTTTACGTGAGTAACTTCTTAAATTATGTGTCATTCTCTCTCTCTCTCTCTCTCTCTCATAAGTTAATGTCCTTTCAAATATTATTCATCAAAACTTTGTAAATTAGAATCTGCACTACATTCAAACACACGCACACACAGTGATAAAAATTAGTAATGTAGGTTGTTACCTTAACGAGGTACTATCTCCACCTGCGCTGTTTGGTTCCTCATTCCTCGAAACACGAGATGTAGGTCGCTCGGGTTTATATGACGAAGTTCTTCATCTGTAAAGACGTCAGCATATCTCTTAGGTAGATATATGCGATAGCGGTACTCGCCATCTTCCAACGTTACAAGCACAGACTTCCCATATCTCGTGTCCACATGCACCATGTTAACGATTGGATACTGCTTGTTCACTGTTAATTCTGCACACCGTTTGTACTCAATAGCAGAAACTGCATTGAATTTTGTGATAAATGACATTATTAGAAATGAAGACGTCTGTATCAAACGAAGCGGAACCAAACAATGACTGACTATTCGCTACAAAGAAGACTAGCGGCCATCAGGAAAGTTCGCTTTTTCATCGCCTGAAGCTTTGCATGTACATACATGCAGAATTAGCGCTGTTACAAAATATATATATTAGGAAAGCCCACAGACTACTTTCATACAGAAATAGTTATCGCCTGCAGCCATGTACAAGTTTCCTAAACGAAATTAACAACGCTATGAGACACTCACATTAAAAATGTTTGTATAACAGAAAAATCATTAATTATCCACTCTCTAAGTGCGTACACATTATGGTTTGTACACCGTGTAGAAGAAGAATTGCAATGTGTAAGACATAACGTACCGGGAAATAGATATGGTATGTTTTTCGGGCAGCCAATGTCATCAAGATTTATTATATGATGATGGATTATTTTCGATTCTAAAAAACGTTTTTTCTCAAGACCCTTCACAAACACATATTTATATATGTTCGTATACGTTGTTAACACTGAAACAAGATTGTCGTACGGTGTCTCTCCTTCACTCCATCTGAGACCATGATAGTTTGTCGTTAACCAGCAGTTGGTTCTAGTGTATTTCGAATTCGTAACGACTGTAGCAGGCGGGGCGAAAATCCAATGTCTGCTTGCAAAACGTGTTATGTCCATGACTGACAATTCCTTTACTATATAATTGCCGTTGTCATCATAAAAGCAGTGAAAGTCAATTATTACAGCAGCGTTTTCCATTATACTATAAAAAAAAAAGAAACCACACATTACAAACTAATATGCATACACACAAATATCGTTACAATAATAATCATACACAAACTTACGTTTACTGCCGTCCGATCTGAAGTGTGGAGAGGCAATAACTAAGGATATCACAGTGAGAATTTTGTTGTTGTTGTTTTTGTTTTTAACAGGTGGTGTAACGTGGAATTTTAGCATGTGGGAGAGCAGAGTCGTCGTCGCCGTCGGCAATTAATTTGGTACGTATCCGATAATGACCGTACGCAAGTGTATCACGGCCATTGTCTAGTATATAGCGCTAAGATTTTAATAAAACAATTATCAGTTTTAAATAATAATTTTCGTGATTGCAAGAAACAACCCACGACTTAAAAAATATATTTTACCTTGTGGTATGAAATTCAAACTATTAAATTGTCTCTCTCTCGCTCTCTCTCACACATTTCTGATTACTATACAACTAATTGCATGTATGTTCAGAGGTTTATAACGAAATAAACCATTGTGTATTCGCTAAATCCTCCTTTCACTTTCTAATTTGACGCATGACGATCATTAGCAGCACCGCAAGTAATTATGGATTAGAAAGTATTTACTTCCAAAACAGACACTTGCTTTCCCCACTACCAGAGAACAATATATACGCAAGAAAATCAACGATAATTTCTCATTGACTGCTTGCGTGTGCTGATAAATCTATCACTGCATTTTTAATAGTTGAAAGACTGTTTGTATTATTGTACATCTCAGTATACGCAAGTTCCTGTGTAGACAACACATGCTAGTTTGGTAAGTGAATATAATTTATTGTATGTACAGATTTTATTTAAACGTAAAAATTATTTGCATTAAAACATTATCAGGCGCATTATTTATTGAATTTAATACATGTATGTGTATGCATGCGTATGATCAAATTACAATTTCTGAAATATATTCTTACCGTATTTTTTATATTACACTTCTAATTGAATTTAATACATGTGTGTGTATGCGTGTGTGTATGATCAAATTATTATGTCTGTTACAATTTCTGAATATATTCTTAACGTACTTTTATATTAAACTTCTAATTGAAGATATATATTTTAGGTATAACTGAATTTTAGCGTGTGAGCTTCAATATTCTAATTGAACGACGTTCGTCATTTTTCTAATTGTGTGTAGTCAACGCATGCTAGTTTGGTAAGTGAACATAATTTATTGTATGTACAGATTTTACTTAAACGTAAAAATTATTTGCATTAAAACATTATTTATTGAATTTAATACATGTATGTGTATGCGTGCGTATGATCACATTATTATGTCTGCTACAATTTTCTGAAATATATTCTTACCGTATTTTTTATATTACACTTCTAATTGAAGATATATATTTGAATTTAATACATGTGTGTGCGTGTGTGTGTGTGTATGATCAAATTATTATGTCTGTTACAATTTTCTGAATATATTCTTAACGTACTTTATATTACACTTCTAATTGATGATATATATTTTAGGTATAGCTGAATTTAGCGTGTGAGCTTCAATATACACAACGTTCGTCATTTTTTAAGTGCGTGTAGTCAACATACGGTAGTTTGGTAAGTGTACAGCATAATTTTATTGTATGTACAGATTTTATTTAAACATAAAAAATTATTCGCATTAAAAACATTATCAAGTGCATTATTTATTGATTTAATACATGACTAATTCAAATAAGTGTATGTGCGTGTGTGTGATTAAATTACAATTTCTGAAATATATTCTTACTGTACTTTTTATATCACACTTCTAATTGAAGATATATTTTAGGTATAGCTGAATTTAAAGCGTGCGTTCTTGAGTTAAGCTGTTGTTGTAATCATATGGAAATTCATAATGTTTACAGGTTCGTTTGTTTTCCTACTCACATACACAATCACGTTCACTCAAATAATTGATCTGTTGTGTTTGATATTTCTTTGTATTCATACACAGTCTTTTTATATTCAAACTATTATTATTATTATTATCTGAAACAGAAACAGAACGTTATATATAGATTCGAGTGGTATGTACGACGCTATTATATGTTACTAAAATCATAGCAAATATTTTCATTCTAAGCATGTATTACTGTTTAGTAATAATTACAACCAAACGAAGGATATATAGTTTGATGCTTTATAAGTTTGTGTACATAGGTTGTATATTGCAAGCCTGAAATTATTATTATTTAAATCTGTTATCTGTGTTTTGTATGGAGGTCATCTATAAATATCAGGTCAGTGCGACACAACGTGTAACATACGTAATTGGACCTAACGTGTACATGATTCAACCCAATGTGTGCGCGCGTTGCGTGTGTGTATGGTTACGTCGTGTGCGTGCGTGTGTGTGTGTATGTGTGTATGGTTACGTTGCGTGCGTTTGTGTACAACCCAACGAAGGATATATAGTTTGATGCTTTATAAGTTTGTGTACGTAGGTTGTATATATTGCAAGCATGAAATTATTATTATTTAAATCTGTTATCTGTGTTTTGTATGGAGGTCATCTATAAATATCAGGTCAGTGCGACACAACGTGTAACAAACGTAATTGGACCTAACGTGTACATGATTCAACCCAATGTGTGCGCGCGTTGCGCGTGTGTATGGTTACGTCGTGTGTGTGTGCGAAAATAAACTTAATTTTCTCGATCTAACAAATAGTTGGTCTAAGCGTACATGTATTATGTAAATCATCTCTTTTTCAGTCATCTACGTAAGTGCATTTGAATTATTTGCGCATGCGCATAACAGCTTTTTTAGTACAGTTGCACACGCATCGACACTCGCACTATATATAACCGAAGAACTTTGCAACAGCGTCTTACTTACCACTCGTCCTGCGCTACAAATTGTATGTTACAAATTGATATAAACGTTTAAGATACACTAACATAATACCAGTGTTATAACAGTTCCTTTTGTTTTTCAGTATTCATTCATTCTCTCTCTCTCTTGAAGATCATGGCCAACCTTCAGCAGGAACGTGGGCAGGAGCAGACTGAACAAGGTAAAAAGTTCAATACCAATTGTCACAGTTAAGAAATTATTTTTTGTAATTATGTAGCGTGCAAACTTGCTGATGCGAATTAACGTTTGAGTCATACTATGTCTATTGGTGTGTATGAAAAGTCTCTCTCTTAACATCGTTTAGAAATTGACATGTAGATGAAAATTTTTCATGTTCCTTCATAGGTTTGTCACCTTCTTTCCAATCAACTAATTCAATTCCACAACAAAAGCATTTAACTCTATCGTCTACGAATGACATACTATGCCCACAAACATCGAAATTTCTAGGGTAGAAGTAGAACCCTGCAAACGCTAACTCGTCGGGGCTGATAAACGTCACTTCCCAATACTTGAATGATTTTATTCTTTCACTTTCAATACTAAAATCAGGAGTAGCCGCCATCTTCACGGCTTGTAATAAACTGACATATTACCCCGACGAGTCTTATTTATTTACTACAAACATGAATTTGTGTGCACGTTATTTATCATTCCTATTGGTTAATAATACTCATGTTTCTATTGTTTCAGTTGTGACTCGATTTTATATCGAGAGGAACAGTAGTGTCCGAGGATGCATCACAACCTTCGACTACCTTCCAGTGAACGTCGACGCGTCGGATCATGACATAGTATTCGTAATGACCGAGGCACGTCCTTTATTGCATGAGGATATTCAGGCAGAGCAGGCACGTTTACGCAGTATCAAGTGGCATATTGCGTGCAGGATACGTTTTACCAAAACCGTGGTAGATGGTGACAGTGGTGAAGAGAAAGAGGTAACGAAAGACGCCGTCTTCCACGGACGTTGTCGCACGTTGCTCACGGACGACAGCGACGAGTTGAATTGTCTACTCGATGAATCCTACGATAAAATCTTCAATAGCATATCTAATTTTACCCGTGACGGGAGCGGATGGTCGGTGGATGCTGTACTGAAGCTGGAACTGGTTGTTGGACGGTACCAGCCTCTAGCAGCGTCCTCCTACCTTCCAACCCCGCGAAAACTCTCACTCACCAAGGCAGTAGTCAACATCAAGAAAGCCCACGATGAAATGTGTTTTCTGTGGTCTGTTCTAGCACACATACACCCTCAAGAACGTAATAAAGAACGTGCTTCAAACTACATCCCCTTCATAAACACCTTAAATATGTCCGGTATCGAGTACCCTGTTTCGTTAAAGTCCATTTCCAAATTTGAAGCACAGAATCATAACATTTCTATAAACGTTTTCGGCTATGATATAGAAGACAATATCAGAAACGAATCAAAAAATGAGGTTTACCCTCTGAGAATTACCTCGAATAAGGACAGGTCGCATCACATTAATCTTTTGCTTCTGACCAATACAAATAGCCGAAAACATTACTGTCTTATCAGTAACATGAGTAGATTGTTATCATCCCTTACAAAATGTAGCAATAAATCATTTTACTGTGACTACTGCCTGCATCGTTTCACCACAGAACATGGTCTGTCCGATCATCTCCCCTACTGCACACCTTACGGCGAGCAGAAAACCAAAATGCCCACGGAGGAGGAGAAGTTTATGTCCTTTAAAAATTACACACACTGTCTTAAAGTACCCTTCACCGTCTACGCCGACTTCGAGTCCCTCATCACTCCGCTTCAATCGTGTTCACCTGGTAACAACGTCCCGATGACAGTGCAAGAGTTAGGTGAATTCTACTCAGTCGATAGCAGCGGTGCCCGTCAGAAAATAACTTCTCCTCCTGTATCGTCCACATCATACGAAGCGATGCATATTCCGTCAGGTTTCTCCTATGCTATCGTCGATCACACGCACATCCTCTGGAGAGAGGCTAAAGTTTATCGGGGTGAAAACGTTGTAGACACTTTCTTCTCGTGGTTGATGAAAGACGCCGAGGATATGATGAAGGTAGTACGACATAACGTACAATTAATTATGTCCGATGATGACAATGTTGCATTCACTAACGCCACCGTTTGTCATTTCTGTGAGCGTCCTTTGACAGACGATGACAAGGTACGCAATCATTGTCATCTTACGGGGAAATTCTTGGGAGCAGCCCATAATAGCTGTAATCTGAGCTACAAGATGCCTCGTCATATCCCCGTCTTCTTTCACAACCTTCGTGGCTACGACTGTCACCATTTAATGCTGGGTTTGGGGAAATATAAGGACCAACGCGTATCCTGCATCGCGACATCCAGCGAGCGTTACGTGTCGTTCTCCCTGGGTCCTTGCGTTTCGTAGACTCTTTTCAATTTCTTAATCGCTCTCTGGACACACTCGTTACCAATCTGTCCACGTCCGGGAGGCAATTTCCTTTGCTTAGAGAGGGAATGCTTAGACGGGGTTTCGATGAACAGACCAATCTGCTCGTCCGCAAGGGGGTATATCCTTACGAGTACGTTAACAGTATTGATCGGTTCAACGAAACAAGTATACCCGCTCGTGAACACTTTGATAACCGGTTGATGGAATCATCTATTTCGGACGCAGATTACGAGCACGCACAAAACGTGTGGAGTGCATTCAATCTGCGTACGTTTGGAGATTACCATGATTTGTATTTGTTGACAGACGTAATGCTGCTGACCGATGTCTTTGAAAGTTTTCGAGACATGGCCTTACGCGATTATTGCTTGGACCCATGTCATTTTTACTCGCTTCCCGGACTCGCTTGGAACGCGATGCTAAAAATGACAGGGGTCGAATTAGAGCTGTTGACAGAGATAAATCAACATCTGTTTGTAGAGTCTGGGGTTCGCGGAGGCTGCGCGATGATATCCAACCGTCATGCTGTCGCTAACAACCCTTTGATTCCAGATCAGTACGATGTTTCGAAACCGACCTCCTTCTGATACTGCGTAAACGTGCCTGCTCTGCCTGAATATCCTCATGCAATAAAGGACGTGCCTCGGTCATTACGAATACTATGTCATGATCCGACGCGTCGACGTTCACTGGAAGGTAGTCGAAGGTTGTGATGCATCCTCGGACACTACTGTTCCTCTCGATATAAAATCGAGTCACAACTGAAACAATAGAAACATGAGTATTATTAACCAATAGGAATGATAAATAACGTGCACACAAATTCATGTTTGTAGTAAATAAATAAGACTCGTCGGGGTAATATGTCAGTTTATTACAAGCCGTGAAGATGGCGGCTACTCCTGATTTTAGTATTGAAAGTGAAAGAATAAAATCATTCAAGTATTGGGAAGTGACGTTTATCAGCCCCGACGAGTTAGCGTTTGCAGGGTTCTACTTCTACCCTAGAAATTTCGATGTTTGTGGGCATAGTATGTCATTCGTAGACGATAGAGTTAAATGCTTTTGTTGTGGAATTGAATTAGTTGATTGGAAAGAAGGTGACAAACCTATGAAGGAACATGAAAAATTTTCATCTACATGTCAATTTCTAAACGATGTTAAGAGAGAGACTTTTCATACACACCAATAGACATAGTATGACTCAAACGTTAATTCGCATCAGCAAGTTTGCACGCTACATAATTACAAAAAATAATTTCTTAACTGTGACAATTGGTATTGAACTTTTTACCTTGTTCAGTCTGCTCCTGCCCACGTTCCTGCTGAAGGTTGGCCATGATCTTCAAGAGAGAGAGAGAATAAATGAATACTGAAAAACAAAAGGAACTGTTATAACACTGGTATTATGTTAGTGTATCTTAAACGTTTATATCAATTTGTAACATACAATTTGTAGCGCAGGACGAGTGGTAAGTAAGACGCTGTTGCAAAGTTCATCGGTTACATATAGTGTGAGTGTCGATGCGTGTGCAACTGTACTAAAAAAAGCTGTTATGCGCATGCGCAAATAATTCAAATGCACTTATGTAGATGACTGAAAAAGAGATGATTTACATAATACATGTACGCTTAGACCAACTATTTGTTAGATCGAGAAAATTAAGTTTATTTTCGCACACACACACACGACGTGACCATACACACGCGCAACGCGCGCACATATTGGGTTGAATCATGTACACGTTAGGTCCAATTACGTTTGTTACACGTTGTGTCGCACTGACCTGATATTTATAGATGACCTCCATACAAAACACAGATAACAGATTTAAATAATAATAATTTCATGCTTGCAATATATACAACCTACGTACACAAACTTATAAAGCATCAAACTATATATCCTTCGTTGGGTTGTACACAAACGCACGCAACGTAACCATACACACATACACACACACACGCACGCACACGACGTAACCATACACACACGCAACGCGCGCACACATTGGGTTGAATCATGTACACGTTAGGTCCAATTACGTATGTTACACGTTGTGTCGCACTGACCTGATATTTATAGATGACCTCCATACAAAACACAGATAACAGATTTAAATAATAATAATTTCAGGCTTGCAATATACAACCTATGTACACAGACTTATAAAGCATCAAACTATATATCCTTCGTTTGGTTGTAATTATTACTAAACAGTAATACATGCTTAGAATGAAAATATTTGCTATGATTTTAGTAACATATAACAGCGTCTTACATACCACTCGAATCTATATATAACGTTCTGTTTCTGTTTCAGATAATAATAATAGTTTGAATATAAAAAGACTGTGTATGAATACAAAGAAATATCAAACACAACAGATCAATTATTTGAGTGAACGTGATTGTGTATGTGAGTAGGAAAACAAACGAACCGGTAAACATTATGAATTTCCATATGATTACAACAACAGCTTAACTCAAGAACGCACGCTTTAAATTCAGCTATACCTAAAATATATCTTCAATTAGAAGTGTGATATAAAAAGTACAGTAAGAATATATTTCAGAAATTGTAATTTGATCACACACATGCACATACACTTATTTGAATTAGTCATGTATTAAATCAATAAATAATGCACTTGATAATGTTTTTAATGCGAATAATTTTTTATGTTTAAATAAAATCTGTACATACAATAAAATTATGCTGTACACTTACCAAACTACCGTATGTTGACTACACGCACTTAAAAAATGACGAACGTTGTGTATATTGAAGCTCACATGCTAAATTCAGCTATACCTAAAATATATATCATCAATTAGAAGTGTAATATAAAGTACGTTAAGAATATATTCAGAAAATTGTAACAGACATAATAATTTGATCATACACACACACACACACACACACACACACACACACACACATGTATTAAATTCAAATATTGTAGCGTGACAGAAAATCCACTACATTTTAAGTCATGTGAAATCATAAAGTTTAATTACACCAACAAATGTTATAATAATATTGAATGACATTTAAATAAATCAGAGGAATGAACCACAATAAAATAAAAATCCTCACTACATTATATATAAAAACCACTGTTTTAAAAACCAAAGAAAGTATCGAAGCAACTCATCAACTCATAGTATAATATCAGTAAGTTACCCAGGAAGCTCAGAGCAGTAAACCAGTTATATAAGACCATATCTAGAAAAAAGAGACTCAATTAAAGAGTGGTGAATACCAAAATACCCCAAAAACAATAAGAGGGAAGAATAAAGTTTGTGATCAGGAAGAAAACAATACCCTGAAACCTGTATAGAAGAATAAAGTCAGTTCAGTGAATAAATTAAATACTCCAAACTAAACCTCAGTCGAGATAACACCAAGTACCTTGGTTTACCCAAGTATGAGGAAGGAAGACCAGAAGAGTGAAGACTAGACGAGGGACAAGAATGAAGACCAGAAGGAAGATACGAAGAAGGACAAGAAAGAAGACAGGAGGAGAGGAAGAAATGGTATGAAAGAAACACCGTAGTAAAACCTATTATTATATAAACTACTATCAACCCCAAACCCACAAAAACTATGCAAAAGAAAGTATAACATACCCAAAATCCTGTAAAATGTAATTATTGAGAAAACTAAAGTGCTGTATAGCGTTATAAGAAGTGAACCGACTAAAGCTATTGTGTAATAAAGAAAATAAACTAGTCTTAACGGTCCATGATTACTAAAGGTCTGGTCTGAGATAATAAGACTCAAAATATCAGAACCAACAGTGAAGGTGAATTTGTGTAAGTGTTTTTTAAAAAATGCAATAAACTTAAAGTTGGTGATACTATAACTTATCAGTATGCTATATCACAACTTTAATATCTAATAATAAACAGCATAATAAAATAATAAAATGGAAGATTTCCAGTATTTTATTATTTTAAGGGAAATCTTTATTTACAAGACATTTGTAAAAAATGATAATAAATAGAGTATGGGAGTTAATGTTTACTGATGTAGGGGATCACAATAATCATGATTTAGACCAGAAAGGACTGGTATTAATATAGTATTAATAAGTGTAAAATGTTTAAATAGACTGTTTATTCACAGTCCTAAAATCAATGTGTTAATAAATGTATTTGTAAGGTTTTTTAGAAAATAAGATTTATGTTATATGTTTTAAAAAGAATTATGTTTGATAAATAATAGCCAACATACCATTAATAATGTTCTAATAGGTATGCTATGTTAGCTCAAAAATAGTTAAAAGATATATGTTCAAACCATATCTGCAATATGTTCAATTGTGCAGATTGCTAAACAATGTTCATAATTATTTATTTTAATAACTGTAGTGTTAATTAACTACTACACCACACAATAAGTTATAAACCATGTTATTTTCATATAATTGTAATTATGTAAAGTCAGAGGAGGAATTAAGTTTAAATTATTTGAGAAAGAAAGAAATATAAAATTCTAAAATCTAGGCCATTTGGTGAAATCAGAGAACCAATATAAAATAGTATAATTCACTTATAAATCCTGTAAACTACCAAGATTTATATAAGATAACACAATTAACCACTACTAGGAATGATCCTATGAATTAAAATGATAATAAGGAAATATACCTTAACATTTTGTAAATTTTCAAAATATATAAATTAATTAATTTTAAAGAGCATGTAACTTTATTATTTTGGTTTTATTAAATCTATTCAGATTAAAACTCCCACTTACCTTACGACTTTGATCTGGCCGGATCGCATAGTGTGGACTAACCCATTTCGTTCGACGAACTCTGACGATACATATAACGAAATAAGGTTTTGAAAGAATTTAAATCTCAATTTTTTGGAAGAGAAATTATTTTTCTTTTATTGATCAGCAATATTGAATTTATACGTTTTCCATATATAGGTTTTACATGTGTCACATGTTGTGCGCCATTGCACCTTGCTTGTAACTGAACTTACTAACTATGGCTTACCTTATCTTTTCTAGTACACAAACATAAAAGGCAAACACAAATACACACAGAAAGCCGCCCAGCTTTGCCACACACTCTATCATACGGTAAATGATTAAACCCTGAACATTTTAAATTACAAATTCCAAACCCCAAAAGCCGGCCACGCGGTCACCGCACACGCGCATCTTCTCCCGAGAATTGGTGATTTTAAGTTATTCCAACATTATTCTTGATGATGTTTTTTCTAAACACGACCGCGGTCATATAAATTTATACTGTTTTACACTGTTATATTAGTTGTTACATTAATTACAAAAATTTGTTTCTGAGCCCTGGTTGTCGGGCAGCCTGCGCAGGCGGGAGTCAACAACGAACTGCTGGCGTCTCTCAGTTCCCCACTCCGGGAGCATTTTAGTCAAGACGACGGACATCACTGCCTTCCAGTTAGTCGTCCCAGTTTCGACTCATACTAGTCATGTAGTTGTTGGAGTGACGATAGCAGACGATTTCAACTAGGCACTGGCTAATGTCATAAACGTGGGTGGGACTTAAAACAGTGCTTCCGGGGGACCTTGAAGAAAACGACAAATATTATTCTCTCTAGCCATCTTGGTTTTTTGTTAGAGCGTCCTTTGAGCGTGATTGAGTAGTTGCGTATGTGCGCTGCCACACACAGGTACAAAGTTCTCAGAATTTTGTGGAGGTGCAGATGCTCCGCCGCATTCCTCAACAACAACTGCGCCTTACTGCTTTGTTTCGAACTGTTTCTTAACACTGTTCTGTTGTACGGACAAATATGTTGCACAATACAATTATTTCGCAATGTTTTATAAAGCTCCCGACCGAAAACGAACTGAATAAAAATATATAAATGCCCCAAACGGTTAAAACAAAAACACCCAAAAATTGACCCGCTACAATACCCCCTCGATGAGAATTCTGCTGTTCATGACAGAAGAAATCTCATCGATAACCCCGAAGAGGACCGGAGAGGAACTGGTGCCACCAACCCCCTTGTTCTTAATCTCATGGGTACACGACCCCCCTGGCTCAGCGACTATGTACTCATCTGAACGAGATCACTGGACTTCTCCCGAGAATTGATCAGACTCGCACCACAGCCCACCTTGCCTTCTAACATACTACCCCCAAAAATCCTCAATCCCTGGCTAAAATCGTTCCAGCTCCTCCGCCGATGTGGATCCCCTTTTTGCAAGCTGGGCTGCCTTTGGCAAATACTGGGCTCACACACTCTAACATTACATATTACCATAACACATAAGAATAAAACTTTCTTTTAAAATTTTTCAAAAATTTAAAAAATTCAAAATTCAAAAAATAATCGTTTATCAAAAAATTCTCTTCCTCTTTTTTCTAATTTTTGTTTCGAATGACTTAATCTAGACATTTCTAATAACATAAACTCATCCTTATTCTAACAGGAGAATCACTTATAGTCTACCAATATAAAGCAATACAATAAAAGAAACATCATTAATACATACACAATAAAATGATCATTACTCAAAATATTCACTCGCTGGCAGGCGAAACATCAAAAAAATTTTTTTTTTTTTTTTCAAAAAAATTTAAAATTTTCAAAATTTTAAAATTAAAAAAAAATTTATTCATTAAAAAATTTTATTTAATTTATTTATTAAATATTTATTAAAACTATTCAAATATTGGTTTGAATTAATTAAATAAGCAAGTTAAAATTGGATTCCTACTATACAAGCTTAGTAGGTGTATGAACTCATCAGCTGATCATAACTAGGTCAAGTCCCAAACCCTTGACCTACATATGTTATGTATGATTTTTGAAAACACTTTAAATATCTGTAATATCCTACCTTGAAATACAAAACATAATAACATAAAGTATCTAAAACAGACAAAATATTATTATACATAATAAACAGATTGACATTTAAATTATTTAAAACAAACAATTCTTGACTTTACATTATTTTCAAATTTTATCAAAATTCTGTCACTGGTAAAAAAAAATAAACAATTGCATATTCTTTATCATGAATCTCTCTTTCTTTTCAACAATCTTACTTTAATATACTGTGGGTGATGTAAATTATTTATTCTCGTTTTTCTGTATGAGATTTCTATACATATATAAACTTTCTCCCTCTGACTCTAATATTTATCAACTGCAACTCCCATGACACCCATCTCTATCAAAATTATCTACTAATCAGGACACTCTAATCCACAACTTACCATTTAACTCAAAACGCCGCCCTCTCTACATATATAAAAAAAAATACTCTCTAACCCTTTGTACATAGGATACGTGTTTCCTTCCCAAAACTCATTTCCCTTATTTGGCCCCCGGATTCTACCTAAGGCGGCCCCTCCTCACTAAAATCTATTCCAATTCACGTCCCAACCCTTGTTGCGGACTCCCCAAATACACTACCCCCTAATACAAAATTGCCATCCCCAAAAATCTCAATCTCATTACCTCACTACAAATACACAAAATAACCTCATTAACTATAAACATAAATATAGATCATTCAAAACTCTACATAAAGTCTCCATTACCACTGTGTCAGCATTAATACTTCACCAACTCTGTTACATCACATCAATTCAAAACCAACATTACATTATATTCATCTCTACTCTTGCAAATTCAACTTTTAATTCAACTTGGACAGGTCTGCATGTCCCATAAAACATTTATCACCCATGAATTATCTTTTATTAACTTGCATAAATTATTATTATTTTATTTCTCATATTCTTTTTGTCTTTACTTCAAAATGTCTGTAGTACACTAAACATTAATTACTTGTAACCTTTACAAACCACTATACCAGTGACATGGTATTGCCGATCAGCTGATATCCTAACATAATAAAAGCACCATGAATACCTTTCAAAATTGAACAATTACATGTAATACATTATCAACACTTACTTCTATTATGTTGATTGCCTGCCAGGCGTCTAATGATTGGCTTAAAAAAAAAATTACACACATAATAAAAATACATTTTATCAACAACTATATCTAACACACAACAATAAAATGATACCTTTAAAATTATAGTATGAACCTTATTTTACGAATAGCAATAAACCTGGATTATTAGCATACATCAAACAAACAATTCTCTTTTAAATAATTTATATAAAAATTTATAAACATTATTATTTAAAATTTTTCATTAACTCTTTTTATTTATCATCATGATGAATTTATCCTGTGTTGTAATCAGATTTTCAAAAATTCTAAATTTATTATTAATACATATTTTTAATCATTATGTTCCACAAAATAAACCATTTAACATTTATTTACTTATTAATTATTATTAAATCAAAATCTCACCAAACAATTTAATTACCTTATAAAATTCAAACACATAATATTCAATCACACTATCTACACATCTCTACTTATTTAATTCAATTTATTATTAAAATTAAATATTCATTTGATTATAACATATCTCAATTATTATCAACATTCTACAAATCATTAACTATTGTCTTCGTAATTATTTTGTTATTTAATTAGAGTGCAAAAATATTAATAATATTATTATTATTAATACAACATTTTCTAAAATATATACACATTACATTTCACAATACACACAAATGAATTCAATATTATTTACAAAATATACGTCACAATTGTTCAAGTGTATCTCGCTTCAGATGTCCAAATCAGCAAGGTCATTACCAGAATTTACAGTATCTAACAAGGTCTATACACTGATATTCTAGTTCAGCCACCATCGTCAAAAATTAATCTTGGTTCTAAATAACACTTTTCAATTGTATTGACACACATATTGTTGTCTTGTGCGTCATAACCAAACAATTTCAATTTATCTGTTATACCATAATAATCATTCACCAAGTCTGCGTTAAGTATTTCTGTTAACTCTCCGTCAGTAAATATTTCCAATATCAGGTTAGTTACTTTTGTATTATCAATTACATCATTCGGGTTTAAATATACTTCTAATATTTCTTTCAACTCCTCATAATCTCTCTTTAATTCATATAACTCTATCTCTCTCTCAACACACAATTCTCTATTTAAATCACTCTCATCATAACACCATCTCATACTTATAACATCATTCCGCACAGAGGGTATAAACTTATACAAATAAAATAAACTCAACTCTTCTACTAACACGGGACTCTTGCCCTTCAAAAACTCTTGTGACCACATTAAATCATCATAAATAATAAAAGGAAAATTTCCCCTCTGTCCCCACTCTACTACAACATTATTTTTTCTCTCTCTCTCTAACTCACTGACACACATTAACATCTCATAATCACTGCATTCTATACTTTCATTATTTATTTTTACCGTATCACTTTCTGATACCAATTTCTCAAACACATTATTATTCTCGTTATTATTATCATCATTATTATTTACTAATTCATTGCCTGACACAACACTGTCATTACAACTTTCGTTTGTATTATTCTTACTCTGTTCTACTTTACTCGAACTATTTCTTGTCATTTCATTGGCATTTTCAAGACACACATTCTTGTCTTGTATGTTATTTATCAACTCGTCAAATTTTATATTTATATTTTGCTGAAGCTGAATATTCTGTTGTTCACATTTTCTTCTCTGTTCATCTAGCTTATTATTAAAGTCACTTTTCATTATATTTAAAATTTTATCATTATCATCAAAACGTTTATTTAATTCCTTCTCATTTATGTCAAAACGACTATTCATTATATTGAATTTAGTCTCAAAATTATTATTCATTCTCTCGAATTGACTGAGCATAATACTCATCATATTTGTTTCCTCTGATTGTTTACTTTTATTAATTGAAACGGGGGTCAATTGAATCCCCGAATCAGCATCTGTTTCATTTACTTGTGGTTGAGACGCAATCGGAGTGGAATGAACTATTACATTACTGCCGCCAGCTGTTTCTGTAACAGCACCCGTCTCCCCCTTCAACATACCACTTTCATCCAGCGATTGCGACTCAAGGCCACTTTCACTCCTAATTGAATTTATTATACTACTTTTTTCTGTGTTCTCGGACATTTTTACTTTATCTATTTTTTCTTACGTAACAACTGTCAATTAGTAATTTTATTTCAAAACTGATATTTTACCAAATCAATTTGCTTTCATAACCCTACTTCGCTATGCATCGTCAGATGTAGGCCGGTGTTAAAATAACCCCTCTTCAGTTATATTAAATCCTGGAAATCACGGCACCAATTCTAACTTTATTATTTTGGTTTTATTAAATCTATTCAGATTAAAACTCCCACTTACCTTACGACTTTGATCTGGCCGGATCGCATAGTGTGGACTAACCCATTTCGTTCGACGAACTCTGACGATACATATAACGAAATAAGGTTTTGAAAGAATTTAAATCTCAATTTTTTGGAAGAGAAATTATTTTTCTTTTATTGATCAGCAATATTGAATTTATACGTTTTCCATATATAGGTTTTACATGTGTCACATGTTGTGCGCCATTGCACCTTGCTTGTAACTGAACTTACTAACTATGGCTTACCTTATCTTTTCTAGTACACAAACATAAAAGGCAAACACAAATACACACAGAAAGCCGCCCAGCTTTGCCACACACTCTATCATACGGTAAATGATTAAACCCTGAACATTTTAAATTACAAATTCCAAACCCCAAAAGCCGGCCACGCGGTCACCGCACACGCGCATCTTCTCCCGAGAATTGGTGATTTTAAGTTATTCCAACATTATTCTTGATGATGTTTTTTCTAAACACGACCGCGGTCATATAAATTTATACTGTTTTACACTGTTATATTAGTTGTTACATTAATTACAAAAATTTGTTTCTGAGCCCTGGTTGTCGGGCAGCCTGCGCAGGCGGGAGTCAACAACGAACTGCTGGCGTCTCTCAGTTCCCCACTCCGGGAGCATTTTAGTCAAGACGACGGACATCACTGCCTTCCAGTTAGTCGTCCCAGTTTCGACTCATACTAGTCATGTAGTTGTTGGAGTGACGATAGCAGACGATTTCAACTAGGCACTGGCTAATGTCATAAACGTGGGTGGGACTTAAAACAGTGCTTCCGGGGGACCTTGAAGAAAACGACAAATATTATTCTCTCTAGCCATCTTGGTTTTTTGTTAGAGCGTCCTTTGAGCGTGATTGAGTAGTTGCGTATGTGCGCTGCCACACACAGGTACAAAGTTCTCAGAATTTTGTGGAGGTGCAGATGCTCCGCCGCATTCCTCAACAACAACTGCGCCTTACTGCTTTGTTTCGAACTGTTTCTTAACACTGTTCTGTTGTACGGACAAATATGTTGCACAATACAATTATTTCGCAATGTTTTATAAAGCTCCCGACCGAAAACGAACTGAATAAAAATATATAAATGCCCCAAACGGTTAAAACAAAAACACCCAAAAATTGACCCGCTACAAGCAATGTCAAATTTACAGATTAACACAAAAAACCAGTTCAAAGGTGTAATTTATATGTATTTAAGGAAAGGAAGAGGAATATGAATAATTAAAATTTATTATAATAGTACTAATAATATTTAAAATGGAGGAATTTTATTTAAAGACGGAAATCCAATTTTGAGCCTATATTCCCAAAATGTGAACAAAATTTGTTAATTTCCACAAAATGTCCACAGATATGGACTATAATACATCAATTTAAAGGGAATGAGATGATTAAACCCATAATAAGGTTAATAATTCATAAAAGTAAGGAATAAAATAGATAAATTCCATACATAATGTAATATTTTATCATATGTATGGGAAGTCGAAATATGTTAACAATACTTTTTCAAAGATTAACTGGGCCAGATTTATGACCAAGTTAATTAGTCTTTTGCTGAATATCAAGCTGGACAGTTGTGTAAAGAACGTTTCTTTAAATCGAGAAAAATGGTACTAGCGTTTAGCCATTGAAATAAGTGAACGAGAGTTAGACGGTTTAGACACCTTTTAAAGCTAAAGCTGTTAATACATTCACGACAATAGTGAAAACAAACACTTAACTCCATAATACGAGTGATAGAAACAAGTAAAACACTATATTTCAACTGATTTATTCTGCAATTCCTAACCAATAACTTGAGAACTTAACCGCAGAAGTTGAACACATAGAAAATAAACTAACTAACACAAGTTTACACAGAACACTTCACCAGAATACACCAAATAGATTAACAGACATATTACACCAGTGCGGGGACATTTTAAACCTTAATAAAGGGAATTTTATTGTGATTTTCTGACACGACGCATATGCTGTAACTTAGTCCAACTCGAGTAGCGGCCATCTTGAAAACGGAGTCTGCTAACCATATCGCAGTGACGTCAGTCTTCATTGGTTTGACAAAACATTTATATTCAAATATTATATACTGGAATTATTTAAATACTATTGAATAGTAATTATTGTATTTATTTTTAATTGTTAATGTTATACTTTCTCGTCACCCTTCTCTGACTATTAATTCTAATCGCTCAAAGAACCTGTCTTTTAATATAACATATCATAAATTTTGTTCTGTATGACACAATCGATAATTCCCGAGACAGAGTCGATAATTGCTCTCCATCGATAAAATATCGATTATTTATTTAAAATTGTCAATAAATCTTTATATTTCCATTATTTCGTATCTGTTACTTATTTCACAGGGTAATTTAAGGGTATTTATAAGGCTGAAGGACTTAAGTAAGAAGAATATATTCTATCTGAACGAGATATTGGACCAGTCAGGAAAGTCACCAATCGATTATTACCTGGAGTTAATCTATTTAACTCCAGACTTGGTTCAAATCTTCAAGAAGTGCTCGACGGTCAATAAATACCTACCTGTTATTAAAATTTTACAGAACCTTTTTAAAACAGATGTATTTCTCATTTAAACACATTATTTAACATAACAAAATTATTTTATTATTTGAAAATTCTATTTTTATTGAATTTTCCATATACCTTTTATTCTTTTGTAACGACCGGCATACAGGGTCTTCTTACAAAGTGGCGTCCAACTTAGAGGGCTTAATAATCTAAGCTTGGCAGCGATTAATAAATAGAGACAGAGAAAGATGCAAAGACGAGCTACATCGAAAAAGAGGGCGGCAGAGGCCGAGAAAGAGGTTGACATGGGGGATAAGGAGGCAACACCCGTTGAAGATCCGGAAGTGTTACTAATCCAGGTGGAACATAAACAACCTGAACCACCAGAGGAACAAGCTGAAGTAACAACGCAGACAGTGGAAGTCAATGTCCCAGAGAAGGAGAAATCTAAAACAATGGAAGAGAACATAATGGAAATGTTCAGGCAAATGAGAAAGGACATTGAAGAAAATAGTAAAAAGATGGAGAATAAACTGGATTCCACCAACAAGAAAATGGATTCTACCAAAGAAGATTTGGGGGGAATAAATAAAAACATAGAATCCACGAAGGAAGAATTAAGGGAAAATAATAAAAAATTAGAGGATTTGAAGGAAGATAACCGATCCACAAAGGAAGAATTGGGCCGTAAGATAGAGAATACCAATAAAAGGATTGAGGAAACCAGTAAGAATTTGAATAAGAAGATGGAAGATCTGAAAGAAAACAATCAATCTTTGAGTAAGAAGATGGAGAAGAAAATGGAGGAAACAAGTAGAAAAATGGAAAGCGACAATCAGCAACTGAGGGAACAGTTGGAGGAAAATAATCAGAAAATGGAGGAGAAGATGGACGAGAATAATCAAAGGCTAAGAGAAGAACTAAGGGAAGTCAATCAAGAGAACATGAATAAATTAGACGAGAGGATTGAATTAGCCAAAGAGGAGATAAATAAAAAGATAACTGAGACGAAGAAGTCCATTGTAAAGAAATTAGAACAGGAAGTTGTGGTTGTTAACCAGCAGATCCGAGAAGTAGACGAAAGATGTCGTCAAACAGAAAACGAAGTGCTGAAAGTCCGGGAAGTAATAACTAAGGAAATTACTCAGGTCCAAGAACAACAGAAAACTAAAATGGAGGAGACCAAGAAATTTACCTTGGAGGAAGTAAATAAAGTGAGGACCCAAGTAACAGAAAGATGCGACGGCGTGGAAGCCGCTATGGTGAACATAACCGGACAGCTGCGTCAGAGCCAGGAGGAGATAGAGTTAATAAGAAACAGACCATCGGCATATCACAGTTTCCCCATGTCAGAGAACAGAGAATGGCTCAATTTCCGGCAATACAAACGGAAGCCTATGGAGTTCTTGGCACGAATAGAGGAGTACCTCGAGAAACACCGAGGGAACCGATGGGTCCAGAACAGAGAGATCCTTGACGAGTCATTTCGGGAGGTGAATGACCATTGGTGGATGGCCAACCGGAGCGACATCGACAATTATGAACAATTCAAGAGCCTGTTCAAAGCCAAGTACTGGTCAGAGACCACGCAAAATCTCATAAGAGATAATATATGCCACGGCCGCTACAAACCACAAGTCGGCAGCTCAATGACGGCTTATTTCCTTGGCAAAGTGTGTATGGCCAAGCACTTAGAACCAGCCATACCGGAGGAATGCCTAATAAACAAGATGTCTTACCATTATGATGAGGAGGTGATTCGTGCAAGGAGGGGCAGCCAGATAAAAACCATCCAGGCAATGACAGAACTCCTAGAGAATTATGAAAATGAAGATTACTACCGGCAGAGTCGTAGAAGAAGTGATGGGCCCGAACCAAGGACGTACCAGAACAATAACCAGGGTACGAACCACATAAATACTGGGTACCAAGGAGATCGGACATACCCGCGAAATAATTCTAATAATGGAAATAACATAAATAATACTAATTACAATGATAATAATAATATGGGTCCCAACCAGCAAAACCCGAATCGACCCTCTAATGGTTATCAGGGTAACCGCAATCCCTACCCTAATAACGTAAATAGTCAGAGAAGCCCCAATTATGGTAATAGTCCTTACCATAATAATACCAATCGTACGGGTCCCAATAATGGTAATTTTAATAATAATAGGTTTCCTCGCCCTAGAGTGAACTTTATACGAGCTGAAGACAATCGTCAACGAAGAAACTACGATCAGCGGCGTAACAGTTTCCATGAGGAGGAGGATCGTTGGAGAAGCCTAGAACGGGACCAACCAAGGTACTATCCGGCACGAAGGAGTAACAGCTTAGATGAACCTGAACGGAACATGAACCGAAATCAACCATCTAACCCTTATACGGAGCGGACAGCAACCACTCAAGGTTTACCGACCAACACTCCGGTCGGACCTAACCGAGATAACAGTGAGAATGAAAATTGGGTAGTAGTCGGGGAATATCCTAGTCACAAAATACTGCATAACGAACCAAAAAACGACGGAGGACCCCGAATAGCTCAAATCAACCATATCAAAGCAGAAGGTAGTCAAAAACCTAAAAAGGAAAGGAAGGAGAATGATTACTCCAAGATTAACATTGATAAGTTTGGATCTGATAAGGATCCATACGGATACATAATGAGGTGGTAAAAGGGATGGATGTCATAATAACCGACAACGGCAAAACCACCACAAAGAAGATGAAAATAATTACCACTGAGGAAAAATGAGAAGAAGAAGGGACAAAGAACCAAAATGGGAATTTAAGAAATAAATTAATTAAGAAACTACACCTTATAAAGGAACCATGAGCAACAATGCACTATAATAAAAAGCATCCACCTGGGTATAAAGAAAAAATAATAATAAGAAATACGTTTGAATAAAGACAAGAAAAGAGTCATACAATATTTATGAAACTAATATGATATGTTTACCATATAATTATGAAAACTATTACAATCATTTATGAAAAGTCTATGTGGCAGTAATATAAGAGAAGTTAGAATAAAAACCTCTAAATTCTAAACACAATATAAGCCAATTATATACAATTTATTTGAAGGAAATTATTTGAAAAGAAGAATAATATAAGAAGAGTTTGGACTAAATTTTCCAAATTCTGAAAAAATGTAAGCTCACCTTACATACCAGGAAAATGTGAAAAAACTTTATGGCTATAATATAATAATAAAGAAGGAGAGAATTTAGAAATACAACCATCTAAAGTCAAAAACAAGTAAGGACAGCTTACTAAATATTTATTTGAAGAGAAACATTTTGACAATAATACCAAGAGAGTTTAGAGAAATAAAACCAGCCAAAACACATATAAGCCCACCTTACATACAAATTATTTGAGAAAACTTTATGGAATAATATAAGGAGAGTGAATTTTGAATTATGTATAAATCAAGTTTCTCAAACCAAGTATAAGTACAACTTACCAACCAATTATAAATAAAACACTTTGGTGAGATAAACTGAAGAGATTTCATACCATATTTATGGTAAGCATAGAAGATAATTACCATGGTAACAAAGGATCATAATGGGATGAAGAAAGGAGACAGATTTAGAATTAAAACAAATAATTCTGGACAGTATGATCAAGTCTAAGTTCAATATGAAGAGTAAAAACTTTTCCATAAAATGATGCTAAAGGAAATAAAAAAGAAAAATTCTTTAATACGATTTGAATGATTGAATATAATAAAGTACAAAAACTTCTTTGGAATTATGAGAGAATGAAACTTTGAAGTGGTATGAGGAGAAATTATGACCTCATTATGAAATTAATAAAAAAACCATCATTCGCAAGTATAATAACAATGACAGGAATAATGTGAAAATAATGTCAAAGATTTATGTAATTAAACGAATTAATATAAAATGATTTATGAATTAAATGACAATTATGATAATGACAGTTATAAAAATTCTAGAAAATAGAACAAGTGGAAATTTTAAGAACGATGAAACAGTCTAAAAAATGTCATAAAAATATGCTACTACAAATAATGCAGATTATAATGAAAAAACCAGAAGGTAATAAAGAATTTATAACCAAAGGATTTATATGATAAGAAAAGTTGAAAAATGTAATAATAGAAGAGCTTCCTACCATAATATCAAATGAAAGAAACATCCAGTTAATGAGTCAGAAGAACAACTGAGATAGGAATATTAAAATCTCTGAGAAATACAATAAGTAATAAGTGAAGTATCCCAAAGATATTTTTTAAATAGTAACAAATGTGTACTATTCTGAATAATTTTTTTAATCTGTCTGAAGATAATTCCAGCAGGATTAATATGTTTTTTGAGCAGAGATGATTTGCCTCTGTACTCAAATATGTGTGAAGTATTGGACAGCAGAGGAAAGTAGCGTACAGTGCCTCTCTGAACTGAACCAGCTCACAAAGTAGGGAACGATAGGGAGGAAATATCCCAAGGAGAAAATACTAAGAAGAAATATGAAAATGAAATAATAAATATGAAACTCAGATGACTATTACTATCAAGGAAGATCAAGTGAGAATGATAAAAACTCAAATATAAATAAGAAAATTTTAAAATGGAAGGAAGTCCAAAATAATAACAAAACTTGAATAATTATCATAAGCAATTGTTTCAGACAAAACAAGTATAGTCTGAAAAAATTACTTCTGGAGAAGGGCATTCTGTAGCGTGACAGAAAATCCACTACATTTTAAGTCATGTGAAATCATAAAGTTTAATTACACCAACAAATGTTATAATAATATTGAATGACATTTAAATAAATCAGAGGAATGAACCACAATAAAATAAAAATCCTCACTACATTATATATAAAAACCACTGTTTTAAAAACCAAAGAAAGTATCGAAGCAACCCATCAACTCATAGTATAATATCAGTAAGTTACCCAGGAAGCTCAGAGCAGTAAACCAGTTATATAAGACCATATCTAGAAAAAAGAGACTCAATTAAAGAGTGGTGAATACCAAAATACCCCAAAAACAATAAGAGGGAAGAATAAAGTTTGTGATCAGGAAGAAAACAATACCCTGAAACCTGTATAGAAGAATAAAGTCAGTTCAGTGAATAAATTAAATACTCCAAACTAAACCTCAGTCGAGATAACACCAAGTACCTTGGTTTACCCAAGAATGAGGAAGGAAGACCAGAAGAGTGAAGACTAGACGAGGGACAAGAATGAAGACTAGAAGAGGGACAAGAATGAAGACCAGAAGGAAGATACGAAGAAGGACAAGAAAGAAGACAGGAGGAGAGGAAGAAATGGTATGAAAGAAACACCGTAGTAAAACCTATTATTATATAAACTACTATCAACCCCAAACCCACAAAAACTATGCAAAAGAAGTATAACATACCCAAAATCCTGTAAAATGTAATTATTGAGAAAACTAAAGTGCTGTATAGCATTATAAGAAGTGAACCGACTAAAGCTATTGTGTAATAAAGAAAATAAACTAGTCTTAATGGTCCATGATTACTAAAGGTCTGGTCTGAGATAATAAGACTCAAAATATCAGAACCAACAGTGAAGGTGAATTTGTGTAAGTGTTTTTTAAAAAATGCAATAAACTTAAAGTTGGTGATACTATAACTTATCAGTATGCTATATCACAACTTTAATATCTAATAATAAACAGCATAATAAAATAATAAAATGGAAGATTTCCAGTATTTTATTATTTTAAAGGAAATCTTTATTTACAAGACATTTGTAAAAAATGATAATAAATAGAGTATGGGAGTTAATGTTTACTGATGTAGGGGATCACAATAATCATGATTTAGACCAGAAAGGACTGGTATTAATATAGTATTAATAAGTGTAAAATGTTTAAATAGACTGTTTATTCACAGTCCTAAAATCAATGTGTTAATAAATGTATTTGTAAGGTTTTTTAGAAAATAAGATTTATGTTATATGTTTTAAAAAGAATTATGTTTGATAAATAATAGCCAACAACCAATAATGTTCTAATAGGTATGCTATGTTAGCTCAAAAATAGTTAAAAGATATATGTTCAAACCATATCTGCAATATGTTCAATTGTGCAGATTGCTAAACAATGTTCATAATTATTTATTTTAATAACTGTAGTGTTAATTAACTACTACACCACACAATAAGTTATAAACCATGTTATTTTCATATAATTGTAATTATGTAAAGTCAGAGGAGGAATTAAGTTTAAATTATTTGAGAAAGAAAGAAATATAAAATTCTAAAATCTAGGCCATTTGGTGAAATCAGAGAACCAATATAAAATAGTATAATTCACTTATAAATCCTGTAAACTACCAAGATTTATATAAGATAACACAATTAACCACTACTAGGAATGATCCTATGAATTAAAATGATAATAAGGAAATATACCTTAACATTTTGTAAATTTTCAAAATATATAAATTAATTAATTTTAAAGAGCAATGTCAAATTTACAGATTAACACAAAAAACCAGTTCAAATGTGTAATTTATATGTATTTAAGGAAAGGAAGAGGAATATGAATAATTAAAATTTATTATAATAGTACTAATAATATTTAAAATGGAGGAATTTTATTTAAAGACGGAAATCCAATTTTGAGCCTATATTCCCAAAATGTGAACAAAATTTGTTAATTTCCACAAAATGTCCACAGATATGGACTATAATACATCAATTTAAAGGGAATGAGATGATTAAACCCATAATAAGGTTAATAATTCATAAAAGTAAGGAATAAAATAGATAAATTCCATACATAATGTAATATTTTATCATATGTATGGGAAGTCGAAATATGTTAACAATACTTTTTCAAAGATTAACTGGGCCAGATTTATGACCAAGTTAATTAGTCTTTTGCTGAATATCAAGCTGGACAGTTGTGTAAAGAACGTTTCTTTAAATCGAGAAAAATGGTACTAGCGTTTAGCCATTGAAATAAGTGAACGAGAGTTAGACGGTTTAGACACCTTTTAAAGCTAAAGCTGTTAATACATTCACGACAATAGTGAAAACAAACACTTAACTCCATAATACGAGTGATAGAAACAAGTAAAACACTATATTTCAACTGATTTATTCTGCAATTCCTAACCAATAACTTGAGAACTTAACCGCAGAAGTTGAACACATAGAAAATAAACTAACTAACACAAGTTTACACAGAACACTTCACCAGAATACACCAAATAGATTAACAGACATATTACACCAGTGCGGGGACATTTTAAACCTTAATAAAGGGAATTTTATTGTGATTTTCTGACACGACGCATATGCTGTAACTTAGTCCAACTCGAGTAGCGGCCATCTTGAAAACGGAGTCTGCTAACCATATCGCAGTGACGTCAGTCTTCATTGGTTTGACAAAACATTTATATTCAAATATTATATACTGGAATTATTTAAATACTATTGAATAGTAATTATTGTATTTATTTTTAATTGTTAATGTTATACTTTCTCGTCACCCTTCTCTGACTATTAATTCTAATCGCTCAAAGAACCTGTCTTTTAATATAACATATCATAAATTTTGTTCTGTATGACACAATCGATAATTCCCGAGACAGAGTCGATAATTGCTCTCCATCGATAAAATATCGATTATTTATTTAAAATTGTCAATAAATCTTTATATTTCCATTATTTCGTATCTGTTACTTATTTCACAGGGTAATTTAAGGGTATTTATAAGGCTGAAGGACTTAAGTAAGAAGAATATATTCTATCTGAACGAGATATTGGACCAGTCAGGAAAGTCACCAATCGATTATTACCTGGAGTTAATCTATTTAACTCCAGACTTGGTTCAAATCTTCAAGAAGTGCTCGACGGTCAATAAATACCTACCTGTTATTAAAATTTTACAGAACCTTTTTAAAACAGATGTATTTCTCATTTAAACACATTATTTAACATAACAAAATTATTTTATTATTTGAAAATTCTATTTTTATTGAATTTTCCATATACCTTTTATTCTTTTGTAACGACCGGCATACAGGGTCTTCTTACAAAGTGGCGTCCAACTTAGAGGGCTTAATAATCTAAGCTTGGCAGCGATTAATAAATAGAGACAGAGAAAGATGCAAAGACGAGCTACATCGAAAAAGAGGGCGGCAGAGGCCGAGAAAGAGGTTGACATGGGGGATAAGGAGGCAACACCCGTTGAAGATCCGGAAGTGTTACTAATCCAGGTGGAACATAAACAACCTGAACCACCAGAGGAACAAGCTGAAGTAACAACGCAGACAGTGGAAGTCAATGTCCCAGAGAAGGAGAAATCTAAAACAATGGAAGAGAACATAATGGAAATGTTCAGGCAAATGAGAAAGGACATTGAAGAAAATAGTAAAAAGATGGAGAATAAACTGGATTCCACCAACAAGAAAATGGATTCTACCAAAGAAGATTTGGGGGGAATAAATAAAAACATAGAATCCACGAAGGAAGAATTAAGGGAAAATAATAAAAAATTAGAGGATTTGAAGGAAGATAACCGATCCACAAAGGAAGAATTGGGCCGTAAGATAGAGAATACCAATAAAAGGATTGAGGAAACCAGTAAGAATTTGAATAAGAAGATGGAAGATCTGAAAGAAAACAATCAATCTTTGAGTAAGAAGATGGAGAAGAAAATGGAGGAAACAAGTAGAAAAATGGAAAGCGACAATCAGCAACTGAGGGAACAGTTGGAGGAAAATAATCAGAAAATGGAGGAGAAGATGGACGAGAATAATCAAAGGCTAAGAGAAGAACTAAGGGAAGTCAATCAAGAGAACATGAATAAATTAGACGAGAGGATTGAATTAGCCAAAGAGGAGATAAATAAAAAGATAACTGAGACGAAGAAGTCCATTGTAAAGAAATTAGAACAGGAAGTTGTGGTTGTTAACCAGCAGATCCGAGAAGTAGACGAAAGATGTCGTCAAACAGAAAACGAAGTGCTGGAAGTCCGGGAAGTAATAACTAAGGAAATTACTCAGGTCCAAGAACAACAGAAAACTAAAATGGAGGAGACCAAGAAATTTACCTTGGAGGAAGTAAATAAAGTGAGGACCCAAGTAACAGAAAGATGCGACGGCGTGGAAGCCGCTATGGTGAACATAACCGGACAGCTGCGTCAGAGCCAGGAGGAGATAGAGTTAATAAGAAACAGACCATCGGCATATCACAGTTTCCCCATGTCAGAGAACAGAGAATGGCTCAATTTCCGGCAATACAAACGGAAGCCTATGGAGTTCTTGGCACGAATAGAGGAGTACCTCGAGAAACACCGAGGGAACCGATGGGTCCAGAACAGAGAGATCCTTGACGAGTCATTTCGGGAGGTGAATGACCATTGGTGGATGGCCAACCGGAGCGACATCGACAATTATGAACAATTCAAGAGCCTGTTCAAAGCCAAGTACTGGTCAGAGACCACGCAAAATCTCATAAGAGATAATATATGCCACGGCCGCTACAAACCACAAGTCGGCAGCTCAATGACGGCTTATTTCCTTGGCAAAGTGTGTATGGCCAAGCACTTAGAACCAGCCATACCGGAGGAATGCCTAATAAACAAGATGTCTTACCATTATGATGAGGAGGTGATTCGTGCAAGGAGGGGCAGCCAGATAAAAACCATCCAGGCAATGACAGAACTCCTAGAGAATTATGAAAATGAAGATTACTACTGGCAGAGTCGTAGAAGAAGTGATGGGCCCGAACCAAGGACGTACCAGAACAATAACCAGGGTACGAACCACATAAATACTGGGTACCAAGGAGATCGGACATACCCGCGAAATAATTCTAATAATGGAAATAACATAAATAATACTAATTACAATGATAATAATAATATGGGTCCCAACCAGCAAAACCCGAATCGACCCTCTAATGGTTATCAGGGTAACCGCAATCCCTACCCTAATAACGTAAATAGTCAGAGAAGCCCCAATTATGGTAATAGTCCTTACCATAATAATACCAATCGTACGGGTCCCAATAATGGTAATTTTAATAATAATAGGTTTCCTCGCCCTAGAGTGAACTTTATACGAGCTGAAGACAATCGTCAACGAAGAAACTACGATCAGCGGCGTAACAGTTTCCATGAGGAGGAGGATCGTTGGAGAAGCCTAGAACGGGACCAACCAAGGTACTATCCGGCACGAAGGAGTAACAGCTTAGATGAACCTGAACGGAACATGAACCGAAATCAACCATCTAACCCTTATACGGAGCGGACAGCAACCACTCAAGGTTTACCGACCAACACTCCGGTCGGACCTAACCGAGATAACAGTGAGAATGAAAATTGGGTAGTAGTCGGGGAATATCCTAGTCACAAAATACTGCATAACGAACCAAAAAACGACGGAGGACCCCGAATAGCTCAAATCAACCATATCAAAGCAGAAGGTAGTCAAAAACCTAAAAAGGAAAGGAAGGAGAATGATTACTCCAAGATTAACATTGATAAGTTTGGATCTGATAAGGATCCATACGGATACATAATGAGGTGGTAAAAGGGATGGATGTCATAATAACCGACAACGGCAAAACCACCACAAAGAAGATGAAAATAATTACCACTGAGGAAAAATGAGAAGAAGAAGGGACAAAGAACCAAAATGGGAATTTAAGAAATAAATTAATTAAGAAACTACACCTTATAAAGGAACCATGAGCAACAATGCACTATAATAAAAAGCATCCACCTGGGTATAAAGAAAAAATAATAAGAAGAAATACGTTTGAATAAAGACAAGAAAAGAGTCATACAATATTTATGAAACTAATATGATATGTTTACCATATAATTATGAAAACTATTACAATCATTTATGAAAAGTCTATGTGGCAGTAATATAAGAGAAGTTAGAATAAAAACCTCTAAATTCTAAACACAATATAAGCCAATTATATACAATTTATTTGAAGGAAATTATTTGAAAAGAAGAATAATATAAGAAGAGTTTGGACTAAATTTTCCAAATTCTGAAAAAATGTAAGCTCACCTTACATACCAGGAAAATGTGAAAAAACTTTATGGCTATAATATAATAATAAAGAAGGAGAGAATTTAGAAATACAACCATCTAAAGTCAAAAACAAGTAAGGACAGCTTACTAAATATTTATTTGAAGAGAAACATTTTGACAATAATACCAAGAGAGTTTAGAGAAATAAAACCAGCCAAAACACATATAAGCCCACCTTACATACAAATTATTTGAGAAAACTTTATGGAATAATATAAGGAGAGTGAATTTTGAATTATGTATAAATCAAGTTTCCCAAACCAAGTATAAGTACAACTTACCAACCAATTATAAATAAAACACTTTGGTGAGATAAACTGAAGAGATTTCATACCATATTTATGGTAAGCATAGAAGATAATTACCATGGTAACAAAGGATCATAATGGGATGAAGAAAGGAGACAGATTTAGAATTAAAACAAATAATTCTGGACAGTATGATCAAGTCTAAGTTCAATATGAAGAGTAAAAACTTTTCCATAAAATGATGCTAAAGGAAATAAAAAAGAAAAATTCTTTAATACGATTTGAATGATTGAATATAATAAAGTACAAAAACTTCTTTGGAATTATGAGAGAATGAAACTTTGAAGTGGTATGAGGAGAAATTATGACCTCATTATGAAATTAATAAAAAAACCATCATTCGCAAGTATAATAACAATGACAGGAATAATGTGAAAATAATGTCAAAGATTTATGTAATTAAACGAATTAATATAAAATGATTTATGAATTAAATGACAATTATGATAATGACAGTTATAAAAATTCTAGAAAATAGAACAAGTGGAAATTTTAAGAACGATGAAACAGTCTAAAAAATGTCATAAAAATATGCTACTACAAATAATGCAGATTATAATGAAAAAACCAGAAGGTAATAAAGAATTTATAACCAAAGGATTTATATGATAAGAAAAGTTGAAAAATGTAATAATAGAAGAGCTTCCTACCATAATATCAAATGAAAGAAACATCCAGTTAATGAGTCAGAAGAACAACTGAGATAGGAATATTAAAATCTCTGAGAAATACAATAAGTAATAAGTGAAGTATCCCAAAGATATTTTTTAAATAGTAACAAATGTGTACTATTCTGAATAATTTTTTTAATCTGTCTGAAGATAATTCCAGCAGGATTAATATGTTTTTTGAGCAGAGATGATTTGCCTCTGTACTCAAATATGTGTGAAGTATTGGACAGCAGAGGAAAGTAGCGTACAGTGCCTCTCTGAACTGAACCAGCTCACAAAGTAGGGAACGATAGGGAGGAAATATCCCAAGGAGAAAATACTAAGAAGAAATATGAAAATGAAATAATAAATATGAAACTCAGATGACTATTACTATCAAGGAAGATCAAGTGAGAATGATAAAAACTCAAATATAAATAAGAAAATTTTAAAATGGAAGGAAGTCCAAAATAATAACAAAACTTGAATAATTATCATAAGCAATTGTTTCAGACAAAACAAGTATAGTCTGAAAAAATTACTTCTGGAGAAGGGCATTCTGTAGCGTGACAGAAAATCCACTACATTTTAAGTCATGTGAAATCATAAAGTTTAATTACACCAACAAATGTTATAATAATATTGAATGACATTTAAATAAATCAGAGGAATGAACCACAATAAAATAAAAATCCTCACTACATTATATATAAAAACCACTGTTTTAAAAACCAAAGAAAGTATCGAAGCAACCCATCAACTCATAGTATAATATCAGTAAGTTACCCAGGAAGCTCAGAGCAGTAAACCAGTTATATAAGACCATATCTAGAAAAAAGAGACTCAATTAAAGAGTGGTGAATACCAAAATACCCCAAAAACAATAAGAGGGAAGAATAAAGTTTGTGATCAGGAAGAAAACAATACCCTGAAACCTGTATAGAAGAATAAAGTCAGTTCAGTGAATAAATTAAATACTCCAAACTAAACCTCAGTCGAGATAACACCAAGTACCTTGGTTTACCCAAGAATGAGGAAGGAAGACCAGAAGAGTGAAGACTAGACGAGGGACAAGAATGAAGACTAGAAGAGGGACAAGAATGAAGACCAGAAGGAAGATACGAAGAAGGACAAGAAAGAAGACAGGAGGAGAGGAAGAAATGGTATGAAAGAAACACCGTAGTAAAACCTATTATTATATAAACTACTATCAACCCCAAACCCACAAAAACTATGCAAAAGAAGTATAACATACCCAAAATCCTGTAAAATGTAATTATTGAGAAAACTAAAGTGCTGTATAGCGTTATAAGAAGTGAACCGACTAAAGCTATTGTGTAATAAAGAAAATAAACTAGTCTTAATGGTCCATGATTACTAAAGGTCTGGTCTGAGATAATAAGACTCAAAATATCAGAACCAACAGTGAAGGTGAATTTGTGTAAGTGTTTTTTAAAAAATGCAATAAACTTAAAGTTGGTGATACTATAACTTATCAGTATGCTATATCACAACTTTAATATCTAATAATAAACAGCATAATAAAATAATAAAATGGAAGATTTCCAGTATTTTATTATTTTAAGGGAAATCTTTATTTACAAGACATTTGTAAAAAATGATAATAAATAGAGTATGGGAGTTAATGTTTACTGATGTAGGGGATCACAATAATCATGATTTAGACCAGAAAGGACTGGTATTAATATAGTATTAATAAGTGTAAAATGTTTAAATAGACTGTTTATTCACAGTCCTAAAATCAATGTGTTAATAAATGTATTTGTAAGGTTTTTTAGAAAATAAGATTTATGTTATATGTTTTAAAAAGAATTATGTTTGATAAATAATAGCCAACATACCATTAATAATGTTCTAATAGGTATGCTATGTTAGCTCAAAAATAGTTAAAAGATATATGTTCAAACCATATCTGCAATATGTTCAATTGTGCAGATTGCTAAACAATGTTCATAATTATTTATTTTAATAACTGTAGTGTTAATTAACTACTACACCACACAATAAGTTATAAACCATGTTATTTTCATATAATTGTAATTATGTAAAGTCAGAGGAGGAATTAAGTTTAAATTATTTGAGAAAGAAAGAAATATAAAATTCTAAAATCTAGGCCATTTGGTGAAATCAGAGAACCAATATAAAATAGTATAATTCACTTATAAATCCTGTAAACTACCAAGATTTATATAAGATAACACAATTAACCACTACTAGGAATGATCCTATGAATTAAAATGATAATAAGGAAATATACCTTAACATTTTGTAAATTTTCAAAATATATAAATTAATTAATTTTAAAGAGCAATGTCAAATTTACAGATTAACACAAAAAACCAGTTCAAAGGTGTAATTTATATGTATTTAAGGAAAGGAAGAGGAATATGAATAATTAAAATTTATTATAATAGTACTAATAATATTTAAAATGGAGGAATTTTATTTAAAGACGGAAATCCAATTTTGAGCCTATATTCCCAAAATGTGAACAAAATTTGTTAATTTCCACAAAATGTCCACAGATATGGACTATAATACATCAATTTAAAGGGAATGAGATGATTAAACCCATAATAAGGTTAATAATTCATAAAAGTAAGGAATAAAATAGATAAATTCCATACATAATGTAATATTTTATCATATGTATGGGAAGTCGAAATATGTTAACAATACTTTTTCAAAGATTAACTGGGCCAGATTTATGACCAAGTTAATTAGTCTTTTGCTGAATATCAAGCTGGACAGTTGTGTAAAGAACGTTTCTTTAAATCGAGAAAAATGGTACTAGCGTTTAGCCATTGAAATAAGTGAACGAGAGTTAGACGGTTTAGACACCTTTTAAAGCTAAAGCTGTTAATACATTCACGACAATAGTGAAAACAAACACTTAACTCCATAATACGAGTGATAGAAACAAGTAAAACACTATATTTCAACTGATTTATTCTGCAATTCCTAACCAATAACTTGAGAACTTAACCGCAGAAGTTGAACACATAGAAAATAAACTAACTAACACAAGTTTACACAGAACACTTCACCAGAATACACCAAATAGATTAACAGACATATTACACCAGTGCGGGGACATTTTAAACCTTAATAAAGGGAATTTTATTGTGATTTTCTGACACGACGCATATGCTGTAACTTAGTCCAACTCGAGTAGCGGCCATCTTGAAAACGGAGTCTGCTAACCATATCGCAGTGACGTCAGTCTTCATTGGTTTGACAAAACATTTATATTCAAATATTATATACTGGAATTATTTAAATACTATTGAATAGTAATTATTGTATTTATTTTTAATTGTTAATGTTATACTTTCTCGTCACCCTTCTCTGACTATTAATTCTAATCGCTCAAAGAACCTGTCTTTTAATATAACATATCATAAATTTTGTTCTGTATGACACAATCGATAATTCCCGAGACAGAGTCGATAATTGCTCTCCATCGATAAAATATCGATTATTTATTTAAAATTGTCAATAAATCTTTATATTTCCATTATTTCGTATCTGTTACTTATTTCACAGGGTAATTTAAGGGTATTTATAAGGCTGAAGGACTTAAGTAAGAAGAATATATTCTATCTGAACGAGATATTGGACCAGTCAGGAAAGTCACCAATCGATTATTACCTGGAGTTAATCTATTTAACTCCAGACTTGGTTCAAATCTTCAAGAAGTGCTCGACGGTCAATAAATACCTACCTGTTATTAAAATTTTACAGAACCTTTTTAAAACAGATGTATTTCTCATTTAAACACATTATTTAACATAACAAAATTATTTTATTATTTGAAAATTCTATTTTTATTGAATTTTCCATATACCTTTTATTCTTTTGTAACGACTGGCATACAGGGTCTTCTTACAATATATATCTTCAATTAGAAGTGTAATATAAAAAATACAGTAAGAATATATTTCAGAAAATTGTAGCAGACATAATAATATGATCATACGCACGCATACACATACATGTATTAAATTCAATAAATAATGTTTTAATCCAAATAATTTTTACGTTTAAATAAAATCTGTACATACAATAAATTATGTTCACTTACCAAACTAGCATGCGTTGACTACACACAATTAGAAAAATGACGAACGTTGTTCAATTAGAATATTGAAGCTCACACGCTACAATTCAGTTATACCTAAAATATATATCTTCAATTAGAAGTTTAATATAAAAGTACGTTAAGAATATATTCAGAAATTGTAACAGACATAATAATTTGATCATACACACACGCATACACACACATGTATTAAATTCAATTAGAAGTGTAATATAAAAAATACGGTAAGAATATATTTCAGAAATTGTAATTTGATCATACGCATGCATACACATACATGTATTAAATTCAATAAATAATGCGCCTGATAATGTTTTAATGCAAATAATTTTTACGTTTAAATAAAATCTGTACATACAATAAATTATGTTCACTTACCAAACTAGCATGTGTTGTCTACACAGGAACTTGCGTATACTGAGACATACAATAATACAAACAGTCTTTCAACTATTAAAAATGCAGTGATAGATTTATCAGCACACGCAAGCAGTCAATGAGAAATTATCGTTGATTTTCTTGCGTACATATTGTTCTCTGGTAGTGGGGAAAGCAAGTGTCTGTTTTGGAAGTAAATACTTTCTAATCCATAATTACTTGCGGTGCTGCTAATGATCGTCATGCGTCAAATTAGAAAGTGAAAGGAGGATTTAGCGAATACACAATGGTTTATTTCGTTATAAACCTCTGAACATACATGCAATTAGTTGTATAGTAATCAGAAATGTGTGAGAGAGAGCGAGAGAGAGACAATTTAATAGTTTGAATTTCATACCACAAGGTAAAATATATTTTTTAAGTCGTGGGTTGTTTCTTGCAATCACGAAAATTATTATTTAAAACTGATAATTGTTTTATTAAAATCTTAGCGCTATATACTAGACAATGGCCGTGATACACTTGCGTACGGTCATTATCGGATACGTACCAAATTAATTGCCGACGGCGACGACGACTCTGCTCTCCCACATGCTAAAATTCCACGTTACACCACCTGTTAAAAACAAAAACAACAACAACAAAATTCTCACTGTGATATCCTTAGTTATTGCCTCTCCACACTTCAGATCGGACGGCAGTAAACGTAAGTTTGTGTATGATTATTATTGTAACGATATTTGTGTTTATACATATTAGTTTGTAATGTGTGGTTTCTTTTTTTTTATAGTATAATGGAAAACGCTGCTGTAATAATTGACTTTCACTGCTTTTATGATGACAACGGCAATTATATAGTAAAGGAATTGTCAGTCATGGACATAACACGTTTTGCAAGCAGACATTGGATTTTCGCCCCGCCTGCTACAGTCGTTATGAATTCGAAATACACTAGAACCAACTGCTGGTTAACGACAAACTATCATGGTCTCAGATGGAGTGAAGGAGAGACACCGTACGACAATCTTGTTTCAGTGTTAACAACGTATACGAACATATATAAATATGTGTTTGTGAAGGGTCTTGAGAAAAAATGTTTTTTAGAATCGAAAATAATCCATCATCATATAATAAATCTTGATGACATTGGCTGCCCGAAAAACATACCATATCTATTTCCCGGTACGTTATGTCTTACACATTGCAATTCTTCTTCTACACGGTGTACAAACCATAATGTGTACACACTTAGAGAGTGGATAATTCATGATTTTTCTGTTATACAAACATTTTTAATGTGAGTGTCTCATAGCATTGTTAATTTCGTTTAGGAAACTTGTACATGGCTGCAGGCGATAACTATTTCTGTATGAAAGTAGTCTGTGGGCTTTCCTAATATATATATTTTGTAACAGCGCTAATTCTGCATGTATGTACATGCAAAGCTTCAGGCGATGAAAAAGCGAACTTTCCTGATGGCCGCTAGTCTTCTTTGTAGCGAATAGTCAGTCATTGTTTGGTTCCGCTTCGTTTGATACAGACGTCTTCATTTCTAATAATGTCATTTATCACAAAATTCAATGCAGTTTCTGCTATTGAGTACAAACGGTGTGCAGAATTAACAGTGAACAAGCAGTATCCAATCGTTAACATGGTGCATGTGGACACGAGATATGGGAAGTCTGTGCTTGTAACGTTGGAAGATGGCGAGTACCGCTATCGCATATATCTACCTAAGAGATATGCTGACGTCTTTACAGATGAAGAACTTCGTCATATAAACCCGAGCGACCTACATCTCGTGTTTCGAGGAATGAGGAACCAAACAGCGCAGGTGGAGATAGTACCTCGTTAAGGTAACAACCTACATTACTAATTTTTATCACTGTGTGTGCGTGTGTTTGAATGTAGTGCAGATTCTAATTTACAAAGTTTTGATGAATAATATTTGAAAGGACATTAACTTATGAGAGAGAGAGAGAGAGAGAGAGAGAGAATGACACATAATTTAAGAAGTTACTCACGTAAAGCGTTGATTCTTGCATTCCGCCAACTATATATGTGTGTGTGTGATATTTAACATGATTTTTATGCTGATTGTATTGTTATGTTGCAGGATCTGTGCAGGTTGCTTCTCCTACAAGTACGACACAATTATATATAAACTTTTCGAAAAAATATCAATTTTATAATGTATTTATTTATGAATTGTGAATTTATAAACTTTTCAAAAAAAAATCAATTTTATATTGTGAATTTTAAAATATTGTTAATATATTTAATCATTTAAACAAATTATGGCTTTATTTTAATTTATTTCACTATACACCTCTGAACATGTGTACAATTAATTTTATTTTTTTTGTGAACTGTATTACTTGTGGGAACCGTTACATCAGAAGATTTGTATGAATTTCAACCACCGTTTTCATCTGTAACAACATGTGTGTATAATTTTAATTTATTTCGCTATACACCACTGAACCTATGTGTGTAATTATTTTGTAAACTGTGACCATTAAACAGAAGTATTGTACCAAATGTAGTACCACATGAAGAAGAGCGTATTGAAGATTGCTAGTGACAAAGTTGTCTTTAAAATCATACATTACCAACATCATTTGTATTTGCAAATAGTATATGTAATATATTTTATTTGTAAATATAACAATTCGTATATTCTGTAATTTTGTTTTACATATTTTTATTTTGAACCCTTTGACGTTCACATAAAGTCATGTGATTTGTACATTTTACTAACAAGGACGCGTCTGTTCATACTAAATGTGTGTGTGTGTGTGTGTGTGTGTGTGTGTGAGAGAGAGAGGGAGTTTGTTAAGCCGTTAACGTATGGATTTGTCATCTGTAACAGCACACGCACAGGTAATTACATTATAAAGTAGGAATTTCTTCTGACGTCTGCGAGCGAGAAAGAGAGTGAGAGTGTTGAATAAGGGAATTCTTGTCAACGTTTGCAGCGAGAGAGAGACATACACAATGTGTGTGTGAGCAGTGCGTACATTGTCCGACAGCGATTTGTATGTGTACACACAGTTAATATTTGCCAAATATATATATTTCTAAAATCATATACAGACCCCCCTAACAAGGATCAATCACACTGACTGCATTATAAAACTATTAATTAATTATTTAATACAATGAAAAATGAAGTCAAAGTTTTGACGACGAGTGAGAGAGAGAGAGAGAGAGAGAGAGAGAGAGAGAGAGAGAGAGAGAGAGAGAGAGAGAGAGAGAGAGAGAGAGGGCGTTGTAAGTACGTACACAGTTAATATTTGTCGAATATATAAACTTTCTAAAATCATATACATGCGCGGTATTGACCACTAACGAGAGAGAGGAGAAACGGTTTGAACATAACGTTTGACAACGAGAGAGAGAGAGAGAGAGAGAGAGAGAGAGAGAGAGAGAGAGAGAGAGAGAGAGAGAGAGAGAGAGAGAGAGAGAGAGAGAGAGAGGAGAAACGGTTTGAACATAACGTTTTGACAACGAGAGAGAGAGATAGTTTTACTTACATTCAAATGTGAGAGAGAGGAGAAACGGTTTGAACATAACATATGATTTAGGGAGACCGCTTAATGTATCAATGTTTGAATTTTTCGCCATTGAAAGTTGATTTCGTCGTCGTCACGATCGACTAACCGCATACACATATAAGTATATATATACATTATAACGTGTTGCTAATAATGTATCACACGTTTCAATTTCCCTCCCACCGCCACAGAAAATGTTGGCAAACCTGCTCATATAAAATATCTATACACTATAATAATAATACATAGGGGATCTATGCATAGGTTGGTAAACCTGATCATATAGATTTAATATACATTATAACACACACAACAAATTTGAACTCATGCAAAGGTTGGTAACTCTGATCATATATTTTAATATATACACTATAATGCATCAAGTTGGAACCTCCCACCCACCACCACCCCCTGATATGCAAATCAGCTTTATTAAAAAAATAAAAAATTATATTCACGGATGCGGGTGGTCCATTGAACCCCTCCCCACCCCCCACCTACCCCCTTGATATGCAAATCAATTTAATTAAAAAAATAAAAAATCAATTAAAAAAATAAAAAAATTATTTGTGGAAATTCGCGGATGCTGTGGTCCATTGGGATGCTGCGGGTCCAGCGGTGGCGGCGTCATCTCTTAGATCATGTTTTTTAGCGTTTTTTATTGTTTTTTAAGAAAGGCGGCATTCCTTTGTGAGTTAGAACCCTTATTTTCCCCCTACTAGCATCAAGGGTATTTCGAGTAGGAACTAGTATGCAGCCACTTTTTCGTCCTGAATGCTTCATTCTGCGCAAAGAGACGAAACTGTTTTTAATAAAGGAAAAAATTCATCCTGATGTTACATTTATTCTCGTGTGATATGAAGATACATAATACAGACTCGCGGCTTCGCCCCCAGACCCCCTCGGTGGACGCCCCGATCCGACGAACGTCGGGGGAGCTATGTACATATTTACAACGGTCTCCGAACGAACCTATCCGAGACAATGTATTCTCGGTAATGCCTTTTATTTATTTACAATATCTGAATATTTACAATCACTTATTTTAACATGCAAACTTCAATATTACACAACTTAAACATTATTATATTACATATTTACAGGGTGGAAAGCTTATTACCGAGAATACATTATTTATAATAGTTCTTTATACACTATGTTTCTTGTGTGAGGAACGCCATCTATAACCCGGTCGGGAGGAACAAGTAAGTGAATATTTTTCGGAGATCTTACCTGGCTAAGCGCGACGTAAAGTTGCCTGTGGGTAAAAGTGTCGGACCGTAAATCTAATCCCACGAAATCTATGGTTTGCCCTTGACTTTTATGGATCGTTATCGCGTAACAAAGGTGGAGAGGAAACTGCCGCCTGTACATTTCGATGGGACTATTTGGAAAGATCGGAAATTTAAAAGTTATTCTTGGGATGCCAAAAAGCTCGTCAGAGACTGTTCTTCGGCATGTGATAAGTCGACGAGTAATTGCGACGATAATTACTTTTGTGCCGTTGACTAAGCCGAGATCAAAATTTAAATTTCGCGTCAGCATGCAAACCGATCCTACCTTATGCCTGAGAATGTGTTCTGGAATTCCTTTCCCTTGAGCCTGATGTAATAGGGACTCATCAACATCTATTCCCGCTCCGTCCTCCTCGGCTACACTGTCGAAACTAAATAAATTTTGAATTTCCCCGTCGAGCGCATGTAATACTATACCGTTAATTTCTTTGACATTATTATTCAGAGTCCATATTACAACCCTTTTTGCACATTCATCAGGCTTCTGTAAAATTCCTTTGGTGAAAGCAAAGTCGATCAATTCGCGAAGCTAGTCACGTAGGATAGCTGTGGTAGTGCCACGAGTTTTTCCAAATTACGCCCTTCGCCGAGCTCGCGTTTTTAGGTGGAGTCGGAACCTATCTTAATTAAAAATTCTTTATAATATCCTTCGCCGGTTAACCTATGGGCCGTTGTAAGCGTGAACGATTTAACTTTTTTCCAGATATAAGATCCGCGAACTGACGCACGAACGATATCGGCATTTGTCTTAGCGTTTTCTACTACCGGAGGAATTTGCCTGAAATCTCCCGAGAAAATTATTATTTTACCGCCAAACAACTCATCCTTTTGCATCAGGTCTCTGAGAGACCGGTCCAATGGATGAGTTCAGCTCTCTGTGTCCCGTTGGTTATCGACCAGAAACCGTCATCGCGTATATCTAGGGGTAATCTGAAAAGGCTATGTGCAGTCGTACCTCCGGTGAGATTTTGAGCGGCGATGCCGGAACTGGCTACGCATAAGACGACTTTATCTTGAGACCGCGCGAAAGCTGAAATAATTTTAAGAAGGAGCGTTTTTCCCGAACCGCCAGGACCGTCCAAGAAGAGAACTTTTTCATTTTGTTCGCCGCGCATTAGCAACTTAAAGTAATAAAAAACCCTAGATTGATCAGAAGAAAGCCGCGATTCCCATTCCTCGACAAAAGCATTCTGAACTGAGACGCTGTATTGAAGTTTTTGCGACCTAATCTGTGGAATCATCTTCAACTACGGGAAGACCGCCCTCTAGAAGCGAAGATCCATGTCGGAGCAGACACCTATCTATGTGAATAAGACCTAACTTATACGCTCTTTCCTCATCGTCGTGAAAATGTTCCAAAAAATCCTCGCATAAATTTGCATTATATTTCTCCCACATTTACGGCACCGGAGATCCTATAATTTTACAATGGCACTGGAGTATGCCATTTTTATAACCAGACATTCCTCAGGTATTTTAGGCTCCAAATGTTTAGCTAAGCACACCTTTCCTAAGAAGTATGTAGTCGGTGAAGTACCACGATAGACATCATATCTCCCATGAGTGATATTGTCTCGTATTATATGTTGAGTTGATTCTGACCAGTATTTTTCCTTAAATAATTTCTTAAATTGTGGGTAGTCGGTAATTTCATTTCTTGTTGCAACCCACCAATTATCATTCATTTCTCTAAAACATTCGTCCAACATTTCTCTATTTGAATTCCACCTTGTTATACGGTATTTATTAAAATGTTCATCTATTCTTGCTACGAACTCCATAGGGTTTTTTGATAATTCTTAAAATTAATTCCTTCACGACTCTCGGTGGTATGTGTACTATTTATATTAGTTGGTCTAGTTCGCACCAGTTCTATTTCCTCTTGGTTCTGTCGGACTTGGTCATTTATCTTATTTATTGAAATGTCCATGTTGTCACATCTCTCTCCGCATTGTTTCTGAACCTTTTCCAAATTGACTTGTTCTCTTTTATTGTCTCTATTTGAACACGACTATCTTCTTTTACATGATCTCTCTTGGAACATAAATTCACTCTATTTTGTTCAGTGGTTTCGTTAATTTGTTCTATTCTTTCATTTGTTTTGGCTATCTCTTGTCTCCTTTCTTCAGTGTTTCCATCCATCTTCTGGTTAATTATCTCATTAACCTGCTCCATCCTCCCATAAATATTTTCTCTCAGTTCTTGGTTTTGTTCGTCTATAAATCGTCTTATATTCTTATCAACGTCTTCGATTTTTTCGTTGATTTGTTGTCCCAAACTTATTTTGATACTGTCTATTTTCTCATTCATTTGCCTATTATTTTCATTTTGTTTCTCAAAATTTTCTTCAAACCTTTCATTGATTCGTTTTATATTCTCTGTATTGATTTGCTTTAACTCTTCCCTCGTGGATTTATTGTCATTTTTTAACTCGTCCATTTTCTCCTCCATTTTCTTACTATTCTCCTTCAACTTCTCCTCCATTTTCTTATTTGAATCTTCATGACTCTGTTTTAACTCATCCATTTTCTTATTTGAATCTTCATGACTCTGTTTTAAGTATTCCATAATGCTCTTCATGTCAACGCTCTCTGTGACTCTGTTCGGTTCTGGTCTGTCTCCTTGGGCCTCCCTTATTATTGCTTCCACTTCCTCAACCGGTGTTGCTTCCGTGTCTTCCATACTAATCTCCTTTTCTGCTTCTGCTGCTCTCTTCTTTGATGTTGCTCGTTTGTGCATTTCTGTTGTATTATTGAAACTATATCAGCTGCCAGCTAAAATTAGGAATTGAATTTTGTTATTATTTTATTATTTATTTGCCTATTATTTTCCTAATTACAGCCTCACAGGTTGGACGCCAATTTGTAACCACACGTACTTGTCCCTTATCAATATCTTCTAAAACCACCGTTGGGTTCACCACTTTATTAACACTCCAGGAATTACAGGTTCTTTATGCCTTACTTTGGATGCGTTAAGTTATAACAAGACGGGTTTTAACTTAATTTATCCCTCTCTTTGTGTACATCAATTTGTAACTCTTGTTCATTCTATTTCTATATAAATAAAACACATGGAATGGTATTTGGTAATAATAATAATAATATTGTAATTTTATTCAAAAATTGGTATAGTCTATTTATTGTAACTATTAATATAATTTAGAAATCTCAGGGTCGATTCTCTTCTCTTTTATGTTAAGATTATTTTTAGGTTCTTTTGGCTGATATAAAGGTTCAGTGATTATAAAGAAAAGACAAGTACAGAAAGTACATTACATTACAAACAATAATAATAATGAATAATATAAATTAAGTATTAATTATAATAATAAATATACGTTACACAATGTTTATCAGTTCAGTTTGGTTTCACACAGCCTCCTGGTCTCAGTGATGAAACATTTCCAATATCATAGTTGTCTTGGTTATTCATCTCTTCTTTCACAGCACTAACACTTATCTAAAAACGAAACTTTTACTTGTGAAACTTACTGTTTATTCCTTCTCGTTGAACGCGTTTCAGCGTACGTATTCACCTTCTTCAGCTTTGAGACAGACTGCCATCATTAAGTAACGGTTGTTGTGTGGAAGGTGTAGTGGGGTTGGTGCGTGGAGGAAGGGGATTGGCGTGGGGATTCAACTTAATGTTTTTTTTTGTATAATTGTGTCAAAAAGTGTGTGTGATTTATATTGTAATTGATCGTTAAGTATGTTGTTTGGTTGTGTTGTGTGGTGTTTATATATTTCCAATATCAGTTTGTTTATGTTGTCCAAATGAAGGAATCAACTTCTTTTGGTGATCAATAAATGTTTATCTTGTCACTTTAGTGGTCCGAAGCCTTCTGTTGGAATATTGTGATTGAAGTCCAGTGTCTTGTTATTAATTCAATCCAAGTGTAGTTGTTCCTTCTGGTTGTTGTATCAGTAATGTTTTAAAGGTGATTTGTTTATGATGTTTCTTTATATGCTCCAATTTTATATTCTGTTATAGGTTGTATATAGTGTTTTTTACCTTGTATTGTATTATATTTTAATAATATTCATACGTTTTCTGTATAAATATTTAGTTTCTTTTACCCAAATTCAACCCAACTACTTGGTTTTTTTACCATTATAATCATAATCAACAACATTCTTTTTCTCTCTTTTGGTTTCCTGGATACACATAAATACTCTGGTCATATCTGTTCAAATTGAGATTTAGTTGTCATAGGATATTATTTTTATATAATACATTATTTTACCTTTTACATACAAGTTGCTTTTTAGTTATTACATCATAATATTTAATACAATTTACATATTATTTTATCTGACAAAACTATGAACAATTTTAATACCAAATATTATAGTTATTTGTAATTTGACAAATATTTTGAAATAATTTATTATTTACTGAACATAATCATCTAGGCCTATGTTGACTGATTACATTTTTATATTGGAAGACTCATAATCGATCCTGCTTACACTTGTTTTATATTAATTAATTTCTTTAAATGTAAACAAACTATTAATTGACAATTATATTCCAATTGCTATAATTCCCTTTAGGGCTTAACTGAATGCACACTTTTAAACCATTGTCTGTGTGATTAATATCTATTAAACTTATATAACTATATAACTCAAACACTAATAAAGAAAAAACTAAATGTTAATGTCAGTATCATCTGCTACTATGGATTAGTAATTCATTTCATTAAATAATTGTTTATAATTACTATCCACTCACATTTCTTCTTAATTGAATACCACTGTATCTCACATCCTCTTACCAATTAATTACACTTATTTTATATTACATTTGTATCACATTTTAATTACATTTTACATTTACTTCTAAATTTGTATTGTACTTTATATGCCTTTCTATTTGATTCATTCATTATTCATTAAATTTATTATCATTATTTATTTGTTTATGGACTACTCCAAATCTAACTGAGTACTGTCTGTCTAGTATAGTAATTTCTCATAGTAATGTCTGTTATAGGACTTTTGGTTTTGAAATAGGTTCACACTTTTATTTATTTTTGTTTCTTCTTTTAAATTATTTTGATTTCGATTTGTTTAGATAACTTGTTGTTATTGCTTGCTGATTATAATGTTTCACCGTTATAATATCGGGAATCTGGTTAATTGGCTCAGGTCAATTAAACAGGCTACCAAAATCTTAACAAACTCGTAAATAACTGTTAAATAGGATCCCGTGAATAGAGGGATTTTGACAGGGGTTTTGTAAATTTATTCACTCTCCTTTTAGACCATGACATCTCTTTATTACATAAATTTAGCAATGAGTATATTAAAAGTTAAAACATTTGTACCTCTTGTACAAAGAGAATTAGAGTAATTTAGTAATGAGTAGACATAGCTTTTCTTTTATTAATGCCCTCGGATCCGAGTACTTTGTTTGTGCATATGATATTTCATTTATAATATTTATTCTTGTGTCATCTGAAATATTGCTTTATTTAACAACAACAAAATATTTAAATTAACGCACGTTATTTCTAAGCATGAAATTACAGTTTTAAAGATAATTCTTGTTTTACTTTACGTTCATTTTTTATCTATTTAGTGTTTATCATGTATTATTCTAATTCAAGTTCTGAACCACAGACGCTAAAGTTCCGTGTCACCTGTGGGTATCATCCTCGGCGAATCGGCAACTCTCTCGGTTGTGCCTTGTGTCTTGTAGTTTTTTTTGAAGATCAGGTTTCTGTTGTTAGGTTCGTATCCGGTGACAGTGAAGTTCTGAAGTCATTTTAGTCATGGTGAGTCCTGGTTCTCTCTTTCTCAATAAGTTGTAGTAATCGCTCGTTGTTTTGGACCATTTGCACAAAAGTTTTATTCACTTGTAATCACGTCACATGTTGGTTTAGTTCTTGAGTTTCACATTATGATTTTACCACATTTCTAATTACATACACTTTATTGCTAAGATTTCTAGAGATGTCATAGACACGCAATTCTCATCCACACTCACTCGTTTACTACATATTTACTTTATTACATATTTACTGTAATTACACTGTTAGACTATATTCACGGTTCACATGGTTTTAAATGTGTACTGGGAGCCGGTACGTCTCAACTGGCGAGTTTATTAACTTTTAAAAGTATTATTTTTGTACCGCATCACGGCTGTATGCTGTTTACGCTTCGACCACTCCATTTCAAGTGTGTTTCGTTTAGGGGCGAGAGTAGTAATCTCGCGTAGTTCAGCATAAAAGTAGTTCCGTATTCCGATTAATATCTATTCGTTTATTCTCTGACATATTTAATTATACTATGGTATCTCTTACTTTTTATTTTATTATTGTACATCGTTATGTTTTTTATCAAGTTGCAATTTAATACTATTATTAGACTTATTCACTGGGTATTTTGCGTGTTGATGCCGGTTTCGGCAGGTTAAAGCAGGGTTAATTATTAAGCGGTGTTATCTCAATTTTATTCTCGAATTCTTTTTGGTTTTAAACTATTTATTTTGGGTATTATTGCGGTGTTACTTTATCATTTTCTTTAGGGGTTTATGTTTTGTTTTAATGTGAGATTTTAAATTAAAAAAAATTTCTTTTATTTCCTTTTTATTTTTTAAAAATCGTCACATGATGTCTTCAACAGTTGAAGTGTATGATATTATGGTATTAATATTGATTGGTGATAAGATTGACATTTATTAAACAAATTCTTCATTATTATAGGCAAATTAAAACCTACCTTTCTTATTGATACCAATTATTTTCTTCTTTATCTCTGGAGTTTGTTTATTTGTATTGGTGGCTTTAACGAATTGTAATTCTTGAGTTGTCTCTTGGTTCATTGTATATTCTATTTATATATTACATTCTTTCATTCACATTGATTCCATACTAATGTTAAATGATTTCCCTATATTAATATGGTATTATGAATGAATATCGGCGTTGAGTGGCCCTTTTACGTCCAATTGCTCATCCGAACATTCACATACCTGGTACAGTGCACTTTGGCTGCTGCCCATAAAATACTTCTAGAGTGGTGCCTTAGCTTTCTACACTCTATAAATAAAAATAATTAAAAATCTTACATCATTATACACACCATTGGAATCTTTTATCTTCTGAATATTCTTTCTTATTCTACCTTGCCTTCCAATAACTCCATTTATTTATTATATCCAATATTACTGTTGGTATATTTCTTAAGTAGATTTCTTTCTCTTTTATATAACTTCACTTCAGAGTTCAATGATTTATTAGCCTTAATGTTATTCACCTTTGTTATTCAATACCTCTTGTAATATAGTAGTTTTAATTATCCTTCTATTATTCTATCTGTTTTTATACTGCAACTCTTCTTCAGCAAGTTCATTTTCTAATTAGTTTATTAAATTTATCTTAGACCTATTGTCATTAATATTGCGCCCCATTATTATTATTATAGTACTATATGTATTATTTATGCTTGATTTAATAAGATGCGCTTATTTCTTTTAGAATTTTGGTGTCGTTACACCTTTCGGTTCCCTTAGGCTATCACCACCCTAAAGGACTCTCTTTTATGAAAATATTAGGTCGGACATACCATTTGGTGTATGATTTAAATTGCGGAGGCCGGAATAATAGTTTTCTTTATATAGACGACGGTAATGCGTGGATCGCTGAGGGCCAACAGGAGCAACTGGAACCGGAAATAATACGCGAAATCCAACAATTTCTTGGATCCCGAAACCCATACGTTTCCCTTTACAAGAAGTTACATGAGGAACCTTCAGAAAATGCCCGCCTTGAATTCGAAACCACCTCGCGACGAACACACGGACCGGTTTTAGGTGACAGGCCGCTTTCCACTGAAGTCTCGGCAGTCCTCAGTTGCGACAAATCAGAACCACCGCAGGGAAAATTCTGCGTTTGGAAAAAGGGATCAACAGAGCCGAGAATTATAAACGCCAACAATGTTTTGGTCGAACCTTTCCAATACCCTCTTCTGTATCCCGAAGGCCAACCAGGTTGGCACTTGGGTAGGTCAGATAACAAGGGACAAATATTGTCCCTCTTGAAGTATACTCGGTGTTTACTTCTTTCGGAAGTTAACGGTATAGTATTACAGGCGCTCGACGGGGAAATTCAAAATTTATATAGTTTCGACAGTGTAGCCGAGGAGGACGGAGCGGGAATAGATGTTGATGAGTCCCTATTACATCAGGCTCAAGGGAAAGGAATTCCAGAACACATTCTCAGGCATAAGATAGGATCGGTTTGCATGGTGACGCGAAATTTAAATTTTGATCTCGGCTTAGTCAATGGCACAAAAGTAATTATTGTCGCAATTACTCGTCGACTTATCATATGCCGAAGAACAGTCTCTGACGAGCTTTTTGGCATCCCAAGAATAACTTTTAAATTTCCGATCTTTCCAAATAGTCCCATCGAAATGTACAGGCGGCAGTTTCCCCTCCAACTTTGTTATGCGATAACGCTCCACAAAAGTCAAGGGCAAACCATAGATTTCGTGGGATTAGATTTACGGTCCGACACTTTTACCCACGGGCAACTTTACGTCACGCTTAGCCGGGTAAGATCTCCGAAAAATATTCACTTACTTGTTCCTCCCGACCGGGTTATAGATGGCGTTCCTCACACAAGAAACATAGTGTATAAAGAACTATTATAAATAATGTATTCTCGGTAATAAGCTTTCCACCCTGTAAATATGTAATATAATAATGTTTAAGTTGTGTAATATTGAAGTTTGCATGTTAAAATAAGTGATTGTAAATATTCAGATATTGTAAATAAATAAAAGGCATTACCGAGAATACATTGTCTCGGATAGGTTCGTTCGGAGGCCATTGTAAATATGTACATAGCTCCCTCGACGTTCGTCGGATCAGGGCGTCCACCGAGGGGGTCTGGGGGCGAAGCCGCGAGTCTGTATTATGTATCTTCATATCACACGAGAATAAATGTAACATCAGGATGAATTTTTTCCTTTATTAAAAACAGCTTCGTCTCTTTGCGCAGAATGAATCATTCAGGACGAAAAAGTGGCTGCATACTAGTTCCTACTCGAAATACCCTTGATACTACCTGTTACTAAAATACTAGGTGTTCCTAAAATACTACTGTTCCTCTGATACGCTTAGTATTTTGTGTATCGGTGATACCCCTAGTATTTGAAATACCTATTATTTGAAAAACTGGTTGTTCCTTGCGTACCAGCGATATTTTTGTACGCCTAGTATTTGGCCTTGGCGTATTCGTTTACGTGATACTTGCGTACTTTGTGTGTGTGTGTGTGTGTGTGTGTGTGTGTGTGTGTGTGTGTGTGTGTGTGTGTGTGTGTGTGTGTGTGTGTGTGTGTGTGTGTGTGTGTGTGTGTGTGTGTGTGTGTGTGTGTGTGTGTGTGTGTGTGTGTGTGTGTGTGTGTGTGTGTAGGGGGCGTGCCTCGACTCGGAACAGCGAGGGCGGCGTGTCTCCACTCGGAACAACGTCGCCGCGAATAACAGGTATTTCAACTTTTCAGTCACTGTTATATCCGTTCCACAAAAATATCGTTCCAAAATACCTGTTACAGGTATATCGGCCCACCTCTAGGAGGGGTGATTGGCACACCATTACACACTACTGTTACATTCTACGTTGTGAAGTTAGTTACATTGTTTCATTCCTTAGTTATTCGTTTCTTCTTACATACTCTTATTCTTTCATACGTGTTTTTTCATTTTGTACATTTCAAAATGAATTTGGATGAGTTGATGACTACCATCTCAAACGAGGAAGATGCCATTCATTTTTTTCAGAACAAAGGATTAATTCACAATCCAAGGATACGCCCTAACAACCACAATATGGTTTTGCACCTGGGTGGCAGAGATCGCTGGACCTGCTCAAAGTCAACATGCCGCACCTACAAACAGCTGCGAAGTGACACATGGTTTGAAGGAGCGAAACTGCCATTTTGCACAATTCTTTTATTTATTTATGCCTGGACACAACAATATGCGTCAATAAAATTCTGTGAGAAGGAGCTGAAGATGAGCCACAGCTCAAGGGTCGACTGGGAAAATTTTTTGAGAGAAGTGTGCGCGTCGCATCTCCTGCGAAATCCTAAGAAGATTGGCGGTCCCAATATGACAGTGGAAGTGGACGAAACGCTGTTTTCGCGGCGAAAAAACCATCAAGGGTGTCAGTATCCACAGCAGTGGGTATTTGGAGGGTACTGCTGGGAGACAAAGGAGAGTTTTCTTTGCGCCGTAGAAGACCGAAGTGCAGCTAGTCTCCTACCATTAATAGAACAGTACATTCATCCTGGTACGACAATTATGACAGATGGATGAATGGCGTGCATACCAAGGAATTAGCAGCATCCCTGGATACACTCATTTAACTGTTAACCACACTTATAACTTTGTTGATCCCACAACTGGAGCCCACACGCAAGGGATTGGCGTGCCTTCAAACAAAGTTGAGTGTGGGACTAACAGGAATTTAACGGACTCATATTTATGTGGAGGAAGCATTATCAAAATGAAGATTTATTTGAGCAGATGTTAATAGACATTAAAGACTTTCGGCCACACAACAATTAAATTATTGTATCTATGTATGTAATATAAATAAATCAGTGTAAATAAAATAACGAAATGTAAATAGAATTATGCAATCTAAATAAAATTATGTAATGTAAATATAATAATGTAATGTAAATAAAATTATGTAATGTAAATATAATAATGTAATGTAAATAAAATAAAAAATATTCCCTCCTAATAAAAAGTAAAAGAATAATAAAAATAAAAATTAGAAAAAAGAAACAAACTAAAAATTACTAACAAAAAATTGAAACAAAAAAAGAATTAAAAGCACTTGTGCGCCGCAGAATAGAAGGTGCGCGTGCGTGCGTGCGTCAAATGTATGTGTGTAGTGGTGAGGCCATCACTCCTCCCCCACATCGCTACTGTAGGAGAAGGGACTGGTGGGAACGTTGGTGAGGGAGCTTGGCGGGCTCGTGAACACTGTGAGAGTTGTTTGTTGACACTTTCTTGAAAAGACCCAAGTAGTGTGTTCTGTGCCGTGTTTGTGTGATTAGTTTTTCAACAATGGGAGATAGTGATAATTGTAAACCATCTTCATCTGGCACTATTCCAAAAAAACAAAAAGTGAGTGCAGGTATATATAAACAAAAATATACAGTGGATGAAAGAGGGAATCTTCATTCAGTGGATGGCTGAGTGCTAGTGACAAAGATGCTTACCAACATATCTATTTTTGTGAAGTGTTTGTGTAGGTATCCAGACTCCTTGAACAACTTCCTGCCTTAATCTAGTTTTTCACAAGCGCTGCCTCAAAAGACAAGCTTTTAACAGCTGAACGTATACTAGTGAAACTCTGACCCTCTCACAAGATTGTATCTAGAATTCCCAATTATTTTTTACTCTTTAATTATACTGAGTTTAATATCATTTTTCAGTGTTGCCTCGTACAAACAATTCTTGAAGAGCTACTTAGTACTACTAAAATATGTATACACGTACTTATTTATAAATTTTTGTGGCGTTCTGAAGACGTCACGTGCAGAACGGAATTTACCATGCTCCTTTCGTACCCATCATAGTATGTTGATGATCGTTTATTGTCATTTGATTTCACTAAACCGATAGAGGTGAAAGAATCTACACCGAGAAGTGTGTGCCTAGCGCCAGTCTCCCACTCATAGCCACCAACTCAGAGCTCTCTTGCCTCTACCTACATCAACGAGTGTGTGCCAACAACTTCTTTGTTAACAAAATGTATTCATTCGGACACTTCAGTTCTGTGGAGTAGTCTTGTACTTTGTCTTTCAAAGCAGTTTCACTTTATTCCTTGTCATATCTTTTCACTGCTGTTGTGACAAACCTCCCCTTTAGGTTGACACAGGATGGGTAGCAACCAGTGGCGAAGTTACATGGAGGCAACTGAGGCAATGCCTACCCTAAAAAATTCTGTAGAATAAAAATTATAAATTTATAAATACATATGAACTACGGAACGTAAAAACTATACATTGTTACTGTGATTGTCGAATTTACTAATTACGTGCTTTACTGAGTGACCGCTAGATGGTGACAAGTGACATAGTTCGTTTAAAGCGAATGAGGCAACATGAATCTGCCTCAGCGTTTTTTGATACATCATATGTGCGCAATGTGTTGGTTGGACTGGGAAGTGCGGGGAGGGGGATTAACCCATGCTCCACATACGTAACGATGAGGCATATGTCTCACTGCTGTGGTGCGAACAACGTGCTGTGTTGTTTGTAGTCATGTTTATTTTATGTGGTTATTAAAAGTGTGCCTGTTATTCCGCATGAACTAATAGACGATCAAGATTGTAATTTAAATTATTTGTGACATTAAACATATATATAGAAACCAATCAAGTTATAAATTTGGAAGTTAAATCAGTTATATTATTGTGTATGAATATACTATAAGTCTGTCGCCCGAAATGAGTGAACGCGGTCTTTTAATACTTTGTCAGATCTTTTAAACTTATTAAAAAGTAAGCCGTTTTCTTCTTGGACTTACAAAGAAAAATGTGGCATTAAAAACAAGAAATTCATGCCTAATTTAGGCATTAAACATTTTGATGGTAAAGTATCTAGAAAATTTCAGTTTTCTTGGTACAAGCGATATTCGTGGTTGACAGGCTGTTCCGAAACCAACAGACTTTTTTGTTATACATATATCTTGTTTTATGATGAAAAAGAATGGATTTTATATGAAGTGACGGTTACAAAAAATGTTCTTAGAAAAGCCAAAAAACACCAGAATTCAAATAAACATATTCAGAATGAAGAGGGGTAACATTTGCTGGGACGCGTGAGGATTGAACATACTCTCTCTGAAGGGGCTAGAATTCAAGCTGTTAAACATAATGAAGTCGTGAAACAAAATAGGCTTGTTGTTGAAAGACTTGTTGACATTGTATGTTTTCTTGGGAAACAGGAGCTTGGATTTCGAGGTCATTTCGAAGGGGAAGACTCAGTCAACCCGGGGTAATTATCTAGAATTGTTAGATCTTCTTTCTAAGTAGGAGCAGTACATTCGAGATCATCTCCAGTCTACGTCAGGCTTTAAAGGTACATCAAGCGATATTCAGAATGAATTAGTTGAATCTGTAACTGATATAATTCAAGAGAAGATTAAGGCGGAGTTAGATTCTTGCGATTTTATTGGAATTCAGATGTATCAGGTAGATTTCAAGTCAGCATAATTTTTAGATTTTGTTCAAAAGAGGGTCCAATAGAAAGGTTCATTGGGTTTTATGATGTTTCAGTAGACAAGACTGCATCAGGCTTATCAGAATTAATTGTTAATGTTTTGTAAAAGTGGGGTGTAACTGAAAGGTAGTCTGTCAAACATATGATGGAGCCTCTGTAATGGCTGGAAAGCATGGAGGCGTTCAACACTTTGTAAAACAGACTTGCCCAAGAGCATTATTTCTACATTGCTATGCTCACAAGTTAAACCTCGTACTTCTTCGTTGCACTAAAACAGTAAGATCGGTTCACAATCTGACAGTACTTCACACATTTTTTTGTAGATCCTCAAAGAGATCACAGCTTCTAGAATCTAGAGGATTTAAACTTTCACAAGCATCCACTACTCGCTGGAACTTCCATTCCAGAGCAGTTCATACCATATACCATCTTTTCCCAGTATGGTGACTTGAGACAGGTTTTTGAGGATATTACAGAGAATGATGAAGGATGGGATAGTGATTCGTTCAATTCTGCTGTCGGATTGCTTAACATACTCAAAAAGACTTATTTCATTTACTTACTTTGTTTTTATAGAGAAATATTTGTTTATAATGACCATCTCTTTTCTCTACTGCAACACAAAACTATCTCCGATATAATTCTGTGCAACACTAAAATTAAGAAAACTAGTGCTATCCTCAAGAACATGAGATCAGAAAACACTGTGTTGTCTTGCTTTGAAAAATGTCACCAAATAAGCAGTGAGGTAAATATAGATGACAGTGACAGGAAACTGCTGAAAACGTTAACGTATGAAGTTCTTGATACTTTGATTATGCAGCTGGAGGTACGGTTCAGTGATTTTGAAAGGATCCAGTTTGTTGAGTTGTTTGATCCAAATCACTTCATTTCTTACAAAGAGTTTTCCCCCTTACTAAATTCAACAGCCTTATAAATAAAAACCTTTTTTTCAATAGTAAAAGACTGGAAAATGAATTAAAAAACATTTACTCAGATACTGGAAGACATTTGTTCCCTCAAAAACTTTTACATTTTATAGTTCTTAATGACTTAGAACCAGTGTAGTGGAAGTTTCAAAATTAATTCGTTTGATTTTAACGTTTCCTGTTACCACGTTAAACGTTATGGTGACGTCTTCAGAAAGGAATATGAGTACTCTGGAAAGAATAAAAAACTACTTGCGCAATACGATGACCAATGAAAGACTTAACTCTCTTATCACCATTGCTATTGAAAAAAAATTTGTGAAGTAATTGATGAGTGACCAGATGTTTAAAAACCGTGTAGTTGACAATTTTGCAATTTTGCAAGCAAGAAAACTCGCCCTGTTGAACTACTCTACAAAAAAATTTAAGGTAAGACTTTTGCCTACCCATTCATTAATTACTAGCTTCGCCACTGGACCGAAGCTTCGTGGAAGGAAATACAGGAGCCAGTAGTCGTCTTAAGAGACACGGTTAGGAGAAAAACTGAATGATTCTATTGGTATCTCATAAAGTTTAGTTCTAATTTTATGTTTGTAGTGAGTGAATTTCCTTTTCGCGTTTATTAGTTTTATTCTTTTTTAGTTTTTTATTTTGTTATCGTTTAGTCATCAATGTCTATTAAGTCCTCTTATAGCGTGCTGCCCACAGAAAGTTTCCTATAAATATTTTTTAACTGACAGTGATAAACCCTAGGGAATTTTTCGGTTGAAATCTAGGGAAAACATCAGCGCCAGGTTGCGACCACTGGCGCGCCATTATCGACAATGGAATTTTGTATTTAGCGTGCAGAAGTGCAGAACCTTAAACAGACTGTCATTTGTTTATAATAATTACAACCAGTGATTTATTTGTTACAGTACTACATGGAAAATAATAGGTTTAAGAATACTGTAATAAATTAAACTCATTATAAGCATAGTATGTATCAATATTTTTGCTAAAACTACAATTTTTTGAAATCATATTTTCCCCATTGATCCGCAACCCGTTTGACCCGATCCCAGAAAATCGGGAGTTGACTGTATTTGAAAAGTGGTCACTATAGGAGCGTGAGTAACGCGAACTACAGTACTGTCCTACGGCACGACCGACTGTAGTCTGTAGTAGAGATGGGCAAGAGAACCGAGAATCGATTCAAAGAATCGACTCCTCTGAAATAACCGTACTCTGAATCGATTCACATGGAATCGGTTGGTGGGGGGTAGTCGAGTGAGGATTTCGACTCCCTTGACTCCTTCAGTTCCCACAACTCCTTCACCATTTAGGCGACTGAGCTAGTCAGCTACAGTTCTTCTTGACTCCTTCCGTTCCATTCGATTCCATTCAGCTGCGACATCGCCTCTTCCTCCGTTCACGGTTCAGTCCTCTCCTTACCTTCCAGTTGTTTATGTGCCTTCGACGCTTCCAGTTGCCGCTTCGTCTTTCGGATTGCCGAGTTGGGGAAAACCCAGTGGTAAGATTATAACCTATCATTCATTAACATTTTCATTTAAAGTTAATCAATAAAATTATAAAATAGTCTATTGATTTTTCATTTTAGTTTCTTGCTGTGTGAAAAAATACCTTGATCTTGATTCTTGGGAAAACAAGGAAAATAGAAAGAAGCGTTTCTGTTTTAGTATTTACCGATTGTAGATTTAGGTAAGTATATTTTTCAATAATGTTTTAATTTAATTAATTTAAATTAATCACTGTATTTTTCATTTTAGTATCTTTCCGTCATTGCCTCTTGCAGAAAGATAATTATACTTAATTATTACTCTGTTTGATTCTCTCAGGAGCTCAGGATTCGGTGAATAAGGTAAATAACAATGTTGTTTATAGAGTAGTTTTTTCATTTCTTCATTTCGTTTCTTTTTTTCGTTTCTTTCATTTCATTTTCTTCCTGCTTGGTAGTCTTTGGAAAATTTTTGCACTAACTTGATGTTCTCACCTATTTTGATGTTCAATAACGATTTTTTTTGTTAGCGAACTATAATATTGTCAAAAATTGAAGAAATATGACGAACTTAACGGACTTATAATAATAGAATCTTCGAGGATTGCTTTTAAAAGTTGTTTTACTTGTTATTTGTTTGGATTTGCAATTTAAAATTGCTTATTATTCCTAATTAAGACCACAATTAAAAGTCCTCGTTCACATGTAAACAAAAGGTTATGAATCTTACGGGTACTTGGAAGGAAGGTTAAATTGGACGCGAAAAGTCAATTTTTTACACATTTCGAGTTTGGAGGTATAAATGTGTATATAAATAGTAATATAAATATAAAGTAAACCCTCGATTTAACGGACTTCGGATTTAACGGACAGAATTTGACAGAAAAAAAAAACTGAAACATCAAAGCATGATAATGTTTTTAGGCTTTTGAAACGTATAATGTGCATAAACTGCAGACTCTCCTGTTCTGGCGATATTGCTTGGCTATCGCAGAATTCTTTCGTTTATTTTCTTCTTGTTTCTTGTTTTGAAACACGCAAATCTTCTCATCTTCAACTTCAATTGTATTTGATGAGAACGGAGTATTCATCAAGAATTCATTTAATTCTTCACGATCCCTGTCTTTGCGTTGTCGTTAACGCAGGCGTCGCACACGTTCAGTGGAAGACATCACGACGACTAACACTGAACAATATACACTGATATGCATCTTATTTCACTGTGAAATATTCGTCCATCGGCTAATATAGCAAGCATTACAGTGGCACGTAATTTTTCATTTCCCGTAATCTTTACTGTTACAGATTTGGTTCCCTTTTGGTCCACCGTAAATATACGAAAATAAAAAATACGGGCGTTTCATCGGCATTTCCCATGTGTTCAAGTGAATAATTATGCTTCTTGCGTGAATGAATGACAAACCCCTGATACTGTAGGAGTTTTTCTTCGTAGTCACTCGGTAGTTGTAGCGCGAGTGATGTACATCATTTAAGCACAAATCTATTTCGCCGCATCATTCGTCTTATACACCCGAAGCTGGCTTTGAAACCGGAGACTTTTAATTCTTCTGGAATTTCTAAAGCTTTTAATTTTAAAACATGTCTAGTGACAGGGAGTCCTTGCCTTCTTAAAAGCCATACGTATTCACAGATGCTGGACTCTACTACTACAAAACGCCCAATTTGAGGTCCCGCGAATGCTCGTCGCGCAGTAGGCCTATTTGCATTTAAAAGTCGTTCCTTCTGTTTTCTCCATCGTCGAATACAGGATTCATCAATATCGAATTTCCTTGGGGCTTCGCGATTGCATGTTTTTTCTACATTTTATATCACAATTAATTTATAATTCGCATCGTACGGGTTACGTTTAATTTGATTTTACTGCGTGCCTTTAGTCTCCACAATATCACTCATACCGCAAACGCACTACAAAAACGTCGAATGAAAACAAAGTACAGATAAGCGATGTTGTCGCTGTTACAATAGAAAACCACACTGGCAATTTACCCGTTATTTAGAAACATGTTACTCACACCCCCTCTACTCATCCTTTGTCTTGCTGCCTACAGAAGGGTGCGAGCACGCGCGCGTGCGCACGCACTTACACTTTATCTTCCTATTCTTTCTTCAGTTTGCTGTTAAAACATTCGGTTGTAGTCATAAATCATAACGCCAGAGTTAACTACAGCCAGGCAAACTGCTGTTGCTTAGGCAGTAAACAACTCATGATCCAAAAGCGTTCGTCCCGCCAGAAGTCAGGTAGGCCTATAACTTCGAATTTCGTTAGCGCGCGAATGCAAGCCGCAGGCCAAATTAGCGACCATGTTTTTAGGAGAAAAAGTGCGGCTTGTATTCGGAACAATACGGTATTTGCATGATATTAATAGTATTAAAATTTCAAGTGTTATAGGCCTATTTGATTTAAATATATCCTCAAAAAAAAATTTACGATTTAACGGACTTCCAATTTTACGGACACCCCTCAGCCCCAATTAGTCCGTTAAATCGAGGGTTTACTGATATAAATAGTTTATAAATGTGAGAAATAGTTAATATCTATCATTAATTTTTACATTTTGTTAACAGGCATGGCTAACAGGTCTGATATCTGGTACCATTTTGTGAAGGTGGACGAAAATAACCGGCATAAAGGGAAATGCCGTTATTGCTCGGCTTTGATAGCAATGACGAGCAACCTTCGCCGGCATTTGGCCAAAATACACCCCACGGTAAATCTTGATCGCCTAGGACAACCTGTGCTAACGAGACATGAGGCCCGATCCAGCTCGTTTACTTGGCACTAAGCCGTCTGATTTTTATTTTAAGTCAATTATGAAAAAATGATATTTAGTTTTATTACTTCATTACAATTATACAATATAAAGCACAGAAAACGGCTAAAAAGTACCCAGGGCCTTTAAGAGAAGAAATAAGGTAAAAAGAATCAAAGAATCGTTCAAAAGAATCGATTCTCCACAAGGAGTGAATCGTTGGGAATTGATTCAGTTAAAAGAATCGAACTTCCCATCTCTAGTCTGTAGTTCACTTGATTCACTGAGTAATTGTTATTTTTCGCGAACTACTGGGTAGGTAGGTCGTTCGCGAACGATACACCACACCACTACTAACGACCAAATTTTGCAGTAACCTGAGTAATTTATACTTATTTTCAAGTTGGGTAAGTGTAAACTTGTATGAACACTAAACCAGCTTAAATATCTTGTGTTTCGACTTTTTATTTTTTAGTATGTTTAGTTACATTGATGTTTTAGTGCTTACTGCTTTTTCAGTACGTTTCGAGTTCGGTAAACTCAAAAATATAGCGTATCAATGTTTGAAGACTATTGAAGGTAATTGTATTTATAACAATAAAGTTCGAACATTTTTTTTTATAATATTAATAGTCGCAAACATTCTTTATAACCGACGTAAATACCACTTGAAATTTCATTTATTGTATTTATTTATTTCGTTAAAATTATACTATTCAGATAGCTCAAATAACGTACGCATAGATTTACATGTACGTACATATGTATTTACATCCTACTTTTATGTCATGTAAAACGTCTCTCTGTTAACTTTATGGTTGAAACAACATAACCTAAACGTGGTAGAACATAATTAACCTTTTCTTCCATGTACAGTTATGGACTGTGAAACTTAAACATAAACCTCACCCACGTTCGTTTTCGATTATGCGATTATTGGCATCGATATGTAGTGAATATCGCATTTAATTTTAGATAATATAAATCGTCAAAATTTGTTTATGTTATAAAATAGTTTGTTGACAATTGCAATCATGTTTCATTGTTGTGTTTTTTACGAAAATGTTACTAGCATTAATATAACTCCGATGCGTCCCTGTGACGCCAAAAGTTGATGTTGATATGTTAACACGCAAACTAAAATTGCACATAGAAACCAATATGACTTTAAAATAATACTCACTTTTTGAGAAATTCTCGTAAAGAAAACCAACTCGAAGTAAGAGCGAGGTGGCCCAAGGGCTACCCGTTGCTTATTACTACACATGTCTCTCTTTTTTGTGCCAGAACTCTGCCATTAATACTCGTTTTTTCATGACCGGTAATCCTTAGATTTGTAGTGACCATCAATCAATGAATTTTTCCGGTGAAGGGTTTGTGAGGATCGAGGGAAAATATAACACAAATTTTAACTTATTTGTGTCGACGTTTCGACAATGTTTATTGTCATCATCAGGACCTGTGTATGACTACAAAAGAAATGTCAAACAAAACAGAACAATTATTTGAGTGAACGTGTTTGTGTATGTGAGTGTGTGTGTGCATGTGGGTGCGCATTCATTGTACAGTAGAGTCCCGGTTATCCGCCATAAACGGGCTGGCGGAAGGGGGGATAAGCTGGAATGGCGGATAATAGGGAGAGTTAATAAAAACGCAAATTTATCATAAAGTTACGTTGTAATTTTGTAAATGTAAATAATAAACATCACGTTTTACAACAAATCAATAGAGAAAACAATACATTACTGTACAATTATATTACAAAATTATAGTAAAACATTTTAGAGAACAAGCAACAATATTAAAGTTATACACTTACAAAAAAAGAGAAAACAATTATGCCTACTTTAGTACTTCATGCTTCAAGTTTAAGAATTCGGTAAATTTTAACAAGAAAAATTTACTAAAAATAAATATAGAATTAGACTAATGTGAACGTAATAAAATTGACTTACACTGTCAGAAATGTTGGAAGTGAGAGTTCAGTTCATGATGAGTGAAAAAAATTGGTGATCTTCGACTGCCTCCCTGATGATTCCCGGTTCTTTGCTGCCAAGTCTCGCCATCTTTGGAGCATCATTATGTCGACAACCCTGGCTTCCTCTTGCTGCTCAACATACTGAATGGCTGCTTCAAGAGCTTTAACCCCTTCTTTGTGTGTGATCTTTTGGGGCTCAACAGTTTCAGAGTCTTGATCTTCAACAACATCATCACTATTAACAATTGTTACAATTTCTTCGTGAGTTATTTCATATTGGTCGTCTCCTGAAAGCCAATTCCTTATTTCATCCAACGATGCATCCTCACATCCAGGGATACGTTGCACCAAGGGCAAAATACTTTCATGAAGTTCATTCAGCCATATTTTCGTCCTCGGCCAACAGCTTATGCCACGACTTCGCAATTGTTTGTGCCCCGACGTCGGCCCAGGCCCTTGCGACCCAATAAGCGACATCCTTCAGATTTATACTTTTCAACTTCTTAATCAAATTTTGCTCATCTTCAATTTCTTGTATGACTGTTGACAGAAGCTTTCTTTGATAGTTTTGTTTAAGTGTTTCCAAAACACCCTGGTCCATAGGCTGACAAATGGCAGTCACATTTGGTGGCAAAAACATAGCCTTTATGTCCCCATCTCTAAGTTCGTCTGGATCAGGGTGAGTTGGGGCATTGTCTAGCAGTAAAACTGCTTTTCTGGGTAGGTTGTTGTCTTTTAAAACTTCTCTGTAGAAGGAACAAACTCTTTAAAAAACCATTCCTTAAAAATTTCACTAGTCATCCATGCACTTTTTTGATTGAAATATTTTACTGGAAGAGCATGTTTTGAAATGGTTTTAAAAGCCCTAGGGTTTTTGGACTTTCCAATCATTGCCAGGTCCATTTTATGGTTTGCTGTGGCATTACTGCATGCTAAAATAGTCACTCTCTCTTTACTACGTTTATAGCCAGGGGCTGCAGCTTCAGTTCTAGCTGCAAGGCTCTTACTCTGTAACATTTTGAAATTAAGGCCTGTTTCATCACAATTAAATACTTGATCTCCTGTTAAGCTTTCAGTTTCAACAAAGTCTTGAAATTTTTTCTTAAACTGCTCCATTTCTTGAAAGTTTGATGACAGTTTCTCGCCGCAAATATTCAACTGACGGATTCCATAACGCTTCTTCCATCTATCAAGCCAGCCAACGCTTGCTGTAAAATCTGCATCAAACCTTCGTTAAATTCTTTTTGAAACTGCAACGCCTTTTCTTTTAAGATAGGTCCCAAAATAGGCACCCCTTTCTCCCTGAACTGTGTAAACCAAATGTACAACGCTTTGCTAACTTTTTCATAATCACTATTTTTCATAGTTTTTCTATCTTTAAAAGCAGTCTCAGTAACTCGTGAGGAACACCATTTTTCTAATTCTAATCGTCTCTTCTTCCAATCTCCAACTGTGCGATGACCGACGCCGTAGTGGTCAGCCACCTTCTGCAGCGTTTCCCCTTTATCCAGTCTTTTTAATGCCTCAAGCTTGTTTTTTATTGATAAAACAATTTTCTTCCTTTTCGTAGCCATAATCGCAACACTATTAACAAGACTACACTACGACACTTTCACCAAAACTGCACTAGTCGCTCACGGACACACCGCGTAAAAATAGCCTCACTGCTCACTACAGCACACAACAAGAAACTGCAGTCTACTAAGTGATGAGCATGTGAGCGATAGCGTTGGGGGTGGGGTGGGGTGAATGACACATGAGTCACAGCTAGGCTATAATAGGCGATGGGCAGTAGGCCAAATTCCTGCGGTACAGTCAGGAGCAATCACAAAGAGAGCACGTACACTCACGCCCGCAAACTATTGGCACACTATTTTTGTTGCAGTAATTAAAGGAAATATTTTTTACGTTTATGTTTTTTTACGCTGCTTGGGCGGCGGATAACACGGAACGGCGGATAACCGAGACTCTACTGTATATGTGAACGACCTGAGATAATTTGTTTTACATCATCAAATGTTTTCTTTAAAGACAACAAGAAAATTATAATATCACGGAATTTAATTTATACAATTTTACATAAATTACTCAATATCACTATTACTTTAACGACTCGGGACACTAGGTTTTTTATAAGAGGCTTTGAAGAAGCCTTTTAAAGGTGAAAACCGGTTAAGGCTGTAAGGTAAAACTTTTTGCGTTTACTTATAAAAAACCTAGTGTTCCGAGTCGTTAAAGTAATAGTGATATTTAGTTAAGTAACGGACACGTCATGGACAACGAAATCCAAGAATTTAAATTACTCATAATGTAATGGTATTTGTAATTAATTATAAAAGCAGTAATCAACAGTGTTACAACACAAATAAGCCACCCCAATACCAGGGATAAAAAAGATGAATCAATAATATAAAAAATAATTCGTATAAAATAAAATGTGTAAAATGATGAAAATAAAATGACAATGACACGACAAACGCGACATGACCTAACCCAAGTGATTGACCAAATAAAAAGAAACAAAAGGAGAAGGGGAAAACCAAAATAAAATGAAACAAAATAAGATAAAAGTGAAGAAGGAAAATGAACATGAAACTAACCAAGTATAAAGGAAATAAGGTGAAACCGAATGAGAAAACACAGACAAATAATATAGAATACGAAAAGGAGAAATGGTACACTCAAATGTAATATTGGAAACGAAACCAATAACTAACCAATGTATAAAATAATTATTATTATCGATTGAAAGATAAATATATATGATTTGATAAAACCCAATAAAGTAATGTGAAAAACAAAAGTACACTAACCCAAGAATTAGAGTTAAATGTGATAAAAAAACTCTATAAAGACAAAAACTTATTAATAGTATAAATAATATTTGTAATGAGAGTGACAGTGAGATGGTGAGAATATAAAATCAACTAAGTGACAAAGAAAAAGTAATTATAGGGATTACCCACTAATAAACACTTAATATAAACATTTAAGGAGTGCAAAAGTGAAAGTGTAAAACCCCAAAATAATTAGAAACCATATTAATAGGAATAAACACTTAATAATCTATAATAAACACTAAATGATTAATGGTGAACCATATTAATAATTAAGAATGTTGTTAATCATAGTATTAGAAGTAAACAGATAATAACCTGTAATGAACACTGAATGTTGATGGTGACATTATTATTTAAAAAAGAATCTTATTGTTAATAAAATTAAGTTTAATAGTATACAATAGTATTTAAAAGGGAGAATCCCATGAAAGGTAAATAGTTGGTGTTACCATGGATAAGAAGGTAGAGATTATTTAAGAAATAAGAAATTAAAAATGTAATCAATAAACACCCCAAGTTATAAGAGATAATCAATTAAGTAAGTTTAAAAGGTGTGATGATGTTTATCACCCAAAAAATAAAAAAAGGATGAAATGAATTGTAAACAAACATTACCTAATAACTGTTAAAAAATGGTTTAGTTAAATTTATGAATAGGATATGGCTGAAGGAATTGTACAGACCATAGGCCTAGATGTTATGTTTTAATAGTAAGTAATACCCATATTGTTAACAAGGGCAACATAGATAAATAAGAAGGTGAATCAATACAGATACAATTACACTGGAAAATCAGTTAGGAAATAATTAACAAGCCATGATGTAGAAAATAATAGAAACCTACAAATAGTATAAAATCAGATCCAAAACACATCAACAAATAAACCAACCAATTATAATAACAAAACAAAACACATTAAAGTAAAATGAGATATAATTTGCATAAAATAAGTAAATATAATCAATGGCTACTTAGGCCTATGAAATACCTAACTGTCAAAAACAAATAACTACAAATTGTATAAAATCAACAAGGAAATTAACAAATCCAAAGCGAATAACTAGCCAAGGATAATTTGTAAATCGTATTAAAAGAAAAATGTTAGAATAAGGACTTAAATTAAAAGAGAAATGTAATTAACAAATGTTAACATAATTGTATAAACATTAATATTTTTATTTAGCTTGTTGGTACATCCTCTTCATTCTGTGAACTTACTTTTAGGTTCAACACTGTGCTAGGTGCAACACACAAGCACCTGCACACAAAATAGCTAGACACTTAGATAAATTAATCAGAAATAACATAAATTTAACAAACGGCATCACCGTCAAAAATAATATTGATCTGGTGAATAAAACTCAACATATCCACATTCCACACAACTCAACACTAGCTTCATTTGACATAACAAACCTATACACCAATGTGCCCATAAAAGAAACCTTAACTATATTAAAACAGTTACTAAAACTAAATAACACACCTGAAACACACATTAAAGAGATCATTCTCACTAAAATTATCACTGAACAAAACTATTTCTCACACAATAACATGGTTTACACACAAACAGATGGACTACCTATGGGTTCCCCTATATCAGGTATACTATCCGAAATATTCATACATACCATAGAACAGGAAGACATATTAAACAATAACAAATACACCAACAAAATAATATATTGGCACAGATATGTTGATGACATTTTACTCCTATACAACGGTAACAAAAGACAAATTGAAAATTTCCACAAATACATTAACACTATACACCAAAAATTAAAATTCACACTTGAATTAGAACAAAACAATAGCATAAACTTCTTGGACCTTACAATCACCAAAACAAACAACACACACACATACAAAATATACAGAAAACCTACCACATCAGACATGGTCATACATAACTCATGTAAATACATACAATACATACAAAATAATCTTTGAAGGGAAATACGAACAGTAGTGATAATATTTAATATATAGGAAGGAAGACCGAAGAATAAAAGCAATTAGAAGATATACAGTAATTTTGAATAAAAATTCAAAATTGATAGCAATGGTTATAAAGACAAGATTAACCAATCAGAATTAATTTGTAACCACGACAACATAGTACTCAATGTGACGCTCATCCAGATTAGACGCCAGATCTTGAATGACCTAAATTTTAATTTAAAATGTATAAAAAATAACCAAAATTCAAAAAGCAGAACCAGTAAGCAGCAGAAGATGAACAATAACATTTAACTGATGCCAAGGACCAATTTAAATACAAATTAAATGAAGAAATTGCTACAACTAACTTGAAAAAGATGCCAGAAGTCCCAGACAATTGAAAATTGAATACGATTGCAACCCAATTCCATTTCCCTGAACAACGGTTTATCTCAAGCCTACTGATGTGTTAAGTATCATTAAATTACCCAAATTCCAGAAATAAACTCACTTTAAATATTTCTCACAGTTATCTGAACTCTCACTATAAACTGAATATAATTTCTTTCAAAGATTAAGTAAAATAAACAAACACTGAAAATTTATTAACTAAGAAAATAACCTAGTATTAGAGTGCGAACTTTTGAAACACACTTTACTACACTGCAGGAACAAATTGTAGCTACACATTATATTATTTAAGTACAAATAATGTAAGGTAGTGTACTTTTTATTGTAATCATTATTAATATTTTTCTTGTAATCACAAGGACCCAGATTTTGAACGATAATAAATCTGAACAGACAACACTGTCGTCATACTTTACTAAATCGCTTGTTCAAAATCGACTTTCGCCGAACCCCTAGAGATATCAGACTCATATTAATTGTCGGTGCAAAATTGTTAATAACCAAGAATAATTTGATTGTCAAACAGAATAATTACCATTCAATAATTAAAGAAACTAGTACAGAGTGTAACCATTGTTTTTATTTCATAGGGAAGTGTATTGTATAAATTGTGCATTGTATAGCAAAGAGAACGAGAGTGACGGCAAGCGCTCACGTCGCAAATCTAGCGAACTAACTGCTCGATTAAGAAGGTCAAACGAAGGCGGGAGCAAAATTTGAATGCTCCAGGCCGTCACAGCCAAGAACACCGTTTACCACACTATCTATTAATTTAATTGTTTTAAATAAACAATTTGGCGCCACCCGGGATTTATAAACCCCTATTGAATAACAGGTAAGGTTTCCACTCGCGTTGTACTTGTAATTGAAGGATCGCAATGGACATCGTTAGCGCAACACAGATGTAACGACACCCGTATACATTTTCACAAACACATACAGTTTTCCACGTTACAGATTGGCTTCCATCGCGGGGCTTTAACCCTCCGGTGGGCGCGCAAAATTCGCACTCAATAGTGGGCGCACTGCGGCTTTTTTACCGCAATTGTAAATTGCACTTTTTTACTCTAAGACGAGGTAGTATGAGAAGTAAATAGACTGGTTAAGGTGTTGTAAATTTTATTTATTATTATTAAACACAGAAACATAATGCTTAGGCATCGACGTCCATATCTTGGCCCTGGTCGCCGTTGCACCTGACACATGTTGTCTCTTGACGCGAATGCCTCTTACAGACATTATTTCTGCATCTCTGGCACACAATTTTTGATCTGTTATTCTTATGCCGTCCGCAAATATGACAGATTCCTGGTTTTGGTGCTTCTTGAACCTCCTCCTCTTTTTTATATTTAGCGAAAAATGCTGTGATATCTTTTGGCAGGTTACGTAGTCTAGATCTTTCTTCCAGATGAGTTTCCATAGGCTAAGTGCCAGATTCTTCAAAAACAGTCTTCTTCTTTCTCGGTTATCAGGATTGTTGTATTTGAAAATTATGTTGGCGTTGATTCCCGCGATATCAAGATGCCGATAAAACAGCGCGAGAGGCCATCTTCTACTTATTCTAGAAGTTGTGTAGGATGCGCACATCTGGTCAACCGTATCAACTCCTCCCTTTGTGGCATTGTAATCCAGGTTTATTATGGATTTGCTAGTTGCTTCGTCTATCTCATTTGTATCATGCATCGATGAGAGAAATATCACCGGCTTATTTTTTTTAGGCGCCGAAGAAGACAAACAGAAATCATACTGAAAACCAGAGAGCGTCGACTTGATTTCTCTTGTTTTGTTGGCTTGGAATTCTGGTGGTATTTCTCTTTTATTTTATTTTTTTCATAGTTCTGAGTAAGGTCAGCCCCTTCTCAAGAAGATCTTTAGCCAGAGTGTAGCTTGTATAGTAGTTGTCAGTTGTGATATTTCGTTTGGAACCCTTTATTGGTTCAACCAGTCTTTTCACAATGTCATCTGGTTTGTTCGATTTGAGATAGGGACCAGGCATCTGCTTGCCACAATATATTTCTAAGTTGAGAGTATAAAAAGTTTTTGCGTCACAGAGTGCGTATATTTTCAGCCCATACTTGGCTGGCTTGTTTGGTATATATTGTATGAAGCCACATCGCCCCCTAAAAGCATGTAGCATCTCGTCAATAGTCACAAACTCGCTGGCATTGTAGTGAATCAAACAGTTATTCACAAAATTTTGGTAAAAATCACGAATAGGTGCAAGTTTGTCCATAGCTCTTCGCTCGTTCCGTGTATCTAAATTGTCGAACCTAAGGGCTCGAAGCAGAAATCGGAAATGCTTATAACTGAAGAGCCCGCGTAAAATTATCATTCCTGTGCCATCGGAATTCCACAGTTCAGCACAATTTGTATGTGATCCCTTTTTTATGCCTGTCAAGTATAACGCACCAAAGAGAGCCTTGACTCCACTTTTGTAGTTTCTCTACAGTCTCTATCTCTACCATAATTGACATCATTTCTTTTTTTCTGAATGTATCTGTTAGTGTGAGTTACAATATCATCTATCATGGCATCAGTAATGAACAGGTGAAACGTGTCTACTTCTTTCTGCGCAGTTGTAGCATTCATTTTTGGACCTGGCATTATTTTCATAATATTTTTGGCCTTCTGTTTAGTTGAAGATAGAGGGTTACTCATCCAAAGACGAGTAAACGAGACGGACGTCATACATTAAATCGTTACAACAGCTAAACATTAGAATTGGTACAGAAAACGTTTATGGATATACCAGTCAACATATAGCATAGTATATTTATATTATAGCTAAATACAGATCATAAGGGATTAAAAGTTCAATTATGTAATTATTAAAAGTTATTTTTATCATGTTTCACTACTACTGGTATTAAAATAGGTTACAACAAACTAAACTTAATAGTTATAAATACTTACCAGACTTTATAGTAAACGAATTTGCGAATAAACAAAATAGTGCATTTCAACACATGCTAGAAAAAATTCAAAACAAACAAATCGCTAAACTAAACTGTATAAGACAACTTAATGACAACCTTCCAAAATTCAATGCAGACTGGCTGGTAAATTCACCGATTTCGACATTACTGTTGACATAAAAACATTACTTTCCCTAGGACCGAAATTCACCCTCCCGGATAACAATAACCGCACCCCCACTGAGAGAATTATCAGCGAAGTGGAACACGTTCTGCATAACTTACCTGAAGATAAAAATCTGGAAATCATCAGAAGTGAATGTATTAATATTATTACTAACCACATAAACAAAAATAAATCACATAAAAAACATCAACACAACCAGCTGTCCACTGTTAGTAAAGCCACCAAACACTTTTTATCAGACAACAAAGACATTTTAGTACTTCAGGCAGATAAATCTAACAAGACCGTTATAATGTATAAAACAGAGTACTTAAACAGAATGAATTAATTGGTAGGTGATTGTAATACATATGTTAATCTACATAGTAGAGACCCTACTACTTCTTTAAACAACTCCACCGTGTCAGTACTTAAGGAGCCTCTCAAAAATAGACATATTGACAACAATACATATAAATGGTTAGTTCCGCATGCCCCAACTCCACCCAAGATATACGGCTTAGTAATAACCCACAAACCTGACAACCCTGTTATCTCATTTATAAACTCCCCTAGGTATGAAACATCTAAATGGCTAGCTAATATTTAAAATAATGCCTCATCTGAAAAGTACAACATCAGGGACAGCTTTACCTTTGTTGAAACCATAAAGAAACATACAATTCCTCCCAATCATATTTTAATTTCACTAGATGTCTCCCCCCTATTCACTGATGTGAATATTCAAGCGGTTATGAACATTATAACTGAAAATTGGAATTGTATCTCGACACATTTAACATTAGATAAGGATAGCTTCCTTAAACTTCTGGCACATTGTTGCAATATGGCTATTTCACATTTCAGGGACAATTTTTTAAACAAACATATGGCACAGATATGGGCAGTAGTCTCGGGTCCATCTTAGCGGACATTACTATGAACCAGTTTCTCGACACAGGTATCCCTACACTGCCATTTAAACTCCCCTTCCTATATAAAAACATGGACAATATTATAACATGTATTCCACATGACCAACAGGACACGATCTTATCGTGGTTCAATTCCAAACCAAGTGGCTTTGAACAAATACAGTTTACAATAGAACGGGAACACAATATGTCTATTTCATTTCTCAATACCAGGGTCATTAGACAGCCAGATGGCACTATAGTTATGGATTGGTTCATAAAATCCATGAATTCTGGTAGATATCTGCATTTTAATTCCAGTCATCCCATATATCTGAAAACAAACTTAATGCATGCAGTATATAAAAGAGCCACTGGTCTAAGTGGCCAATCATTTCATCAAAAATGATTAGTATTCAAGATTTTCAGAAAGAATGGTAATCAAGTAATGAACAAACTTCACATAAATCAGCTGATCCCCAACATTTCATCTCCCCAATCTAATGTGAAGAAAAACTGAAAAATGTTGTTTTGAACAAAAGATAATACAACTACCAATGGTATATACAAAACTGAATGCCAAGATTGCAATAAATGTTACATAGGACAAACAAAAAACAACTAAAAAAAATTATTTTGAACATCTAAACACCTACAAAAAACAAAAATATATAAATCTAATTTGGCCACACATGCAGTACACACAGGACATGAATTCCCAAACATAACCAACATGACACTAATAAAGCACATACCACACAAAGGCACATATGGGAACATTCCCAAATGAACATATGGGAAAATTTACACATATACAAACACAAAACAAACTAATACCTGAAAAAATACAAATAAATACAAAACATGACACAATTTTCAAAGCACTCAACATCGAAAATACTCAAAAAGCTAATATATACACCACAATCACAAAAATAACACCAGTATAAAATACCAAAAACCAGCAGGACCCCATAACAACAACCAACCAAAACACAAATACTCACAAGATATAAAATCAGGAAGGCTGAGGATGGGAACAATAAGATTCCCAAAACATGTACCAAATAAGGGAAAAATAACATCTTGAGGTAAAATAAATATAAATTTTAACAAATACAAATACTATACTTTATACTATACAACAACAGTACAACCATGATTCTGTTTGAATGTGCGGCAGTTATTGTTCATCAAAAAAAAATTACCGTTGTTAAAACAAAATGTTGCAGGTAAACTACCCCTTTCCCTTAACCGATCTTCACCAAAAACAATAGGTCTTGAGAACTCTACAATTCTGGGCTATATGCAAAATATTATTTGATTCTGTTTGAATTTGCGGCTGTTATTGTTTGCTATAGAAACAAATTACCCTTGATTAAAAAAAATGTTGCAGGTAAACTACCCCTTTCCCTTAACCGATCTTCACCAAAAACAATAGGTCTTGAGTACTCTACAAATCAGGGCTGTATGCAAAAAATTATTTGATTCTGTTTGAATTTGCGGCTGTTATCGTTTGCCATAGAAAAAAATTACAGACACACACACACACACACACACACTTTTCGAAAAATGACTTTTTTTCATGTTTTGAGTGTAGTACAATCAGAATCTGCAATAATCTCGAACACGATTTTTTTTGCCATCACCATACTTCCATTTCCTAAAGGAACATGGAAGTAATAATTCAAATCGCACGTGGTACACAAGGAATAGGTACTACCATCTTCTTCTTCTAATGTTTATGAAAACGCTAATATTCGTAAACTAACCAAAATGTTAAGTATTGAAAATAATTATTCATACACAATTAATTCCCTTCAATATTCTTTTATTTTCTTTTTAACTTCTGTTCTTTTCTTCTTAAATTAAAATGAACAACATTTTAATTAATTTTAATTGTCCTGGCTTGTTAAATTTTTAGCTCAGCGATTGGTACGATGATTTTCTTAAAGCTCAGGCCTAGTTTAATGGTAATGTTATATAAATATAACCTCTGGTTCTTGTGACTACAATAATTAATTACGAAAATGTCCTTTGTGAAGTACAAAACATCACAATACAAAGTTAACTATAATATAACAAAACAATATCTTCTATCTAAAATAACAAATAGTTTGTATGTATCGAACAGTGTCTATTTTGAGGTTAACTGAATTTTAATAGGTTATACTGCTTTAAACATTAAACACAAAGAAATAATAGTTTATACGTGAAAAAATTACAATAGTGTTAATGTTTCTGTTCAGTGGTAGTGGAATAAATGGTTTACAAGTGTACATAAAGTGTTGCAGTTTGTATTATTATAATTAGTTATAAGCCGTTTAAGTAAGTTCTGATTAAGTAAACAATTCACAACACTTTTCTTCACTTTTTGGTTATGTTATGGTAATCACTATTCACCTAACCTAGCTGAGGTTTGATTCTGATGGTACTTTCGTGGCTATAGGTGTCGCAGAGGAGCTGTTCTTTACTGTACGAAATCCAACAATAGACTAACTCGCTTGGCTATTGTTACTAATTCTTACTCTATCACCAACTTTAAATTTTGGTGGTTTCTTATTAAGTAGTAATCGGTTTTTATTTATTCGTGAAAGGACTAACTCTTCATTATGTAAGCCCACATCTATTGGTTTCATCTTAATAGTTCTGTGTATGCTATTATTATATCTATGTAATCCTTTAAGGAATTATATATTAAATTATATTATATTATATAATATATAATTATATATATATATATAATTATATATATTATATTATATTAAATCCTTTAAGGATTTAATTAACACTATACTTTCCTTTACTTTGCACACACTTTCTTATTCACTGTTAATATTTATTAATTCACTATATAACTCCATTCTGATTAAGTAAACAATTCACAACACTTTTCTTCACTTTTTGGTTATGTTGTGGTAATCACTATTCACCTAACCTAGCTGAGGTTCGATTCTGATGGTACTTTCGTGGCTATAGGTGTCGCAGAGGAGCTGTTCTTTACTGTACAAAATCCAACAATAGACTAACTCGCTTGGCTTCACTTTTTGGGTCGCTACACGCAAAATGTGAAAAATTCCCATTGGTTGAAGTCTCAAGCATTGTTATGAATGGCGTCGTTTTTCTGATATCAAAATTACTAAAAATTCTTAAATTTAACAATTTACCCTTATGCTATGTACAATTGTAAAGATATTATTACCAATGAAATGCTTTTTTTCTCCCGATCATTTTAAGATCTCACAACATATGTGTCTAAACAGTAATTCCAAAATAACATTTTTAAAGTTTGGCCTAGTCTAACCAATTATGTTTAAAAGTTATCTTTTTTGTTACATAACTAGTTTTCTTGGCTGTACATATGATTTTATGTTAATAACATGTATTTTAATACTAGTGATTACAACTATGAACATTAACTTTTTATAAAAACATTGGCTTGTACAATAGGCCTAATAATGTCTTGTGTAGTTTGGACTATTATTTGTTTCTTAAAGTGAAATTGCTTAATTCCAATACAAGTTAACATTTATTCTTTATTCATTATAAACTACATGATCTATAACTAGACATATCATGATCTAATATAGCATTTATACATTGTGATGTCCCTATCTACCTTCTAAAGTAGATGTAGGTTTTTTGCCCAAGTTAACATCTTGTTAATTACATTTTTACTTGTCCATTACAAACACTTATGATTACTTATACCTTAATCTAATAAAATACACTATTTCTTATTATATATGGCATTGTCTAGCACAATTATTGTACCCAAAATTGTCTCCTTTTACATACCAAGTAGATCTAGGTTTTGTGTAACATTAATCTCTTACTAACTACATTATTAACTTGTCCATAACAACCAATTGTTATTTCTTTTTTCTTAATCTACTAGTCAGCTTATCTCTTACCCTTTCTATTACTAAGTTATTTACATCACATTCTTCTTTGCATCTTTAGCATTCTTTTAACATACCATAGTACACCCTAGTCCTTCTTTCCTACCACACATTATAACATTTTTATACAAAAATAAAACTTTTATCACCTATTTATATCATAATAATCTCTATCTGAATTGTCTATGTGCCTATCAGTCACAATCGGATATAATTACTTAATCTAGTTTTATAGTTTTATCTTAAATTTTATTTAGCTTGTGTTATCAACAATTCCAGTTACTGGTTACCCAGCTAGGCTCTGCATTATAGGCTTTTACCTATCCTGTACATTATTTCTTATGCAGTCTACTGTGGAATTGTTGTTATTAAGTTCAATATAGACATGTTTGATATTTTAGTTTTCTTATTCTATCTTACAATGGTCTTAAATTTACTTGTTAATACCTATCTCTCATGACATAGGTTTATTACTCTATTATTGTTTTGTAGTTCAGTATATTTATATGACAATCTTTATGTTGAGGGAAACGTCATGTTACAATATATATATTGTAATGCGTCATAATGAGCATAACCCAATAAGTGTATAAACCCCCATATAATATGACAAACTAAACAATGTGCCTAACCTTGCTAAACCAGTGAGAAAGGTAAAAACCCAAAATAAGCAAAAAGAAGTACAATATAAGCTAATGTAGAACAAATATGTATTCTAAACCATTAAAAGTGACTGTTCATAGCAATAATAACTAATTGTGAAAAGAAAATGTAATCACAACAAGAACAATAAGTGATTGAGTGTAAAATGTAAATGTAAGATGTTGATTACTAACTATACAGACATGACTGTTAATAATAGTGGTAACTTATTGTGAATGAAATAAACACTAAAGACAATCTGTGATCATATAATAATATTTAATGTGTGAAATATCTGATATTCAATATACCTGTCTGTGTATTACCAATTTGCCAAAAGACTTCAACCTATAAAGAACCAAAACGTGATTTAGGTTGTTAATTTCATTTATTTTAATGTTAACTGAATAACCTTGATTGTATAAAATAGTTCCCTATTTTATTTTTAATGTTAACTGAAGGGAATAATACAATCATTTGTGTTGTTTAAAATTAATGTGTTAAAACCTTATTTAGGGTAATAAGAAATAGATTGTTTAAATTGACCAGGTGTCAATAATACTGTACTTAATAATAGGTCATAATAAATTGACCAACTGTACTATTAGATATTAAGAAGTTATTAAAAGAAAGTTTTATTGTTTAAAGTTGGTTTGAGTTTGACCATAATGGCCTAACATTATGGTAATATGTTTGTTTTATGTCATTGTTGTTCTTCACTTTGTCAGAATCAATTCAATGGATAATAATAACATAATGGATAATTCAATGCATGTAATAATAATAGTGTATCAAGCCACAAGGTTATACAGTAATTGTAAACTGAAACTTTGTACTACAGAGAAATACCAATTAATTGGCCAATATCAAAATAGAAATTATTGTAAATATTAAACCATCACAGCACTGTAATAAATAGTAAAAGATGGTATAAATACTAATATATTGTTACGACGGTCTACCTGATCGTCATAGGTACAGTGGAAACAAAATACAAGACACCAATTAAGTCACTAATCACCAGCTTTAATTTTTACAGTTAAACAGTTCGTAATTAACAACACAGTCTCTTGTAACAAATCAAATAAAAATTGTTCACACGCAAATAAATGTCAACTAATATTAAAACACAACTGTAGTACAATATACCGTCCGATTATAAAACACAACACTTAACTAATAACCACTTGAACGCACACAGTAATTTCGCCCACTAATAACTCTTGAACTGCACTGTAATTTATTGCGACTAATACTGAATTGAACGTCGTTGAGTACTGGTATTTATAGCCTTCCGAAAATCTAGATGATTCCGCATACTACGTATTAGCTCTAAACTATGATGTAATTGCTTGCGCCCTTGACACAGTGAGAGCGGCCGCATGAATTCTCGCACCGTCTAACTAATGGGTCAACAAGCATGTACGCCACACGGTTACATTCTGGATCCCTCTGGAACGTTCGATAAACACGTAGATTGTTCTGTGATGTCGTAACACTGAATACTGTCCCCTCCTTAAGCCTGTTCGTCCCGAACTGGCAAACCGTTTCTGAATTAGTACTTAGCCAGGCGATCTAGGTGGACGACCTTGAACTTTCGCTGTCCTTCCTGTTGAATCCGATAAACAACATCGTTGATTCTTTTTTTCTTCACAGTGTAGGCTCCTTCCCAGTAGACTGAAGCTTAGGTGAGCGACCACGGTGGCGCTTTCGATTGAACAACCAGACCTGATCTCCGTCTTGGAAACCCACACTATTGCTGTGAATGTCATACTGAGTTTTCATTTTATCACTGGCAATCTTCAGCCGTCCTCTTACCAAGCAATTCATTTCTTGCAGTTGGTTTTCTAATTGCGATGAATAGTTCTATGGCTCTTGGGACTGAGTCTCAGGTGATCCGAACATTAAGTCCCCAGGAAGACGAATCTCCCTCCCAAACACCAATTTTGCTGGAGTCATGCCGGTTGTGTCGTGTACTGATGATCTATACGCCATGAGGAATAGTGGTATACGTTGGTCCCAGTCTGTTTGGTTGTCGTCAACAACCTTCGAAAGATGCTACTCAAGTGTCCTATTGAATTTCTCAACAGGAATTTCTCCTTTGATCTGTATGGATTTTCATAGGGGCTCCATAACGGCAACAGAAGTTGTGAACTAACTCCTTTGCCACAGTGGTAACCTCTTGATTTGGAATTGTGTAGGCTTCCACCCACTTAGTAAAGTAGTCACCTACAACCATGATGTACCGGTTTCCATCGTCAGTAACTGGGAATGGTCCAGCAATGTCTATGGCAATTCTCTCGAAAGGCAATCCAACGTTATACTGTCTCATTTTCCCCCTGCTTCTGGTTTGTGGGCCCTTGCTTGCAGCACATATTTCACACATCCGAACCCATTCCTCTATGTCGTGGCGAATATGAAGCCAATAGAATCGCTTCCGTATTTTGTCAAGGGTTTTGTTAACGCCAAGATGGCCTCCAGATGTTCCATCATGCATCACCTTCAAAACAGACTGCACTTTACTTCGGGGAACTATCAACTGCATGACCACGTCTCGTCCATCTGCACTTTCCCAAGCCCTTTTCAGCAATCCGTTTTCTAAGGTGAGAGATTCCCATTGTGCCCAGTAGCCCTTCAGCACTTTGGAACCATGGCAGATATCTTGCCAATCCGGGCATCGACCTTCCTCTTTTGCTGTCAAGATCGATCCAATCTTTTCGGACCATGATGATCTTTTCGGAGTTTGGCAGAACAGTTGTGGCCACTTGGTTTATGACGTCCATTGATTTTTCTGCTGTCGCCATTGTTGATAGCATTACCTCTTCGCTTCCGATTCTTGAGACATTGTTCTTGAAGTCGACTATAAATTCGTATGTGTTCATAACGTCCACACCATTGTGGCTTCATTCAAAATGTCTGCAACAAGTACTTGATGATTAAACTCAAGTCAACCGAGGCGTAGGTGTATCTCCACTTTTCCAAACACTTACAGGCCGTCCAGTAGCTGTTCGAAAGCTGCAAGAGCACCAAATTGGCTTGAGATCTTTCACCACGTCGGGCGCACAGTACAAACTGTTGCGCCTGTGTCAACTGTAATCGAGGTTGGCCTTTCTTGAACAAATCCTGTAACTACCAAGCTCCCGCTGTTTTTCTGAAGTGTAGAAATTGCGTATTGTCTAGGGGCTTCGTTCCTCCAGTTAGTCAGCACACGCCCCGTTGTACCAACTGTTGCTCATTTCCCTGCTGCTGAATTCTAACCCAACAATCTCGTAGATGTCCAGGTTTCCCACATCTATAACACTTCGGTCTTCCATCCTTTCTTATTTTATTCTGTGGCGCCGACCATCGAGTCTATGTTTCTTGTTCTTCTTCCTCATCGTCTGTGCCGTAGCGATCTTTTAGCGCGCGCACTTTATGACTTGTCCAACCAGACGCTGATTTGGTGGCCTAAAATTGCAAAGCATGTACCAGGGCGTCCGCACTGAAATCTGGCGCTTCAGGATAGGCCAGTCTAATTAGTCTGTCGATACTTGCTTCAAACTCTTGAAGGCTCTCCCCGGAATGCTGTCGCCTTGCTCTCAACTGGGTGCAGTACACATCTCGTAAATGTTTATCACCATACCGTAATTTCAGAGCTTTTATCAATTCGGCATAGATGTTTTGGCTGTCAGGTGGCACTTTATGTAGTAATTCTGCCGCAGGTCCTTTTAATGCAAGAATGAGTGAAACAGCCTTGTCTTTCTCTTTCCCAATTATTTGCGTATGCAGCAGCTTCAAATTGGCGGAGATACGTTGCCCAGTGACTGCTTCTGTCAAAGCTTCGAGCTTTGACATGAACTGTCCCTACTGCAGGCAAAGTGACTTTCTCTATTAACTTATTTTCTGCGTCTTTTTCTGTCTTTATCATTGGTACAGTCTGTTCACAAAGTTGTTTTGGTTGTAACTTCAGGCACTGCTCGACTTCATTTTTAATCTGCTCTTTTATATTTGTAATCGAGTCTTCTATTTGTGTTGACATAGCCTTTTCCACACTCGTGACTGATTTTTCTACTTCAGGTAATTTTATTAGACATCGATTCGTCAACACTCGAGACAGATTTTTCTACTTCAGCTATTTTTAATGTCATTGATTCTTGTACCTCTGATATTTTAGTAACTTGTTTATTAAGCTCACCTCATAGGAGACTCAATTCTGCGGTACTGTGTTCTTGAATCTGTTTCTGCTCCTGTATTAATGTTTTGATGTCTTCTGTTTCACGCTTCCGTTCCTCTGCCTCCTGTCGTTACCTCTTCTCTTTCCTGCCTGCATTTTTCATCCTGTAGTTTTTCCGCTTCTTCCGCTTCCTGTCTGCGTTTCTCACCCTGTCGTTTTTCTGCTTCCTATGCGTCCTGTCGTCGTCGTTCCTCTGTCTGCAACAGCAGCGCCTGGAAATTTTCCATCATCTGACTGGCATCCATTGTTTTCCGATTAATTATGAATTACACTCGTCTTGTACAAAGTTTCCACTGTTAACCGTTCTATCCCAGTTCTGACACCACTGTTACGACGGTCTACTTGATCGTTGTAGGTACAGTGGAAACAAAATACAAGACACCAATTAAGTCACTAATCACCAGCTTTAATTTTTACAGTTAAACAGTTCGTAATTAACAACACAGTCTCTTGTAACAAATCAAATAAAAATTGTTCACACGCAAATAAATGTCAACTAATATTAAAACACAACTGTAGTACAATATACCGTCCGATTATAAAACACAACACTTAACTAATAACCACTTGAACGCACACAGTAATTTAACCCAATAATAACTCTCGAACCACACTGTAATTTATCGCGACTAATACTGAATTGAACGTCGTTGAGTACTGGTATTTATAGCCCGCCAAAAATCTAGACAATTCCACATACTACGTATTAGCTCTAAACTATGACGTAATTGCTTGCGCCCTTGACACAGTGAGAGCAGCCGCGTGAATTCTCGCACCATCTAGCTAATGCGTCAACAAGCACGTACACCACACGCTTACATTCTGGATCCCTCTGGAACGTTCGATAAACGCGTAGATTGTTCTGTGATGTCATAACAATATGCTTTATTTAAGTGTCAGAAGCAACATTTTAATTAATTAATGGAATTTTAATGTGATTTGAAATGTCAAAAGCTACATGGAATGGTTTATGAGATGAAATTTTATAAAATGTGAAATTAATTATTAGGACACACACCTATGCCATGTGATGTGTCTATATTTTTGTCTTGTTATAAGGAATATTGTACTGTAAACCAATTTGAGATTTATTATGTAATAGACAGGGAGTAATTGTAGCTAGAAAATATAAAATTTTGTATCTTAAATAATTAAGGTCATGTGACCTCTTAACCCGAAGATTTTGACCAATGAGAAATTTTGAAATTTGGTCAAGCCCGTTGAAGGTATAAGGAAATTTTTTCACTTGATTGTTAGAGTCGAAAGTATAAAGAACTAGTCTATGCTACTCTGTGTAAAAAGTATATGATAGAGTCAAGTCAAAGTCAGAAGAAGAGTCAAAGTAAAATAATTAACAGTGTCAAACTAGAACCAAGAAATAATAATATAATAATAAAACTAGAAGAAAGAAGAAAATAATATCTCTAAAAATAAATAAAAGTGATCTACAAAAGTTGTGAGACCGAACCTTATATACTAACACTAGTAATAATTATACAACACCAGAACTAAATCACAGTAACATTTATTCATCAGAACCAAAGTGAAAAGACCAATTCAACACCAGTGAACAATTTATTTGACTTATTTTATTTTTAAAACTTGTTTTAAATAGTTGGGAGGTAAATCAACTCTTATCGTTGCTTAGCGTCAGTCCGCCATCTTGGGACAGCCAACTGAAACCAACGCTGAATCGACACTAACTTTTGTGTTCTCACATCAGACCAAACAACTATTTCATTGTATTTTCTTGATTTTAATTTTATTGTTATTAGTAAGTAAGAATTATTTTAATTGTTATATGTTGTACTTCTTAGTGTGCATTTTGTACTTTTTAATAACAATCAAAAGAATCCAATAACTATTGAAAGTGTAACTCTGAATCGAACTGAGATTAAGAATCGACTTGTGCACCAAACAAACATTAGAGCAACAAAGGCAGTAACTTATGAAAATAAATAATGATATTTTTCCCTAATTGATGCGTGTTTTTTATTTATTAAAAAAAAATAAAATAGAATAAAGAATTTTATTTCAGAATAAGAAGATAGAACCCGACCACGACGACGTAAGTAATTCCGTCAAGCATAATAACCTACGGTAAGTGAGTCTGGTAACCTCAATCTTGACAACTCAACACGAAAAGCAACACCCGTCCCCAAAGAAACAGTAATCCACGTTAATAAATAAAAGTTAAAATAACTTAACTTCACTCACACATTAAGTAAAGAAACACGTCTCGTTACATAATTGGCACCAGCAATGTGAGGCTCAATATGTATACTACACGTAAGGTGCGACTGGAACCAATTATCCGAGATAAAATATTATCTTAAAAAATATAAATTGGTATTAGAACACAACTAGAAAGAAATAAACAAAATTTAGAATTTATATATATATATAGCGACAATACAAGCATATGCTGTAATGTGCATTTATTAGATAAAATAAATATTTAGATTAAATTTAGAAATATGTAATAAATAAGCAGGTGTGAGATTGAAAGCTGAGTTTATACGCAGGAATCAATGTGGACGATCACGCGATTGTAACTGAGAGTGTGTACAGTGGTAAATAGTGTGTGTGCGTGAGGCCGGTTCAAACCTGAAAGTTTGCAATCTCACCCCAAATAGATGTTAAATTATAGTTTTTATTTAATTATAAGAAAACCATAAATGGTAGAAAAATTGCAAAGACTTCTAAATATGTATAAAAATAATACACATGTGCAGTGCGAATTTGGCGTGAAAAGGGCGTACAGTGCGATTTTAAGAGCGTAGTAATTACACGAATTATACGATTACGATGGTAATTACATTGAACATGTGTAATTAAATCAGACACCGTTAGAGCACCTTGTAATCCACATTAGACAATGCAATTGGCAGAAGTGTGCGAAAGTATGAAATTGGACGATAGTGGGGGAACTGACACCACCAAGCAATTCCTGACATGCTGAATTCTGTCCCAACAGGTGCGGTAAGATGCTCGAATATAAATAAGGGCACGAATGAAGCCAAATTACTCTCAATCAGTCTTCAGAAGCGGCGGAACGCTATGCCCAGTATTGACGTGATTTTTAAATTTTGTTAATTGAACTGTAAAGTCGGATGGACGATATGTTCATCTAAGTAGCAAACAGTAACTCTTGGTTTGGTTACTAATACGATTATAGAACATACTCTACAATGTCTAAACCCACAAACATCCGTCACTCAAGACAAGCAACAAGGTTACATCAGGCAGAGGAACGCTATGGAGAACAATAGAGGCGTCTACTAGCACAACAGCAGCAGGTGCAGAGCAACATATCACTCTACACTACAGCAACCAGAGGGGACAATAAGGAACGAGTAACTGGAGGACGACGAGTGGAACCGAGGAATGGGCAGGAAACTCCATCAGAAGAGGACCTACGGATCAACGGAGGACATGGGTATGAGCTACAGAATCTAGGTGACAAATAATCAATTTATAAATTTTATGTGAAAGACTAAAGACAGTTAAAAGACACTTTGAAATTTAGAAAAATAAATAAGAGATGTAAAATGTAGATATAGAGATTCAGAGAAACAAATTTAAATTTAATAAATATTTTCTTTGATGATGAACAATTAATTGAGTCAATTTAAATTTTATCAATAATTAACATCTATGCAATGTATAATCAATTAGTAATATGTATGCAATGCATAAAGTAACGTAGTAAAAGTTATATAAAGAAAATAAAACAAAACTATAGTAAAGCACACAAATCAGACTGAGCAGTCAAAATTTTAAGATTAACAAATAAAGACTTAGAATATAATTTTGTTACTATAGGATATAAGATTTATTTATGATAAATGTACTGCAACAATTAACATTAAGCAAACAATAATGAAGGTTTATGACGAAGTAAATGAGATTTTTTTAAATGCTTTTTTTTTTTTTTTTTTTTTTTTTTTTTTTTTGAATAAATTGATGGAAACTTGTTAAAATTCAATCAATGACTACTCTTATTACTATTACACCCAAACCCCAGTAATTAATACACGTTATCAGTAATGTTGTATGAGTTTTAGCACTCCACAAATGAAATTACATTAAATTATCAATTTGTGTTGTTGTAATACACACACACACACACACACACACACACATATTCTGTAACAAAATATTAATTCGTGCCGTATCAATTAATTAATTTCATATTATTTTCTTATAGAGAACTGAGTGATACCACTTCAGGTAACTGTTGACACATTAGTATTTACATGATAATTGAAACACTAATAAAACTATACAATAATTTGTATCCGCTCATTGAAAAAAGTTCACTCTGTGTAGCAGTTGTTATTGTTGTTGCTTGGATGACATCTACTTCAAACGCCTTCAACATGTGGAATGCACTGTTGCCACATACACAACCTGGTAACAATGTAGTCCATGTAACCAGTACTGAAAATGAAATCTGGGACTGTGTATAGTACATTCACAAACAATATTTATTTATATGTGCTTATAAATCTGAACATAGTTTATCCCTCAAAATTAAATGTACACAGGTTGAACAGGTTGAAACTTCTAAGTTTATAAGAAAAATAAGATTATGAAATTGTGAGATTTTTAAAAAGAATTTTTAAAGACGTTGAAAAATTAAGAAAACGGCTAAATATAATCACCAGTTCAGTATTTCCCAAAGAATAAATTTATGTAAATGTTCAAACATTTACAGAGATCACAGAAGACTCAGATTTCATCCCAAATTTGTCATTATGTGTTCCAAGTCCAATACAAAGCAAGTAGCAATTCTGGAACAGGCAGCAACAGATTTGGAATTAAAAAGGCAACAGGATGAATCTGACTAGACTATGTGTATAGTAATTGAAAGTTATATTAAAAAGAGCCTAAATATTTTTATCAAAAGCAGTCAATCAATAATGGGTTTTGAGAAAAATCAATAATCACTTAGATGAAGGGTTACTTTACAATAAAATTTCATTTGATAAGATATATGAGAATGATAAAGTGCAATGATGCATCTTTTGTCAATATTTCTGTTTTACATAATTGTTTAAACAAAGGTGCTTTAGAGTTAAGAAAAGTACACGTATAAACTTTGTGTTTATAGATGTTTTAAAATGTTAACACACTTTGATATTCTGTTTGTGGGACTGGTCTGTAAATTTGTTTTAACTGATAAGATTGAGAAGCCATTTGATGTACGTGTGAATACATAGATTGTTTAAATACATTTTTGAGCAGCCAAAGTAACAGAGTTATGAGGCGTGTGTTAAGCTGAATAGTGAAATTATATTTTAAATTAGTAACAATGTAATTCAATACCCATATACCTAGGAATGTATACTTCATAATCAGCTCATGTTTAAATTTAAATAGCTACAGAAATGGAAGTAAGTTGGTTATGTTTTAGCGTCAGTCAAAATTGCATCAATTCTAGATGTATATTTACATTTTGTGTACAGATCTCAAATTATTCTGTATGTTAACATTATAGTCAGTGCTTTCCTATTTCAGAGTTATTTATTGACTGATAAACCTGTGTGCATTATTTATGATCTTCCTTATTTCTGTGTTCACTTTATGATTAGTTCATCTTTGTCTGTATTTTGCAAAATCTAATAGCTCTTTGCATTCACATTTATGTTGCTTGTGTGTACTTTCTATTTTGTACTTTCATAGCTTTTTATGTTGTTGTTATTTTCAAAGGCCACATTGTTAATTTCTTCTGAGTTGTTTACTCCTTTGTATACAGTCAGTATACAGTAGATCTTTGGTGCAAACTTGGAGGGCCCATGGTCACTTATTCCACTAGAAAATAAAGAATGTTGAACTTTGCACAACAGGTTAGGTTACTGCGAAATATAAGACTGTTATATCTGTGTAGGGTATAGTGTGGCAGTGTACCAATGGCATCATATTGATGACCATAGAGCAGCTGTAGCTTCATCTCAGTACTCCACTTGAAGAGTGTTACAATATATTGATTGTAATTTGGTGGTAATTTCGGTGTCAACCTTACATTGACAATAGATTGAATAGAAATTGTCTCAGCAACATTTTACTACTAGTAAGTAACAAAAAATTTGTTAATGTGATGTGCTATATTAAACCAAGTGTTGAATGGTAAAAACAAAACTTTGTGTACTGTGAATGGATGAGCAAATGAAATGGTAGGTGTAAGCGTATTGACGTATCAGGTGAGCCATGGTATATTCTTTTTCTTAGCCAGGAACATTCCCGGTAAGTCACCCTCTTTTGCTGGTCAGGTGTTCATCCAACCCATTTCAGTAAACACAAAGTACTTGTATTAAATTTTAATCTTAATATCCAAGCTATGTTGCTGACTATTTTGTTCTTGAATATCATATTTGTGTGATCCATGCCTTTAGTTATAATGTCTTTTCTGACTGTTTTCATTACTAAGTGAAATGTAATGTATAAGTAGATGGTAAGTTTATTTATGATATTTAATAAACATACATTTTTACTTCCATGTTCCTTAAGGAAATGGAAGTATGGTGATGGCAAAAAAAATCGTGTTCGAGATTATTGCAGATTCTGATTGTACTACACTCAAAACATGAAAAAAAGTCATTTTTCGAAAAGTGTCTGTCTGTCTGTGTGTGTGTCTGTAGATTTTTTTTTCTATGCCAAACGATAACAGCCGCAAATTCAAACAGAATCAAAAAATGTTTTGCATACAGCTCTTATTTGTAGAGTACTCAAGACCTATTGTTTTTGGTGAAGATCGGTTAAGGGAAAGGGGTAGTTTACCAGCAACATTTTTACTTCCATGTTCCTTAAGGAAATGGAAGTATGGTGATGGCAAAAAAAATCGTGTTCGAGATTATTGCAAATTCTGATTGTACTACACTCCACTCAAAACATGAAAAAAAAAGTCATTTTACTTCCATATTCCTTAAGGAAATGCAAGTATGGTGATGGCAAAAAAAATCGTGTTCGAGATTATTGCAGTTTCTGATTGTACTACACTCAAAACATGAAAAAAAGTCGTTTTTCGAAGTGTCTGTGTGTCTGTAGATTTTTTTCTATGGCAAACGATAACAGCCGCAAACTCAAACAGAATCAAATAATGTTTTGCATACAGCCCTGATTTGTAGGGTACTCACGACCTATAGATTTTGGTGAAGATCGGTTGGGGGAAAGGGGTAGTTTACCTGCAACGTTTTTTTTTTATCAAGGGTAATTTTTTTTTGGCAAACGATAACAGCCGCAAATTCAAACAGAATCAAATAATGTTTCGCATACAGCCCTGACTTATGGAGTTCTCAAGACCTATTGTTTTTGGTGAAGATCGGTTAGTCCATTTTTTCTATGACGTACGATAACTGCCGCATATTCAAACAGAATCAAATAATTTTTTGCATACACCCCTCAATTGTAGAGAACTCAAGGCCTTTTGATTTTGGTGAAGATCGGTTAAGGGGAAGGGGTAGTTTACCTGCAACCTTTTACGTTTTAACAACAGTAAAGTACTTGAAAATTCATTTAAACTTTTTCAAACAATGGTAATTGTTAAAAATAAAATAATTTTGTTGCCAGGCAATAAAATTATAATTTTTTCATTTTAATGTAAATCATGTATGAGAGAAAATATATCGTTCGTGGCAGGCAAGCATATCTCAGTTATGTAATGTTTACGTTTCCATTTTATTATTATGACTACCGCAGTAAAAAGGCAGGGAAGACGCACACACAAAATTCGCGTTATTTCTGGCCTCATTCATGTTTATTTTCTTACATTTGCACGCTTTTTAAATGGAAAATGCCGAAACCCATACCAACAACGCGTGCAACCCGAAAAAGTGTCCAGCGTGGATAGCGATTTGCTTCCTGTGGATCGCTGGGCAGTGTAACTGCACGTGTTTACAGAGGAACGATTCATAGACAGACTTTTCGTCTTTAGGGAATGAACCCTCTGTAAGATGCTCCTTCTTTTCCGCGTGTTTGTTCTGTGAAACGTACACTGTAGATTCGCAGCTTTACTCTAAGCAACGCTCAATAGGAAATGTTGAAAATTTTTGTCCACGGTGTACCCTCATACACACTAAACCTGCTCTGATGTTTTAATTACGGACATCATAATATTAAAACTTTGGAAACTTGAGCACTACTTAATGGAGATCAATCATTAACTTATACAAGCCATTAATTTTATGCATATTTTTTATATATATGTGTACAACGTTATCGGCAACAAAGAAGTAGTTTTTGTTAAAATTCCTTCCCGGGATATTTGGCCGTAGTCCAATGTTTTCTACAAAACCAGACGTTTCGGCAATGCCATTGACTTCCATCATCAGTGAAAATCGAGTGCGATAACGTGAGGTGGTATACGTTAGTGACCACAGTACTGTGGTTAAGGCTGAAGCAGTGAGTAGAAAGAAGTAGTTTCTATGGTAATATTTCATTTCGAAAATGATTTTAAATATAAATCTTAGAATATGGAAGTCATGTATGGTTCTCCATACCGATATTTTCAAAAAGTGTCTGTGTGTGTGTCTGTAGAGTTTTTTCTATGGTAAACGATAACAGCCGCAAATTCAAACAGAATCAAATACTTTTTGCATACAGCCCTGATTTGTAGAGTACTCAAGACCTATTGTTTTTGGTGAAGATCGGTTAAGGGAAAGGGGTAGTTTACCTGCAACATTTTTTTTTTTAATCAGGGGTAATTTGTTTCTATGGCAAACAATAACAGCCGCAAATTCAAACACAATCAAATAATATTTTGCATACAGTCCTGAATTGTAGAGTTCTCAAGACCTTTTGGTTTTGTTGAAGATCGGTTAAGGGAAAGCGGTAGTTTACCGGCAACCTTTTTTTTTAATCAAGGGTAATTTTTTTCTATGGCAAATGATAACAGCCACAAATTCAAACAGAATCAAATAATGTTTTGCATACAGGCCTGAATTGTAGAGTTCTCAAGACCTATTGTTTTTGGTGACGATCGGTTAAGGGAAAGGGGTAGTTTACCTGCAACATTTTATGTTTTAACAAGGGTAATTTTTTTTTATGACGAAAGATAACTGCCGTAAATTCAAAGAGAATCAAATTTTTTTTGCATACAGTCCTGAATTGTAGAGAACTCAAGGCCTGTTGATTTTGGTGAAGATCGGTTAAGGGAAAGGGGTAGTTTACCTGCAACATTTTATGTTGTAACAAGAGAAATGTTTTCATGGCGAACGATAACTGCCGCACATTCAAACAGAATCAAATATTTTTTTGCATGCATCCCTGAATTGTAGAGGACTGAAGGTCTATTGATTTTGGTGAAGATCATTTAAGAGAAAGGGGTAGTTTACCTGCAACGCTTTTTGTTTTAACAAGAGTAAAGTACTTAATTTTGATAAATAAAGTATCCTGATAAGAAGCTCATAATAATCCACTGTAGAAATGAAGATGAAATATCTATAAATGAAGAAGTTAAGTGATCGGGGTGGGGGTAATTTTCTATTAATGAAAATTATAGTTGAAGGGGGAGGGGAGAATTTTTTATATGTGTACTATGTTATCGGCAACAAAGAAGTAGTTCTTTGTTAAAATTCCTTCCCAGGCTGTTTAGCCGTAATCCAATGTTTTCTGCAAAACCAGACTTTTCGGCAGTGCCATCGACTGCCATCATCAGTGAAAATCGAGTGCGAAAACGTGAGGTGGTATACGTTAGTGACCACAATACTGTGGTTAAGGCTGAAGCAATAAGTAGAAAGAAGTAGTTTGTATGGAAATATTTCATTTCGAATATGATTTTAAATATAAATCTTAGAACATGGAAGTCATGTATGGTTCTCCATACCGATATTTTTTTTATCAAGGGTAATGTTTTTCTATGGCAAACGATAACAGCCGCAAAGTCAAACAGAATCAAATAATTTTTTGCATACAGCCCTTATTTGTAGAGTACTCAGGACGTATTGTTTTTGGTGAAGATCGGTTAAGGGAAAGGGGTAGTTTACCTGCAACGTTTTATGTTTTAACAAGGGTATTTTCTATGGCAAACGATAACAGCCGCAAATTCAAACAGAATCAAATAATGTTTTGCATGCATCCCTGAATTGTAGAGGACTCAAGACCTATTGATTTTGGTGAAGATCAGTTAAGAGAAAGGTGTAGTTTACCTGGTACGTTTTATGTGATAACAAGGGTAATTTTTTCTATGACGAACGATAACTGCCGTAAATTCAAAGAGAATCAAATAATTTTTTACGTATGTGGCTGAGTTGTAGAGGACTCAAGGCCTATTGATTTTGGTGAAGATCGGTTAGGGGGCAAGGGTAGTTTACCTGAAACATTTTTTGTTGTAACAAGAGTAAAGTATTTAATTTTGATAAATAAAGTATCCTGATAAGAATATCTTAATAATCCACTGTAGAAACGTAGGTGAAATTTCTATAAATGAAGAGGCTATTTGAATGGGGGGGGGGGGTAATTTTCTATAAATGAAAATTATAGTTGAAGGGGGAGGGGTTAATGTTTTTATATATGTACTACGTTATCAGCAACAAAGAAGTAGTTTGTTGTTAAAATTCCTTCCCATCCTGTTTGGCCGTAGAGCAAAGTTTTCTGCAAAACCGTCGACTGCCATCATCAGTGAAAATCGAGTGCGATAACTTGTGGTGGTATACGTTACTGTGGTTAAGACTGAAGCAATAAGTGGAAAGAAGTAGTTTCTATAGAAACATTTCATTTTGTAAATGATTTAAAATATAAATCTTAGAACGTGGAAGTCATGTATGGTTCTCCAACCGATATTTTAAATGGGGAACTGCATAGAAAATGTTAGTGGTCTTTTATACTTTTGTAAGCTCTAGAAGACAATCAGAATCATTTTAGAAATATAGTTTTTGTTAAGTTTCAAAGATATATTTCAATTAGATACTGAAAACTAAGGACATTAAGTTTTTTGATGTTACAGTATTTAGAAGGCAACAGATTTTCTAGTTCTAAGTCGATCATAAGCTCACATTATGATGGAGTATGGTTCTATACATACTAAGTCTAGAAAATAATCATCATCATCGTCTTCACTTCACAGATTAGGCTGCACTGCCTGTTCCGGAAACCATCTGTCCTCGGATGCCCCACACTATGATACTCTGTGGGTTTATAATGTTTGGGAAGGCGATCTTGCTACATTCTTCCCAAATGCTTACATCAATTGGCCTTGTAGTCCATAATTCTATCCTGTAATTTAAAAATTTGTAATTCTTACCTTATCTGTGCATTACTTATTCTTCTCGTAATGTGCACCCTTTGACCAACCTGAGAAATTTCATTTCTCCTGATGTCTCTCTGTAAAAGTACCCATGTCTCACTCCCATACAGCGCTACTGGTACAGCCATAGTCTTATAAAAGTTAAGCTTGTGTCTTTCGTAGTTTGTACTTGAAGGTTCTATGGATTGTCCCACATATGTATAAATTTATTAAGTTTATTTTCCACATCACAATCAACTGCAGGGATTTTCGCATCCAAGATAATTAAAACTGATACCTACTCCAAGATATTTACATTTACCTCTATCTCTGTCCTTACAGGATACTTCCCTCTAAAAGCCATTGTTTTTGTTTTGTGTGGAGATAGCACCAAGCCATTATTCCTTTGCTAAATTCCTCAAGATGAATACTCCCCTCTGCAAGTCATTTTCTGGCTATTGTATAATAACAACATCATCTGCATATAAAATAATACTAAGTGTAAATTGCATTGAAAGCTTAATTCCACATGTAAAATTTTTCTTCTGTCTTTTAATTTTAATATGCTGGCCAATTGATTCTCCTTACCAAATTGATCTAATATCCAATTGATCTAACATTCCAAATTCCGAGAACTAATTTTTCAGCAATCTAACTCTTGTTTTTTTTTTATAGTCCAGTCCTTACCACTAAATGCTGTCCTAATTCCTAGGGCTATTCTGGTTTCTGCTATCCCCCCTGGCTGTGTTACGGGCGCTACACAGCGACAACTCGGTGGGACTGCCACCTTAATGCCTCTGAGCTTGCATGATTGTCTAGACAATCAACCAGTACAAAATTGAGTTGCTTCAATTTGATAGTACAGTAAAATTGGAAGTTAAGGGCATACGCGCAGAAACCAATTTATGGATGGACGAGTCCATTTTGAAATTGTGAATGGTGGGAGGGGAACGGAGAATCAGCTGGTAGGCAAGTGAAGCTATTGCCAACTTGCGTGTGATGTTTTAGTTACTGTGTTACGTACTATCTCAGTCTTGCATTTGTTATTATTATTTAAATTGATTATTAATTGTATCATTCTTTACAGTCACTCCATTTTTATTAGATATTTAATTTTTTAGTTAATTTATATTCTGTAATTACGTATTATCGTAATTATTTGAGTTATCATCTAGTAACAAGATTTGTTAAAATGGATACTTCTTCAACTAGCAAAGACAAGAAAATTAGATAGTCAAGCACAGGAAGTAATAATAAACAGTTTTTTGTTGTCCAGGATTAAAAAGAATCTTGCAATTAAGTTAATACGAAGAACGCTTCCTTTATGTAATTTCTCCTTCAACTAGCGAAGACAAGAAAATTAGATAGTCAAGCACGGGAAGTAATAATAAACAGTTTTTTGTTGTCCAGGATTAAAAAGATTCTTGCAATTAAGTTAATACGAAGAACGCGTTCCTTTATGTAATGATAAACTGGAATGATAGTCGAGTGTAATTAAGGAGTGGAAGTGTACAGTTTGCAAATTCCATTGCGATAAGAATGGTCAGAAAGGCTGTATTTTTTTACGTCTCAGCAGTACACAATGACAGAACCAGAATGTTTGTAAAACATTCTGATATGTAACAGCAACAAATTCCGATACGTGAGAACAGTACATATCATTTACTTGATTTGTATAGCAATACAATTACAATACTATTGTGATGTACTAATCAATCACATTTATTATTATTACAACCAAATTTCAAATTAACTCTTACTTACCGGCACGATAGCTTCAATAAGGTCACAGGATTCGATCACATGTAGCTGGATACAAACATGGTCTATGGGTTACGCAAAGCACTGACACAACTCATATATGAAGAGAATTAATATTTATTATTATTTACTCTTGAATGATTGTAAACTCATGAAGATTCATTTGGATACATATTTTCAAAGTTTTGCAACACTAGCATAATCACACTTATTAACTACAGCTTACCTTGTTGTATATTACACAAGACACAATTATCAACACAAATACAACAGAAAGCAGCCCAGCTTTGCCATTCCACATTCATTCATATTTAAAAGAAACAAAGAACCCCTTAACACATTTTTCTATCATAATGTCCCCACGTCGACCACGCGGTCATCGTGCCCGTACTAAGTCCTCGTTCAACTGTCCGAAAAAGAAACGAAACTATTAATTCATTTAGGCTTACTTATTACTGTTGTTATTTCACTTGTACACTGTTGATTAATGTTCCAAATTTTAACTGTGAGGTCGGCCGACCTTAAAAGAAACTGTTAACAAAATTTAGATGGACCGCCTGCGGTCTGTTGGTAAGAGGCACTGGGCAAAAGTTTTTTCTACCTTCCCTCTCCACAGTTTTCAACACGGGAACTCACTGCCTTGGGCGTCGTCGTTCAAGCTCAGTTGTTGTGAGCTAACCATTTTATATATGGAATATGGAAGTTGTATTCCGGGTACCCCAGTACGATATTGGCTTTGGCTCTGCTGACGTCATTGATAGTAGGCGGTCTCTTAGCAATATTTCCGGTTAATCTTGGAGAAGATGATGAATAATTCTCTTGCTTTGGCCATCTTGAGTTTTTCGGCCAGAGGGTCACTGGGAGCGCTTCCGTGGGTAGTCGTGCCCGTGCGTCGACACACATGCAAAGTTCTTAGAATTTTGTGGGGGTGAATTCTTCAGCCGCATTGCTCAACAACAACTGCGTCTATGCCTTGGTTTCAAACTGTTTCTTAACATTGGTTCTTTCACAATGGAATGAATTTCGTTACACAATAATTTTCACAACTTTTAGACAAACCCGCCCAAAATGAAATAAATAAAAAATATAATTATCCCATACTGTGGAAAATAAAAACACCCAAAGATTGACCCGCTACAATACCCCCTCGATGAGAATTCTGCTGTTCACAACAGAAGAAATCTCATCGATAACCCCGAAGCGGACCGGAGAGGAACTGGTGCCAACAACCCCCTAGTTCTTAATCTCATGGGTACACGACCCCCCTGGCTCAGCGACTATGGACTCATCTGAACGAGATCACTGGACTTCTCCGTAAGAGATCCCAACACCGCGAAATCGAACAGACTCGCACCACGGCGCACCTCGCCTTTTAACATGCTACCCCCAAAAATCCTCAATCCCTGGCTAAAATTATTCCAGCTCCTCCGCCGATATGTTTCCCCTTTTTGGAAGCTGGGCTGCCTTTAGCAAATACTGGGCTTACACATACTCACATTACATGATACATTGTGAAATTGAAAAATTACAAAAATTCTTTAAAATTGACAAAAGTTTTTTAAAAAATTCAAAGTTCAAAAAAAATAATATGCTCAAAAAAAATTCTCTTCATTATTTTTTGTTTCCTTTAAAATTACTTGAATTAAGAGTTTTCTCTACTTGAACAAATCCTTAACCTAACATGTCTTAGTCTAACAATACAGTTCAATACAAGAAATCAGTAAACTAAACAATTAACAAAACAACAAAACGTGGTAAACACACACATAATAAAACAATCCCTACCTAAAATATGCATTCGCTGTCAGGCGAAAAATCACTTTTTTTTTTTTTCAAAAAAAATTTAAATTTATTTAAATGTTTTCTTCATATTTAAAATTATTTAAATATTGGTTTGAATTAATTAAACAAACAAATTAAAATTGACTTCCTACTATACAAGCTCAGTAGGTGTATGAACTCATCAGCTGATCGAAACTAGGTCAAGTCCAAAACCCTTGACCTACATATGTTATGTATACTTTCTGCACCTACATTAAACATCTGTAACAATCTAACTCAAAGCACAAAACATAATAAAATAAAATATCTAAAATGAACAAAATATTAATATAATAATCAAATTGACATTTAAATTATTTAAAACAAACAATTCTTAATTTCACATTATTTTCAATTCTATCAAATTTCTGTCACTGGTTTCGAAAAAATAAAAAATTTTATATTCTTTATCATAAATCTCTCTCTTTATTCAACAATCTTACTCTTCATTTAACAATCTCGCTATACTTTCCTGTGGGTGATGTAAATTATTTATTCTCATTCACCGTATTAGATCTGTATACATATATAATCTTTACTCTCTGACTCTAATATTCATCAACTTCAATTATCATGACACCCATCTCTACCAAAATATCTATCCCAAAACACTCTAAACCCCACCTTATCATTGAACTCAAATCGTCACCTTCTCTCAATACATATAAAAAAAAAAATACTCTCTAACCCTTTGTACATAGGATACGTGTTTCCCCTACCCAAAACTCAATTCCCTTATTTGGCCCCTGGATTCTACCTAAGGCGGCCCCTTCCCCACTAAAATCTATCCCTATCCCGTCCCAACCCTTGTTGCGGACTCCTACATTACACTATCCCCTAGTACAAAATTGCCATCCCCAAAAATCTCAATCTCATAACCTTACTACAAATACAACAAAATAACCTCGTTAATTATAAACATAAATATATCATTCAGAACTCTACAATTATTCTCCATTACTCCTGTGTCAACATCAATACTACTTAAAATTCTACAACATACCTTACTTCAAAACAACATTCTCTACTATTTCAAATTCAACTTTGATTTTAACTCGGACAGATCTACATGTCCCACAAAATATTTATCACCCAAAAACTATCTCTTATTAGATTTCACAAATCGTTACTTTATTTCTCATTGTAGCAAATTATTTTTATCATTACTTTAAAACATCTGTAATACATTAAAACATTACAGTGAACATCAATTACTTAAAACATTTATAACTAATATACCAGTGACATGTTATTGCTGATCAGCTGATATCCTAACATAATTAAAACAAAATGAATACGTTTAAAAATTGAACAATTACATGTAATACATTATCAATATTTACTTCTATTATGTTGATTGCCTGCCAGGCGTCTAATTATTGGCTTAATTTGAAGCATACACATATCATGAAAACACATATTCTTATCAATGCCTATACCTAACATAAAACAATAAAATGATACCTTTAAAATTATAGTATGGACAACTTGTATTGAAAATATGAGCATCTAGTTATTTGAGCGGAGTGCAAACATTTTTTATTGGATCAAACTTTGAACGAGCAAAAAATTTCTTTGTTATAAAATTTAAGTTCGTGACTCGTTTGAGTCACCTCCCAGCCACACACACTATTTCAAATTATGGTGGACTGTGGCGCCCATTCGCTTCCACAAAGACTGTATATTTTGGAGCAGGTTTTACCTCTCCGTGTCTCTGCTTCCGCTATTAAGTTTTAAAATTAGTGAACATCATCATGTTCTTGTTATAAAATGATACACCCTTAAAACGGTTCTACCACCTGTCTTGCTACCCCAAAGCGGGCAGAGTGGCAGCCGCTGTTCCATAGTTCTGGGAGATTTCCTCTAATTGTCACCCCCCAATGAATTTCTAATATATACCAATTTCAAGTCAGCTATGGTCAAGGGACTTGATATGACCATAGCTGGCCGCTAGCCAAAACCACGGTTAGTGCTGGTAAGGCAGTAACCGCCCGAAAAGTCGAGGAAATCTACACTTTCATTTCACTGCCTGTTTCAATCATCACTATTATGTGCGACACCGTCGTTTGGCAGTGTGTAAACTTTAATTTACACGGATAAGGGGTGCCGCACATTTATCGCCATTTTGGCCTCCGATGGAGGTAACACTCACTGTTACCCCCAACCCATTCCGCTATCTACGAGAGCACAGGCAACCCCCTCAATAGCAACTTAATAGCTAATTAATAGAATTTTTTATATACAACATTCTAATGTGACATTTTCATCAATCATCAATCATTAATCATCCTTCATAACTTTCTACAATTATATTACTTAAAATTTTCAAATTCATTATTAATATTTGTTTTCCATCATATCTCAGTTATTATTACCCTTTAAATCATTAGCTCAAGTTATTTTCATTATTGAAGTTAAAATTCGTTCCATTAAGTTAAACATCTGTGTACATTTTATTATATTTGACTTGTATCATAAAAATTTTATACTTACAGTCCATAATTCATATACTGACATACACAACTATATACACCATACACCACTACTCCAAGTAACCTCTGAAACATTTAACAAAAAGTTATTTCAAATCAACAATTTATCATTTAATTACCAACTTCACTTCTCGTTAAACCATTTAAATTCATCAGAAAATTCAATTATATAATCTTTGAATTAATCAAAATATTTAAAACATTTCAAATTATTTTAATTAAATTAATTAAACAATTACAATTAGCCAATTACTGTTTTCAAAATTAATTCGGTTATTTATTTAAATTGCAAATATTAATATTATTATTACAACAATCATCTACACACACATTGTTTACTTAACATTCTACAATACACACAAATAAATTTACTAAACATTTATTTACAAATCTGCATCCTTATTTATTTAGTCATATCACACTTCAATGTTCAAGGTTGCGAGGTCAAAAAACCATAAAACAATATATTGAAAATTGTCCATTGATTGTTTATAGTTTAGCCTCCATCGTCAAAGGTCAATCTTTGTTTTAAATAACACTTTTCGATTTGATTGACACACAGATTGCTATTTTGTGTGTCATAACCACAAAAATCAAATTCATCCATTTTATCAAAATAATCATGAAACAAGTCAACATTAAGTATTTCTGTTAAGTCTCCAGTAGTAATTACATTCATTATCGGGTCAGTTACTTTTTCATCAATTAAATTATTCTTGTTTAAATACACTTCTAATATTTCTTTCAACTCACCATAATTTCTCTTTAATTCATATAATTCTATCTCTCTCTCAACACACAATTCTCTATTTAAATCTCTCTCCTCATAACACCATCTCATACCTTCAATATTACTCCAGACAGAGGGTATAAACTTATACAAATAAAATAAACAACTCAAATCTTCTACTAACACGGGACTCTTGCCCTTCAAAAACAACACTTGTGAATACATTAAATCATCATAAATAAGGGGAAAATTTACCCTCTGCCCCCATTCTACCACTATATTATCTTTCCACTCTCTCTCTAACTCATAAACATACATTAACATTTCATTATTACATTCCACAACTTCATCAGTACTCTCATCATTTATTTTCAACATATCACTCTCTGATACTATCTTTTCATATACATTACTATTCTCAATATTATTTTTATCATTTTCGACATCATCATCATCATTTGTTAACTCTTTATCTAGTATCACATTTTTACACGTGTCATTACAATTTTCATTGGTTTTATTTTTCTCTGTACTCATCACATGTACTCCCATTCGCTCAACACTCTGTTCTAACTTATTCAGACTAGTCATTATTGTCTCATGGGTATTTTTACAACGTTCATTAATCTCTTGAATGTCATTCTTTAATTCATTAAAATTGTGATTTTGTATTTCAAATTTAATACTCTGTTGCTCCAAAATTAACTGCAACATATTCATAACTTTCTCCTCTTTATCTATCTCTTGTTTACTTTGGACAGGTGTCACTAGATTTTCTATTTTGTCGTCAGTGATGCCGACTTTATTGTCATTATTTTTATTTTCTCTATTTGATTTTGGGGTCGTTTGGATCCCCGAATCATCTGTATTATTTGATTCATTTATACTACTTGTGTTCAAAGTTTTGGTTACATTCGTAATTTTGTAGTCTTGACCTACATTCGGTGTTGAATGTATTTCAGGACTACTCATCACAGCTGATTCGTCAACTTCAGCTGTTTCACTTATCCCAGTCGAGTCGGACAAATCGACTCCGTTCTCTGTTATATTTTCCATTATTATTATTTTTAGGTATTTACTCTGTTTCTTATATGAACAAATATTCTTTACTTCTTTTGCGTAACTTTATATAAGTACCTTTTGCGTATTTTTTACTTAACCTCTCAACCGTGCTTGTATCCCATTTGTAGGTATGGAATTTCATTTTTTGGAAATTCGTGCCTGTTTCGTGGCGCCATTTGTGATGTACTAATCAATCACATTTATTATTATTACAACCAAATTTCAAATTAACTCTTACTTACTGGCACGATAGCTTCAATAAGGTCACAGGATTCGATCACATGTAGCTGGATACAAACATGGTCTATGGGTTACGCAAAGCACTGACACAACTCATATATGAAGAGAATTAATATTTATTATTATTTACTCTTGAATGATTGTAAACTCATGAAGATTCATTTGGATACATATTTTCAAAGTTGTGCAACACTAGCATAATCACACTTATTAACTACAGCTTACCTTGTTGTATATTACATAAGACACAATTATCAACACAAATACAACAGAAAGCAGCCCAGCTTTGCCATTCCACATTCATTCATATTTAAAAGAAACAAAGAACGCCTTAACACATTTTTCTATCATAATGTCCCCACGTCGACCACGCGGTCATCGCGCCCGTACTAAGTCCTCGTTCAACTGTCCGAAAAAGAAACGAAACTATTAATTCATTTAGGCTTACTTATTACTGTTGTTATTTCACTTGTACACTGTTGATTAACGTTCCAAATTTTAACTGTGAGGTCGGCCGACCTTAAAAGAAACTGTTAACAAAATTTAGATGGACCGCCTGCGGTCTGTTGGTAAGAGGCACTGGGCAAAAGTTTTTTCTACCTTCCCTCTCCACAGTTTTCAACACGGGAACTCACTGCCTTGGGCGTCGTCGTTCAAGCTCAGTTGTTGTGAGCTAACCATTTTATATATGGAATATGGAAGTTGTATTCCGGGTACCCCAGTACGATATTGGCTTTGGCTCTGCTGACGTCATTGATAGTAGGCGGTCTCTTAGCAATATTTCCGGTTAATCTTGGAGAAGATGATGAATAATTCTCTTGCTTTGGCCATCTTGAGTTTTTCGGCCAGAGGGTCACTGGGAGCGCTTGCGTGGGTAGTCGCGCCCGTGCGTCGACACACATGCAAAGTTCTTAGAATTTTGTGGGGGTGAATTCTTCAGCCGCATTGCTCAACAACAACTGCGTCTATGCCTTGGTTTCAAACTGTTTCTTAACATTGGTTCTTTCACAATGGAATGAATTTCGTTACACAATGATTTTCACAACTTTTAGACAAACCCGCCCAAAATGAAATAAATAAAAAATATAATTATCCCATACTGTGGAAAATAAAAACACCCAAAAATTGACCCGCTACACTATTATTATTATTATTATTATTTGATTTACGTCGGAAACAATAAATGTATAATTCTTTTTTTAAAGCCAGCTGTGTGACTGTAGGCACACACACACACACAGATTCGTGGTGACACATTTACAAATAAACCTTAACAGTCGCGAGTTTTGTTACTATTAGAATTGATATTCATAGGTTGACTGCACTGTCACTGATAACAACAATTCTCTTCTCACGTGTCACAGCGACTCCCTCCACATCGCCTTTCCCCTCTGACTGTAAGCGTTTCGCGCATTTCCATGCCCTTAACTTTCAATTTTGCTATACCTCCACTTCTAGTGATTAGATATAAAAATACAGTAAATATAATAATAAAGGAAGCATAAGAAATTATTAATAATATAATTTTGTTATATTTTAATACAATTTTATTATGACAAGTAACATGTCAAAACATAACAGACTGAAAAAAGTGGCATCTATCAACTTAGTAGTCAGGATTATCGAATAATTAATATTGGTTAGATATTCATTATGTCAGAAATTTATAATTGTCTACACTTAAAAATTTGTCTTTTAGAGCATATTAAATATATTACTTCCATATTCCTTAAGGAATGGAAGTATGGTGATGGCAAAAAAAATCGTGTTCGAGATTATTGCAGATTCTGATTGTACTACACTCAAAACATGAAAAAAAGTCGTTTTTCGAAAAGTGTCTGTGTGTGTGTCTGTCTGTCTGTCACTCTGTAGATTTTTTTTCTATGGCAAACGATAACAGCCGAAAATTCAAACAGAATCAAATAATTTTTTGCATACAGCCCTCATTTGTAGAGCACTCACGACCTATTGTTTTTGGTGAAGATCGGTTAAGGGAAAGGGGTAGTTTAGCTGTAACATTTTATGTTTTAACAAGGGTATTTCCTATGGCAAACGATAACAGCCGCAAATTCAAACAGAATCAAAAGATTATTTGGATACAGCCCTAAATTGTAGAGTTCTCAAGACCTATTGTTTTCGGTGAAGATCGGTTAAGGGAATGGGGTAGTTTACCTGCAACGTTTTTTTAACAAGGGTATTTTCTATGGCAAACGATAACAGCTGCAAATTCAAATAGAATCAAATAATGTTTTGCATACAGCCCTGATTTGTAGAGTACTCAAGATCTATTGTTTTTGGTGAAGATCGGTTAAGGGGAAGGCGTAGTTTACCTGCAACGTTTTTTTATCAAGCGTATTTTTTATGGCAAACGATAACTGCCGCAAATTCAAACAGAATCAAATAATTTTTTGCATACCTCCCTGAATTGTAGAGATCTCAAGGACTTTCGATTTTGGTGAAGATCGGTTAAGGGGAAGGGGTAGTTTACCGGCAACCTTTTACGTTTTAACAACAGTAAAGTACTTGAAAATTCATTTAAACTTTTTCAAACAATGGTAATTGTTAAAAATAAAATAATTTTGTTACCAGGGAATAAAATTATAATTTTTTCATTTTAATGTAAATGATGTATGAGTTAATATCTTTATATATATAATTCTTCTGTACGTGTGTATGTCACTGAACTCCTCCATGTATAAAATAATATATCGTTCGTGGCAGGTAAGCATATCTCAGTTACGTAATGTTTACGTTTCCATTTTATTATTATGCCTACAGCAATAAAAAGGCAGGCAAGACACACACACACAATTCACGTTATTTCTGGCCTCACTCATGTTTATTTTCTTACATTTGCACGCTTTTTAAATGGAAAGTGCCAAAACCCACACCAACATAACGCGTGCAAGCCGAAAAAATGGACATCAATTTGCTTCCTGTGGATCGCTGGGCAGTGTAACTGCACGTGTTTACAGAGGAACGATTCATAGACAGACTTTTCGTCTTTAGGGAATGAACCCTCTGCAAGATGCTGAGGGTCCATGAGTGACTTCGGAGCGCTCCTTCTTTTTCGCGTGTTTGTTCTGTGAAACATACACTGTAGATTCGCAGCTCTACTCTAAGCAACGCTCAATAGGAAATGTTGAAAATTTTTGTCCACAGTGTACCCTCATTCACACTAAACCTGCTCTGATGTTTTAATTACGGACATCATAATATTAAAACTTTGGAAACTTGAGCACTACTTAATGGAGATCAATCATTAACTTATACAAGCCATTAATTTTATTCATATTATATATATATATATATATATATATATGTGTGTGTGTGTACAACATTATCGGCAACAAAGAAGTAGTTTTTGTTAAAATTCCTTCCCGGGATATTTGGCCGTAGTCCAATGTTTTCTACAAAACCATACGTTTCGGCAATGCCATCGACTTCCATCATCAGTGAAAATCGAGTGCGATAACGTGAGGTGGTATACGTTAGTGACCACAGTACTGTGGTTAAGGCTGAAGCAGTAAGTAGAAAGAAGTAGTTTCTATGGTAATATTTAATTTCGAAAATGATTTTAAATATAAATCTTAGAATACGGAAGTCATGTATGGTTCTCCATACCGATATTTTTAATAATGTAATAAATTTTGTTTTGCTGAACATTGCATTTATCAACAGTCATCAGTAGATATTTATTATATCCAGTGGCTAAATAGTGTAATAAGACGTTTTGTCCCATGTGTAATTCTGCCACACGTTGGATGCGTCACTTTGTAATAAGACCAGATTCCCACTCTTAAAATTGATATAATTTAATTTAAATATCGTTGTTGTTTAATGGATTCTCGTGTATTACATGCAGTAATTATCTTTTATGATAATTGATAAATATGATTTTAATTAATTATAGTGTGATAATCTATTATGGATAAATTATTAATTTGCTGGTTTGTATGAATGTAACGGTAGCGTCGAACTCCTCTTCTGGAAAAATGTCGTCTGTGTAAGTAAAGTCAAGTGTTGTCTGGACAAATAAATTAATATAAAGAACACTTTTCACGTACCTGATTGTTGTACTAGATGTTCAGACGTTCACTACCACAAAATAAACTGTCAAGGTTAATTTGACCAGTTTAAATTTTATAATCAAGGTTATGTAGCACCTTGAAGGTTATGTGGGCGCCATATGGGTTTTCTTGAGAAAAGTTCCCATAAAAAACAAGTTTCTAAATTTAAAATTGTATGTATTCACTTTTTCTGTTGTTAAATGCTTATGGCATTTAAAATAATTTAAATAGTGTATTGAAAAATTACTGTTTCAAATGTACCTCAGTGTATGCTATACTGAGGTTTTATATATCTAAATTGAAATAATTGAACACCAAGGTTATGCTGTATAACATTAGGGGTTTATTATACCCTCAAAAATCAAATTGAATAAAAATACATTTATAATAATACAGTCGGATTTCAAAGTATCCGTTTACTGACTGGTCTAGCTCAGTTAAGAACAATATAAAAACTCTTATGTTTATTGACAAAATTTAACATTATTTAACTAGATACCTCAAGGTAGGTTCTTGTAAATACAACATAGAACGTTATTAATTGCTTTGATAGATATTACTATGATAGTAATTCATTTTTGGCCTCTTTAAAAAACTCGCAATTATATTTGAGGTTAACGAAAATTTCGTCAGCTAAGATTCTAATTAATATTATAAAAACTAAATCTAACACTAAATTCTTACGTCGGATTATTAAAATCCTCTAAATAAATGAATACAGTGTTCACAAATAATAGTGTGATTGTTTTTTGCGTCAGTACAATGTGTTGATAGATACGATCAGTGAAAAACAGATAAACAATAAAATTGGTCACTGTACTACCTTGTTTTTTTAATCTTATAGATTAAAAATTAAACACTTTAGCGGTCGGATTATATTGACCACTATATAACTGGACTTTATTCGCACTTGGAACGAGAAATATACCCTCTTCTTAATGAAACTGGGTTGCTTACTATACAGGTTAATTTCAATTTTCTCGTTCTGAATACGCGCACTGTCTAAAAGTTTCACTATTACTTGTCGATGCACTTTTGTATGATGAATCGTTGTTCTATTAATTATTTTAATGAAATTTAGAGTATTTACTACTACTATGATGTAGTAAATTAATAAACTATAAAACAACGTCGAGCCGCAACTGCTTGGCTCGTGATGAAGGAAGAGAATGCGAATTTTTCAGCGTTTCTCTGATTATATACGTCTTAGATCGACGTTAGGGACAAAAGTCGCTGAGTAAACTCTTTTTTGATTGGTACAGAAAACCGTTACAGCGGCGTATTGTTTTATTTAACCGCTCTCTGTACCTGACTGTCGTTGTTGTTGGTTTTCACTGATAATTTCTTAAATCTGTTTAAGAAATGATGCTAACACTCACTATTAACTTATTACATTTTCAATCTCTAAGTTATCATCATCAGATTAAAGCTTATTGTCTGCTCTTTATTTTGATGTGGCATAATGCTGGTTTGCACCTAGCTTTCACTGACAATACATAAAAATAGTGTTTTGAAACATGGTTTCTTATTGTCGTCTGCTAATAATGCACATTGCGACTATTTTCCTATCTTTTTACATTTTGTTATTTACACTGTGTTCTCTTTAGAACGTTATTACATGACTAAAATTACATACATGATTACAATTGAAAGCTATTTCCCAGCGGAACAATATTAAATCTTACTATAATTATGATAATACGTTATTATGAAAATTTCTTATTCTCTAAATACATTTTACTTGGCCTACTCATTTTAATGCATACAATATTAATTGAGTGATGGTATTTCACACCTTATTCGTCATATTTATTGTTCAGTAAATTTAATGTTCATTAGGGGTCCTGTTTCCTTATTAACTTACTGACATAAATTCGTTTATGCATGGTCTAGATACATTTATGGCATCAGGTTTATTCCCTGTTAATTATTACTTCTAATTACATCTCGTTTAATCAGGAAGTTGCTTATACACACATAATGCTTCCTTTTATAATTGTCTTAATTCTATTTGTTACATCTTTGTTTGTAAAGCTAGTCTTTTTGTAGCTTTGTGGCTACAGCTAGTATAGTAATCGTCTTTGCTATTTACATCATAGTTTTTCTATTTTCAGCCAAAATGCTGTTATTGTTATTACTTTATTAAAGTCATTAGTCATTTAGTTCTAATTACATGACTCTACACATTAATGTCATGAACTGGTTTGTTTGACAGCTTATATGAACTTTGCATGTCCATTAGTTATAGTCAGTCATTGTGTTTCAGTTGTAGTGTCATGCAGTGTATTCATCACTGCTTCTTGGGATCCTTCCTCTTCTTTCTTCTTTGCTGGTCCTTCTCTTCTTTGCTACATTCATTACAAATGATTCACTTTATAACTTTAGTGTCATAATTTACCCTTCTGGTGTGTGTTTTTGGTTATGTCACATTTTGTAGTGTTACATATACTCCCCTCTCAAAATTGATAATTTGAGAAAAGTTTTATAGTTTGAAGAAATTATCACTTTATTTTGTTTTATCATAATATTACTGCTTCTTTCTGAATTAAGTTCAATAGTCTGTTGGTGTGTTGCACTAGACAAGTTCTTTGCTAGTATTATATTCAGCTCACTAGTATTGTTCAAGCTTTTTATACTCTTAGTCATTTAGTTATAACATATCATAGTTCTTAAATTAACAATTTCCCTGTTTTTCAATAACACATTTTCTTTACATTATACACATTTTGATTCTTGTGACAAACTCTTTTGTTCTTTCATTTACCTCACAGTTGTTTATTTAATCCTTGACATATTACAATTCCCTAACATTTATAGTGGGTTCGGAATCAGAGGGGCTCTATTGGCATCCATTCTCCGCCGTTCCTCAACTATACACCCACAGAATCAGAGGAATCTTCATCTCTGTCTGGGACAATAAAAAGTTGCACATAACAACAGTTGCACTATCACAACACATAAAATATAACATATAATTTATTTTTCAATATAAGACATTATATTCAATATAACATTCAAGGGATTAGAGGTTTCATTATTATCACTGTTCATGCTTTATCATTTTATCTAACATACTTCTCTTCACAGGTCATTATTTTATAACTTGACATATTTGTTATATTATTATCAGCTTTGCTGCTATTCTTCAATACTAGTTTGTAAGTTGTTTTGGTTGTTTCAATGTTTTTAATTTACACACTTAAATTTATCACTATATAATTATGCAGTTGGTCTTTAAATTCTTCTTTAGTTCACCATAGTTCACTTTTAACACTGTTTATACACTGGGTTTTTAACACTTTGTTCGTTATTTTCTTGGATTATCAGGGGTTTACAATATTCATTTGATAAACATTTTGTTGTATACAATATTTGATAAACGTTCTTTGTTATATACAATACTCATTTGATAAACATTTTCCTTTTCTTTTCTTTCCTTTATAATAATAGCCTTCTCTTGTATTACTCGCTTTGTTGTTTTGCTCCTCTGCTCCTTCAAGTGTGTGATTTTTTACACTTATTCTGGATGATTTAATTCCATTTGTTGAAATTAATGTTGAAGGATGAAGCATATTGTGTTTGGTTCGTTCAATATAGTATATTATATTTATTCAATAGTGGTTTACTTCACAGTTGTGTTATTATTATTTAATTATCTTCTCATTCCTTGTTATAGCCTTCTTCTGTATTACTCTCTTTGGTGGTTTGCTTCTCTGCTCCTTCAAGTGATGAATTTTAAATCACTTATTCTGGATGTTTTTAATTTCATTTGCTGAAATTAATGGTGGAGTATTAGGGCATTATTATATTAGGTTTATTCAATAGTGGTTTTCTTCACAGTTGTGGATTTATTTATTATTTAATTATCTCTTTCTCATTCCTTGTTATAGCCTTCTTCTGTATTACTCTCTTTGTTGTTTTGCTCCTCTGCTCCTTCAAGTGATAGTTGTTTACCACTTATTCTGGATGATTTAATTCCATTTGGTGTAATTAATGTTGAAGGATGAAGCATATTGTGTATTAGGTTTATTCAATAGTGTTTTACTTCACAGTTGTGGATTTATCATTTAATTATCTCTTCCATTCCTTGTTATAGCCTTCTTCTGTATTACTCTCTTTGATGGTTTGCTCCTCTTCTCCTTCAAGTGATAGTTTTTAAATCACTTATTCTGGATGTTTTTTAATTTCATTTGTTGAAATTAATGTTGAAGGATGAAGCATATTGTGTTTGGTTTGTTCAATATAGTATATTATATTTATTCAATAGGTATAAATTTTTCTTGCTTTCACCATTCTATTGGGCTCATTATGGGTCAATTACATTTTCTTATGTGGAGTCATTTTATTTATCTCTGTTTACAGCATTGTACATCTTGATACTGCAGACATTATGATATTTTACATTTTAGATAGTCTTCATTATATATAATATTTTTTCAAGGATGCTTGGTTATACGTACCCTTGATTTTCTTACTTATTGGATCAGAAACTTCATAAGTATTGTTCTGATTGTTCTTTGTTATTGTATACGGACCTGTATACAGTAATAGCAGTTTCTTAGTGATACCTTCCATTGTACTGGGTAATTCTCTATTTCTTAGTAGTATTTGGTCACCTACATGGTACTGTATGATTTTCAATGGTACCTTGTTTTGGTACTTTCTTTTTCTCTGTTCGATTTTCTCGACAATTTTGTTATGGAATTGGATTTTGTCGAATTGGTATTCCTGGCTTTGTGGAAAATGAATAATGTCACAAATTTCTCGTGGTGGAGGTTTCTCAAACATGGCATTATATGGTGTGGTTTCTATTGATTGGTGGTGAGCTAGATTTATAAAGTCTTCTGTTGCTGATATATACTCACTCCACTTCCTTTGCTGGTTGGAACAATATGTTCTGAGAATTCTCCCAACTTCTCTCAGCACTCTTTCAGACGGGTTACTGCTGGGATGGTATACTGAGGTTTTATATGTTTTCACCCCATGATCCAGCAGTGTGTCCCTCCATCTTTTGGCCTTGAACTGGGTACCATGATCCGTTATTATAGTTTTCGGACTCCCCACTTCAGGTATATAGCTTTGTGTAATAATGTTAAGTATCTTATTCGTTGTGGCACGATTTATTGGCTATAACTTCGTGTATTTTGTGTAATGATCGAAAATTATTATGAGGTATTTATATTGACGTCTACCTCCACTTCTAGGGAATGGACCGCAGATGTCTGGGAAAACTTTTTCTAACTTGTTTGATGAAGTTATAGGTATCATTAGTCCATCTTTCTTTTCGTTGGTGCATTTCACCAGTTGACATATGTGGCAACTCCTGATATAATTGTGCACTCTCCTGTTTATGTCCTTAATATACAGATGTTCTTCTAGTGCTCTTACCACCTTGAGTGCTCCCATGTGTCCATAACGAATGTGATAATCCGTTATGATTTCCTTTTCTAACGTTTTGGGTATTACCAATTTCCAGGTGTTGTTATTGTATTTTGTTTTAATAAATAATAAATTGTTGTGTAAACAATAGTATTGTATTACTCTACTGTCTTGTGCACTCAGTCTCTGATGGATTTGCATTAATTTGCTGTCTTGCTTCTGGTGTTGCTCTATTTCTTGAACTATTTCTTCTAAGTCTGACCGACTCTTAAGGATGTGATAGACCTTTGCAATTGTCTCCTTCTCCCCTTCATAGGTGTGATTGGTTATGTTTATGCGTGACAACACGTCTGCTGCTATATTCTTTTTGCCTGGAATGTACTCCCAACTGATGTTATATTCTTGTAAGACTAGGTTCCATCTTGCTAAACGACCATGGCTTAGTTTACAGTTTTTTAGGAAGGATATGGACTTGTGGTCTCTCCGTACTGTTATTGAATATCCTAAAATATAGGTCCGGAATTTTCCGCAGGCAAATACAACACTTAACAGCTCTTTTTCTGTCACATTGTAATTGCGTTCGCATTTGTTCAGTGTTCTACTGGCGAAGCTTATCACCAGATGGTTCCCATCTCCATCCTCTTGGTATAGTGTAGACCCTAAACTGATGTCACTTGCGTCACAATTGAGGTAAAAAGGTTTATTGAAGTCTGGGTGATGTAGCATCACTGTCTCTAGGAATTTGGCCTTAATTTGTTGGAACACTATGTCTTGAGTTGGTCCCCATGTCCATTTGTCCTTTGAAGATAATTGTGGTGATAATTTTGTAGTTAATTCCGAATAGTTATTTTGGAATTTGCGATAATAATTGCACAGGCCTAAAAAAGACTAATTGTTTTTTGTTTCTTGGGGTGGGGAATTGTTGTATGGATTCTATTTTTTCCTTAGATGGTGTTATCCCCAGTTCTGTTAATTGGAAGCCTAGAAATTGTACTTCTTTGGCTATGAGTTGTGATTTTTCAAGTTTCAATGTGATGTTGTTCTCAGACAGTTTGTTCAACACATGGTTTATTCTATGACAATGTTCTTCCCAGTTTGTAGATGTTATGAGTAGATCATCTACATAAATGGTAGTGAACTGGAGCGCTTCTTGGCCTAATACTTGGTCCATACACTGAATAAATATTGCTACAGAGTTCACTAGTCCGAAGGGCAAACGTTTGAAATGGTAGTTGCGCCCTTCGAAAATAAAGGCTACATATTTTCGGCTGTGGGGGTGCAGTTCCACCTGCCAGTATCCGCAGACGGTGTTCCATGAACTAATAAATTGTATGCCATGAAACTTCTTTAAAATTTCCTCTATTTCGCCAGGAGATGTTCGGTCATTAATGAGATTTTTATTAATCTCCCTAGCATCTAGGCAGAGTCTCACTTTCCCGTTCTTCTTTTTTATAGCTACAACAGGGCTAGTATAAGGTGACTGATGCACTCAATGATATCGTCTTTTAATAATTGATTAATCTCGGTCCTAACTGCTTCTTTTAAGGAATAAGCAATTGGGTATGACTTCCGATTAAAATTTACGGGTTCTTTAAATCTCAACTCACATTGATAATTTTTTACCTTCCCCGGGATGTCTGAGAATACATGCCGGTATCTGTTGTATATTCTGACCAGCATTTCAATTTGGTCTGGGCTTGGTGAATGGTCTCTCGTTGTTGACTTAAATTGTCGGATTTCATTAATTTTTTCTTCCCACAAAATGTTATTTTTTGGTTGAAACTCGACTTCTTCAGTGGGTGTCTGATATCTAGGGTTTATTACTTCTCTTATGTGGAAAATGGTGCGGTCTTGGGGAGCTTCCTTACTCCCAATGATCTCAGCTGTCCATTCCAAATCTGGTGTACTCAGTGTTATTTTCGCTCTACTCATGTCAATAATAGCTGAGTATTTCCGCAGGATGTCGCAGCCAATTAAACTGCGAAATGGTAACCCACTAGCTACCAAAAATATCATTGGGATCTTGACTCCATGACGGGTCACTTCAAGACTGACCTGTTTCTTGACAGTTTTATTCTGTCGTCCAGTCGCTCCCACTAATATTATATTGTTAATCGGTAGGGTTGGTATTACCGAATTACTTTATTCCTGGATGCGGTTGATTTCTGTGCTATCCATTAACGAGACATTTGCACCCGTGTCTGTCATCAATGTGGTGGCCACCCCGTTTATTTTGGCAGTCACATATGCTATGTCATTGTTGCATTGATGGTGGTCAATTTCCTCCTCTTCAAGCAGCTCTTGTCTAATATTTTTTAAATAGTGACTTCTTATTATTGTTATGGTTTGGTTCGAAGTCGTTTTGTAATTGCACCCAATAGAATGGTTCAGCGAGGGGTCTGATTGGTTTCTCACTGCCGCGATGCGTTTAAAGAGAGTTCATTCTCTTCATCGCGTCTGTCCGGTGTGTTTACCTGACTCCTCTCTTCTATATCGGGCCGTCCTCCATGGTGATTCTGGTCATTGTTCGGTATGAAATGAACTTGGGGCCAGTAGTCGTTGTTTTGGCTGTCGCCTTCAATACTCCTACTCCTTCGTTGCCAGCCTCTCGAATTTCTCCTGTCTTCGCACTGATACTCCTCGTCATCGTGTCCGTTGAAGCTACGGCGCCTTGGATAGTACCGCCTTCTCCCCTGCTCATTATTCGCCTGGACATAGTTGGCCCTCCTATATTGCTGTGGTTGGTTGTTTCCACCTTGGTTCTGGGGTCGGTTGGGGTTGTTGTTATTGTTATTTTGCGGCCGTCTCGTATTATTATTATTATTGCCAGTGTAATTATTATTATTACCCTGATTATTTGGCCGATAATTGTTCTCATGATTTGGATTTGCATTATTATTACTATAATTATTGTAGGTACTTCGATAAATCCGGAAGTTTGGGTTATTATTATTATTTTGGTTGTTACTTCTGTCTTGGAAGTTGTCGTTCCTTTTACGGCTCCTCTTATAGTAGCCTTAATGTTCAGTATCCTCGAGCAGTGCTGCCATGGCTTGGACAGTTTTTATCTGCCCCCATTGTCGTGATATTGCCACTCCCTCCTCATAATGATAAGCGAGCTTGGTGACCAGGCACTCCTCTGGTATCCTTGGTTCGAGGTTTCGTGCTAAACATACCTTACCAAGGAAGGTGGAGTGGTTCCTCGACTGGCGTCATATTTGCCATGACAGATATCATCACGTACGATGTTCTGAGTAGACTCCGACCAGTATTTGGCCCTGAACAGTGTCTTGAACTCCTCATAACTTTGGATCTCGTGGCGGGTTGCAGACCACCAGTTATCGTTTTATCGCCTTTAAGGCTTTTTTATTTTAATCTGCATCCTTTTAAGTCTAGGAGTTTTGCCTTGATATAACTATTGTAACACTACAAAATGTGACATAACCAAAAACACACACCAGAAGGGTAAATTATGACACTAAAGTTATAAAGTGAATCATTTGTAATGAATGTAGCAAAGAAGAGAAGGACCAGCAAAGAAGAAAGAAGAGGAAGGATCCCAAGAAGCAGTGATGAATACACTGCATGACACTACAACTGAAACACAATGACTGACTATAACTAATGGACATGCAAAGTTCATATAAGCTGTCAAACAAACCAGTTCATGACATTAATGTGTAGAGTCATGTAATTAGAACTAAATGACTAATGACTTTAATAAAGTAATAACAATAACAGCATTTTGGCTGAAAATAGAAAAACTATGATGTAAATAGCAAAGACGATTACTATACTAGCTGTAGCCACAAAGCTACAAAAAGACTAGCTTTACAAAGATGTAACAAATAGAATTAAGACAATTATAAAAGGAAGCCTTATGTGTGTATAAGCAACTTCCTGATTAAACGAGATGTAATTAGAAGTAATAATTAACAGGGAATAAACCTGATGCCATAAATGTATCTAGACCATGCATAAACGAATTTATGTCAGTAAGTTAATAGGGAAACAGGACCCCTAATGAACATTAAATTTACTGAACAATAAATATGACGAATAAGGTGTGAAATACCATCACTCAATTAATATTGTATGCATTAAAATGAGTAGGCCAAGTAAAATGTATTTAGAGAATAAGGAATTTTCATAATAATGTATTATCATAATTATAGTAAGATTTAATATTGTTATCTAAAAATGAAACTTTTCCTTGTGAACTTACTGTTTATTCTCTTCTCGTTGAACGCGTTTCGGCGTATGTATTCGCCTTCTTCAGCTTAGAGACAGACTGCCATCATTTAGTAATGGTTGTTGTGTGGAAGGTGTAGTGGGGGTGGTGCGTGGAGGAAGGGGATTGGCGCGGGGATTCAACTTAATGTTTGTTTTTTGTATAATTGTGTCAAAAAGTGTATGTGATTTATATTGTAATTGATTGTTAAGTATGTTGTTTGGTTGTGTTGTGTGGTGTTTATATATTTCGTATTGTTCAGTTGTGTTGAGTTTTCGACCTTTGGGTAAGTAATGTAAAATTTCAAGATTACTGTCTATGTTGGTGTAACTGTGGTTTTCTGTGTGTATGTGTGTGGCAAATGCGGAGTGTATATTGTTGTTGGTTAAAGCTTTTAAGTGTTCAGAATAACGGGATGAAAAAGATCTTCCCGTCTGGCCTATGTAGAAACTATTGCAGTCATTACAATTTAATTTGTAAACACCTGTTTTGTTATAGTTCTGTGTGCTATTTTGTATTTGTGTTTTCTGAATGTGTTGGCGATTTTGTGTGTGTAGGAGTTGTGGTATGTGAGTGTGATGTATTTATTGTGCTGTGTGTTGTAACCCCACGTAATTTTGTCCTTATCAATATCTTCTAAAGCCCCACTGTTGTGAGCGTCAATTTGTAACTACACGTGATTATTCCCCACTGCTGGGTTCGCCAATCTATTACCCTTCTGGACTTACAGGTTCTTTATGCCTCACCTTGGACGTGTCAAATTACCACAAGACGGGTTTTAAATTAACTTATCCCTCTCTTTGTGTACATCAATTAGTTACACTTGTTAATTCTATATAAATAAAAACACATGGAATAGTATCTGGTAATAATAATAATATTGTATTTTTATTCAAAAAAATTTCTATAGTCTATTCAGTGTAACTATTAATATAATTTATAAATCTCAGGGTCGATTCTCTTCTCTTTGTTTATATTATTTTTAGGTTCTTTTGGCTGATATAAAGGTTCAGTAATTATAAAGGAAAAACAAGTATAGAAAGTACATTACATTACAAACAATAATAATGATGAATAATATAAATTGAGTATTAATTATAAGAATATATATACGTTACACAATGTTATTAGTTCAGTTTGGTTTCACACAGCCTTCTGGTATCCGTGATGGAAAATTCCAATGTTAGTTTGTTTATGTTGTCAAAATGAAGGAATCCACTTCTTTTGGTGTTCAATAATTGTTAATTCTTGTCACTTTCGTTGTCCGAAGCCTTATGGTGGAATATTAGGATTGAAGTCCAGTGTCCTGTTATTAAGTTGATCCAAGTGTAGTTGTTCCTTCTGGTTGTTGGATCAGTAATGTTTTAAAGGTGATTTGTTTATGATATTTCTTTATCTACTTCAATTTTATATTCTGTTATAGTTTGATATAAGGTTTTTTTACTTTCTATTATATTATTTTTTAATAATATTCATATGTTTTGTATAAATAATTAGCTTGTTTCCAGAATTTACACTCAACTCTCCTTCTTGGCTTATTATTCTTTAATAATCCTCAACAACATTCTTTTTCTCTCTTTTGGTTTCCTGGATACACATAAATACTCTGGTCATATCTGTTCAAATTGAGATTTAGTTGTCATAGGATATTAGTTTTATATAATACATTATTTTACCTTCTACATACAAGTTGCTTTTTAGTTATTACATCATAATACTTAATACAATTTACATATTATTTTATCTGACAAAACTATGAACAATTTTAATATCAAATATTATAGTTATTTGTAATTTGACAAATATTTTTGAATAATTTATTATTTACTGAACATAATCATCTAGGCCTATGTTGACTGATTACATTTTTATATTGGAAGACTCATAATCGATCCTGCTTACACTTGTTTTATATTAATTAATTTCTTTAAATATAAACAAACTGTTAATGAACAATTATTCTCAAATTACTATAATTCCCTTTAGGGCTTAACCGAATGCACACTTTTAGATCATTGTCTGTGTGATCATTATCTATTTAACTTATATAACACAAACACTAATAAAGAAAAAACTAAATGTTAATGTCAGTATCATCTGCTACTATGGATTAGTAATGCATTTCATTAAATAATTGTTTATAATTACTATCCACTCACAGTTATTCTTAATTGAATCCCACTGTATCTCACATCCTCTTACCAATTAATTACACTTGTTTATATTACCTTTGTAGCACATCTTAATTACATTTTACATTTACTTCTAAATTTGTATTGTACTTTATATGACTTTCTAATTGATTCATTCATTATTCATTAAATTTATTCCCTTTATTTGTTTATGGACTACTCCAAATCTAACTAGGTACTGTCTATATAGTATATTAATCTGTCATAGTAATGTCTGTTGCAGGACTTTTGGTTTGTAAATAGGTTCACACTTTTATTTATTATTGTTTCTTCCTTCAAATTATTTTGATTTCGACTTGTTTAGATAACTTGTTGTTATTGCTTGCTGATGTCTTCAACAGTTGAAGTGTATGATATTATGGTATTAATATTGCTTGGTGATAAGATTGACATTTATGAAACAAATTCTTCATTATTATAGGCAAATTGAAACCTACCTTTCTTCTTGATACCAATTATTTTCTTCTTTATCTCTGGAGTTTATTTATTTGTATTGGTGGCTTTAACGAATTGTAATTCTTGAGTTTTCTTTTGGTTCATTGTATATTTTATTTATATATTCCATTCTTTTATTAAAATTGATTCCATACTAATGTTAAATGATTCCCCCTATATTAATATAGTATTATGAATGAATATCGGCGTTGAGTGGCCCTTTTACGTCCAATTGCTCATCCGAACATTCACATACCTGGTACAGTGCACATTGGCTGCTGCCCATAAAATAATTCTAAAGTGGCGCCTTAGCTTTCTCACTCTATAAATAAAATAATTATAAATCTTATCATTATACACATCATTGGAATCTTTTATCTTCTGAATATTTTTTCTTATTCTACATTGCCTTCCAATAACTCCATTTATTTATTATATTCAATATTACTGTTGGTATATTTTCTTAAGTAGATTTCTTTCTCTTTTATATAACTTCACTTCAGAATTCAATGATTTATTAGCCTTAATGTCATTCACCTTTGTTATTCAGTACCTCTTGCAATATAGTAGTTTTAATTATCCTTCTATTATTCTATCTCTTTTTATACTGCAACTCTTCTTCAGCAAGTTCATTTTCTAATTAGTTTATTAAATTTCTCTTAGGCTTTTGTCATTAACATTGTGCTCCATTATTATTATTATATTACTATATATATATTATTTAAGCTTGATTTAAATAGATGCGCTTATTTCTTTTAGACTTTTGGTGTCGTTACAGTGTTGATGGTATTTATCAAATTTATCAAATACCATCAACACACAGCACAATAAACATCACACTCAATACCATCAACACACAGCACAATAAATACATCACACTCATTATACAAAAAACAAACATTAAGTTGAATCCACGCGCCAATCCCCTTCCTCCACGCACCACCCCCACTACACCTTCCACACAACAACCGTTACTAAATGATGGCAGTCTGTCTCTAAGCTGAAGAAGGCGAATATGTACGCCGAAACGCGTTCGACGAGAAGAGAATAAACAGTAAGTTCACAAGAAAAAGTTTCATTTTTAGATAAGTGTTAGTGCTGTGAAAGAAGAGATGGATAATCAAGACAACTTTAATATTGTTCCGCTGTAAATAGCTTTTAATTGTAATCATGTATGTAATTTTAGTCATGTAATAACGTTCTAAAGAGAACACAGTGTAAATAACAAAATGTAAAAAGATAGGAAAATAGTCGCAGTGTGCATTATTAGCAGACGACAATAAGAAACCATGTTTCAAAACACTATTTTTATATATTGTCAGTGAAAGCTAGGTGCAAACCAGCATTATGCCACATCAAAATAAAGAGCAGACAATAAGCTTTAATTTGATGATGATAACTTAGAGATTGAAAGTGTAATAAGTTAATAGTGAGTGTTAGCATCATTTCTTAAACAGATTTAAGAAATTATCAGTGAAAACCAACAACAACGACAGTCGGGTACAGAGAGAGCGCCGGTGGCGGTTAAATAAAACAATATGCCGCTGTAACGGTTTTCTGTACCAATCAAAAAAGAGTTTACTCAGCGACTTTTGTCCCTAACGTCGATCTAAGACGGGGGTATATAATCAGGGAAACGCTGAAAAATTCGCATTCAGATGGGCATTTTCTGAAGGTTCCTCATGTAACTTCTTGTAAAGGGAAACGTATGGGTTTCGGGATCCAAGAAATTGTTGGATTTCGCGTATTATTTCCGGTTCCAATTGCTCCTGTTGGCCCTCAGCGATCCGCGCATTACCGTCGTCTATATAAAGAAAACTATTATTCCGGCCTCCGCAATTTAAATCATACACCAAATGGTATGTCCGACCTAATATTTTCATAAAAGAGAGTCCTTTAGGGTGGTGATAGCCTAAGGGAACCGAAAGGTGTAACGACACCAAAATTCTAAAAGAAATAAGCGCATCTTATTAAATCAAGCATAAATAATACATATAGTACTATAATAATAATAATGGGGCGCAATATTAATGACAATAGGTCTAAGATAAATTTAATAAACTAATTAGAAAATGAACTTGCTGAAGAAGAGTTGCAGTATAAAAACAGATAGAATAATAGAAGGATAATTAAAACTACTATATTACAAGAGGTATTGAATAACAAAGGTGAATAACATTAAGGCTAATAAATCATTGAACTCTGAAGTGAAGTTATATAAAAGAGAAAGAAATCTACTTAAGAAAATATACCAACAGTAATATTGAATATAATAAATAAATGGAGTTATTGGAAGGCAATGTAGAATAAGAAAAAATATTCAGAAGATAAAAGATTCCAATGATGTGTATAATGATAAGATTTATAATTATTTTATTTATAGAGTGAGAAAGCTAAGGCGCCACTTTAGAATTATTTTATGGGCAGCAGCCAATGTGCACTGTACCAGGTATGTGAATGTTCGGATGAGCAATTGGACGTAAAAGGGCCACTCAACGCCGATATTCATTCATAATACTATATTAATATAGGGGGAATCATTTAACATTAGTATGGAATCAATTTTAATAAAAGAATGGAATATATAAATAAAATATACAATGAACCAAAAGAAAACTCAAGAATTACAATTCGTTAAAGCCACCAATACAAATAAATAAACTCCAGAGATAAAGAAGAAAATAATTGGTATCAAGAAGAAAGGTAGGTTTCAATTTGCCTATAATAATGAAGAATTTGTTTCATAAATGTCAATCTTATCACCAAGCAATATTAATACCATAATATCATACACTTCAACTGTTGAAGACATCAGCAAGCAATAACAACAAGTTATCTAAACAAGTCGAAATCAAAATAATTTGAAGGAAGAAACAATAATAAATAAAAGTGTGAACCTATTTACAAACCAAAAGTCCTGCAACAGACATTACTATGACAGATTAATATACTATATAGACAGTACCTAGTTAGATTTGGAGTAGTCCATAAACAAATAAAGGGAATAAATTTAATGAATAATGAATGAATCAATTAGAAAGTCATATAAAGTACAATACAAATTTAGAAGTAAATGTAAAATGTAATTAAGATGTGCTACAAAGGTAATATAAACAAGTGTAATTAATTGGTAAGAGGATGTGAGATACAGTGGGATTCAATTAAGAATAACTGTGAGTGGATAGTAATTATAAACAATTATTTAATGAAATGCATTACTAATCCATAGTAGCAGATGATACTGACATTAACATTTAGTTTTTTCTTTATTAGTGTTTGTGTTATATAAGTTAAATAGATAATGATCACACAGACAATGATCTAAAAGTGTGCATTCGGTTAAGCCCTAAAGGGAATTATAGTAATTTGAGAATAATTGTTCATTAACAGTTTGTTTATATTTAAAGAAATTAATTAATATAAAACAAGTGTAAGCAGGATCGATTATGAGTCTTCCAATATAAAAATGTAATCAGTCAACATAGGCCTAGATGATTATGTTCAGTAAATAATAAATTATTCAAAAATATTTGTCAAATTACAAATAACTATAATATTTGATATTAAAATTGTTCATAGTTTTGTCAGATAAAATAATATGTAAATTGTATTAAGTATTATGATGTAATAACTAAAAAGCAACTTGTATGTAGAAGGTAAAATAATGTATTATATAAAACTAATATCCTATGACAACTAAATCTCAATTTGAACAGATATGACCAGAGTATTTATGTGTATCCAGGAAACCAAAAGAGAGAAAAAGAATGTTGTTGAGGATTATTAAAGAATAATAAACCAAGAAGGAGAGTTGAGTGTAAATTCTGGAAACAAGCTAATTATTTATACAAAACATATGAATATTATTAAAAAATAATATAATAGAAAGTAAAAAAACCTTATATCAAACTATAACAGAATATAAAATTGGAGTAGATAAAGAAATATCATAAACAAATCACCTTTAAAACATTACTGATCCAACAACCAGAAGGAACAACTACACTTGGATCAACTTAATAACAGGACACTGGACTTCAATCCTAATATTCCACCATAAGGCTTCGGACAACGAAAGTGACAAGAATTAACAATTATTGAACACCAAAAGAAGTGGATTCCTTCATTTTGACAACATAAACAAACTAACATTGGAATTTTCCATCACGGATACCAGAAGGCTGTGTGAAACCAAACTGAACTAATAACATTGTGTAACGTATATATATTCTTATAATTAATACTCAATTTATATTATTCATCATTATTATTGTTTGTAATGTAATGTACTTTCTATACTTGTTTTTCCTTTATAATTACTGAACCTTTATATCAGCCAAAAGAACCTAAAAATAATATAAACAAAGAGAAGAGAATCGACCCTGAGATTTATAAATTATATTAATAGTTACACTGAATAGACTATAGAAATTTTTTTGAATAAAAATACAATATTATTATTATTACCAGATACTATTCCATGTGTTTTTATTTATATAGAATTAACAAGTGTAACTAATTGATGTACACAAAGAGAGGGATAAGTTAATTTAAAACCCGTCTTGTGGTAATTTGACACGTCCAAGGTGAGGCATAAAGAACCTGTAAGTCCAGAAGGGTAATAGATTGGCGAACCCAGCAGTGGGGAATAATCACGTGTAGTTACAAATTGACGCTCACAACAGTGGGGCTTTAGAAGATATTGATAAGGACAAAATTACGTGGGGTTACAACACACAGCACAATAAATACATCACACTCACATACCACAACTCCTACACACACAAAATCGCCAACACATTCAGAAAACACAAATACAAAATAGCACACAGAACTATAACAAAACAGGTGTTTACAAATTAAATTGTAATGACTGCAATAGTTTCTACATAGGCCAGACGGGAAGATCTTTTTCATCCCGTTATTCTGAACACTTAAAAGCTTTAACCAACAACAATATACACTCCGCATTTGCCACACACATACACACAGAAAACCACAGTTACACCAACATAGACAGTAATCTTGAAATTTTACATTACTTACCCAAAGGTCGAAAACTCAACACAACTGAACAATACGAAATATATAAACACCACACAACACAACCAAACAACATACTTAACAATCAATTACAATATAAATCACATACACTTTTTGACACAATTATACAAAAAACAAACATTAAGTTGAATCCCCGCGCCAATCCCCTTCCTCCACGCACCACCCCCACTACACCTTCCACACAACAACCATTACTAAATGATGGCAGTCTGTCTCTAAGCTGAAGAAGGCGAATACATACGCCGAAACGCGTTCAACGAGAAGAGAATAAACAGTAAGTTCACAAGGAAAAGTTTCATTTTTAGATAACAATATTAAATCTTACTATAATTATGATAATACATTATTATGAAAATTCCTTATTCTCTAAATACATTTTACTTGGCCTACTCATTTTAATGCATACAATATTAATTGAGTGATGGTATTTCACACCTTATTCGTCATATTTATTGTTCAGTAAATTTAATGTTCATTAGGGGTCCTGTTTCCCTATTAACTTACTGACATAAATTCGTTTATGCATGGTCTAGATACATTTATGGCATCAGGTTTATTCCCTGTTAATTATTACTTCTAATTACATCTCGTTTAATCAGGAAGTTGCTTATACACACATAAGGCTTCCTTTTATAATTGTCTTAATTCTATTTGTTACATCTTTGTTTGTAAAGCTAGTCTTTTTGTAGCTTTGTGGCTACAGCTAGTATAGTAATCGTCTTTGCTATTTACATCATAGTTTTTCTATTTTCAGCCAAAATGCTGTTATTGTTATTACTTTATTAAAGTCATTAGTCATTTAGTTATAATTACATGACTCTACACATTAATGTCATGAACTGGTTTGTTTGACAGCTTATATGAACTTTGCATGTCCATTAGTTATAGTCAGTCATTGTGTTTCAGTTGTAGTGTCATGCAGTGTATTCATCACTGCTTCTTGGGATCCTTCCTCTTCTTTCTTCTTTGCTGGTCCTTCTCTTCTTTGCTACATTCATTACAAATGATTCACTTTATAACTTTAGTGTCATAATTTACCCTTCTGGTGTGTGTTTTTGGTTATGTCACATTTTGTAGTGTTACAATAGTTATATCAAGGCAAAACTCCTAGACTTAAAAGGATGCAGATTAAAATAAAAAAGCCTTAAAGGCGATAAAATATCACAAATGACAAGATTTAATGTATTTTCCCATGCATACAAGCTGCATTAAATTATTTGTGAACGTTTTTAAACTTATTTGTACAAAACATTGACAGTGTTAATGATAATAAATAGTGGGGTTACATCAAACATCATTATTTGCATTAAAAACAAACCATGAAATGTCACAATAAGATTTATGTAATGTAATACTATAATCCCAAATTGTCAGATTAGAGTCATTAAATTATTTGTGAATGTTTTTAAACTTATTTGTACAAAACATTGACAGTGTTAATAATAAAAAATAGTGGGGTTACATCAAACATCATTATTTGTATTAAAAACAAACCATGAAATGTCACAATAAGATTTATGTAATGTAATACTATAATCCCAAATTGTCAGATAAGAGTCATTAAATTATTTGTGAATGTTTTTAAACTTATTTGTACAAAACATTGACAGTGTTAATAATAAAAATATCGGTATGGAGAACCATACATGACTTCCATATTCTAAGATTTATATTTAAAATCATTTTCAGCCAAACAGCCAGGCTGTGTCTTACCTGCCTTTTTATTGCTGTATTAAATGAAAAATATTATATTACATTAAAATGAAAAAATTATAATTTTATTGCCTGGCAACAAAATTATTTTATTTTTAACAATTACCATTGTTTCAAAAAGTTTAAATAAATTTTCAAGTACTTTACTCTTGTTAAAACGTAAAAGGTGGCCGGTAAACTACCCCTTCCCCTTAACCGATCTTCACCAAAATCGAAAGTCATTGAGACCTCTACAATTCAGGGACGTATGCAAAAAATTATTTGATTCTGTTTGAATTTGCGGCTGTTATCGTTTGCCATAGAAAATACGCTTGATAAAAAAACGTTGCAGGTAAACTACCCCTTCCCCTTAACCGATCTTCACCAAAAACAACAGGTCTTGAGTACTCTACAAATCAGGGCTGTATGCAAAACATTATTTGATTCTGTTTGAATTTGCGGCTGTTATCGTTTGCCATAGAAAATACCCTTGTTAAAAAAACGTTGCCGGTAAACTACCCCTTTCCCTCAACCGATCTTCACCAAAAACAATAGGTCTTGAGAACTCTACAATTTAGGGCTGTATGCAAATAATCTTTTGATTCTGTTTGAATTTGCGGCTGTTATCGTTTGCCATAGGAAATACCCTTGTTAAAACATAAAACGTTACAGGTAAACTACCCCTTTCCCTTAACCGATCTTCACCAAAATCAACAGATCTTGAGAACTCTACAATTCAGGGCTGTATGCGAAACATTATTTGATTCTGTTTGAATTTGCGGCTGTTATCGTTTGCCAAACAAACAAAATTACCCTTGCTAAAAAAACCGTTGCAGGTAAACTACCCCTTTCCCTCAACCGATCTTTACCAAAAACAACAGGTCGCGAGTACTCTGCAAATCAGGGCTGTATGCAAAACATTATTTGATTCTGTTTGAATTTGCGGCTGTTATCGTTTGCCATAGAAAATACGCTTGATAAAAAAACGTTGCAGGTAAACTACCCCTTCGCCTTAACCGATCTTCACAAAAAACAATAGGTCTTGAGTACTCTACAAATCAGGGCTTTATGCAAAACATTATTTGATTCTGTTTGAATTTGCGGCTGTTATCGTTTGCCATAAAAAATACCCTTGTTAAAAAAACGTTGCAGGTAAACTACCCCTTTCCATCAACCGATCTTCACCAAAAACAACAGGTCTTGAGAACTCTACAATTTAGGGCTGTATGCAAATAATCTTTTGATTCTGTTTGAATTTGCGGCTGTTATCGTTTGCCATAGGAAATACCCTTGTTAAAACATAAAACGTTACAGGTAAACTACCCCTTTCCCTTAACCGATCTTCACCAAAATCAACAGATCTTGAGAACTCTACAATTCAGGGCTGTATGCGAAACATTATTTGATTCTGTTTGAATTTGCGGCTGTTATCGTTTGCCAAACAAACAAAATTACCCTTGCTAAAAAAAAACCGTTGCAGGTAAACTACCCCTTTCCCTCAACCGATCTTCACCAAAAACAATAGGTCGCGAGTACTCTGCAAATCAGGGCTGTATGCAAAAAATTATTTGATTCTGTTTGAATTTGCGGCAGTTATCGTTTGCCATAGAAAAAAATCTACAGACAGATAGATAGACAGACAGACACACACACAGACACTTTTCGGAAAACGACTTTTTTTCATGTTTTGAGTGTAGTAGAATCAGAATCTGCAATAATCTCGAACACGATTTTTTTTGCCATCACCATACTTCCATTCCTTAAGGAATATGGAAGTAAAATAGTGGGGTTACATCAAACATCATTATTTGTATTAAAAACAAACCATGAAATGTCACAATAAGATTTATGTAATGTAATACTATAATCCCAAATTGTCAGATTAGAGTCATTAAATTATTTGTGAATGTTTTTAAACTTATTTGTACAAAACATTGACAGTGTTAATAATAAAAAATAGTGGGGTTACATCAAACATCATTATTTGTATTAAAAACAAACCATGAAATGTCACAATAAGATTTATGTAATGTAATACTATAATCCCAAATTGTCAGATTAGAGTCATTAAATTATTTGTGAATGTTTTTAAACTTATTTGTACAAAACATTGACAGTGTTAATAATAAAAAATAGTGGGGTTACATCAAACATCATTATTTGTATTAAAAACAAACCATGAAATGTCACAATAAGATTTATGTAATGTAATACTATAATCCCAAATTGTCAGATTAGAGTCATTAAATTATTTGTGAATGTTTTTAAACTTATTTGTACAAAACATTGACAGTGTTAATAATAAAAAATAGTGGGGTTACATCAAACATCATTATTTGTATTAAAAACAAACCATGAAATGTCACAATAAGATTTATGTAATGTAATACTATAATCCCAAATTGTCAGATTAGAGTCATTCCATGTCAGGTCATCCAGGTATAATTTTAGTTTCCTTTTTTGTGCATTTAAAATGTCCCAATCAAAGTGTTTTGAAAAGTGTAGTATAGGACAACACAGCAGTACTGAGTGTCATAGAAAAGTTACACCCACCACCTCATATTTGGATGAACTTTGCATTTTTTATCCTTCCATATGTGTATGAAACCACACTAAATTTTATATCTGTAGCTTTATTAGTTATTTTTTTAAACCCACTTTAAATTTAGGTCAAACTGGGGTTTTCACTCTTTCCAAGACCTCTGGACTAACTTGTACCTACAGGAAAAAAAGGTATCTCTTTTATTTTTAACACAAATTTTATGAAAATTTCAGTATTATAAAAGGAACTTTGCTGATTTTATTAAAAAAATAAGTAATTACTCTTATAATTATTTATTAGGTCATTAAAAAAAATCTTGTTTTGTCATGTTTTAGAAATTTTTAGTGGACAAACGATGTTTTACAAGAATATAAATAAATCTCTAGAAAAAGCAGAGTGGTAATCAGGTAAAATTAAAAAAAAAATTCTTAAGATATTCTCCATCACCTTAAAAAATAAAATACATGGTATTTTATTTTCTTCATAAGATAAAAATACTTAACATTTAAAAAATTATATTTTTGCATTTTCGATGATCAGAGTTAATTCTGTTGATTTTTAATAATAATCTCAAAATGTGATCAAATTTTAATAACATATTTATAAGGACATGTATGAATACATAATTATTATTAGAAATTACATCCAAATGTACGGTATTGCAAATTAAAAAAAATTGTAAAAAAAATAAAATTAATTAATGTAAACAATCAAATCTTTTTTATCTTTTTTAAGCATTTACAATGTTTTAAAAATTAAAATTAGAAACTCAGAGTAAATAAGTGTAAATTAGTAGGTCTCTTGATCCTATTAAAAATACATTTTTAAAACAATGTACCCTATTTTCTCAACTAAAATTGAAAATAAGGAAACTTTTGATAAACCCTAATTATAAAATAATATATCACTCAGTATATATTACTGAGGGTCAAATCATGATTGAAAATTAAAAAAAAAACTAGTTACTTTTATAGTTTATAATGATCAAAAGTATTGTAAACTAAACTGAATCAGAATGAATTAGCTTAGAGTATAACAGGATGGAACAGGCAAAAGATAAAGAACACTGTTTTGTCTCATCACTAAGTTAACAGGACCCAACATGAATTGATGGTTTATAGTATTCAACAACTGGCCCTTGCCATCGTCAGTTACTGTCAGCTTGTAAGCTTTAGTGGAGTGAACAAGTTAGGATTTTTTTTCATTATGTACAGGCAGTGTTAGTGTTTTTTTTTTTGCTTTTATTATAATTATGATTATTCCATTTTGTGTGAATTGAAAATAATTTTGTAAATTTAATTTTCGTTCCCTTTTTTAAGTATTTAAAATGTGGTAATCAAAGTGTTTTGAAAAGTGTAGTGTAGGACAACACAGTGGTACTGAGTGTCAAAAAGTTATAGTCAGTGAATCTAGTAAATGTTGAATTATTATGCGAAACTGAAAAAAAAAACCAAGAAGTGGTATAAGTTTTGAATTAGTTTATAATGTTTGTCAACACCACAAAATATACTACCTAAATAAGTATGAAACTTATCAAATATCTTCCAAGTCATAAGAGGAAAATTATTACATCTCTAAGATCAGTATCTTTAGAATTTTCTGAGAAAAGTTAATACCATCTTAAAAGTTATAAAGACAATCCCTGGATAGAAAATATGCAATCCTTGCAGGGAGAAAATTTATAAATACCAACATTTTGGAAAAGAAAATAATGAGATCAGAGAGCTTGATATAGAAGCTGACAGCTACCATGGTATTTGTGACATTGAAAAACTTTAAGCAAAGAAAAAGCTTTAGAGGAAGTAAATACATCCTTAACGGATATTGGAGAGTCTCTATTCAAATTTTAAGCAGTTGCTTCGCATAGTACGTCTCATTATGCGAAATGACAATTTGATTCAGCATGTTCTACTTTAAAAAAGCAAAGTTTGGAAAGTAAGTTCTGAAACAATCTATAGTTTGATCTTCAATTTTTCTGGAGAACAACATTTTTCTAAAGTAAGCATGGTGCAGCTTTGTACAAACTTGAAAACACTAGGGACAAAACTCTAGGGAATTTTAGAGGCCATCTTCAGTGTTGGTAACAGTTGGCATGGTGTCTGCCAATTGGCCCCAGTGATGAGGCAGAGACTACATATTTTTCCTGAGAAGGCCCACTTAAATAAATTTTCTAAACCAGCATGATCTAAACTGGAAAGCAGTATCAACCAGTCAGCATCAGGTGCTACCTGACTGGCTCAGGAGCATAGCATGCCAAATCCTATTTAACAGGAGGTTTTCTCCCCTTCGATTCATAGCAGGAATGAGAAGGCACTTCTTCACATAGGACTTCATGTGCAGCCGAGGGTAGTAGGCACTCACCAAGGACAAAGTCTTGGCCTCCTCGAACAGAATACGATGATTAGTGTTGGAGAGTGCATGCTCGGCCAACGCAGACTTCTCTGCCTGCCTCAAGTGACAACAGCAGCTGTGTTCACCAACACGGGTGTGGACTCTGTGCTTTGTAGTGCCGAAGTACACCTCAGCGCATGAGCAAGGCACACTGTACATGCCGCCCAACGGGAGCGGATCCCTTGTGTCCTTTACCAGTCTCAGGAACTGTTGTATCTTCCTGTTTGGGTTGTAGATAGTCATTGCCAATTCAACAGCCTGCCAATGTGGCCCATCATCCTGTGAATATAGGGCAGACCACAAAGCCAACAATCTCCTGCGACACCAACTCTGCCGGTCTGTCAGATCTTTTCGGCCGGACTACATGCCTCACTTCCCCGACAGAGTAACCAGATCATCCTGCCTAGTTGACCAAGATCTTTGAAACTGCCCTCGTCTGCCTCGGACGATGATTGAACCGTTTGTGCTAATATCTGTCGTTGTGTGTTGGCTTCCTGTATACTTTGTCTCCCAGGCTCCTGTCAGCCCTTCTAAGAATCAGGACATCAAGAAAAGCCAGCTGATCATCCACTTCTTTCTCCACGGGTGAACACTGTGAGGTCCACCAGGAAACGTCACAACTCTTCTTCCCTGTGACTCCAGAATACAAAGGTGTCGTCTACATACCAAAACTAACATCTTGGCGTCAGCGGCGCAGATGAAATTGCCAGCTACTCAAACTATTCCATATAGAAGTTGGCTGCTACTGGACTCAAGGCAACACCTTATCCATGGTAACACCATCAACCATTGTGTGGAAGTCGCCGCTATATTGGAAGTAAGTTGTCATGAGAACTTGCTGGAACAACACAGTCACATTTGCTGGAAACAAGTTGATAATGTGGCCGAGGACCTCCTGCACCTGAATCAATGGGGAAATCCGAGATGACATTGAAACTCATCATCACGTGCAGTTCCTCAGCCAAATCTCCAACTTGTTCCCAGCAGGCGTGGCTCCCGTGCAGGAGGTCCTTGGCCACATTACCAACTTATTCCCAGCAGATGAGACTGTGTTGTTCCGGCAAGTCCTCACGATGGGAACGATTGTGAACAGTGAGATGATGTCGAAACTCACCATCCCATGAGGTCTCTAACTACCAACGTTAACAGGAAGCATGCCAGAGCATCGCCTTTGCACCATTTTAATGGTCAGTGCCTCTGAGATGAGTTGCAGCAAACCTCTGTTTTTCTTTGTAATTGAAACTAAAAAGTACACAAACCCATGATGCTAATAATTTTTTTTACTAGGGTACCCCCCTCACAAAAAAGGAAGTGTTATGCAAATTTCCAACTAGATTTTTAAAAACTTTGTAGATTGCACAAAATATATAACAAAAATTGAAGAGGCTAGGAAAGGTTAATACAGCTATAAGTTCAAAATGTTAACCTGATTTTGTAGGGTTAACATCGTTTTCATAAAAACAAATGTATACAAAACAGAAACAAGTTAGCTAATATTGGTATAGCTGACTATAGAAAAAATTTTAAACATTTTTATAAAAATAAATGTTATTTGAAGGGTTAAATGATACCATTACCATTACTTGAATTTACCAAACAGTGTTTTGAGCATTAAAAAATCTATGGTGCAAGTTAAACTAATACATTAAACACAAACTTAAACCTACCCAAGATTAGCGTGAACCATCAAAAGAATAAACCAACACCTACAAAATTAAACACAGCTATAAAAAACTATATAAAAAAGAACAGCTACTTACCCTGTAAGTCCACTAGACTGAACCAGCAAGCATAACCACACTGACACAAGTTCACACAATAAACAACATCAGAGACCAGCAACATCCTGTTCAAATACACAACTATGCACCCTGGGTCTGCCCACAGCTAACCCTGCACACCATAATGTACATACTCTTTCAAATTCTTAAAACAGACCATAGATACATCTTTTTTTAGGCTGACTGATACAATTATCCTTTACAGCCATAAAATATGCCTCTATGATTTTACATTTATTAGTACTAGTTTCCAGCCCAATGATACCTACTCGATCCCTCACGATCTTTTGTTGCTCATTCTGTACATGTTCATGATTAGTCTTCCTATCTTTGATAGTTTTCCTATGTTGTGCCAGTGAAGGTGGGGCACTGATGAGGCAGGTTCAGCTGAAGGAAAAGAGGAAGATTCAAAATACAGTGGGTAAATGAGATTGAAAAAGATCTGACGGAGGTATTCGGAGTTGGATGATGTTGGCTTGGAACCTTGAGCAATGGTGACATGTTACAGAGAAGGCCATGGCTTATGATAGGGCTGTTCATATCTGTCAGGAACCAGGTAGTGACTGTGAATTATTAAAAAGGCTTCACCTTTTTTGATTATTATACTTCTCTTTTGTAAAGACAGTAGGGAAATGAATAAAAGTATGAAAAGGATCCTTTGCTTAGGATTACTTAAAAGTGTATAGTTAATGCCCTGTAGTAGAAACTGAAATGTTTAATAAATAACTTATAAACATCATAAGTCCATATCATACTATGAAACAGCTATTATAAGCAAAATACTGTAATCAGCATAAATGTTAAAATACAGTATAAAAGTTTAGAATATTATATCAATTTCAGCTTTGCTCTGAGGACATTTGGCAACCAGATACCCTTACAGAATACTCATAGGAACAGTTAATAAATGAGTGCTTGAAAAGGAAAACAATATAAATAATAAGTATATACAAATAACAATAAATAACAAGTATAATTAAACTGTTAATTCAGACGTTCAGTTGAATAATAACAATCATAGTCTCTGGGTACAGAAGTATAACTATTGTTATAACCAGAATAGAATAATTCCTCATTATTTCAATGTAGACTTGTTTGCTCTCTGCTCCCAGGCAGCAGTATGTTTATATACCATAATTACTTTGTTGTTAGTACTAGGCACATCTTCATCAAGTGAAAATGGTTGTAATTGTGTTATTTGTAATTTGTTTATGAAACAATTTAGTGTTAAGAATTTGCAGATAAATATTATAATGATTTTGAATATTATAATATCTCCAGTTTTTGAATGGAAGAAATTGCTTTTAAGCATGATTTGATATCACATGTCTTCATACTTTTGAACTGCTCTTTCTTTTTCGTTCATCTTAATGTAGCCTACTTTCTTTTCCTCTTCTTTTCTTCCATGCTCAGTTCATTCTCATATGCATACTGTTGGTGGCCTCTGCTTATTTTTTCAACCATTGTACAACATCTTTCACCTTGGGGTTGGGATTCAGAAGAATGTTGTTGACTTTGTTTTGACGTCCCTAAACTGTGTTGGTTGTCTTGTGTCATCTTTGGTAGCATGTCCACAGTGATAAAGGGATTTCTTCATTTTCCCATCATTTGACAAAATAATTGAAAAACCCAGAGTTTCTCATTATCCAGAATGAGAACATCCTTCTATCCAAAACATCCACACGAGAATATGTAATCCGTCTACATGTTCTGGCTTAAGAAAGGTGAGAACTGTGCCACATCCTTATGTGTAGTTTTACTTCTTAGTTTTCTCAGCAGTCACTGGTGAGACCAAGTTTCTGTACTCTCCTCCACAAACACTTTCATTTGAAAAAGAAAAATCAATTTATCTCTGCCACAGGGAAAACTTCGTGAAGCATTTATATTGCCCCAGCTTCGAAGTCAAAGTTGATGTTGAGTGGTTTCCAGTAACTCCAATTTTATGTTATAAATGTACTACAAATTACTATTTTAAATTAAATATGAGTAATTGAGAATGATTTTCTAAATTGAGACTTTAAAATAAATTTAAGTTAGGTAAATTGAAAACTTAATGCAAATAACATAAATACTAAAAACTGTAAATAATTTTTTCAAACTATGTTATTGGTACTAAGAAACATCAGTGATGCTAAGTAATATAATACATAAAGTTAAAATGTAAATTTATTTCTGACAAGAATATCAGAAGCGTGCAAGTTTTGTTGTGAAGGGACAGTATGTGTTGGAGAGAGGTAGTGTATCAATCAGACAGTAACTCTTATCGTGTGCTGTTTACAGAGTTTAGATAGTCAGCTCTTGCTTGCTTGCTTGGATGACGCCACCTGAGGTGGTGTCTGCACATTTCACATGTCAAATGTTTGTGACTTTATGATCTACCCTCCTCAGGTATCAGAGCATCCCACTGTCCACACACTTCCCTGTCTGCATATTCGTGACACCTGCTATTATGTTATTATGTCTGCTATTATCATTAGAGATAAATAATCTTGAATAATCTCACTTGATTTGAATTGCTTTATTTATTATTATTATTTAAATATTGGTACTGTATTGTTAATTCTCTTAATTGATATTATTCTTAGTTATGTCACTGGGTATAAAAAATATCAATAAAATATATTAAATATTAAACAAATGCAGAAACGTTTAGCTGCATATTAGCTAGGACTTACTAAGTATTTTTTTCTTTCAGGATGCAGATGATGAATTTTTATCAGTGCAACCAGTAAATTATGACAGAGATGATAATGTTGTCATTAATGTTGATTTGACAACAGGAGATGACACTAGAATATTAGGTAAAAACTATAAAAAAATCCACGTCGTACATAATAACTAAATTTGGTTTGTAGCCAAACGTTTTTAGCAAAATTAGAAGACTACCTTGTTTGGTTAGCTGCCTTTTTGTTATTTCACCGAGAGTATAAAAAATGACTTGGTAAAGTGTTATAGTTTTTACAGTCAGAGTGCTTTTATGTAATAATGTATTCTAAGAATGACAAGCCTGAGTGTATATGTTAAACAGATTGTTCTGTTAGTAAAATAATATGAACATTTTTAAGTCAATGTGGACTCGTATGGATTTTAAGTCATTGCCATAATTAGTATTCATCAACTGCAGCTTATCACCTTTAATGAATCAGCTATCAGTACATATCAATCAGTGTCCTGTTGTGACTTCTTCATTGTGTTGTCAGTGTAGGCCTTTGTTTAAGCGATGTACAGGAACATGTCAAAAATGCATCTGTACGACTGAAGCTAAAAAACTGCTAAACGTTGCGTTGGTAGCTAATGTTAATGGTTAAAGTGAGGGTGTTATAACACTGTGTTATAATATAGTTTATATATATATATATATATATATATATATAATTATTTTGTGAATTTTAGACATTCATCAGCATATCTGAGATTGTTGTATTTTTGTATATATTCATATAATAATTTAAACTCAGTTGTGAAGAACTGTAATTAGTGTTTATAACTGGGAACTCCATGTGACCTTCTATGTTGACAGCTGTATGTTGCTTGAAAAAACTGAATTTATTGATGAAAGATTTTGTGAAATTTGGTCATTTTATAACATTTGTATGGAGATTTCATTCAAGTTGATTTGCCATCAAAACTTTTATGAAGGTAATATGGAAAAAATTAATACTCATATAATGAATGTGAAAAATTATAATAATCTCTTATTAAAATAAGAATAGTAATATGTGTGTCATAATAAGTTATTATTTTTTTGTCGTAACATACATTCATACAAAAACACTCATTACATGCATAGGGCTATTAAGTATTTGACATAGCTTATGTACAGCTCCTGATGACAATAAATTTTATTAAAACATAGATTGTGTCAAATTAAAATTGTTTTAAAATTATGTGCAATTAATTACCAAACCTTACAAAACCTTTCACCATTTATTCATTAACAGTCACTATTTAAGTAAGAATAACCTTATCAAGTGACTTATAGCCTGCTGTTACCAAAATACCTGTATTTACTATATAGTGTCCGTAATATTCCTTTGGTTCAATTTTTAATAAATGATTGAGCATTTGTGGTCATAGGTGGTTGCTTAAGATATCACTTTTTTAGTTTACCATGTTGCACTTGGAATTTAAATTTGACTGCAAGATTTCCTATGATAAGAATTTTTAATTGTTTTGTTAGTAGTATATAATGAGTGAGCATTGTACACTAAATGTTGTACATCTAATGTACTAATTAATTATATAGAAACTGAATATAGAAATTGTATATATTTTCAGATGCTGGTGTACAGAGAATCAACGTACAGCTTGAAAAAAATAAATTCATTAAAAAAGAACTGATTAAATTTTTTTCATTTGTGTTGGAAGTTAATGAAGAGGACATAAAAATTGTTGATGTAAGTTTTGCTAGTTTTGTACAGAATTTAGAACGTTTTTCACTCTCCTTTCAGATATTTTCTTGAGTAGACATATGTAACAGCACACGCATAAAGTTGTTGTAACTTCAGGTTTCTTTGCTTAGGTTTGACAATTAGAAATTATTTATTACAATTGTGTATAGACCTGTCATTTATCACAATTGATATAGGATTATATGTTATGTGCTGGTGGTGATTTGCAAAGTTGTTTGTTGTGTATAGCCTGATGTGTTTTGTTAGGACTACATTACTTAACAAATACTTTGTAACCACATGTGTTTTGTAATAAACTGGATAAAGTACTGATGGAGATAGTGAAACAAGTAGTGCAGCTAAAAGTCAAAAACTGTGTGTACAGACAGAAATATTATAAAGAACAATCAAGAAACCGACATTAATTCTATATCCCAGTCACGTCTCGTTGGAAATCCTAGAGACTAAGCCTAAATCAGGTAGGCCTAAATTACACTGAGAGAAAATTAACTAAAGGCTGATTCTAGAGACCTATTTCATAGCCACAAGTACTATTTTCACATGAAATAAAAAAATTGTTATAGGCCTGTCATTTATTCTAGATCCAATGAATAAATAATGTAGCAGTTTTCTTTACTCACCAACTGATCGCTAAATTCCTATTTGAAGTAATAAATGAAATTAAACTTAGATTAATGAAGATCGGTTAAGGGAAAGGGGTAAAACGTTTTTTGTTGTAACAAGAGTGAAGTACTTAATTCTGATAAAATAAAGTATCCTGAAAAGAAGCTCATAATAATCCACTGTAGAAAGGTAGATGAAATATCTATAAATGAAAAGGGTAGTTGTAGGGGGAGGGGGTAATTTTCTATAAATGAAAATGGTAGTTGAAGGGGGAAGGGGATAATTTTTTGTATGTGTACTATGTTATCAGCAACAAAGAAGTAGTTTGTTGTTAAAATTCCTTCCCAGGCTGTTTGGCCGTTGTCCAGTGTTTACTGCAAAACCAGACATTTCGGCAGTGCCATCAACTGCCATCATCAGTGAAAATCGAGTGTGCTAACGTGAGGTGGTATACATTAGTGACCATAGTACTGTGGTTATGGCTGAAGCAAGAACTAAAGAGAAATAGTTTCTATGGAAATATTTCATTTCAAAAATGATTTTAAATATAAATCTTAGAACATGGAAGTCATGTATGGTTCTCCATACCAATATTTGATTCTCTATTACTATAGAATACAGCTCACTTACACTTGAGCGTGTTGCTCTTAACTGCTGACTTGTGTTTATACATAATATTTGGAAATTAAAAACCATTTGATTGTCAAAAAGCACAGACAATATAGTTTGTGTCAGTATTAAAGTATTTGTCATAGTATGGATCCAATGTTTGCCTTCCTTCTCCAGAAAATAAAGTTGCTTTTGGAGACAGCCAATGCTGCATAGCTCTTTGAAATCATCAACATTGACATAGTGCTAAGTCTATAGGGAGGATGTGCCTTTGATCCCAGTAAAATATGTGACATGCTCGTTGCTGTGAACAACAACATATTACCAAGTATTATTATGAAGGAACACAGTCTGCAACTAAATATGCCTCGCTGTTTCATATGAATTGTGCAGTGTGATTTTCAAGTTCATACAGTATGTTGCTGAATAATATAGCAACATTTGATGTTGTATCGTGTGACAAGAAACCAGCAAATAAAACTTCACTCCTATCCCACAACACTGAGCGTATGATATTTTGGGTTGAAGGAAGTTCTAATTTTTTGGAGATTTGTTGTGTCTGTATCCATATATTGCTGTTTTGATTCCATTATAATGTGAGACACTCTTTCCCTGTCACCATTGATGATGTTTAAAAAAAATCGTCTTTATCACTGCAACACGTGAGAAACATCAAAGCACTGCCGTGTCCTTTGTGTACTAGTTTCTAGCAGCTTAAAGTGTCTGTTATAATAAAGAAAGTTTCAGGTATTTGATATAATTCATAACAAAATATCAACTATCAACATCATAAACCATCTGTTTTCACAAATTTTTTAAATTACTTTTTCGTTGATGTCCACCCACTTTCATTATTAATGACTGACAGCCACCTAATCTTATTATGCATATTTAAACATTCTTTGTTAAAGGCTCTAACTCACTATATTGCTATGCATTTTCACTATAGATGCCACAAATCTGTTGGTAAACCTCAGCCACTTTCATAGTTCTTGGATTTAAACAACATGTAACAGACCGTATTGCATAGTTGATGGGAGCTTCAATTGCCTGAAATATTTAGAGTGCACAGAACAAGACAGAAACAAAGATTGATGCTAGTCTAGTGAATTTTCTAGGCATCAACCGAAACTTCCGTTGGTCCTCTCCCATGTTTTTTTCATTTCTTCTTCCTGATTGAGTGATTTCATCGCAATGTAATCCCCTTTCCAGTTCGTTGAGATTTGAGAAGAACCCTATTAGTGGTTCAAGTTAAACTGACAAACTGGTACTATGTAACTGTGGATGTTATACTGTATCTTTTGCTGTCCGTGGCTGTCTTTACCTCATCTGTATCTATTGATTTATTTTGTGAATTTCGTTCTGCAATTCTATGGAATAATGTTGTCTGCAGATCCCATTTAGTTTGATTATCAGAGTCAAATTTCAACTGATGCTGCTACAGTTCTATTGAACCTCTCTATAGTTCTGTCTGTTTGGAATGGATAGATTTCTTTGTTTTGTAAGAGTAGGTGACATAATTGTAAAACTACTTACCTTGAAATCCTCCCCCCCCTCCCCAAATCACATGTAATTCCACTGGGACACATGAGTGAAAACTGATACTCTTACCTCTTGATGTGGGATTTCATAGTCTTGTACCCATTTTGAGGAGCAGTTGCAGTAATCTAAAATCATTAAGTACCAGTTTCTACCATCTATTACTGGAATTGATCCAACTATATCTATAACAGTTCTTTTCCAAGGAGGCTTATCTTCTCTTGTAAATAGTTTGTGAACCCTTACAACATATTTCATGATTCGAACACCATTCCTCCATAACTTGGTGAAGATGAAGGGTTCATTGCTCGTATTTACTGACATCTGTTTGCTCTATGCATACCATGGCACTCATTATGACATGAATCTGTAAGCTACTACTTTGTTTTTCTTGTTGTGCAGACTCTCTTGGATAGGTACTTGTACATGTTCTCAGTGAGTATTGGGTATCGTCGTCTACATATACAAATATGTAATGCTATTTCCTCTACTGGACATAACCATATTGTATGGTTGCTGAAAGGTTCTGTTGCAGGCGCAATGAATGCCATTTTAATTGCTTTGCTTGATTTAATTGGCCTGAAATTTGACCACACCTCTATCCGGAGACCTGTGATATTATATATAGTTCATAAGAATTACCCTACTCTTATAGAAATACTCTATACGTACAAAGTACATACTTTTATAGAAAGCTCTGAATATCCATAACCAACAATCCATTCTCCTTGGATGACAAGAACTTCTTGGAAGAGAACACTTTACTGTTCACTGAAGTTTCTGGGCTCATGAGGCTATGGTCTGAGAGTTTGTATCAACATATTTTTTGTTATGTGTATAATTTTATTAGAATGATATTGTTTCATTTGATTGAAATAAAAATATTTTTAATTGATACCTGAATAGATGCACATTACTGTTGTTCTTTTTACTGGAGAAACATTAGTAAACTTGATGTTATTTTGAATGTTATCCTCTTCATTCACAGCACTTAATGAATATTAATTGCTAAACTTTCACTTGTGAAAACTTACTTTGTTTTTTTTCCCGTATGCGTTTCAGCGTGATGTTCGCCTTCCTCAGCGAGGTGTGATACAGAATGTCCGGAACTTGTAACGGTTTTTTGTAGTTGGTAGGTTGTGTGGGAGGTGTGGAAGTGGAAGGGAGTTGGCGCGGGATTCCGAATTATTGTATGTTTTGTATATAATTGCGTCAAAGAGTGCGTGTGATTTAAAGTGTCATTGGTCGTTAAGTATGTTGTTTGGTTGTGTTGTGTAGTGTTTGTATATTTCATATTGTTCTGCTGTGTTGAGTTTTCGACTTTTAGGCAAGTAGTGTAGGATCTCAAGATTATTTTTTATGTTGGTGTAGCTGTGGTTTTTTGTATGTATGTGTGTGGCGAACGCAGAGTGTATGTTGTTGCTGGATAGAGCTTTTAGTTGTTCAGAATATCTTGAAGAAAAAGATCTTCCTGTCTGGCCTATGTAGACCTATTACAATCACTGCAGTTTAATTTGTATACCCCTGTTTTGTTGTATTTGTCTATGTCCGTGTTTGTATCATTGATGTGTTTTTCATGGTATTGTTTGTTCTATAGGCTATTTTGTAATTGTGTTTCCTGAATGTGTTGGCAATTTTGTGTGTTGGAGTTGTGGTATGTGAGTGTGATGTATTTATTTGGTTGTGTTGTGGGTATTTTTTTTGTTTTGTTATTTTTGTTTATGATGTGTCTGTGTAGTTTGTTTATTAAATTAGGGTTATAACCATTTTTTATTGCTATATATTTGATTGTGTTGAGTTCTTCTTTATAATCTTGTTTACTTAGTGGTATTTTTGTTAGTCTATGGAGCATATGGTTGAATGCAGCATGTTTGTGTTGCATTGGATGGTTTGATGTGTTGTGTATGACCATGTCAATTGTGGTTGGTTTCCTGTATATTTTATATGTGTGTGTATTGTTTGTTTTGTTAATTGTTAGGTCAACAAAATTTATACTATTGTTTTGTTCTATTTCAAGTGTAAATTTTAATTTGTGGTGTATTGTGTTTATGTATTTGTGGAAGTTTTCGACCGGTCTTGTATTGCCATTAAATAAAAGTAATATATCATCTACGTACCTGTGCCAATAAATGATTTTGTTGGTGTATTTGTTGTTGTTTATTATATGTTTTTGTTCCATGTTGTGTATGAATATTTCAGCTAGTATTCCTGATATGGGAGAGCCCATAGCGAGTCCGTCTGTTTGTGTGTATATCTTGTTGTTGTATGTGAAGTAATTTTGTTCTGTAATTATTTTGGTGAGTGCGATGATCTCATGTATGTGTGTTTCGGGCGTGTTGTTTTGTCTGAGTAAATTTTCAAGTGTTTGTATGGTGTCTTTGATGGGTTCGTTGGTGTATAAATTGGTTATGTCAAAAGATGCTAATGTTGAATTGTGTGGAATGTTTTGACACAATTATATACAAAACATACAATAATTTGGAATCCCGTGCCAACTCCCTTCCACTTCCACCCCCCCCCACACAACCTACCAACTAGAAAAAAACGTTACAAGTTCCGGACATTCTGTATCACACCTCGCTGAGGAAGGCGAACATCATGCCGAAACGCGTACGGGAAAAAACAAAGTAAGTTTTCACAAGTGAAAGTTTAGCAATTAATATTCATTAATAAACTTGTTTTATTTTCAAATAGATTGGTGACAGATTTTGTAAATATTTGTTATATAACTTGTCACCGGACAAAAGGCTGCATGACAAATGGCGCCAATCGTACACTCTAGTGTTTTTGGTGGCCCTAAAAAGGACCTTGTGGCGAGAAGGCTGATGTTGGTTGTGCCGCGCTAAGATGTTCGGCGGCTGCGCCCGCTGTTTGTGGCATACTACAGTCCTCCTCTTCTTTCGACACCGGTTGTAGAGTCGGCTGCCTGCCCAGCTAAATCCATCGCTGGCGCGGAACGGGTGTGCGAAGACGCAAGAACGGTGGCGGTTCTATTCTTTGGCTGTTCCTTCCGGCTGACCCCGCCTCGATGTCGTCCGAGAGAGGAGAGATGAAGTGTGTCCGATGGCATGGCGATGAAGAGTGCACAAAATTTTCTGCTGGCCCGGGTTTTATTAACTAACCAGGATCGCTAATTGGCTCGCTCCGAACACGTAATTGGTCACGTCTCGGCGGCTGCTGATGCCGGATTTGCTCACCTCATATTCTTCAGGTGTCACACGCCGTGTCGTTCACAGTCCAGCCGGAGCCCATCTCCCCGGAGGAGGTCTCTGAGAGGATTGTTCAGCTCAAGCCCCGGAAGGCGCCTGGCCCGGACGGAGTCATGAATTCCGCCCTCCATCGCCTTCCGGAGCGAGGAACCCAGTTCCTCACTGACCTGTTCAATTCATGCCTCAGATTGGCCTATTTTCCGGTGAAATGGAAAACGGCTACCGTCATCGTGATACCCAAGCCGGGAAAGAATTCTTCTCGAGTGGAGAACCTCAGGCCCATCAGCCTCTTGTCCGCGACGTCCAAGGTTTTTGAGCGTCTGATCCAGCGTAGGATCCGCGACCATCTAGAAAGACTAGACGTGCTGATCCCCGAACAGTTCGGCTTTCGTGAGCTGCACTCCTCGACTCATCAGCTGATGAGACTCGTGGAATGCATAACCGAGGCTGGCTGCCAGGGCAAACAGACGGCTGCGATCTTCCTAGACGTAGAGAAAGCCTTTGACCGCGTGTGGCACGAGGGTGTCCTTTACAAACTAACGGAAGTCCTTCTCCCAGACTGCTACGTTCACTTGATCGGCAGCTTTCTGCGAGACCGTAGCTTCCGAGTGAGAGTAGACCACGCTCTCTCTTCGGAGAGGCGTATTACCGCTGGTGTCCCTCAGGGAAGTGTCCTTGGGCCTCTCCTGTTCTCGTTGTTTGTCAACGACACGCCCCGAGTTCCTGGAGTGAAATTGTCGCTGTTCGCGGACGACACTGCGGCTTTTGCCTCAGAGCCGAACGCGAGTTATGCGGCAGTTAAGCTCCAGCGCCAACTCGACGCGTATGTCGGGTGGACCGATGACTGGAGAGTTGCCGTTAACGCTTCCAAGAGCGCCGCGGTAATATTCTCGCGAAAACGCAAGCGGCCTCGGCCGCTTAAAGTAGGCCCCGTCGAGGTGCCCTGGACCAACAGCGTCAAGTACCTCGGGCTCCACGTGGATTCCCGACTCACCTGGCGAACCCATGCAAATTACATCAGACAGCGCGCTTCGGCGCAACTCAGTAGACTCTGGCCCGTGCTATCTAATCCGGCAATGACCCCCCGGCTAGGTAAGCTCATAGTCAACACGTACGTGTTGCCGGTGATTACCTACGCCTGTCCTGTTTGGGGATACCTGGCTCGTGGTCATAGAATCACGCTCCAGCGCGTACTCGACCGGGGACTGAAGCTCGCGTGCAAAGTCCCCCGGAGGTACTCTTCTCGTCTTTTGAGGAGAGGACTCGGTGTCCGCTCTCTTGATGACACCGTGAGACGCCTGGCGCGACGATTCTATGTTCGTTCCGACAGAGTGACCCACAATTCCCTCATTGCCGGACTTGGTAAATACACCCCGCGACCAGGTGAGTCCTGGAAGCGACCTCGTTTGCTAGTCCCGGTGGTATAATCCACCAATCGCAGGTCGCTTCAGACCCCCCCCCCATAAGTAGATAAAAAGTATTTATTGAACTCAACCAGAAAGTCTACCTAGAGCATTTGCCCGGGTAGGCTGTGTCGATTTTTGCTCTGCAAAATTTTGTGTAATTTAGCGGAAATCTTGAATATTCATCATTTATTTCATCATCATCATATTCTTCATCATCTACACTACAAGATTCACCAACAGTCCAGTGCTCAACAGTCTTATTTAATCTGTGCGGGAGTGTTTTTGTATCCGAGTGCTGTGCGGTCTGTGTCGAGTTCAATTGTGCCTGTGAATAGTTTTCAGTGTCTGGTGATCCCTCAATCCTAGACCTGCGTAGACGTTCATTTCGGCTTGTCCGAAATGGCGTCGATTACGCCCCCGAATCCTCTGCCGGCGCCGCTTGTTTCCTTAATGGAAACATGCTCAACCGGCTTCCGTTCCACTCCACTTCCTCACGACAGTGAAAGTGATAGTGAAAGTGATCAAAGTGCGGTCGATATGTGCAGTGTTGGGTCGGGGGACGGACAGTTCTCGCTTGTGGAGGGCAAGTCTGCCAAACGCAAGCGAAAACTGGCCCAAACTCCGCCGCCCGCCTCAGCTGCAGATCAGTCGTCTAGTCACGGTAACAGCGGCACTCAGCGCGAGCGTGAGTATCCAACTGGAACCCAAACTGTGTCTTCCCCACGCATTCCACCGATTGTAATTCCTGATAATAGGAATTACTCTCAGTTGCTGCGTTCTCTCACCCTAGCTCTTCCTTCGGTCAAGGTCGAGGCGAGGTGCCAAGGCGCCTCGCTAAAGCTGACGACCGCTACGATCCCAGACTTCCGCTCTGTTCAGTCATTCCTGACAGAGCGTAAGATCTCATTTCATACTTTTGCCCTCCCGTCAGAGCGAGAAATCAAGGTCGTTCTGTCGGGAATTCCTTCTTTCACAGAAACTGATGCCATCAGGCAGGAACTTGTTGCGCTCGGCTATGCGCCGACCGCGGTAAGCGTCCTGCATGTTGGCAAAGGTGACGACCGCCGACCTGTTAACAGCTTTCTGGTCAAACTTCTGAAAGTAGGCCCTTTCGAGGAGATTTATAGTCTCCAGAACCTTCTGCACCTACGGGTGCAAGTCCGAACATTTGACCCGCGGCCCGGCCCCTCGCAGTGTTTCAACTGCCAGAGGTTCGGCCACAGCAGTTTGTTCTGTCATCAGCCCCCGCGTTGCGTGCGTTGTGCTGAGCCTCATCGTGGCTGTGATAAGCCTACGACGGGGTACACAGCTAAATGCTGCAACTGTAAAGGAGCCCATCCGGCTAATTACCGAGGCTGCCCAAACTTTATCGCCGCCATGAAACCGCAGCGACCTCCTGTGCGCCCTGGCGCGCAAGCAGGCCGTGTAGCTGGTCCTGGCCCTAACCGGAGAGCGGCTTTCCCGCCACTCACTGGTGCATCTGCCCAGGTACCGGCAGCAACTCCGGTTGCTTCCGGTGCCGCTGTCTCGCCTGCAGTCGTCGCTTCGGCGCCGCCTGCAGCGGCCTCAATCCCGGCGCCTCCCGGAGCGCCCGCACCTTCCTACGCGGCCATGGCCGCTAAATCAGCCCCGCCTCCAGCCCGATCGGGCAAATCAAAGCGCTCTCGTCGTCGCCGGAACTCCGCCGGCCGACATACATCATCACAGGTTCCACCTGTACCCTCTCCGCGGGCTCGACCCGCCCCCAGCCATCGTCCTCAACCTTCCAGCGAGCAGTCTACTACTCAGACCACCAGCCCAGCGCCATCTGCTACCCCTGTCGAGGCCAGTCAGGCTTGTCCTCCTGAATCCCGGGAATCTTCCCGGGCTTCGGCGGATCCCCTGACTGCCTGGGCAGATAATCTTGTTGCATCCATCAGGACTGCTCGCGACACTACCACTGTGCTTGCCCTGGTGTTCCAATCATTAGCTGCCCTCTTTCCTCTACTTCCCCTAAATGGCTAATAGCCTGAGGATCGTTGCGTGGAACGCCTTCGGGCTACTCCCCAGGCGATCTGAACTGATGACTTTCGTAACGGAGTATGATGTTGATATCATACTTCTTTCCGAGACTCATCTGGCTCATTACCACTCGTTTTCCCTTCCTGCCTATGCCTGTTATCGTCAGGATCGTCCCCTACGGCCTCGCTGTCCCCCCTCGGGGGGCACAGCTGTTTTAGTCCACAGGCGGATATCCCACAGGCTTTTGCCTCCTCTAGATACATCTATTATTGAAGGCTGCGCGGTGGCGGTGGACGCCGGCGGATCGGAGCTGCGCGTTGTTTCTGCGTACCTCCGGCCTGGCCGGCGAACTCCGCCACCGCCCGAGGAGTGGGACGCCCTCCTCGACCACCCCCTCTCAACCATTGTAGCCGGCGACTTAAACGCCAAACACCCTTCATGGAACAGCCGCGTTGTCAACGCCTATGGAAATTCTCTGTTCCGGTTCGTCTCTGGCGACCCGGCACTTAATGTCATCGGCCCTGAAGACCCTACCTACTTCCCCTTTCACGGCCATCGGCCGGACGTTCTTGACATAGTAGTTGTCAAGAACGTTGCCCGCAACATCGAGGTCTCGTCTGTGTCGGACCTTTCGTCCGATCACAATCCCCTTGTTATAACTGTTCGAGAGCTGTCGGCGTCACCCCGACTTCCCGCTCAGATTGTTAGGAGAGTCAACTGGCGATCCTATCATGACGAGCTCTCTCGAAGGTTACCATCTCTCCCGGCGGACCCAATCGTCACTCGTGACGATCTGGATCTCCGCGCCACAAATCTTCAGGAATTGGTCCAAGGTGTCATGGATCGACACACCTACGCACTCGAGGTGAATCATCGTAAATCGGCCTTACCTGCGGAAGTACTCCACGCCATCTGGCTACGGCGCCAGCTCCGCCGCAGATGGCAAAGAACCCGAGACCCAGTCGTTAAGCGACGATTTCAACAACAGTCCCTTTACGTTCAGCAGCTACTGCGGGACGTAAACTCTGATCGATGGGACTCATACCTTGAGTCTCTTGAAGTCGACCACGCCTCCGTCTGGAGAGCGGTGAGTAGACTGACCCGCGAGAAGAGAACTCGCAACCCGCTGGAAACCCCGAACGGGGTTGTGTCTTCATCAGAAGGCAAGGCTGAGGTCTTCGCCGACTGCATGGAGTCGCAATTTACCGTTCATCGAGGCGTTTCGGACCCTGCCCACTCGGCAGACGTCCGGGACTTCCTATCTGGTTATTTTTCTCGCCCTCCCGCTGGCCCAGACCTCCCGTTCGACAGGGACGAACTCGTTTCGTCTGTCTGTCGACTAAACCGCCGTCGCGCCCCCGGTCCTGACCGGATCGGGGCCGCTGCATTACAATATCTCCCGGCCTCAGGCGTTGACCTCGTTCTCGAGCTGTTCAACTCTTGTCTCCGGCTACAGTACTTTCCCCGCCTGTGGAAAACTGCCAACATCGTTATGATTCCTAAACCCCGCAAGCCGCGCATGCTTCCTGAAAGCTATCGGCCAATATCTCTCTTGCCAGTTATCTCGAAGGTGTTCGAGCGGCTCCTGCTGGCCCGCATCTCGCCGTTGTTGGATAATTTTATCCGCAACGAACAGTTCGGGTTTCGCAGAGAGCACTCGACCACGCTTCAACTAGTCCGCGTGGTAACGCAACTCTCTGACGCCACCAACAGGCGAGCGGCTACGGCCGCCGCACTGCTGGACGTGAGCAAGGCCTTCGACAAAGTCTGGCACGAAGGTCTTCTCTTCAAACTTGCTAACTCCCCCTTACCATCGTCCATAGTGTTTTTCCTCCGGTCGTATCTCAGCGACCGAACCTTCAGGGTTAGCGTCGACGGAACCTGCTCTGCAGTTCGTCCTGTCGCCGCTGGCGTACCCCAGGGATCTGTCCTCGGCCCCGTTCTGTACCTCGTGTACACGAACGACCTGCCTGTTTTGCCCGGAGTCACGTTGTCTTTGTTCGCTGACGATGCAATGTATCATTACAGCTCTGTGTCCCCGCGTTTTGCGAGTACACAGTTGCAGCGTCAGTTGGACCAGCTTCCGGACTGGCTACGGAAATGGCGGGTGACGATCAACACGGAGAAATCCGAGGCGATCTGTTTCACTCGTAAGTCCATCTCCCGATGCCAGCCCCTCTCCCTTGAAGGGAGGCCTATCGCCTACAAAGAGTCGGTGAAGTATCTAGGCGTTCGGCTAGATCGTCGCCTATGCTTCAACGCCCACGTGACGGACACCCTTGCCAAGGCTCGCGGCGTCCGAGCCAAACTTTACCCATACCTCGCGTGCCGCAGCCCCCTGGCGCTGCGCACGAAAGTTACCCTCTATCTGTTGTTTCTCCGGTCTGTATTGACCTATGCGGCACCTGTATGGTGGTCACTTGCCTCCGCCACCAACAGGCGTAGGCTGGAAAGTTTCCAATCCAGAACCCTCCGTTCCTTGTCGGGATCTCCTTGGTTTGTTAGAAACAGTGTAATTCGAGGAGGTCTACGAGTTCCTGCTCTCTCAGCCTTTGTCTGGTCATTAGCTGCGACTCTCTTTGCCGCAGCTGAGACCTCTTCCTTCCCTTACCTCAGAACCATCAGCACCACGCAACCACCTCCCCCTGTCCGGGTCAAACGCCCTCGGGCGATTCTCGATGACCCGCCATAAGTTTAAGTAAACTTAAACCTCACTTAACTTGTATATTCTCTATCTGCCCATGCCCCAGAATTTACCTGTAAAGCTGTTTCCTTCCTCCCTTCCTAGTATGCCGACCGCGCTGAATGCTGCTGCTACGCGCTATCACTGGCACGGAGGCTCTCTGCCTCGCGGGGAGCGACCGACGCCTCACGGCGTCTGCACGCGGGACTGGGAAAGGGCGACATCTGTCACCTGAACCCGTCCTTGCGGCAGTGCCCACTGATTGCTGATAATTTAAATAAATAAAAATTAAAAACCTTTCTCCCCCGCCTTCTCAGTTAACTGGTTGGCGGTTGTCCATTCCTGATATTAGGCACCAGTCGAAGAACCAGACCTACGTATATCCACAGGCAGCCATTGAGCTCGACTCAGATGCTGCAGTCATGCACCGGGTGCAAAGACGCCCCGCTACTACAATGCTACATGCTACATGCTACTCAACCAGACCCAGTGGCAGGAGTCCTTTCTGAGACTCGGGACACTGTACTACTCGCGACCCGCGCTTCGCGCGGGCCGCGCAACCCCCAGTTGTGTGACGCCGTGTCGCTGGTACCAGAGAGCAGACGTAATGAATCGCTGTTGCCACAACTCCCCTGGGTCTTGAATGCTCTCCGGTAGCCAGCCTACTGCTCTTCTTCGGATCTTGTAGAGGTGTCTGTTGGGCGCCATGTTGATTGGTGTGCCGGCTGGTAGCTCACTGGCGTGGCTGGATCTTGCATCCGCAAGATGATCGTCACCCCACGTTGGGCGCATCTTGTCACCGGACAAAAGGCTTGCGACATGACAAATTGCGCCAATCGTACACTAGTGTTTTTGGTGGCCCTAAAAAGGACCTTGTGGCGAGAAGGCTGATGTTGGTTGTGCCGCGCTAAGATGTTCGGCGGCTGCGCCCGCTGTTCGTGGCGTACTACAGTCCTCCTCTTCTTTCGGCACCGGTTGTAGAGTCACCTGCCGGCCCAGCGAAATCCATCGCTGGTGCGGAACGGGAGTGCGAAGACGCAAGAACGGCGGCGGTTCTATTCTTCGGCTGTTCCTTCCGGCTGACCCCGCCTCGATGTCGTCCGAGAGAGGAGAGATGAAGTGCATCCGATGGCGTGCCGATGAAGAGTGCGCAAAATTTTCTGCTTGCCCGGGTTTTATTAACTAACCTGGATCGCTGATTGGCTCGCTCCGAACATGTAGTTGGTCACGTCTCGGCGGCTGCTGATGCCGGATTGGCTCGCCTCGTATTCTTCAGGTGTCACGCGCCGTGTCGCTGGTACCGGAGAGCAGACGTAATGAATCACTGTTGCCACAAACTGTTCAAAAGTTGTTTTTAAATATTATCCGTTAATTATGGTGCTCTCGGCGGTCTACTCGTGGTTTCCGCTTACAAGCCTCCACACACGGAGCTCCTGTCGAACGATCTGGAGGCCGTCTTTGGAGCACACAGAAGGGTAGTCCTGGCGGGCGACCTGAACTGTAAGCACCCCGATTGGGGGAGTCGCTTGGCGAACCCAAACGGGACCCGCTTACGCAGGTATGCTGATGCGGCTCGGGTCACAGTCATGGGTCCTACCGGGCCTACGTACTATCCCTCTAGGGCTAACTCCCGCCCTGACGTACTGGACATTGCCGCGGTCAGGGGCGTTTATTGCCCGGTCCACGTCTCCGTCATTTCGGAACTGTCCTCGGACCATTGCCCTATCAGTGTGCATATAGCTACCCAGCACGCCACCGTCCGCGACGAGCGGCGGGTAATCGAGTGGGACCGCTTTGGCCCGGCGTTCAGTCGCCGCCTACCAGAGCATGTCCCGCTCGACACTACCCAGCATGTCGATGAGGCAGTTGCCTTATTCGACACAGCCGTAGTCTCGGCGGTTGACGTGTGAAAGCCGGGGCTCACGCCCGACTATCAGCGGATCCCCGAAGAGGTGTCTCAGCTCGCTTGCGAGAGGAATCGCCTCCGGAGACGCTGGCAGAGGACTCGTGACCCGGCTGACAAGGCTGCGTTCAACAGAGCGTCCGGCAAGTTGCGTCGCGACATGCTGGCGTTCCGTAGACGCAACTGGGAGCTAGCTGTAACACAGATGGATGGCCCTGCCGAGGACCGTAATGTCTGGCGGATTCCCAGTGCCCTAACGGGAAAGCGCAAACGCGCGCCTCTCCCCGCACTGGCCGGACCCGGCGGTCAACCCCTTGGCCGCCCCCTCGAAAAGGCAGAGTTCTTGGCTGACAGTTTAGAGCGTCAGTTCGCTCCCAACCCATCCAAGAACCCGGCCTTCACTGAGCAAATCTGCCGCGAGGTAGAGCGCTTTCTATCGGCCGATATCACAGTCCAGCCGGAGCCCATCTCCCCGGAGGAGGTCTCTGAGAGGATTGTTCAGCTCAAGCCCCGGAAGGCGCCTGGCCCGGACGGAGTCATGAATTCCGCCCTCCATCGCCTTCCGGAGCGAGGAACCCAGTTCCTCACTGACCTGTTCAATTCATGCCTCAGACTGGCCTATTTTCCGGTGAAATGGAAAACGGCTATGTCATCGTGATACCTAAGCCGGGAAAGAATTCTTCTCGAGTAGAGAACCTCAGGCCCATCAGCCTCTTGTCCGCGACGTCCAAGGTTTTTGAGCGTCTGATCCAGCGTAGGATCCGCGACCATCTAGAAAGACTAGACGTGCTGATCCCCGAACAGTTCGGCTTTCGTGAGCTGCACTCCTCGACTCATCAGTTGATGAGACTCGTGGAATGCATAACCGAGGCTGGCTGCCAGGGCAAACAGACGGCTGCGATCTTCCTAGACGTAGAGAAAGCCTTTGACCGCGTGTGGCACGAGGGTGTCCTTTACAAACTCACGGAAGTCCTTCTCCGAGACTGCTACGTTCACTTGATCGGCAGCTTTCTGCGAGACCGTAGCTTCCGAGTGAGAGTAGACCACGCTCTCTCTTCGGAGAGGCGTATTACCGCTGGCGTCCCTCAGGGAAGTGTCCTTGGGCCTCTCCTGTTCTCGTTGTTTGTCAACGACACGCCCCGAGTTCCTGGAGTGAAACTGTCGCTGTTCGCGGACGACACTGCGGCTTTTGCCTCAGAGCCGAACGCGAGTTATGCGGCAGTTAAGCTCCAGCGCCAACTCGACGCGTATGTCGGGTGGACCGATGGCTGGAGAGTTGCCGTTAACGCTTCCAAGAGCGCCGCGGTAATATTCTCGCGAAAACGCAAGCGGCCTCGGCCGCTTAAAGTAGGCCCCGTCGAGGTGCCCTGGACCAACAGCGTCAAGTACCTCGGGCTCCACGTGGATTCCCGACTCACCTGGCGAACCCATGCAAACTACATCAGACAACGCGCTTCGGCGCAACTCAGTAGACTCTGGCCCGTGCTATCTAATCCGGCAATGACCCCCCGGCTAGGTAAGCTCATAGTCAACACGTACGTGTTGCCGGTGATTACCTGCCTGTCCTGTTTGGGGATACCTGGCTCGTGGTCATAGAATCACGCTCCAGCGCGTACTCGACCGGGGACTGAAGCTCGCGTGCAAAGTCCCCCGGAGGTACTCTTCTCGTCTTTTGAGGAGAGGACTCGGTGTCCGCTCTCTTGATGACACCGTGAGACGCCTGGCGCGACGATTCTATGTTCGTTCCGACAGAGTGACCCACAATTCCCTCATTGCCGGACTTGGTAAATACACCCCGCGACCAGGTGAGTCCTGGAAGCGACCTCGTTTGCTAGTCCCGGTGGTATAATCCACCAATCGCAGGTCGCTTCAGACCCCCCCCATAAGTAGATAAAAAAGTATATAATGAACTCCAACAGACCCAGTGGCAGGAGTCCTTTCTGAGACTCGGGACACTGCACTACTCGCGACCCGCGCTTCGCAAGGGCCGCGCAACCCCCAGTTGTGTGTATCCGTTAATTGTTAGTCTGTTGATTGTTATTGTCAGAACTGTGTTTTTACTATACTTGTTTCATTTCATTAAATGCAACCTGGAGTAATATAAGTTTAACATATCTGTTACAGGAAGAACGTTTAAGACATAAGAAATTAATAATTACTGCAGGAGTAATAACAGCTCATGAAGCTATAGAAAAAATGGTCCAGGCTCTTGAAGACAATCCATCCATTGAAGAAACTACCACAAACTGAACATGATAATTAACATGTGTGTATATTTTCATGATTGTTTCACCACACATTCACACAATCAATTAGTCAGTTAATTGAATCTGAGCAGTAAAAAAGATATTTTTGAATTGTTGATTATTTTGAGATGCACAGACTATGTTGAGGTCCTTGCGAATATTGAGCAAATCAAATTCAGCTGGTTAAAATGTATCTTCTTCCTAGGACAGTTAATTTTAAAATAAATGAATTTTACAGGTACTTTAAGAGATTCCTGCCCTAAACAAACTTTCATGATTACTTGAGTACTTGGAATTAATGTCAAATGGTCAAGTTTACCTGGTGTAAGTTGAGGCAGTTAGTGATTACAGATCCTCAGTGCCTTGGTCTTGTAACACTACTGAATTTAGTCAGTGATAATAAGGACAAATTAATGAATCCTACTGGGACTGAAAAAAATACAAGTTTTATCTAAATCTTAGTAAAATTATACAACATGTAAATGCATCTATGTGTTAGTAGGTTCCTGAAGATAATGTTTTATTACACATTTTCTGTTGTTGTTTTGTTTATATTAAATATAGATTTTCAAGTTTTTCTAATTTAGTGGTTTTACCATAGTCATTTATGATGAAATGGCTATCTTAAGAACATATGTTATCTAGCTATAAACATTTAAGTTCGCTTATTTTTAAAAGCATTATAATATATTATGTATCTGAGTATTTGTATTTATATAAGTATATTGAACAATTAAGAATATCAGTGAAGGCAACAAAATGTTTATGTAGTATAAAAATTATATATTGAAATGATGACATATCCAACTCCAATTGAGTATTTATAAATAACCACTGATGAAAGCATGTACGATTAAACGGTGTGGCTGAAGTTCTTTCTGAATTTAGCTTATTAGTTTCCTAAGGTTCAGTCCTCACTCTTATCATAATTTTATGATTATGATTTTGAATTTGAAAGGTTTGAATAACTTGTTATGGCTGCCCTTCCCATTTTTTTGACACATACTTGGTTTTGTTAACATACAAGCTTGGTTGGCTTGTATTTACATTTTGCACTTAAATTATTTGTCAATACATTTTTTGTTCACAGGCTTTGTTATAGTTTACTGGACGATAATAGTTATTTTTGTAGTAAAAAATTCAGAAAATAAATTTTCATATTAATTTTTGTATATTAAAGAACAAAATGTATTCATATTATTTAGTATCTTTTAACACCTTGTTCCCTGGCCATCTTGGTATAGAAAGCTCCTTATAGCTCAGCCATTTTTCTGTATTTCCACAATTTAAATTGCAAGATTTGTGTAAAATATCATGAATTATGTATAAAATTAAATACTGAGCCTTGTGTTTTTATGAAACGTAAAAGTAATTGATTAATTTGGTTTATTTTTTAGATAAAAAATTTCAGTAACTGGAACTGGAGCATGTTTTACATAAATAAGAAAATTTAATTGGGGTCGGTATTCCTGCATAACAAATGCCATTTCTTATTAATGTACAGTACAAAAATAAACTGTTTTGATACAGAATACAACAAAAAATGTAGTACAAAACATAGTTCACCAATAGCATCTCATGTTGCTGTGACATGATAAACAATGGGAATTAGTAATGCAACAATCAAGGGAAAAACAATCACAAAGTAGAATTCTGATGTAGTGCTGTTTGTATGTTCATTACAAACTTTACAGACTTTGTCTGCTTATACAAACAACAGAAACCAATAAATTCTCCATACAAATCCTGTTTCATAGTTATAAATGATTAACATAGAATTTATGCATGGTAGGCTTTACAGCTAATTGCCATGACTTTAGTTTTACTGGGCAGTTGGTCAAAAGTTTTACAAAACTGTCCATTGGGTGCGTTGGTCCATTCTCTGATTGCAGGAAAATCCTTATTCATACCCAGACATTATATATAATTCAAACTATGATTAGGGTATACTATATACCTTATCTTTTATTGTTGGTAAAATAAAGTAGAACTGTCTCATTTTAAACATATGTGTAGTAATATCATTTAACTATGGTGGAAAGTGAATATTTTAATAATACAGTGGAAAGTGGAAAATTACAGTAATATTTTTTGTATCTCAGTGATTCTTCATTCTTATAAGCACTGGTCAGCGCAGAAGGACTGTCCCATATTGTCCTCTATGTACAGTGAATCAAATTATGTAAATAATATAAGTACGATTTTCGGTAGACATACTGTATACTGTATTCATGTGTTGGGCACACAGTTTGAGCTAAAAAGGTATACATGTACCACAAAGGGCAGTGAAACAAGACGCCAGATTAAGTTTCCTGTTAATTGTTAGTTTGCTTTTAGAATTGTTTGTACAATTTCAGGAAAACATTGTTTACTGACAGTAGTGTGAGGAGATGAAGAAGCCTTTTAAAGTCGAAAACCGGTTCAGGTTGTAAGGTAAAACTTTATGTTTTTACTTATAAAAAACTTTGTGTTCCGAGTCGTTAATATAATAGTTGTATTTAGTTAAGCAACGGACACGTCATGGACAACGAAATCCAAGAGTTTATTTCTCTGTAAATCTGGAAAAAGTTACATATAGCATTCACTGCATAAAGATGGATGTTCGCAAGTGGACACCAATGTACACGAATGTTTGCCATTGAGCCTTGTGCAAACTCATAGTGAAATCTGGCCTAACAGGAAACTGATGACATTGCATTATACACCCTAAGTGTCTTGGAATGTGAACTTCTCATGCCAGAATGTTCTCCATTAGAATTCTTGTCTTAAAGATGTTTGCAAATTTCGGTTACAATCAATCTTGTTCCATTGTAAAGTCCTTCTGATACATCTAAGTTTCACAACAGCATGATGATTGTGTTTTAACTTTAATTCAATAGGCAATATCAACAGAGTTAAGAAATTCGGAAGTGCTCCTTCTGGCTGATTATCAATTGAATCATAGCTGTGATAAATCTTATAATTTCTAGGTAGTTCCTCCATGATACTGGCTTTAATTTTGTTCATGTCTTTTTTAATGGGCTAGTAGTTCCATCTTTCATCCCTTCATAGTTGTTATTAGCTACACAGTTTCCAAAAATGTGCGAAGCTATTTTTTTCCAAAAAAAGCTTCTTTGCTTCCAATTAACTCCCCCGTCCATTCTACATAATTTGAGCTCAGAGACACTTTCGCTCTGCTCATATCAATTACAGCTGTGTATTTTCTCAATACGTCACAGCCATTTTACAAATTAAATGGTAACCCACTGGCTACTAAAAAGATTATAGGAATGGTTTTACCTTGACTTGTTACTTGTAATTGGAACTGTTTCCTAATGGTTTTATTTTGACGTCCTGTTGCTCCGATTAAAGTGATATTGTTTATTGGTAAGGTTGGTATTATCTCCTTATTCCCATTTTGTATTCTGTTCAGTTCGAGGTTGTCAATCAGGGATACATTTGCTCCTGTGTCGATCATTATTCTTGTAGGTATTCCGTTCACATCGGCAGCTATATATGCGATCTCGCTGTTATTGTTGTTAGTTTTATTGTTTTCTTCCTCCATTAAATCTCCCCTAATATCCTTTTAATAATGATTACGGATGATAGTAAATGTCTCGTTGTTTATTGGTTGTCGTCGTATTTTGTCATACCCAATAGGTCGGATCAGTGAGGGTTTCGTCGAGTTTTTCACTGCCGCTGTCCGTTTAAAGAGATAGCACTCTCTTCGCCGTTCCTCTCTGTCATGCTAGGCGTGTGATTTTCTCTTCCTTCGGGTCTATCAGTATTGTTGTATGTATGTTCGCTGTTGTGGTTTCAGCGGACATCTTCACTGCTGCGACTCCTTCGCGAGTCGTATCCAGATTTTCTACCTCTTACGTCTTGGCTGTACTGATTGTAGCGTTCGCTAAAACTGTGACGTCCTTGGTAAAATCGCCTCCCTCTATTTTCATCTTTGGCTCGAACGTAGTTCGTTCCTCGATAATTTCCCTGGTTCTCGTTGTTGTTATTGTTCGGCCTATATTGATTATTATTGTTGTTTGGCCTATACTGGTTTACGCTGTTGTTCGGTCAATAATTGTTGTTGAAATTATTATTGTTATTAGGCCGGTAGTTTGGGTTATCTCTGTTGTTTTGATAATTATTTCCGTTATTAGTCGGTCGTGGATTTTGGTCGGTATTGTTCCGATTTGGATTATTGTAGTTGCCACGATAATTATTCCTGTTGCTGGTCTGGCCGTTCCGTTCGAAATACGTGTCTGGTCTCTGGCGACTCCTCCGGTAGTACCGCTCATGCTCGTAGTTTTCAAGTAATGCGGACATGGTTTGTATGGTACGAATTTGTCCGTTGAGTTGTGCTCTGGCCACGCCCTCTTTGAAGTGGTACGCCAACTTAGTTACAAGGCACTCCTCCGGTATCTTGGGTTCAAGGTTCCTTGCCATGCACACTTTGCCCAGGAAGTGTACCTTGAGTGTTGTTCCTTTGTTGTGGTCATATTTCCCATTGCAGATGTCGCGCACGATATTTTGTGTCAAATCGGACCAATATTTTGCCATGAATAGTATTTTAAAATCGGCATAGTTTTGGATTTCGTGTCTTGTAGCCGTCCACCAGTTGTCGTGCACGTCCTTGAAGTAATCATCCAGCATGCTTCTTATCGCTGTCCACCTGGTTTCCCGATTCCGTGCTATATTCTCCTCGACCCTCTCAATAAATTCCATCGGATTTTTCTTATATGTTTGGAAATTTATAGTCTCCCGGTTGTCCATGTTCGGTATTCCCGTCATCTGGATCGGTTGACTCCGGAACAAGTTAATTTCCTCTCGGAAGTTGTCAAATGCCCGCCGCTGTACCTCGACCATTTTTTCTTTGTCGCTGTGGACTTGGTCTCGAACATCATTCACAGTTGCAGTTATTTCTTCACACCTCGTTCCTAAATTCGTTTGTGCCTGCGTCAGGTCTTCTTGTTTTTTCATCATTGAATCAAATTTATTTGAGTGATTTTCTTCAATGTTGTTGATTCTGGTATGAATGTTTTCTTTCACTTGCTGCAGTTCTTGACGGTTTAGTTCACACCTCCTGTGAACTTCAGAAATGTCTCGTCTCACTCCGGTTATTTCCTCCTCTATCTTCGTATTTAATTTCTGATACGTTGGTGTTGGGTGTGTTATATGTACCATTACAATATGCACATGCACATAAAATTCACCTGCACCAGAGCATTTTTACTATATATAAAACTTATATTTCTGATCTTAATCAGGAGAAGTAAAATCATCAGTTTCAAAAAATGATGTAACACCAGTTTTGCTGAAAAATTGTTTCATAAAAAAAAAACTTTTAAAACGTAAAGTTTAGCTTACCAAAATACATTTTTGAACATTCCCCTTCAATTATCCTTTCTGTTCTTCACACAAAAACAAATATGCCTGCAGCACTTTCAAAAAATAACATAAAACCTTTCAAAAAAAATATTCAGTTGATTTTTATAATTTATTTGTAAAGGCAACACTTTACTTACATGTCTCAAGTTACTTTAATGTTTTTTAGCTCGCCAACTAAATTAAACTAAAAGTTTAAATAATTATTAAATTGTTTATGTTTTACTTTATACTTGGTAATAACTTTAACTGAAGTTCACAAATAACTTATTACGTTGCAGAAATTTGTATCTCACAAAATGTCAAATGTCAAAATAGGATACCGAAATAAACATGTTTCAGTTTCTACACAACCCGAGACAACCGGTTGTAACCTACAATTCTTTGCATGGTCAATTTAAGGCTTCTGATTTAAGTACACATGTTTCAGTTTCTATGCAACCCAAAGACAACCAAAAGTAATAGTTCCTTCTTTGCATGGTCAATTTAAGCCTTCCACTTTAAACAGATATGTTTCAATTTCTACATAACCTGAAGGCAACCTATGCTTCTTCATACGGTGAGTTTAGAACCTCTGATTTTGGCCTTTAGATCAGTTTTGCCAACATGAGACCTAGACCAATGGATCTCTCATAGCCAAAAACCTCAAGAGAGAAAATCTCATCAAAACCATTTTCTTGAAAAGTCACATTTGTGTAGTGTCTCATCACAGTGCATATGTAAACATAATGAACCCCATAGGTCTGCTGATAAATGCCAGAGACTGTTTTGAAGTAAAAGCTTACTTGTTAAGTAAACAGAATATAAATTCTGTGTTTAACAGCAGATAGGACAGAGAAATAATGACAGTGATTAAATCTAAAATATCCATTGCACTATCACTACTTTTTGTAATCATAAACATTGATTTCTGTTTGGAGTGTAATTTTCTCATCTGTACACGACTAAAAAATATGAATGCATATTATTTTGGTATGAAACTTTGGTGTGTGTTAATGTATAATGTACATTCAATATGTTTATCATTATTTAGATTATTTTAAGGATTGAAAAATAATACAGACTTTACCATTAAGCATGATTTCAGTCAGAAATTCACTGCACAAAAGTTAACCCCCAATTTTTAAATAACAGTAGCTTTGTTATTACAATATATGACATCAGAAACTCCCGTTTGAGTTTTAGTAACAATTTAATCAACAGAGTTTGTGTTAGAAATAAAAAGTATACATGTATTTTCCCGCATTTGTGAAAAACGTGTGTTTGTCCAATTCGCCCTTTCAGAAAAAGGTATATGTTTTTGTACTCATGTGTTTTAAAATCATTTTGAGAATGAACAGTAGATTGTTAATGTCCCTTCTTTTATTTCTTCTTATGTTCTTAAGGCTCTTTTGACAAGTGATAAAAAATTCTTGTGATCCAGCACAAAACCATTTTACTGTATTCATTTGTCATATGTAATTTGATGACAAACAACAATATGTAATTCGATGACAAACAACCTGGTGTTTTTACAATATATAACATATAAACCCAAGCTTTGTAAGTAAACCTACATCTGATATACTCATTGTGATGTAGCCTGACTGCTAAAACACTACTGACTGTAATAAACCCTTACACAAAATGCAAAACAAACAACAGACAAAGATAGAAGACAACAAATTCATAACACTAACATGTATCAATACACTGAAAAAAAATAACCCGCAGATTTAAAAAAGCAGGATACAGCATTCCATACAGAACTACAAACAAAACAGAATACAAATTGTCAAAAACCACTCACAAACAGCGAAACAAATTTGATTTACCTGGTGTTTACAGATTAAATTGCTAAAATGTAACATTCTATATAGACCAGACAGGATGCAGCTTCAAACAGATACATTGAACACAAAAAATCATCACACTCCACCACCGATCCACCTTTGGAAACCATCTCATTGAGGCAAACCACACATGTACAAACATTAACAATATGGAAATTCTACATGTACACGCAAAAGGCCAAAAACTAGACAACTATCGAACAACTAAAAATATATAACATCCTAAATGAACACACACAATTTAACTTGCACATACTATTTGAACACACACACAACGATCTTTCAAACTATGTCATTCATTATTACTGAAAACAGGACGGACAGCACTCCTAATGGCAGCCTCAGATGAAGCTCATAACAAGTGAAAACTAGTTCAGGGAGTGAGGTAAAAAATAAAAAATTTTAATCAAAACTACGTGTGTTGTAAAAATTTACTATAGTTAAAGGTAACTGGGACAAACGCTTCCTCTTTTATACACTTACCAAGCAGCGGAGGGCAGGGCTAAACTATGTACAACACATCACTGCCACCTTGAGGTGAAGGAGGCTCCCATTCCAAATATTCACTTTTTGTGTGTTTCCAAATATTTTCGAATATTGTAACGTGATGGTTCCCTCAGAATAAAGATTTTAAAACATAAATCTATTGAAGTACAGAGCAGTAGGAAAGTAGTAAAATTATGTCATGAAATATATGTATTATTAGGTGAAGACTATTATAAAATAGAATAAGAAAACAAAAATGTTAAACCTGTCTAGATAGAACTTGGTAACCATAACTCTAGTAGACTTCATAAGTTATGTTCAGAATAGGTCAAAGTCTATAATCTCTAGCATAGCTGGGTAACCAATATCTTGAATAATGATTGTATAAACTAGATAAAATATAAATAAAAACAATACAACTAGGTTAGGCAGTTGTATCTGCTTGTGACAGATAAACACATAGACAGTTCAGAAGGGAATTGGTATTACATAAATGTGTGATAAAAGTTTTATTTGTATTAAAACTGTTATAATCTTGAGTTATAAAAAAGGACCATTATTGTTAACAAAGAAAGATAAAGATGTAAAGAATAGTGTTAGGTAAAATTTAGTGTCAGGAAGTGAGACATAAACTGACTTTTAGATTCGGAATCAAGTAATAACTATTGTTTAAAATAGACAAACTAATAAAATGTTCAGTAAGATGTTCATGTTACAGAAACCTGCATCTACTTTAAAAGGTAGAAAGGAACAATATATTATATAAAGAATGTATTAGATAATGTTATGTATAATAAGAGATAAAGTAGTGTATAAGGAATAGATATTGAATGTTAACTTGTATTAGAAATAAGATAAGCATTTGTACTTTAAGAAACAATAATATTCCAAGGTACACTAGACATTATTATGTCTATAGTACAAACCAGATGTTGGTATAAAAATTAATGTTCACATTTGTAATCAGTAGCATTAAAATCTATTGTATTAACATAAGATCACATGTAAAGGAAAAGAAATTAGTACAGTCATACCCCGCTTAACGCGAGTGATACGTTCCTCGGCGATTCGCGTAAAACGAAAATCGCACTAAGCGGGGTTTCCTATTTTTTACCAACCAATCCTCGTTGTTTTAGTTTTTATTGCTTTTAACTTATATGATTTTCCTTGTCAAAATGTGTTATAAACATAATAAAATACATAAGGTTTTGATAAATAAATATTCATAAAAAAAATGTAAAAAAAAGGCATTTTAATTTAAAAGATATACATACGTACATACAAACGAATATGTACAAAAATAATTTATACAAACATCTACCTAATTCACTTACAATTGATCACAAAGAAGATCCTTGAGAAGTTCCGGGTTGAGGTTCCTCATGTGGCTTCTCAGTCGCAGCCTTTTTGAAAAATGTGTGTAGAGTTGGTTGTGATGCTTTTCGCTTCTTCTCATTTAATAGTTGTTGATAACAATCTATTCCATCATTGACAACTTTTTTGACTTTCGTGATTGTCTCCCAATCAACTTCATTTTGCTCTATGAGGTTTAATCCTGTTTGAATTAACATTAAACCTTCCTGCAAAATTTTAGTTGACAAAATTCGCGGTGTTTCTTCAGGAACGATCTCTTCTTTATCTGCTTCATCTTGAGATTGTCGATCCAGAAGTTCTTCGTTTGTCAAAGGCTGCGCGTCGGATTCAATCAATTCCATAATGTCTTGTTTTTCTATGGATTCTTCACTTAGCCTCCCTGTGTTGGCTATCAGTGTGATGTCATTCACTAAATTAGAAAAAACTTTATTTTCTTCATTTTTGGCCACGTCCGGCCAGTTTTTTCCAACAACCATTCATGCAGTGTTGCGTAACTTCTTTCCATGAAAGATCAATATTTTCAATGACTTTCATAATGTTAAACGATTTCCACCATTCTTTCATTGACTGCTTGTCTGCTGAATCTGTTTCATGAATTAATTGGCCGAATGTGCGGCGCAAATAATACGCTTTAAAAGCAGCAATTGCTCCCTGATCCATAGGCTGCAATAATGAAGTTGTATTGGGAGGAAGAAACACAACATCAACAGGAAAATCAGTTTGGAGGCTTTCCAAGGTAACAGAATGACTCGGCGCGTTATCCAGAACTAACAGGGCTTTATGTTCTAAGTCGTTCTCCTCACAATATTTTTTTACTTCAGGGATGAAATGGTTAAGATACCAATCATTAAACACAGCCATTGTCACCCAAGCCTTCTTGTTTGATGTCCATATGACGGGCAAATTTTCTTTTTTATAAAATTTCATCGCTCGTGGATTTTCTGAGTGGTACACCAAAAGAGGTTTTAATTTCAAATCTCCACTTGCATTACCCCCCAATAGAAGTGTAAGCCGATCCTTGGCCGCTTTGAAGCCGGGGGCCTGTCGCTTACTTTTAGAAATGAAAGTGCGTGAAGGTAACTTTTTCCAAAACAGCCCTGTCTCATCCACATTGAAAACAAGGTTAGGGAGATAGCTTCGACTGTTCACCAAATCCTTAAATGTGGAAGGATATTTATCAGCTGCTTCCATGTCGGCACTTGCTGATTCACCTTGAAGTCGAAGGCTGTGAAGGTTTGAGCCACGTTTGAATCGATCAAACCAACCTCGACTTGCTTTAAATTCAATGGTCAAAAATTCTTCCTCCTTTTTTTTTTTTTTTTTTTTTTTTTTTTTTTTTTTTTTTTTTTTAATGTCGTCAAACAGGGACTTAGCTTTAGCCATGATAACAGCCTGGCTTAAAGGCATTCGTCGCTGGTTCATGTCTTCAACCCAAACTGACTGTAGGTGTTCCATTTTTTCTATAATAGAGGATCTAGACCAATTCACTTTTGTAGCAGCAATAGATGTACCCCCGGACTGACTGGATAGCACAATTTTTTCTTTATTTTTACAATTGTACGTATGGTTGACTCCAATATGTCAAACTCACGATCGACTTCTGTGGCACCAACACCCGACTCCATACGATTTAAAATTTTCATTTTAACTTCAAGAGTCAACGATTTACGTTTAACTGCTAATTTTGACATTTTATCAGTGCACATTGTTAATCCGTTCTAATTGAATGTTCGAACTAAACTGAAAGGAAAACGTATTCCCAATGTTTAGAAACAATAACGGGGGGAAGAGTGAATGGTTTTCCAGGAAATTGGCCGAGACTTAAGTTCAGCAAGGGGCCCTAAAAAGGATGGATTAAGCCGAACTACCATTCCAAGAATGTAAATTAGTACGTACTGTATACAGTACAGTAATGTTTATTTGGCTGAGACAAGATAAACAAGAAACGTGAATACATTTCTGGCAGGAATGGAAGATGCATTTTGTAAACTAACACCTATGTCACACACGTCCGCCTTTTCTACAAACATTGTGCACAGTTTAATCTGAGTTGTGGCATCGGGAACTCAGAAATGGTTAATAAACGTCAGCCACTGCTGTGTGTAGTGAAAATGTGTTGTGTCTATTCAGCATCACCACGGGTCTCCAGCACAGAGATACGATTTCTCATTCATCAGAATCCCTCCAACAAGCGTATTCAAGGTCAAATAACATTTATAATGTGTACATGGCACAGCCATGTATGTTTACAAAACATACTACTGTTTTGGCTGACCCTTATATACAGATCTACGTCTGACCTAATGCAAACTCTTATTTATCTGTACAAATCAGCTGTCTGTTTTTACGTTTCCACCAAACGTGTTGGTAGGCTGACGTGTTCGTACTCCTTAAAAAATAATACAGTAATGTAATTATGTGTTTATTTGTCATAAAAAAAAAACAAACTTTAGTTGTTAAATTCAAAATTTATATATTCATTACATTTACGACGATACGTATATATACAATATTATTGGTACTGTATATTATGTAATTGTTAATATGAATAATAAATATTTTCTTAGGAAAAAAAAAGAACGCGTTATAGCGAATTCGCGTTATGTGGGGTCCCGCAAAGCGGGGTATGACTGTAATGTATAAAAAAAAGACTACTTTTAAACAAAATGTTAGACTAGGCCAATACAGTAGACAGTTACACTTTAAAAAAATCCGTGATTGTTTTTTGCTTTTTAAGTTTGATTGAATTTTTAAAAGCGTGGTCACGCCACTTTCGCATAAACATGACATCGACACCAGACGCCTCACCTTGTTGTTCGACGTATCGCACTGCCAGCTGTAATGCTTCCAATGCGTCTTTGTGACTGACTTTTCCCTCGCTGTCTTCTTCTTTTTCTTCTATGATCCCATCTTCGTCAATATCAGTTTGCTGGCAGACAACACTTATGATTTCCTCATCAGCCAAAGTTTCGTTTTCAAGCTCTTGATCACCATTTATCCATTCTTCGACATCTCTTTCTTCGCATTCTGCCATTATTTTTTGCAGATCACAGAGTAAACTTTGATTGTCGTTATCTGGGACATGTGAATTTTCTTCCGTTATCTGGTCAACGTAATTCTCAATGCCTGGCCAAGCTTTCCTCCATGATTTTATAAAAGCAGTGTGGGGAATTTCTTCAAACGCAGCTGCTATCATGTACACCACATCTTTGATGTTTATAGTCTTTACAGCGTCTACAAGTCGTGAGTTTTCATCTTCCATTTTACCCAAAATTTCAGATAGCAATTTTCGCCTATACCGTCTTTTGAAACTTGCAATAACTCCCTGGTCCATAGGTTGTATGAGACTAGTTACGTTAGGAGGCAAAAATAAAACGCTGATGTCTTCTCACATACTAATTGATCAGCACTGGGGTGGGTCGGTGCATTGTCAATGACAAGTAGAGCTTTTACAGGCAATTTTAGATTGATTAAATGGCTTTTAACTTTTGGTATGAATTGCGTTATAAACCATTCTTTGAAAAGATGGGAGTCCATCCACGCAGATTTTTGAGATCTATAGTAAACCGGGAGGGCTTCCATATTAACATGTTTAAACACACGCGGTTTCTTCGATTTACCAATCACAAAACGAGGAATCTTATGTGTACGCGCGGCATTGCTACAGAGAGCAACAGTCAGACTTTCATTCCCGGTGCTGATTTTTCATCTGCCATAGCGAAAGTTTGTTTTGGTAGAAGTTTGAAATTTAAGCCCGTTTCATCTAGGTTATATATCTGCTCTGGTTTAAGTTCTTTTTCGTTTATGATTTTTACGAGTTCTGTTGTAAATTCATCTACTGCTCCTGGATTAGCGGACAGCTTTTCCCCACACACATCAAGCACATGTGTTCCATGCCGTTTTTTCCACCTCGATAACCACCCATCACTAGCAACAAATTCGGCCTGGTTTTCGAGTTTTTTGTGAAAACATAAGGCCTTTTCTTTTAATATTGGCCCACTAATCGGCCTACCTTTTCGACGTTGTTGGACAAACCATACCCAAAGGGCATCATCAACAATCTCGTTGGTTGGTTTTCTAATTGTGCAATGGGACTTGAGTCTTTTTGTGATTCAACCTGCATACAGTAATCCTGAAGTGAATTTCTGTTTCTCCGCCAGTCGTTGACAGTACTTTTTCCCACGCCTAATTCGTTACATATTAATTGTACCAATTCACCTTTGTCTAAACGTTCTAAGGCGTTAAGTTTTTGAGCGATACTGATTACTACACGTTTCCGTTTTTTGTCACTCATGTTTGTAGCACACGAAAAAAATAATGAAATACTTACAGTGTACAGTAATAATCGACACGTCTTCACATTGACAAATCAACCACTAAACTGACTAAAGACGTTCAATAAAATAAACAAGTGCAAATCATGAAACTTTAGACATGCCGGTGAGCCGTGTTGGTGTAATTTCACATTTATGTTTACGCGGTACAATCGAAAGCCGCTTGATTACTAAAAACATAAATAGATAATGTATAAACATCTGTTGAATTAACGGATATCAAAAGTGTGGGAAACAGACGAGTCTGAGGGTCGGCTGGTTAAAGTGGTAATCGAAAGCCGCTTGATTACTAAAAACAAATACAAAATGTAGAAACATCTGTTTAATTAACGGATATCGAAAGCGTGGGAAACAGACGAGTCTGGACGGTTAAAGTGGCGGCCGGTTGATCCGATATTAATAAGAAACTGTATTAAAAAATGTAATTTTTTAAAATACTGTACAGAAACCTATGTTGTGAGATCTCAAAATGATCAGGAGAAAAAAATAATTTCATTGGTGATAATCTTATTACAATTGTACGTAGTATAAGGAAGATATGTTAAAATTAAGATTTTTTAGTAATTTTGATCACAAAAAGTGACACCATGAACAACAATGCTTGACGTTTCAACCAATGGGAATTTTTCACATTTTGCATTAGCAGGACCCAAAAACTGGAACCAAGCGAGTTAGTTGATTGTTGGGATCCGAGCAGTAAAGAACATAACCTCTGCGACACCTCTATACAAGAAAGTACAATCAGACTCGAACCCAAGATAGGTTAGGTGAAGAGTGCCTATAGTTAAATGATCGACGAGTGATAAATAAAAATTGTGAATTGTTAAAATAACCAGAAAAGAATTATAGTGTTGTATACATTTGTGAACTATTTATTTCACCACCACTGAACTATAAAACACTAACACTTTTGTAATTTTTTCATATTTAAGCAATTATTTCTTTGTGTTTAAATTGAAAAGAAGTATAACCTCCTAAGACACTGTTAACCTAAAAAAAGACACTGTTCGGCAATTACGAACTGTTCGTTACATTAGTTATAAGATATTGTTTTGTTATATTATATTTTAACTTAATATTGTTATGTTTTGTACTTCACAAAGGACATTTTCGTAAATAATTATTGTAGTCCAAAGAATCCATGAGGTTATAGTTACATAGCCTAAACTGTTAACCTAGGTCTGAGTTTTATGAATATCATAGTACCAACCGCTGAGCGATGATGTAACAAGCCTGGATAATTGAAACTAAGAAATATTTTATTTATTTTAAATTCAGAAGAAAAGAAAAGAAATTCAAAAGTAAATAAAAGATTATTGAATGGAATTAATTTAGTATGAGTAATTATTTCTAATAACTAATATTTTTTCAATTTATGAGTGCTGGCGTTTTTATAAAAATTTAATGAATAAGTTGGCAGTACATTTTTGTCGTGCAACTTGAGATTTAAATTATTAAACTAGGTAAGTGAATAAGAAATGAATAAAGGAATTTAATAAACAAGAAATAAATAAAAAATTTAACCTATATTACTGAACTTTACCAATTGTCGTCCACTACGTGAGGCGACAGTAACCAGCCAATTAAGTAATTAATTAATTATATTATTACACATTCTGAATATTACATATTAGACGCCAACAACATGCGGCACAACACATAAGACGAGAAAAGTAGATTATTAGTAGTATATTACATATTTGGCGTCCACAACGTGCGGCGCAACCCACAAGCAAATACCACGAGAATTAATATTAGTAGTTTACATAAATGGCGTCCAACTAGTGAGGCTAGAAGTAGAAGATAATTTTATATCATTGTACTGTATTCTTTTAACAGTTTTCTACTCTAGCAGCGACTACAATAAAGCTGTTGCTGTTGTTGAAACAACAGCTAGAAGAATACAGGGAGGAGATAAAACAGAGAATAACAGGAACAAATGAGAAAATTGAAAGGACCAATGAAACATTGGTACGATTCCGAGAAGAAATAATCAATCAAATTAATAATGTAGAAGATAATAGCAAAATAAGGGTCAAAATACTCCCACAAGAAACACAAGAGAAATTGGAGAAATTGCAAGACAAAATGGATGAACAATTCGACAATATAGGAAATAACTTAGGACAGGTACTATACCAAGTAAACAATAATAAAGAAAAGATAGAAGAAATACAGAAGAGAGAAGTAATAAACATCCGAGAAGAGTTAGAGGTACTCAGAAATAGACCGATGAGCTACACCCATCTACCACTGGGAGATAACAGAGAAACAATTAATTTTAAAGAGTATAGGGAAAATCCACTAGAATTCCTAGAGAGGTTAGAGGAATTAATTAGTCAGAATAAGGAAAACCAGTGGCATATGATCAGAAATCTCCTGGATGAAACTTTTAAGAATATCACTGATAATTGGTGGACAGCAATTAGAAACAACATCACAATTATCCAGAGTTTAAACAGGTATTCAAGACCAAATATTGGTCTGAATCAATACAGAACATAATCCGAGACAACTTATGCAACGGAAGGTATGACCAATTACGAGGCCAATTACCTACTGCATACTTCTTAGGTAAAGTTTGTTTAGCACGACATTTGGAACCGAGAATCCCAGAAGAATGTCTGGTGACCAAACTTTCATACCACTTTGAAGAAGGAATAGTACGTACCAGGTTATGTGGACAGATTAAGACAATCGGGGCAATGGAAGCTCTCTTAGAGAGCTATGAGCAGGAAGATTATTGTAGGAGGAATCGCCGGAGGCCAGAGACCCAAAATGAGCGAAGAAACGAATCGAATCGAGACAATAGGCAGAGAGTCTTAATCACGTCAGAGCCAACGGTAATAACAGGAGTCCGCCCAACTCAGTGGCCGCCGAAGAAGTTTCAATAACGACCAAACATATAGAAATCATCTTGTTGTTGCATCCTCTTCGTTCACTTTATTAATTTAATAATATATATAATATTTAATATTTTTATAAATAATAATTTAATATATAAATAATAATATATTTAATACATGCTCCATAGGCTCACTTCAATACCCCTAAACACACATGACTACCAAGATGAATTAAACACAATTAGATACATAGCAGTCAAAAATGGATACAACCCCGAATTAATAAATAAACTACACAAACGAATCCTCAACACAAAAAGTAAAACACATCTGACCAACAGCACACAACCCAGCAGATACATAACACTTACATACTACAATTCCAATACACATAAAATAGCAAACACATTTAGGAAACACAATTATAAAGTAGCCTACAGAACCAACAACACCATTAGAAAACACATAAATAATACTAACAAAGACATTGACACATACAGCAAAACAGGAGTTTATAAATTAAACTGTAATGATTGCCAACAATTCTACATCGGCCAGACGGGAAGATCTTTTTCTTCCAGATTTTCTGAACATTTAAAAGCCCTCACCACAAACTACATATATTCCACATTTGCCACACATTTACATAACGAAAACCACAGTTACACAAACATAGAACACAACATGGAAATATTACACTACTTACCTAAAAGTAGAAAACTAAACACAGCTGAACAATTTGAAATATACAGATATCACACACTACAACCAAACAACATATTAAATGAACAAATACATTATAAATCACATACACTATTCGATACACTGATCCACACACACAATTCGAACCTCAGCGCCAATCCCTTCCCACCATCAACCCCCACCACACACACCATTTTTCCGTAACGGTTATTCTGTAATTGACAATCAGTATACACCCACTGAAGAAGAGAAACATCTCGAAACGTTTGGGAAGTGACAACAGTAAGTTCATTAGTGAAAGTTTATATATATTATTAAATATAGAAATCAGTACAGACGAGATGAAGACAATAGACGTCCACAAAGGAGTAAAAGTGCTGAGAGTCGATGATCCAGAAGCTGGGAAGGAAGAAGAGAAGTACCCTCCGAACACCAGCATAGGGATCGACCAAGATCGACCAATAACATCTGACGGGAATAGGGGAAACGAGAGTCCGCAGTGAAAACCCAGGACAGCCCGTCACTGCAAGCGAACATAGGGCAGATAAAAATAATCAATAAAAAGAAAGAACCAATTACTATCATTAGGAATAACTTTTTAAAAGACATTCAATCCGAGTTGATGGAAGAAAGAACAGCCAAAGAGGCAAAACCAAATAATGACATAGTATACGTCAAGGTAGAATTGCAAGGTGTACCTGCTGAAGTGATGATTGATACTGGAGCTAACATATCACTAATAGATAGAACTGAATTAAATAGGATACAGGAATCATGCACTGAGAGAATACCAACATTGCCAATCCACAATATAACAATAATTGGAGCGACAGGAAGACAGAACAAAATGGTTAAGCAACAAGTAATCATAAATATTCCAAGCAAAGGAATAGGAATTCCTATGGTGTTTTTATTAGCCCAGGGGCTACCTTTTAAGGTTTTATTAGGGTGTGACATGTTACGGCGCCACTCTGCCATAATTGATCTGAACAGTGGAATAGTGACACTGAAATCAGAAGGCAATGAATGGTCAACTGAGATAATAGGAAGCCAATGTGCCCCTCAGTACCAACATTCATATCATGTTAGGGAGAATATTAGGACACCCATAGGAAATAATGAAATTGTAACAAGTGAAACAGATTTATGGAAGGAGAAGTTGCAGGAAATACTGTCATTTCAAGTAAAGGGCTCAATGGAAGCAGTAAGTGTGGAACAAAGGCAGGATTTAGTAAACATTTATAATAAATATAGAAGGGTATTCTCAAACTCGCCAGGGAAAGCAAGAAATTTTGTGTGTGAGTTAAGATTCCATGATTCAGTGAACTTAATAGAAAATCATATCCAATTGCCCAGTCACTAAAGGAAGCCGTAAGGCAAGAGATTCAGAGAATAATAGAAGAAGACATCATTGAAAGAAGCAGTTCGCCATACACCATCCCAATTGTAGCTATACCTAAAAAAGATGGACAGGTACGATTATGCCTAGACACCAGAGAAATCAATAAAATGATAGTTAACGACAGGACATCACCAGGGGAGATCAACGAGATAATGAAAAAATTCCATGGTTGCAAGTTCACGAGCATGTGGGATGCGGTCTGCGGTTATTGGCAGATAGAGTTGCACCCAAATAGTCGCCAGTATGTTGCCTTTATATTCGAAGGAAGGAACTACCAGTTCAAACGATTACCTTTCATACTGGTAAATTCGGTAACGATCTTCGTACAGTGTATGGATCAGATCTTAGGAAAAGAAGCATTGGAGTTTGCCACTGTATACGTAGATGACATACTGATAACTTCAGCGACATTGGTCGAGCATTGCAACAGAATAGAATTGGTATTAAGAAAACTACATCAGAATAATATAACACTCAAGTTCGATAAATCTAAATTTATCACGCAAGAGTTACAGTTTCTAGGGTTTGTTTTATCGGAGACCGGGATAACGACATCACCTGAGAAGGTAGAAGTAATTCAAAATTTTCCTAAACCAAAAAATGTCAGACAATTGCAATCATTCTTAGGCATCTGCAACTATTACAGAAAGTTTCAGCAGAATCATTCTGAGCTGACTGCCAGATTTAAGCATTTATTATCATCAAAAAATAAATGGAAGTGGGGTAAGCAAGAAAATGATAACTTTAGTTTAATCAAAAGTAAATTTCTAAATAGTGTTGTATTACACCACCCCTATTTTAAGAAGAGGTTTTTCTTAAATTTTGATGCCAGCAACGTCAGCCTAGGTGCAGAATTGTATCAGGAAGACGAGGAGGGCAATCATTTAGTGATCAGTTTTGCAAGCAGGGTATTAAATAGTTGCGAATGGAATTATACAGTCACAGAGAAGGAACTACTGAGTGTAGTATTTGCATGTATGAAATTTCTAACTTATATTTTGGGATATCCTTTAACAATAAGGTCGGACCATAAATCCATATCTTTCCTAAAATTATGTAAATTAAACTACGGCCGATTGACCAGATGGATTCTAGTTCTGCAAGTGTACAATATTCAATGGGAGTACATACCAGGAAAGCAGAACATAGTCGCTGATGGATTGTCGAGAGTGAACATTGAGAAAGGAACCTTTGAAATCGACCAAGAAGACATCGGGAAGGTCTATCACATTATTCAATCAAGAGAAGATTTTGAAAGGATTTTGAACCAAGTGAAGGAACAGCAAAACACAGATCCCAGACTAAAATCAATAAAGGAACGTTTAGAACAGAATGACTCCACTCTAATACCCTACTACTGTATTAATAACAACTTGATATTCACCCGGCCCACATCAAGAGATAATTATTGGACATTGTACATCCCAAGAGCAGCAGAGTCACAAATAATTCTGGATTATCATATCAGGTACGGACATATGGGACCTCTAAAGGTGGTAAGGGCATTGGAAGAACATATGTATATAAAGGGGATAAACAAGAAGGTACGACAGACAGTGAGGAATTGCAGTATCTGTCAAATGGTAAAGGTGAATAACGAGAGAAAGGAAGGAGCTATGATTACCATCACTTCCAACCGAAAGCTAGAAAAACTCTTTTTAGACATACGTGGACCATTCCCCAGAAGCGGAGGAAGAGGCCGATACAGATATATAGTCAGTATATTCGACCATTTTTCTAAATTCACAAAATTATATCCTATAATTAAGGCCACCATCCAGAAAATTCTCGGTATTATATTAAAGAAATACATACCAGAGGTGTGTGATTACAACGGACTATGGTACCCAGTTCAAAGGCAAGATGTGGAGAACTGAATTACTGGCTGAGGGAATTAAAACATATAAAACATCAGTCTATCACCCTAGCAGTAACCCAGCTGAAAGAGTCCTCAGAGCAGTAGTGAGGATATTGCGAACGTATTGCCATGAGGAACATTGTAACTGGAGTAAGTACGTGGAAGCCACTGAAACATTCTTAAACCTGGCTTATCACGTCACCATAGGAGCCAGTCCTTACCAGGTGATGTATAACCGACCACCGTAAAGAGAAATTATATCTTTGATACCATTTCCACCTAGGGAGGAAGAAGAGTTGGCTATCACAGCACTATATAACAGAGTCCTTCGTAAGGCTGAACTACGCTGGAGAAGAGAAGAAAAGAATAGAGGGAAAGTGATAAAATACAATCTTGGAGATAAAGTGTTGATCAAAAAATAGGCAACTACCAAGTTCGGTTGAAGGGATAGCCAGGAAGCTGTTGTTGTATTTTGGACCATTCGTCATTACACAAGATAAGGGAAATAATACATATGAGTTGACTATACCGGGAACAAATAAAATCAAAGGTATCTTTAACCAATCAGAAATGAAAAAGTTTTATGAGAATTAACAAAAAATTAAGAGCCGTTTATTTCAGTAAATTTCAAAGATATTACTGAAATAACCAGACTTTTTGGTAATTTTGATCACAAAAAGTGACACCATGAACGACAATGCTTGACGTTTCAACCAATGGGAATTTTTCACATTTTGCATTAGCAGGACCCAAAAACTGGAACCAAGCGAGTTAGTTGATTGTTGGGATCCGAGAAGTAAAGAACGTAACCTCTGCGACACCTCTATACAAGAAAGTACAATCAGACTCGAACCCAAGATAGGTTAGGTGAAGAGTGCCTATAGTTAAATGATCGACGAGTGATAAATAAAAATTGTGAATCGTTAAAATAACCAGAAAAGAATTATAGTGTTGTATACAATAACACTTTTGTAATTTTTTCATATTTAAGCGATTATTTCTTTGTGTTTAAATTGTAAAGAAGTATAACCTCCTAAGACACTGTTAACCTAAAAAAAGACACTGTTCGGCGATTACGAACTGTTCGTTACATTAGTTATAAGATATTGTTTTGTTATATTATATTTTAACTTAATATTGTTATGTTTTGTACTTCACAAAGGACATTTTCGTAAATAATTATTGTAGTCCAAAGAATCCACGAGGTTATAGTTACATAGCCTAAACTGTTAACCTAGGTCTGAGTTTTATGAATATCATAGTACCAACCGCTGAGCGATGATGTAACAAGCCTGGATAATTCAAACTAAGAAATATTTTATTTATTTTAAATTCAGAAGAAAAGAAAATAAATTCAAAAGTAAATAAAAGCTTATTGAATGGAATGAATTTAGTATGAGTAATTATTTCTAATAACTAATATTTTTTCAATTTACGAGTGCTGGCTTTTTTATAAAAATTTGATGAATAAGTTGGCAGTACAATTTTGTCATGCAACTTGAGATTTAAATTATTAAACTAGGTAAGTGAATAAGAAATGAATAAAGGAATTTAATAAACAAGAAATAAAAAAAAAATTTAACCTATATTACTGAACTTTACCAATTGTCGTCCACTTTGTGAGGCGAAAGTAACCAGCCAATTAAGTAGTTAACTAATTATTTTATTACACATTCTGAATAATTACGTATTAACCACCAACAACGTGCGGCGCAACACACAAGACAAGAAAAGTATATTATTAGTAGTATATTACATATTTGGCGTCCACAACGTGCGGTGCAACCCACAAGCAAATACCATGAGAATTAATATTAGTAGTTTACAATATTCTTGCACCAAATTGTGGAAATATCTTTAGTCTCCTGACTAATACAGTCATTTTCAACCAAGATAAAAGATGCCTCCACTTTGGTGGGGAGATACCTTCACCAGGGGCCTTTTGGTTTCTTCCAGGTTCCACTCCCCATGTTCACAGAGGGTATAACTGTATATACTGTACAGGGGGACTGTATATAACATTTTTCAAAGTTCGCCTATACAGACAGAAAAATATGCTAAACTAAGTAATGTAATGCATAAAAATTAACAGAACGTGTGGGAAGAACAACAAAAGGTATTGTGGGACAATATAGAAATTATTATGAGGGAAAGTAATTTGTTGAAAGAAAAATTGTGGAGGCATCTTTTATCTTGGTTGAATATAATTGTATTAGTCAGAAGAGTAAAGATATTTCCACAATTTGGCGTAAGAATATTCAAGAATATTTGGAAAGGCCTTCTTCATTCCAAGGTGGGCAGTGATGCATATTGTAACGTGCAATAGTTGTGTTCTTGTATTATATTGTACAAATCTAATAATCGTACTTTCTAAATTGTATGTTATTTAGCCTCACTATTGGGATAGCCAATTTGTTACATCCAGAATCGAATCTACGGGTTATTTATCAGAATTGGTATCTTGTTTAACTGGTTATTATTTGTATATACAGTACTTTGTTAAATGAAGGATGAGTATCTGTTCAGGGGGATGTTTGTTGAGCGCCAATTTGCAATCACCGTTTGCAAATAAAATTTTATTGGTGAAATATCAATAATAAATTTTTATTCAAATTTATTTAAATAGTATATGGTTTCTTTATTCTGTAATGAACTCTCTTTTAATCTTTTCTTTCAGCAATGAATATGATAACTTGTGCTCAACAAAACATATTTTTAAAAAAATCTGCTAAGATTTTCAATTGATGAGTGTTGCCAACTTAATCTAATTACTGAAGTCAACTCACAGTATCAGATATTTTGTTCAGTATATCATACCCATTTTGTATTCATGAAACAAGAAACAAATAAACCTTTTTCTGTATTTTGTAAACTCAAATCCTTTATTTATTCTTTAACTTGTTCTAAATGTCAAATATAATTCTTAACAAAGTTTGGCCAGCTGTATTTTAATATGCTCAGAGTGGCAGCAGTAACTCTTATATCTCAGGCATTTTAAACATTTAATATTTTATATTTAATAAATAAAATACAATTATAATGTGTTCAGTAGGTCCTTTTGGCTACGATATAACAACAGTTTTGACAGGGAAAGTACCAAAATACATATGATTAGAAATAGTCACAATGTGTCTTAAAAGGATTATATAAAGAGTGTAAAACAGTTCAGTGTATAGGTTAGGTTATTAAAATGTTTTTTAGACTTAATTAGATTTAGATTATATTAACACTATACATCAATGGGTTTTTTATGCTTATGTCCATAATATTAATTATTATTGTCATCAGTAGAAGTTCAAAAATAGTTTTTATAAAAAGTGTACTCAATGTCTTTGAAACCTTTACTCTAGGCTTAACAGGGAATGGTTCAGATTAATTTTAGATCAAAACTACTTCTCTCCCTGTGTCAATTGGTCCAATTTCTTCAGAGATGTCCTGGTTTAATTCTGTAGAGTCCTGTAGCACTTCTTTCTTCTATTTTAATCTTGATAAATATAATTATTTAATTGTTTTTATTTGAGATGCACTGGTATAACATATATTATAATTTATTTTAGTCACTATCAGTTGTTTTTAAATCAACCTTTCTTCATTCAGATGCCAATAATAATCTCATTTTATTCTATCAACATATTAGTTGATACACCCCATGTAATTCTACCGTGATGTATACTATGTCCTCATTCGGTTTATCTTCTTCCATGGTAATCTCTTCCAACAAATCTCTCTGTATATTTTTTAAATAAAAGTTTCTTATCACGGTTATTGGTTCGTTGTTATTATTATTAGGGTTTATATTTCTCCTCAGCCCTGGGTCCGCTCGCAGTGATGGGCCGTCCAATGTTCTCACTGCGGCCTCTCGTTTTCCCTATTTACATCACTGTTGGTTTGTTGAACTTGTTCATTGGTGTTTTGGTTTCCAGAGGGTGTCTCCCTTCTTCTATCCCAGCTTCTGGATCTCTGATAGACTTCTCTGTTATCATTCCATTGTCTCCTATTGTCATTATCTCTTACATATCGTCTGTTGTAATTTCTGTCATTATTAAAATTCTGACGTCTTCCTTGAAATCGCCTGTTATTCGGATTTCTATTATATCCCCCCGTCCATACGTGGTTTATTGGCTGTCGACTGTCATGTGGTTGTTCATTGTTCCTATCATTCCAATCCTCAGTTCTTCTTCGACTCCTGTAATAATAATTTTTTCTCTCAAAACCTTCTAAGAGCGCCTCCATCTCTCCAATAGTTTTTGTCTGTCCACACCGACGAGCCCGTACAATGTCTTCTCCAAAATGATATGATAATTTGGCTATGAGACACTCTTCAGGGATTTTTGGTTGTAAATGTCGAGCTACCCAGACTTCACCCAGAAAATAAGCAGTCATTGTCTGTCCTCTTCTAGCATCATATCTGCCAGTGCTCATATTGTCTCGGACTATATTTTGGATGGACTCAGACCAATACTTTATTTTAAAAATTTGTTTAAATTCATTATAATTGGTGACTTCATATCTTACTGCCTTCCACCAGTTATCATTACTATTTTTAAAACTATCATCTAGGAGATTCTTTATTATTGGCCACCGATTTTCTTTGGTTCTATTCAAACCTTCTTCTAACCTCTCCAAAACTTCTAGAGGGTTCTGACGATATTCTTTAAAGTTTATCACTTCTTTACTTTCTTCTATTAGTGTAGGTACATAGTTTATCGGTCTATGTTTTAGTACCTCTATCTCTTCCTTAAGGTTGTTTATATCCTTCTGTTGAATTTCCTCTATTTTCTCCCTGTTGTTGGTAACTTGATTTTGTACCTGTATTATCTTGGTTTCTGCCTGATTGTATTGTTCCCCTACCTTATTTTGTAGTATCTCTAATTGCTCCTAAGTATCTTTGTGAAGTATAACAAGACTGGTTTTACTGTTATCCTCCACTTCAATTATTTTGTTCAATACTGATTAAAATTAATTTACCTTTTTTTTTCATCTGTTGTGTGACTTCTTATTGTATTTAATTAAATAACGCGTTTCGAGGCTCAAGGCCTCATCTTCAGATTTCAGTCCCGTGTGGACGTCGTTAACACATTAAAACTAAACTACTACACATTAAAATAAAACACACTACACAAGTTAACCGATGTCTGGGTGCGCACCCTTTGCCGGTTCGCGACGCACTGCCTGCAACTCCTCTACGGTCTCGTCACAACGCCCCACCATCGATTGCTGTCTATTCCTGCTTAATATGAATTTGTCCACAACCATATCGTATAGCCGATGTGATTTAAAATTCAGCTGGTCATTTAGCATGTTATTAGGATTGCACTTAAACGCCCGGTATATTTCAAATTCTTCGGCTGCGTTCATGTATCGTCCCTTATTGCAGAGATGTAATGGCTTGCAGTTGGTGTCAAAGTCAGTACAATTATGGTTATGCACCATTAAGTGTTCGGCATATTTTGATTTACAGGCTTTTAAGTTATTTTTAGGTAGATGTTGTTTAAACCTCTGTCTGAATGCCCTGCCTGTCTGACAGATATACACCATATCGCAATCATTACAAACCATTTTGTAAACACCTGTTCTTTTTTCTTTGAACTGTTGTGTTTTAGGCCGTAATAATTTTTGAACATTATTTGTGGTACGGAACGATACTAGGATGTTATGTTTCCGAAATTCATTTTTTATAACCATAGATATATTATTGGTGTACTCAGTTGAAATAAACTTAACTTTATTATTTTTGTTACGTGTACTGATGACGTTCTTCTTCTTATGTTTACGTAATAACCGTTCGACCATTGAGCTTCGGTACCCATTCACTTCCGCTATATATTTAATTGTATTTAATTCATCTATATAATCATCGTGCTCAAGAGGTATACTTGTCAACCGGTGTAAGAGGCTATTGAAAGCGGCCATTTTTTGAGTATAAGGGTGATAAGATTTGGCGTGTATAACGGAATCAGTTGCTGTAGGTTTTCTGTATATCTTGTAATGAAATCTATTGTTATGTTTTATTAAAGTTAAATCTAAGAAATTTATTTCATTATTTGTTTCTACTTCTGCTGTGAATTGTAGTTTTGTATTGATACTATTCATAAAAGACTTTAGATTATCTATTTGTCTCATTGTCCCATTGAAAATAACAAAGGTATCATCTACATATCGTCTGTAAAAAATAATCTGGTTATTGAATTTATTGGTTACCGAAAGCAAATATGTATTTTCAAAATGATTAAGGTATATGTCAGACAAGAGTCCAGATAAAGGTGAACCCATAGCGAGTCCCTCTTCTTGAATAAAAAATTGATTATCGAATGAAAAATAGTTCTGTTTTAAAATGACACCAAGAATATATAGTAATTCATTTATTTCTTGAGGACCTAAACTGCCAGATTTTTCCAAGTTGTTTTTCAGAATCTCAACCGTGGCTTGAACCGGTACATTTGTGTATAGGTTATTCACATCAAAAGACACTAATTTATATTGAGTTTTGATATTAATATCTCAAAATAATATGCACTGGTATAACATATATTATAATTTATTTTAGTCACTATCAGTTGTTTTTAAATTCAGATGCCAATAATAATCTCATTTTATTCTATCAACATATTAGTTGCTAAGGCCTACCTTAGATATCTCCTTGGTTTCCAAGTAACAGTTTTTATATCACCCTGCTGACATCATAAGAATAATATAAACAAACTCTTACTATTTTGTATTTCATTTTCTTTAAAAGGATATACCTTTTTTTATAAGAGCTTTTATCTTCATTTTATTTGTTTCTTTGTTCTTCTGATAAAAAACTGATCATTTTGACATCTCTCTTGACTATTTTCTGATCTATATTTCCTGAGTTAATGATTTACACTTTTTTATTATTTTTGTTCCAAACTTATTTATTATTATTTCCTTTTGTACCTTTCACTTTCTTAAATTTATTTTATACATTTAGTAATCTTTTAACATAAACTGACATTGTTTCCTTATTATTTTAACAGAAATTCTTATTCATATAATTTAACTGACTATGATTTTGGTACTTTCTTGTTAAGAATAACATTAGTGTTATTAACACTATCATACATAATATTAATTAATGTGTCACAAACTAATTACTAATAACTATTAGTAATATGTTATAATTCCCCTTAACTGACTGTGTTTATAAATTTACAGTCTGCACAAATAAAACAAAATTCCATAAGTAAGTTCATTAACAGTTTTCTTCTTACTTATCATCATTGACATCATTTTAACTATGATAAACACAACATACAATAAACAATTAAAATAAAACATGTTCAATTAAGTCTTTCTTAAAAATCTTATGTCTCTTGGTACTTTTTACTAATATAATCATAGTATATTTATGTTACTAGGGCATGGTGAAAATGTCATGTAACAATATATATTTTAGCCCTGCCCTCCACTGCTTAGTAAGTGTTTAGGAGGGGAAATGTTGTTTTCCTTTCTTTTGAGAATTTCTGCTAATTTCTGTCTAAAAAAATTCCTGCTAAGACGTCCCTCTTTGTAAATAACATTTTTTTGTCTCTAATACTTAATAAACTTTTTGTTGGCAAGTTGTCATGATATCTTTTTTGTATTAATAGATTTGACATTGTAAAAAGTTATTTACACATGAGAATGACCTCAAATTTTCTCGAAACGTGAGTATAATTCCTTCTAAAAATGATGGCTAATGTCCAAAGTATTATAATATATGATAGTTAGTATAAGAACAATATGCCTTCAAGTTTTAGTTTTAAGAATTTTTTAGTGTAAACATTTTTTAGAAAGGAAACTCGTACAGAAGCAAAGCTGGAAAATAATGTATTAAGTGTTAAAGCTTTGAAATTAGAAGATAAAGAAATATAGTAAAGAAAGTTACAGGACTGGGTAGTAGCTCAGGCGTGCAGTATGTTTTAGAATCATTAAAGAAATGTCACTGTACAAAAAGTATAGGCCTCTTTCATCACTCCCTCACTTATCACAAAAATCATCCTAGAATGAAAATGAAAACCATTTAAACAATTTTAACAAGTGTACTATTCATCGAATTAATTACAAATATCACATAGTAGAAGGGAAAACACCAACATTAAGAGTGATTTTAAGAGTTGTAAAATAACGATTTAATTATAATGGTAGTATATTCAGTATGGGGCATTTTATTTATAAAGTCAAAGGAGTTTTAATGGTACGTGAAAACAACAGGAAAATTTAATATAAAAATATATCACAAACTTGTCACATTTTGTGAAAACTATGTATGTGTTTGTAAATTCATAAGTTTTTTTAATTCATAGAATGCTTACATTCCGTATATTAAGTAAGTTCATTCTTTATTAACTTTTATGCTGTCACATATAATTGATTTAAGGAAACATTCAGTTTTTTATGTTGATGTGTATGTATTTGTGTTTTTAGTTTTTTATGTGTCGAGACATGTCTCAAATGGTAACTGTGTATCCTGTCCTGATTACTTATATGTGTTCATTCATTTAAAGTAGAATACATTGCAGTGGTATATTTAACCAGTACACATGGTATACTTATGATTACTGCCTTGTGTATATTGTAACGTAACATAGTTGAGGTTCCCCAACGTTACATAAAAGACTGAATGAAATATGGTCAAAGACCATACCCTGACTTAAGGTTGTTCGATAGTTCATATGTTTGAGAAGGACCTCAAGTAAAAAGGAGGCAATGACTAATATTAAATGTAAAAGAGCCAGACCAATGAATGATTGGATGTAATGAAATGTTTGTTTTGTACTGTGACATGTTAAGGTCTACAGAATATTTATATTGTATGTTGAATGTGTTAAAAATGAAATGATGTTGTTTGATAATAATACTTACTCAATAATTATGTTTATATTTTATATTAGATTTGTTTTTATACAGCACAATATAGTTACCAATGTTAGGCACGGTACTAAGTTGTCAGTATTGTATAAAATTGAAAGATACTGTTGTTCTAATTAATGTTTATAAACTGGATCAGGAGTGTGACCAGTGTTTCAAGTCTAACAAGTAGTTCTGACAATTATGTCATAAATTAATAAAGGGTTCCAGAACCAATTGATTAATGTAAAAACAAATAACCACCAGTAAATTGAAATTCATGTAATTAACTATGTAATCAATAATTAATTGTACAGTAGGTCAGGTAAAAAGAAAATTAAGTTAAAAACCAAATAATGTTATAATGGTTGTAAATGAATCTATAGGCCTAAATTCCATATTAGTGAAAGGAAATTAATACCTTTTTAGTAAACCCAGTCCAACGAAACTCTAGTAAAACATTTACTGTTTAATAAGGGGAAGGTTAGGGGAGAATTTTATGTGATTCAATATTAATCCAAGCATGGAGTATTTTATTGGAAAGGAGTAGTAATATTCTATAATGCCGGCTCAAGGATATATAGAAAACCTGGTTGTTAAGGCAACTGATTTTTAGTAACTTGTTGATTTTGAATAGATGGTACTGATTGTTACAAGCTATTAGATTGAGATGGACCGATATGTTTAAAATATATGAATAAATATAAAGAAAATATATATCCAAATTGAAAAAGCATTTTTGCAAAACAATTATACTTGAATGTTAATGAATCATACAAATTAAATAACCCTCTAAATTATCAATGAATACAATAAAAAAGAACTGAAAGCGTCTCACCTCATTCACTAAACAATTCCGCTGAATTTGGTATCAAACCAATTCATGCTATAAATTGAAGACCAATAAAGAGTTGAAGCCTGAATCAACGGAAATATTTGGAAATACAGAAGATTCGGTTGACGAAATAACCTTCATTGACAGCGGAAGCTGAGATCCTAATTCCAGTTCGTTGGGACCAAGAATTGTGAAGACGCAAAAGAAGACTCGAAGCACCAGAGTTCCCGTGGGATTATCATCATCCATTCATTGAAGACCAGAGCAGTTTTACTGGGTGAAGACGATATAACCTGCATTTTGATCGTAGTTGACAAACATTCACCGCCTAATGAAGCTTTCGCCGCTTGGGTAAAAAAACAAATTATTTTCATATCATTGTATTTTAAGTAAATAATTTTATTCTTTTTGTAAATTGAACAACCTTAATTATGCGTTTTACCTGGCTTTACTAATGGTTCAAAGAACTACACGAACCCTGGTATAAGAATTATTTGTCATTATTTTCAAAGTATATATGTTTTTCTTTTTAGAATTCGAATAATTAAGAATCGATACATGTTGGGATAGTCGATTGTATTGTCTTATTGTTTGTCTGAGACAACGTAACTGGTTAAATACCAGAGAAAAATAAATAAAGTACACGTTTTAATCATTGCAGAGAAAATACTATGTGTAATTGGCGTAATAATTTATTAACAGATTGATACAAACACTCAGAATAACTAACCTATACGCACAATTATTTATAATAACAGCGCTCCAAGTTTGCAGCTGGTGAGACGGGAGATTGCTGAACTAACGGGTTTTGCCATACTAAATTTGAATGAAATTTTTATCGTTGAGGGACTAGGGTTGAGACAAAAACCACTTACATTCAGTAAATACTCCATATATATTGCTCATATTAAACAACCACTGAGAATTAAATTAAGTCTACAGAATACTACCATTATAAATTCAGGAATATAATTCTAAGTTTGTGGACTTAATAATCTGTGTTCTGAGGGTTTCACTGGTCACAACCGCAAGGTATATTAGTTAATAACATATTAATTAAACCAGGTAACAGCATTTTAATTGTTACGAATCGCCACCTACAACGTACTACTTGGCGTTTGTTACACCGGAGTCTCTTATAACTAATTACACTCATAGACAAGATCTCTTTATAATTTGACGTCTCCAGCTGGTATCATACATTATTACCTACGTCCTCACATAATTAACAAGCAGTTCGTTACTAAATTGATTACAACAGTGGGGTTTGAATAAGACGGACATTTTCGCTAGCACCGGCACACATTAGTCTCTCTCTTTACAAATTGACGCTCGCAACGTGAGGCATCATCGTCGCATCTTAACACATAAAAGTCTCTCTTTCTTTACAATATGCATGTTAACATTACCAAATACTAGTAGTGTCTGCATTCATTTGTTTGAATTGGCATATGTTGAATTCACAGAATAAGTAAAATACATGTACGAGTTAAACAACGTATTGATTTCCCAATTTGAGCTGATTTCAATATATAATTGTACAAATAATCAGTATTATCGTGTATTTAATTATTATCTTGTGTCAGTTTACGATTAAATAGATAAACTTGTCTTATTATAGTATAAATGTTAGAGTTATATAAATTGCATAGATGAGAGCGCCAACTGCTGTTGACTTATAACAATGTGAGGAAACTGTATAGGCTACATTAAAGATGATGTTTAATGTAGTTTCATACAATTGTGTTTTTTTCATTTCAGTTGTGCATGCTGGTGATATATTATTTCTTGATCCAAAAAACAGTGACAGTATACTTAACGCTTTTGAAAATCTGGTAGGTTTTGATATATGCTGATCTGAATTATTAAAAGTAGAGATTTTGTGAACTACATATGTGTGGAGTATGCAGTTTGACCTTCATGTTTTCTTTCTAATTCTTTTATTTAGTAATAATAATAGCATTTTTAGTTGTTTTAGATTGAACTAATTTTGTTTATTTGTAAACAGTTTTTTGGAGTTGTAGGTACTTAGATATTGTACAGCTGTTATACTCAGATAACATAACTGTTATATATACTCAGATAACAACTTCTTGTTATACATTTGTTGTAATAATTACTTTTAACAGAAAATAGAAAAAGTTGATGTTCCTTAAGACAGAAAATATGATATGTGCTTGAGAGAAATAATAACTAAAGATAATTTTAATTATCAGTCACTCCTTTAGTTTCTTGTGTGTTGTTGAATTGATTGGTAGATACTTGTATGCTCAGTTCATTTTGTGAGTACATTGCAAATCCTTTGTTTGTTTTGTTAATTATTCTTTGTTATGTCTTTAAATCAAATTAATTACTCATGTTTACCAGTTATATCAACTACATGAAAGAATGTCACTACATTTGGTATTTACATGTTTGCTTTATTATAAAATTAACATGTAATGCAATTACTAAACTGTTAATAAACAAAGTAATAAGTCAATGTTGTTATCTGTATGTGAGAAGGAAGTCAGAGCTTACTATTTGTAATATAAACACATAGTATATTAGTTTAGTGGGTATATGATCTAATTATTATATACATCACCATTTTATAATATTTTAATTTGTTACCATCAGCAGCAAGATGTGGCACTTTGTATATAAATGTAAATAAAATTATCTATAATAGTATTTTCATCTGAAATGTAGCATTTCCCTTTCTTCTGCATTGGGAAGCTATGCTGTGGAATTATAACCATTGGAATATATTGCTTGTTAAATATATTTAATTGTTTTTGGCATACCAAAAAAAGTTTTCTTTTTATTTTGCAGTTGTCAGATGAGAGTGTACGGAATATAAAAGAAGTTCATCCTGTTCAAGTTGATGCAGATGGTAATATACTTATCAAAATTCATGCAAAACCAGGAGCTAAGACAAATCAGATTATAGGTATAAATTTAGAATAATTCATATTTTGCCACGTATATAATTTGACTAGAAAAGCACTTGTATAATTATGGAGGTTCATTACTTGTGTCTGGGAACAGGTACCAGAATGATTCTTAACTTTCTTGACGGTAACTGCAGTAAACCTATTTTGATTCTTTTATGGTTTGTGACACTGTTTAGCAAGCTTAGAATATTTAATGAGCTGTGCCACAGTGAATGGGTGAGCGTGATTTCACTAACTTTATTCCTGCAGAATTACTTTACAATATATTCTGACTTATATGTTCTTATTTATTTAGCCATTCTAATTTATTCTTACTTGGGATAGTAAGAATACTTATTATAATAAATGATATCTGCAGAAGATATTCAACAAGCCACAATAGAGGCATCCATTTGAAACATTACAGTGAAACTTTGATTACCCGTCAGGGTCAGGACCGGGACCGTGACGGTTAATCGAATAGACGGATAACAAAAAAACCTTAAACAACAACCCACCCCATCCATTGCATATGAACGAATGATAAAAAATGCACATTTACGAACTGGAAATACACTGTACATACATGTATTTTATTTTACAGAAACAAACAATATACGTACAATTTACATTAAGTACAGTATACGTAGTACAACATATGTACTGTACATATTGTTACATTAACTTACACTCTAGACATACAGTACATACATATTCGAATTTTAAAATAGTCTGTCATTTTCTTTTGTTTCTTCGAGGCTCGTGCTTTCTGAGTGGCAATGTTCCGTACTTTATGAAGGAGAAGTATCTGCGTTGCGTTTGCCTCTTCTTGCCCCTCAGACCACTCAATGCATTTTGATAACATTGTTTCTGCTTCTGTATGGCTTAACGTAGTTTTTTCATTCAAAATATAACACTCGTCTTCGTCAATTTCTTCTTCTTCATTGTCAGTCACACTGGAAACAATTTCATCGTTCAAAATGTCAAAGCCTCCGTCCAATTTGTCACATCCCAACCACTCTGTTACTTCTGCTGGCGTTATTTCTTCAGCATTCAGTACATTATTGCACAGTTGCACAATTTCGTCGACACTAACATTCCCAGTTTCCTTAGGTTCGCCATCATTAGCTTCAGGCCAGAGTTTATTCCACCCATTTTTAAGATTTGACACTTGAAGATCATCCCATGCAGCAGCAACATTGAAAATTGCATCTTTTATGTTGTATGTTTTCCAAAACTATTTTACAGACATTTCATCATCAGATGAAATCAAACTTCCAATAAAAGCTTTCCTATAACAACGTTTCATGTTTTCGATTATGCCCTGGTCCATAGGCTGGATTAGAGGTGTTGTGTTTGCCGGAAGGAAGAGGCATGTCATTTTGACATCATCACTTTTAATTCCGCAAGTGGGATGTGCTGGAGCAGTGTCCATTAGCAGCAATGCTTCCTGGGGTAACTGCATTTCAGCCAAATGAACTCTAACTTGTGGCACATACACTTTGTGAAACCAATTGGAAAAAATATCTTGAGGTATCCAAACACTCTTTTGAGCATAATAGGTAGCAGGCAATCCGTTCAAATTAAAATATTTGAATGCACAAGGTGTTTTTGCTTTTCCAATCACAAGCAGGTGTATCCTGTGATTGCCGGTGGCATTTCCACAAACCATTCGATCTTTTTGGGCTTTAAAACCCGGGGCTGATGCCTCCGAAAGTGATGCCAATGTCTTTTGTGGTAAAGCTTTCCAATTGAGCCCGGTTTCATTGCAATTGTACACTTGTTCCCTAACGAGGTTTAATTTGGCCACTTTCTCTTTAAATTGTTCTCTGTACTTGGCAATAACTGCGCTATTTGCACTAAGTTTTTTACCACTAATGTCTAGTTTCCAAATGTCATGGCGACACTTAAACTTATCGAGCCATCCTATGCTTGCTTTAAAATTAGGATCTCCGTCAAGTTTTTTGTTCATTTCAACCGCCTTGGCCATTATTACGGGGCCTGAAAGTAGAATTCCTTGACTCCGTGCTTGTATAAACCATTGATACATAACAGTGTCCAGTTGGTCATATTTTGCTGATTTCATGGTTTTACGAGTCTTAGGATCTCCATCGATGTTTTGCATTTTTGAAACATGTTGTTATATTTTTTCAGCATCGCGTTTAATGTCATTCACTGTGGTTCTTCCAACGCAGTAAATGAGAGCAATACTAGTGGGAGTTTCACCTTTTTTCAAACGTTTAATAATATCAATTTTCTGGTTGAGATCTAACACGACCCGTTTACGCTTTTCAGCCATTTTTTAGCTGTTGCACAAAAACAAAAAAGAAAAGAAACCTTAACAACAAAACTTACTGGTGTGAATGTCACTATCGTATGCCGAAACAATTAAGCCGGCAACAAATAACGTACAGCACCGAGCACAACAGCTTCTCAGCCACAACTGAAACTGACTACATGTGCGATAGCTAGGCGGGCCAAGAACGTGACTCATCAATAAAACAATAGTTCGCCACTCCGGTGCCTCCGCCACTCAGCAGTAAAGCAAGGATGATTTTTCGTGGCAATCTGGTTACTGTACAGAGTATGGTACAGACTGACAGTTAACAGAAACTGACAGTTAAAAGAGTGACGGTTAATCGAAGTTTCACTGTAATTAATACGTACACATGCTCCAAATTAAATACCATTAGTGGCATACAAAGTCCTTCTACTTTATCACATTAAATTTGATGTTTGGAGAACAAGTGAGAATAATTCATTTTAATTTTTTATAATTTATTTTACTTAATTTTTTTTTAGTTTTTGTTTTCTGTATTTTTATGAAATATTAAAATATATAAACTATATTCTAAAAGGTGTTTTTCTCATTTACTCATCACTCTATAAGTGACACAATTATTCACTATATAAAGACCTACAGACGCAAGAATGAAAATGTCATTTAGCCCTCCTAAGGTCCTTTCGTTCTTTCATTGTTCTTACTAGTTATACTACCCTCTCATGCAAGCTCTCACTAAGAAGTGACACACCGTATTATGGTTCCATCCAGTAGGTGATAATATTTTGTAGTTGAAAAATGTAGAACAGAATTTATATTTGAATTTGTGTACAGCATTACAAGTATATAGATTTTGTATTAAGCTGCAAAGTGTAAAGGTATTGCCATATAGTGTAAAGGTAATGTACAATTTTTCAAATTGAATTTATGTTATATTTTTGTGAATATAATCAAGTATTTATGCAATATTGAGTTTCCTATATGTTCTTCAGTGATTTTAAATGAGTAGTAAAATATAATCCTTAATTTTTTGTGTAAATGAGGGTAAAATTATAAAGTAGTAGTTATGAGTAATTATAAAGTAGTAATAACTATATATTTAAATACATTAATTGTTACTGTCTCTTGTCCAATTAAAATTAATTGTTCTTATTTTGCATCCACAAGAAACAAAAATATAATAATATAGTGTATAATTATTAATAATATTGTGTGTCTTCAATAGCTACAAAAATAAACAGGATTGGCATCAAAATTGCTGCTCCTCCAGTTGATGGAAAAGCTAACAAGGAATTGTTGAAGTATCTGTCAGAAGTCCTGGGCATACGAAAAAGTGCTCTTGAAATTTTAGAGGTAATTCAGTTATATTATTTTTACTTTACAAAGAGTGATCTTCACTTAACGTTTGAAGTATGAGGGCCCTTATAACTGCAGAATTATCTCTCCCCTTCTCCCTATTAACACACACACACACACACACACTATATATAGGATTGATTAAAGATATTACTAGGATCTGCACGTTTTGTTTACAGTAATAGTGACAGAGAAATGATTATTCATAAGTTCTTGATATCAGTATGAGCACTTGTACCGTATGTTGTTGTGTTTCCTCCAACATACCGAGGCTATGTATTTGAAAATGTGTACAAATCTGTATTTCGTTGCTTCAGAAAGTACTGTCAGCAGTATTAATGTTGCTTTAAAAACACATTGTGAATCAGCTATAAAAAACACCAATACATGGCTTGTAGAAATATTTGTATGAGGATCATGTTTGTATTGACTAGATCTGTATTTAAGAATTTGTGATAATGAAGTTTGTTACTGTACAGAGTCATAAATAACAGAATAACAGGAGTTCAATAAATGGGGGAGTCTGTAGAATTTCATTGCTTTCCCTCCCAAAGGTATACACACACACACACACATTTGTGTTCCATAGTAGTTATAGTTATTAACTTTTGAATATTGTCATGTAGTTTTTTAATTGTATATGTTATTGAGATATAATATTACCTGGAAAACAGTAAATATACGTTCTTCTTCTTCTTCAACTTCCTAGTTAGGACTCTGTCCTGTTCTATAACAACAATCCTACATTCTGTCACTCCACCTCTTTCTTGGCCGACCAATGCTCCTCTTCGTATTTGGTTGGCTATCTCTTGCCTTTTTCACTAGCCTTGTGTCATCCATTCTTGATATGTGTTCATTCCATATCTTTCTTCTTTCTGCACTCCAAGAATACAAATCTGTAAAATATTGTGTGTGTGTGTGTGTGTGTGTGTGTGTGTGTGTGTGTGTGTGTGTGTGTGTGTGTGTGTGTGTGTGTGTGTGTGTGTGTGTGTGTGTGTGTGTGTGTGTGTGTGTGTGTGTGTGTGTGTGTGTGTGTGTGTGTGTGTGTGTGTTAATCAGGGTGGATCCAAGGGGCACCAATCATGGAAACTGTCCTCCAAAAAAATTAAAAATGTTTGCATGGCCCAGTTGAAAGAAAATTATTGTATGTTTTTATGGTTACAATTTTGTATTTAAAGCATTTAAAAAATGCTGTTTACATAGATAAAAAATTGATTTCAGATTCTGGAAATAACTTTGATGCCTTTTCATATTTGTGGTTAACTCCACAGAAATTCTCTCATCCCATAATTCCTCTCTGGATCTGCTACTGGACACACACACACACACACACACACACACATACACATACATACATACATACACACACATATCTGTTAATTTCTGTTTTAATGAATGCTGTTCTATGAACATGTAATGGGAGAGTTCATACCCTGATAGGTGCTTCTGTTTCAGGGTGAATACACTGTTCTGAAGACTATTAAACTGGAAGCAGGTTTACTTTCTCTCATAGATATTGTCAAGAAATTTCTGTCTTTATTGGAGCCAAGGTGATCCATCTAGGTATTTTAACACTTTTATCAATATATACATACAAGCTTATTATATTCCAACGCTAAAATCCATTTACAATCATACTAAAATTCATTTCACTGGATTATCATTGTTAATATTAGTAGTGTAACCATTAGTTCTTGTCTTTATTAAAACGCAATAAATGAGTTAATGAGTTTTGGATTAGATAAAAACTCAGTGTTCAAGACAATTTTTAATTTGCCAGAAAACAGTTCAGATTCCAGTGACTGAGGCATTGAGTGTTCTATAAAGTGAGTATGGCAAAGGACAGCACTACTAATATTAGATTGTACTATTTATTACTGTTTTTCATTAAGTCATGCTGTTCTGTGTAAGAATTTTAAATGCTTGATAGTTTATTATTTTTAAAAGCTAAGAATATCATATCTTTTATACAAAATGTATTTCGTATGGATGTATGGTTATCAGCAAAAATACTGATACTGAACTTGATAAAAAAAATGTGATAGATTGTCTGGTCTGTTTTATTTTCACAGCATATGACCAAGTGTTTTATGACAAACAAAGTTCTTTACTAGTTAATACCAAAAATCTAAATACAGTAATTCTATTAATAATCTAAAGTTAATAATTATACTAACACTAGATAATAAAATATAATTGCTGTTTAATTTCTGTATACTACTACTGACAAGAAGAGGCTGCAGTCAGTTAGAAAATACAAAAGAATGGTAGTCTGTTAAATATAAAACAGAACCATACTTTCCCAATTCAGATTGTACATGATTCCAGCAGTATAGATAAAGATATTCATTCTACAACAGTACACCATACTATAATGATATTGATCTCAAAGTAAATTGTCTGTCCTGTTTTCACATGGATTTCACATTTGTTAAATATGCACTTAATTCCAACTGGCTCCACAATTAGAATAATGGTTCCATTATGATCTAAGATATACAATACACTGGCCAGTGTCAGTTGTAACCAATTACGTGGTAATAATATTCATGTTGCAGTAATACAGACACATAAGGTTAGCATGAATTAACAATTGTTTACTACCATTCAACACACACGAGTTATTGTAGCCTATATATTAGTGTACCCCCCCCCATACACACACACACACACACACACACACATACACACATGCTCAAGCTTCTAAAGGAAAAAGGAGAATTACTGGAGAACTGATGCATTTAACTCTTCAATCAGTGGATTATTACTACTTTATAAGCTAGTACAATTTGTGCACGATAGTATTACTTTTTAAAATTACTTTGTGTTTCAAGCTTCCTGTTACTTGATGAGGTCGTTGCCATTCAGTTGCCATTTCAAATCTGCAGACAATTTTTTTGAGTCATGTCAATATTGGCCACTCTGAAAAAGAATGCACACTCTCCCATACATTTATAGAACAGTGTTTTTTATTTTATTTTATTTTTTTTGTAACTCTCAAGTTTCTTGCAGTTACATTATAATTATGGAAAAAATAATTATTTTCTTGTGCATGTGGAAACATTTTTTAGGCCTGCAAATAAGTTTATAACTATTTTCCCCAAATATTTATGTAGACCTATGGTGTTTAGATCAGGATGACATGGTTATATGGTTAGGTGCTCCAATGAATTAACTGGAAATCTTCCTTTTTTTATTTTCTCAGTACTTTAGCAACTTCTTCCTATAAAATTTCTGTAATCTGTATAATTCCATGTGGTTATAATAAAACCAAATATAAATTTGGTGTTGTATAAATCCATGTATGAAACACATACAGATGCACACATAGACATACAAAAATATCTTTTAAACTGTGTTCTTTTTATATACCAGAATTAAAAATATTAATCAAAAGTGTAATTGTTATGACATAACACCCACAAAATATTAGTAACTCTAACATAAATTAAAGAATAAAATTATGTCATTATATTAACAAGTGTAAATCAAGCTTTAACCAGGCATGTGTCGCTGCCTGCTTTATTCACAATAGCTTGGCAAATTAATGCTTGCAGAAGAACAGTCAAAAAGTAGTGATTCCTGTTTCATTACTAAACTGTTACACATTTAAATATTAAAATGTGAATTTATATCCAGTATAACATTAAATGTTGGTATTAAATTTATTACTTTTATTTTCATCTTTAGTAATGTGGAAACTAATTTAAAATTAGGGATCTTCTTTAAGCAATGGATGTATCTGTCATACGTACTGGAACCTCTGTTTATATTGGTGGCATAACCGAGGGGTATTATGTGTGTTACAACCCCCATTGGGAAGGTCCAATTGGATTTTGCAGGTAAAATCTAATAAAACCTTTCCTTGATGTCTTCCTCATGCAGTCTAAATACTGTGTGTAGATGAATGTGAAGGTATGGCTACATTACAAGAATGTGATAAACATGTGTGGCCATTTCACACGCTGTCACCAAAATCATCAACTATAACCCCCTTCATCATCATTGATAACTTCTGGCTTCTGGGTACTAACTTCATTGGGAGGTTCTGGCTACAGTACTGGTCCTAGGAATACAGACATCTCTGAAATCCAAGTATTGTCTGCAGTTACTCAAACATCAAGGGAAAGGATTTCAAAGGGACAGCTCAAGACAATATATTATTGTCGTATGTTATTAATATCTTATAAAACTATGTTAATGATACTTCGTAGCAGAAAATTTAAACTATTTTATATAGTCATAAGAAGTCTTATTACCATGTTTTCTGTTCAATATCTCTCTTTTAATTTATTAGTACAGAACATTTTAACATAAAGTCTCTTTGAAAGTATGTGGCAGTAAACTGAAAGTAAGTATAAACTATTCCAGTATTTTCTTCCAACTTACCGAGTTGCTATTTACAGGGGAAAACCAGTGAACTAAAAACAGTTAGACTGAAAGCAGGCTCTATGACATTGCTTGAAGCCATACGCAAAATGGTTACAGAACTGAATGATAAGTACGTTGAATATTGTATATGTGTATTTGTTACAGGAAAGTTATATACATTGAATTTTATAAATGAATCTGTGTGTGTGTGTGTGTGTGTGTGTGTGTGTGTGTGTGTGTGTGTGTATGTGTGTGTGTGTGTGTGTGTGTGTGTGTGTGTGTGTGTGTGTGTGTGTGTGTGTGTGTGTGTGTGTGTGTGTGTGTTTTATTTTTTGTTTACATGTAAAGTGATCAGTGTGAAAGAAAACAGGAGTTTTTGTTAGGAACATGAACATTCTTGTATGAACACATTACTGAAAAATACCTTTAATGGATTGAGCCAGCCAATCTTTTTTAATGGGTGAGAAAAGCTCTTGAAAATAATTTTTTCATTTGACCTCTGATGGAGAGATATTTCTCTAGCTGCTAATTTTACCAGTAATGGATTATCATTTAATGAAGTTCAAATCTTGAATTTGTGTAATGATTCTGTAACTGTCATTACATTGTTCATAGTTTACACATAAAATTCATATGTACAGTGTATTATTTTCAAAGCATTTTTGTGTTGAATTCAAGTTCAACGTTTTTATTTGGGTTGTGTTTAATAGTGCATAGCGAATAATTTTAAATTTATGTGCGAGATTTTTTTAATAAAATGAAGTTCTGATCATTTTGATTCAAAAATATCTATTTTGATTACTAATGTTAGTATTGTCATAGAATTGACAGGTAATAAGCATTTGTAGTCTGTTACTAGCTTATTAACTTTTTTCTTATCATAAACAGTAGTTTACTTTAAACAGTAAGTTTTTAATTGCTTTCAGTTGGTCATGATAATTTTTTTAATGAAATAAAGTAACAAGTACTATCTCAGCAAGTACTAAGCATGCAGAAATAAATGTAAAAAAGCAACTTATGTAGTGAGAGTTAGCTTAATTATAAAGCTAATGCTAATATATATTTTCTTCTACATTTACCTGTTCTTTCTTTTATTTCCTTAATTCACAATTATTTTTGAGATCCATTGACTAATTGTGTATAAAACTTTTTAAATTTGAGCTTATTAATAACTTATTTTAATAAACACGTCTAAAATTAAAAACATGCTCATAAAATATTAATATTTAATGATCAAAATAATATATATTATGTATATATTTACATCAAATGTATGCAGCCACATATACATGTTTGTCGCATACATTTGCCATATTTTGTGGCCATTGAGTTGTCTTTATATTCAACTTGAGTTTGACATACCTGCTGTAGACATTATGTTTGTAAATATGTTTTTTGTTTTTTTATATTATATTTATGTTAGCAGTAGATTTATGTTAGTTGTTAATTTTGTAATCAATTATTAATTTTTTCAGCTTGACTAAGATCGGTGAACCAGGTTATTTCAAAATCGAAGATGAAAGTAAATCTCTTTCTGAGTTGTTGGGTTCTTAAGACCATAGTTTTCTTTTAATTAGGTTCATAATGAATTAAGTGTGAGGGTTGCTGTGTGCATATAAGGTTTTCATTTAGAGATGTTTAACCAGATGAGCCTTGTTTATGTGTTTCATTATATATGATAACATTTATACATTCTAGTTCATGTATAATGTTCAGAATTGAATATGTTGATATTTATATTATGTGAAGGCAGTGTTTATTAAAAAGAAAACATCAATTTACATTGGCTGTTTTGTAAGTTGTTTGTATCTTCTTGTTCATATATGTAAGCTATACTAACTACAGTTAATAGCACTGGTACAGTTGTTTTTTATAGCATATTACATTGAAGCCTTTTATAATGATAGCATTTAGGCGAAAGCAAATATTAGTAGACACTATAGAAGTTGACCTATTTCACTTTATTTGTTGAAGTATATCTGTGATTATCGTATTAGTAAAACCATAATAAGTATGCAATTTTTAATGCAAACACAGAATGTGCATACGATTGAATGAAATATATGTAACAGTGATTTCATGTATATACCTGTCTAATGTAGTTTGTTTATTTATGGTTACAAAGTTTTAATACTTTTATATTCAACATATTTAACTGTGTAAGGTGTGTTATGTTATTAGTCATATAAGAATGACTGTTCAGGCTGTGACTGATGTGTTTTTGCCAGTGTTGTCATTAAAAAAGCATGCACAGTATAAGTTATTATCATAAATTTGCAAATACAGAACTTGTCATAAATATAGAACTTGTAGTAATATTTGTTATGTATTATTTAAAAAATTGTTTATTCAGAGGAACTAAGTGCTTTTTATTTATTGAATAGAATTAAATTGGAGGGGTTTAACAGAAAAAGAGTACACTTTGCAATTTTGAGAAAAATGCGTTCAGTTGGTTATTCTATATTCTGGATGTAGATAGCACTAGATGGCAATACAGGATGGGAATTCAGTTGCACGTCTGTGCCACTAACATTTTAGGCATTTGTCAGTTGTACTTCTTTCCTTCTGACCCCACCATTTAAAAGACCAATATATTGTTTGTCTTGTGACATAGAAGAAACCTTGCTACAGAAGTGAACATACTTTTATACACGTTAGTGACAAACTGTAAATTACAGTAGAGCACTAATTGAACATCAGTCACGTAGGATACCAATTATCCAGACCATGTCAGTGATAAAATTTAAAAATTAGTATTTAGTTTGTATTTCAAAGTGCATATGTTGTAATGTTCAGAAAGTTCAATGTTCAAAAGGTATCTAACAAAATTAAATAACCCAGGATCGCCAGCTCCAGTTGTATAGATGTGGACCAACACCTGTTATCAGATTCCCCCAGTTGCCCACTACTTATCTATATTACAGCTTGTCTGTCCTGGATATCTCTGAACAATCAATGGGGTATAGTCTTGAAAATCCACACTAGTAAACTAAAACTCTTACTCTGAAATTGACGTGTATATTAATATTTCATTTCCCCTATCAGTATACATTTAGGAAACTTAATTTTGAAATACTGAAGTACTTGTTGCTAACATTACTATAAGTCTCAACTAAAAACATTTCTAATTAAGGAATATACTAATATAGTTATATCACATCTCGATTATGTCTTTACACAATAATGTCTTTGTATAAGAAAATGCGTATTAATTTAATTTCCCCATTCCTTACATACATTTATATAATAGGTGAGTGAAAAGTCATGCAACCCACAATTTGAAAATTCTCTTCTTGATGGTAGGGATATGTAGGGAAATTCTAGGTATAGTGTTGGTGACATTGAATCTTTTCCGTAATATTGGATGCGTTATTAATATCGTGCTTGCTGAATAATGTCAGCAAACTAGTTGTAAAAGAGGGAAAAGGGATTGTTTTGTGGCAAAAAGTCATTTTATATAAGATTTTTAAATCAGTTTTAAGAGGAAACCGCTACAGACAAATATGCTGTATTGGATGGTATTGCATGCAGAATACAATAATGCATAGCTAGTGACAGGCAGCTGTGCGTTGTGTTTCATAGCACAATATTTGGTGCAGACTTAGTGTGCAAGTGAGTATTCAATAACCCACCTGAGTGCTAATAATAACTAAGACCTGAGTCTCTGCTAATAATGTTTGTAAAGTAAGTTTTTAGAATCAGAGAAACATGTGTTTAATTTAGAACTGCATCTGTTAACGAATTCTTATATTCAAACGCACAAATTATTTCAGTTTAAGTTTCCAGATAACATGTGCCAAATAAATTGATAATAAAACATTTTTATTTATTTATATTACACATTACTTACATATTACTTTTTTGGCTTGTGTGGCTTTTCGACCACTCCATACACATAACCCATTCAAGTTTGATGTTTTTAAAAATTCTTCTTGTTTATTAAATAAAAAATTAAGGGCACTAATAACAACAATAAAATATATTAAAGATTAGTGTAATGTATCAAAGCATAGTATTTTATACAGTATCACTTGTGTTTTGATTATCTTGCATTAAGGGATTAATTATGTTTTGAAAAATTGTATTATAGGATGCCATCTAGTTCTTCACTTCAGTCCTGATTATATCCATTAATCCAGATTATTTTAGTAAGCTTAATTCTTGGTAACATGATGAAAGACTCTTCACAGCTGAAATTGCATTGATGACATAGCAAACATTATGCTTTTTGTTTTGTAATATTAATTCATGTTACACATAATTATTCATAATAATCCATATCACACATAATTATATTATTCATTCATACTTAGTTAAATCTTTTTAATATGTTATCTCTGAAAGGAATACTGATTTCCAACCACTGTTTCATATCAAATTTTTAGAATATAGTTAGGAGCAGTATCTATTTGCAATCCCTGTTTCTTCAGTTTTAAAACTAGTTTTCTAATAACTGAAATGCACATTTAGTGGCATACAAATTTTAAATTGTACATGGAAAATATTCTTGTAGAAATCATCTAAATTTTGTTTGGCATAACTTTCTTCCAAGGTGAAAGCAACAAAGAAGACGGTGTTCCTAGTTTCACTGCAATCTTAATCCTTTTAAACCTGCTCATTTAGCTGAACTGAAGGTAACAGCTAACAAAGTGGATAGTATAACACATAACGCTGACTAACAAAATAAAATACAGCTTTTTAAATACTATGTAACTGTACATTTTTTTACTACATTTTTTTATAAACTAATATGTCCGATGATCATTCATTCAGATAATATTAAGCAGTAACCTATTACAGTATTTCCATGACAAAATGAACAAATAATAGCCACAAAATATTAAAAGTAAACAGACATTGGTTTCAATAAACTGTAAGACAAGGTTTTTATTAATAATCAAATTAACAAATTGTTATGTGTAATATGGAACTGTACTGGGTAAGCAAATGTACTGTAGTCAAGTATTGACTGTGGGGTGTCTACTGACTGTACTCTATGGGTGAAGGATGAAGAATGGGGTTCCTGAGTTAGATGTCAGAGATCTGCAATCCTTAGGCAAGTTGTACTTACCTCGAGATCTGTTATATGAACCCTGCCAAACAAAGAAAATGGGTCATGATTTTTGTGTCAAAAACAAAATAATTCATTTCCAGAATAAAAACCCATAACTGTCTTCTTATCAGGCCCCTCTGATGTTGGCTAAACATCATGTTCATCTCTGTTTTGTCCATCACAAAACAGTTTCTCAATGTTTGTGTGTATCTGGATAGTGTTAAATGGAGTACCACTGAGTTAGAGAAACATGATTCTGTCAGAACGTGTCATACAGGTTGCTTGCTTATTTATTATGATGCAAAGTCACAAATATGCCTCCATATTCTACAATTTTCTGCTATCATGGTCAAAACTGGAGTAATACGGGGTTCCATATTCTAAATTGCAGGAACCTGAACCTGGCCATCCTAGTTTACTTAATGCATGTATGATGAATCCTCACTAATCCTAACGTCATTTGCAATTTCTCAGATGACCAGCTAACAAGTAACTGCACATGTTATTAACAACATTTGGATTTTAGATTTCTGATGGCCTGTTGGAATACTGGCTACTATCAACTGAAATTCCCAGGATAATGAGTGCCCAGGAAATATATATCATAACAAGCATAATAAGGTATTCTGTTATGGTTGAAGGAGGGCAACATCTAGTAACTAGATGTAACTACTGACATTTAGTTTTGTAGACTTTCTTTCAGTCCACTGAAACACTGGACACAATGGATACAAATGTTAGCAGCAGAAAAGGAATGCCCATGTTTGAGTAAATTGCCATGTTTTACAAATTCATTCTGCATACCTAAACAACATAATAACACAGCAATTAAAAGTCATGCTGCTTTCAGAAATGCAAGTGAAGAATGAAGGAAAGGTGGACTATTCTAAATTCAGTTGTGTCATTCGTTCAAATGCTTCAATGCCAAAGTTGGTGAAGTATTTTGAACAATTTTTATCTAAAATATTACTGTTTTGTATCAGAAAAGTATATACTTATCAAGGTGCTTTGAATAGAGGAGGTGGGTTGGACAGAGCACTGACCCCACCCCGTGCTACAGTGTGTGATGTAGCCTTAATCCATGCTTGCCTGCAGGTCATTCTACAAAACAAAATATTTTATAAAAACCATCAAAATTAATCAACAGAGTCCATTTGACATTATCTTTGTAGAGTTACTATTACTAATACTACTACTACTATTACTATTAATATTACTTAAATCTGTACTACTTCTACATATAATAAACTATATTAATATAAGCATAAATTAATTCATTTATACATGAATTCTATAATAAAACATTGTGTTTTATTCTTATGTAATGATGAAAAATCCACCACTTCATGAATAATGTATAACATCGTTTCCTGATTTAACAGTTTACACAAGTAAATCATAGAAACATGAACTGTTTTATTTTGTTAAGTATACATTCCAGTCCCCAAACATTCTCATTACAGTGGTATGGTCAATTAAATTTTGTAACAATGACTTTGGTTTTAGTTTACTGATAAATATTTTACACATTACTTTTTATTATTTTATATATTTTTGAAGTTATACTTCTTTGAGGGTGAAATTTTTTGTATGTAACGAAATGCGCGCGCACCATGCAAAGGAAACGGTAAGTTAACAGGATGAAGTTAGCCATGGACAACGTGCCTGAGGCCAAAAAACCAAAACATTTCGGTCGTGGCCGCGATGGTGCTGATCGTGAATGGATATATAATTTAAAAGTAACAATTAATAACCCGATGATTTATTTCTCCAATTTTATTTAGTTATTTCATGCCATCAACGTCTTGCTCATTTATATATTAAAGAAAAAGAAAATTATACATACAATTATACATAGGGCAAGAATCATACAAAAATTCTATTACCTAGCTGGTGGTTTACACAATACAGTTGTTAAATATAAACACAGGCTTGTATTCGTAAATAATAATAATTGTGAAACGTTACACACACACACACACACACACACACACACACATATCACGTGGTCAGCAAAACTGGATTTTTAATTAGCCTACATCAATTTCTGTGTTCATTAGAAGTCTATTCAGAAACTTTCTGCAGAAACCACCGGGGAACTAACTTATAACTCTAACTCACTATAATATACTATAACTCACTGAAATATTTTTCGGTGACAAAAATTGTGTAACCAAATTTTAATAAGTGTTTAAAAAACATTTCGGTCGCGGCCCCGATGGACCTGCTGGTGCTGATCGTGAATGGATATATAATTAAATAACTTTATATACATTGTGCTGTGAAATATTTTTCGGTGACAAAAATTGTGTAACCAAATTTTAATAAGTGTTTAAAAATATGGTAATTATCGACTTTCTAGGCCGCGCTGGTATTGGAGTGACATATTCTTTTTTCTATTCTTCTGTGTTATATAAACACGCGAAAAATAATTTTAAACGGCAGTCGAACCTATTTACGGAGAAACAAAATAAAATATTTACTCCCATAAGAACGCATGCAAAGGTGAGTGAGCGCCATATTAACTGAGTAGTTAGTGGGATCACCACTACATTTTGCCTTAATGTAATTCAATTGCCTACAACGCAAAGCATTACATTTCGGACTCGTGGGTGGCCAGCTCATCAGTTTCCTACAGTACCCACCGCTGAGAGTGATTTTGGGTAGCCGGCTCACCGCACATGCTTTAGTCTCCGGCGCCTTCGGCACCTCCGAGGTTACTAATAATAAACTCGGGGTGGGCTCAACACAAAGCTTTAAACTGCCGTTTGGGCTCAATGCAGTTTTGAACATGTAAGAATCATGTAAATTTTTTGATATTTGAGGTTAATTTTTCGTAAGTATTAATTTCAAAAGTCTTTTTTATATTAAATCAATAAAAGTTTTGATAAGTATTATATCATTATGTTTGCTGTAATCCAATAATCTAATATATATTTCTATATTTTAAATTATAGATCACACTTAATTATTCAGAAGTCTATCGAAAAGTAAATCCATTACTGTAATACACTATTCATAAGTATTTTGAGCTATTTGATAAAAAATTAATTTTTTCTCTACTACAATATTATAATATTGAATTTAAATTAATTCTATTGAATTAAATTTTTATCTTTTAGTGTATAATAGTCATATTATAAACACACAAACACACGTTTACATGCTACAAAAAAATAGTGGCAAATAAACCTCAGCAGTGTAGATTTGAAGCAACTTTTATGCCTTGCCGATCTACAACTATATTATCACCTATGCAAAAAGATGAGCCTGAATTCAAAAATTATGCAAATTGTTATAAAGATATTAGGGTTAATCTCGAAAATAATGATTACTCTGATTTTGATTATTTTTATCAAAATAACAATATTTCCTCAGACGAAGATTATTGCAATATACTTCGAGCTGGAATTAAGAGGCCAAGAGTTTTTCTCAAATGTCAACCATATGAAAATGGCATAATAATAACGATAAACAAAAAGAACCTTTGCTACATGTCATCTCCAATCTATTAACTCCAAACCGCAATCTGTTCCAAATATTTTTCACGGGTCCAGCTGGATGCGGTATCTATAACCGATAATTGTATTTACCATCTCCCTTCACTCCTCTTATCGTTCTACTCGTATGAATTTTTAGCATGCATGTTAACCCTTAGTTTTTCAATCACACCAAAGAAGTATAACTTCTAACTTGCGTACATAAGTACACGGACCCACAATTTTTTCACTAAAGAGGTATTTGATACATTTTTCTCCCCAGGGATTCACTTTTAGGCCACAATTTTTAATGTGGAGACTTCTTATCTCTGCTGTTCAATTCACACAAGAAACAGCAAAAAGTTTATGTACCCAAGTTGCAAACCAAGCAATAAAGCAATGACCTTCAAATATCCACAAACATTCCAGTTATATTTTTCATACTGGATTTTCTCTTACACTAGTTAATGCACCCCTGTACATTAGTACCCTCCCCCCACCACTATAGGCAGCTCTGTCAGTGTTTTGGATGCTTTGCCATTTCGACTAGTACAGTAGACCATTTATACTTTCCAAGTGAGTGAAGGTTTTATAAGAAAAATAACAGAGAGTGATGCTTTTTCAATAAAGTCACTAGTATTTATTTTGTGTGTCAGAATTATTGACTTGTTTTGAAAGTTTCAATTCTACAAAGTTGTAAAACAGAAAAGATCTGATGAAACTCAATGAACAAAATTTGTAAGTCTTGTAAACAAGAGAAGAGAAACTTCTTAAGCTATATACATGCAATAATCTCTTTGAATGTTTTTACAATCTGATATGATAGGATTAAATTTAACACATTTATATTTGATGAAAAATTTATTCCAAGTCTCCTTACCATTACAATTTATGAATAAAACTGTTGGAATGTGACAGCTAAAGTGAAACACAAAAACTTAAAATTCTGTAATTTTTGAAAAGAGGTGATAAAACCACATCAATAGTTGTCTCAGATCGTGTTGATTCATTGTATGAGTTAGTGAGTCTTAAAGTAAATTTTTCTTGAAACAATTAAATCAATGGCTGTGCTTTGTCCATGGTAAAATTTGTATTAAAATTTTCCCGTTGAACGAGTGCAAGCAAAATGCAATGAATGAATTTTATGATTTGAGACATTTTAATGTTGGAATGAATTCACAGTGATGAGTACTGAGTGTTATATATTATTTCTGTGATATATTCAACCTCACAAATTTTCCTAACCAGCAACACATTTACATATAACAAATGTGTCTTTTCCAAACTCAGGTTTGTATGTGGAGTAATAACATTAGTTTGGGTTTTTAAATTATGATGTTATGAATGTAATATAGACTCCTACACAAAACCCAAAACAAACAACAGAAAAAGACAGAAAACAACAAAGAATTTGTAACGCTCACCTACATTAACAACCATACTGGAAAAACTGTGCACAAGTTGCAAGAAGGCAGGTTACAATGTTGAATATAGAGCCACAAACAAAACAGAATCACATTGTCAAGAAACACTCACAACCATTTAAACAAACTTTATTTACATGAAATTTACAATAAACTGTACACAATTCAATAAATTCTAAATAGGTAAGACAGCATGCAGCTTCAAATAAAACTACAATGACACCTGAAGGCATTACACTCCACCATTAAATCGACGTTTGCAAACCACATTATTGAAACAGATCACATGTACATAAACATCAACAACAAATAAAAAATCCTACATGTAAACGTAAAGGGTTGAAAACTAGACATACTTGAACAACTAGAAATATACAAACACACAAAAACATATGGAAATGACATTATAAATAAACAGACATAGTTTATATCACATATACTCACCGAACACATTGCACATAGCAACACACACACAAAACGATCCCTTAACCAATTCAAACAACGTTGCTAATTCCAATACCAGAAACAACAGCAGCTGCCTCTGACAACTCTAACACTAAGAAAGGCATGCTAAAGCAAGCAAAGTAAAATTGTGTTTGGAAGGTTTTCTCAAAATTTTAGTGTTTTGTGATGGAAGAATCTATACATATTATTGGTACTCAGTTACATAATGGACAACAAAATCCGGAAACAAAAAAGTGCCAGACTCCATACCCAGAGAAGGGAACTTTTTCCTTGATACCAATAATCTCGCATATTATAGTAGCGTATTGAAAGCAAAATAAGCCAACAGACTTTAACAGAACCCCACCTTTTATTATATAGACTCGTAAAAGGAATGTGTGTGTGTGTGTGTGTGTGTGTGTGTGTGTTGTTATTGTGGCATCTTGTGCTACAAATACCAAGGAGCACGCATGAAAATGTGCTTGAACTACAACATAGGTCAGATTTGTGGAGCTAAAATTTATTACCCATAGAACTGATGGAAACCAAGGTGTTCCTACCCATGTTCAGAATATTTTATACTCAATATCTGTATGGCTAAGTAACTGTACTTAGTAAAGAGCTGTATCACAGTGCAATGTTGATGAAAAGTCATTTACCAAGATGTTTGTAATGTTGTATGCACCCTAGACAAACGGTAGACGTAGATGTTATGTGATACAAACACTAAATGATTATTTGATTATAGTGATTTAGTTCATTATTATCATCATAAATTAAATTATTATAGTTATAATTAAATGTTAGTTGTTAATTAATTATAATTAGATGTTAGTTGGATTAACATGATTAATAAATCAGTATTTGTTTTACTGTCTCTGGTGTCCATTTTAATTTCAATATTTAGACTCTGTGTATCCATGTAACAGTATCTTATAAAGCAGACCTTCTTGTAATATTTTCTCTTAACCTACATAGTATTTGAATTAAATTAATGGTTATTATTATAAGAATATTATTGTTCCTTGAAAAGTTTTATGATCTTGTCTACATCTCTGAAACATTGTCAGGCCATGTTAAGACATACATGCATCCAATGGCAAAATGGAGAAATATCCATAAAGAAAAATAGTTAAGTTTGAATTTAGGAAGTAGTTTTTTGTAATAGATTCACTTAATTTAAATTGGAAATATAAATTCAGTGGCACTGAAAATTTGTGTAATGATTCATGACATTTTACTAAATCCTGTCAGTTGCAGTTCTTTCAAGTATATTACCTGTTAACCACCTTCTACACAATTTGTAATTATTATGTTGTATGTTGCACTGTTTGTGCATTACAATGTAAAGTCAAAAATGGTAAAAAAAAAACTCTAGCCAAATGGGCTCTTTACAACTTAGTCCCCAGCTGTAATTTTGATCTTCTCTATTAAGAATGCTGCATATCTCAGGTACTCAGTTATTCTTCACCCTTTGTGTAAAATCTTTTATTGTTCCCTTTCTAATGATCTATGATTCAGATCATAAAAACTGAATGTGTTTCACATGAAACACTATAGATTTGTCCAATATTTTTTAAGACTACAATAGTGAAAATAATATGAACCCAACTAAACTTAATGTTTTTCTGTGTTCTAACTATATTAGAATGAGAATGGGTCGCTACTCCGAGCCATGCTTCAGTAGACTTAGAATATAATTTAAATTTCTTTAAATTACATAGTATGGACACGATACTGATCTCCAGCAGGACTCGAACCCTCAGCGTAGGAGTTCTAATGTATAGGAAGCAAAAATATTAGCTAATAGATTATGGAGGAGGTCACAATAGCAAATATGTGGATTATAAAATAATTAAATCTGAAAGAATTTAGTAATTAAGAATAAAGAAGTCTAGATAAGTAAAATGTTTTCTGTCATGAGACAATTATATCACTTTTCTTAAAATGGTAAATAATTTTATCATGGAAACAATGATTTTTGTGTATCAACTCACTAGAAACATGTAAATTGAAAATTTTCTTTTTAAATGTTTTGCCTAATAAATGGGGAAGTTACAACAGTCTATTAAAAAAATAAAATGATAATTCAAAGTAAGTTATTTAAGATAGTTTAAAAGTTTTATTATTAACATTTTACATCAATATTGATAACATTTAAGCAGTTTATTACTTTAAAAAAAGTTTGCTAGTTAACTAATATTGTCATTTATTTTTCTTGATATGTATGAAATTTAAGAACATTATATTCTATAAATTTGTATTTTTTTAATTTCAAGTAGCACTCTTGAGTTATATTTGGCAACATATTGGCAATGTAATATATGTATTTATATTTATTGTCACTTTGTTTTTTTTATGTAAATTCTCAAAAGTGGAACTAAATGTTTGTAATATTAAAGAAAACCCACGCTGTAGGCATTTGTTTTTTTACTTCGTATGATTAGTTCTACACATTAACAACTTCAGGTTTTTCTAATATATTGTAACGGGGCTAAAAGGAGGGGCTTTGTATTTTATTAAAATATCATAAATTTGTTTTCATCTGTGTGGCCAGCCACGTGTTAAATAAAAGCTTTGTTCAAACAATGGAACTGTACGGTGTAGCTGTACAATGGAATGTGTCATGTTGTCCACAACAGTTGAATTCTCAGAACTTCAATACAATGTAATGCGCACAAACACCTGCGGGGCGCGCAGCCGATGCCAAGAAGCAAAAACAACATGGCTTGATTGGGAACTCTGTGTGCCATGTGCTTAGAACCGGGCGGAAGCATAATAGAGATCCCGCCCATTTATGTGACGTATTTACAGGCAGTGAGATTTCATCGACATCCAACAAACGGGAGTTGCACTTGTTAAATGTGCGGTGACAAAAACTTTAACGCATAAGGCATTGTTTTCTGTCTTGTCCAAAAAATCTGGGTAGTGGGGTACTTGGTGGACGCTACTCCCAGTTCCTCACCGACGCTAGCCTGCACAGGCAGCACGCCAAACGGGGCTCAACAATGAAATTTTAGCATCAAGTAAAAGTGAGTGCAATTTTCAAAAATGCGGAAGTGAGTACAGTTTTCGGAAGAAAAAAATTAAATCAGAAATTGTTTTCGGACACCTAGAACGAATTTTGTAAGTGATGTCCCACGAGGTCGGGGAGACGCCACGTTGCCGGCAGGGGTATTGAGTAACGTATCCCAAAATTATATGTATAATTTTGAGTAAAATGGGGCCTATTTAAGTAAAAGGGGTAAATTTGTTTTTATGGTATGAATGTGAGAATGAGCAGGCTGGGCGGCCTTCTTTAAGGTAAGACGTCTAATAGAATTTTAGTAGTATCCGATCATGTCATAAATATTATAAGAATGTTTTATTTAGCTTAAATTTTTGGCAAGAAGTAATAGATTGATGTAAGAAGTAAAGAAATGAATAAGTAATAATGAACATGTTGAAAGTTTTAAAGAATTTAATCAAATTTAATTTGCTTCTCTTACTGAATGCGAGTTGTGTATGTTATTAAAACAACCTTGAAATCATACTTGCATTTTGACGTTCGTGTGACGAACTCTGGGCGGAGAAGATTTTAGAGGTAAGTGGAAGAGAAATAAATTTTATGATTTTAAATGTATTAAAAGGTAATTAACTTAACAATATAAAATTATAACAAATGCCAAGTACTATATTTAGTACAATACAATCAATATATAAATAGGAAAGAAACTTCTAACAACAAAGTATTCAAATTATAATTAACTGTCAACATGATTTCTATGAAACAGACAATACCGGCACACAAAACCAACTGTCATTAGCTGTGGAATGTGCAGAATAATAATACTGCAAGACAATGAACCATAAAGTCTTATTGTATATTAAATTAAGTGTTATTAACAAAGTTTATAGTTACATCTCTTTATGTTTAATATTATTAATTTTATTTATTTATTTTTAATTTAATATTATTTGTCTTGAAACATAAAGTCTGTAAGCTGTATGAATCATCACTGTTACATATATTTTTATTGGATATGAATACCAGATTGTATGCATTGTGTATTAACAATAAAATAAATGAGTAGGTTATCCACATAATATAGAAGTTATTACAGTCTATGTGCTATGTGCAAATTGAATAAAAATGACAGTGTAGTGTGTGGAAATGTATATGTACCATAATAGGTTAATAATTAAAACAAATTTTAATGCTTTCAGAGATAGTGTCTGGTTTAAAACAGTCCTATGGTAGATTGTTTGTAAAGGAATCCTGACTTTGGAACACATACATGAATTTTTTTAATAATATTTGGAGGGTACCTATAAGTGCATACAGTTATTCAAGTAAAATGCCAAAAGGACAACACGGTATAATTAAAAAGGGCGCAAAAAGCAACTCTGAGAACCAGGAGAAAAAGGTATGGGTAGTTTCTTTAATATTTAATATATGTTAAAGGTTGTAAATGTAGCTATATTAAATGTTGTAAAATGTACATATTAGTAGCTAATACTTATGAAATAAATGCCTTATTTGTTTATTGGAGTGAACAACAAGCACATGTTCTGGTAGCAGAAAGCTTGCTGTTGTATCTGATCCCAGTTGTCAACAGGGTGTGGCTAGAAATTTATCCACATGTATTACTTTTAATGCTACAGTCATGTCCCTTGTATGAACAGTTAGTTCATGAAAACTAAAAACAAGCAGATGTAAACTATCCTTAAAGAACAGGAGAGATAGACTGTTGATTAATGCAACAATGAGACTAAAACTATTTAAGTAATATGTAAGTAAAACATTTACTTACACCCAGTTACAAATATTTAGCTCAGTTCTTCCACCTCACTAATGTTTCCTTCACTGTTATCACTGTTATTATCACTCAGATCATCTTCACTGCTGCTATCCTGTCATACATTAATTTCGAAATTATCTGTTAGATTATCCACTCTTTGGTTCTATCTCATGTAATCTTTTTGTTTTTTGTGACATGGTCACATCTTGTTGTGCAGTCTTTGGGGGAAAATAGATTCAAATTCCTTTTTTTCTAAGGTTAGGACACTGTCTATGAAAAAATTAAGTTTTTTTCTTTTAACACACTTTTCTCAATGGCCCAAATCATTTGTATAGGACTAAGATCTGGGTGATAGGGTAGACGTCATAAAATGGAATGTGTATGCTTTGGCAAAATAGCATCTATTTTTTAAATTTTGTCTGTTGGTTTCTTTTGTTTAATTACGCCATAGAGCACAGGTTTTAACATAGATGGACAAAAGGAATGCTGTGATTCACTAACAGTGTCAGATGCCATGGCTTTTATTTGTTAGGGATGGGATAGGTGGATTTATTTATATACTATGGTAAGAGGCATTATCTATTACTATTACATTATTATTATTCAAATGTCGGAATAAGAATTTCAGCCATCCACTTTTCATAATTTTCATAGTTCATATCATTGTCATCACACAGGCCTGCGATGAAAAAACGTTTGTCATAATTTTATCATCCCGTAATGTATTTTTTGGTGCAGAGTTCAAAAATTGCATCAGAATTTTCTCATCATGTAGGGTTTTCTCAAAAAATGCATATTTTCTATTTTCATAAACAAGAGATTACTCGGGGTGTGTATTCAAGATTTGTTAAATTTTGGTTAAATTGTTAAACATGTAGCTTAATTTTAAGGGAGCCTAAACATCATTATGATAATTATTATTTTTGCTCTTGTGACATAGGCTATAACTCAAAGAATAAGAAGGTTATTTTATACCCAAACCTTCCAGCATATATTCGGCCTGTTCCTCACAGTGCACAGATTCCAGTTCCTGTGCCTCCAGAAACATTAGATGATCCATCAGACGACTCTGATTTGAATGCTGAAGAACAGAACAAGGATCAGGAATTTCAATGTGAAGAGGATGAGAAGTCTCCTCAGCTGTTCACTCTGAGAATTGAATGATCTAGTGAGGAACTTAACATTACCCAAAGAGTCTGTCAAACTTTTAGGCTCCAGACTAAAAAGAATAGAATTTATTGGCAGCCAGAGCATCAGTCTATTTGTACAGAAATAGAGAAAAGGAAATCAGTCCCAATTTTTCACAAGAAGGTGCCTTAGTGTACTACAGTGACATTACATGATGAATCATCAAGTTTGGCATTGAATATAAAGTAGACAATTGGAGAGTCTTCATAGATTCTTCTAAAAGGAGTCTAAAAGTTGTACTCCTGCATAGTGGGAACAGTATGCTTCAGTATCAGTTGGCCACTCAGTTCACTTGAGAGTTCTATAAGAATTTAGAAATGGTTCTAGAAAATATTAAATATAAGGATCACGGCTGGATGGTGTGTGGAGATTTAAAAGCATTAACCATTTAAAGTATTAGTATGTGTGTGTGTGTGCATGGTGGTTATACTAAGTATCCATGTTTCCTATGTGAGTGGGACAACCGAGCAAGAAATCAGTAATGGGAGAAGAAAAACTGGCCTGCAAGAAAATCTCGAACCTGGAAGCAAGAATATTCTATATAAAAGTCTTGTTAACTCAAAGAAAATACTTTTACTTACACTTCATATAAAACTGATGCATATGAAACAGTTTGTAAAACCTTTACCTAAAGAAGGAAACTGTTTTAAGTACCTGTTGACAAAGTTCCCTCACTTGTCAGAAGAGGGAAACTTTTCTACAAGAGGAAAAGCAACAGACAAAAGCAACAACTTCATGAGCAAAAGAAAAGGCATTATGCGACTTCCAACTAAGTAAAGATGTAAGTTTTAAAATATATTATTGTGAAAAAACAGATCCAATTAAAAACATAGTTTGCAAAAAATGCTGTTTTCACTAGCTTCCAAAAAATATAACTTCACTAGGGAAACATGTTTCACTAAAAATAACAATCCCGATTGCAAAAAAACAGTACATGATAGAGAAAAACTGAAGTCATATTTGAATTCAGCAGTACAGAAAACTATAAAATCAGATAAAATTTTGAAAAAAGTTTTTATGAACATAAATTTTGCAGGCCTATAATAATAACCTTTTTTGGAACCTGATTTAAACATTAAGAGCACATTGTGTATAAACCAATTTTCACCACCACCATGAACTACAACCACCTGCTGTCCTTTGGAATTGTCTATTGGAATGTTCAGCAACTTTTGTCATTGTCTGTCCATGTTTTTGTAACTGATGAACTGTGAAAATAAGTTTCGTGTGTGTATACTATGAGCCACTGTTCTTCTCTGTATTGCCATAATTTTCTTATATATCAACTCTTTAAGTTTCTAGTGGTGCATTTTTCTATTAAAAGTTGCCTATTGGTTTTGGCATGTTTCCGTTGAGATCCCATGTGATGAATAACTTGTCTCAGACTACCATTAATGGAATAATAGATGCACTACCATTCTAATTAATTTGTTCTTTAACATTTTTTAAATAACTTTGAATCTTGGTATTTCCCCTTCCATGGATTGACATTCTTGAATTAGTCGAATGATACATTTGTCGAAATCATTTAAATTGGTTTTTATTTCCTTTGTTGAATGATTTTTGTGGGGAGTGCTGAAAGGTTCTTTATTACCTGTAAAACCTGTTTTTATATCCAAACTGATCAGTTTCACTATCCAAACCAGAAAGTATATCAATAAACTAAACACTATGCTTTTGATGAAAACTGGTGTTTTTGTATAGTACAAACACAGTAATCTCCACAGCTTCTTGAAGAAAACTTAGCTATGTTTCTATGCTGACACATGCGCATTACATATCATGTGCTGTTGGCGTGAAATCAGTTATTCTTACCTACTTAGCACACTTATTTACTTACTTACTTAATCAGTGTAAACTTATCTACGCTGATTTTAGTTTATCATATAGTAATAGTAAAAATGTTCATTTAAGATTGAATGACTTGAGAATCTTCACCACACCATGTTCTCCTTCATCTTCTATCAGTTGGCTTAAGATCTGCCTTCTGTATATTCTCTTGATGTTCTTGAGAACCCCCTGGCCCATTGGCTGCAGCAGTGCGGTCACATTAGGTGCTAAAAACTTAACTGTAACGTCCTCACTGACAAGTAAATCAGCTGCTGGATGTCATTGGCGATTGTCAATAAGCAGGGACAGCTTTGATAGGTAAACTGCACTCCTTTAAACATTTTGTTACTTTTGGCACAAAAAACTCAAAGAACCAGTCTTTAAAAATTACATTGCCCATTTAGCATTTTTTTTTGTACTACAGATACTGGTAATTACCCATGACTTATGTCCTTCTGTGCTCAGAGATTTTCTGATTTTTCTGTTACAATCAGTGGAAATTTATGCTTGCCCAATGCTTTGCTGCAAGCATTATGATAAGGTGATCTTTGCTTTTTTGTATCCTTTTGCTGATTCTTCTATTCTTGCAGTTAAGGTTTGACTCAGTTACATCTGGTAGAATAAACCCGATTCATCGGCATTATAGATTTGATCTGCTGTTAAATTTTCTTTTTTAATGAAATCTTCAAACTCTTTTTTAAATTTTGCAGATGCATTACTGTCGCCAGACAGACTTTCTCCCATGACAGTAAGTTGGCACACACCATGCCATTTTTTCCATCTGTCCAACCAGCCTTGACTGGCATGAAATTTGGGTCTCGTTTGGGCAACTGTTTATTCAAACTGAGGGCTTTTTGTTCAATAATTGGACCTGACACTGGTAAACCACTCTCTTTTAACACAAAACCAGACGAATAACTCTTCATCCAGTGTTTCATGTTTAGCTGTTTTAGTTTTACTCTGATTATCCGAACTGTCTTTGGTTATCATTTTATGTAAATCAAATATCTTCAATATTTTTTATGTTTTTCTTCCAGTCCGACACTGTTAATGTTCCACCAAACTCCGCAGCAGTCTTTTGGCTAGCATTTATCAGTTCTTCCCAAAGCTTCTAGTCTGTTCTCCATTGTTACAACATTTTTTGTTCTGTCATCATTGCAAACAATTTACCAACTTACACAATAACATAGGTCACAGAACTGAAACCGCACAATAACACAACTGAACTGAACTGACAGTTGCAGCTGACAGGAAGTGACAGTTGTGGTGCGTGCGCAGTCACAACAGCTGTGTATGTCAACCCTGTCTCAGCGCATGGCATGACCATTGAATCATCATGTACAATCCCAGCAAATACACACTCCCTGTACAGTACAGTAGGATTGTGTGCACCAATTAAAGGAATGCTCTTCCTGTAATCCTCTGTTTATTTGTAAGCTTTAGGTTTCTCTGATTATCTGCAAGGTTTCTTAACCTTCATATTTTTATGATATATTAATTTCTAAACTGGTCTGGGTTATCCAGAGAGCCAAGTTAAAGGGGGCTGACTTAAGGTTCTACTGTGCTGTGAAACTACCTGGCACATTTAGTGGTACTGCCATTTGTTCTGGGTCATTAATAAGTAGTTTCCAGTGTATTAATACTATTGAATAACAAAATTTAGTTCTCACAAAGGCTTATGAGAAATAAATACAAATACTATATAATTTAACAAGATAACCATCTTGTCATAATCAATAAGTGATATATACCTGAAACTGTTTTCGATATATGATGAATGAAGCTGCCCATTCCTTTTGAAAAAACTTATTACAGGTATCTGGATGTCAGTTTTTATGTGGTCAGCTTCTTCCCAAGTGTTTGTGTGTATAAGATTTCAAAATAGTAAGAGCAGTTTTGGAGGCCTTACCAGTAGGGATTGCAATCCGGCATCATTTGCAATCCGGCCGGATCCGACCGGATTCCCAGCGATCCAGCCGGACCCGGCCGGATTGATCAAATCAGGATGATTTTCACTTTTCGGTTCAAAATGAACTGTTAATGAGTTAATCGAGTGTAATTGTACTTATTATAGGTAGTTTATTAAAAAAACATATATATATAATCAACTTTATTTCCAATGTTAAGATTAGACAACGAGCAAACAATTAAAATCTAGTAGTGTAGGGTAAGTAATTAGTAAAATTTTAACAACGTAACGAGTGGTTCAATCTTCCACTTCCTAAATTTCATAGTAAGTAACTTTATAAAATCTAATTTAATTAACCTTACATAATTTACTTAGATGAGAATTACATCACAATAATTATTAAAGTATTTATTTGAAAATGCTAACTAACAAGTCTTATAGTTATGACAGACACCATCATGATTTGATGAATTTGTCTGATGAATAGCACAATTATCACAATCTTTATTGTATTATAATTATAGCTCTTTAATTTAGTCAACTTACGATAAATAATTATTTTAAGTAATGATTATTTCAGTATATATATTATCAAAAAATCAATTTTGATTTTGAATGAAGGATCTTAGAAAACAAATAGTGTTAATTGTGTCATCTCCCAGTCGACTTCTAATGGAGCTACAAATATAGCCTGTGGCCGAAAAAGCCCTTTCAGCTTCTACACTTGTTGGCTTTATTGTCAGCAAATAATCATGAATAGTAGATAAGTATTCTCCTCGAACTCCTTCACTTTCAAACGCAGTCATTTCCTTTTTTAGTACTTTATCAAAATCTTTTTCTTTTTTAGTATTTATGCTATAACATGTGGATTCTTGCTGGATTTGTAATTGTAGTTCTTCCTGTAATGTCAAATCTTTCTTTAGTAATGGTGAATCTACGTTCTCCTCTACTATTTCTTCCATGTTTTCTTTAGACTTATCATCTTGAATAACTCTCTCTAAGATTTTTTTCATTTCTAATCGTATGACTTTTTTCTTTGGCATAGTAAATGTATCATCGGATCCGTTTAGATTTTCATGATATTTCTTTGGATTCTGTAAATATATTAATATTCCTGATACTACAGTGCGGCGTTCTTTAATCCTTGTACATAGTGTTTCATATAATTCATTACTTAACACCGTGTCATGAGTGAGCAACTTCTCTAAAACAAATTTTAGTATTGTTTCAGCAGTTAACAGGGTCGAATCTCTTCTGCATAGGGCCTCTACAGCCAATTTAAATGGCTGCAAACTGTCAATCAAATCTTTTATTTTCGACCATTCAAGGTCACTAAATTTAATGTCAGATCCTATATCTATTAAAGCTTTATCGACACACACTTTCAGCTTATAAAATCTTTCGATCATAGAGAGAAGACTATTCCAACGTGTGCGGCAATCCAACATCAGGCTTAATTCTTTACCTATATCTTCTTTCACATACTTTTGCAGATACATATCGTATTTAGTAGGCGACCTTTTGAACAGCTTTACTACTTTTCGCACTTTTTGAAGAATATCATTGAATCTAGGAATTACTTCAGCCTTAGAAAGATAAGGATCCCCAGGATCCGTTATTGTAACTATAACCCCTTGTTCAAGTTGTTCTTCATCATTCATTGTGTCTTCATCATCTGTATCTGTATCTGATTCATTAGATGTTGTTGACGTTGTTGCTAGGCGGTTTTCTGCCTTCTCTTCATTTTTTTAATATAAAACATCGACCACAGCTAATTGTAACCCATGTGCGAAGCAGAGTTGTTGATAGCAATTCATGAGCTTACCTACTTTGACCATAACACTTGCGCCGTCAGTACTCATGCCAATAATATCAGTATCAGTATCAAGACCGAAGCTTTTTAAGCGATTTTTTATTAGACTGATAGTATGTTCCGCAGTACACGAACCATGGATTCTAATCAAGCCCAGATTAAAGTGTTTTTCTTTGTGGTGTAAATTTAGGTTCAAATATCGGTGATTTTTTTGGGAAGTCCATTCGTCAGAACTCAAAGAGAATCGTTTTCCTTGTTTCCTAAGATATTCAAACTCAATTATCAAGTGCTTTAACGGTATTTGCGAAATTTGTTACTATAGATCTTATAGTATTTGGTGAATTAGGAAGTTGAAATCCGCTTTTTCTAAACAAATATCTCAAATCTGGCGATGTACAAAATAAATTGAAGGGCATACCATTTTTACAGACCATTCTCGAGATCATCTTTTCCATCGAGTTTTCCTTTTGAAAATAATTGTCTATTGTTTTAGACTTTTTCTTGGGTATTTCTTCCTCACAAATAATATTATCTGAATCAGTTCTTGATGTGGATGGTTTAGAGAATGAATCAGAATTCGGACGTTTTAATTGGCTATTTTCAGAACTTTGATCAATGCAAATGCAATGCTTTGTTCTCAAATGTGTTCTTAATCCTTTATAAGAACCTTTACTTATTTTTATTAACTTTGAGCACAATATGCATTCGGCGTTGACAGACTTGTCTTTTTGCATTTTTTTAAAATAATGCCATATAGTTTTCTCACTGTCCCCACCATAATCCTCCTCATTTTGACTTGTTTTTGAAAGTGACATGTTTTATAATTTTTTCAACTAGGATAAACTAATAATAAATTAGTATACTACGAGTAATACCTGTAACAAACAAAAGACAAAACATATTTAATTACAATATTAATTTAAATTTTTGTTCGTACGTAACGTAACTCAATTTAATTCATTTCGAAGTCTAATAATTCAGACAATTTGTGTAAACTATCCAGCATTATTTATTTATTTAATGATCTTTTATATCATTCACACACTCATAAGTCAACAAAATTTATTTGTCGATTGAGCAAAAACAATGTCTATTTCCATTTGAATAAAACACTTTTCAACGGATACTATCGCTAGCGTAAATACAAAAAAATAATATATATTTACTTACATTTTGACGAAGCACCGACATAACCAAACACATATTTATTGTCTCGAGCGAGGCGAATAATACTGAACCGATCAGCTGGCGTGTTGCGGAGAGAGGGGGGGGGCTGCGCGGCGTAGTGGCGCGGAGCGTCTCAGCGTCGAACGACTCGCACGCATGCACACACACCACGCGTATCGCATTTAAAGCACCTAATCTTGCAACAGCGCTATTATTTTGTCATAAATTGCTAACACCGGATCCGGTATATTGGTGCCGGATCCGATAAAGGTTTAATGATGCCGGATTCCCGGTCCGTTTTTCCGGATTGCAATCCCTACTTACCAGACAGAATAGCAGTACCACCAGATTGTGTCCTAAAACTTTGTATTGTTTATATACATTTGGTATACTTTCAGTCCAAGGATAGTTACCAAACATAAAAAGAAGGCTTACTGATTGACATCTCTGTCCCACTTCTGGTTAATTTATTTATGGAAAGGTCTGTAAATAAGATATTCAATAAAAGTATCAGCAAACTGCAAGTCTATCAGTTATGGCTGTAGTATGTTGATGACACGTTTGTTATATGGCTAAGGAAACATTTGTTGTGTGTTAGGGAATATCAGGGCATGTTTTCACAGCAACTGAATTAAATTCATGATTGAAATGGAAAAGGATAAAAAATATTATTATTGGTAAATAAAAAATATTTAATGTATTGTTTAAACAAGATGACAACACTGTTAACAACTGTTTTTAGAAAACCTATGCACATGAGAAAATACATCCACAAACTTTATAATCACTCAGAACATGTAAAAAGGGGAGTTATTTCTTTACATGCGAAACAAGAAATTAGTAATATTTAAACTAATTCAAAGCTAACTGTTATTAAACAAATATTATCTGCAATGCAATGAGACAATGTGGGGCAGGTAGGTGTGACAAGGAATCAAGAGGCAATTTTTACCATATATTCTGAGAAATTAGGATGATAGCCGCTACATTTGTTTTACATACAGCATTTCACTCTCACCACATATTAGGAAAATTATTAACCTTGTAGGCAACATCTCGATCATGATTATATATAATATATGGGCGAAATGTGCAGGTGTATGCATGCCCACATTGATGAGCACAAGATGACTCTACAAAGATGCTAACTTCATGTTCTAAGATATTCGAGCATGTTTGACATTTTCAATTCAGAATTTTATGGAACAAGGTCAAAATTGTTGGCAAGGAAGAAAATTGGTTCAAACTCACATTTAAGAAAGCAAATATTATTGATTGAAGTAGTAACTGTAAAGTTAGATAAGTTGACTTCCAAACTTCTGGGTTCAAACTATTCATAAATTTATTGAATGGTTCCTTTGGGCACAGAGCTTACATCCACTCCTCCTTTTCCCACTAGGTGCAAGTAGTTTTTAAGTAGATAAGTTTTGGGACTTTTATCATACTGTTCATATTTCTATTCTCTCTCTGCACGCGCGCGTTTCACTTTTTTTTTGAGAGGTTACCACTCATTCATTGTAACTGAATTCTGGTAGGTAAGTTAGGTTGGTTAGTTATATGTAGTGTTTAGGAGTGATAGATTAGTTATTTATGTTAGTTATGTTATGAAATGTTACTTTAAAAAAAATTAAATCAGTCAGAAAAATATCAATTTTTTAAATTAAATGCGTGCACTCACACACACACACAAGTGACTGTATGTACATAAGGACATTTCCATTGGGTATAATTAGTAGTTATTAGTAGACCTACTGACAAAGTCAAAATCAAAACTGTTGTAGTGCCCTGGTGTACTGCCCCACATACCCAGTACACCTGGTCACCCCTTTTCTTGTGTTTTACAAGTACGCGATTTTATTTCACTTTCAATTATTATTTTAATAACATAATAGAACCAATTTTATCTCATGTTACTTCCTTTCCGTCTGATTAAATTTGTTTACTGCCTTTCTGTGGTTGATCTACGCAAGATAGGTTTTGGTCCGCTGAACCTCATCAACCAGAAACGTCCTGTTTTTTCATACACTTCAAGAAAATTAGTAGACCGATGTAATTTTCCCTGTCGTTGATGACATTGTCTACAATTGGCTCATTATGATCAGATGTCACTCTAACTGACCAATCACACCCCTATTTAGGGAGTCACCCGTCCATGGGCCCAGAAAAGGGGCTAGTATAAAACCCCTTGTAGGTGACCCGGGACTCTCTCTCATATACGTGTTATTATGTTCTTCTTCTGAGGACACTTGCGTTTGAAGTTACATTCATTTTCACTAAAGTACTTAGTCTAGCGTTCACGGTAGTTAGTGCAAATAATAGAACGTGCCGTGTAAGTGAACGTGTGCATCCAATCGATATGGACATGGGTCATAGTAACAGTAAGTCATGATCGCAACAACTTTCTTTATGAACACACAAGTGAATGTACATTGTATAACAGAATAATTATATAATTGTGTAACAGTAGTATAACAGAAGAACAGTAGTTGATATTCAGAATGGCAGACAATAAACTTTATTCACTGTATTGACTTGCATTAGGGTTCATCTCTCTCTCTCTCTCTCTCTCTCTCTCTCTCTCTCTCTCTCTCTCTCTCTCTCTCTCTCTCTCTCTCTCTCTCTCTCTCTCTCTCTCTCTCTCCCCCCCCAAGGATATGTCCAAGCCTCCAAAAAACCGTCTGGATGCTACACTGTACAGATTTAAAAAAATATAATTAAAATTTTATTTTCAGCCATGGATTTAGTGTATTAAAATTTAAAAAAAATGGTCATCGAACATTTCTTTAATTTATCATTCACCAATAGACCATTAATTTAATAGGAATGTTTGAATTTCACAGTTATTTACCGAAAAAGTAAAACATTAAACTTTCCTTTATTATGCACAGAAACATTATGATCTACAAAATGCTGTAAACATAGTATTATAACCAAAGTTCTTGTTTGTATTTACTCTGCCCATTATAAGTGAAAACCTGTGGTATGTGCATTCCTTTGCAGCAGTTTCATATAACTTTATTTTTATGTAGAGTTTCACATCTGGCATAATAAAATAAATCATTTGTAACTGAATAATAAATGATTGTTGTTAATGAAATGACATTCTAATTATGATGGCTTATTCTTTTTAATGAACTTATATAATAATAAATATGTAGGTAAAGTTTAGAGGTCTGAAGGAACACTGAATATTGATTTTAATGGAAGTATGTTTAGTGATTTTAATGGTAAATGTCAAGTGAAACATAATTTGACATATTTTATTGTAAATAAATAAATAGCATGTTTTCTTCTTGTGTAATAGGAATGTGGAGGTGCTATAAGTACAGATAAGACAGGTAATATATCCATCAAAGTACAGGCAAAACCAGGAGCAAAAGTCAATAATATTACAGGTAATTGCAAATGCAAGCAAACTTTTATTTAAAAAACATCTTGAATTTTAGTGTGAGTGCAAACATCAGTATTCCAGCTATTTTTACACTCTTATATATAAAATTTAACATGATCAGTGGCTGCAGAAATGGGAGAAAATTTGTGTCAGCTTCCTGGTATAATTTATTTTATTTATATTGTAATGTAAGATGTCATCTTTATTGTTTCAAAACTTTGTTAAATTATAAGACATCTGTGTATGAAGCCTTTACGTTTCCAGTTATCTTCTTGAGTACAATACAATCAGTTGCAAATAATGAGTTCTTTTTCATTTAATTTTTGTAGTTTCATACACAAAAATCTCCCCCCAGAACCTGCCAGAACCCCCAGAAGGAAATCCTGGCTGTGCTCCTTTGTGTTGAAATAACATTGTATTGTATTCTTCTTTGCTTCATGTTTTAAGATATCCTCCTCTGTTGTATATTGTAGCAACATAGTCCACATGAACGTTACACTGTTTTAGCCTTTATTAGTGGGTGACTCTGCCAAGGGCCAGGAATGTCTTTGAGCCTCACCACTATGCAGTGTTATAGTAGAAAATGGAATGTGGGAGTGGTGGGAATGACAACAGCAACCCCACTCCTGACTTGATTGGTGCAACACATTGTACCTCACAACAGTACTGTTCAGTTTGTTTGGGTGAACAGAATTGTCATGTGTTGTGCTTGTTCATAATTTATCTGTACTTGTGATTTCTTATTTGAGTTACTGAATTTAAATGGCATCTGCACAGTCTCATAAGAAAAACCATATTTTTTTTAAATATTGCAACAAAATTACAAATCTTAAAACAAACTTTGTGAAGGTAAAAGTGATGCATCTCTTGCAGAAATGTATGGTGTGGGGACATCTACTATAAGTGATAAAAAATGAGAAAAAATGAGAAAAGACAGAATACTGCAGTACGCTTCCAAGCTGGGCTCTGAAGATGGATTGAAAAGAAGAGAAACATTACTATAACATTATGAATTGCCAGTAATACAGCATTAGACTGTGCAATGTTTATTTGGTTTACACAAAGAAGGAGCTTAGGTGATCTTGTATCAGGTCCACTGATCTGCGAGAAAGACTTAGAATTTAATGATAAATTAAGTGGACCACCAGATTTTAAGGCTAACTCCCTAGAAATTCAAGGAGAAATTTTATCTGGAGATGTTAACTCTGCACAGAAATTTAAAAATATGTTTATGAGTATGGTTAATGAACAGAGGTACTCGAGGAGTGATACCTACAATGCTGATGAAACTGGTGTCAACTGGCATTCTCTACCTAGAAAGTATCTAGCTTCACATCGAGAAAGTTTTGCTGCAGGCTTTAAAGTCGGTAAGGATAGTATAACTGTTATGGTATGTGGTAATGTGAGTGGCTTGCATTCCTTGTGAATAATGTTCATCAGAAAAAGGAAACAGCCTTGTTGCTTCAAAAATGTATCCTGCCTGCCTGTCTCTTACAAGTCGCAAATAAATTCCTGGATGACTGCTGAAATTTTCATCGAGTGGTATATCAATGAATTCATACCAATATAATATTTGTGTACGGTAAGTGTTTGGAATAAGTATGATGAAAATGATGTGTCTAACCTAATACTGAGTTTTGATAAGTACCCCCTTCTATCCTTATACTTTGTGTATGTTTGAAAATCTGGACAAATTGATAATCTGGACTAGGTCAAACACCAATTAGTTTGAATTACCAACACTGCACTATATTTGGTGAACCTTTTAAACTTCCAAACAAGTTACTGTATTAATACAGGATTAGTATATGGTAAATTATTATTTTGCATGGATCCCACAGTTCCTGCCACATCTTGCTCTCAGCTTCCACAATAATTTGTTCCGAGTATCTTCCTCTTCTAAGCCTCTTGCTGCTTTGTTTATAAATAACATGTTCTTACATATTCTTTCACCTCTCCCCATTCTCATTACATGGAGTGATTTTAACCAGATTTACCTGATGGCTTGTTTCTTCCTTACAGGTTCCATCCTGACTAATACTACTTCTCAAATACACGTATAATTTGTCCTGTTTTATGTTGCCAGGTATTTGAAGATTCACAGATTGATTTTTCAAAGCTAAATATTTATGTATTTGTTTTTTTGTTGACATTTAGATTCAATTCCCATCTGTTGTATTCTATTAATTTTCACAAAGTATACAAAACGTCTTCTCCATGAGGTTATCCACAAATAAAAAGATGCATAAATGTTGCACACCTAACTGATTCTGATTCTGTAACACTTGTATGTCCAGAACTCTGTGTGTATATTTTAAATAAAGAACCATGCTTGTTCATCCCCTTGCTTATTCTAAACGATTGAGCGCTTTCCATTACAGTTCTTATCCTTGCTTAAACGTTTTTATGGATGTTGTATATGCTTCTTACGTATGCAAGATTAAATTCATAATTGTCTAGTGTTATAAACAGCTTGGTTAGTGGGACATTTCAAGCCTTTCCAGGTCTTTAAATACCAAGTAAATCTCATTTGTTTTTATGTGAGCTGACTTAATGAAAATATACATATTGGTATTGTCCACACTTCATCTTCTTGCCCTGAAACCACCCTGTTCTTCAATATTTACCCATTTCTTTCTCAATTCTGCTTTCTAGAATTCTTCTATACAACCAACCCACTGAAATGACTATGCTGATTTCTCAATAATTGTTGCACTCCCTTTTTATAAATAGAGCTAATTATAGAGGTACTGAAATCCTATTTATTTGTCCTATTTTTTCTTTTTTTTTTTAAGAGATCTGGTAACAGTTCTGTAGAATACTTGGTCCAGATTTTATGAGCTAAATAGAAAACTGATTGTCTTCTGGTTATGATGATCCATGACTACAGGTGTACCACAGTCAAAAAATAGTTTCATTGCGCATGCACTCGCTGGGCGGGGAAGGCTCTCACCCCCCCCCCCCCATGTCCCTCAACAATCTTGACGGCTATGTAAGCGGCTGTAGGAGCACTGTCTTGTTAAGTTAGATGCAAATATTTATAAGTTAGATGCACATATTTATGAATAATTTGCAATTTGTTTTAATTTATGGGATTTCTTTACAAATATACCGTACTTAGTTTTCGTTGAATATGTTATTATAATAATTAAAACTCATAGTGTGTTGTATACTTCAGTTTATGTTGCTTTTTCTAGACGTTGTATTACCACTCATTGTTGCTTGTTACCTTAGCATGTTATTATTTTGTTTTTATAAATAGCATCATCATTGAACACTTAAACTAGATTCTGGGAGACCTCTAACAAGTCAAGCCATAGAAATTGTTTTCTTTGTGGCAGAATATTAACACACACACACACACACACACACAAAGGAATACAACTTAGATTATAATATTGCTACCAGTACCAGTGAAGCAACAGGAGTCTCTTAGGCTACTATTTACAAAATTTTAAAAGAAGGTAAAAAAATTATCTACTTCTGGTTGTGAAAAAATGTATTTTCCATGCCAAAAATAAAATTGCAATCTCATACAAAATTTGTATTGGACTTCTTCACAGATAGTGCAATAAGGAAAAAGGTACACAAATTTTATGAAGTCAAAAACTCTCTCCCTCAATAAATAGTTTACTACAATCTCTAAAGGAAGATGATGCAGTTGAATGTGAATAAGGATATTTAAGGCAACGACTTAAAAATTTTGAGGGTTTACGTGGACTCGCTGCCAGTTCAACAAAAAGCTCCTGATAGAAAGAAGTAATATCGTTGCTTGGAGAATTCGATATCTAAATGACATAAACAAATACAGATGAGAGGGTAGAAATATTGTTTATATATATTGTTAGTGTACTAATTTATGCAAATAATAAATTCGTCCCTAGTTCGGACGCCACTTGTTACTTTACGTTTTTATGCGTTAATAAATTCGTCCAAGTATAAAAAATGTACGTCTTTTCTTACCTGCGGGTTCCTTCCAGGGTTCTACAGGCGAAACAGTTGCAGAGGGATTATTTAGGGTTGATTTGCGAAATAAACTACTGACCACGTTTTATACTGACTAAAATAAACATATTCTTTTATTTATCAACCTTCTCTCTGAAATAACACTTCCCCCAACTCCTCACACTCTCCTCTCTACTATTTGACAAGCTACTCCAAACTTTTGTAACATCAAATTCATAAACATAAATCTGCAATCACTTAATCGCCATCTGTATTGGACAGAATTAATTAAAATAGTTATTTCATAATAACGAACCAGTACTGCTAATATTTTAGTATTATTCCTCTCTCACTCTTATGCTCATCATACTTTTAAAATCCCCATTTCTTATTAATAGAGCTCTTTCAAAACCTTTTATTTTAATTACCAAAGGTACTTAACCAGTCTGTGTTTGTACTTAACCAGTCTGTGTAAGTATCCGAGCTGTTGCACCACTATTGTAGGTTCACGTCTTGCACTTCACATTCCGGAAATCGTTTTGAATTTCAAAAGCTGGCGTAATTGTTCCGATCACATATCGAACTAGGGTTTCACAGTAACTAAGTTGTATTTTTAGGCGGCCGACTGTATTTTTACTCGAGCACTGTTTATTTTAAGACCACACAGTCTGGAAAATGTGATTCGACTGCTATATTGTTCACACACTGATTACTACAACCATGCGCTCCTTTACTGTTCCGCGCGGCTCTGCTGTGTATACTTTAGTGGTCCAACGATGACTACTGACTGTTGTGGCCAGAGTACGAATATATACAAATATATTGTGGCCTCCTGCTGAAACTGGCTTGTGGCAATTACGTTTTACTGTAATTCACAGGCAGCATGAGTTGCAAGGGATTACGTAATTCGTCTAGATGAAATGTCTAGACATAAACAGACTGGTCTCTCATAACATTGTATGCAGGGGTTCCCAAGAGGTTGTACACTGTTTGAATTGACAACATTTTTAAATTCTTTACCACCCAATTCTGTACCGTTACAATATAGGGTAAAAATATTGACAAAAAAATATATGTTCAGGCATCACAATCAATATCTTCATGTTGGCAGTCTTCTGAAATCAGTAAAACAATAAAAATTTGGAAAGGAAATAGGCTTATTATAGTGCACTGTGGCAGAGAAGCTGATTTGTTAACAATGCACTGTCACTGTTTAAGTCTTCGTCAACATCTGGTCACTACCATAGCTCTATGATTTTTTATAATTTCGGTAAGTGGCTATCAGAACCTAATCTCCCAAACAGCTCAGTAATAGTGATGGACAATGTAGTATTGTTGTGTAGAAAGTGATAAAAGTCCAACCTTAGGTTCACTAAAACAAGAAATAATTGACTGATTTGTAAATCATGGTGTTGAAATAGATTTTAAGTTGATAAAATCTCAGTTGCTAGAAAAAGTAAAATCATGTAACTGTGAAAAAACGTTAATTGTCGATGAAATAATTGGTGCAAAAACCATATTCCACTTCGTCTGCCACCTTACCATTCCGATTTTAATCCTATAGAACTCATCTGGAAAGATATTAAAGGAGAACTTGCACATAATCACATAATTCTAGTGAATTATCTTTAGATAGAAAACAATTGAGGCAAAAAAATATTTGAAAATTTTATAATTGAAAAGTGGAAACAGTGTTGTGCACATACAAACAAAAATTAAAAACAGTACTGTATTACAGAGCGAGAATATTATAGACGAAGTAGTGGAAAAAATAATTATTTCTATGGGAGAAGATTTAGATTCAAGTACAAATAACGTTTCAAATGACGAATAGGTAAGAAAAATTAATACCATAAACATTTACCATTTTTCCTTATTATTAATACCATAATTAATGGTAAATAATTGAAGTTAATTTTTATTAAAAATGTTTAATAAACATTAGATTGATGACAATGGAGGAGGTAACGTTTCCCCTCATTGTGACGCAGTTATGATGGCAATTCCCTTTCCAGCTATTTTTGGTCTGTGCTCCAGGTATAAAATGCTTTTTTATTTGATGCGCCATGCACAGATGTGAGGCTAGAAGCATGGGCCGTGACAATGTTAAATCCTGGTAGAAATGTTGGTCATTTTCAGGGAAAGAAGCAGCTGATGAGCACTTCCCAACTGTTGCACAACACCTCCTGCAAGTCAGCTGAGGGTCAGTATCAGTCTCTTTGTGTGATGTATAGAGGGCATGGCGTGGGTGGTGAATTTCCACTACACAATTGGGTGGGTTAGTCCAGTGTGGCCTATTCTGAAGCAGCAGAGAACTTCTCCCCTATTATGTCATAAGAATGAAGACCAGACATCAGTAGTTAGCTCAGTGTTTCACAATTTGTTGGCAAGTGGCTGGTTTTCCCAGATATGCCACCACGGTCTTTTAACTTTTGATTTAATGTCTGTTTTGAAGTCACCCATCGGAACAGAAGGGATGGGGTTGGGGACTGCAAGTAATAATACAGCTTCTTTGGTAGCTTGATCAGCTACTGTATTCCCACTAATGACCGAGTGACCAGGTGTCCATGTAAAACAAATATGCGGGTTAGGAATTGATAATAAGATTAAAATCCCCTTTGCAATGATGTTTATCTTAGTCTCGGTGTCCGTGTACAATTCAAATGTGGTGTGCAGGCTGGTGGTTGTAGGCCGCTTGCAACTTCAACAGTAAATGGCAGAGCTTACTGTACACACATATGGGAGAACGTATGTTACTCTTCACAATTGCCGTATGTTCCACATGTAAGTTTGGTGGTTGCAAAGCTTCCTCAATGCTCCATGAGTAGCATTGTAGCACATCCTTAGTTGTGTCATTAAATCTTCACAGCCTTCTTAAATTTATAAATTGCGCAGGTTTAGTGTTTACATTGGTAAATTATAGTAGTAATTTTGTATAACTGTGACTGTGATAATTAAGTGTCAATCAGTTGTGTATTAATTGTGTTAAGATTTTTTTCTTTGTTTAGTGTGTGCTTTCTTGTATGTGCTTTTTGGAATTAGTGATTCTGTGTGCTTTTAACTTCTTTTTATTCGTTTAAAATGAATAGCATTAAGAACCTTTTAGAAATGCTCTTTCCATAAAGAACAATGGAGGAAAAAATTGAAATTAAAAGGCTAGAACGACCAATGCCTCCCTTAACAATAAATCAGATTGTAAAATCAGATGGTCAACAATTTAATTGATCATTTAGAATAGAATATTATGAAAATACTGACTGGTTATGTGGTTGTGACAGAAGAAATTCTTTATTTTGTTTTCCATGTTTATTGTTTAGCGGGGAGGACCCCTGGACAAAATTTGGATAGGAAGATATTAAATCATCTTACTGAAAGAATAAGAAAACATCAGGTGTCGAGTGTACATATAAAGAAAGCTTTACTGTTTGCTCTTTTTGGTATAGTTGGCCGGTGAATATAGGAGAAATATTGTTTTACACAATGAAAGCATACATAGTAATCAGTATGTCTTAAATATAATAATAAAGTGTATCAGCTTCTGTGGATCTTTTGAATTATCTTTGCAGGGTCATGATGAGACTGAATCTTCATCAAATCCTGGTGTATTTCGAGGACTTCAGTTCTGAGCTTGACACAGCGATGAAAAATCACTTACAATCTCAGTGCGTAAAAAAAATTATAAACTGACGACTGGCTGAAGTTACAATTTTGTTTTTTTATTTTACACAGGTTTAAAAAAGCTGGTGTAATTATTTTATTTAAATGCATGGAAGACAATGGAGTGGAGACTGTAGAAAAATAATATATTCGTTTAAATATAGTAAGCAGTGATTATAATTTGTTTAATTGCTGACCAAACCGTCCTTTATAGACACACTTCATAAAGGCATTTCCCTGCATTTTTACTTACATTGTTTTTACTTTCTGAATATTCCATATAGTATACATGGTGTCAGTAATTTTTTCTTGTTTAGGTATTACAGATGATTCAGTAGGAATACAAATCAGTGCTCCTCCTGTGGAAGGTGAAGCAAATACAGAACTTGTGAAGTATTTGGCTTCTGTACTGGGAGTCCGTAAAAGTGATGTAACACTAGACAGAGTAAGATATTTATATTTTCATATAATGTGATAAGATATATAACTGAATGCACTTGTAATTGTACCAGCTTTGTTAACACTTAATTGTGATGCACAATTAAATTATTCAAAGTTTGTGTCAGTAACAATTAAACAGACAAGACATTATTGTACTTGAGTACAACAATATTTTGTTGTTTGCTGTTCTGATCTGTACAACATATTTGTACCACAAGAGACTTTACAATTAAATGTGAGTGATAATAGTATTGTGCACAGTAGTTTGAGAAAGTTCCTAGATACAAGACAGTGTACATTAAAATGATGAATCCATTTCCTTCGAAGTTGTTCTCTTCCCATACAACTTTTGCCAACATTCCTAGAACCCGTTCTTCAAAACATTCATCCTCTTTTGTGCACTGGAAATGATGGCTTAAGCATTCTTTACCATTGTTGTTTCATAATTGGTTGTATGCAAGGAAACAAAAATGGGCTGGTACCAAATTGGAGAATATCGAGTCATGCAAAGTATTGCTCAATCAGTATGGATTATTGTGCTTGTGGATTGTTATACAAATGAAATCAACTGTTTATGAACATTTCTTGTGATTGCCAGATAATATCAATGTACATTTTCTGTTTCATTATTGGGGCCTTCTGTATTGAATTTGTGATGGGTAATTCTGTGGGAATTGAAGAAATTTTCCAACAATTCTGTTTTTTTTTGTGTGTTTGTGTTTTGCTCTTTCTAAACAAAATAGAATTTCTGTTTCAGAGGAGAAGTTAATTTTATCAGTAGACACACTACCATTTTGTTTTTAGATCATATTAAAAAAACATCTCATTTCTTGTGATTATGTTATTTAAAAACGTTTTAGGGTTACTAATATTTTTTTATGATTTTGAGACTATATTTTTAGAACCGTGTCTTTATAAACACGATTCATATGCAGATTATTGCTGAGAATATTTTAACTGATGTTTCTGATGCTGATTCCTTCATAAATTCCTTTGGTTACTTCAGACATGTTCAATGTTTTTGTGATTTGTTAGGCCTCTATTACACTACGCAACTGATTGCATGCAACTGATTTCAAGCCTAAATGAAACTAGTTGTCTGGGCTAACCTCAGAAACTACTGATTCGATAAAAAAAATTCGTTTTCCTTAAAGTTTTAGGATGGTTTTAGACATAAATTTGAACCAATAACTTTAATAATTTTCAAGAACAGACATTTAAAACAGTCCCGTGTCATGAAATTTTTGTTAATGTGCATGTAGTGGAATGTTTGACATGCAATAAACTTTTGTTCTCTAAGAGATGACTGAACTTAGAAAAACTACAAATTTTATTGTGGCTTTCATTTGAATAAAATCCTCCTTTTTGTTTTTGAGACATTAGTGGTTTTGTAAAAAATTGTACGGTATATGTTGTGTCGGTCCCATGTCATGAAATTTCTTTGTTGTCTACAGAATGCGTGTGCAGGTGAATTGCATGCATTCGGTTGCATAGTGTAATAGTCTACAGTTAAATCAATGCCACACATTGAGTGTGTGAAACTAATAGTTGCCTGAGCAGTTGCAAAGCTTGCAACTGTCTTGCAATTGATTGCAGACCGTGCAAGCAATTGCAGTAAGTGTAATATGCTACATTTAAACCATTGCTCCACAACTTTTTTTTGCAATCAGTTGCGTAGTATAATAAAGGCCTTAAGATCGACAGGTTCTTCATATGAAAACCATTGTCCATCATAAAACAACCTTTACACAAGAACATGTACTCACACATGTACAATTTTTAATTGGTGTGTCAACCAATGGCGGCTCGTACAAGCAAGACAAAAAAGCACAGCTCTTCCTTCAAATTTGCAGTTAAAATTATTAATAATACTACTGTAATATGTAAACGAAGTACCCTTATGTGAATAATATTTTTGAGACCACTAATAAAATCACTCAGTGTTTTTTGCATTATCTAATGCTGGACAGTAGGAGCAACTCCTCTTCATAATATAAACTCAAGCCCACTTGTGAGAAGCAGGGAAAGGAGTAGTAAGCATTTTTAAACAGCAGCAGCCACGTCAGGAGGGGCTAGTCCATCTGTTTCACACATAGGCAACTATAGTCTGTCCAAACCTTAGAAAAAGGATTGCACTTATGGACTGCAGTGTTGACGAACATAATGCTATTATTGTATTGTGGTCGGTCGAGAACTGTGTGCACCCCCCCCCCCACACACACACACACACACATTTTATATTCGTATATTATATGCATGCAGCAATGTTTGAACACACTCGCATATGTAGCAATGAGCATTAGTTGTTAGAAAGTTAAACTCATATGCATGTGTGATCATTTAATAATAAAACAGATGTCTGTTTATTTTTAATTCGTTGGAACAGTTGACTTCAGGTACGAAAATGATCTTATCAACTTTAATGACCCTTTTATCTCCTCCTATGTAGCTGTAGTGTTGACAAATTTTTGAATACATGCATGGATTGTTTCCTACTGCATGCACAAGGTCGTGTATTATGCTGAATTGATATTATTCTTTTGTTAGTCACAACTAGTGAGTGTGGAGAGCCAAAACATCTTATACGTGTGTAAAGTACTAACAGAGATAAAACAAGTGGGAGTGGGCGTACAGTATGACATGGCAAAAATGCTCATAAGAAATATATTTGCCATTAGACGTAATCCTTTTTTCATGTTGGAAACTCATCCTTTCCACACTATAGTTGGAAACTCATAGGGTTTGCTTTGCCTGTTCCTCTCTTGTCTAAGATGCAGTTTGTTTTGTAATTTATACCTATGTTAACACAGTGTTGTAGATGTATGCTGTGGATTGTGCCTTTTTGTAAGCCTGGAAAAAATGTTATAACCAAAAATGGCTGAGTTCAGTAAATAGTATTCAAAATTTGATAATGTTAAACTCACTTATTTGTAAAACAAAACTAGAGTTAAAACAATTAGGTCCACCAATTTATTTATTACCCAACAAAGCTAAAACATATATGGAAGAAAATATAAACTACAGTTTTTATTACTATCGAGCTGTTATTTTATGATAACTGTAAAAATAGGGTTTTCTGCTAGCGATGTATTATTTTTGTTATGTATATTAAGATGATTTAAGGTTTTACCCTCTCAGATAAATACTCCACCAGCCACCACTGGTATCAACATATGCTTTATCATACTATGCTAATATCTGCAGCAGTGATTCTGAAGCAAGAAGCAAAATGATATTTCAGCTATAGGATCAACCCTTCATAAATATGATTATCAGCTAGGAAATCATCAGACTTAATTAATTAATTTATATCACATTTAATTAATGTATATTTGATTCAATGTGAGTTAATTTCTTGATTATAACTGTTAATGTTGTAGTTGTGGGTAGCATGTTGTGAGATTTGTTTAACACATCCATTGGCCACTGTAATTACTCCTACAGCATATATAATTTTCAATAAAAGCTTATTAATTTGAAAGTACTTGCTTGTAAGTTCTACTGTTCAAAGCATTTTAGTTTTGACTCATGTGAGAATGAATAATATTGTATTAATAATATATTTTTAATATGTCTGAACCCATAAAGGTCATTAAAACGTTATGATAAACACATATATACAGGTGATTCTAAATTGCATGGCATAACTTCAGGAACTGATTTGGGGCATTATTTTAAGCAAAAACATTCATATAAACTTCTGTCAGAAAACAGTTCAAGTTCAAGTTATAGGTAATAAAAAAATCCACCCTGATTTATTCTCTACAGGTTAAATGAGGTTACGCTAAAATTCTTGAGACACTAGTTACTAGGCAGAATTATTAGTTTCTTTTTAAATGTAAATTTACCTGAATACTAATAGTCTTGGTGTGCACTGCAGTAGTGTCAAACTCTTGCTATCACTGATATATTTACCTTAAATCTTATATGTTCACTGGTATGTAATACAAAACATAGGATGCAAATTGTAACTTTTGTTCAGTAACACATTACCATGTTTCAGATATTTCAAATCAGATTGTATCAATGCCATTTTAGTTACAACATAAAACTGTGTGTGTGTGCACGTGCATGTCCATGCATTAAAATTCATTAATTGACTTTACAATTGTTTTAAACTAATTTTTTGTTTTAACAGGGTTCTCGTTCAAGGCACAAGACAGTAGTAGTATCTAAAGGAGTACTCACTGTTGATGAAGTAACTACAAAGTTGAAGGCAGCAATTAATAACACTTGAAGAAACTGACAGTTTGATTAGTATAAACTGGTTATGTTCATATGTTAATAAATATTTGGAACAAATGTGTGTTTATGGTGACAGTGGACATTTACATGTTAAACTGGTGTAATGTGTAAAACTATGCTTCACTTACTAGTTTTTTTTTAATAAGTTTATAGTGGTAATTGTGTCTTATTTTATAAGTAAAAATTAAAAAAAATATTTCATTACATTTATTAAGACTTACAATTCTTATAGAATATAAGGTTTATAACTAAACTTAATCGGTGTAATACTGTTGTAGCAAAATTCTGTTAGTCTTGTACTGACAGTTATTTCCAGACTTGACCTCAAATTGTTTTCCTTTTCTTGCGAATACACAGATGAAACTGTCTAAGAACACTGTAGAAAATGGCTGATACAATTTTCAGTTCCATTTTATCTTAGAAAGAATCTTTAATCTGTAGACATTCTATTTTATTTAAAACTGCTTTAATGTCTTCTAGTATTGTTTGTTTCAGTCTATATGATCAACCCTTCATAACACTATTAACAAAAAATCATTGACTTGGTAGTGCAGTCATATTTTATTGGATATTTCAACTTGCAGTAACTTTGTTGCTAATTGTTTTCAATACAAAATCTTGCTTTCTGAAGAAGCATTCAGACTATTTAGAGCTATACATGTGGTACGGGGCCCAATTTTGCTGCTAGTACACTCACTTAGCGGCCCATTTACTCAACTTCTGTAAAGTAAACAAAGACATGATGTACGCCCAAGCACATGAACGTTCGTGCCCCCCCCCCTCTCACACACACACACACACACACACACACACACACACACACACACACACATAGAGGCACTCATCCATGCATGCGGAAACAGTATACTATTGTATCTTTTTTGGTACCCACTTTATTTAGGGGAGTTTAAAAAAACATTAAAACTTTTGTTTTATTTTTTATTTTTAAATTCTTTTTTATTTAAAAAAAGAACTGTGCACATTTGCAATAAAAATTTGCGCACATTTTTTGCGAATTAAATGTGTGCCACATCATGTAACTCACAGGTTTTACTTAATTAAATTTCATCATACAAAGTAGAAAGCGCAAGCAGCAATGTATTCTGACAGAAAAATGGCCACCCGCAATTTCTGTGGGCACTGTATTCAAATTGGTAAAGAATAATATATTTTGTGGTGCTTGTATTTTCAGATTTTCTGTTAAGAAGGATAAATATTTTATTTATGTTTCATACACATGTTTGTATCAAATGTATTTGTTCTTTAAATACAATAATGACTGGCACTAAAATATTTTACTAATGTAACTGACATTTAAGGTTGCCACTTCACAAAAAGTGTTTTTTTGTGTCATAAATTACATAAATGTGGCACATTGTTTTCGTCTGTAGTAAGATGTGCTGTAGAACAGTTGTTGCTACAGAATCTACAGTAAATTAGAATTTATATAAAGGTACAACAGAGAAATACATTTATAAGCATTGTGAATTTGACAAACAGCCAAACAATGATATAAAATGATATCAAACTTGTGTGTGTGGTGAGGGAGGCAGGCACTCATGGTTATAAAAGAGAAATCCATTAGACTCACATTTTTAGCTATCAGAGTATATTGTAGCAAGTGTATTTGTAAATTGTTGTAAAAGTTCAAAATTATGTTGATGTAAACAATACTTCTATCAACATAATTTTTTTTAATAAACATTAATGTACATACTTAAATTTTACTAATTCATTGTAGTTAGTTCATATATTTACTTACTAACAATTTATTTCAGTACAACAAAAAATTAAATTATAATTAATTTCAGTAATCAAATATAAACACTGTTATGTGACTTCATACAATTCAGTAACTATACATTAAATCAAAGACACTCTAAAGTTAAATAAAATTAATAAATAATGATCATCCAAATATCACATATTTTACAAACGCACATATATTTTAACATCATGTTACACGATATTATTTTACACCATGCATATCTTGTATTCTAAATACCAGTGTCTTTTATAATATTAATTATAAAATGGTTTATAATTAAACCAATATTTAAAGTGGTCTTACAAAAATAAACACTTGATTTTGATATCAGCGTTTTCAATTAATTATAGTAGCTTCTTTCAGTGTAGAGTAATTGCATTGTAACAAGAGGAATGTTTTGTTATGGAAGGGATGTAAACAATTTTAACTGAATTTCATTAATGTATAAAACTATTCTACAAACACATACTAGTATAAAGTAAAATAAAATACAAGTTTTAACGGATTAGTAAAAAGCAGGTGTGTGTGTGTGTGTGTGTGTGTGTGTGTGTGTGTGTGTGTGTGTGTGTGTGTGTGTGTGTGTGTGTGTGTGTGTGTGTGTGTGTGTGTGTGTGTGTGTGTGTGTGTGTGTGTGTGTGTGTGTGTGTGTGTGTGTGTGTGTGTGTGTTGAATTTGAGTATTATCTTGATTTATTCATTACATGTCTACCAAGAATTATTTTATATCACTAGATACAGATTTCTCTACAAAATAACTGGTAATGCAATGGGCATGAGTATTTTCAAGTACTATAAAACGGTGGAACATTATGTATTAACTGATATACATAATTACCTGGTATACATTGCTATAAACTGACTCAGTGAAATGTCAGTCCAACTTCTTTGTTACAAAGAAGGACATTTCATAATCAGTTTCCAGCACACAGAAGATAGTAAAGATGCTGAGCAATGTCATTAAAAGCAAACTAATTCAGGAATCAGCAGTATAGAATAATAAATACTACACAGCTGCCATATGCTTTGTGTGACTACTGAAAAGTTTTCTCATCTAGCCATGGTCGGAATATTGGCAGTGTGGATGGGTAATGTGTACCCTGTTTCCTTCGCAATGTACCCTCAGAATTCCGCAGTGGATATGTTGCCATCATTATTGGTAGCTGTAACTTCACTTCCTTTTCAAAACTTTTTGGAGCTATTATAAACTGTAACATGTAGAGTTATGTGAGTTAAGACAATTGAACGTTTTAAGATTAAGAAAAATCTATGTTTTGGTATACTAACCATAAAAACAGCAATGGGCAATTATTACTGTTTAATGTGTTCAACTTATTGTTATTTTGTTGCATATTACAATATATTGTAGTAATTTAAATATGCAACACTAAAGCATGGCTGTCTCTTAATCAAGTTCTCTTTTCTCACATAATAATCAACTACATTTAAGAAATTACATTACTGTTTTTAATGATTCTACTTACATATACATCATATTGAATTTTAATAAGGTGACAGCCACGGAGATTGGTTGGTGGGAGAGGTGGCACATACAGCTGTTCATTTGTCCATTCATCAATCTCTCCAGGACGTATTTTCCCTCTGCTCAGTGATGCCAGTTCTCTAGTTTCTGACTGCAGGACTTTACCACGGGCTTTGTACTGAATTGTCTAAACAAGAAATTAAATAATTATCCTCCATCCTCTAGTGTGTGTGTGTGCGCGCGCGCGTGCGTGTACGTTTCCCTCAATTGTCACAATAACTTATTTCTTATGTAAGTGAAGTATTTTATTTTGTCTTTTGAATTTTCACACATTTAATCTTCATAATCAGTGATTTAAAAAATGTTCTAATGAACAATCAGTAAGTTTTTTCTCTTTGAATAGTATTATTTTAAAAATTAGGAAATTGTTATATATAGGTTTACCCTGAACACTTACTTCAGTAAGAGCAGCCTTTGTAGATTTGATGGTAACTTTACTGTGATTTTCAACAGTAGCGGAAATACCTATTGTTTCACCAGGTACATAACCACCTCTGTCAAGAGACACACGACAAATAACTGGTCCTGAATTAACACAGCTCACACCAAGTTTGTGCTCTATCTCGCATCTAAATGGTTGCTGCAAAAGTTTATTTTCATATTAAGCAATTATATTATTTTTAAACAATCATTTACTTAATTTCTGAAATAATTGTTTTCCTATTTGTTTTCTAGCTGTATAACACATTTGTGTATGCATATACTACTTTTAGTAGATCAGGTGAATTATGGTAAACAAGTAAAGAATGTAAACAGTATGCAAGAAACATGGTGCTATCATTTGTGGGTGCTTGATAGTGAAACCAAAATATCTTTACACTTGTATACATTTTATATTAAGGCTACAGTTTAATTTTCAATACTAACTATGTTTCCCATGAGTCGTACTATATTTTCTTTTAAAACTGAAGAATGTTCCTGAAGAAACTTCTTAGTTATCACCCCTTATAATCTTCCAGAATGGATTAAGCATTAATCAGTCAGTAGCAATGGTTGATGGACTGCTATTAAATTGGTACTTACTTAGGTGTGCTAAGAGTAAAATTATATCATCTCTGATATTGTATATGTGTGTAATTTCAATGTGGATCTGCAGTAGTAGTAACTTATTCCACTTTAATAGAGTCTATTAGAGATCGGAACAAAATGATTAACAAATTTTAAAAAAAAATATTTAAGAAAAAATAAGCCATTTGTAAATATATTCACACTAGAAAAACACATGCTAATAACAAACACATTTTGAAATTTTCTTGTCCTTACAGTTTTTAAATTCTATTTTGATAAGTACGATAAATTTATATAATTTTAACTTTATGCAGAAATAAAATACGGTATTTAAAAAGCCATCGGGAATAAAGGAAACTGTGAAGACTTAGTTTTAAAATACCTAAACTTTTCATATATGAATTTACCTTAACACTTATCACATTCTCAGTATACAAGAGCTGTTGAAAATGCAATAATGAGAGGAGAGAGTGTAGCTAGTAGATGGTGACCAGATGCTAAACTTTAACTTACCCAGGATAGAACCTGCCCCTGTTAAAAAAGATTAATCTTATGTGTTCAGCATTCGTGATTTTTCTTGTTGTGTAAGTAGTCTTTACTGATTAAATTAGGCTAAATTTAATGGTGTTGATCTGCAGATGAAACTGATAAAACATACAGTCTATACAACTGCAGGTATCCTTTCTAAGTTGGATATACTATAACAGGACTGAAATGTTGCAAAATCTTTTCAATAAACCTGTGATAAACCTTATCTGGATGTAAAATTTATGAAAAGCTGCCAGTTTAAAATATTAAGTGCTTAATATGTAACAGAAAATGAACAGAACTTCATAATTAATTTTTCATTCACTGAGTTTTAAATTTACATATTACAAAAGTTTAATTTAAATTTTATTTTTGTTAAGGTACTGATATTAGTAAGTGTATAATTTTTATATTAAAATGTGTGTGTATAGTTTGCATGATTAAAAAGTTCATAAAAAGTCCCTGACTACGTGGTTGTTTGGTAGCAAGGGACTTCTACAATTGTAAGAGTAGACAGAGGGAGACAAATTAATTGAACAGAAGTAATGTGTCTTCATGGGTCAGTATGATACACTTACTGCAAGTATTGTAGGTTCCAGATTGAGATCTATAGGATTCATAACAATAAAGACTTGCTGATTCTTGTGTGTAAGCCCATTAGGTTCTCGAAGTGCTGCTTTACAGAAATACTGGACCCAGCCATGTTTTCCCAAAAACGTGGATGGGAGGCCAAGTGGTAAACCCAGCTTAAATGGAAAACTGTGGATTCCAGGTGAAAGCAGAACTGGACCTTGCCCTAAATAAAGTATCATGAAAACATGTTATTCAATATATCAAAATTAACATGCATAATAACTGGATAAAAAATAATCGTCTAGTGTTTATTATTAGTATTGTGCAATTCAGCTTGATATTAAATTTTCTATAGTAGGCCTATACGAGGGCGTACCCAAAAATTACCGAATTTTTTTTTTAAAGCTATGTATTTAATTTTTTTTACAAAACAACCTTATCACCTTCAAAGTACTCCCCATTACACTTAATACATTTGTCCAATCTGCGATCCCATTCCTGGAAACATTTTTCAAATTCGTCTGTTGTGATGGCCAACAGCTCCTGCCTCGTTTTTTTCTTTACCGCTTCCACGTCATCAAAACGTTGTCCATTCATGTCCCTCTTCATTCGTGGAAACAAGAAGAAATCGCACGGAGCGAGGTCAGGTGAGTAAGGGGCGTGGGGCAAGGGAGTCATGTTGTTTTTTTGCTAAAAACTGGCGCACTGAAATGGCTGCGTGAGCAGGTGCATTGTCATGGTGGAAAAACCAGTCCCTCGTCTGCCACAAATCGTGCCTTTTTTGTCGCACATTGTTACGCAATATTTTTAAAACTCCAAATAGAAAGCCTGATTAACAGTCTTACCTGGTGGGACAAATTCAGAATGCACTACCCCTCTCACATCGAAAAAACAAATGAGCATCGTCTTGATGTTTGATTTCACTTGACGAGCTTTTTTTGGGCGAGGCAACAATTAAGTTTTCCACTGGCTTGACTGTTGTTTAGTTTCGGGGTCGTAACCATAGCACCATGACTCGTCACCAGTAATGACCTTGGAAAAAAAATCTGGGTCGGTTCGGAGCTGGTCTTTCAATGCACGGCATGTTTCAACTCGATTCTCTTTTTGCTGTTCAGTCAGGACCCAAGGCACAAATTTTGCAGTGACCCTTCTCATCCCCAAATCTTCTGACAAAATTCGCTGAACTGAGCTCCAAGTTATTCCAGATAACTTGCTAATCTCTTCAATGGTCCATCGTCAGTCTTCAAGCACGATTGCATGAACTTTTTCAACATTTTCATCAATTCTGGAAGTTGACGGACGTCCAGAACGAGGTTTGTCATCAACTGACATTTACCTTCTTTGAAACGAGAAAACCATTGGTACACTTGAGTTTTTCCCATAGCACTATCCTTGTAAGCTGTTTTCAACATCACAACAGTTTCTGCGGCGTTTTTCCCAAGCAGAAAGCAACATTTCACAGCAGCACGCTGTTCACTTAAATCCGCCATGACAAAAAACGAGGAGCAAGCGAAACTGCTTTTACAATACGAATTACTGTGACCGGACACAACCTTCCCAGGCGACAACAATGATGGCACTGAACTCGGAAAGAGTTGCGCTACGCTCGCCTAGTGGGAGAAATGCGTACTACGTAAGCTCCGCCAATCGCAGCGCTATTCCGGTTATTTTTGGGTACCCCCTCGTATATCAATAATAAAGTTACTGCATTTTTTTACCCATACACTCTTTTTCTTACTAGACTTTTAGGAAACTTATAAACAGTAGTCACTACAACTATAGGTTTATTATGTGTACTATACTGATATTCTTTAGTGGGTAACATATTGATGTAGACACCCCAAACTGCCATAATGTAACCAGTCTAAGTTTACTCTTTTCATTGAGGACACATGGAATGTGATGTTTGTTATTTTGGTACCTTTGGTATTATATTATTATAGATAAAACTGTGTTTAACTAACTGTGAATTAGTTAAATAATTTTTTACCAACAAAAAATAATCTGAGTCAGTAGTGATATATTTATATTAATTAATCAACATGGACAACAACATAAATTACATCATGGACAACAAAATCCAAGAATGTGTTTAACTCTTAAAACAGTACAGTTGTGTGTTGCATGCGTATACATTGTAACATGACATAAGATAGCGCAAAATATCACTAATGATTAATAAAAAGAAAAGCTGAAGGTGGGAAGAAATGTTAAAAACTTATAACTTGAAGATTAATGACCCAACTACGAAATAACAATTGACAGGAACTGACTATGACTAGACCCAATAGATTGGAGAAAACAAGAAGATTGAAGAAAATAGAAACAAGAAGGAAGGAACGAGAAACAAAATGTAACCCAAAGTATGATCACGATCAATGTAACCCCAAGATGTAACTAACAAATAATATGTAAAGTAAATGCACTAAAACAAATAGGGCATAAATAAAATGTCAAATATATAAACTATTAAAATAAACTAGAGATATTATGTATGTTAAATGAAAAGCAAAGAAACATGAATCTATAAAAATAAGATAGGCAGTTAGAAATAAATAATACCCTATTGAATAATAAACTAGTCATAAACAAGTAAGTTATAAGTGAGCTGAATAAAAACAATAAATAATATCAAAAGTGACCAATGTGGAATGAAAATAAAACAAATATTAATTACAAATAACCACACAGTGATACAAAACTAAATAAACAAACATGTTGTCACCGGACAAAAGGCTTGCCGCATGACAAATGGTGCCAATCGTAGACTCTAGTTATTTTGGTGGCCCTAAAAAGGACCGAGTGGCGTGAACGGTGATGTTGGTAGCGCCGCGCTGAGATGTTCGGCGGCTGCGCCCGCTGTTTGTGGCGTACTGCAGTCCTCCTCTTCTTTCGGCACCGGTTGTAGAGTCGGCTGCCGGCCCAGCGAAATCAATCGCTGGCGCGGAACGGGAGTGCGAAGACACAAGAACGGCGGCGGTTCTATTCTTCGGCTGTTCCTTCCGGCTGACTCCACCTCGATGTCGTCCGAGAGAGGAGAGGAGATGAAGTGCGTCTGATGGCGTGGCGATGAAGTGTGCAAAATTTTCTGCCGGCCCGGGTTTTAACTAACCGGGATCGCTGATTCGCTAGCTCCGAACATGAAGTTGGTCACGTCTCGGTGGCTGCTGATGCCGGATTGGCTCGCTGTGTCCACCGCTGGTACCGGAGAGCAGATGTTCGCATACCGCTGCCGTCACAATGTGTAAAATATCAAATGAAAGTGATGATAAAGGAAACCTCATATGTAAGGAAAAGTGCAGTGTAAGTGCATGTAGTATACATTATAATAAGAAGCAGACTATAGTAATATAGTGAAACAATCTTTAAGAGAATATTATATAAAAAGTAGGGAACTAATTGTACCATTCTTAATTTAAGTGATAGTAAGTAAGAATTACAAAAATAAGGTAAAAGTTAAGTTATTAGAGTGGAAGATAGGAGAAGCAGACACTATATTTTAGTGAAGGAATTTGTGAGTGATATTGTGTATAGTACTGTTAAAAATTACTAATACTGTATAAGAGTTTCATTATTGTCAAAAAATTATAAAATTAATTAACTTAGAAGATGGGGGAGATAGTAGTAAGAAACCAAAAATAGTTAGAAGTTTAATTTCATGATTGAACCTGGTAAGAAATATTTTAATAATAAGAGGTGTGTTGTGAAAGCACCAATGTTTTTTGTTTATCTGTTTCTATAAAAAAGATGTTCAATGAACCAATACATAAAGTTTATGAATTATAAAGAAGGTGGAATAGGAGTATTGTGAAACCTATGCTTTACGCCTAGCATGAAGGAGAGAATTTTATAAATTTAAAAAGAAAACAATAACCAAGGGTCAATTAGAGTATATAAAATGTTTCAGTAAGTAAGTAAGTGTATTAGATATAAAAATGTATAAATATTACTCAGTTTAAAAATAATTACAAAAGAAATATCAGTAAGGAAATAATAAAAAATGTTATTAACTAAACAAAAGTAACCATGAGGGATATCAAAATAATCTTTAGTAAAAAAGCAGAACAATGGTGTTAGTATAATTAATAGTAATACTAGCATAAGGAATTTATCATAATTTAAAGGATTTTTACATATTTGAACATAAATAAAACGTTAGATTATAACAATGTTATAAGAGGTTGACCAATGAGAACTAGTTTAATTTGAAGAGTAACTATGGCAACGGAGGCTTGTTACATAGAGTGACTGTTGAATTTTAATTACTTCATTATTGACCAGCATAGAGGGTGGATGTATGAAGCCCTCGAATCCAAATTAATTTTAAAAGCATTAAATTTTCATAATTTTGAAAGAAGAAGTGTAGGAAGACTATGTTAAACAACCATTGATGAGATGACCAGCAATTAAAACATTTATAACAAATATTCTGGCCAAAACTTGGAAGGAAGTAAAATAAACCCATAAATGACCAATTCTGGAGGAAGATCAAAAATTACCTAACTCAACCTGAAGAAGAAGAAGAAGAAGAAGATCTACAAGGGCCGATGAAAGCTGAATATTGAATTTCAACCAATTGAACGGGGATTTCAGCCAACCCAAAGAAGAAAGGACTCGTAGACGTGTTCCAGAAGAAGAAGAGGATCGCAAGAGAAGCTACGACCAGGAATCGATGAGTATAAGTTAAATACTTCACCCCAAAAAAACTTTCAATTACCCATAGTAAACGAACTATATTATTTTCACTTCACAGATCTCAAAATTAACTTTTGAACTGAACTTGATTATAAAATCACTTTTGATAAAATATACCAATCACTGAATTTTGATCTTATACTAAAATAATTTTAAAAACATAACTTGCTAACAAGAATTTAACCAAGCATACACTATTTCTCATTGCCAATAAACTTACTTTTCATGTTTTAAAATATCAACTATTGTGTATTAGATATAAGGAATATTATAATTTTGTGCATTTATTAGTCTGTAATCCAACTTCTGTGGTCCAAAGAACTTATTCCCTGAGAAAAATTATTATTTGTTTAAACGTTAACCTGTACGCCATGATGGCTTTTTGCGTATGAACTGAGCTAACCAGACGCTGCCAACCGAGCAATTTGTAAACGCCGGAATTATAAAAAATATATATTTCATTTTAACTGTAATTGACCTGATGATTCAAAGAAAGTGTGAATAAATCTTCGTACCGATAAAATCGTTGTATGTTTGATTATTTTAGCAAAGGTAACATAAGAATTTGAAAAATAAAAAATAAAAATACTGTAGTGAACGAAGTCGACTTGGCCAAACAGCGAGAGCCAATCAGGTGGCGAGGCGGAAAAATTTGAAATGAGCGACGAGAAATACGGTCGACTAGTAAGTATTGAGACCAGGTATAAAATGGTTCGCTACACACTTTTAAATTAACAAAAGTAAATAACACATTAACCCACATAAAAAGTTTTTATACAAAATTTAGAATAAGTATGCTGGGAATCAAAGCTGTTTAAAATATGCATCTTACATTGGTATGGTTACTATAGCAACAGAACTGTTTTTTTTTTTCTTTGAGAACAGGAAGAAGACTAAATTTGCATGTGATACTTGCATGGAAATTCTTTATAAAATTATTGGTGTTTGGTATATCTATTTAAGTAATATAAAAAAATAAGTAGCATTTATAATCTGGTGTGGCTATTATTTATGCTTGTAGGTGAGTGCATGGACAGCACCACATTGTTGGATGTCCCCCTCCCAGATTGGAGCGGCTGCAGTACGTAATATGTTAAATATCAATGTGTAATCATTGAAGAATATTTTTTGGGCAAAAGTTTATACTGTTAAGAATTTAGTGTTATTAACAAAAACATATTTTATAAAATAATGGATGATGCTAAGCAGTTTTATAAATTTACAAATTGGGCACAAAACAAATGATTCTAACTTGAGTCTAATAGCAAAACAACATAGCTCACTGGCAAGCATAGAGAATGATCAATTCTGAAACCGAAAGTAATGCGAATCCAAGCGTCTGTTTGATTTGAGTTGTGGTTGTAATAAGATTATATAGTATCCTCTGTTTTATAAATACATAAGTTTTAGAACTCAATTTAGTGTGATGGACAATAGAAGAATTGTACTTTGTAAGTGTAAACAAAGTAGGTATAATTTTTAGTGATTATAAGGAGAATCAGTGGTAGCGCATAATTGTAAAACGGCGATCTGTATTTTAAGGTGAAGAAATCCAATTATTTAGTATAAATTAGTGCACACTAAAATCTTTAAGTTTAGTTAAAATACACAAAAATAGTTAACTTGACAGTCACAAAATTTGTAGAATAACACTTATTTGTATCCCAATAGGCCTAATTTGCACAAAAATTGCACTGCCACATTAAAAAAATACATCAATAAAGTACAGTAAAACTGCCTTTTAGTACAAAATTAACTCAAATATGACGTACATTACCATTACCCAATACTTTATATGGTAATAAACATTTTTTTTGCTAGGGCTGCTGAACAAAAGGAATGTGTGCAGAAAAACAATCAAATACAGTTACTGTGGGAAAAATACTGTGCCTATACAGTAAAATTCTGTTTAAATACTCTTCATTGGACAGTGTGAAAATCGCATTTTAAATGGGACTACATATTAGACAGAGATGACCTACACAAACACATTTAGCATTTCGTATATTAAAATAGTTGAAGATTTGTTAAAATTATTGACATACTTACACATAGTATGTAAACAAATAAAGTGTATATTATTAAGTAGTATCATTTGTTTAATTTATTTTCCATATGTACTTATTTATTGCTAAACAAATTTGTTGTGATGTAAACGCTCGAACACTTTATTCTTAGGATAAAGCAGGCCCATTGCAGTGTAACCGATTTTTTCATCACAAACAGAAACATTTTTTCAGAATCACCAGAATCTATAGCAACAAACACTATTATAATTTCTTCACTTAATTTTCCACTTCATGAGTTTTGTATACAGACAAATTGTATGATTTTTCTGGCATAGGCTCAAGTTGATGCTCCTCACGTAAATGACGCCTCAGGCGAGCCCAAGACATAATAGTTATATTTGCTTTAGTAGTGAAAATAATAGAAAATGCTAATAAAAAAGTGTATTATGCAGGATTTGAGCATTATAAATGGGATATTTTATAGTGATTCTGTGTAAGGCATGTGCGTGAACTGGACAAAAATATACGGGATAGCATTCATTTGCATTGGACTATTGTAGTGTTGAACGGAAATTTACTGTAGATACACAAATTTCTTTATCTTTCAAAAAACTTGTTTTCAAAGAGATGTTTACAAAAATGAGAAAGCTTAGATATGTACAGCTAATTATATAGATTTTTGTCCAATTTTTATAAAAAACATAGTTTAGAACAACAAAATAGTGTAGTTAGTTTTGCTTTATTTGACTTGATTTCCAGAAAAAAAAGTAATTTTTCTAACAACTACTGCGTACTAAAAAATAATATAAATATGAAAGTATGTGAAGCTACTTTGTGAGTTAGGACTTAGCCAGAAAAAAAGATAACAATAGTGTGAAACAACTGGGACAACACTTAAATTCATAAACCAAAACACAGTACTCAAAAACAGATATCAATGTAGTATTTAAAAGAACTAATATCAGTATACAAAAAATGAATAACCCATAAAATAAAGATCCTCTACAAAATGTTATTTTTTCTAAATTGAATGTAAAGATTCAAACAGATTTTAATATACCAGCCCCCTCAAAAAAAAAAAAAAAATCGTTGAACATTTAAAAGTGAAGAATAAAAATAAAAACTCACTCACTAACACACTCATAGTCCACAAATATAGTTTGGGTTAATAAAACAATACTCATTAAGATATATTTTAAGATAATGGTTTTATTTCCTGATTCAAAAATTCACACTCCTCTGTGTTATTCTTCCAATTTGAACCTGGTCTTACATTGGAGAATATAGATTATTAGTACAATAAAGTTTATGCGTTCTCAAACAAAGTAAATAAAAGCAAAAAATATAGTAGAACCTCGTTAGTCCGAACCCCGCTAGTCCGAAATTCCGGATAATCCGAACCACCTCCAGGAACCAAATAGGCAAGGAAAGCTATAAAAACAACTGCAGATTTCATGAAGTGACAAATGATTTCATTACATTTCTAATAAAATGGTTACATTTTGCAAAATCAGTAGAAAATAATACTAACCACTGTAATACGTATTAATCAGTAGGCCTACAATTACTGGAATAAAATTCTTAAACAAAACTACAAAAACAGAATTAAATTATTGTACTGTACAGTACTTAGATTACAGTTTCTATACTTTATTAACAGAATTTCCAAATAAACACTTCAATATTAACACTTCACTTATTCACTGGTTGCACAAAATCAGTTATTCTCTGCTGGCGTAAAGACGTGAATCTAGCAGACGACGCAATATTCCACCAGCGTCTCATGAACATGATGTCCGCCGCTGTAGCGTTGGCATGCTGCTCCACATACTACAGGGATATTTCCAGCGCCTTTGCTGCTTCTGAATGTGAAATGAGATGTTCTGAATCATCGGCTTCATCCATCACATCAGAATCTTCATCGAAGTCTTGTCTGATCAGGGAAATGATTTCCGTATCTGTCAAAACTTGGTGGTCTTCTGTGTCAGCTGCCACCCACTCGTTCACATCTGTTTCGTCTGCTTCTTCACAGCCTGGAATTTGATGCATGAGCTGTAAAACTTCAGTCCTGTCATCAGCTTGTTCTGGACTATCGATGTAAGAGAGACTTGGCCATAATTTTTTCCACGACTTTCTCAGCAGCTGTTCTTTGAGATTGTCCCATGCTTCACCTAACCAATAGATAACATCTTTAATGTTGATTTTCTTAAGACTTTGGAGAATGGTTTGTGAACTGTCTTCATTTTCAAGAAGGGACCTTAGAAGAATTTTTTTATACACACATTTCATGTTTTGTAGCACCTCTTGGTCCATGGGTTGTAACAAAGGTGTTACATTCGGAGGGAGAAAAATAGCTTTTATATCTCCATTAACAAGTTCTTCTGTCGAAGCATGTGATGGAGCGTTGTCAATGACAAGTAACACCCCCGGGGTGGCAGACCATTTTTTTTTACTGAAGGAATAAACTGGACATGAAACCATTCCTTAAATAAAGCACTGGTCATCCATCCCTTTTTTTGATGCCTGTAGAATACAGGAAGCGAGTTCACATTGATGTTCTTAAATGCTCTTGGGTTTTTTGATTTGCCAATAACCATTAGTGGCAACTTATTAGTCCCAGCTGCATTACTGCATGCTAAAACAGTCACATGTTCCTTGCACATTTTGAAACCAGGTGCATTAAGTTCTTGTTTGGCGGTGAGGCTTTTGTTTGGCAATGCCTTAAAATTTAACCCAGTTTCATCGCAATTGTATATTTCTTGAGGCGAGTAATTTTGCGATGAAACTATGTCTGCGAATTCAGCGATGTACTCTTGTGCAACCTGGTGATTCGCTGATAGTGATTCACCGGTAATGGATAACTGTCGTATTCCGTGTCTTTTTTTCCACCGGTCCAGCCAGCCGTTACTCGCAATGAATTTAGGATCACCATTCATCAGCTTATTGAGGTAAACTGCTTTTTCTTGGATTAGAGGACCACTCAGTGGAGTACCTCTCTGCCTTTCTTGTGAAAACCATATGAAAAGGGCTTCATCAATTTTGTCAAATTGTGACACTTTTTATGTATGACGCTCCTCGAGAGTCTTCTCGGATGTTGTCGCACAAAACTGTTCAATCTTGGACCGGTTTTTCTTCCAGTCACTTATTGTTGCTTTACCCACACCAAATTCGACTGCTAATTTCGTTCCACTTTCACCCTTGTCCAAACGTTTCAACACTTCAAGTTTATCTTTTAGTGCACATGAACTATGTTTCCGCTTACCAACCATTTTTATACAATACGCACTTAAAAAACAACACTGAAAACGTATGCAAGTTGGAATGCACACACAATGTCTCAGACTGACAGGTGTCTCACTACTGAAAGCAAGGCCACGAGAAGAAACAAACAAGAGTGGGGGAAGTGGGATTACTAAGAAACTGGCATGAGTCATTGACGCCCTGGCGCGCCCGTGATAGTAAACAACAATACCGCACTAGAAAGCCACCGAACGTCAGTGTCAATACTGTTCACCTTATCTGTACTGTATTACAGTACTGTACTACGTAATATTTTATGAAATATTCAACTCAATTATAAACCGTAAAATGCATTCGTTGAATAAAAAACGGGCATATATGAGTTACATATAAGTTAAAGACCATATTTAAATCAAATAAATAATTATAATTATTTAATAATAATTATTTCGGATAATCCGAATTTTTGCCAATCCGAACCGGCCCCGGTCCCAATTAGTTCGGACTAGCGGGGTTCTACTGTAATTGTTTTAGAAGACTTATAAAGATTGTATAAAGTTTTCACTTCCTTCCTAAATAAAAACGAATCATACCTGCAGGTATAAAAATCACTGGCTATTACTGTGAGCCTGCAGTACTAAGTGGTTATATTAACCTTATACTGTTTCTCATGTAGGTTTTGGTACTGTGTGTACACAACATTTATTAAAATGCCAAAGTTGATTAATATATTCAAGAAGATTGCAGTTACAGTATGAATGATATAATCTACAGGTCTTCTTCTGAAGCTGTATTTTTAAGTCGTCACTGATTATCTTCAGGTTTGGAACTGCAATCCATGCTATGAACCTAGGTAAGATCACTTAGCATAACTTTGAACAGATGGGTAAATGAGATACAAAGTACAAAACTGTGTGAGATCTGTTTGTTGAACTTGCAGAAACATCAAGTGCTGCCAACCCCTGCTGACTGTTCTCTCAAGGAACAATAACAACACAATAACCAAGCATCTGCAGGTTATTAGCATGACTTGCAAGCCTGGAGTATTCTGAGTTAGTAACCTTTACACATTTCAGGTCTAATGTTTATTCCACAATTTTAAATTTAATTAGACAATATTTCAAAGACAGTTCTGACATTTTTAATTATATAAGTTATCTAGATTCAATCAATGTGACTGAGGGTGTGCAGATTTATTGAAGCAGATAGTAGTTCACTGTAGGCTTAACACATATTCTTCATATGTGGAATTTGAAATTAAAAAAATCTAATTTATATAACTCAAAACTATCTGTTCTTTAGCCAGCGAAAAAGTACAAATTAGCACTAAGTGAAATGCACAAGGTGACATAAGTAGGTAGGTAATATATACTAAGTAATGAGCATTTTAATATTATACTTCTATGATATTTTCACTGCTGACGTCCATACTTCAAGTTAGAAGAGGACAAGGTAAAAAAGATAAGTGAATTGAAATAATAAACTGGAATAAATACATTGCAATAATATACTGGAGTAAAACACTATAATAATATAACAGAGTAGTTTCAGTCTGAATGCTATCCATTCTTGTTACAAAAACATGTAATGTAGCTGTTAATTGTATTTATGAACATCCATAATATGATAACTGTATTTATCGTATCCATGAAAAAAATTCTTATGGCATGGCCCACCCTCGGCACCCCCAACTTTGAAGTGCTGGAGCTGCCACTGGGTGGGCGGTATTGGTATTCTTGCCTGACTGAACGCCGAGTGGCTTGTGTGAGAAAAGAGAGAACCTTACTATAATTGTCCATGAATGTTGTTACAGACAATGAGCTTGGTTATACTTCAGGATGAAGTATTACAACTAAGAAGAATTGTTATTTTGTCTAATAAAACTGCAGATTGTTGGTACATAGCATACATTTAAATACAGAAAAACAGTAGTAACTGATGGATTTTCTCTCATTTTATTGCTTTATTATATAAATGTGATGTCCCTTTGTATATTATGTCAAGAGTATAATGTTAAGTACAGATCTCAAACTTTATCCAATTTTATGGTAGCTTCCACCGTCTCAAGTTAGGCTAGGGGCATATGAGCGGCATAGTATCTGTCCAGCTTCTCTGCCTCATGTAATTGACATTGCAGAGTATAGAAAAATTTTACAGTACAGTAACTAAGTGTGCAAGTGCCATCAGGGACAGAGGTATGAAGATTAATGTGCACAAAAACAATAGGTGGTTACAACCAAATAAACTAATGAAGAAAGTTTGTATATTAACTAGGAAAGTAACTAGTTAGAAGACATTAGAGATACAAAAATCTAGGAACAGTAATTACGTTACACAGATATAAAATTACCTTACACAGTAACCTCATTTGCTGAAGATAAAATAAACCATCGTGTACAGAAGGCAATCACTTAAGTCAAGATACTGATCTACAAGACATATTCCTACACACATTACTACACGGAACAGAAAACTTCACCTCCTAGAGAAGCATCAAAGAGATTACAAGCAGCTGAAATGGGATTTTTGATGTACGCAGTGTAGCATAACAGAATTTTCACCTTAAAACTAACTTAATACAACATTAAAAATGGAAAAAAGAAGAAACTATCAGTAGTGAGGGTTAACTAAATGGTTAAAAATGAATTAAATAAGCTGATCATTATAGTCAATAAAATGTTAAAAATAAACTCTATAACAAAGAAAACTCTTGTTCCAAATAAAAGAAACCATCTATATAAAACCCCCGTACATCATCAGTATACCCAGTAGGATATGGAGCAGTAATGAAAAAATAATCAGGTACAACTTATTAAATTAATGACATCAGAGGACCTAAATACAAAAATAATAACCTACTCATAGAATAAAAGAAATAAGGAACAGACTATTTCAAGCTTCATACAAAGAATGCAGAATGAGGAAAGGCTATTCCCAAAATCCCATGAAGGACATGTACCAATTAGGTAAATTTAGAACAATGACAAAACTTAAACCCAGTAACCCAAGTTACAGGATACATTACAAAAAAAAGTAAAGATTGTAAGGTAAATATAAAAATAACTTAAGAATAAAGAATAGCATGTTAGCTAGAAAGAGAAAGTGACATACCCTGATAAACATAATCAGAATAAAGACTACCATTAGAGTAGGTAATAAAAGTGTTTAGATAGGAGTCAAAGACTACTATTAAGAGTAAATAATAAAAAGTGAAATAATATAATAAAACACAATGAGCATTAAAGACTACCATTAGTGTAGAAAACAAAAAGTGTTTTACAATAATAAACATAAGAGTTAAAGACAGCAAATGACTGCAAATCTATTAATTATAAGAGTGTTTAAATATAATATATAAGGATTGTAATAAAAGACAGCAAATGACTCCAAATATATTAATTATAAGAGTGTTTAAATATAATATATAAGGATTGTAGTAAAAGACAGAAAGGGACTGCAAATATTATTTAGTATAAGAGTGTTTAAACATAATATATAAGGATTGTTGAATAGTAACATAGATAGGAAACCGTGAACTTACCATAGATGTAATGGAATATGTTAAATATAGAATGTTTTGTTATGATTAAATAATATAGTTAAAAAGGATAGTAGACATAAGATGTTTTTACTATAAATAAATAATGTAGTGGAAGATGCTAGATATAGAATGTTTGTTATGATTAAATAAGGTAGTTAAAAATAATAAATATAAGATGTTTTATTTTAATTTAATAATATAACTGAAAATGATAGATTATAAGATGTTATGTTATAATTAAATGATGTTAATTAATGTTAAAATTTTATCAAGGTAGGGAAGGCAAGAAGGTAATATTGATATATTCTTGAATTGTAAACCATAGACATAATAAGGAAACAAAATAGTTAAAAAACCAATAGCAAAGCAAAACCGTATTTTAGGCAAAAATCAACTTTTATCAAATAATCAAATCCAAGAGGATAAAATAAATAAAACTGTATAAATTTAGCAGAGACTAGTCAATTGAAAATAAAGATACTTAAATATAATCATCACAGAAATACATAATAGTAAATGTAATGATCAGAAGATAAAATTAACTTTATTGGAAATGTGTAATATAATGCCTAACCAGGGACTCAGTATAAATAAAATGTGAATTAATCAGTATTAGAGTGTTATAACAACAAATTGTTTAAAACAAAGAATAATGATGAAAGAAGTAAAATTATTTAAGGAAAATGTTAACTCAACATTACTTGTAAACCATTTAATTTGTAATTATGTGAAAAATAATAAGGCCTATAAGAAATATCAAAAAATGTCAATTTTAAGCTTATTTGAAACCAAATTAGGTCAAGTTGTATATTGAATTATGTAAAATTAAACCAGGAATATTGCTAGGTAATTTTCATAAAATTAACAAATAATTAAGTTATAGTCATAAAAGAGGAAAAAATGTCATATATTTTTATAAGATCAGATCTAACCCAAGGCGAACAGCTGATTACAGACAACGGGGAAGGAGAATAAGATATTTCGGAAATTACTACATTAAACGACGATTTAAGGCATCAGTTGATTGTTAAACGTGAACCTGAACGGATGAAAACGTACTGCAGGAAGATCCAAAAAATTAAATTAGTAGAAAAAAAATGAAAGTGTAACATAAAAAATTTATACAGAGGTTATAAACTGAAACTTAATATGAAAAGAACTTGAACATTAATAAAGTGAAACCGAATTTCAGATATAATACGATCTAACACCAAAGCACTAAGAATCATCCGCCATATTGAAATTATCAAATTACCACCAATTTCAATGGAATAACGAACTCAACCAGATTTGAACACGGAACACGACACAAACAATCCTGCACCAAACTACATCGCCGAGTAGAAGAGAACACTACAACCAATTATCCAGAGTGACTACATCATCGCAGAGGAAGATATACACCATTATATTTGAGGGAGAAGAAAGAACGAGGAGTCGGTGTGGTTAGCTAAAATCCGAAGCTGATGGCCGCCATTCTTCCAGCTTGCATAGCGAGACGTACACCGCCTCTTTGAACAAACGACGACGTGACGTCATGCACTGCTGTCTGGTTCGCAAATTTCTTTATTAAATGACATTATTTTCTGAGATATGTTACTTTTACGTAATAGTATTTAAATTTTTATTAATTGTAAGTATTGTATCTTGTGACATGCCCTTCTCTGACCATTTCGACAGTTCAAAGAACTCTATTAATTAATTTTTGTAATTTCATGTATTTGTCTAGTGACACAATCGACCTGTGAGTTGAGTCTTAGCCGCAGCATAATCGATGTGCATAAGATTGTCGCACTGCTTTTAAAAAAATAAACATCAGAATTCTTTCTAAATACTCGTTTTCCTGATTATTTGAGTTAATTAAATTAATACATTTCATTCCTAACTTAATTTAGGATATTATTATATATATATAAACTTTCACAATATGAACTTACTTTCTTTATCACTTCCCCATACGTTTCGAGGTGATGTTCTTCTTCCTCAGTGGGAGTAAATACTGAATGTCGTTTTACAGAATAACGGTAATGGACTATAGGTGTGTGTGGTGGGGGTTGATGGTGGGAGGGTATTGGCACCTATAGTCCATAACCGTTCTTCTGTAAAACGACATTCAGTATTTACTCCCACTGAGGAAGAGGAACATCACCTCGAAACGTATGGGGAAGTGATAAAGAAAGTAAGTTCATATTGTGAAAGTTTATATATATAATAATATTTTATAAAGTGAACGAAGAGGATGAATCAACAAGATAATTAATTTAGGAGTATTAACGAAGGAATCAAGAAGAAGAAGAAAAAGAGCTGAGCTAGAAGAGATACACTTCGACCCAGATTGACATAATCCGATTAACACTGTGAAACAAATCTTTCATCTCAAAGAATTACACAAATATTAATTCATAGTTTAATTAATCGAACAATAATAATAATAAAAATAATTAAAAAATTAAATAAATAAATAAAAAGACATTAAAAAAAATTTATTTTAATAAATTCGTAAACTATAAAATTCTTTATTATCAACATAAATTTTATTTGTGATAAACTACGATTTATCACAAATTAGCGTCCAACTTTAGGGGCTTAAAATAGGAATTGATAGGCCTATAAAATAAAAACAATTCGCCCAGTTTCCTATTTTAGCTTGGCAGCTTTTAACAGGTCAGGAGAAGAAGCAAGATGCACAGGAGAGCAACATCCAAGAAAAGAGCGGAGGAGGCCGAGAAAGAAATAGATATGGAGGATAAGGAGGCGACACCCGTGGAAGATGTGGAGTTGATATTACCTCCAGCAGAACAGAACAAGCCCGCACTACAGGAGAAACAGTTAGAGAAACCCACCACAATGGAAGATACGAAAATGGATAAGATGATGGAAATGTTCCTACAAATGAGTAAGGAATGAAAGAGGATAACAAGAGAGCCAGGGAAGAATTCAATACGAAAAAGGAAGAATTAGGCCAGAAAATGGAAGAAAACAGTAGGGAAATGAAGGAAGAATTGGGTAATAAAATTGGAGATACAAATAATAAAATTGAAGAAAATAGTAAGAAGGCGGAAGAAAATAGTAAGAAGATGGAGGAGAAAATGGAAGAAAATAGTAAGAAGATGGAGGAGAAGATGAACGAAATAAAAAATAACAATAAATTAGTAATGGAGGAAAATATTAAGAAAATAGAGGAGAAAATGGAAGAAATAAAGACTGACAATAAACAGTCGAAGGAGGAATTTAGTCAGATAAGCAAGAAACTGGAAGAGACCAATCAGAAAATGGAAGAAACCAGTAAGAAAATTGAAAATAATAATCAACAGTTAAGAGAAGAATTAAGGGAGACTAACCAAGAGAATATGAACCGGTTAGATGGAAAGATGGAAGCATTAAAGGAAGAGTTGAGTCAGAAGATAGCTGAAAACAATGAAACAATCAGCAAGAAGGTAGAAGAGGAAATAACGGTGATCGAACAAAAGATTATAAGGGCTGATGAAAGATGGAGTCAGACTGAACGAGAAGTACAGAGTATTAAGACAGAAATATACACCAAGGTTACCAACATCGAAGAAACGAATAGGAAGAATTTAGAAGAAAAACTAAAAGAAACACGCGAAGAATGGGAAAGAGTGCAGGACCGATTCACAGAAAAATGTGACGGCATTGAAGCTGCTGTGACCAGTATAAATATGGTCAGGTTTGACAAAATAAAACCGACATCGATCTTTTTCATAGTCGACCAACTAGCATCACCAGTTTCCCCAATACTGAAAATCGAGAAGGAATTAACTTCAGGCTATACAAAAACAAGCCCATGGAATTCCTAGCCAGAATCGAACAGTACTTCGCAAAACACCGAGGGAACCGTTGGAGCGCGAATAAAGAAGTGCTAGATGAATCATTGAAGGAGATAGCCGATAATTGGTGGATGGCGATCAGGGACGAAGTTACAGACTATCAACAATTCAAGAGATTGTTTAAGGCCAAATATTGGTCTGAGTCTACTCAGAACATCGCAAGAGACGGAATATGTCATGGGAAGTATAACCCATACTGGGGTCAAACATTGACCGCATATTTCTTGGAAAATGTGTGTGTGGCCAAACATTTAGAGCCCAGAATACCCTAAGAATGCTTGGTCAGCAAACTATCTTACCATTATGAGGAAGACATAATCAGAGCTCGCCGCAACAGTCAGAGGAGATATGAGAAACCCGAGCTGAGAAATAACACCAACTATACAAATCATAATACTAATCAGAATGGCAATAATAATAATTATTATTATTATAGCGCCGCGAACCGGAAAATGTAGGGTACAATAATAATAATAATAATAATAATGTCCATCGGAATAACAATAATGATAATAATAATAATAACCGTCAACCAAATAGAAACTGTTATTATTATAATAATAATAATTATGGTTCCAATGGTCAGAGGAACCCAAACCCTCCCAATAACAACTATTATCATAACAATAATAGAAATTACCCAGCAGGAGGTAATAATAATCATAGGACATACAGACCCCATGTAAATTACATCAGAGCAGAAGGTAGTGGTCAGCGGAGATACCAGCCTCAACGAAGGAGTCAATTCTATGAGTACGAAACACTTCAAGGGAATCAGGGAGGTAACAGTCATAGAGGATATGAACCCAGACGCAGTTCGAGCCTCGATAACCAAAGAAGACCACCTGTAACTGAAGCCCAGCAAGAGGACCGAATTGAACAAAACGAAGCAGTTCCAGGACTCCAGATGGACGCTGCTATTAGCCATGTCCATAATGATACGGAACATTTAAACGAAAGGAGGCAGTAATAAACAGTTACAACCCTTTACTGCTCCTATCCACTGGGTATGGACAAGAGTCAAGATTGAAAAAAAGAAGATAAAAAATTCACTATCATGTATAATCATTATTTAAAGGATATTCGCAAGGACTTATTAGAAGAAAACGAGACAAACCTTAATAACCCCAATAATGAAATCATTTACATAGTTGCAGAAATCGAAGGTATTTCTGTTCCCATAATGATAGACACTGGAGCCAATGTCTCGATAATTAATAACAGTGAATTGGACCGGATACAGTAGGAATGTCGCAAAACACTACCAGTATTACCCATCAATAACATAGTACTCGTAGGAGCTACTGGTCAACAAAACAAGACGATACGGAAACAGGTATCCCTAAGTGTTAACAGTCAGGGCATAAGTTTAGATATGGTATTTCGTATTGCAGCCGGATTACCCTTTAATATCCTGATAGGGTGTGACATATTAAGAAGGAACTCTGCAGTTATTGACGTGTGCCGAGAGAAGGTATCACTCTTTTCAGAAGGTTCGACCTGGTTAGCCAATTTAATAAACAGCAAGATGGTAGACTCCTGACAAACTATAAACCATGCGAGTGAGGTGAATTACTTGTCAGATTATTCACCAGACAACCAGTTAGTAGGCCAAGATACCGAAAATAAACTATGGGCCCAAAAGATTCAAGAGATACGGGATTTCCAGTGCCATAATACAACTGAGCAATTAACTGAGAACCAATTAAATCAATTAATTGGGATATATGAAAAATATCGGGCCGTGTTCTCTGACGAGCCAGGAAAGATCAGAAACTACCAGTGTACGATCCGATTCAGAGAACCGGTGGAATTCAACCGCAAATCCTACGCAATAGCACAATCGTTGAAGGAAGCTGTATGCGTGGAAATACAAAATATGATAAATAAGGACATAATCGAAAGCAGCCAGTCGCCATACACCAGTCCGATTGTGGCTATCCAAAAGAAAAGTGGTAAGGTCAGACTTTGCCTTGACGCACGTGAAATCAACTAGATGATAATCAATGATCGCACATCACCTGGTGAAATTGACGAAATATTAAAGACATTCCACGGAACCAAATTTATTACTACTTGGGATACCGTGTGTGGGTATTGGCAAGTGGAGTTGCACCCACAAAGCCGTCAATACATGGCGTTCATTTTCGAAGGACGCAACTATCAATTTAAGAGGTTACCCTTCAGGCTAGTAAACTCAGTAGCCGTTTTTGTAGCCTGTATGGACCAAATACTCGGACCAGAAGCGCTCCAATTCACAACTGTATATGTTAATGATCTATTGATCACATCAACCCATTGGGAGGAACATTGTTACCGTGTGGAGCATGTCTTAAAGAAACTACCTGATAGTAATGTTACCTTAAAGCTAGATAAATCAAAACTTATTGCAAAAGAGGTTCAGTTTTTGGGTTTCCAACTGAATAATCAAGCAATATCACCTTCGTCAGAGAAAGTAGACACCATACAGAGATTCCCTACACTGAAAAACAGAAGGCAACTACAATCATTTTTAGGCCTGTGTAATTACTACAGGAAATTTCAAAATAATTATTCAGAGCTGACGGCCAGGTTTCAGTATCAATTATCATCCAAAAATAAATGGCGATGGGGTCAAGAACAGGACGAGACATTAAAGTCAATTAAAGAGAAATTTTTAGAGGTAGTAATGCTTAATCATCCCAATTTTAACTGACCTTTCTTCCTGAACTGCGACGCTAGTAATATTAGTCTGGGATCAACGTTGTACCAAGAAGACGAAAATGGCAACCATCTAGTCATTAGCTTCGCTAGCAGAACACTATATCGACACTATATTCTCTGACCATTTCGACAGTTCAAAGAACTCTATTAATTAATTTTTGTAATTTCATGTATTTGTCTAGTGACATAATCGACCTGTGAGTTGAGTCTTAGCCACAGCATAATCGATGTGCATAAGATTGTCGCACCGCTTTTAAAAAAATAAACATCAGAATTCTTTCTAAATACTCGTTTTCCTGATTATTTGAGTTAATTAAATTAATACATTTCATTCCTAACTTAATTTAGGAGTATTAACGAAGGAATCAAGAAGAAGAAGAAAAAGAGCTGAGCTAGAAGAGATACACTTCGACCCAGCTTGACAGTCCGATTAACACTGTGAAAGAAATCTTTCGTCTCGAAGTATTACACAAATATTAATTCATAGTTTAATTAATCGAACAATAATAATAATAAATAATAAAAATAATTAAAAAATTAAATAAATAAATAGACATTTAAAAAAAGAATTTATTTTAATAAATTCATAAACTATAAAATTCTTTATTATCAACATAAATTTTATTTGTGATAAACTACGATTTATCACAGCAGCTGGAAGAACTAGGTGATCGAATTAGGAATATGAATGTCAAAAATCTGTTCATTACTATTTGGTATGAACACTGGCTTTTAATCTAATACATAACAACAATCTGACTGTTTATAACACTGTACCATGCATAAAGGGTGTATCTAAAATTAGACATATAGGCCTAAGTGAGAACTTGACACACCTAAAGTTTTTGTCCATGCTATGGAAAGGGGACATTTATCTTATCAGATGTGAAATTCCTTGCCCAAGCCAGAAGGGAGTTTAAGGAATGGATGAAGGACCCTGATACTTAATCCCCATTTAAAAATGATTCTTAAAGAGATGTTGAGAATAGGTTAACTTATGGTTTTCGAATCTTTTGTTCAACATATCTTGTGGTAAGTAATATTAAATAATAAAGAAATATTCTAATTATATAATTGCACTTTAAGGATTGTAATTACAAGCTAACTTGATGAATTTACATTCAAATTTATAGAGACAATTTGTTTCAGAATTTTAAAACCAAATTATATAGAATGTGAGGATGTATTGATGAGGTTGATATTTGATTTATGGGGGGAGGATATAGGATTTTACAGCTAGGTTTGCACTCAGCCCTAGAGCTGCTAAGTGAGGCTCTGGGTATGCACTAACTGGAGATTAGGATTTGAGTTTTGAGTTCATCAAATGATGATAGCAGTACAGGAGCTAGTGTGACTATTATTGTTGAGATAATGTGTATTGGACAAGTGTATACCTAAAATCACTGTAATAGGAGTTTTTTTTTAATTTTTAATACGTTGTACTGATTTCTCTGCATTCAAAAATTACTACTATTTAAAGATCATGATCCTTATGACGGTTGTAACAATGGTGTCCAAAGTGGATGCAGGATTGTTATCAGTAGAAACCAAAGAACAGACCTACTAGGTATTGTAAAAGACTTTAGTGACCAGGGATTACAACAACAAAAAATACATAGTGAAATGTCTGTGGTGGAAGCTGTATTAGTTTAGATGAAAGATAAAAGTTAACCAATCTGGATAAACTGTAAAAGTAACTGTTTTTTATAAAGTAAAGGTTAACTCAACCTGTGGAACGAATGCCTAGTGTATTTTTGGGTTAACATAGTCAGTTGAAGTGTAGTGCTGGCCACACTGGCTTTTTTATACCATCCAGCTTGTAGGCAATCTACCCTGCCTCTACTACTCCATTTTGATGGTGCACAAAGAGTCATTTATTATTGTTATTATTATTATTATTATTATTACTATTATCATCATCATCATCATCATCATCATAAAACAATACCTATGTTAAAGATAAACTCAATTATCTGATCGAAATTTAAACAATTTTTTGGTTTTGAAAATTGTGCATCATGAAATGATTTTGACTAAATTCAGAAATCAAATTATATCATTTTAACTTGTTTTATAAAACAGATTTACCTTATTTGTACTACCTGTATTATTTTTATCCTATTGCATTAGTAAAAAGTGCATACATCTTATTAAATTGTTACTAGGTTACTAGGTAGATAAGAATTACTTTTAATAAATTTAGGCAACCGCCTCCCCCATTGAGGGACATAAATATCACTTCAGGCACAGGACTACCCAGGGTTTCAAGTCAAGTCAGCAGGGTTGTCTGCTTCAGCAGCTACCATAGGCGTAACTTGGGAGGGACAAGGGGGCACTCCCCCCCCCACAATGTTCCGAGCATTATACAATTTTGTTTGCAGTTGTTTATAAATAAAAACTAACAAATAGTCAAACAGAGGACAGTTTCTATGCTCACGAGCACAGTAAGCACTATTTATCAAAGTCTGTACTGTTATCAGACGACTTGTTGCCATAAAATTATTCTTATTTCTTCCGAAGAAACTTGAAAGGGGAATGTTTGACAGATTTGAATGATATACGTCAAAATAATATTTCTGTTCGAAAAAAAAAACGCTAGAGACCTAATTAACTGGAATACAATGCATGCCTGTACACAAACAAAGACTTGTTTTGGACACTGGAAGACGTTGAAGGCTTTGTTCACGAATCTTAAATACGGTCGTTTGGAACTGTTATTTGTTAATGATTACTGATACAAGTGCTGTCGTGTACGTAGTCCGTTAAAGTACACATCGCTTGTCTCTTTCTTAATTCGTTATTGTTGTGATTGTTTTGTTTTTTGTGTTGATAAGTGCTGGGAAATGGGAGATAAGAAACGGGAGAGATGGGAAACTTATTTTCTTTGAAAATTGCCTGACTGCCAATTTGAAAATTTCTTTGTGTTGTGACTGATTCGGCCTACTGCTACTACTGCCGAGCATTTTGTGACAGTGTGCCTAAGGGAGAAGATGCGTTTACGAAAACTGGGTATAAGAATGGGAAGAATTGAAATTGTTTATGTTTATAGGCCTACAGTATATTTGTTTTAGGTAAACATAACTGGAAGTACAACTTATGAAGAAAGGTTTGTTGATCATTAAAAAATGAAATTGTCCCTCGTTTACTAACTAACAATTATTACTAAACTTTCTAATTTTGTATATAATATATTTTATTAATTTTATTATATAGATGGTCTCACTACACTTGAATTTATGAAGCTTTACCCTGCCTCCCCCCAAAGTTAGGCCCCAAGTTACGCCCATGGCAGCTACTGTAAGCTGAAACATAGGATATAGGATACTCAGCATTAATATATTAGCCACCACTCCTTGTCTTTCTTTATCTGTTACTTTGATGATGGCTGATTTATACGTAATATTCTGACTAAACCACGGATTTAGTCCATTGTAGTCCATAATATACCGCGAATATACGGGTTTTTGCCATACTCCTTTTTAAAGAAAGAACTAAAATGAAACAAAAAAACAAGGAAAGCCACAGGAAAGAGACTTGATAATATACTAGGTGGAAATATCGTCAGAGTGCTGAGAACAACGCAGACAAGTTGTGGAATATTTTTGGGGGAGGAGAAGACTGCATGAATACATAGTGCCGTTATGGGCGCACTCAGAACAGAGTGAAGAACATAACGTCAATAAAAACACAGGTGTTTAACCGATTGGTATGAACATGGGGAAAGGTTAGAATACATAAATATTATGTCCGAAGCCGGTGACGAAACGTAATGTCGTAACAGTCGGGTACAACTTTCCGTATACGAGTGTCTCGTTTCTCCCCGCTCTGTAGCACACACAACTACGGTATGCTTTCACTTGTCTAGACATAACATTTACTCACTGATCATTTAATTACTGGTGTCGACGTATAATCTCATTACATGAAATACCGCTGCTCATCTCGCAGCATATAAAGTTCACGGAAGATATTTTCATGGGAACGTTTACCGTACCGATAATTTGTTTTTCGGTAGGTACGCCTACTGGGTACTGGTACCAAAACGCTCAGTGACGTCATGAAGTTTGTTATTCAAGTTAACGTGTGATAATACCTCCGTGAATAAAATAAACATAGTTTTTTCATAAACTACAAATTATCTTTCAAGACGATGTTCTAAGAACTTAAAGAAACGTTATGGTGGAGCTTTGTAGTGCATTGGTGTATTTGAAAAAAAAACAGGCATACTAAGCCTTTATTAACTGTAGAATACAACTCTGTACTATCAAACCCTGTGTTATTCCAGAAAATGATTGTTATTATATGATCGTTAATTTCTACACAAATCTGAATACCACGTCATACCCATACAGTAACAACAATACCTTGTCAACGTAAATAATAAGAAACGGCGTCTTGCAAGAACAGAAGTTCAGAAAGTGATTCAACAATAAAGAAAGGTGAATTTAAAGAGGGTCTGAGGCAAATATTCAGACTTGGGAAAATTAATAAAAAATTTTAACTGATTAAAGTTAAAGTTAATGCCCAAACAAACTAAGTTAAAGTTAATGCTTACAAATACTAAGTCATTAAGTTAAAGTTAAAATAAATTCTTGGATTTCGTTGTCCATGACGTGTCCGTTACTTAACTAAATATCACTATAATATTGACGACTCGGAACACAAAGTTTTTTATAAGTAAAAACGTAAAGTTTTACCTTACAGCCTAAACCGGCTTTCACCTATAGAAGGCTTCATCAGAGGCTGTCGTTAGTAGCCTAACGACAGCCTCTGATGAAGCCTTCTATAGGTGAAAGCCGGTTTAGGCTGTAAGGTAAAACTTTACGTTTTTACTTATAAAAAACTTTGTGTTCCGAGTCGTCAATATTATAGTGATATTTAGTTAAAATAAAATTAACTGACTGAATGCTAAACGGTTTTTTTTCTTTCTCATGCTGTTTTATTGTTATTGAGCAAACTACTTTGGGTGTTGAAATAATTAATTCAAAATCAGATTAAAACATGTAATTAATGAGTTTATAGACAACTTTAATTATTCTTAACTTTACAGTTATTACTGCAAAACTTATTCATTTTTTAACAAAAAGCTGCATTTCAAAATTTTTGTCATCTTCCTCGCCTGTACCCTAGAATGAGTCCAGCAGCACTGAACAGTCTTCGCAGTGAACACACTTGTGTTATACTTTACAAATAATCTCTTCAGCAGAGGGCGCAGGTCCCCAACTTTTTTGCTTCATCAAAATACTTGACAAGCAACATGTGTCAGAAGGTATATTTGGTATTTAATATACAAATAAGTGTTCCGTAGTCGGAAATAGTGAATTACATATTACTGTTACTTGAACACGTCATGAACAACAAAACCCAATACTCCAACATTTCTTTTATAAAACATTTTTGTAGGCAACTTAAAACACAATGTAGATAGGTCTACATAATAGAGAACTTTTAACAATTTTGTGTACTTTCTACAGGCTAATTTGTTAATGTATTAATTTTCTTCGTAACTGACTGTTTTTTAACTAACGTTAAAATTTTTAACGAGGAATACTATTACTTTTCTTTTTTCCGGACATACTCTCTTCTTAAGAGATAAAATTCCTACCCGGGAAAACGGTAAAAACAATTGTCAAATTGTCAAGTCCGAGAATTTGATAAATTGTTTATACATGGAAAGTGGAAAAATTTCAACAATGACAACATGACTGTAATTTGAAATTTTTAACATTAATTGTTTTGTTCGCTAGTACTGCACACCGTGCAAATAAAGAGCTGTATTTTCACGAAATCAGCGGCTTTGATCAAAGGAAACGAAGAAATTCGACCGAAAATAGTAGTGTTACTGGTAACTAAAAAAAGTACTTTAAGATTAACTAAAAAATATTTAATTTTATATACACAGTTTTTTTATGACTGAAAAGTAAAAATTTTCTCGTTTCTGGAGTTGAATGTGATAGCCCTATGTTAACGATTGTTATCTTAATGGTCGTTTCACTAACGCCCGTTTGGTCCCGGTTCGTAAACGCTTGTTTACACGCCTATTCTGTTATGATAATTGTCATTGCTGCTTCTGTTTGTATAAGACATTGTTTATTACACCCCTATAATTACAAATTATTAGCCCTATAAAGTGACTTTCTAATGTAGGCCTATGTCTTTGTTGTGTATTTTGTAATTATTTTCTGTAATTAAAATTATTTTACTTTTCGTTTGGTTTTTGTAGTTTTTGTTGATTCTGACTAGTATCTTTTTATTTTTAAAAATATTTCAACAAATTTTGAAAAATGCTTAAAAAGATTTCATGGAATTTTGTATATATTGGCTTTGTGGTTGCATTTTCTATTTTAAACAACACCGTTCGTTCAAACTAAATTTTCTGAACACAGAAACCGACCAAATTTTTGCATATATAGTTTATTTTGTGAGTAATTATGAACATACATCCAAGCATCACCGAACAAAATTGTATCTACCGCTGTTTTAAGGCCGTTAGTTATTTCACGTACCAAAAATCTCTTCAACTCTCTAACCAACAATTTTAAGGCCTGTTAACTTTACCGGAGCTTCGTGAAACAGGCTATCTCTCGTTAAACCGTAAAACGAGTGTGTCTGTGTGTGTTTGGGGCTGTACGAACTAAAATCTGAAGCCTGGTAACTCTTAAAATGCATTGTTCAGATGGACAACTTGAATTCACGCGTTTACTGGCCCCGCAATTGGCTGAATTCGCCAACTTCAATTCTGCATTATTTGACTACGATCGTTGCCATAGTGTGCAAGGGGCTTGGTTACAAAGGAAACAAAGGATCACTATAATATTGACGACTCGGAACACTAAGTTTTTTATAAGTAAAAACGTAAAGTTTTACCTTACAGCCTAAACCGGCTTTCACCTATAGAAGGCTTCATCAGAGGCTGTCGTAAGTAGCGCTGTTCGTCTTGTTGTTGGCGACGAGATAGTTTTTCGAAAGATCGAAGCTGTGTGTGTGTGTGGTGAGATGTGTTCGAATAATGCGTGCCTTTGTCAGCTTTTACAAATGTGATGTTGTGTTTGTGTGCCTTTTTCCTCAGTTTGATAGCTGTGTGTATTTCTGAGTTGTGGTTGTTGTTGTCTGGTGCCTTATTAGACAACACACACAAACAGACAACAACATTGCAGTAAAAAACAACACTGACCTAGTAACAAAAATAAAAGACATACGCATCCCCCATAACGCCACATTAGCCTCCTTTGACATTAAAAACCTGTACACAAACATCCCCATCTCTGAAACAATCACCATCCTACAAAACAAACTCAAACAGAACAACACACCAGACGAACTTATCAATGAAATAACAGAAACTCTGAACATTATCACAAACAAAACTACTTTACTTATAACAATAAATACTACACACAGAACGATGGCCTACCCATGGGCTCCCCCATATCCAGCATTCTAGCAGAAGTCTTCCTCCAACACTTAGAAAAAACAAAAATACTCACAAACAATGACAGACACTCACATAAAATACTATATTGGCACAGATACGTTGATGACATTCTAATACTATACAGGGGAAACAAAAGACAATGTGAACAGTTACTAACGCACATAAACAAAATACATAAAAACATAACCTTCACTGCCGAATACGAACACAACAATACCATAAACTTCTTAGACCTCTCCATCACAAAACTAGAACACAGGCACAAATTCAGTATATACAGAAAACCAACTACAACTGACACACTAATACACAACACCTCCAATCACCCAATACAACACAAACTAGCTGCTTGTAGAACCATGATACATAGACTTAACAACATCCCCTTAGATGAAATAGACTACAAAGACGAACTAAACACGATAAAATATCTAGCAGAATCTAACGGTTATGACAGAACAATAGTCAGTAAACTCCTACACAAAACAAACAACAGACAAAGACAGAAAACAACAAATTCAAAACACTAACATACATCAACAAACAAACAGAAAAAATTGCCCACAAATTCAAAAAAGCAGGATACAGAATCGCTTACAAAACTACTAACAAAACAGAACACACACTATCAAAGCGCATGCCCAAAGCACAAAACAAATTCGATCTACCCGGTGTATATAAGCTAAATTGTTCAAATTGCAATAAATTCTACATAGGCCAGACAGGACGTAGCTTCAAACAGAGATACATTGAACACACAAAAGCACTCCACACCACTACAGAATCTACCTTCGCAAACCACCTCATTGAAGCAAACCACACATATAAAAACATCGACAATAACATGAACATACTACACGTACACACAAAAGGCCGAAAACTAGACACTCTAGAAAAATTAGAAATATACAAACACACAAAAACAAATAAAAACGACATCCTAAACGAACAGACACAATTCAAATCGCAGGCATTATTCGAACACATCTCACCACACACACACACACACACACACACACACAGCTTCGATCTTTCGAAAAACTATCTCGTCGCCAACAACAAGACGAACAGCGCTACTTACGACAGCCTCTGATGAAGCCTTCTATAGGTGAAAGCCGGTTTAGGCTGTAAGGTAAAACTTTACGTTTTTACTTATAAAAAACTTAGTGTTCCGAGTCGTCAATATTATAGTGATATTTAGTTAATTAACGGACACGTCATGGACAACGAAATCCAAGAAACAAAGGAGTTTGCCATAACGGTAAACCCAGTCCATTGTCTGTCGATGGATTAGGATTACGTGGAACAAACGATTTTGCCTTAGTCTTCCTCTTGGGCAGCCAAAAATTAACTCTTTAATTTTTCAATCGTCAATCGTTACCAAAAATATTTAACGATTAATGATTGAAGTTAACCATTTCAAAATTTAACGATTAAGTTATAAAGTTAACCAATTTTTTAACGATTAATTTAATCGTTAATCCCAAGTCTGCAAATATTATATAGAATATACAGAACTGACACAGGAGAACAAACACGAGAGGCGTATAGTGTAAAGGTCAATCTTTATTAGGCCTATGTAGCTCTAACGCCATATGACTTGTCCGTGTAGTATTGTCCCTACACACAATACAGTATCACATAACTCACTTTTATGGACAGAAAACATTGACTAATATGCTTCCATAATTCAAACTCCATATTAAGTATAGCCTACGTATACTGCACCGTGGACTTGCATATGGCTGGTCAGAAACCTCCGGCGCGCAGGGACCTCTCTACCTATATGTAAGGTTATTATAACGTAAGCCTTTATGTGACGATAACAGCTTCTGTTTAATCAAGTAGGATTATATAGTAGCTTCCGTATGCTCTCGCACAGAAAGTATCAAAACTTGCTTCGAAATGATAGTTAATTTGTAATATAACCTACAAGTTGCACAGTGTGACGACGGACCAATACATCACACACTCTATGAGTGGATTCCTGAAGTCAATATTTCTTCATAAACAGCTAGATTACATTAAAAAATCAAAAAATATGTTCTGAAACATTTATTTTTGTTAAAAAAAGACTAAAATAATGCACAGTAATATTTAATTTACTAAAGTATTGAATATATTGATTACAAGTTTAATATAATTTATCGATATCAGATTGTGAATACACATCTTTATCACCATCCGTGCTGTCATCATCATCGTAATCATCATCGCTATAGTCATCGTCATCACCGTAGTCTTCAACGTCATCTTCACAAAGAATCTTAACGGGTGGTAATTCTAATAAGTCTGATCCTTGTATAGGCAAGGACTGAGTTTTTTTTGTAACTTCCTCTTGCCTGTAGTTACTGGATCCGAAGTCAACAAAAACGAATTGAAAATATCGTGAATAGTGTTTTCACGAGTACATTTTCTCGAGTAATGCTCTCGGTATTTTTAACGCTCTTTGTTATGCGATTCTTCTGTTTCCTCTGTTAACTGACCTATGGGCATCGAAGCTAGTGGTACGATTTCTGGACCGTGAATAAAATATTTCTACAAAGTAGGAACGTATTGTACCAAGGATACTTTCTAATAAAATATTCTGCAGTATTGTGACAAAATTCTCGGATCTCCTCACGTTGATTTCGTGCCACTAAATACAACTGTCATTACTGTACTCATCTGTCTTATCAACTCGAAATCCAATGTAGTGTTGATATTTCAGCTGAATTTTTGGATGTTCGAAAAAATGTCTGGCCATGTTTCCATCGTTTGTGTTCCCGAATCCTGGTTTGGGTTTATCCACAGTTGACCCACATCGCTCTCTAATTCTCTCTGTATTCTTATTTTGTTTTTTGCAAAAATGTTTTTATCGTCTCAGGAAATTTACCCTTTCTTGACTGATAATTTGTAGGAAAAGTGGAGAAGGGATTCGAAAAACATATCCAACCACGAAAAATGAACAGTCCAAATTATAAATTTTCCCTTTTTACTTTTTATGCTGAATCAATAACCAATATTTTTAAAGTTGTTTTTTATGTTGCGCACATATGTAACATTTCTTTGTTAATGACGTACTACAGAGGTGTGAAAATTATTAAACTCAAAACAAAAATTTTGTAAATTCCCAGTTTTATTTACTATAAAAGCTTACATTCTTATGGTATTGAAGTCTTTGAGTGAAGAAATGCTTCTATCATCTTTTGTATTCACCGCCAAGTAGAATTTGACAACTATGCAAAAGATAAGGGGTTGGCAACACTGCTTACTGCAATCAACCAGGGGGGGGGCATTCCGGCTTCCCGCGCTAACCTAGCGATCAGCTGTTGTTGGCGCGTGACGTCGCCTGGTGGAAGAAATACGCGCGAGTCTTGATTTACCATGCAATCTTACCTCAGACAATGTCCTACTTAGCATCTCTCTGCTGTTTACACGAAATATTAACAATAATTGTAATGAGCTATTCATATAGAAAAAGGATTAAACAACAAGATTAAATGGTTTGCGGCAAAAAATAATGGTAAAATCTATTTCTACATTTAATAGAAAAGTAAGCAAGTCTGTCCACATATAACATTGACAAAATGGCACAAGATGTAAAATTAAGTCGGAAAGGAGGCGATATTATGTATGTATGTATGTATATATATATATATATATATAATTTTTTATTATTCGTTAATTTTATATTAATAGAATTATTTCGATTGTTATTAATTTACTTAGAAACCTCTGATGATACTGATATTTTTCAGTGAAACGTGCGTCAGGTGTTAAAAAGAATATACGAAATTATACTACTTGCAGAAGTATAATATACTTGCATATATATAATATGCCTGCGTGGGTGGGTGCGCGTACGTGCACACGCGTGCGCGCATGAGTGCGTGTATAAACATTTCTATGTAGTATAATATATTTGAAACAAGCTTCCAATTATTATAATTATAATCAATATCATAATCACTTTTATTATTCTAGTTACATTGGCAATCAACTGTTTATCTTGTACTGCAAGGTGCATGTTTAATGCTCTCTTTAGTGATTTATTTTCATCAAAAGAAGGACTTGAGGTGAGTTTAATGGGTCATTAACATTAAATAATGAACCTAGAATGTTTATTTGTTATTATTTTCATATTAAACATATATATTTGTATAATATATATTGTATATTTGTATTATTCGTTTTTTTCTAGATTTTGAGGTTATGGGAAAAACTAGTGATCTTTCACCAAGAAAAGTTGGTGTTACTAAGACATTGCTTGAAGAGAAAAAGTACTGACAGTGAGAAATAGCTAAAAGAATACAAATTTCACAGATATCTGTATGCCGTATCAGCCAGGCACTTAAAAATGGGCATGACTACAGTCCTGCAAGACAAGGCAAGTGTGGGCGCAAGAGCAAAGTGACCCCAAGAACTCAACGCAAACTTGTCCAGATGGCCAAATACAACCGAAGAGCCACTAGTCAAGATTTAAAAAAGTCCCTGGAGAAGTATGGGGTTGATGTTTGTACTTCCACAGTTAGGAGAAAGCTAATTAATGCAGGTCTTTCAGCGCGTCGGCCAAGAAAGAAAGCTAAAATAACACCGGCAATGGCTAAGAAAAGGCTTAACTGGGCCCATGAGGTTAAAACTCGCTTTGGAAATGATTCGAGCAAGGTAAAGGATCACAAATTATTAATACCTGATATTATTGATTTATTTTTTTTTTGTTTTATTACACACACTTTTCGATAAAAAAGAAAATTCTAGAATTTAACTTCTAGAAGTTAACTTCTAACTTCTACCCAAAGACTTATCAACTGTCCATTTCCAAAATCTTTTCATACTCAAACTGTTATTTATTACAGGTCTGCTTTTCTGATAAGTCCATGTTTTCAATATGTGATGAAAGCAGTTAGTATATGAGGAGATCTCCAAATGAAGAGTTCTCGGAGTCTTGTGTTGCGCAGACTGTGAAACATCCTACTTCAGTTATGGTGTGGAGTGTCATCTCAGCAAAGGGTACAGGCCGTCTATATATTGTTGAAGGCACAATGAATCAGCATCAGTACAGAAAAGTCTTAGAAACAAGACTTCTTCCCCAATTGAGAAACTGGTTTTCTGACAGAGACTGTGTTTTCTTGCACGATGGTGCACCTTGTCATAAAGCCAAGTCAGTAACAAAGTTCTTGGCTGAAAACAATGTGCAAACCTTGTCATGGCCTGGGAACAGCCCAGATATGAATCCTATTGAGAATTTATGGGGAATTGTCAAGAAGAGGCTAAAAAAATCAACATAACAACTAAGGATCAACTTATCGAGGAACTCATCAAAATATGGCACCATGATGACGAAATAAAAAACATATGTCCAGTTCGTGTGGAAAGCATGCCGAAGCGGATTGAATTGTTAATGAAGGCTAAAGGCATGCACACAAAATATTAATGTTGTTTTAAGTTGTTCAATAAATGATTTTTTAACCTAAAAACTCTATTTTCTACTGAAAAACCTACCTGAGTCTAATAATTTTCACATCTCTGTAGATAGCGTCACAAACCTTACTATCGACCATAGCAAAAGTCAATCTGTGGCGCACTGTGCAGAATTTCTCTTGAATTATAACTGTAGAACATTGTAATTTATTTATTTGGTCGTCTATTTTATTTTTTCTACTATGGAAATGTCTGTAGTATATTTTATAAATTCAGTTTTTAGTGGCACACAGCGTTTTAGAAGACATCTCTCGAAAGGAAACACTAAATAGACATTAATGTTTCATTCTTCGTCTCCTTTTTCTTCTTCTTCTTACTGTTGTTGTGGTTGTCGTTGTTCGGCTGTGTTGAGAATTTATAAACCTTGTACTGAATCTGTCCTCCATCTTCTAGGGTCGTACCTTCTATTTACAGATTTTCTGACTTTTGTGCGGTTTGATAGTAACTTCAGTGACTGTTAACTTTTATTGGGTTTAAACATTATAATTTTTAATGATATTTACTAAAAAATAAATACCATTTGTTATAATAACTAGCGGGTCACGTATTAGGCTGCTACTTTTACATATTGACTTCTCTTGAATAAAGTTGAATACTAAGAAAATAAGCAAATATGAGCAAGAAATAAAACCAATTATAAAATCTACAATGAATAGGGCTACTGACTATAAAAAACTAGAAATAGAAATATGATCGGACTCGGAACACGACTAACTTCTAAACATGTTTCTGAGATTAATTTAAAAAACAAAGATTTAACAGTGTTACGATTTTACAACCATCACTTCAAACCAGATTATATTTTTCAAAAATATTTATTACTAAATTTTTAACACACACTGATATTTCAAAAATTGAGAACAAAAGTTTGAAATTATATGGCGCTTGTGGTAAACCACTGCCCGTAAAAACATGAAAGAAAAGACTCATTTATAGCCTAAATATGTGTGATCTTATCAGATATGTGGCTCCAAAAGAAGCGCCCCTGCATGAGCGGGGTGGAGTTAACGTCCACACATATTTCATTTGTTATGCGCAGGAGAGTGTAGTATATGAAAAGAAAGTGTATGCAAATTTTCATTTTTTGATTTCCTGCTAGCTTTGGAGGCCCATTACATAACTGCGTTGGTTGTTGTCTAACTTTTGTATCTACAGTACACTGTATGTATGCCTATCTGTTTTGCCCTATACTATTTGAATATGTGTGTGTAACCTTTTTAAGACGCTAGTGAAATGAGATTTTTACGATCAGTACTAGGAGTATCACGGAGGAACCGGGTAAGAAATGATGATATAAGGAACATCCTTGTAATACACAACCTAAGCGAAAGGATAAAGCAGTAGATAGGATTGGACAGACCATGTTGAAAGGATGCACAAGAACAGGATACCAAAACAAATTTTGTCCGAAAGGGCGGCGGAATGTTGGAAGATAAAAAAAAAAAAAAAAAAAAAAAAAAAAAAAAAAAAAAGGTCGGACCAAGGAGTGCGCAACGGATCGTAAGATCCACAGTCTGAAGAAAAAGAAGAACCTTTTTGAAGACGTGGAGAGTTGGTGTAAGTCGGCTTAAATTTGCTATCTTTCGATATAGGAGGGCAATGGCCAGATCACGACGCTTGGTTAATTATAATTTCCCGACTGAGGCTGTTGCAACTGGATAGCACAGATGAGTATCAGTCGGACCAGAAACAAGCATAATAGCGTTCAAACACTACAGCTGCTGTGACTAATCAATAATACGTAGTACAAAGCATATGTGAAAAAACACTATGACGCCACAGATATTAGCGTGAAGTAGACTGCCTCTGGAACGAATCGGGGCGCAAACCGAGAGAAACAAGTTTGTGAATAATACAAGTCGACACCATGTGCTCTTTGTCATAAGCGATCTTTTACAGAAATGCGCAGCGCATTATTCGATGACGACACGCTTCGAAAATCAATTTTAGAAATACTTAAACATCGTTTACTGTCCTGCATAACAGTGGAGTTTTTGAATTCCACAGTTGGAACGCGTAACAGGACAATTAATTTTTATTCTAGATCTAGGTCGTTAATATTTAAATGAAGTGCATCAATAAGTGTTACGGGCATCTCACTGAGACGTTATAAGTGTGCCAGATACAAAAATATAACGACTAGAGCGAGTTCCGCGGACCATGTGCCAGGTTAGACACGTGATTGCGTAGATTCTTGCTTTTGTTCACTATTACCGCACATTGTTCGTATGGCGTTCATTGTTGTGACTACTGTTCTGAGTATCACAACGTAAAGTATGCCTACATTTTATGAAATTAAAATTCAGTATCATGGGTCCCATAAGTTCCCATGTAAGTTCATAACTTAAAAAGTACAATGTAGTGTATTAGTTTTTTTTTTGCTGAAAAACATTTTTTTGCCTATGTAACTAGGAGCAATAGGTAGTCAGTAACAACACTAGACTCCTATTCTGCTTAAATGGATTTTAATATTTTAGATGATGGTAAAATCAAATCAATGAATAGTAATAAAACAAAAATTCTGTTAATGCATTCCAATTTTCGTTAACATTATGTTAGGCTATAATATTTGTGATTTTAACTTCCCAATTAAACTGGGCAGCTATTAGAAAACTTGTCGACTCTTTGAACATGCATCTACTTGACACACTATTTAATATTATTTTAATAAAAAACTGATACAAAAATAGACAGAAATAAATATATCTTCAAAAACTTATAAACTGGTATTTACATGGCAAAGGTTGAGGATGTGCTCGTAGAAGCATTCAATAGATTTTCAAAAATATTATAAGTTATTAAACTTAAGTCCTAATAAAAAATTACAGTTTACTAAAAACCGTCATAAAGGCGTTTCTTCGAAACCACAATACACAGGCCTAAATAATAATTTCTTAAATGGTAGGCTATATAGTTTATACAGTTTAAAGAGACCATAGATAGAACTAATGTAAATACGTAATGTAACTGACGCACAATACCTCATAGGGGTTCTTTAAAACTCAAAGACAATCTGGTGAACCTTCATCCTAATGTTTTCACGCTAGACGTTTGTGTATTTGTACTTTATTTTAGGGGTAAATTTACTTCAAATTACAAGTCTTTCAACCGCCAGTCACAACTTCAGATTCTGGAGGTCGAAACAACAAGCGTGAAATCATTACACTGGAGGTAGTCCGGGAAAATGGTTCACCTATAGGCCTATGCTTCCTTAAAAATCAAAAGACAAAGTGATGCTTGTACATTGCGGCAATCGCGAAACAAATTTTACCAGCAGCTCAATAAACGTAACAAGCTTTAGTATCATATTTTAACATCTATTTCGCTGTATGAATTTGGCGTGTCTTAACGGGCGGGGTTTGATTTGGCCGGTGCACTTACCGTATTACTGCCTCATTCAAACCGTGAACATCGGCAATCAAATCAAGTGTTATCTGTTGTAACTAATCGTTTATCTCACATCAGAGTAGTTACGTTGTTGACACGTTTCTCCACATCATTAAACAACGGCTACACAGATAGAAGAATGACAACGATACGACGGGTCGGCTTCGCTGAAGGTGATGAGCTGCGGTTGATGAATACTAACTGTGACAACGCCGAGTCCACATGGACTAAACATGGGTCACTTTACTAACGGTAAAATCTGATTGGTGTAGAAACAGTGTTGTGACAGTGCCATACTTTTGGCTGTAGTGTATTCGCTGGGGCCGTGCTATTAAATGTAATTAAGATTTAAGTACTTGTATCTGGTAAGATAGTTTTGCCATTCACTAAACACAAATTAACATCTCAGGATCAATTCAAAAAGTTAATTATAAAGTTATGTTAACACAATTTCCTTGGACCATCATCTCATCATTACAACATAGTTTAGATGAAGTTCCAAGTTTTCTCAGCTACATGAAAGTTCAATGATACATATTGGATATAAACTGCATAGTATTTATGTTATATTTCAGAAACTATAACCTTTTTATGATAACACTGCACGAAATTACTGAGGAAACGGATGTCAGTAATACTTAACATATTTGACTATAATTTGTGGCCTTTACACTCTAGAATGAAAATGTGTGCACGGATTAAAAACACATTCAAAATGTATTAAACATACGATGTTCCCTGATTTCTAGGTTCACCTTATACAAACAATAGATAAGAATGATAAAACCTAAGTTTTCAGCTATCCACAGAGTGCCTGTAATTTGTTAGTATCACCATAAATGGATATACAACATAATGGATGAATTATAAGAAACATATTAGAATGATGATAATACAAACTAATTCAGACCAAGGAGTAGGCTACTTAGGCTTTTTGTTCAATTCACTTTACAAGCAAATAAAATGCGTAGAAGCTAATAACATAAAAAATAGTTTACATACAATATAGAGAATATGTACATGAATTAAACTGGCAAAATGCAGATAAACTATACCTGTATTCTCAACATCCATGTGTAGTGTCATTTTGTATTCTACTCAAACACAATTCTGTGAATCAGAATAGTTCTTAAAGCCAGTACTAGACATTTTTTGTTTTTGGTAGTTTTTTTCAATGGTTATATTTAAATTTTAACAAATTTTGTGAATTTACAACTTTGCAAGAGGCATATGAGATGCAAGGAGGTGGTGTAAATAAAATGTTATTAATTTTTGAAAAGAAGATACATTTTTAAAAACATATTTTTATGAAAGGATTTGTCAAGTGTTTCAGAGCAGTAATGGTCTAAATTATACAGATCATTACAATTAAAATACACTGTTCAAAGTAGTATTTCAATAAAATAATCTATGTATGTATTCACTATATATTAGTGAAAAATTAATCTGTACTTTTTAGAAACATTGTGCTGCCAATAAGTATATGGTTGTATTTTAGCTCATTACAGAGTCCTAATGTAGTCATGATCTGCAGCATGTGGTTATAATGTAGGTCTACTGTTTAACTCCCATACCATTCTAAAATCTGTTCTTGCTTATACATAGGAGTTGCCTGAAGACAACTTCAGAATGTCTCAATACTCAGGATATCAATACTGAAGGTCATAGAAAAAAATAACAAAAGTAAATGATTACAATAGTAACAATTAATTCATATTATAAATTTCATTGTATCTAAATTGACACGTTTCTTTATATTATTTACATTTTTTCATCAGTTTTTTCATGTTTAATTTTTATTATTTTCTTTTTATTTTTAGTTTCATAATTATTTTATGTTTTCTCAGTATGTTTGAGAACTGGTTATCAGTTTTAGAGCTTATAATGTGGTCAAGTCATCTTAGTGATAGTTTTGTGCTTAACTATCAATAATAATAGTTAAGCACAAAAAAGTAATGTAGGGGGGATTATAGTAAGAGGGATCCAATAATAATTAAGCATAACAAATTAATTTGCAATTACATGTAATAACAAATGATACACTGAAGTACATATTTTAAAATTTAATGTAAACACTCAGGCATCTACTTCCCAACCCTAGGCTAGAGCCACTAACTTTGACACCACATGTCAATAAATTATTTTTTATATAAATAAAGGCAATACATAATTATACACAATATATGACAACTAGTTATATTGTACATGATGTTTATTGTCATTCAGGGATTTACTTCATCTTCAAAACTTCAAAATCAAAATTATCACAATTATTTTCTTTTATTTTCTTTTGCTGTATGATTTATTTGATTCATTATATTAGAATTAATGTACACTCATAATTTTACAGTAGATTACATTACAATAATTTTCAATATAAGTTGGTAAAAAATATATTGTAACAATTAGATCGTTTGGATGTTATACATAACATAGTATTCTTTTCACAAGTCTGTCAATTTATTTTTCTTTCATTATTTTGTAATGATTAAATTTGTTACTTATGACTTACCTGGCTCTCCGAGCAGTCGCATTCTGAAGTCGATATAATTTTCTCTGTCATATATTCTCTCCTGTCTCTGACTATGTAGTCTCACCACACCCTCTCCGACCACATGAAAGTGCAATCCTGTATTTGAAACATGTTGAATATAGTGTCATATTTTGCCTTACAATCAAATCACTAATATAACAGCTGTATGTTATACACTTTAAAAATATTGTCTTATATCTTCACAATAAGTGGATCTGGATACTAGTTTTGATATAAATGCAAGACTATTATCATGGGTTTAAACACATATTTGACTTATTTAAGAACAATCAGAAATGTCAGTTTTCAGATCATACAAACACAGAATTCATAGTACTAAAAAAAAATGGATCAAAATAAACGAGCTGTTAATCTGTGAAAAACATGAATATATATATATATATATATATATATATATATATTGTAACGTGTAAAAGTGTTTTACCCTTACAAATCTAATAATCGTACTTTCTAAATTGTATGTTATTTAGCCTCTCTATTGGGATAGCCAATTTGTTACATCTAGAATCGAATCTATGGGTTATTTATCAGAATTTGTATCTTGTTTAACTCGGTTATTATTTGTATATACTTTGTTAATATTAAATTAAGGATGAGTATCTGTTCAGGGGGATGTTTGTTGAGCGCCAATTTGCAATCACCGTTTGCAAATAAAATTTATTGGTGAAATATCAATAGTAAATTTTTATTAAAATTTATTTAAATAATATATGGTTTCTTTATTCTGTAATTATCTCTCTTTTAATCTTTTCTTTCAGCAATGAATATGATAACTTGTGCTCATCAAAACATTTTTTTTAAAAAAATCTGCTAAGACTTTCAAATGATGAATGTTGCCAACTTAATCTAATTACTGAAGTCAACTCACAGTATCAGATATCTTGTTCAGTATATCATACCCATTTTGTATTCATGAAATAAGAAACGAATACACCTTTTTCTGTATTTTGTAAACTCAAATCCTTTATTTATTCTTCCACTTGTTTTAAATGTCAAATATAATTCTTAACAAAGTTTGCCCAGCTGTATTTTAATATGCTCAGAGTGGCAGTAGTAACTCATACCTCAGGCATAAACATTTCATGTTTTATATTTAATAAATAAAATACAATTATAATGTTTGTTTTTAACTTTTATGAATTTATTAGAAATTTAACAAAGTTATTGTACGTCTAACCTAAAAAAACGTGTAACTTGTAAAGAATTTAATTCTGAGAAAAATGGTGTAAATAAAGTCAATAAAAATCAACAAAAAATTCCAATTGTTTCCAATTTTCCAAAATATTTGTTTTGCAAAGATTCTTCTGTTTTACGTCGGATATCATGAAACTTATGGGAGATACAGTTCTGCGACCTGTTTTATTCGATTTTTCAGGTCAAAAACCATAAGAAACAAAAGAATTCGCCCCTTCCCAGAATTTCAGAAAGTCTTCATTTACCCGGGGGAACCGAAACCCGGGCGAAATCTTTCGCTAGCCGTAACTCGCTTATAAAGCATTTCCGGACCTATGTTTATATGAACTTTTTTTCTTATTTTTCGATGTAGATTCATCTCCCGAAGTATTTCCGTTTCTTCGTGAATCACCCTGTATAATATTCTAAATAAGTGAATGAAGAGGATGTACCAACAAGATAATTATGAATAATAATTTTTTTTTCAGCATTTCACATAAGTAGACTGAGATGTAGTTATAATACATTTCTCTGAGTAATGTTGCACCTAAATGTGCATAAACATGTTTACTTTGAGAGAAATTTACTAGAGAGTATGTACATATGAATGTGTGTGTGTGTGTGTGTGTGTGTGTGTGTGTTTTACATTCATAACTGCTCACAATTATTTTTGTCATTATAAATATTCACAATAAAATATATTTATATTTTAACAAGAATACATTTTTATTTATTTGTACTTTTACACTGTTTCAACAGTTGTGTACATTCTGAAGGTGACAGTAAAGAAAACTGCCGAAACTGTGTAAAAGTACAAATCGATAAAAAAATATTCTTAAAAAAAGCATAAAATATTGTTCAGACTATTATATACTGTATATGAAGACTTTACAACCGAGATTATACAAATTAAGGTCAAAAATTAATGTAAAAATTGTGAAAAGTAAATAATTATTTTCAATTTTAAATATTAGTTTAACAATCTATATTATTCAGTATGAATGTAAAACTTATTAAGTTCACACAATCAACAGAAACTTCGAAGAAGAATTTCGCGCGTGCATATAAATCTACTCACGTTACTATGTAAATAAAGTGAAATCTTAAGGAGTGACACAGTTACTGTCATGCAAGAATAGGTGTGCGTACGAGCGTGTACGTGCATAATCGTTAAGCGACAAACATAATTATACCTGGAAACTATGAAGTCTGTTTATGTGAGATGTAAAATACCACAGTCATGTTTACAAAATGTGCCAAGACACGAGTTACTGTAACAGTAATGTGAGGCTTGAGATTACTTTGTCTGAACTCGGAGAGAGCCGATACCTTCAGTACCGATGTCTTCCATCTCGTCAAGGATCACACACCGCCTCATCGTTGGTGCAGGAGTTGGCCGGCATTTCGGGTGTATCGAAGCCGAGTGTTATCTGTATCGCGCGAAGGAAACGAGAATTGGTATCGTCCTTGGTAAGTAGAAACCTGACGATAGAAATTGAACAGTGGCTTTGAGATGCGCAGTGTACAAACACTTCGTTGCGAGGCTAACAAAATGTTCACTTATTCCGCACATGCGTACAACAGTCGCATATATAGTGTTTCATAGCGTGAACATCGGCTGCAACAAGACTGGCGAGAACAATGGAAGCATGTATGTTGACAGAGAAGGAGATAATATGGAAGTGAGACAGTGAACTGTTATAGCGTCGTCTCACCTCTCTTCTCTCAAGACACTTAGGTATACTTGTAAGTGGGGGTAATTCATGCACTGGGTCGGCACAGCTTACTGTTCAGGAACGACTGTCGGGCCTATAGCTGTGAAAAGTCCCGAGGCTCCTATGTACGTCGCAGTGAATCCTAATAGCCTACATTGCCTGTTTGAGACTCATCTCCTGTCGGTGTAGACTGGCATTCATGGTAAGAATTTTCTCTGCAGAGCAGGCAGATGGGTCCGGAGCTTTACTCCTTCGCCGATTTATTGTGGTCATTCGTCTTTCCGAAACCCTTGTCTTGGCGCACACTGCCTTTCGGAGAGCGGGATAAACCAAACTTCGACTGCACTGGAGCTAATGATCGGCACGATGTCTGGGTCATGTTGGAGAGACCTTGACCCGCTAATGGGGTCTGTGTAGCCAAAGTCGCAGAGGGTTGCAAGGTGGGTTTCATTTCCTCACCGTGCCTGTTCGGTTACGAGATCTTGGCCGACATGGAATCTCCGTAGCGTTGTGTGTCGTGTTTAAACATGCATATGATTTTTACATATCATAAAGGAGAAACGCGTTGCTCTCCCAAAGGAAGAGGGTCCTCCCCGCTAAGATTTTCTCTGTCTTTCTCTGGGAAGTTTATGTGGTTTTTGAAACGATATTTGACAAGTAAAAGTCACGGGACTTGCAGGCTTGAAAGGATGAACAATACCTCACATGAAATTGAATCAACAGTTGTTAGCAACCATTTTTATGAAGTATGCGCGTATGCACGAGGGACAGCAGCGTGTACACGGTGCGCCAAAGGAATGCACCATTACTGTACACACAAACGTAACCATCACTGTGTAAATACCAGACTACACTTTGCGAATACGTGGATTTTGAAACACTTGCATGTGTATTTGTGTGTGTGTGTAAACGTAAAAGAGGGTTTTAAAAACAGATTGAGAGCGGATGATAAAATTTGTCAGTTGTACGCGTACATAACCAGCTAAAGAGGTCACGGACATCGCAAAAATCTGGCGGATCTGCAAATGAGCAGTGAAAGGTCACATTTATCAGCAATATAGTAACACGACAATAAACATAGGCCTAGTCAGTTGGTACAGAAAAAATACTCATGAGATGGCGTTGGAATACACTACTGTCAGTGATAATGACTTAGTCTAAAAACTCTCTAGACTGTAATTCTCTGAATGGTTTTTCTTCAAACCCTGAACCCATAGAAGTTTCGTAAATAAAAGTGAACTTCTTAATATTTGTGTTTGTATCTGAACTGGAGTGTCTGAACACGTTGTAGATCTATTCTTTATTTCAGACTTTGAGATGAGGTTCGCCCTTGTCACTTTGTCTTTTCACTGCACAGTATCTTCTAATACTTTTAGTAACTTCTAAATTGTCTTCTCATTTGTTTAAATCTTTGTCATTTTTATACAAATACTCATTGTCAATGAGAGGTTTCTTACAGACAAAATATCTCAGCATTGTTACTTCAAACGGTCTATTATCACACTATCTACGAGTAAGTAATAATGCAACCTGTTGAATAAATATTGGGCGCGATATTCCCGCCCGTTTGCAGTTGTGTGTCTGTGTCTATCTATCTGTATGTTTGGGTTCCAACTCACGGTAACTTTTGAATGTGTCAACCGATTTTCGTAACTTGGCAAGCGTGTTTAGTTCGCAGAGTCTTACTGTTTTTAAACCCGCCACAAATAAGAGGGGCAGGGGAAAAATTTTGAAAACATCCTTGTAGGGTATCAAAGTAAAGAGAATTTTCATAACAATCTGATCACAATATATGAAGACATACTTATTGCAAACATACTTTACACACTTTTGATCCAAAATTTGTTAGCAGCGTTGAATAAAATTCCTCAAACTTGATGCCCCACGTACACTTTAACAATTATCTTAAAATTTTTGCTTCCATTTTCCCCGTGGTGTCCCTAAAGTTAAAAAAATGTTCAGAGTAAACATTCCGATTTGGGTTAAATTCCCTTTAGTCTAGCACCCGGCATGGATTTTTGAAATACCGAAGCGAGTTTAATTCGACCGTTTGGCATTTGTCTGTCTGGGATATGTTTCACAATAACTTCTGAACGCGTTAAGGCGTTTTCGTAAAACTTGGCATGGCAAAGCTTCACTCCTTCAAATAGGCTATATTTGTCAAACCATTAATCCTACCGTTCTGCAAATAGGCTACGTTTCCTAAGTTCATTACGACCCTCTATAATTATTCCATTTCCAATCTCGTACATTTAGGCAAAGTGTATTTTTACACATATAGTCTTTAAAAATATACAAAAAACATACACTTTTCTTCATTAGAGTTTATTTTTTCATAAATTGTTTGTTGGCCTGTTCCCCGAAACACGTCAGTTACTTTACCTTAAATCGTGTCTATACACAACAGCGTTTCACTACTACAAGCCACTGAAATTTTAAGAATCTTTTAATCGCATAGATTCTCGGGACACGTTTTCGTCTTTTCCACAGGTGGGAGAGAACCATACATGTTGGTTTCCACATCTATTTAAACACGGACTATTAGTATCGCTTAGATCGGTTCCGTGTTCCTGCGAGCCATGCTAACGCGGGAAAGCTCGTGTAACGTGTCATTTGGTTGAAAACATTCTCTATGCTGTTTTTACCATATGCCATTAGGTGACTTTCTGATCAACACTGATAAATATAAAACAATGTATAAGTAAAGCAGTTGTTTGGTCATAGGTTAAATCAGAAAAATTGGGACAGTTGACGTCGTCGCTTGGTGATAGGGAAAGTAAGCTGCTGTGTATTTTAATGAGTGTATTATTCGTATTTGCTAAAAACCGTATTCATTAAGTTCGGTAGGATTCAGCTAGTGTGAAATCAGCTGTACTGGATTTGTAGAGTTTCCATGTGTTAGTGGTGAAAGGTTAAAAGAATTTCTTTCGTTGAGGAAAAATGCCTGGTAGAAGATGTCAGGCACGATATACAAGCAACACGTGGAAAAATATTGGCAATTATTGGTAAGAATTGTACCCTAAATGGATAGCCAAGTGGTAAATACTAACTTTTTAACTTATAAGAAAGTTTTTATACGTGACAAAACAAACGAAAATTTGTTTATAAATATTTTTATGTATTGCTTGTGTCAACATATATTTATACTGAACTTAATCAACAAATTATTAGTATAAAAAACAATCATCATCATCATCTACTTCAGGTATTAGGGAGTGGTAACGCCTGTTCCGACATCATAGATTTGTTATGTTCGTCTTGCTTTTGGACGTCCTGGATCTGTTTTACATCTTACTGTATACTGCCAGGCTTTTTTGGACATGTTACCATCTGGCTGCCTATTTAAACGGTGTTTCCATTTAATGCGATACTATATTATTATTTTTTCATATATTGAAAATATACTCAGTTCCTTCCTGATATCACCATTCCGCTGACCATCTCTTACTGTATATACTGCCACTGAATGCAAAACTTCCATCTCTGCAATCTAGATACGTTTACAATCTCTTTTGTTTTGTTCATAAGTCAATACCATATAACAGAGTAGGAACAGCCCATTACTCTATAAAATTTCAATGAAGTAGTCCTTTGCACGTTTCTTTTGAGTGTTTTAAAATTGTACCACACACACATCTTTTCAATACATATACTTGAATTATAGCCATTCATGATTTTGTCAAGAGCATAAAACGCTTTTTGTAGAGTATTCAGTCCTTTACATGATCGACGAATAATAAATATGTTGGTATAAAACAATATGTGTGTGTGCGCGCGCACGTGTGTGTATGTGTGTTGGGACATGTTTTTATATAAAAACAGTTTATATAAAGACCTCTCATGATTCAGACTGAATCTGTGAAATGTGCATCACTTACAAACACAGATATAAAAAATAAGAAAAATATACTTCAGAAGTAATTATTATTTGATACTATAATATATAATTTTATAGACTACTTTATATACTATTAGTAGTACGTTAACCAAGACAGAAGTATAGTTACTGTTGTCTAATATCTGTATTTAATGTAAATATCAATTTTGTGTAAGCTTTGTATGAATTTCTAAAATATAAATTGTACGCGCGCTTAATACTCTGAACAGTTACATGTTGACAAACATACGATGTAAGAAGCATTATAATTTAAGACAATTTTCTCGTTTAAGAGTACATTTGTCATTAGCCTGATGAAGTAGCTGTATTAGATGAGGAGGGTGTATAATTATCGTTATACAATTACAACGCTTTTCGTAAAAAAATTGCGTGTTCCAAAAACAAAAAATTATAACTATTAAATTTCCAGGTAGTTATACAATAGCTGTAACAATTAAAAAAAAGGGATACATTATTACATTACTACAAGATGGAAAAACCTTAACATTTAAACTTTATTATTATATAAATTATTTTTATAATATTTTTTATGAAAAAAATTATGAATAAGTAATTTTAGCGTACTGTAAAATTACATATGTATGTATCCTAAAATTTATATTCTTAATAACTGTTGTCTGAATACTGACATTGAGACAAACGTTTATGTAATCCTATACATTATGTATAAGTATACTGATCGTATTTTAGTATTTAGTTTCTAAGAGTAACGTTTTAGGAATTTTAGCAAGATGTCATAAATGAGTTGTCGCGGTACCACTTGATATTAGAATGTTCATAAAATATTAAATGACAATAAAAATTTTGCCTAAAAAAATACCATTATTGTAGAATGAACTCAATGTGGAAAGTATTTATAGTTGTAATAACAGTAACGGTATATTTACTTTTTGTATAAAAAAAATCCTAAAAGAAACTACTGTACATTACACGGTGAAGGCTTACTGTTAAAAAATCTAAGTATGGAGATGAAACGTGCTTACTTTTACGCCATACGCGCGAGGGGGGCTCGGGCGCGTCTTGAAGGATCTTAAGGCGTAGGTTCCTTATTACTTTGTCTTAAATTCACAAGGAATTTTCCTTCCTTCATTCAGTCTTCATTCCTGACTGTCTGAAGCTGTTCACAAGGAAACCGTGTGCCCAATCATCAACCCTTACCTAAATTGTGGAATCGTGAGTCTACTCATATGGTGATGGAATGTGTACATGTGAGATTTCTGCTCAGCATCACCTGACACCGGATACATAATCTGAGGTAGTCCCTGAATTGTTACATGAGGGACTTACACTAAGACACCAATCTCGGCGACTGGGACTACGTAACGATGGCGAATCATTAAATTGCAGGGTAAACCGTTTCATCACTATTATAATAACTTGAGATCTTCAACTTAACCCACTTTGAATTTCTTCATTCTGCCAGTTTTCTTTACTTTTCCCCACAGCTTCTGCTGCACCAAACCTGACAGTACCTGCTCCGCTACCACCCTGCTTACTATAAAATCGTAGAAAATTATACATTACTTTATAGAAGTTCGTTTTACAAGGTGTATAAATTGTTAGGTTTAATCTTGCCAGACAAATAACGTTTCGTACGGTTCTGCCAACTTCCATCCATAGTAATGCCGTCCACAGTATTGGCTGATCTGGAGAGGAATTGTTTTGCCATATGTTCTAGAGAAATATACATATTATTAGAACAAATCTGAGTTACAATTTTTTACTATTTTCAAATAACGTTTTTAGAATATTTAAAAAACTTCCTATTATTTTATAAAAATGAGTCATGTTCTTTAGTCAATTCTAAGAAAAATGTTAATTTTTATATTTTGGAGGAGGAAAGCACCCTGTTGATCTGCCCCCAGTATTATAGAATAAGCAGGCCTATCCACCCCATACATGTACTCTTGTACGCTACCAATTCGCCACTTCTCAAATGGTTTCTAATGATCTAAAGGCCGCACGCGCACTCGCTTCTCGGAATCTCGGATACGCGTATAGGGTGCATATTGCGTATAGGTATTTCATTGATTGCCGCCTTCGTGATGAGCACACGCAACATTTGGATGGGAATTAAGCAAAACTGTACAGTTAACAACTACTGTTTGCTGTTAAAACTTCGTTCCTTGCCGAGCATTTACTATCTTTTCTTCAAAATCTATTACGCTTTGAACGAGAAATTTTTAAACTTATTAGAGTACAAAAATCTGTTGCATATAAGAAATATCTGAATCGGTGTTTATAATGACACTAGTGGTGTAATTTGACCGGTTCAAAGCCCCAAAAACGTTTTAAATTAATTTTATTATTTCTAACGGTTAGTGGCTAGTGTGAAATCGGACAAACAAGGGTGAACGGAACGGAACGAATCTCGTGCCAATCCTAAACCGCCTTGAATTACTTCCTCGTCACGGCCTTGTCTACTACTCATCGCTTGCATTTATTATTTCATGGTTTTGAATTCGTCTGTAGGACAACGGATGAAGCTTTTTTCTGTTAGAAACGTTACAGTCAGCCATTATAGCACACAGCCGTTAACTTACCTTTATCACAGGAAACAATAATTTACGTTCGTTATTCGTAGGTAAACTGATGTATTTACATACTCATCGTCGAGCGTATGTTAAACCTTTCCACGTCATACACCACTCAGTTCCAAGAAAATTTAATTTTTCTGTAAACAATATACTGATGGCATTAACAGAAATTAGTCAGCTTCGAGTTCAGAATATGAAATTAAACAAAACCTCCTAAGGTTAGCAAACATTTTTTTAAGGTGACATAAAGTAACTTTGTTCAGTTTTTACCAGCTGCAGGAAGGGTTCAACTCTGTAGACAGAACTCTGTGTATTTTATGATTATTGTGAATCCACAAAATCCGTGACATCTTCTCTTGATTGTAAATCTGTGTAGACAGTTCAGCAAGTTCTTTTTTATTCGGCGTTTTCTGTGGCTTTTATTTTACTAGTTTCTATCTTAAAAAATTGTTCCGGGACCTCCCAGGTGATAGAATGGAAAACACGCTAATTTTCGGTGCGAGAGGTTATGGATTTAAGTCCTGTGAGATGTCTGTACCGTTTCTATCGACCCATTAGCATTGGGTAGCTTTGTATTTCTTGACAAAGGTCAGATTTGTGATTAAAGAAGAAACAATAAACAATTTCACTTGCTACTGGCTGTAGACGTTTCTGTCGGAACGCAGTGCGTTGGTATAACCCATTACTTTGCTATTGCTAGTAAGACTGCATTTATTACTAGCAAATTGCCTATGCTACACACATCTTTTTTGTGCCTACGACAAAATCTATTTTATTTAGATTTATTTGTCTGTCCGCTTTTTTCTGTCAATTCCCGCAAGGTTAAAAAACTGGAGCATTTGACAGTAAACTTTACAAAGGTGTTATAAATCACTTGCGTGTCCAAAATTCTATGATTTTTGCCACGGTATCTGTTGATAACTTGATTTAACTGCCTATTTGGTACTCCTAAGTCAGCATCGACCACAATCTCTAATCTTGTGGTAGAACTTATTTACTTTATATGTTTGTTATATTTTGTATCTTGACTTAATATAATATTTATTTTGACACTGCTGCCTACTGCTATCTACTTACGTACTACTTATTTAACATAAATCGATTTTCTGGTTTGTTATAGCCTACTGACCATATTAATGGTCTGTATTCGTTAATGCCATTAACACTCGAACTTTACATATTTGTTCAACCGTCCAATTCCACCAACCATTCTCTTTGTTTTCCTAATTGTACAGTATACTACTCTACAATAACATAGATTTTATCCTAACTTATGAGGAGATTTTCTCATTCTAAATAAGTAAAAAATGTGAAGTTGCGTGGCGCGGGAATTAATACGTTAGTATCCAGATTTTCCTACAGGAAATCACATTTCTTCTAATATAAATATCACTATTACATTAACGACTCGGAACACTAGGTTTTTTATAAGTAAAAGCATAAAGTTATACCTTACAGCCTGAACCGGTTTTCTCCTTTTTTTCTCCAAAAAAGGAGAAAACCGGTTCAGGCTGTAAGGTAAAACTTTATGCTTTTACTTATAAAAAACCTAGTGTTCCGAGTCGTTAATGTAATAGTGATATTTAGTTAAGTAACGGACACGTCATGGACAACGAAATCCAAGAATCTTCTAATATGTTAAATAGTTGCTCGATGTTATCTATTACAGCTTTTACTGAATCGCAATAAGCACTCTGCGATAACAGACAGTCTTTTTAAACTCCTTCCAATCTTTTGTAAAAGCACCTGCCATCTGTATTTAGAGACCGAAAAGACAGAATATAATCTCCGTAGAGTACCAAAAACAGGTCACACTTGAAAGAACGCATCAAATAAGAGTACTCGACAAAGTTTCAAGAAGTGATTAGCACACGGAGTACACAAAGCTTTATGATTGATATTTAGATATTCTGATTAACTACCCCGTGTACACCTAGTCATCGAGGTAGCAGCATCATAGCCCTGAGTCCAAGTCCAAGTCATCTTTTTCTGTTGATGTATGTGTACTACCAGTTGCACATTTCCTGATATCTAAAAAACCTAAGAAGACTTTCGAAACTACACGGCGTCTCCTTCGATATGAACATATCTTATTATTTTGCTGATTTGAGCAGCGTAGCTTTCGTTTAGAGTACTATCAAATATTATTCCAAAATATTTAGATACATAATTAGGTAGTAGCCCATTTTCAGTGTTGAACGTGAACAAAAAATGTTCAGATATAGGGTTTAAAATAGAGACAAAGGATTCTAGTGAAAATGTGTTGGAACACATATGGAGCTCTCCTGTTAGAGGAGGGGGCAGGGCGAACCGTCCCCCTTTGTCCCCACTGCAATTCACTCTATTGCTTAGTTATACAATTTGACCGTACATTTTTTCAGTATCTCTAGCCCTATATTCAATTACGAAACAAACAGTGGGATCCAAAGGCCATTCTGAGGTGTACCTTTAAATTAAAGATATATAATTACCTTAATATCCACTTTAGCGATACACAGTTTCGTCACTGATGACGCGTTTCGGGACTAAGTCCCATCCTCAGATACATAATTAATAAATTAAAATATTAAAATCACGACCATGATACTGGTCAAGTCAAAATAAATAAAATAAATTATAAATCGCATGTAATAAGTTTTGCTAACCACGGCTGGAGCTCCCGCATGCGTTCACCCGCAACCGCGATTGTCACGCGACTGGTCAAAGATTAAGACAAACTGATTGCAGTGTCGAACAGGTAATTTGACGCAAAATTTACCTGGTCATTTAATAAACTGTTTTTGGTGTTACTATCTTTTAAAGCTTTATAAATTTCAAATTCCTCCAGACTATCCATCCGTCTACCCTTTTTACAAATATGCAACGCTGTTAAATTTTCTTCGAAGTTCGTATATTTATGTCCGCTTGATATTAAATGTTGTGCAAAGTTGGACTTATTATTACTTGGCTTAGGAATATGTTCTAGAAATCTTTTATAAAAACATCTGCCACTAATATCTGACATTGTCCACTAATATCAATATAGGATATAATTAAACACCTTATTCATATACGAAAGCAGGTGGAAATATTTTGGGGATTTTATGATATCCCAAATACGCACTACACAAACACTGTTTAACGTTTAGTAGAATTCCCTCGTAAAATTTGACTATAAATCAAATAAGTAATTAAATTAAAGACTTATTCCTTATGACCCAATAAAATTTGTATTCTTGTATTCATATTCTCTCTCTCTCTCTCTCTCTCTCTCTCTCTCTCTCGCGCGCGCGCGTGTGTAAAGAATATTATCGACCGTATTAATTATGGTTTCTAGTTTATATCGAGTTCCTGTTGTAATAAAAACGCAGTCTGTATGCAACGTTTCAAGATTTATTTAAGCCTATAATCATGCTTACAACATAAAATACAAGACAGTGTAACTGTAATAGATTTTTTCCCCAAGTTCTATGATATTAATAGTGGTGTTGTAATAGAGCTGTATACCACGTCTATACCATAAGAGTACTTATGGTACTTATATACACTGCAGTGAGTCCCAGATACACACATTATATAACACTACACACTACACTATTAATAAGATATAACATACATTGTTAAGTATACCAATATGTTTATTGGTTGCATTTAATTAGACTTTGTACAATGCAGAGTGACAGTATGTGAATTTATTACGTGACTGAAGAAGAAGCGGACACAAAGTAAAGAATGTCCAGGTATGGAACGGTTTCAATGGAAGACGGGGTTGGGGTTGTTGACTTGTCGGATTCTATTTTCTGGGAATGTGTAAGTTTGAATAATGAATAACACTGAGACTTTGTACGTCAGTTTTTTCTTTACGGAAATTTGCTTAATTTTTCGATAATTACCGTTTAAGGAATTGCCGTTTGAAATTGTTAGTTTCAGAGTGTCTTATTTTTACTTTGTCAAACTGGAAGGTGTGGCCATTTACGCAAGCGTGCTGTGTTAAGGCTGTTGGATCGTGTTTATTGGTTTATATTTTATCACAGCTATATTTGTGTTGATATACTCTTCTTTTTAAATGTTCTTCAGAGCATCACAATATTTTTTACCACATTTTTACTGACACAGAATTTCATAAACGACATTGGATTTTACTTCTGTTTTATCTCTGTCTTTGGTATTCGTGAAAAATTTATTTATTGTATTGACACTTCTGTACGCTATTTTCGTGTTTTTGTTAGGCCTCGTAAGTACTGTAAAGATTCTTTCAGACACTGTTTTTATATATGGCAGGGAAAAACATTTAGTAGTAGTGATAGCTTGTTCTTGGCTACTGTGCAATGTCATATATTTGGGTAGGCCTATACTTTCATTTGTATGGTCAGCGGTCACATCAATGCTAATTAAACATATTTCCTTAATCTTTTCAGTTATATTGCTTACTTGTTTGTTACTTTGTTTTAATAATGTGCACATTAATTTATGAGAGTATCCATTTATTAATAGTAATAGTAATTCTACGACTCTCTTATCAATTTCTTTTTTTATGGATGGCTGATAAAAGTCCATTTCATTTCATTTTTGGTTTGGTCTCCAAGTTGCGTATTTTAATAAATTATATAGACTGGTACTTACCTTAATCTAATTCCTTCCTTGCAACTTTTGATTGTTTGCGTAACGACGCGTTTCAGGAACACAGTCCCATCATCAGGTTATAAAAATGAAATCATGAATTAATCACTCGTCGTTAAGTTTAAAATAAACCACTGCACAAAATTCGAATACACGCGAACACATAGCTACGTGCATTCACACACGTGCGCGTCGTCGTAAAGTTAAAAGTCAACTGATTTTGTTATCGCAAACTTATACAGGCAGTCGTCTGCTTTCTTCTTGTTGTGTGCGTATTACTGTGTCGTAGAAGACGTTGGATTTAAATGACAACATATCATTCAATAGCTCGTCATGCTGGAATTTACTAGTTTTGTAAATTATAAATTCTTCCATTGAATCCATGAAGCGTCCTTTCTTACAGTAATGTAGGGGTTTTAAATTTTGTGCAAAACTGGTATAATTATGGTTGTATTCTATCAAGTGCTGCGCGTAACTGGACTTTATATTATTGATATTCTTCTTGGGTAATGTTCTATATATCTATCTTTAAAACTTCTTCCTGTTTGTCCAATATAGAATTTATCGCAGTCATCACATACAATTTTATGTATGCCGGAACATGTTTCAGGATTTTTGTTTCTTTTTGTTCGTAATACGTTTTGAATATTATTGTTTGTTTTAAAGGTTACTGTAATGTTATATTTTTTTAATTGATTTTTAATGATTTGTGGTATCAAGTTAGTGTACTCAACGGATACAAATTTACTGTCATGTCTCGATTTGTTTGTTCCCAGATTCTTTTTGCGTCTGTGTTTATCGATCAATTTGTCGACAATCGTGCTGCTATATCCGTTGGTGATTGCTATGCTTTTTATGGTGTCTATTTCTTTGATAAAATCCTCCTTCTCTAGAGGTACATTAAGGAGTCTGTGGACGAACGCGTTATAAGCAGCAATTTGTTGTGACCATGGATGGTATGAGTCTGCATGTATGGTAATATTGGTTGTTGTAGGCTTCCTATAGATATTAAACTTAAAGCAATCTTTCTGTTTAATTAAAGTTAAATCTAAGAAATTCAAACAATTATTATCTTCGGTTTCTAGAGTAAATTTGATTTGGGTGTTTATACTGTTCATGTATTTTTTCATGTTTTCAAGTTGTCTTAATGAACCGTTAAAAACACAAAAAGTGTCATCAACATATCCATGATAAGCTATAATATTCTTATGATGTATATTGTTGTTCGATAACAGATATTTATTTTCAAAATGGTTGAGATACACTTCTGCTAATATACCACTTAGGGGAGAACCCATAGCGAGCCCCTCACTTTGTGAATAAAACTGACCACTGAAGGTGAAATAGTTCTGTTTTAGGATTTTTTAAACCAATATAACGAGTTCATTTATTTCTTGAATGTTCAAGATTACAAAATCTGATAAAAGTCTGTATTCCCAAATTATCAGATTTTTGCGACATTGATTTTGTAATGGGATGGGCAGTGACTTGAGTAATGAATGTATCTACTTGAATTTTGTCGTTTTTGTCACCACCATCCGAACAACTGTAAGTGAAACTCCTTACTGAACTGAAAATAACCTCTCTCAAAGCACAATTTTAAATCTTCTAAAAACTGAGTCTTGGAAATTTTTGTGTGATGCCTGAGTTCATCAAATCTATTAACTATTATTTCAGTAACAAATTGGGATCGATGAAAATCGATACATCTAGTGAGGTAAGTTGATAATAAATTGATAATACTGGTGGAAAGATATGATAGAATTATAGCAAGATATCTGGCTAATTCATATGTAGGAGAATTTATAAATGATACTATTGGTCTAACATCGGATTACCTTGTTTATGATTTTTCACTACGGAATATAACTTCGGAGAGGTGGGAATATTCGTCTATTTAAAAGTAAATTCGTGTGTTTAATTGTTTCTGTATAATATAATCTAACGTGTTTAGTAACATAACGCATTAGGCTATGTGTGGGGTTCCGTGGAACTTGTTTATACTGTATGTGTATTTGTCATTTAACATTTAACATTATTAATATCATAGAACTTGGGATTACAATTATACTATCCTGTATTTATGTTGCAGGCATAATTATGGGAAACGTTTTTAAACGTTGTATAAAAACAAAAACTGCGTTTTTATTTCGACCGGAACTGTCTTTCTCTCTCTCCCACACACACACCCGTGCATATACATGTTGTTACACTGTCACTGTTTTCCAATTTTTATCAGCATTGTCAGAGACTTAAAGTGATACAATACCTATACCTAGTAAAGTGATAGAGTCTGTACAAATTGTGCAGACTTCCAGTGTCTGACGATGCTGATATAATTCTGTGGAACGTGCGTTAGATACAATAATTTTATACTTACAGAAAGAATTTATTAATTTTATTTTTGTAGAATGGTTTAGATCGTGTAGTGTGTAATCCATGTAGACCTATGGATACAAGGAACAACATTCTGTCGGCACAAAAGGGTACCGACTACTTTGTTACTAAGGTTCATAATCGTAGGTGTAAAATATACGCAGTTGTGTAAAAATAGACTAGACCGTTCTCGAAAAAATAAAAATATCTTACAATATCTCGGCTAACGTAACCACGCGCGTCAGTTCGCGGTGTGCGTCCAAACAAAGACTACAGAACATGCCGTCAGTACATCGACGTGTGCTGTTTCTTTTCATCGACGTTAGATTAGGTTATTTGTAACGAAAGCGGCACCGTAACATTTGTCACCGTAAAGTATCACTCCATCGGTACTCATGTATCTCACTGTTCAATAATATTACAAGTTACGGGTTGGGAAACTTCAACTCTCTGCGAGGTACGAAACAATGGTCTGTTTGGTTCAGAAAAAGTCTGGGCAATCAGCCCAACAACGCAAATACCAGTTGCCTAACAACGTCCAGGTGGCATACACTCTTCCATAGTGAATACTTTTTTTTTCGTCAGTCTGAAGAATCACAATGTGGAATAATTTTCAGTTTAAAACAAATAAATGTTTATGTACTGATTTTACAGATTGGAAATCGACTTCATCAAGAGTGCAACGCAAACGATAGCTCGACAGTTAGGTAGTTTTACAAAACACTGCGCATTCATTAGAGTTACGTATAATGACAGCAGGTTTTAATCAAGAAAAATTGTCTTCTTTTAACTTTATGAATTACCTTTCATTATTACAATATATTATCACGTTTACTAAATTTTAAAAAGTTTATGACGTTAATTACGCATATCTTGAAAAACTACACGTCCAGTTTTATACCGTTCGATCGTAAGATTATTATATTAAGAAAAATAATGTTTCTATGCCGTGCTGTAGTCGACAGTGTGGTGATTAGTAACCACGTGGCTTGGGTTCGATTCCTGCCGCCAGAAAATAATATATGGCTTTTATACAGTCACTCTACCCTCGCCAGGCGCTGGCAAACCAGCAATCGTTTTCCCTGCTTAATCATCCGTACTCATGTTAGATGGTAAATCCCATATACTGTGAAGAATCAGTAAACATGCACACCACGGGTATGTGCAGAGAGGTACAAACCAGTCCGTAACTGATGACCACATAAGAAAGAACGGTCTGTGGAAATGAACTTAAATAAAGAAAGGCCGATTGTATCAAACGTGAAACAACACTTGAACGATAGTAAACACTAATAGTACACGTAATTCTGAAACCGTATGTTTACCAGACGACTGGACATTGTATACATTGAGCTAGGCACGCATCGTTATCTTAAAAGTAACTGAGACGCAAGTGTTTGTCAGCGTACAAGTTGTATCATCTTATGCCACCTAATATAATCAGTAGGCCTACATTTTATGTAGAGACACAGACGTAGCAAACAGTATACGTAAAGCGTTCAGTGTGGGTAGTAATGCGTTACTGTACAGGTGGCGCCAGGTAGACCTATACGTACGAGTTTTGAATGAAAAGGTGTCTTCAAATTAAGCTTTTGACTCTGGAACTATTCTAATGCCATCATATTGCAAATTCTATGAAAACTAAAACTTAACATAGTTGCTTTAGAAACTATCCTTTCGAACATATCGAACTTCTCTTAACACGTAAGTGGAATAATGACCTAAACTTTTTGATTTTCCATTATATTACGACTCCAGACAAGCAGCAGATAAAGAGAAGCTTTCAACTGTCTCTTGCTGGGGGTGTCTGTTAAAAGTTGAAGTTTAAATCATTGTTCTTGAACAGAAGAATGTTTCACTATGTACACAATCACGCTGAAATAACTGTCCAAAAAATATTTTAAGAAGACCTTCGAAGCGGAGCTATTGGATTAATTTTTTTTATGCCTATATCAAGATTTCTTGATGACTAATGACCAAGACAATTTTACTAACTTCTAATATGATAGATCTAGTTGTTTGAAAATAAAAAAATAATAATTGTTCCTTCTTCCCTCAGTTTGATTTTTGATTTGGAATTTGTTGAGTATGCAGGTAGCCTATTTATTCATTCCCGTGTCCGCACACTATATTTTCTACACTGTATTACAAAAATTTAAAATACAATTTGTGGTTGCTAAAATGTTTGGTTTTTGTTTTCTAGATATGTAAATACTTCGGAAAGTCAACTAACACTGTTATTGTTACGAAAATGTATATTAATGTTTGACACGACTCGTAAAAGGAGGGCATGGAAGTAAAATGTTTTAGGACCAATGCTTTAACACTTTAATTCGCGTACAACCACACAACACATCATATCATTACACACGCTTTAGGAACTACTGTGTGTGTGTGTGTGTGTGTGTGTGTGTCATGGCCCCCACAAGGGGGGGCCAGGGTTGCCAGAGCAAGGGGGCCCGGGGTGGATGGGGGCCCGGGGCCCGGAGAAGCCAAAAAGCGATAAACTATAACTATATAGGTTAAACTAAATATTAAGTACACTAAAACTAAACTAGTAATATTTTCGTAAAATTGCATTAAAAGAAAATATTGACACTGTTCATTGACAACAAATTTGTATGAATGGAATCTTGGTAAGACTTTACACATAGGCCTACAAGAGTGGAGTTTATTGGGATTGGGAATTTTTAACTGACAAGGGTGGAACTGGGAATCGGGCAACACTGCCTGCTGGCGCGATCGTAGTCGCCTAGCTCACTCTGGCGCCTACACGGAAACCCCGGAGCACTGTAAATACAAGTGAGCCTCTCGCGGTAAGAAGCAAGAAACAATGTCTGCGACGTTGCTAACGCTATCACCGAAATAAAAACGAAAAATCTTATAGAAAAGTTCCCTAAGGACTTTACGGAAGAACTACTGGAAGAGGTAATTTATCTGAAAAACATCCATCATACTATTTTTGGTTCAGAAAAAAAGCCTCTTAAACTGTTAAATCTAATTTATGAAAAAAATCTTCAGGCGATATTTGCCAATGTTTGCATTGTACTTAAACTGTTTTGTACAGCTCCAGTGACAGTTTCCACAGCTGAGAGGTCGTTCAGTAGGCTTGCCAATTCTCTAAAGACCTGGCAAAGAAGTGCAACAGGACAAGATAGACTGAATAGTGTTGCCATTTTAGCCATGGAAAACGAACTTGCAAAAAGAGTGGACTTTTCAGATGTTATAGATAAATTTTGCAAGACAAAAGCTAGGAGATTTCACAACGCAGGACCATAGACTAAAAATAGTAGTCTGAACTACTTCCCAGATTACTGCTTGCTTATAATCGTATTATCTTTAGTTATACTGTATCTAGTTCCAATGCTATCAATAAAATTAATAAATTAATAATTAGTAAAATTTTGTGTGTGAATCCTTTAAATAATCTAAAATGCATGAATTTCCTTGTTTTGGCTATTAGGTGGATAACTTATAAGTAATTTTCTTCGTTTAATGGAATAGAAATGTAGATTTTAGACATTAATTTTTAATTAATAAAAAAAAACTCCACTCATAATTTTAATATTACCTTTCTGGCGATTTGGGAATATGAGAAAGTAGAAGACAGGGGAAGCCTTGGAAGGAAATGCACGCAGGGCAAGGGAGCCCGAGCTGAATCCTGGCAAGGGGGCCCGTAACTTGTTGTGGGGGCCATGGTGTGTGTGTGTGTGTGTGTGTGTAAACTTAACAGAACATAATATGGTAACTTATTCAAGAAATAAAGCCTGCCGTTGAACACCGAGATGTGAGCGCTTGTCCTCTAACTCAGCAGTGAAAGCATTTAATTAATTAGCGTTGCATGACAACAAGTACGTCATTCGTTAAAAATTTCCGGTGGAATTTTTTCGAGCTCCAAGTTACTTTACATATTTTTTATTTATTTTATTTTTATATAAGTAAAAATACCAGTTTTTATGCAACACTCTTGAATGGATTACAGCATACATATTCATATTTCAATTTTTCTTATGACGCGACGTGATTCACTGTAATCACGAATAAATTTATTACGATCTGTACCGTACTACACCTACTATTCAGACTGAGGAGTCGTAAAACGCTTTGCATGTTATGAGACAAGTATCGCGTCACTCTGGACTTATGTCGACCTTTATAATCTGCTGTAGTACAAACACAGCAAAGTTCCAACTGACCAAGGGACGAGTAAAGAGTTAAGTTCAAACAACAGCAATTAATAAAAAAAAAACTGAAAATTTTGTATTAAGAAATACATTAGACACAGTTTAATTATAAACTGCCACCTATTTCACACATATGTGTGTGACATTCATTGAATCTTCAAAATTTGTCAACTATTTTGAAAAATTACTTATAAGACTATATAATTAATGTGCTATACGTATAATGATTCTAGTATATTAAACTTTAGTATATTAATAACTTGAAAAGGTTTTAGGAATAAATTACAAATTATATTTATGGTTATGAGCAGCAGACTAAAAAAATCGTAAATGTAAAAATCGTATTTATGGTAAAATTTTTCATTAAGAATTATTTAGAGTTTTGTAGAACGAAGTTTTTCTTGTTTAAAAATAATCAAAACCAAAACGTTATTTAAGATACATGTACCAATGTTACGATGGTTCTACGTATGTGTCTGAAAACTGCCCTTGCTGAACAAACAATTCTTGCCTTTTGTTAATCAGGAAATAGGCAGAATGTTGGTTATTTTGGTAGCCTGAATATTGCTTCGCTGAATTTTAAGCTGTGATTTTTTTAAGGCATTCTAAATCTTGAAGGAAAACGTTAATTTTGAGTAGAAAAATGTACACAGTACTAAGTATATACCGTTTACCGTTTTAGTTAAAGAGATGCAAACTCTTTTTTTTTCGTTTACCGTAATGTATTTGTGACCTACACTGTCACACGATTATATTATAAATTATTAGAAAGCATATTTTAGACTTACTACAGATAGCAGATTTCTACGGAAAGAGAACTTCGTTATAGATTTCTCTTACTTTAAGTGTTCTGTGTTCTCTTTTACTTACACTTCTTCCTTTTTTTATTTAATTCTTTTTTTTGTATTTTGTTACTTTTTATTTCCAGCTTGTTTACAAACGTTTGACTTTATTCTTGTATGTACAATCGACCTCTACACCTTGCGGTACAAGAGGATTGGATAATAATAATAATAATAATAATAATATGTACAATAGAAACGCCAATTTTTACAAAGTTGTCTTCTTAAAAAATTAGTATCCCTACCTGTTATTTTTTCTTTCAGAACTTGATATTGTTTCATTTGAAAATTGTTTAATTTGAATAGATTTTGATTTAGCCACTCTCGTGTTCGTTTAGTGACTGGATGATTAGTAATAGCAATTACTAAGAAGTATATAGGACAACTTAACGATCATTCGCCGCTCCGTTTTAGAAGTATTTTTTTCTAGTTTCGAGGTCAAAATAATGTCAGAGGAGGGAATAACCGCGGCACATTCACTTCATACTGTCGGTTAGCGCGCCCCCCGTATATAGTGTGTGAAGGAGCGAATTCCGTTTCCACGGCCACATAATTTACCAAACCAATTGCAGAAGGAAATGCTAACAATGATTTACGGGGTCTGTCAACGCTCGACAGTGGGATCATCTTTAATTAAATGTGACCAACAACGACTTCAAATTTAATTTCCAATAAAAGCTGCACATAATTATGAAACAATACATCGTGTCTGATGAAGATACAGTCTCAATGTGATGACTGATTTTCATGAGGAGCCGCGTCAATCAAACGACGGTGACCCATGACCCCCCACACACACACTTGAAACATAACTCTTGTTTTTCTTCCTGTTTCATAATAAAGTCGTCATAATATGTATTCTTTTCTTTATACACAATTATGCTAATAAAAACATGTGTATGCGATGCATAAACAGTAGGCCCCACATTACACACCAATCACTTCTAAAAAACGGAACAAATCCATCGCCTAAACTCAAAGGGGCTAACCCTTATAAAAATGCCTGTTTTACTATTAAAAAATGTAACATATTTTTAGACCATTAAAAACAGGGCGCGACTGTTTTGAGGTACCACACATACTTAAATTTGGATGTTGAAACCGAATAACATGTTGGAAATCATGATAATTTTAACGTTAGCTAATCGTTGAATATGTTACTAAATCTGTTGAGTGCCGTTAACAGACTTGGCGCATTATTTCACTCAATCTCTCTCCCCCCCCTCTCTCTCTACGTTCCTTATCCCTCTGCCCCCCCTCTCTCTCTCTCTCTCTCTCTCTCTCTCTCTCTCTCTCTCTCTCTCTCTCTCTCTCTCTCTCTCTCTCTCTTTACTCGTATAAATATAAATTGAATGGGTTATACTGAACAATCTCTCGCTCACAAAATAAATCAGTAAATCTAACAACAGATTTATTTATCCTATAATTTCTTTCTAACGGTTCCCAAACGTTTTACTTATGTAGTTCCCTTTTGTGACTCTCGAGTGCCACGCTCTCTTCCCGAAGTTTCATTTTGTATGCATTAAAAGCCTCACTGATACTGATGTTTTTTTTTTGAGATTGTGTTTCTGATGTTAGTTACTCTCATTTGTAATCTCATTAGGAATCTAACATTTAAGTGCCAAAAAATGTAACTATTCACATAATTAATTGTTCTTAAGAGATTTATGTAACTGTATTGAAAGTTGTGGTTATAAGAAGCACACCAGCAGTCAATGTTTCAGTTTCTTCGGACAGTCCGTATTAGTGAAATATTAATTTCAAAACTGTAAACGTGCTGAAGTCAGAACTACTGAGCAATGGATGGGCTTGTTTCTGTTAAAAAAAGTATTTACGAGTATTTCTGTTTAAAGTGCTCTACTTTTATTACTGTGGTTAATACGGCAAACTGCAACTGTTCGTTGTTCCCAGACATTAAGTCCTGTTTTGGCTACTCGTACTTATTCGATTACATCAAATGTCGCAGTGACAGATGTTTTCGCACTGTCCGACATAAGTAATTTCAGAGATTCAGACGTAATAAATATTAGGCCTACATCTGATCTCTGGTCCAAAAGCAAGTTTTATGTAGCTTGATGCTTGACAGAACTCGCGGAAATATTTGTATTAGTTAACTTCAGCAGCGTATATTCTCAGCATTTGAAATATGACTACGCTGTTCCAATATGGATGTAGTACGTTTCTTACAATGCATTACTCAATTCACGTAAAAACCACATGCAATTCAGGCTAAAACCACATATTCGCCTAACTGTAAATCAGTACGTTCTGATCCAATGTCTTCATACAAAGTCAAGTCCTGTTGGTAACAGTGAGTTTCTCTTAATGAAATTCAATCATGTTGGACTTTGGAGTTCGACATGTGAACAAGGCAAGTTCTGTTACCAGCTTACCGGGAGGGTGTTTACGTTATTCCAAAATAATATTTTTGCATTTATTATCTTGCAAATAATATTTTTGAATTAAGCAAATAAATTTTATATACGTACTCTGTAGACGATGGTAGCTGGTCTATAATTAACATCTGTGAGGGTTAGATTTTCTTAAGGAAAGAAACGCAAACCAAAACATATTATGTAACGTAACAAGTAAACAATATGCCTACTACGCCCACAATATTATGCTAACACACTATACCGTTTTGTCTGCTGAAACAACAGACAAAGCTAACTATGAAATGTGTAAGGCGATCACAAACTAGACATGCTCGGACAGGTGCAAAATATTGGCTTTACAGTGTTTTAACTAAGTTAGCCGTACATACACTTCGCCTTCAGATTATCGACTTCTGTATTTTCACAATCCTATCAATACGTTTAAACAGAAATACAGTATCTTTCACATTACCGAAATGTTAACAAAATTACATTATTTGTTAATAAGAAGAATTTGTATCCTTACACAATTAACGTGTAAACGTCGAATTCTCTCTACATATTTGTAGTACCAAACTCATTTGGACTATCAGAGATGCTTTACTGTCATTTCCAATAAAGGACTTCGCTTTTCAAAACATTCACCACACACGCCTTATCTTGGTAAGGCAATAAATTTCTTACCACACTATGTGTAAATTCTAAAATGTTGTCACTGCTTATCCTTCGTTGGATAGAATTATTGACCAGCACATCCTGCACCGATAATCTATTACTTACACTGTGAAACTGCATAAAGTTTTGCTCGAAACTATGGAAAGGACAAACCTCCCTATTTTGATAGCTACCTACTATAATCTCGAGAGTAATAACCATGAGTTGACTTTTATAATTTCACACGCATACACATATTTAACGACTCTGAAAGTCAAGATACTGTTAAACAAAGGCAAAATAAACAAAGGATGCGCAAGGAAGTGATAGTGGAAACAAAAGATGCCAAATAAACGTTCAGAGCTCAAAACGACGTAAGTAAAATTATTTTATTTTAAAATGAATGAACTTAGGTAACTTAAAGTGTGTCCAAAAATGTATTTTTTTTTCAAAATATATTTTTACAGTTTTTAAATCCCTTTGTTTTGAATCATGAAGTGAAACGTAAACGCAGGCTTGTGCTTGCCAATTTCGATTTCTTATGAATCATACCTAGTCATAGGAGTTGTGGAGAAATAGCGATGGATGATGAAACAAACAAAAGTTTGTATGGAACCTTAAACACCTCTGCCAGCATCTATGGTTTGGAAACATATGAATTATGAACATTCTTTTAATTGATAGCATCACTAAACATGAATAGTTTTATAAATAAGTATGATAAAAAGAATTTCGACGAAACCGAAACATCGAAGAATGATAATGTTTTTATAGGCTTTTGAAACGTATAATGTGCATAAACTGCACTCTCCTGTTCAGCGATGTTCTATGTTGATATTTACTATATAACAAACATTATCATGTTAAAACGACAGAGACCGAAGATTTCTAGACTGTGGGGAATCGAAAGTGTGGAAAAAATATAGTGTTAACATCACCTGGAGCGTTACATTTTTCGATGACGTTACACATTTTGCATCACGCATTTTGTGGAATGACCCCCAGCCTAAAAACATTATCATGTTAAATACGATATTTAATTAAGTATAACTGAGTACAACAAAAATGGCATTTTTGTCGCACCGTGTGACGTAGACAGTGCAAGCGGCTCCCACGTCGTCACTACGCACTTGATGTTTACCCTCGGTCAGCTGATTGTACTCAGCACGGATTAAGCTGAAACCCTAACAGCACGATTAGCCCTAAAGTTTCTTACGTGAATTACGAATAATATTGTTGTACTGATCATTTTTCACTTAATGAACCTAATACTGTCTGTTGCTGACATCTGCGTAGAAATACTTGAGACTTGTGCAGTTACACCTATTTCTGACTTCAGTTATTTGTATTTATAATATTGTTAGAAATGTATTTATAATATTGTAGCTAACAACTAAAACCAACTGTACATTTGCTTTGTTTAGCAGTCTAACGCATTTCAATTATGCATCGTTCTAAAATCGTTCTAATTATGCATGGACACTTTTCATCCTGCGTTGTAAAATTGATTTCGTACCTTTGTTTCAACTACTACAGCTGGGAATTTCATCGGAAAAACAAATTTTAAGAACACATGCAAAGTTTAGCTGCTTGTGTTGTGCGTGTGTGAGGCGCGGATCCACGGGTGGTGGGGAAATCCGCCCCCCCAAATTACGTCACATCAGACGAAATTTTTGTTGTCTTGTCATTTTAAATATTATACAAAATTCATAAATTATGAGAATCATACAAAATTCATATATTATGACAATCATACAAAACTCATATATTATAAGAATCATACAAAATTCTCAGAACTGTTTCGGTCATTTTTATTTAACTATTGGCAACTTTGTCCAAACGCTACTTCCGCAGTCCTTTCATCCCGTTAAACATATCGTGCCTTTGTTCCCATTATTTTCAACTAAACCCGTTTCTGTAATTTAATTTTTTTTACGATAATACATCAGTGTAACAATGAAAGCAAAGGCAAGTCTAGCTCGAGTTATTCTGCCAATATTCACAATATTATGGTTTTATTTTTAAAAAACTATAATAAGCTCCATCGACGTCAGTGTTTTGTGTCGTGTACACTAATACAGTACTTTCTGTGTTAACTGTAAGCAGGGTAGTAAATACGTGTATCCCTTAAACGGGCTGTACAACAAACTGAAGGCCTAAACACTTCTGAGACACACAATATGATTAGCTAGCTGAGCACAACTAGCAGAATTACCGTACATTACAGAATTTTGACACTTAAAAACAACAACTGCAAGTAAGCACAGATAGGGTCAGCATCGGTTTCATGCCAATACTACGGTAAGACGATGATGAATGTGGAAAGCTGTGACGTCACAGATTGGGAGTAAATTTACAGATGGAGGCAAAGAATAAGTTATAGCTAAGTGGAGTGTATGAGATGGAAGCTGTAGCTGTAATCTGTAAGGAGTACGATGCCAGGACAGAGGAAGTGAATCGGGAATCGATGATTGGTTATTAGGATAATGGTTCCGAAAACTGGAAAGTTAAATCGAAGAGGAAAGAACTTATTTGTTAATATTTTTTATTATTTGTTAAACGCCAAATCTTTTGTTTTTCAGTGTACGAATTAATAAGACGAAAAAACATGTAATATAGCCTGGTTGCTTCAATAACTTTACCATATTTATATAATTGTTTACAATGACTCGATCAAGTAGTTAATACTTCTTCCTTTCCTTTTAAACTATTCATATGAAATAACTTTAACTTACACCACATCTCTTGTAGGGAAGAGCAGCTCTACATAATACAAGAAAAATCTGCTCGTTGTTCTCCATCCGCAATCATAACTCGCTAAAAATATGAATGGTTCTACTGGGTTCTACTGTTAAATCGTGCAGTGACTTTATTAATGAAAAAAAACCCTTGGATTTTGTTGTCCATGACGTGTCCGTTGATTAACGAATTATAAGTATAATACGAGGCGCGTCCGGAAAGTAAAGATACATTGCATCTAGGCCGTGAGGGAATTTCTTTTTGGCGGTGGTGGTAACACTGTCGTTATTGTTATTCGATGCCGATGCATCATAACCATTAAGAGAATAGACTTTGCTCTTTGTAGTTTGTGTTACACATATTAAAAATGACAGCGTCGATCCAAAAACCCGCTAAATGTGAAGTTCGTTCTGTGATACGTTTTCTAAACGCAGAAGGTGAATGCCCGGTGGAAATTCATAGACGAATTACAGCTGTTTATGGTGTCGTTATGAATCGACAAAATGTCTCGAAGTGGTGCCATAATTTTTCGGAAGGAAGGACTGCTGTTCACAACGAACAAAAGAGCGGTAGGCCGTCTTTGATCTCTGACGACCTTCTTCACAAAATTGAAGAAAACATTCGTAAAGATCGTCGTTTGACGATAAGAGAATTGTGTGAATTCATTCCTGAAGTGTCTAAGACACTTCATGAAATTCATGAAATTGACGAAAAAATTAGGCTACAAAAAACTGTGTGTGCGTTGGGTGCCCAAAATGTTAACGGACGATCACAAGAAAAATTGGATGGGTTTCATTTCTTGTGACGAATTGGTTTCGTTTCTCACACGTGATTTTCACTTGTTTCTTCACCTGAAACAATATCTGGCCGGAAAAAAGTTCGATGATGATGACGAGGTAAAAGAAGAGGTCATGACATGGTTCAAAGGGTTGGGGGCAGACTTCTATGACACGGGGATACAAAAGCTGGTTCCCAGACTTAATAGGTGCTTGGATAATGGCGGTAATTATGTAGAGAAATAAAGATATATGTATTTACGTAATTGTCAGTTAATGATTTGTAAATAAATATTTTTAGACCAATTACGACCTTTGTATCTTTACTTTCCGGACGCCTCGTACTACTGACTCGGATCACTAAGTATTTTATTGGTAAAAATGTAAAATTTTTACCTCATAGCCTGAACCAGTTTTCGCTTATTATAAGCTTCGTCAGAGGCTCATAAAATAAGCTTATACGTAATAAGGAATCGATGATTGGTTATTAGGATAATGTTTCCGAAAACTGAAAAAAGAATCGACACACCCAAAAAAATTAGTTAAACACAAATCTATGTTTTGTAAACGTATATAACTTATACTGCTGGAAAATTGCGAATTTGTTATATAAAACTATATTCTATTTGATCTGAATATGAAAATTATGTAGTTTTGGCTTCAATAATAGGCTAAATATCAAAAAAATTTAAACATCAGAATTATACCGCGCACATTCTTTGAATAATTAATTTCTTTATTTTGATCTCATGTTCGGAAAGTCAGAACCGCAGATTTATACAGAAAAAAATGAGAACACAGACCTAACGAAGTAATGTTGTGTAACCTAATTTTAGACGAAGATGTTGTAGGGCAGGATCAAATCGTATACGTTGACCTTGTTTCAAAACACGAAGACTACAAGGTTGTTTATTGTTAGATCATAGTGTGTGGTGGGAATCAAACGCAGCGTTACTTTCTTTGTTACTCGTTGCACTTAACACGGAACTTGTGATATTGTTCGTTTGCTACGACTCCAAATGGATACACAAACATAACAGATGCTTCTGACGTAAGAGTAGGCTATTCTTTTGAACTGACAATAGCTAATGTTCGCCTGAAAAGAGAGTATTCTCGTGAAGTGTGAATGAAATAAACTTTAACCTTACGAAATTTGTTAGTTCGAAAAATACCCGTACACACACACACACACATATATTTCAGTTTTATTATATAACAGTACTCAATATTATTTTGAATAATTAACAATTAAAGTCTGTAATGTTTACAATAAAATATTTATTACAATTAATGATTCAGTTTATTTTATGTATTATTAGAGAAGGTTAATGATTTAAAGAGACCGATCCAAACTCGTGGCAATCTCTTAAATGCAACGAACAGAATAAAAAGTAATCAGTAGTACTCCACTTTTCTGACGAGATGGTATAAAACTGAATCGTAATCGGCACCCGCACAGATTGTTTTACTTGTTGATGTAGCAAGCAACACAAACGCAAACAGGATACAGACTGGACATAAAACCAATAAGAGAACACTAATTATTAAATGTTAAAATAAACAGGACCACATCAGTATTTAGTTCAGGCCTTCTAGCAGCCTTGACTGACAGCAATTACGTCATACATGATGTAGGCAAACGATAGGTGTTGGGGTACGCCTACAAGTACCGTTATGCTAATACTGGTGCCTACGTACCACCACGCTGCCAGCGTTAATGTAATGTTCAGCATATCATCGAAAGTTTAACACATTACGGTTGTTAAGAGTCTGTTAATGAAAACGTTGTTAGGCTTTCGTTAATTCTGCATATTACAGTCTAATCCATTCACTTACGGTACCGTCAAAGATTTCAGTTTCTGTCAGACGCCAGGTAAAATGTAGCTTATTACCTTGTACGACGTCCGCCATGAAATAATCCTTATCATAGGCAACAAAATAAAATGTAAACTCCGTTAATGTAGCCTACTGACGAAAATAGAAATATATTCGGTATATATCTCGGTCAAACTGACGTCCCTTAAAAGCGCCAGGCAGATGTTAACAGAAATCCTAAAATTACTAAGGAAAATTAAAATTCAGATAAAAGGAAAAAAATAAAAAAAGTACAATTTTGAAAACAGTTTTTGCTGTGTCCCTTTAAAATAAATTCATAGTTTATATGCCATTTCAGTTAAGTACTATAAATTAAATAAATGATTGGGGATTATTTATTATGCTAACCGTGATTTAATTAATTAATCTGTGATTGCCGAGCCCCACGTTCTTTGGGAGCCATTTATAAATGTTAATTTATAACTTTTATTTGCATATTTGATTAGTGGTAAATTATAAATGTCAATTTATGCAAATGTGTAGTAAATGTAAAATCACACTTGTGGTAATTAATATTGTTATTGTGTTTGCTCTTAAATACAAAATTTATCGATCTCTTACATGTATGTGTATAATTGAATCTTATTTATGACTCTGACTATCTATGCTCACGTGTTGGAACACAGTTTATACACTGAATTTTATATAAATTCATGTGCAATAAATAATGTGTATTTACTTGTTTTAATTGATTCTTTTCATGCTGTGTGTGAGGCAACCATTTAACATTATGTCCAACTATTCTGATTCTCATCAACACATACGTGATATCATTTAATAGAAGATAGTTATCGATTCATTTACTTTAATTGAACACAAGAAACTCTTAAAATCTATTTGTATTCCTTCAAACTTTAGGTTAATATTTGAGTTGCATTGGTAATAATGAACGCATATTTATGATCAACTAAAATACTAGTTTAATTATCATTCATAACATATTATAATAGTACATAGGTTACGTCGCTGTACCTGAAATACATACATATTTTATAATAAACAAATACATGTCTCAATATATGCTGAAAACAAAGAAAACATACATACATATATAAATCAAATAATATTACAATTCAATATTCTACTTATTTAATGCGTTCATTAAATCCCAAATAAGCTTTTGTTTATACGTTCATTAACTACTTTATTCAGATTTATTCATTACTTTTCTTAATAATTTTCTCAGGTGTGAATTCTTTGAAAGAAACCAGGTCAGTAGAAGTTATTAATTAGAAATAATTAATAGTAATGGTTACTTGGTTATTGAATATCCATTAGTTGTTGACGAAGTCTCGTTCTGGTGATGAAGATGGCTCGTAGACACATTCCGTCGTAAGCTGCTTTATCACTATCACTTAACACTTCTCTCCCGATCACTCGTGTGGGCGTTTGCATATGTGAATAATTGAAGTTCAGTGTTCATCAATGTTTCATCTTACTGTGTATGCTGTGAGTTCGTTTTAATGTCAATATACATGTCTAGTTTCATTTGTCGCTGCATCATTAAACGTTCATATAATTTATTAGTTTGTTTAATGTTTCGTGTTCATTATGTTGTTGATAATGTGTCGTACACAATATTAAGTTCAAATGATTTGTATATCGTTAAGTGATGATGTCTGTTGGTGTAACGGTCTGATTGTTCACTTGGTATCATTTTAACTAAGTCCGATACTTCGCACTTCGGTTCAATATCACTATCGCGATATGAATGTATTATTAAGTCTTTTAAGTTACTTGTTACCGTTTTAGCTTCCGGACTCGAGTTAGCGTTCCGCCGTTTAATGTACTCTTCTGAACATTGAATAATTACTAACTCCGAATAATTAGCGTAAACTGTTGAAAGTTTATGATATACCGTCTCTCGCACTTGAAGTTAAACTACTTGAAAATATTAATGTAAACTGTCTGAAAACTTTAGCATGACCGTTTCAAAATTAAGTGTCGACTGTAGACTGTAGACTCTCAAAAATTGCGTGTAGACTCTATTTCCGCCGGCCTGGACAGATGGTTTTATTAATTCGTCCCTACTCAAAATTTTGTCTCTGGCGCGCTTCACGCCTACTTCATTTCGAGATTGGTCAGTTTTTTGATATTCTTGGAAAATACTGCCCTACCATGTCAAGATTCTACGTCATAGTTCTCCCGATAGGTTCTTCGTTTCAGTTGCTATGGAAACACCCCTCACCACTAAATTTCTCGCTGGCTGAGGGCATCTGATAGGTTCTTAGGTCACCCCGATTTTTCGCCCTGACGATCGTTGACCCGTTTCGACGAAACTATGGCTATTAGACACTAGTCGATCAACCTATTGTCTGAGTAAACTCTGTGTTTCTATAGATTCCCATTATCTGTACTTTCAGTCTCCCTGGCGTATTGTTCTATGTCCTAACCCCTTTTTTCTGGCTATTAACAATTTTTGAACATCTGCTGGTCGTTGAAGTCACCCCAACTTTCACTTCGTAAATTCTTGTCTGTCAATTAGACGATACCTCCAGCTGCGTAACATGACTTTAGTCTTTGTCAGCCTATCTTCCAGTATTGTTTCTTAAGGTGCAGCGCATCCGTTTCATTTTAGTATGGAGTTTCACTCGTTTTTGTCGCTTATCGTCTACTGACGTAACATGGTCAACATCTGCTACAATTCTCGGTACGGGTGTGAATGTCCTCGCTTACTTTGTTACAGCTGCGGAGAGCAATAATTCTGGACGAAACTTTCCCTGTCATCTTACGCCACCAAATTCTATAGTTGGATTGAACTTAATGTGTTTCTATTGTCAAGTCAGCGACGCTTCACTGACACCTTCTCATTACTCCTTATTTATTGCTCCACCATAAGTCGTTGACACAGCCTCGTGTGAACGTACTCTGCCGAGGTGAAAATTTGAAAAATTTTTAAAATTTTCTGCTCGTTACAGTGTCCTCAATTTCGATTTGACGATGTGACCTCAGGGAACAACTCAAACTAAATTCTGCGCCCTGTACGTCGCCTCGCCGTGTTCATCTTCTTCAGGGGAAGGCAATACATGATAACCTACTTTCAAAAGCTTATATTACAAGTGGTACACTCCCTTTTGGTTTTAATCGGTTCTCTGAATTTATTGCTAGCTATTTGGGATAGCTGAACGCATTTCACATTATCGTATTTACATATAAATACCTTATCCTTATAATTATAAGACAAATCATAAATTCAATGAGCAATTAATTTAATCAATTGAATGAAATTTTACTTTCTAAAATATCATACTCACAAGATATTATCAAACAATCAATCAGTTCCATGTAACACTTCACATGACATCAAGGAAAATCTCCTATACATATACACCTTTGTGCATTACTAATGATCCTACCAATAAAATCTTTTAAAATGTTATTTAAAATTAGATTGTTAATTAATACCTTCGCTACGTTAGTTGTGATTATTTTAATAATTTACATACAAGTAATACATTTTGTTTTAATGATTTACCTACTTTATGATAGCATCATTTACCTTCTTAGCCTACTAATTATATACACTCACATTAATAAAGTTCATTTACTATCTAGTTCTTTTGAATAATACCACTTATTTGATTTTAAGTGTCCATTTTTTCACTTTGTCCTTGTAACGTATTACTATATAAATCAAATAATAGCAATTAAAATGTACTTTGCATTCACTGCAATATTTTTATAAAATGTCACACTAAATGTTAATTTATCTTATTATCTAACATTTAATTAGTGCTTAATTAACTAAATACATTTTTATATTATGTTTTAACAATTAAAGTACATAACTTTCTTGGTTAAGCCAGCTTAAATGATATCGCCGCGTCAATTACCCTAACGCAGTTGATCCATCAGCATCGGCTAGCTTCTTAAGACATCTTCTTCAATTTCTTCCTCTTCCTTCATCTTCATTCTCTGATTCATAGTATTTTTTCAATTGTCTGGCATTAAATTTTCCACGGAGTTTCTTGTCATCATCGCAATCAACGAGTAGATAAGTAGCTTCTCCGAGAATTTGATGCACTTTATATGGTCCGCAGTACAGTTCGCAAAATTTTTCAATTCTTTTCTGGACCGCGTCCGATTGATGATACGTTCTGATTAACACTTTCTCACCAATTTTGAATTTTGTAATGGTCTTGACCTCATTACATAATTTTGCTTGTTTTTCTCTCTTCTCCTTCATTTTGATAAATATTTGGTTATGATCCACCCCTTTAACTAGGAGTATATCCTTGTTTGTGTATTTTTCCCACGCTCTGGTAGGTTTCTTCCCGAGCTGAGCTTCGTACGGTGTTACTTCTATCGTCTCGTGGTACGTTTCGTTAATACAACTCTCGACGATTGGTACGTAACGCGACCACTTTGTATGTTGATCACCAACAAAGATCCTAAATAAGTTCCCAAGCTGTCTGTTGATTCTTTCAGCCAGATTCGCACAAGGGTTCCTTATTGCGGTAAATCGTGGTTGGATATTTAGTTCAGTTAATCCATCTAACCATTTTTTAGATGAAAATTGCGTTCCGTTGTCTGCGATAATCACTCTAGGAGACCCCAGTTCCTTACACGTTGCCCTTCGAAGTGTGAAAAGTCGTACGTATTTGGTAAAGTTGTCAACCATAACAAACAGATATCTGACACCGGCGGACGAAGCAGGTAATGGTCCGTAATAATCGGCGCTCACTAGGTCACCCTTGCGTAACGGTATTATGGCTTTTGTTCCTCCGAACAAGTTTCTGTTACCAGAATCTTTCTTTCGCTGACAAGTGTCGCAAGCCCGTACGTAATTTTTCACCCTCTTTAACATACCGTCTATGGTAAAGTACTCCTGCAATAATTTGATACATCTCTTCGCACCGGGATGACCATACATACGGTGTATTTCAGCAATTATTTCGCCGGACACACTGTTCGGTACGTATAGTTTCCACTCTCTCCTACGTAATCTATACAATTTCTCATCGACGAATCTATAAAATTTATTTAATTCCTTATCTATACACTCTTCCCTAATCTTATCAATAATATTATTAAGCTTATTATCTTGAATTTGGTACCTTCCAATATCCATTAGGATCTTGCTTACCTTCTTATCCATTTTGATTGTCAGGTGGTTAATTAAGTATTCGGAAATATTCTCACTAATTACTTCTAGCGTGGCATCTTCTGGATTTCTGCTCAGAAGAATAGCAATAATATTGTCCTTACCTTTACAATGGACAATGTCGAATTTGTACTCCTGGATACTCAAGATCCAGCGTGTAATACGCGAGTTGTTTAAATGACATTTATTCATAAAAGTCAATGCCTTATTATCAGTAATGATAGTTAACGGTTGTCCTAGTATGTATATACGGAACCTCTCAAGACATCGTACAATACACAAAAGCTCCTTCTCCGTAGTGTAATAATTTATTTCTGCACCCCTGAATGTCTTGCTGGTAAAAGCTATTACTCCAATTTTTCCTTCCTCGTCTAGTTGATATAGTTGTCCGCCATATGCAAAGTTGCTGGCGTCACATTGCATATAATATCTTTGGTTTATTCGGGGAAACTTTAAGATGACTGTTTCTACGAATAACCTTTTAACCTGATGAAAACATTCATTTAATTCCCGTGTCCAGGTAAATTTCTGTCCTTTCCTTAACAATTCAAGTAATGGTTTAGTGGTTTCAGCGTATTTGTCTGTAAATCGATTGTAGAAATTTGTCAAACCCAGGAAACCTTTTAATTGTTTTTGGTTCCGAGGTGTAGGGAACTTCATAATGGCATCGATCTTCTCGTCCGTTGCTCGTATTCCTTGGGTCGTTAATCGATAACCGAGGTACGCGATTTCTTGTCTGAAGAATTGCGACTTCTCCAAATTGATGGTTAAATTTGCCCTTCTTAAATTGGATAATAATAAATCTAAATGTAACAAATGCGTTTCTAAATCTTCTGAATAACACAGGCAATCGTCGACATAAATAATGGTACTCTCTTTAACTTCATCGTCCAATACTGTGTCCAATCCCCTGGTTAGTGCCGCAGAACTGGTACTCAGTCCGAATGGTGTAACTGTAAAACGATAACACTTGCCGTCGTACATAAAAGCGGTGGAGTTCCGGCACTCAGGCTTCAGTGGTACTTGCCAGAAACTGCTAGTTAAATCGACGGTAGATAAATACTTCATCTCGCCACATCTCGCCAATATGTCGTTTATCGGAGGAGCACCCTCGTAGTCCGGGATAGTCACGCTGTTCACCTTTCTCGCATCCAGACACAATCGTACACTACCGTCCTTCTTAATTACCGTAACAAGTGGGTTGATATATGCGCTGTTGCATCTCTCAATGACCCCATACCGTAACATTTTCTTAATCTCATCATCTACCTTCCCTTTATATGCTAATGGGACAGGCCATCCTCTCTGGAAGTACGGTGTCTGGTCGGTGACTCGAAACTCGTGGACATACCCTTCGATTCTTCCGGGGCATTCTCTGAATAAACAGCTATTCCTTATTAGAATCTCCCTTAATCTTTCCAACGTTCCTTTATCTCCGCATTCAATACTTTCTATCTTCTTGTCAATGTTTCTGATGATCTCTTCTTCTTCTTCTACATCCACCACTTCTATATGCATCATAGGCACCGTGTACGTCGCTTCGTTATCCTCTCTTCTTAACTCGACGATTCTTCTTCCCATGTCAATGAGACACCCTGTTTCTTGAAGAAAATTGGTTCCTAATATGCAAGGTTTTATCAAATCTGGTATTATGAGAAAAACACATTCATATTTAATTTCTTCAATATAGATATCACATAATATTTGTTTTCTGATTAGCTTTGATTTATTACCAACTGCGCTAACTATTAATGTGTTAGACATCGGTAATATTTCATAAGGTGTAATGTTATGTTTGTTTTGGTGAAACCACGACTCAGATAATCCGGCAATAACGGATCCAGTATCGAGCAACGCTTGTACACTAACATTATTGTTGAACTTGATATTTATCTCTGGACACCTGATTATTCGTTGAGAAATTTCTTCATCATCATTACATAATAAATCGCTTCGTAAGTCCGGTAGGATTATATTCGTCTGGTAGTCATTTGTTTTGACGGCTATCTCCGTTAATGGGTGGAGGGATTTTTTTTTTCCTCTTCTTGTTGTTGACGGTTCCTTTTGGGTTGAATGCCCGATGTGCCAGCCGTCGTATTCGTAAACTCTATTGTGTTGACAGCGCGCCGGTCTGCATTACGGTGCTGGTTATTTATGGCCGGTCTGTCACCCCACATTTTCTTCTGTATTCCGCTTCCTTTGTTCGGACCGCTTTCACTTTCCCTATAGGCATTTCTCCCCTCGTTTGCCGCCACATAGTTCGACTCTCTATTATTTCTCGGTTGAATCTGTGTATACTCGATGATCAAAGATTCGAAGTTTGGTATCGTCACAATCCCTCTTGTGACCACCGCGAGCTGGATATCGCGCCCAAAGTGACGAGATATCTTACGTATTAACTGATAGTCAGACAGAGTAGGTGTTAACTGCCTGCTTTCCAACAAAATGCGTTCAATATATTGAATAGCAGTAACTGGTCCGCGCCAATCAAACCTGCCATACTCCAAATGGTCCCGGATACTGTCCTGTCGTTCTTGGCCCCAATATTTCAGAGAGAACGCTTCCTTGAATTCTTCGAAATTTGATATTTGGTTACGTATCACTCGCCACCAAATTCCTGCGTCCAATTCCAGGTGTTTGCCAATCCACTTAATATTGTCAGCGGGATAGTATAACTCTTGGATTTCGGACAATTCCTTGAGGAATTCCATAGGGAATCTGTCCGTGCCATTATATTTAAGATCATTGTGGTTAGGCCCGTTAATTCGATTTAATATTCCACACTCACCTTCCATCAATTGTCGCTGCAATCTTTCTTGGTTTTCTCTTACCTTAGTCAAATGTCCTTTTAACTCTTCGATCCTCGTTGTCTTCTCTGTCGTAGTCTCGTCCAACTTCTGTTCTGTTGAACGTTGTCTACCGTCAACTTCTTCCAACTTCTGTATAATATTACTATTTGTTCCTTCTTGCTCCTGTTGTTTCTGCAGTATGGTATCGTGTATCTCGGCCTTGAGTTCTTCGTGCTTCTTATTGTAATCCTTAACGTGAACATCGAACTTGTGATTAATCTTTTTAACGGTCGTTTGGGTAGTGTGTACTGCTGCCATCCATTCTTGACGATCATTTTCTTGTTTTTCTTGTATTTCTACGTACTTCTTGTTGGCTTCTTCTCTCAAGTCTCTCACGACATCATCTTGCTTCTTCTGTAGTTCGTCGACCTTTCTTTCCCAGGTCTGCTGGCAGTCACGTATCTCGGACCTTATTTGTGCCATCTCTTCCTTATGCTGGTCGAGTTTTTCATTTTGTTTTTCTAATTTCTCACTAATTAATTTATTAATATTCTCTTCTAGTTTTCTGTTATTTTCTTCTTGTTTCTCGCTAATTAATTTGTTAATATTTTCTTCTTATTTTTCGTTCTGTTGACGGATGAACTCCATCAACGTTTGTAGGGTTCCATCTTCTAGTTGCGCTGTCTGTCCTCGCGCCCTATCTTCTGGACTCTCTACCACACTACTTGGTTCACTAGGTGTAGTATTGTCCTCTGTATTTACTGCGCCTAATTGGTTATTAATGTCAAATTCTACACTGTCTGAATTGCTCGCCATTTTTGCCCTACTACGCGTAATCATTCAAACTGACTTACACTAATAACACTTATCTTACTTCTATTTCTATGACACTACTTTCTCTACTACTTCTACTGCCTGTTCTTTACCAAAGCTGTACGTGTTAACAATCTTTGTTAATACGTATCATGCCGTGCGGATGGGCGTCATTTATAAATGTTATTTATAAATGTATTATATTAATTGCATAAATACTTTATTGATTTTTCACATGTATCTAGCCCCGAAGTTGGACGCCATTTATAAATTAAATAAATGATTGGGGATTATTTATTATGCTAACCGTGATTTAATTAATTAATCTGTGATTGCCGAGCCCCACGTTCTTTGGGAGCCATTTATAAATGTTAATTTATAACTTTTATTTGCATATTTGATTAGTGGTAAATTATAAATGTCAATTTATGCAAATGTGTAGTAAATGTAAAATCACACTTGTGGTAATTAATATTGTTATTGTGTTTGCTCTTAAATACAAAATTTATCGATCTCTTACATGTATGTGTATAATTGAATCTTATTTATGACTCTGACTATCTATGCTCACGTGTTGGAACATAGTTTATACACTGAATTTTATATAAATTCATGTGCAATAAATAATGTGTATTTACTTGTTTTAATTGATTCTTTTCATGCTGTGTGTGAGGCAACCATTTAACATTATGTCTAACTATTCTGATTCTCATCAACACATACGTGATATCATTTAATAGAAGATAGTTATCGATTCATTTACTTTAATTGAACACAAGAAACTCTTAAAATCTATTTGTATTCCTTCAAACTTTAGGTTAACATTTGAGTTGCATTGGTAATAATGAACGCATATTTATGATCAACTAAAATACTAGTTTAATTATCATTCATAACATATTATAATAGTACATAGGTTACGTCGCTGTACCTGAAATACATACATATTTTATAATAAACAAATACATGTCTCAATATATGCTGAAAAACAAAGAAAACATACATACATATATAAATCAAATAATATTACAATTCAATATTCTACTTATTTAATGCGTTCATTAAATCCCAAATAAGCTTTTGTTTATACGTTCATTAACTACTTTATTCAGATTTATTCATTACTTTTCTTAATAATTTTCTCAGGTGTGAATTCTTTGAAAGAAACCAGGTCAGTAGAAGTTATTAATTAGAAATAATTAATAGTAATGGTTACTTGGTTATTGAATATCCATTAGTTGTTGACGAAGTCTCGTTCTGGTGATGAAGATGGCTCGTAGACACATTCCGTCGGAAGCTGCTTTATCACTATCACTTAACACTTCTCTCCCGATCACTCGTGTGGGCGTTAGCATATGTGAATAATTGAAGTTCAGTGTTCATCAATGTTTCATCTTACTGTGTATGCTGTGAGTTCGTTTTAATGTCAATATACATGTCTAGTTTCATTTGTCGCTGCATCATTAAACGTTCATATAATTTATTAGTTTGTTTAATGTTTCGTGTTCATTATGTTGTTGATAATGTGTCGTACACAATATTAAGTTCAAATGATTTGTATATCATTAAGTGATGATGTCTGTTGGTGTAACGGTCTGATTGTTCACTTGGTATAATTTTAACTAAGTCCGATACTTCGCACTTCGGTTCAATATCACTATCGCGATATGAATGTATTATTAAGTCTTTTAAGTTACTTGTTACCGTTTTAGCTTCCGAACTCGAGTTAGCGTTCCGCCGTTTAATGTACTCTTCTGAACATTGAATAATTACTAACTCCGAATAATTAGCGTAAACTGTTGAAAGTTTATGATATACCGTCTCTCGCACTTGAAGTTAAACTACTTGAAAATATTAATGTAAACTGTCTGAAAACTTTAGCATGACCGTTTCAAAATTAAGTGTCGACTGTAGACTGTAGACTCTCAAAAATTGCGTGTAGACTCTATTTCCGCCGGCCTGGACAGATGGTTTTATTAATTCGTCCCTACTCAAAATTTTGTCTCTGGCGCGCTTCACGCCTACTTCATTTCGAGATTGGTCAGTTTTTTGATATTCTTGGAAAATACTGCCCTACCATGTCAAGATTCTACGTCATAGTTCTCCCGATAGGTTCTTCGTTTCAGTTGCTATGGAAACACCCCTCACCACTAAATTTCTCGCTGGCTGAGGGCATCTGATAGGTTCTTAGGTCACCCCGATTTTTCGCCCTGACGATCGTTGACCCGTTTCGACGAAACTATGGCTATTAGACACTAGTCGATCAACCTATTGTCTGAGTAAACTCTGTGTTTCTATAGATTCCCATTATCTGTACTTTCAGTCTCCCTGGCGTATTGTTCTATGTCCTAACCCCTTTTTTCTGGCTATTAACAATTTTTGAACATCTGCTGGTCGTTGAAGTCACCCCAACTTTCACTTCGTAAATTCTTGTCTGTCAATTAGACGATACCTCCAGCTGCGTAACATGACTTTAGTCTTTGTCAGCCTATCTTCCAGTATTGTTTCTTAAGGTGCAGCGCATCCGTTTCATTTTAGTATGGAGTTTCACTCGTTTTTGTCGCTTATCGTCTACTGACGTAACATGGTCAACATCTGCTACAATTCTCGGTACGGGTGTGAATGTCCTCGCTTACTTTGTTACAGCTGCGGAGAGCAATAATTCTGGACGAAACTTTCCCTGTCATCTTACGCCACCAAATTCTATAGTTGGATTGAACTTAATGTGTTTCTATTGTCAAGTCAGCGACGCTTCACTGACACCTTCTCATTACTCCTTATTTATTGCTCCACCATAAGTCGTTGACACAGCCTCGTGTGAACGTACTCTGCCGAGGTGAAAATTTGAAAAATTTTTAAAATTTTCTGCTCGTTACAGTGTCCTCAATTTCGATTTGACGATGTGACCTCAGGGAACAACTCAAACTAAATTCTGCGCCCTGTACGTCGCCTCGCCGTGTTCATCTTCTTCAGGGGAAGGCAATACATGATAACCTACTTTCAAAAGCTTATATTACAAGTGGTACACTCCCTTTTGGTTTTAATCGGTTCTCTGAATTTATTGCTAGCTATTTGGGATAGCTGAACGCATTTCACATTATCGTATTTACATATAAATACCTTATCCTTATAATTATAAGACAAATCATAAATTCAATGAGCAATTAATTTAATCAATTGAATGAAATTTTACTTTCTAAAATATCATACTCACAAGATATTATCAAACAATCAATCAGTTCCATGTAACACTTCACATGACATCAAGGAAAATCTCCTATACATATACACCTTTGTGCATTACTAATGATCCTACCAATAAAATCTTTTAAAATGTTATTTAAAATTAGATTGTTAATTAATACCTTCGCTACGTTAGTTGTGATTATTTTAATAATTTACATACAAGTAATACATTTTGTTTTAATGATTTACCTACTTTATGATAGCATCATTTACCTTCTTAGCCTACTAATTATATACACTCACATTAATAAAGTTCATTTACTATCTAGTTCTTTTGAATAATACCACTTATTTGATTTTAAGTGTCCATTTTTTCACTTTGTCCTTGTAACGTATTACTATATAAATCAAATAATAGCAATTAAAATGTACTTTGCATTCACTGCAATATTTTTATAAAATGTCACACTAAATGTTAATTTATCTTATTATCTAACATTTAATTAGTGCTTAATTAACTAAATACATTTTTATATTATGTTTTAACAATTAAAGTACATAACTTTCTTGGTTAAGCCAGCTTAAATGATATCGCCGCGTCAATTACCCTAACGCAGTTGATCCATCAGCATCGGCTAGCTTCTTAAGACATCTTCTTCAATTTCTTCCTCTTCCTTCATCTTCATTCTCTGATTCATAGTATTTTTTCAATTGTCTGGCATTAAATTTTCCACGGAGTTTCTTGTCATCATCGCAATCAACGAGTAGATAAGTAGCTTCTCCGAGAATTTGATGCACTTTATATGGTCCGCAGTACAGTTCGCAAAATTTTTCAATTCTTTTCTGGACCGCGTCCGATTGATGATACGTTCTGATTAACACTTTCTCACCAATTTTGAATTTTGTAATGGTCTTGACCTCATTACATAATTTTGCTTGTTTTTCTCTCTTCTCCTTCATTTTGATAAATATTTGGTTATGATCCACCCCTTTAACTAGGAGTATATCCTTGTTTGTGTATTTTTCCCACGCTCTGGTAGGTTTCTTCCCGAGCTGAGCTTCGTACGGTGTTACTTCTATCGTCTCGTGGTACGTTTCGTTAATACAACTCTCGACGATTGGTACGTAACGCGACCACTTTGTATGTTGATCACCAACAAAGATCCTAAATAAGTTCCCAAGCTGTCTGTTGATTCTTTCAGCCAGATTCGCACAAGGGTTCCTTATTGCGGTAAATCGTGGTTGGATATTTAGTTCAGTTAATCCATCTAACCATTTTTTAGATGAAAATTGCGTTCCGTTGTCTGCGATAATCACTCTAGGAGACCCCAGTTCCTTACACGTTGCCCTTCGAAGTGTGAAAAGTCGTACGTATTTGGTAAAGTTGTCAACCATAACAAACAGATATCTGACACCGGCGGACGAAGCAGGTAATGGTCCGTAATAATCGGCGCTCACTAGGTCACCCTTGCGTAACGGTATTATGGCTTTTGTTCCTCCGAACAAGTTTCTGTTACCAGAATCTTTCTTTCGCTGACAAGTGTCGCAAGCCCGTACGTAATTTTTCACCCTCTTTAACATACCGTCTATGGTAAAGTACTCCTGCAATAATTTGATACATCTCTTCGCACCGGGATGACCATACATACGGTGTATTTCAGCAATTATTTCGCCGGACACACTGTTCGGTACGTATAGTTTCCACTCTCTCCTACGTAATCTATACAATTTCTCATCGACGAATCTATAAAATTTATTTAATTCCTTATCTATACACTCTTCCCTAATCTTATCAATAATATTATTAAGCTTATTATCTTGAATTTGGTACCTTCCAATATCCATTAGGATCTTGCTTACCTTCTTATCCATTTTGATTGTCAGGTGGTTAATTAAGTATTCGGAAATATTCTCACTAATTACTTCTAGCGTGGCATCTTCTGGATTTCTGCTCAGAAGAATAGCAATAATATTGTCCTTACCTTTACAATGGACAATGTCGAATTTGTACTCCTGGATACTCAAGATCCAGCGTGTAATACGCGAGTTGTTTAAATGACATTTATTCATAAAAGTCAATGCCTTATTATCAGTAATGATAGTTAACGGTTGTCCTAGTATGTATATACGGAACCTCTCAAGACATCGTACAATACACAAAAGCTCCTTCTCCGTAGTGTAATAATTTATTTCTGCACCCCTGAATGTCTTGCTGGTAAAAGCTATTACTCCAATTTTTCCTTCCTCGTCTAGTTGATATAGTTGTCCGCCATATGCAAAGTTGCTGGCGTCACATTGCATATAATATCTTTGGTTTATTCGGGGAAACTTTAAGATGACTGTTTCTACGAATAACCTTTTAACCTGATGAAAACATTCATTTAATTCCCGTGTCCAGGTAAATTTCTGTCCTTTCCTTAACAATTCAAGTAATGGTTTAGTGGTTTCAGCGTATTTGTCTGTAAATCGATTGTAGAAATTTGTCAAACCCAGGAAACCTTTTAATTGTTTTTGGTTCCGAGGTGTAGGGAACTTCATAATGGCATCGATCTTCTCGTCCGTTGCTCGTATTCCTTGGGTCGTTAATCGATAACCGAGGTACGCGATTTCTTGTCTGAAGAATTGCGACTTCTCCAAATTGATGGTTAAATTTGCCCTTCTTAAATTGGATAATAATAAATCTAAATGTAACAAATGCGTTTCTAAATCTTCTGAATAACACAGGCAATCGTCGACATAAATAATGGTACTCTCTTTAACTTCATCGTCCAATACTGTGTCCAATCCCCTGGTTAGTGCCGCAGAACTGGTAC